>JAPMUZ010000004.1:2438349-3657524 GCA_029931735.1 Dactylonectria alcacerensis
GGAGGGATTTACTTTTGGCGTCTGCGACTGCGGTGAACTGCGGGGGGCGGCGACAGGAGAGGTGTGGTCTGGAGGAAGGTCGAGGTCCGGGGCGTCTGAAGGGTTTGATAACAGTGTCAGAGCTTTACGCGTAGAGGGAGGGAGGTCCTTGATCGGTCGGGCTGGGTTGGGGGCACCATTACGGAAATCCACGTTTCCAAAGGCCCATGAACTTGGCCTGCTTTGGTCCTTGGGTAGTGGTGGCCTTACATTATGGGGGATCAGCTCCTCGGACTGCGCGCCATCCAGGGAGGAGCGCGTCAAGCCGGTCCAGCTCGTCGTGGACGACTTGGAATAGCTGGGAGGGAGGAATCCTTGGGAGGCCGGAATGTCGATGGAAAAGCGGTTGACATCAGTCCAACTCGTTGTTGACGACTTGGACTGACTGGAAGGTATTAGCCCTTGGGAAAGCGGAGCATCGAATGATGATCGGGGATCGTCAGTCCAGGCTGCGGCTGACATTGTCTGCTTCAACTTAGAACCAACAAACTCATCTGACGCTGGGGCAATGCTTGCAGGTCTAGAAATATGAGCCCCGTTCACTATGGGCTTCGTCTCAACAATCGCGGCGAGAGAAGGGAGCATGTCGTTCGACTCCTTTACAGGAGAAGAAACCATCTCACCCCAGTCGTCATCGTCGTCACCGCCGTCAACCTGGCCATGCTCATCCTTAGACTGACTGTTGTGGCTTGACTCTGCTATAACAGGAGGCTGTGCCAACGGAGAGGTCGGCGATGCAATGGGTTGAACCACAGAGCTGGGCCGACCGATGGGCTGTATTGCTGGAACCACTGGCGCCGGAAATGACTTTTTCTCAGGGCTTGGTTGAGTGATTGGAGCGACATGAGTTTCAGGAGGGGGAATGGCAACTGTCAAGGACGCCGAACCATTGCTCCAGCCAAACGCAGGTGTTGTGGGTGAGGCTACTGTCGCCCTGGAGTTGCTCGACGCATGTCTCGAATGGCTGTTACGGCTCAGCAGCTCTGATATAGAAAATTCGGGTTGTTTCGCGGATGAATCCCAGTTGAAGATCTTGCCAGACGCAGCGCCACCCGCTCGACGGCCAAGCACAACCCGTCCTGCAATCGAGTCTTCCTCCATCCAGCGGCGCACAATTCTGATGCCCTCACCTCGCAGCGTCGAGGTGCCCCAGGTGATGCGCACGTAGTTCTCGTCGTCGCCTAGTTTGTGTTTTCGGATCGATCCAGGGCGGGAAATGCGATACCAAGTCTTGCGCTCGTCGATTGAAGCAAAAGTATCGTCTATGATGACATCTGGAACGGGTTCGGGAGGGGGAAATGATGTGTCAACGGAAGGGAAAAGGTCGTCTAGGTTGGATAAATTGATTGCGTAGGGTGTGCTTGGTGGTTGTGGTCTTGCGTGTGCTCGTTTTTCGGGCGTCTCATGTGTTGTCTGTAAGATAGGGGGTTGGGTCTGAACTTCTTGTTGTTCTTCTCTGCGCACCAGGCCCTGACCAGCCTTCGGGGTCTCAATTGATGACTCGGGAGGAGGCGAATTTGCGATAGGTACAGGCTCTACCACGGGTAGAACGACTGCTACAGGCAGCGACTCTTCAGCAGGTAGAGAATCTTTTGGGGGCAACAGATCTTGTATAGGCAACGCCTCTTCAACGGGGGAAGAAATGTGCCTAGGCATATGATCTTCTCTAGGAAGTGGCCCTTCAACAAGCGGCGACTCCATCACCTCCAAGTCTCGTTTGACATCACCAAGGGGGACCGCAACAGGCCCCAGATCGAGGGGTTCAGGTTCAGTCTCTGCGGGACCCTTTACCTGGCCCTCGAGGGGCGAGAAAGAGCCCGACATATTCCTCAGAGAAGGATCAATGGGAGACACGCTGTTGCTGCGCTTCGCTATCCCATCGTACATGTCCACCAGCTCCTGGACCTTTAACGAGGGCTGCCGCGACGTCTTGGCCTGCGTGTCGACGCGAATGGCCGGTCCGGGCGGCTGAACCGGCGAGCCCAGACGCAGCTCCTCCTCTGCGCTGACGGGTGTTCCGAAGCTCTCGGTGGAAGGCGACGGGCGAAGCTTTCGCCATACATCCTCGACGGTCTCCTTGTTGGCGCTGGTGTCGTTGAACATGGACGTCGGGCCTAGATATCTGTCACGCGACACATTGCGGCGCAACGTTGCTGGCCCCTCGCCGAGGCTAATGGCCGAATCGACATTCTTCTCGTCCTTCTTCACGCGGGCCGTCTCCAGTATGGCAAGCTGGCCCCAAGCATCGGGCGACGGCAACCTCGACGGCAGCCTCGACGCCGGGCCACTGCCACTGCCGCCAGCAGCATCCTGAGGCCGCAAACCCGGACTCCTCCCCCATCGCGGGCTATTGTTGTTGCTGCCGCCGTCCCTGTCCTTGGCCGGCTGCTCGCTGCTCCATCCTCCCCAAGCATCGTCGTCGTCCCACGGCGACCGGGCCGGCGACACGGCGCGCTGCTGCGGGCTATGATCGGCCGACGCCGAGAAGTGCGCGCTGGGCGGCGGCGCCGGGAGCACGTCTATCTTCGGCGGTGGCGGAGCATAGTCGGCCGCGGTCCAAGGGGAGCCCCAGGGATCGTCCATGCTGGGCCGCGAGCGCACATGTCCAGATCAAAAGAGAGAGAAGCAGGTTATCGGTCAAGGTTTATCGAGCCCGAATAGACATCGCGGGTGCGTCGGGAACGGGACGGGGCGAGACGAGCTGCAGGAACGGGTTGGAATAGGGCGTTGCAGAGGGCCAAAGCCAGTGGCGCGCAGTGGCATGCGTAGGGGATGACGCAACACCGCAGGCAGTCGCCAAGGAGCAGAGCAGCGTATGCGATTGACAACGGCACAGTCGGCTTAGCGCTGCGAGGTTGCGAATATCGTGAAATGTGGCCGGTTCGCTTGTCGATGTTGGTGTTGAATTGTTTTGCTTTCGTCGGAATGACGACGCAACTGCTCAAGAATGGGTTTTGGGGCCTGCCAAGAGGCGTCAGGGGCGCGTTCCCGGTCTCCAAATTGGCCCCGCTACTCCGTCCATCCCGGCCGAGCTAACAACCTGGAAACCATGGCCATCTATCCCATCATGGCCATGATTGAGCATTGAGCCTTGCAACAATGACATGTCGCTCCACCTATTCGCTGAAGCCGATTATGCACACGCTAATTACTAGCCCGCGAGTGGTAACTGTGGCCGATTCTGACCCCCGAATACGAAAAGTAGCACCAGACACGCCGCGATCATGACAACTGGCTGCAACATCTTGATTGGCCTATAGCATACTTCATCATAGTACAATCCCACGTCGTATTTATATCTATCACGTTCCAGAGATCCCCATGGTATCCCTCAACAGCAATCTAGATGTCCAGCTTTGCAAGCATTCCCAGACCATCTTCTGCAGTCCTTCTCAGTTTCCTTCCCGTGTAACCCCTGTAAAACAAGCCCATTCTCAAATCAGAACCCCACACTCCAGCGCTAATCAGCAGTCAGTCCCAATTGAATCCATTCCATCCTTCCCACGCCATAGCTTCATCAAGACGAAGCAATCGAGTGGCCAGGCTTCAGCACCCATGCCTTCTGTCGGCCTTTGCCTTGCCTCTCCGCCACATGCACCAACGTATTCTTCACCTCCGTTCTCGACGCCTTGTCTCGAAACTGTTGAAAGATGACATCTTCGATTCCGACCTTGGACAGAGATGAGTTATCAAGGATCGCCTTCTTCACATCATCCATGAGCTCATCCTTGACCAGCTTTGGCGCATCCGCTGCTGGAGCTCCGCCGCTACCCAGGGCCGCAAATGCATTATTGACCCGTACAGAAGGCGGGGGCATCTTGGTTCCATTGTCGCTGGACTTGGTGGCCTTTACAGTCTTGATCGTCTTTGTCTTCGGCTCGGGTTCCCAGTATTCCGTAGAAAATGGGTCAATGCCCCAACTTTGCTCAAGTCCATCTACATCCTGGGTTAGCTTGTGCTCTTGGTCACACTTCAGAGTGCACTTACCATGCATAAACTCCATCCGGTGGTCAAAAACTGTTTGGTTCAAGACCACACGTTCGCCACCTTCAAAGCACAGACCCGTACTGTCTGGCTCCAATGCGTTCGCGAAAACACGTCGAGACAAGCCGGCATCCTCCGAATCGTCGAGGAACTCCTCCATGTCATCCTCATCATCCAACTCCTCCTCGTCGTCATCCATATCCAGATCCTCACCTTCCTCTTCCTGCCACTCAGCCTCAGAATCGTACTCGTAGTCAAGTGGCAAGCGTCGGTCTGTGGGCTTGCGGGCCAATTGACTCATGTTTCCTCGACCAAGAGCAAAAGGCTGGAAAGTCACCGTTCCGTAATATGGAGGCCTGACGTCTTGTGAGAACGCGATGACCTTCATAGGAATCTTTTCGAGCTTTTGGCGAGCCTCCTTCATTATCTTGTGGGCGTGGTCAGGTTCGGCGTGGCCTGGCATTTCCGACTCCTTATTGACCTGTTCCATTATATGCCTGACTGGATGATGAAGCATGCCTCTTCTACGGGGCTTTCCTGGCAACGCGAATAGAGCTATTGCATCAAAGGAGGCGCGAGAAGCCTGTTCACACCGTTGTCCATTGATGCATTCATCCAGAATTTTCGACTTCGCGTTCCGTGTTTCCTCAGTCATATCCGGGCTTAATTTAGCCACCTCGGTGTTTGCCTTGCGGAAGAATGGTTGAAAAAGCTTCTCGTACTCGGATTTGGGCGTTTCGCAGGCCAACTTGGATGGACTGGCATCTTTCTTGGAGTCACCTTGACAGGTGCTACTCAGCTTCTTTGGCGTGCTTGGGAGTTTGAAGAAGCTGCCGAGGGTGGGTTGACTCCGGGCTTTCTTGTCCTTTTCCTCTTGGATCTTCTTCTGCTCCTCCTCTTTCTTGCGCTTCTTGTCGTCACGCTCTTTGGCCTTGGCAGCCTTTTCCTCCTCTGCTTTGGCCTTTTCAGCGGCCTTCTCCTTTAGGCGAGCAGCTTTCTCTTCCTCTGCCTTGGCTTTTTCAGCGGCCTTCTCCTTTAGGCGAGCAGCTTTCTCTTCCTCAGCTTTGGCCTTTTCTGCCGCCTTTTCTGCTCTTTCTACCGCCTTCACGGCTCTCTCCGTCGCCCTAGCCTCCTCGCGCTCCTTCTTCTGCTCAGCTAGTTCCTTGTCGCGTGCCAACTTTTCGGCAGGTGTGAGGCGTGGTTTCTTCGCGGGTGGGTTGGTCGTGGATGTGGGGATGCTGGAGGTAGCGATAACGTTCGGCTTCAATAACGAGGCGGCGGATTGCTCTGTAGTGCTTTGCGTTGGGGTCTGGGGAGATGAGGATTTTCGGGCAGGGGTGCTGCTTCCACCCTCAGTCAGGCCTGGTAGTGCTTGAGGAGATGGCTGGTCGTCGACTTTGGCTATGCGAGGCAAAACTGTTCAGTCAGCACCTTTAGTAGTATGGAGGATGAAGAGAGACTCACAGGAATCCAGAGTAGGCTGTTTGGTACCAAGCGCAGAAGGCTTGACGGCCTCAGTGCTCTCCACCTTCACAGCCTCCCCAGCGAATTCTTCGTGGCTTCTCTTTCGGCTCATAGCCTCAGACTCTAGAATATTCGCTGACATTTCATTCAGAGCCATGAGAAGTGTCTTGAGCTAGCGAGCTCTCGGTGATCCCGGCTTGGGAACTTGGAGTGAAGGCGTTCACAGTCGGCGGTTAGGGGGAATCTCAGGATGGTGGTTGTGTCGACAAGAAAGTGACGAGTAACATGGATATTAATTAGAAATAAGGGATTCAAACAATCGGCGCCTTCAGACCCTGTGTGGAAGAATTGGCGGCATCGAGACTTTTGGTGACATGTCAACGGGACGTCGGTTGTTGAAAGGAAGCACTGGCCGGGAAAGTGGTGAAGACGCGGTCGCGTTAATGGTGCCACAGGGGGTCGATTTACGCGTTACGGTCGGCGCGTGGCCAAGCCACAATTTACGGCTAAATTACGGTACTTAGTGTGGCTGCACGAATCCTATCGCTTTCATTGTCCCCAGTTCCGCGCTTGCGGCTAGCAGAGTAATCTTGGCGCTGTGGGGATCCGCGGTGACATTTCCGAATGAATGCCATGACATGATGGCCAAGATGGAGATCAACAGATGACGTTTTGTGATGCTAGTTAAGGGCCTAGCTCCGGGACCCGAAACGATTGGATCTTCTTCTCCTCAGCTGATGTCACAAGCCTGAATAAGCGCCGTAACGTCACCGTGAACAATCGACCCAACAACGATTAAGTTAAGGCTTGGTTGGATACGAGAGGGAGCCGATGATCTATCCTCTACAGCCCCACGAATCAGACGAGAGGCCTCTTCGTGATTCACGGCATAGAGTGATTTGATTCTTCATTGAGTCTTTGAACGAATGGATTGTTTCATTAAGCATGTAGTCTTGAGTCCTGCTGTATAGGTATCTTTGGAGCATTAAGCTTTTCCGTCCCCCCTGGAGACTCGTTCCAACTGCACACTCAGCCATCTCCCCATAATGATTAGATACAGCACAAAAGCGAGAGGGTTCATAGCAAATCAACGGGGTATCAGGACCCAGGAACAAACGACAGTAGATTTTTAGTCGAAGCAAAAAGAACAAGCCAATGCTAACGCCAACCAATGCAAGAAGGCCTTGATGTAGGCCCTGAGAGAGATATTAAGCGAATGAACCGTAGCAAAACTGCGCTTTTCCGGGTAGTTGTGTTGTGTATATTTGTTTGGGTATCTTCTTTTTTAATCAGGGTTGGCGATGAAAAGTCGACCAGATGTAAGAGTGGATGTCCGTTCGTCGACGCTTCCGCGCCTTTTGAGTTCGTCGGCGGTCTTAACGCTCTTTTCTCTCGTGAGTGCCGAGTGCATGAGGGACTTAGCCGCCAGGCGTGGGGCGCCTCCGAGCTCTCCGACGTTGTCAGCTCGCTCAGCGCTGCTACCGCTCATCGTGCTCTGTGCCTTGCCGCTAGCAGCGTCATCGACAATAACTTCGGGCATGGAGTCCACCATACTGCCAGT
Organism: Dactylonectria alcacerensis; assembly: GCA_029931735.1. Lineage (NCBI taxonomy): Eukaryota > Fungi > Ascomycota > Sordariomycetes > Hypocreales > Nectriaceae > Dactylonectria > Dactylonectria alcacerensis. The sequence goes on from JAPMUZ010000004.1 coordinate 2,445,398, forward strand.
GCGCTCAGGGGTATCGCCAGGGCTCCACCGCCGACCACTTTGGCTCCCCATGCCACCTGAATTCCTGTAGGTAACTCCTCGGCGACCACTGGCAGTACTACTTCGACCACTACTGCCGGTCCTGCGGTGCTGTGGGCGACCCATGGTAGGCATGTCTTCGTCGTCGCTGCTTTCTCCTTCGACTTCGGTAGCACTTAGGCGCATGGGCACTCCTCCAACTCCAACGTGATTCTCGCCCGGGGCATAGCCGACAACGGGGGTCTTTGCGTGATGTCGGATCTTGGGGATCTTGGCGGAGACCTTGCCCGTGGTGCTGAGTCCGGTGCTCGTACGACCGACAGCACCTCCGGGGCCATATGTGGCGCTGCCAGTCACCTCGAGGGTGGCACGCATTTTTGCAGCACGCTGTTGGGCCGCTATTCGGGGATCCTCATACTGAGCTCGGTCACACCATACTGTTGCTTTTTGTTTGCGGAGGAGGGCGACATATCCAGAGGGCTGAGGGCTGTTGCCACCGGAGCGGCTGGAGATAGATCGCCGGAGTTCGGAGTTGGATGAGGTACGGTATGCGGCGGGCGGTTGGATGCTCGAGGCGGTACTGAAGGTATTCACCGAGGGCGAGCGACGGGAGTGCGGGGCGTTGGGGCCCGGCTGGGTGAGGTGGGAGGGCATCTGGTTATGCATCTGCATGGGAAAGACACTGGATGAGGTTGTTCGGGTGCGAGAGTGTCCGTAGGCATTGGCATGATCCAAGGGGCCTCTCATACCCTGAGGTCCCAACATGGTGAACAAACCGGGGAGCGGACGAGGGGGACACCGTCGAGTTTTAAATGTCGCGAGTCGTAGCGCCCTGAGGGCGAGGGAGAGTCTGGGTCTGCCCCGTCGGACGCGGCGCGGAGCTGACAGGAGGACCCAGAGTCCCCAAGACCAAACGGGTCAAGACGGGGTCGTAAAACTGAAGCAGAGGGCGCCGAAAGTGAGACGTTGCTGACGGCGCAACAGCACTACAGGGCCCTGACTCGATAATAAGAGCCGACTAGAGTAGTGATGGATAGACTAGAACAAAGCGAGTCCTAGGCTTTTCACGGCGAGTTTGAGGACTATCGTCAAGCTGGGGATGGAGGAGTAGAAGAAGAAGAAGAAAGAAGGCGGCTGCGGTGATGGTGGTGGGAGTCGGCGTCAACAAGAAGGAAACTGGAGCAAGGCCGGAGCCGCCTGGTCTGGCAGCCCAGTCCAACGTTGCATGGGGGGAGGCGCGCTGCGTGGGTGGGTTCAGTGGGTTGTCGCCTGCAGGTGGATCACCGCTAGGGCCCGCTAGGTGAGGTGAAAGCCTAGCCCAGGCGTGCTAGCGGCGTTGCGTTCAGCACGCACAGCACTGATGACCAGGGCAGGTAGCCACGCCAGGCACCTTTTGGGGTTGTTCAATGTTGCTTTGGGACCTTGTTTGGAGGACCTTTCGCAAAAAGATGGCCATGGCCATGGTTTACTAACAGTTTGTCAACGCTTGGCTGGCCGGTCTTGGCCGTCATGGCTCACGCAAATCCGCGCAAATGATTACCGTCCCATCCAGTCTCAGCCGATTGAGAGAGACGGATTGCCTTGGCCTGGGTACTTGGGTACTTGGCCTGACCCTTTGCGTTACCTAAAGGGGGCCTTCTGCAAACTCCCGTCATCGTTCCAGTCCCGTGGCACTGACAGCATCTTCGGTTTCGGCCTGACTTTGACTTCGTGATCCGGGTACGTACCGCTCCGGTTCTCCCTTCCTGGTTTCCGGCCGTCCAATAAAGCTCGGAAATCTTCAAGGACTGGCCCGGCCGGGGAACCTACCTGACACACCGACCGTCAGCTCCATCCTACTGGCCGTCGGCCTCAAAAAGCCCCCAATTAATTAATGAATGACATTCTTCAGCCAAAGTAAAGGTCAGCCCTGCCGGCATCGACAACCAAAGTGCGGCCACTGTGCTTCATCAGCGTGCGCCCAAGCTGAGAAAAAGGGCCTGTCGATGGCCCACTTGTTGGCGCGCTGGCGCGGGGGTACCGGGTCGGGAGGTGACTGGCCCATCATGATCCATGCCCTGGACGGCCCGGGGACCCAATCAGCGCACCAACAGCGCACCTTTGACTTGTGATGTCATGCGCCAGCGTCAGCGCCAGTGCCAGTGCCAGCGGCACCTGGGACAACAGAACAGACGCTGGCTCGAATTCTTCGTAGCCGGTTTTAGGGCCCGCCGCCTTTCCGACTCCAACCCGCAAACGTGGGATTGATAGACAGGAATGGCAGTGGCAGTCAAAGCAATACTGCCGGCCCTCTTTCTCTCCCTTGCCTCCCTTGATCTCTGACCGTCTTGAGGCCTTCCTTCACTTCACGCCGCCCACTCTCCTTACGTGGCCAACCATGCCATCCATGTCATCCAATCCATGTATCTGCTACGCGTATTCTCCGACGACCCGGGAGGGAGGAGCAGAAAAAAATGCACGCGATTGTTGCTAGCATCCCCCGCTGACCGTGCGCCTTTCGAATTTGTCCATCTTTCTGGTCTGTTTGTCTGTAACGCAGCCAGGCCGCCTCCATAAATGGCGGGTTCACGGGCTGGCTGGGGCTGAGCTCATTCGCCGCCCAAGGTCTAGCCGCAAGAGAGAGGAACAAGCGAGCCAAACTGACCAGCTCGTTGCAAATCGCCCGAAGAGGTGCCACGCTAAGCATGACCCTTCCCATGCTTTTGCGCTATGGAGGCGGCACTTTTAGTTCTCAGTCCATCTCATCCCTCCCTCGTTCTCAAGATCCAGATGCGGGTGGGGGTTTGGTTTGCGGGCAGATTAGCAAGGGAGCCCGCCCTCGAGAAATCTACCAACCCACGTACACATACCAGCGCCGAGCAAGGTTTCGATAATTCCAAGGCCACCAAGTACAACGCTCCATCCCGCCGCGACGGCCAACGGGTCACAGCTGCAATGCATCTCTCCATTACTGTTTCGTCCACAGTCTTGCATAGATCACTCGGTTCCAGAAAGCGGCCACCAACAGGGAGATGACCTGGGCTGCATTGGACGCCAGGGATAAGGCCAGTGACGCAATGTTGCAAACAAGGTGCTACGAGAGAAGATGTGATCCAGCATGGGAGCAGGCAGCCGGGGTTGGTGTCTGTCGCTCACACCAAGCGGCCCAGTTGAGGCATATCTTTGTTCGCATTGGTGCTGGTGATTCATCGACGGCCGGGATACTGGCCACCGGCCCTAGCAATCTCCAGCAAGCCCCTCGAGCACGTCTACACGTACATCGTGGGGGAAGGGCTGGGCCACCTCGTTGGCCGCGACTGCGGTGTAACTGCGGAAGATCTGATGCACATGAAGCCAATGACCTCTCTGCCGTGGAACATATGATTCGGCCCAGTGTGCGCACTTGGAGAGGCAAGGCCAGATGCCGAGTTGCGTTCGTCGTCACCGTCCTTTCGTCGTCGCTGCGCCGTGCCGTTGCAGGGAACAGTGAGTCGGCGCCTGCAGCTTACACAAGACCGTGCCTGTGAAATGAATCCAAAGGAAGTGGCTCCCAGTTGAAACATTAAGACAACGCACCGAGACCTTTGAATGCAAGGGAATCCCATAAGCAATCATAAGCAATGCGTAACTGATCTAGGCTGGGAATCCCGTCCCGTCTAGACAACATTGAGTTCTTTCTTCTCACTTCTCCATCTTCTATCATCTATCACAACTGACGTCTAAGATATGATACGATAGCAGTTGACACCACCACAACCACCGTCGCCTCCACCGCCCGCCATCACTACCACCCACCCATACAAAAAACCATGCTCAGCCCATGCTTGCAGTTCATGTACATGCACTACTATCGCGCCCCCCTCGACGTCAATTGGGTCTCGGTGGCCAACCCAACCCTAAACTGACGATTTAGCGGGAACATGCCATCCGGAGCTGAGGCACGCAAATTTTCGTGGTCCGCTCCAGAGCCGCCATGTATTCTTTGCCAGCCCTGCCCAGCTGAGTCGCTGCACCCGCTTCTTGGCTTCTAGGCTGGATTGGGGACGAGCGATATCGCATTGTCTCACGCCGCGGGGGCACTAGACTTTTGTACAAATTTGTTCTTTTTTCCTTGCGACTTCTTCAGCCCCTCCAGCGTTGCTCGCCGGGGCTACATACTGTAGTACAGCCCGTGGAATGTGTGCACTGTAACTGCATGGGTGTGGCGTCGGCTGGCCCTGGATGAGGTCCAGGGACAGCGGAATGAAATCATGCATCCTCGCCGTTTTGCCGACGTGCATCCCTTGTGCTAGATCAGATGATGCTCTGGTCGAGGAAACTCCATCACAACAGGGGAGTGAGAAGGTCAATGAGGGACAATGTTCCCAGTCAGCGAGTCTCCTCTGTCCCAGTTCTTCAGCGCACGTCATGCCACCGTCAGCGCTCTCTCGACCAAGCTTTGTGCTGTTAACCATCGATATTGGGCCACCACGGCCCTATAATACCAGCTAAGTGACATCCAGAAGTTAGAACAGCGCATCCTCCACACTTTTGTTCCAGTCGCCTCTCACGTGCCAACCCGCCGCCTTGGGGCTCTATGCCGCAAGTCTACTTGCAAACCCGCAGCCCACGCCTACCTTACCTTGTCCCGCGCATATGTACGGACTACTGTAAGCCTGGTGCCCGCATCTCCACGTGGGTCCTGATTCGGCCATCGCCGTGCTCGCCAACCTTGGAAGTGCATGCTGCACTGTTCCCGTTGCATCCTCGACCCTTTGTGGCAATTGCCGTGCTGTATGTACAAAGCATCTTCGGCTGCGTAAGCGAGAGTTGCCGAAGACGCTCTGTTTCCATTGCTTTCTGCTTTCCTCTGAAGCGGCATGGTGAAGAAGATAGGTAGCTTTGTTCCTGTAAGTTCACGAGAAACAAACCCTCACTCACTACTTTCGCGGTGGCCACTATCGCGCCTGGGTCTGGATCGGTCCAAACGTCAAGCCGGCGCTCAATGGCTTGCCAGCGCCTCCAACTAGCTCGACGACTAAGCAATTGGTTGGGTTCAGAAGTCCCAGCACGATCCAAAGCTTATGTGCCTGAGTGGTAAGCACGATAGCTGTTGTCTCTTCGCTCCGCCCTCGCCTCCAGAGCCGGTCGAGTAGGGGCAAGCAGGGATCCCCAGAGTCTCAACGAGCGAGAATCAGCCAGAAACCAGCCTCGTCGGCTCAGAATGCATGCCGGTGGTTCCGCGCCGATGGGTCTCTGGGAAAAGCAAGCAAGCCCCAGGAAGTCCACCGACAGAAGCCAAAGACCGAAAGACAATGCCCATGGCACATTTCGATCTCGATCTGCCTGAGAATGCCACGCCAGGAAGCAGGTTTCTTACAAACTTGAATGTTACAATGACGGGGAAGCATACAAGGCGATAACCCACCCACCACCCCTGTCCCTCGAACGGCGTAATCTGACCCAGAACTCTTGCGTGCGGTGGCAGAGACATTGAGTAACATCGGCGAATCTATCACACCCGAATTCGATGTGACACGACGTCGCCTTCCCTGCCCGAGTAGCACCCAGTTCTGTGAGGCGACATCCCGCTTTGGGCGGTGTGAACGAGGCCCATGTGGCTGCCCGACCGAATGTGGTGAGACGGTCAATAATTGACTCTGCTAAGGCCCCACGAGCTTGCTTTTCCTGGTTCCAAAGACTTGGAAATCCGGGCTAGAGAGGAGGCCGTCATAAGTGCAGGTGCCAAGATGCCACGCCGGGATGGACCGTTCAGTTGGTCCGCGCGAAAAGCTCCGTCATTGACTTTTTTGCCAGCAGAGCACAGATGATGGAGATCGAGCCATTGAGTCACGGAATTGACATCCAGGTACCGGCAGATGTCAGGGCCAGGAGGATCTCAACACCACTCATGCAATTACCCAATTACCATCAGCTCTCAGCCAAGCCAAAAGGCTCTCCGCGTCCAGCTCACGCCTCAACTGAGCAAGGTCTAACAAGGGTCCAGTGTTCGCCAGCCGTGTGTTGACTGGTGACTGGCTGCCAGGCTCGCCAGTGTCAGCCAGTTCCAGTCGTCGGGTGACGCTACTGCACGAACTCGCCCAGCCGGAGCTGCTTTCACGTCGCGGGTGACGGCTCGCCTCCGTCCAAAGACCAAGGGTGCGGCCAAGCCGATGTGGCTTCTAACGTTGCTCTGCAGCCATCCGGGTCGCCGATTAGCGGATGGCCCCAATCCAATGTTTGTTGACATGTTGTGTCGCAGAATGCACGCACGCCTCGTTCCAACCCAACGGGGCCAGTTCTGTCTGCGGGGCTTGAATGGCGTCTTGACCGATGCGGGGGAGGCATGTACAATTCAGCCCAGTAGAAGCGAAGGAGGGCAGGGCTTTCGAACAGCAAACAACTCAGCTTGGGAGCCCTGGCAAGCTGACCCTGCGGCTGTTTGTGCTTCTGAAGCTGCCGATTCGCTGAAGCTCTGCGTCGGCAATTGAGCCGTTGTGGTGCTGCCAGGGTTTGGAAAGCCACACTCTTGTTTACACTTTGGGAGACATCGATATCATGTGTCATTGATGATGCTGGCTTCTGATGTCAGCTCGGATGGTTATCTACCTCTTATCGGCAGATGCACCAACATCACTAGATTGCTCAATCGCAGTTGCTCGGCTCTACTTAGCAGGCAACCTCTATCCCGTTGCCCCGAGCTAGCGGCAATCCAGACCGTGTTGACAATATTGCCTCCGAAGGATTTCGCTCGAGCCAACACCTCGGGAACCGCCCGGATACCACTGGTCTGGACCATAAGATACCCCGCCTGAAAATCATGATAATGACGATCCATGTACCCAAGATTCGTTTGGGGAGGGTGGGATCCGCGTCAGAGATTGATTGAGAGATCGGGCGCAACATGGTCTTCTCCAGGCATCAACCATGTGCTGGCTTCGGCTCTTCGTTGGTTGCCAAGTGCGTAGTCATACACTAATTCTTGATGCAGCTTGCTCGAAACTCTTGTTGGTGGAACCATGCGCGCTTGTGATCCCAATAATAATAGGTGGACCGAGTGAGGTAAACAAGGCAATTGCGACATAAACAAAGGGCTACGAACAGCCAATCGTTTGAGAGCACTATGAACAGGTAAAAGGTTCAGGGGAATACGGGACAAGGTAATACATCTATGCAAAGCTGGGGATTAAGAACTTCTCAATTGTATCTTCTAACGGAAATATATCAACAGCTCCCACTACTCACTAGCACGATCTGTCAAGGATCAGGATACAGCCATCAATAGATTGCAATTCTGCCCATTACCCCTGGTAGCACATTTCTCTACAATCCCGGCAGAGGCTGCCGTCCTGGACGGCAATATCGTACCTGATGGTGTCATAGCACGGTTGATTCTCTGCACCATTAACACACCAGTCCAACTGCCAAACGGGTCGGCCGTCAAAGTGCTTCCCAATATTTTCGTTCATAAGCTCCTCTGGATACTGCCCATCCCGACACCTGCGAGACTGAGTCCGGCAATAGGGGTTTTGGCAGGGGCAGTAGCTATAGTAGTATGTTAGTTGACACATTTTCGCGAGGCAATCTGGGTTGTTGGTGGTTTTTGGTGGTTGTTGATGGCTGTTAGTTGGCTCAAATATCTGTGCGGTTTGTTGGATGTGAGTCCATGAACTGATCAATTCCTCTTGTTTTTATAGATGGCAAATCCTTGGCTTGTGTTGGGGGTGTTCAACACTGTATAGGATACGGTTTTGTTTCTCTTTCGACTGTATTAGATACAACTCCCTCGTTCACTGTTCGGCGGCGGCCTTGAAACTGTTCTTCAAAGAAGCTTAGGAAATGTTTTTTTCAATGGACGGCAAAGGGCATGTGAACAAAGAAGGTTGTGTTCACATCCATAGGGTGAGAGCGCATGCGAACAATGACGGGCCGAACCGATCCTCCAGATGGGACAAATATTTGCATGTGGTTGTAAACACTTACAGGGAAGTTCCAGTTTCAAAGGCACAAAGCGGTCTAGTTATGGATCGACGTAATCCCTGTTAGCGAACGTGTTCATCATCTCGCGAAAGACAGAGCAAGGATTTCTACGCTGTTCAGTGTAAATTAGAACAGGCGTTGATGGGCCCACTTGATTATGTAAAACAGGGATCATGACTGAGAAACACATGACAGTTTATCAGGAAAAACGCTGAGAATTGAATTCAGAGTAGTTCTCACAATGACGTTGTCCATCCTGTCTGGGTTTGGGTGGTCGATGTAGACACAGCACTGTGTTAGCGCGGATGAATTAACTAATCATGAACGGGACAAACCGATGTCTCACCCCCCGATCCAGATGCAGTCCTCATTCTACCCGTACCTTGTGATCCCCCCAAATGTAGCCCTCTCTACGACGAGGATCATTCAGGTGACAGTACAAAGCAAAACAACATACAAAGGTCGTCATGGCGACGCTGGTAGCCAAGACCTCCAGCACCCGCAGGTCTGAAGAAGGATCGCTCATGAGATACACAATAAGAAGGATCCACTAGCCTAGTGAACAAATAATTGGTATCAACACAATGACGGCCAAGAAGACTTGAGCCAAGTGCACCTGGAGACGGGGACGGTAGGGGGTGAAGAAGCCCCATGAATCCGGGATGTGCAGTTGCGACTGGGTGCGGTATCCGCGCGACGGGCAATGGCAAGCAGGGTTGGGTTGAGATTGCCATCGCTGTCGATTTCAGGTTCAAGGATTTTCCGGACGAAACCCAACCACGCGATGTTAGGTTCGGAGGACATGTCTGAGGATGTGCTTCGGAGTCGGTGCCAGGAGAGGCCGGACATAGAGGGCACAGGGCGGGGGTGGCCATAACTCACATGGGATATTTCACAAACTTTAGGTTTAGGCGGAGACCTTTCCCGAGTCCAAAGGCCGGAGGTCGCTCGGGCGCTTTGTCTCGCCATGTATTCTATTCACACAACATAAGGCACAGTCTCTGTTTGAGAAAAGGTACCCCACTTGCAAGAACAAACTGCATGGAATATCTCTAAGCTCCAGTTCATTGCCATCTAGGCTCTCTTCCAGTCACGTGAGATGTTTAGGCGATTCACCCTTGTTTGATCATGCACCCGGAACTTTCGCCGTGGTCTGCAACGTCAATTTTTCAGAATGGCTAGGCGCCTGGGAGAGTGCTCGACTTATAGCCGCCAGGTGATGCAAACCAAACAAGCGTCTACGGGGGAATGAATGACTAGCTAGGGTCTCAAATCGTAGGGAAATGAGAGGGAGCGGGGTCGATAGCTGGGAACAATCTCGTTACTGCATCGTGAGTGAGAAGGAATATTGCCAGGGATAGGATAGGCAATGAGTTGGGGAAACACAAAAACTCGGAGAAAGCTGGGATGAACTCGAGCATCTCATCCTCGCTGAAGTAGGCATAGTGAGTCCCACAGTTCTTGCAGCTCGTCGGCCCTGCCAGCTCCCTGCGACAATCCCCCTAAATGTACCATAACATGTCACATTTTCCCCTGCCAGGGTAGCGCCAGGGAGGGGCTCTCGGGGTAACTTGGGCCTAAGTTGGGCCACCACGTTGTCGCGGTGGGACGTCTCACAGGCTGCATCACATCTTGGAATTGTTGACGACTCATCAGCAGTGCATGCTAAATCCCTTTGCGCGAAACATCTTCCGTCCCGGGTCCCTGAAATCGTCAAAACCCGACCCAGTCGCAATCCCCCTGTCCCTGAGCTGGATGCTACGCGGCGTCCTGTAACCGTCGGCCATTGACTGGCATCCAAGCCAACGTCATGAAGTTCGCGAAGGATCTCGAGCGAGAAGCAGTACCTGGTAATCCGTCACACGACTCCCCAAGTCCACCCAGCCAGCGGCGTCCAAATTGCTCGCGCGCAGCTGAAATAACTATCACTGACTCTTCTGTGCAATTGCAGAATGGCGCATCAAGTATCTCAACTACAAGGCCGGCAAGAAACATGTCAAGGCCGTCACGAGAGCCATCAACCGCGCCAATGCCTCTCCCAACGTCACTGGGCAGATTCGGGCCTCAACATTTCTCCCGCCTCTAACGCCACGACACACCTTCCGCAAGAACAAGGATTCCGGCCGCGATACCGCCCAGGGCAGCGAGGGTCATGCCTCGTCGACAATTCCCGTCACGGCGTCCAGTTCGACCACAGCCAAATCTGCTCCGCCGTCGCGACGCAACGAGAACGCCTCTTTGACGGGCTCTGGAGATAATCGACGCTATGGGAGCATCTCTGCGACCCCGGAAGAGCGAGCGCCCCTATCGACCGCGCACAGCAACCATGACTTCGAGTTGCCGGCTCCGGCCATGAAGGTCCAGTCCAACACATCCGCTGGACCTGACCAAACTGGAACTGTGCGACGGGACTTCCAACCGTTCAATCACCAACGAAGTGCAACCATGATGGTTGTCCCAACGAACCAAAATTCCTTGTCGCCTGCACTACAGTCGATCTCGAAGCGCCCTACTAATCAGGGGTCACCTGGGCTTCGCAGACTATTCACACACACTTCAACTGGAAGAAGCGATTGGAGGGGCGACATCAACATGCAGAACTTCGACCTTGTGCGAGAGAGAGAACGGGAATTTTTCGAATTCCTAGACTCTGAGCTCGACAAAGTCGAGACGTTCTACAAGATGAAGGAGGAGCAGGCCGGACAGCGACTGGAGATATTGAGGGTGCAACTACACGAAATGCGAAATCGCCGAATCCATGAGATGGCCCAGGCTCACTTCCAAGAGGAGCGAGCCTTTCAAAACGCCAGCGGCCACCAGGAGAATGGAAATGACAAGATGAACGGATGGGTCAACCCAATCAAGTCCAAAATCTTCCCACTTGGACCCAATTCGAAGGCACTGCAACGGATGGGCACCAGCAACACTTATGATGGTACGCAAGGCGACGCAGGGAGAGATTACATCCGACGGCCTGAAGATGACGAGGTCTCCTACCGCACAGCCAAACGCAAGCTGAAGCTAGCCCTGCAGGAGTTCTACCGTGGGTTGGAACTCCTCAAGTCGTACGCCATGCTCAACCGGACCGCATTCCGCAAGCTCAACAAAAAGTACGACAAGGCTGTCAATGCTCGGCCGCCATATCGCTACGTCAATGAAAGAGTCAACAAAGCCTGGTTCGTCAACAGCGATGTGCTTGAGGGCCACATTCAGGTGGTCGAAGACCTCTACGCACGCTACTTTGAGCGTGGTAACCACAAGCTAGCTGCTGGCAAGCTGCGTCAGTTGACTAAGAAGCCTGAGGACCAGTCCACCAGCATGTTCTACAACGGACTGCTCATCGGCACCGGTGCCGTGTTCGCCATCCAAGGTCTCATTTATGGCGCCCAGCTCCTCTTTGACGATGACGACCAGGTTCGAGTCCAAACGAGTTATCTAATGCAGATTTACGGCGGCTATTTTCTCATGCTCTATCTATTTTCTCTATTTTGCGTCGATTGCATCATCTGGAACGATAACAAGGTCAACTACCCCTTCATCTTTGAGTTTGATCAGCGACACTCTTTAGACTGGAGAGAGCTAGCTCAGTTTCCGAGTTTCTTCTTTCTTATTTTCGGCCTCTTAATGTGGGTCAACTTTAGCAGATACGGCGCTGAGGAGATGTACATTTACTACCCTGTCATTCTCATATTTGTCACTACTGTTCTTATTTTCTTCCCGGCCCCAGTTCTGTGGCACCGAAGCCGGAAATGGTTTGCCTATTCGCATGCAAGTCTATTCTTCAGCATGGGTCCCCTCCGAAGCGCATTGCTAACGAATTGTGCATAGTGGCGATTGTTACTAGCTGGTCTCTACCCCGTCGAGTTCCGGGATTTCTTTCTTGGAGATATCTATTGCTCTCTTACATACGCAACTGCGGTATGTCTCAGTGGGAAACTTCGCAGATGCACGAGACTAACAAACAAACAGAACATGGAGCTATTTTTCTGTCTATATGCAAACAGCTGGGAGAACCCGGTGCAATGCAACTCCAGTCACTCTCGATTATTAGGTTTCTTCACGGCGTTACCGCCAATATGGCGTCTCTTTCAGTGTCTGCGGCGATACAAGGACACCCGCAACATCTTCCCGCACCTTGTCAACGGCGGCAAGTATGCTGCCACCATCTTAGCCGCGGTCATGCTCTCACTCTACCGTTTTCATGGTTCCAATACCCATCTTGGTCTGTTTATTGCTTTCTCCAGCGTGAACAGCATCTACTGCTGTATGTTATCATGACCTCTTTTCCCCCGCATGCTGCTCACATAGTACAGGTGTCTGGGATCTGTTTATGGATTTCTCTCTGCTTCAGCCTCAAGCGCGTCACCGTGGTCTGCGCGACATCATCGCTTTAAAGCCTCGATGGCTGTATTACTTCATCATGGTCGCGGATCCCATCCTGAGATTCGCATGGATCTTCTACGCCATCTTCACGCACAACACGCAGCACTCAACCATCGTCTCATTCATGGTTGCCTTCTTCGAGGTCACTCGCCGAGGCATGTGGACGCTGTTCCGCGTCGAGAACGAACACTGCGCCAACGTCGCCCAGTACAAGGCCTCCCGCGACGTGCCTCTTCCTTACCGCATCGAGCCGCTCACCGACCGCGCGAGCATCGACACCGTGCCCGCATCTCGCCAGGGCACGGCCACTTCATCTGCCTTGGGCCGGCGATCCACGACTACGGCCACGGGCGCCGACGTCCCGTCCATCGAAGAGGGCATCTCGCGCCGCAGGACCGACACCATGGCCAGCAAGCGCAACTTCTCGCGCATCCTGGCCGAGGCACACAAGCAGGACTTTGAGAAGCGCCGCCGCCCCACCGAACAGGTCGAGGAGGAGGATGCGGCCCGGGCTGGACAGAGCGATGACGACGACGACGACGATGACGATGTTGCCGAATCCGCGAGCTTGCTTGCGGGAGAGGCCGAAGCAGTTCGGGAAAGTAGAGAAGTAAGAAGATAAAGAGGACGATCAACGATGAGTTGAAGTAATGGGTGAAGCCAGATTGGGTATTTAATAGACTACACATATGGGATAGATGGACAGACAGCGTTAGGAGCTGTGGCAATAACAAAAAGGTTTCTTTATTGTGTTCAATGATATCTTGTCCCAACCAAATACACCGTTCTAAACTAACCGCACTCTAAACCACTCTAAATGTAAAGATGGCCCGTGTATCGCAAAATAGCTTCATATCCAAGATATCCCAGCGCACCCGAGTCTAGTGCCACTCAGCATCAACCTTCTCCCAGTTATCCAAGTAACCTTTGAAGAACTTGACGCCCAGGCCGGGGTCCAGAGCGCCAGTGGTGGCACGGATCGAGTGCATGCTCAGCTGGGGCAGGCCGGCATCGGCAGCGCGAACGCCCATCATGCTCGAGAGGGAAGGGCCGATGGTGCCGCCGCTGCGGGAGTCGTTGCGGATCTGGAAGAGCTGCGTCTCGCAGCCGGCGAGCTTTCCGACCCGCTGCAGGATAGCCGTGGAGACGGCGTCGGTCGTCATGTGGCCATTGCTGTCGCCGCAGATGACGATGCCGACGTTGAGCTTCGGGACGTGCTCGGAGAGGTACTTCTCGAGGAAGTTGGGGTTGCCGGCGTGAGTGACATCGGCAGATAGGAGGAACGACTTGGCGTAGGTCTGGCCGATGAGACCAGGACCGTACGTCTTGGGGTTGAGGGCCTCGACTGTGCGCTCAACGATGTTGGGAAGGAAGTTGCCCTTGGCGCCCTGGCGCAGAAGCGAACCAATCTCTTCGTCGTCGAAGAGGGCTACGAGCTTGATGCTACCTTCACCCTCGTCGTTTGTTGCTGCAAGAAGGCCGGTGAGGGCGGACCAAGAGCAAATCTTGTCGTCGATGCGGCCGGCAAAGATGAACTCCTTGTCCATGCCGCCAGTTTGGGCCGGCTGCGAATCGTACAGTTCCAATTCCCAGTTGGTGATGGAGCTGTATGATGCGATGCTCAGCTCCTTCGCGATCAGCTGGACTAGGCGAGGCGGCTGGGTGTTGACAAAGGAGCCCGCGGGACCCAAAGGCTTGAGCCCGGTGTTGCGGGAACTTTCGAGGCCGATGATGGGGACAGCCTGGGTCTCGGCGTTGTTGGTGCCCATCATACCGACTCCAAAGTGAGGCGCGAGCGTGGGAACCCTCGCGATAGGCCAGTCCAGCTTGACCAGCTTGGTGCTCGTCTTGCCCGTCTCCTCGTCGCGCACGACAACTCTGCCGCCGATGCTCAAGTCGCGATCCCACCAGGTCTGGTTGAGAGCGCCGGCGTACGGAGCGACGCCGAGTTCGACGTATCCGGCCTTGTTAGGCTTGGTGCTCACGGGCTTGAGCTTGGCGGTAAGGGCATCGATATGACCGCCGATCATAGCAACTCCATTGCCAGGTTTGTATGCCTTTCCAACTGTAAAGGCGATCAGGGAACTGCCGTTTCGGGTAACCCAGTATTTGCCACCGGGTTGCACCTTGTCGGCCCAGGAGTCGCGTGTCGAGAGCTAGTTGAGTCAGTAACGCTGGAACTAAGACAAAGACACTCTGTACTCACCTCCTCGAATCCCAATTGGTTCAGCTTCTTTGTAAAGTACTCAACGGTGTGGAAAACTGTTGGGTTCTCCGCCAAGAAGTCGCAGAAGGGCTGGGTGAAGGCAGCGGGCTCGATCTCGGCAACCTGGCACAGCCGGCAGCCTTTGTCCTCCTCCAGGTGCAAGTTGACCTGTCCAACCTCGCCAGGCGCCAGCTTGGCCATGCAGGACACGCATGCGCGGTTTTGCCTCGTATCTCGGCCGTCCATATCAGCCAGCACAAAGTTCCGTGACCTGTCGCAGGACTGGGAGCTGGACATGTTTGCGACGGCAGCGGGGGCTGGCACGGATGAAGACAGCGCTTGTTGGCGGAGAGAGAGGGAGGAGGCGCGGGCGCTGAGCATTCCAGGTGTGAGCTTAGTCATTGTTCCTGGGAAATTTGGCAGAAGCTGGGAGGGGGGGAAGGCTCAAGTTAAATATAGGCGTTGGAGCGGAGATGGAAAGGAAGAAGGGAGAGGGAGCTGTTGACGTAGATGCAGATGGGAGATGACGAGCTCAGACATGCCGCGGAACGGAGGGTCACCGGATCTCTTATCTTGTGATAAGCCTTATCAGTAGTGACCCTGGCAGTCAGGTTGTCAGGTTGTCAGGTTGCTAGGCTCACGGGCCAGGCAGCATGTCTCACCCATCCAGGATGTGACCATTTATTATGCGAATACCCTATACCCACGACAATGCCATCCAGTTGTCAGAAATTAATGATACGCTACTGAACCTAGTCTCTTTTAAATTAGGTATCTAAATATGATTTATAGTGTCTATGTATTGCGTGTTAATGTTGAATTGTTGTCTGCTTCATCAACGGCCAGTTGCTAGCACACACACGAAAAAAAGCAAAGTCGTACTACAAGTTTAGCAGTTTCAACACCTAATCCCTCCATGGTTATAAGAAATTGTAAAGTCTCGAGCGCACGTCATAGTGCATCAAAGCTCCGGGATCGGAGCAAAACCACTGAATATATCCATCACATTGATTCCAAGAAGAAGGTCGTCCTCCGCAATCCATGAGTCTTGAGAGGGCACATTTCGGTCCATGGAGTAGAAGCCATTCCCGTGACTGTCCATAGCTCCAAAGTTCTATAGCCAGAATCATTAGTGGCAATCAAAAGTGAAATTCAAGGAGGTTTTTGCTTACTTGAAACACTGGTGCAGTCGTCTGATCAACGGCAGACATAGGGATTGAGTTGTCGCCTTGCATCTGGTTCCCAGGGATGACAGGAACACTTCCAATCAGGAGACTTTGAGCTGTCTCCTGGTGTTGCGCCTTGTCGCGATTTATGTCATTCACATACTCTCGAGCGATTTTCGCAAACTCTGCGATGAGCGAACCTGGCAGAGTCCCATCGCTCTCATATTCGATGCGAGAGAAATGCCCGCCGGCAATATCCAAGAGGGCAAGGTTGCTGGCTGTATCTTTGTGTTTCGGATCACTGATCACCTCGTCAAAGAGCACAAATAGTGCGAAGAGGGGAATACCAGCAAGCATCCTGCCCGTGTTAGTGATGATGCTCGATTGGTAACAGCCGTTGGAAGGAAAATGGACTCACATGAGGGGAGTTGAAGGTTCGACGTCAATAAATGGCGTCAACTCTAGAATTGATCTCGATGCGCTCATCATTGCCTCCATCACCTTGGATTTATTCTCACCAATAGAAGAACGATCCCCACTAGGCGAGAGTTGGTGATAAGCTCGAGCAAGAATCAATTGACAGCTGAAGTAAAGAAAGTGAGTCCAAAGAATTGGAGCCCCAGACACTGGCTTTCGGAATTGATATTGGTTGAAATGAGGGCCTGGCTGTTTATCTTCAGGGAGTGAATTGCGCCAGTGCTCTAGGTCCGCGCTGATCAGATCAATTGTCGAGATGTAATACTCTGTGTCCTTTTTCGAAACGCCGGGTGAAAAGAGGCCATATGAGGCCCGAGACAAAATCCGAGAGAGTCGAGCAAAGGTGAGAAACCAGTCAAAGGTACCGAATATAGACTCTGGAATACACGGGATGGGCGTTGTGATGTCCATATCGATAAATGACTAGCGATGTGAGCCTCTTGAGTCAATAAGGACAAGGTGGAAACGTACTGAGCTGCGACCGAAGTAAAAGCTTGTCATTTTTTCCAAAGAATACAGAACCCAGAAGTTTCGTCGAAATGCCTGAGTTGCCGCACTTCCGAGGTTGACGAGGGCAAGATTTTGCGCTCGACGAGTTGCCTCAGTCATGACAAATCTCTCAATGGAGAGGCACGATATTCCAAGTGAGTAAATGGCGATGGTAGTCATGGCTTGAAGGATGAGAAGTGAGTCGGGAGATTGGACCAGTTCAGGAAACAGAGCAAGAGAAACGGAGAATATCTGCCCTGCCTGGCCCTTGCCAGGCTCGAAGCCGCCTCCGCCATCGTAGAGGCACCCTAGAGCTAAAACGGAGTGGTAAAGTGCGGAGAATGCCTTGTTTTCAGCCAAAACCGTAGGCAGTTCAGCAGAGAACGCTGTTGATTCAAAGGTGCTGCGGTTCAAGTGCGGAAAGAGAGGATGAACGCGCTCAAAATACGCTGCGATGTGTCAGTTTGCCCCAGGACAAGTGATGTGAATCCGGTTTACCGGAAATGAAAGCTGCGGCAGCAGTTCTGTCGTTGAACGGCCCAGCACGTCCTTTCTCTTGGGATATCGACCTGGCTGAAACTTTATCAGGTGACTTGACTCTACTTTTCAAGACTGAAGAAAATCTTTGGACAAGTTGGTCGACTTTGTTGTTTTGAAGTCTGGCTGAAAGTGAGGCGAGTCTACTGTCGCTAAAGAACGTGATCGTGTATGCACCGCCTGTACACAACAGTGGTTAGTAATGAATGAAGATTCCGATTAAAACTTTCCATACCGAAGAGGCCATTGCCCTAGGTAAACGTTAGTTAGATTTAAGAACAGAGCTTCGTGGTGACGGAACTTGAGCCGGGAATCTGGCAAATTTCTGGGGTGTACCTTCAATGCTTGGCGCCGATTATTGTTAGATTCTTCAGAGGTTAGGGTTCTTGATAATAGGTGATCAATATAAAGGCTAGAGTCTGACAACGTCGTTGACGCGCCCCCTTTCACGGCTGGGTTGTCACACGGAGCTGCCTGCGAGATGCAAATGGCCGTTAGTAGTTGAGATTGTCAAAGACATGTCTAGCATCAATTGAGAAGTGATAACACTAGCATTCTACGACAGAAGGAGACTTGGGGAGCTTCATACCTTGGAAACGCCTATGATTGGCTTTGCTGGCGACCCATGCTCGCCTGGGAGTGCCGTTGTCGTCGTGACTAACGATTTATTCACTGGAACGGGGGCCTGGGTCAGCTTCGGGAATGGACTCGGTAGCGAAGACGGTGGTAATTCTCACCGTTTTTCCGAAGCGGAACTTTTCTTTGCCCAAAAAAGCAGTCTATGCCTCGTTGCTTTATTACTGTCAGTGTTGTTCATTGAATGACAGAAAGGAGGCGCCAGATAGCTGGCCAGCTTGGGTAGAGGTTACCGAACAGCCCAGGCATGGCGAAGGAAAACCTGTGTAGATTAGAAAACTGGGACCAAAACAGGGAATCCTCAATGACACATTGCATACCTGAACATCTTACTTTGCGCGTCTTGCAGGCGTCGCAGGCCTTCGACCGCTTGGTGCTCCGAAGACGTTGGTCCATCTGTGAGAGAATGCGTCCGAGACCGCTTTTCGTTCGCCGTTGAGAAACTCCACACAGCTGGGATACGGGAAATGTGCATCAGCCTGGGAATTCCCGGAACAGCGGAAACATATAGCATGCGTTAGAAACGGCACGAAACGCGAAATGCGATGATGCTGATGATGTAGAAATTCCGACCTCGAGCTCCGGAGCTGATGGAGTTGGAAGTCTCGGCGCCGACCTGCCGGATGAGGACTAGCGCCCGGGGATCAGGGGAGATCACGGTGTCCGCTTTGTTGCGTTTGCCGAAAGCCTGGACAGCGCACTTGATGATATGAGTATTAATGATAGGGGCTCTGATGATATGGGCGTTGAGATTGCTGTTTTACAGGGTTCTGATTCATCGGTGCTCTGCAACAGTGATCCACCCGGAAACTATGATGGAGCAGTTACGGTATCCCCGATAGCCGGCGGCGTTTTGCATGCCCCGAGATGAGATTTCGACATGGGG
The DNA here is from genome assembly GCA_029931735.1 of Dactylonectria alcacerensis. Classification (NCBI taxonomy): domain Eukaryota; kingdom Fungi; phylum Ascomycota; class Sordariomycetes; order Hypocreales; family Nectriaceae; genus Dactylonectria; species Dactylonectria alcacerensis. The sequence goes on from JAPMUZ010000004.1 coordinate 2,464,134, forward strand.
CGTATGTACAGCGCTCTCGAGGAGGCCTCGTTGGCTAGAATCAGCATGTGAATATCTGCCGATGGAGAGTTCCAAGGATCAGGGCGTCGGGGATGGAAGGCTATGCCAATGCCGACGTGCGCGATCCCGAGATACGCAGTGACGCACCCGATCGACTGGCACTATGATGCAACTGCGGCTCCCATCCAAGTCCTTTCACGCGTATATAAGTCTAAACTAATATTCCCCTGTACCTTTTTCTTTACTTCAAACTTCATTCCGGTTCTCTAGACCAACTTCACTCGTTTCGTATCAATTCAATTGCCTTTAATTCATTCCTAATCTGCAATTCCACTCTGTACCACTGGCACTGCTCACCATGGCAGAGGTAGAGAAAGCTCGGGACGATGCCTCTGTCTCATCCGAATATCGTACCAATGGATCTGACACCATCTCAGAGAGTGGCGACGAGCCCGTCGCCGCCCTAGCCAGGTCATTTTCCCTCTCCCGGACCTACTCTGCTTTTCCACCGGACATCAATCCCTTTCTCTCATCAGACCCCAAGCTCGATCCAAACTCTCCCGAATTTGACCCCAAACGCTGGGCAGGGGCTCTCCTCCATGCGTTTTCTCAGGATCCCGTCAAGTATCCTCGCCACACCGCTGGGGTTTCATATAGAAACCTGGGGGTCTATGGGTTTGGAACTTCGACTGACTACCAGAAGAACGTGTTGAACGTGCTCTGGGAGGCACCCCTGCGGCTCAAGGATTGGGCCATTCGACGGAGGAGTAAAATCCAGATCTTGAACGGCTTTGATGGGTTGGCTAAAAGTGGCGAGATGATACTTGTCTTGGGTCGCCCGGGGAGGTGAGTCTTTCGTGTTGCACACACTCCATAGTTGCCGCTTTGGGGGGTTGCTAATCTGCCACTGTAGTGGTGTCTCTACTCTTCTGAAGACGATATCAGGTCACACCCATGGGTTGCACCTTGACGAGTCCTCTGATTTCAACTACCAAGGTAAGTCCTTCTTCTCCGGGGTCTTTAGAGTCTTCGCCTGACCAAAAGAAACCAGGTATCCCGTGGAATATGATGCACAGCCATTTCCGGGGAGAAATCATCTACCAAGCTGAGACGGATATTCACTTTCCACAACTCACCGTTGGAGACACCCTCCTCTTCGCTGCTCTTGCACGAACCCCACAGAACCGCCTGGATGGTGTGTCTCGAAGGGCTTACGCCAAGCATCTCAGAGATATCGTCATGGCAATCTTTGGAATATCCAACACGATGAACACGAAAGTTGGCGACGACTTTGTTCGTGGTGTTTCGGGAGGAGAGCGCAAGCGTGTCAGCATCGCAGAAGCGACCCTTAACCAGAGCACCATCCAGTGCTGGGATAACAGTACCAGGGGTCTGGATAGCGCAACTTCTCTCGAGTTTGTTAAGACCCTAAGGCTCAGCACTCGGATGGGAGGGACGAGTGCGATTGTGGCACTTTACCAAGCGAGCCAACCATCATACGACGTGAGTTCTCTTGCAAAAAGATCCAAGACTTGATTTACTAACGCATAGATCCCTAGGAGTTCGATAAGGTCGCTGTCCTCTACGAGGGTAGACAAATGTATTTTGGACCTAGAGAGTCGGCCAAAGAGTACTTCACAAATATGGGATATCATTGCCCTGATCGACAGACGACGGCTGACTTCCTCACGTCCTTGACCAACCCGTCTGAGCGGATTGTGCGGCCCGGCTTCGAAGACAAAGTACCCCGAACGCCAGACGAGTTTGCCGATGAATGGAGAATGAGTCAAACTAGAGCTGATCTGCTTCGCGAGATCGCCGCCTTCGAGGCACAGTATCCCCTCCGAGGTCCTGAGCTTCAAAAGTTCCGCAACGCGAGAAATGCCCAACAGGCACCGCTCATGTAAGTCCATTCTTATCTGCCGCGTTGAAAAAAAAAGCGAGGCTAAACATCTTAAACAGGCCAACTTCAAGTCCCTACACAATTTCGATCCCAATGCAAATTCAGCTTTGCATGACCCGCGGAGTTCTAAGACTCCTGGGTGACAAGACCTTCTTCGTCATCACCGCCCTTGGCAACTTCTTTATCTCCCTCGTCCTCGGTAGTGTGTTCTTTGATCTCGCCAACACTGCAGAGAGCATGGGAAGTCGGTGCTCCATCATCTTCTTTGCCATCCTGTTCAATGGACTCAGCAGCGCGCTTGAGGTAGGATTTGTATGCGGGCATTTTGTTAGAGCTTGTGCTGATACTGGCAGATTCTTTCTCTCTACGCACAACGACCTATTGTCGAGAAACATACGCGCTATGCGCTTTACCGGCCGTTATCTGAAGCTATCTCATCTACTATTTGCGATCTACCATTGAAGATCATCTCTACCCTAGCTTTCAACGTTCCTCTCTACTTTATGTCACATCTTCGTCGGGAGGCATCCGCCTTCTTCATTTTCCTGCTCTTCGGATTCAGCACCACGTTGACCATGTCCATGATTCTGCGCACCATCGGCCAAGCCACAAAGACGGTCCATCAGGCTCTGGCCCCCGCGGCGATGCTGATTCTAGCGCTCGTCATCTACACAGGTTACATTCTCCCTACGCGATACATGAAGGGATGGTTGAGATGGCTAAACTACATCAACCCAATCGCATACGGATACGAGGCCTTGGTAGCCAACGAATTCCGGGACCGAAACTTTCCGTGCCAGACAATGATTCCCATGGGCGGTCCCTATGACGATGTTGGCCCCCTTCAACGAACTTGTGCTACTGCAGGAGCGGCACCTGGGGATGATTTTGTTGTTGGAGAGACTTTTATTGAAGCCGCATATGGCTATAAATACTCTCATCTGTGGCGGTGAGTTAGCTTATGAATGAGTTTCGAACGTGCACTGACGCAAGCAGGAACTTTGGCATACTCGTTGGCTTCTTTATCTTCTTCTCACTTACCTACATCTTCGCTTCGGAATACTTCTCACTCAGTCCCTCTAAGGGCGAGGTGCTTGTCTTCAAGGAAGGCTATAGACAACGCCAGTCTAAGCCTCGCGATGAAGAGTCCGCCAACGCTGGAATTTCCCAAACTTCGATCCCTCCCGACACTCCCGCTGCAAGCTTACCTGGGACTGAGAAAATGATCAAAATCCAGAAACAAACGGCTGTGTTCCATTGGAAAGATCTATGCTACGACATCATGATCAAGTCTGAGAACCGGCGGATCCTTGATCATGTAGATGGATGGGTGAAGCCTGGCACATTGACAGCCCTCATGGTGAGTGGTGTCCCGTTTGCCTGACATAGTTGGGGTGTTGACATGATCAAAGGGAGCTACTGGAGCTGGGAAAACCACCCTTCTCGACGTACTTGCAGACCGAGTCACAATGGGCGTCGTAACTGGCGACGTGCTCCTCAATGGGCATCCAAGATCGAACTCGTTTCAAAGAAAGACTGGCTACGTCCAGCAACAGGACATCCATTTGAGCACGTCGACAGTTCGAGAAGCTCTGAGGTTCAGTGCTGAGCTTAGGCAGCCTGCGTCCACAACGAAGCAGGAGAAGTATGACTACGTTGAAGAGGTCATCCGGCTGCTCGAAATGGAAGCATACGCAGAGGCTGTGATTGGCATTCCGGGAGAAGGTTGGTGTGATTAGCACCTCCACTGAGCCAGTACTGACATTCTTATCAAGGCCTCAATGTTGAACAGCGAAAACGTCTCACTATCGGTGTCGAGTTAGCCGGCAAGCCCGACCTTCTTTTGTTCCTCGATGAACCAACCTCAGGTCTGGACAGCCAAACTGCGTGGTCCATTACTGCTCTCATCCGAAAACTGTCAGACCACGGCCAAGCTATCCTTTGCACCATTCATCAGCCGTCGGCCATGCTCTTCCAGCAGTTCGACCGCCTCCTGCTTCTAGCCCGGGGTGGAAAAACTGTCTATTTCGGCGACATTGGCGACAACTCCAAGGCCATGACTGGCTACTTTGAAAAGCACGGAGCAGTCCCGTGCTCTGCAAGCGAGAACCCGGCCGAGTGGATGCTCCGGGTCATCGGCGCTGCTCCGGGAGCTCATACAGATCGAGACTGGGTGGCGACGTGGCGAGAAAGCTCCGAGTTCAGCGCTGTTCAAACTGAGCTGGAGAAGCTGGCAGGTCTTCGAGCTACAACTGAGAGCCCAGAGAGCGCCTCCAGCTCAAACACGACTTACGCTGCCCCTGTTCATCTTCAGTTTTCAGTGTGCATGAGACGTGTCTTCGAGCAGTACTGGCGAACACCAACTTACATATACTCCAAGTTGCTTCTTTGCTTGGGAAACGTCAGTTTCACCTCATTTCTACCCGTTTATTCATGTCGCTAATGATTCTTAGAGCTTATTCATTGGCCTCTCCTTCCAGGACTCGCCTCTTTCGATCCAAGGCCTCCAAAACCAGATGTATTCCATCTTCATGCTCGTCGTCATCTTCGCCTTCTTGATGTACCAGACTATGCCCAACTTCATTGCTCAAAGGACTCTCTACGAAGGGCGTGAACGGTCCTCAAAGACGTATTCCTGGTATGTATTCGTGCTCTCGAATCTGCTTGTAGAGATGCCTTGGAACACCGTGGCTGCCCTCGTCATTTACTTGCCGTTCTACTTTCTGGTCGGCATGTATCAGAACGGCGAGGTTACTGGTACTGAACATGAAAGGGGCGGCCTGATGTTCCTGCTGCTGTGGGCTTTCATGATTTATGAGGGAACATTTGCAGACATGTCTGTGGCTGGTGTGCCCACAGCAGAGATCGGCGCCACCGTCTCTTTACTGTTGTTCATGATGACTCTCATCTTTTCTGGGTAAGCATCGCCGACTTCCACATATATCCCCGTTGAATATTGTGGCTCAGAACACTAACCTGATGGGCAGTGTCATCGTCTCATACTCGAGCCTCGTAGGATTCTGGAAGTTCATGTACCGAGTCTCGCCAATGACGTACATCATCGGTGCTATGCTGTCAGACGGAGTAGCCAAACAACAAGTCGAGTGTTCAACCATCGAGTTCTTGACGCTACAGCCTGCCAACAACCTCACCTGCGGCGAATATCTCGAGCCGTTTATGCAAGCAGCCGGCGGAGCGCTTCAAGATCCGTCGAGCACCGACCAGTGCTTGTTTTGCGCCGTCGCCCAGACCGATGCGTACCTCCAGACCGTGGGAATAGAATACGGCGACCGCTGGAGGAACTGGGGGCTCATCTGGGTATACATCATCTTCAACTGCTTTGCTACCGTGGCGTTTTACTGGCTCGCAAGGGTACCCAAGAGGAATACATGGGCACAGGTGAAGGGCTTCCTGTCTCGAAAATAAATGGGATCACTGTTGGGTTGTACAACATTCTGTGGCTCTGAAAAGCTAAAGGATGTCTTATACACTGTAATTGGGCTACGTAGCCTCCCAAGAACCACTGCTTTGCAATAATTGCATTATCATTCCTTTCTATCTTCAGAGCCAGCGCCTCAAAGGGGATCTGCTCTGTTGCACTAAGTTGAAATTCGTTTTAGAATAGTATACGGCAACTTGAGACCGTTAATTGGATCAGACACCTTGAGCTAGGTCGATATTTTAGTCAAGGTGTTCAAGTTGATAAAAACTCAAAGCCCATTAAGCCTCAAGGCTCTTCCCCTTCGTCTCATGCGCCCGAGTACTCTCAATATTCAGGGCCCCATTCGATTTTCGACACGTCCTTATAGCATCGAGAATCAATTGCATATTCGTGATTAGCGTAGGACCCTTTTGGAAGTTTATTCAACTTGATGCACTCGGGGATCAGTCGAACCGGAGCACAGTGCTTGGGGATGTTGTGGTTTGTGGAACCGTCCGCGTTCCGTGTGCTGCTGGCGTGTTTGATGGTGACGTAGTATTCTTCGGGGTAGTATAGCAGGCTCTCGTTGCAGGCGATGAATGTTTCGGGGATGACGAAGGAGTAGGGTTCATCATCAGGAGAGAGCTGGACGCCCCGAGTGCCATAATCGAAGTCGAGGCGAGCCGTCGACAGAGTCTTCGAATCGGCATCTGGTTTAAGCTTCAGACCCGAGGGAATCAGAGGCGTGCCGCTATCAGTGATGATAGTCGTTCTGTTATCGCGCTGCTCCTCCTCAGTGCCGTTCTGATAGAAAATGCGTCCTCGTTCCTCCCAAACGCCCACAAGAGCCAGGCCGGGCCCGAGGTGGATGCTGGTGACGTAGTTGTTTTGGATTGAAGGCTTGAAGTCTCTCGAAGGGTCTGTCACGTTGACGACCAACATGAAGCCCTTAGACGTCCTAGTTTTAGGATACTTCGGTTCGGCGCCCCTTGTGACAGGCGAAGCTGCGGTGAGGCCGAGAAGACCGAGAAGGCCAAGAAGATGGAGGAAGATAGTTAAGGTGATCATAGCGACGGTGACTGAATAGATAGATGTAATGTATGAACGCAATCAAAGAGGAACTTGACTACTGGGGGCTTAGAAGCAGGATGTGAATGCCAGACACTTATTTGTTTTAGAGGAAGAAAGATGAGAGGCTCCTTAGGCTGTCCCTTAAATAAGACGAATTTGTGGTACTGGGAGAGTAGGTACCTAGCTCTCGTTTGTGCGACGAACTAAGGTAAATACCAGAAAAGGCAATTGAGACGTTGACAATGGAAGGTACCGGGAGATGGATGACAAATGTGGGTTTCAATCAGCTTTCGGAAGGAAGAGAACAGCGAGGCGGTGTTCAGGACCAATCCCTTCCCACCCCTTTGCACATGCCCCAAAACTTTTTGCCTCCTCCCTGTTAATTGCAGAGCCAGGCTTGCATTAAGATGCAGTAGAAAATTTAGTCAACTAAGTTCATGTTGCCTTAGGATTAGGCACTGAGTCCATCATACCGTTGTTCTCATCGTTGGGATTTTTTCTTTCTGTTTAACCTTTGGTCCTCCCTCCGGCCCCGGCGCTACTATACCTCTTGATACGTAATTCAACCATCATGGTCAACGATCATAGCCACTACTTTAAGTATCATTAGTACACTAAGGGCCGTTGTACAAACTTGACCCAATGCAATGTCGTCACATCCCGGTGCCGGCGCTTCCGTCAACGCCATGACGACAGGATTTTCGCAGTCCGCCGTTGGGTAAACATGGTTACCTCCAGCAGGTGAGAATAGCGATTGTGGTTGGGCTCTTGTGGCTCCGAGAACCATGGTACATGAGACGACGGCACCAACCTTTCCTTGGCTGGTGAAACTCAAATGTGTTGACCTGACTCGGCTTGTCCGAGACCAACAGACAGGATAGGACACGGCTATCCCGAACCATGGCCAACAGTGAGGAAGGTATTCGCCTCGATGGTGGATGTAGGTCTCACGTATCCAATCTCGCACCACGCGAGAAGCTCGTAGCTGGCATCTCGCGAAAGATCCTTCATGAACTACCTGCTAGGTAGGTGCTTGGACATGAGAGGATCATGCACGCGGGTACCAGTCGTGGGTGCCGTCCCTTTCTAATGCAACCAGTTGCACAGCACCACGCGGGGATAACCAACGCCTAGTACATGTTTCAATAGGTAAGGAGGTAAAAATCAAAGTTGATGGTGGGCTGAGGCCAAAAGGTCATATCAAGGACGGATGTTGAGAACCCGCTGGCTCGACTCCCAAATTTTCCTCGCGTGTGAACATTGTTGGAAATGATCCAAGAATTTTTGCCTGGAATACACACGCTGTCGGAGTTTGAAGGCCTGCTCGGATGGCGAGATCTTCATGGCCACTTGGCAGCCTTTGCAAGAGACTCCGGTTTGGACCTCGCCCGTCTTGGGGTTGAAGGACGGTAAGGTTGTAGATGCTTCCCACCCAAAGCCGGGCAAGTGCATCGAGGAAAAGTAGGTTGGCATCGGTTCCGGGTTTCCGATAGATCGCAGGATTTCGATACAGTGCTCCTCTGCGACTAAGAATCGTCGGCCGCCGCGCATTGCCGTAGCTGTGTTTTGCAACGTCGGCAGTGTGTGAAAGACGGGGATAACCTCTTTGAGTTGTTCGGTCGACATGCCAGATTCGCTCGCTAGCTTCTCGAGAGGTGCAGCGCTCAATCCCTTTGCGGATTCAATGCAGCGGAAGCAGCACCGTGTGAGGGTGGGCAGGAAAAGGTACCCAGCGAAGAAGCCGCAAGACTCGCAGTCGTGGTTTAGCAGCGCCGAGTGCAGTGTGCTGATGGCGACGTGGTGGCCGATATCGGTTCGAAGGAGCGCGCAGAGACATTTCAGCGCGTGGTCGCCGAGATGAAGATATTCAGGGACTGAAGCGACGATGGCACGCGCGCGGCGACTGACTTGGCTGAATCGAAACCCAGCATCGACGTCGAGCATGAGGCAGATGGACGATAAGATCTCTACAGGGAGAACGTCGAGCGCCCCGAGGCCCGAGTCGGGGCATTCACTGACATGTTTGAAGACAGAGGATCGGACCATGTCAAAGTGGCGATCCTCGATCTGGATGACGGAGCGACCAAAGTCCTCGCAGTGGTAGGAGGCAGCGCTCAAGATCGATTCGGAGAGGTCCATGATGTGAGGATTGTCGTCGCCGGACGAACTCGTCTAGGGTGGTTGAAGGGATGTCTAGTTATGACTATCCTCAATTTCTTGAGTGGTTTTGTGGAGGTCGACATGTGCAGTAGCTGCAAGGAGGGAGGAGTGAAGTTGGAGTAAGTAGAGAACGTGGGCGAGGGAACTGATTGATAAGATTGTGCCAATCCGATCTCGGGTCCCTCATTTCCAAGCCCCATCAATGCCCCGAGAAGTCCCTCAATTAGCCCCCCATGTCCAGTTCGAGCTGGCGCAACAGCACTGGAATTGGAGCATAATTGCGGAGTAGCACGCGGATGGAGCTTAGAATTGCATCACTAGACTACGGAAGCGGAGGGGTTTGAATTGATGGATAAGCTGACTGCAGATTGGCCTCGACAAACACCTCGTATGACCACCCTTAGTTCATCTCAACCAGCTTCCCACTTACACATTGTCCGGGATAATGGTGGGCCTCCAAGTGCCATTTGCCATTTTTCTGCACCTTCAGAACACATCCACCATGAATGGCGGGCTTTCTCGACGAGAGGCGTCTCGGCTTGATCCTTCATGTTGGCTGCATGCCTTCAAACCGGTTCAACACCAAGGTGTGGAGGTCCCACGGCATCCAATATTGGCGAACCACAAAGTTGAAAGTGATTTCAATATGCAAAACCCAGGTTCGCACTGTCTGCTGCGGCTTTTCTTTATCCAACTGGTGACATGCCTATCCAGCTGAATTCTTTGACCGCCAATGGGCATCCGCGAACTGTGTATAGGGGGCCTCCTGCAGAGATAGTGGCAGGCTTCCCGCGTGATGCATGGGAACCATAGGACACGCTGCGGCTTCCGGTTCGCTGATTGCAGAGGCCGTTCTATCAATGGGCTCCCAAAGCACTGACACGTAGTCAAACCGTGCATTCTCAGGCCCAGAAGCTTCTCTCGACGCAGAATGCGAACTACATGCCACCAACGCTCTCGCACTGGCTGCGAGAAAGGCAACCAAACCGTCAACGCTGCACATTTGCTTCTTTTCATTGAGAGAAATATCAGCAGCAAGGGCGAGGGAACATAAATTGAGGCCTTCGCTGCCTTAAAATTTGATCGACATCAGTTTCATCAGCAACCCAGTAAAATCCAACCACAGGCCTCTTGCATGAGCCGGGAACAATACACTTATTACGATCAGGATGGGTCCCCGGAGTTCAACTTCACTGGGGACCTGTCCTACCCACAGAATAGTCCGTACCCATGGGAAATCTTCCCTGCTAGCGTTCGCTAACACCCGATGGGGTGCCATAGTCACGGACGAAGCTTGGCTTCTGGATGCCGTGCCAGCAGAGTGGTACCGTGTCTTCCCGGGGGAACATCTTGGGGAGGGTGTGGGAGACAGAGAACCCTTTCATCAGCCCCATGACATGGGGAGTACAACTGACAACTACCTTGACATGAGGAGTATTGTTGCCCCTGATGCCTCGGCCTTTGTCAGCCATACTCCCCGTGTTATGGGGGCTGATACCAACATCAATTTCTTTGTGAACACAGATCTAGCAAACCATCTCAGTGCGACTGACCAACACCTCACTTCTTTTGATTCTTCATTTTTATTCCCTCCTCTTTCACCGCCACTCACTCCATCTCATTTTCCTCTATTTAGCTCTGAGGAAGTTTACGCTGAGTTTGGGATTTCGGATACTCATTTGGTTGGCCTTTCACCTCTTTAGAGCGAGCAACCAATGTCGAGCCATCTGGATAATTCTCACTCCCCTTCAACTTCCTCCGCGGCAAATACGGAAAATGATTCTCTCTTACAATCATTCGGGGCCCTCGCCTCCTCAGTCGATTCGCCAACAAGTCCCTCGGGGCGCAACGGTGGCAAAGCGCTGGAGTTCGAAGAAATGCCATTTCCTTGTCCGAGCCATGACGAGTTTGTGGTCAATGGGTTGTTTTACTGTGATCGCCTGGGATGTCTGGAGGAAGGCTTTCCTACGGCGAGCAAAAGAAGGTAAGTCGGCACACCTTCTCACTTCAATGCTCCTCCGTGACTGACGAACTCTCAGGAAACATATTCGAACCCACGAGAAGCCAGTCATTTGCCCAGAATGCCCAACAACGATGGCGACTCAGCGAGACATGCGCAAACACGTGGATACTCACCGCAAGCAGAAACAGATTCCGTGCATGATATGTGGAAAGAACTTTACGAGAGGGTACAATCTCACCAGGCACGAAAAGGCCCAGCACTCGGGCCAAAGCGAGTCTGTACCGTAGCTAAGGCTATTTTGCACGGAACTCTTTGAGTAATCCGAGTTTGATATCACACTCCTTAGCAAGCTATTGACATTTCCCCTGCGCGCCCCTGTTTTTTGATACCTTGATGTCTTGTCCAAGTCACATGTGAGAACTTTCAAATGAGTCAGACCCAGGGGAGAGGCGTCTGAACACCGTGATGGCTTAGACCTGCTCTGGTTACTTAAGTAAGCTTTCTCTATCCCTCCCCCAAGGGGTTCAGAGACGCGCCGTGGTCCAGCGGTCAGGTCACTCTGTTCCCTCGAGGAGGATAATGGGTTCGATTCCGGATTCGAAATTCTTCCCCCTCGCCGAACGACGCCGAGGTTGCGACAGATCCGACCTGCCGACAGACCGACCCGACGACGCACAACGATGACAATGACGACGAACGATAACGATGAAACTACGACACGCTCAAAAGATAAGTAGAAACTGGGATACAAAATAGGGAAATAAAAAGAAACTCTTTTTTTTATCCTAATTTTCGTTCGTGATGGATCAGATCATCGGTTAGAACTGAAAGGAATCCGGTCACACTTATTCGCCTTTTTTTTTAAAGGGATGTTGCAGATAGATCAAATGGAGAAGCCAGGTCTAAACCACGGTGACCTAAATCTTCACTGCGCCTCAAACAGAAAAGTCAGATTGCAGAAGTTGAGGAGAATTTGCCAGTGACTGCAGATTAAAACTAAAGCAAGCCAGTTCTATTCTCATGTGTGATCGGGCGAGTCCATATGAGTTCATAGGAGCTTATGTCACATTTTGAGCCACGTTGTCGGTACTTGGCTCCTGGGTTAGATAACCACCTCCCCGTTCCCTGGAGCTATCACGAGCAGTCATTTTCTAGCAGACGTGAGGAACATGAAGCATGTAAGAAGCATCAACCAATGAGGATATTCTTTTCATGGCTTGGATGTTACTGATATTATACTGATGCGTGATTCTCAAACTTCATCAAACTTGCTTGAAGAAACCACTTGTGATTGACTGCAAGCGAAGACGGTCAACTGTGGAACTCGAATCCGACATTGAAAGATTCTTTGTTTTGCGTAAGCTACAGCTATTGCCGCCTCAACCTGAGTTGTCTCTCCATGGCTTCAAAAGTTGTTCCCCCTTCCATATCCAGTTAGTGTTCTCCCGACTCGACCTTAGAGAACTCGAGGACGATATCCGCTACTGCTGTAAGCTTGTCGCTCTTTTCGCTCGTGTTGGCTAGCCTCCTTCTCGAGGACAGCTGGATGATAGTGCTCCGATAGTTTTGAAGGCCTAGGCCATCCCTTGCATCTAGATTATGTAGCTCAATGAGAGACTAGTCCAATTGAGACATGGTACTGTCTACGATTGGTGCCTTCAGCAAGACAATCGGAAGCTTACATCCGAGGACACACCAACATCACCTCAGAGAAGCAAAGATTGAGGAATGCATGCGGATGGTCCATTTTTGCAAAGTCCACCGCCCTTTTGGCTGGGAAGGGATGGGAGCGGTAGCTCAAGCCTCAATCTCGTGGAAATTGGATGGTCTCAGACCCATGCGTCGCTCCCTTGCAGCCAACGGCCTGGAGCTGCGGGCCGCGGCCGTTCCATACTAGTGCTTAGGAGCTCGAGCTGCCTGTAGAAAGACTCGATAGCTAGGGATCAGTATACCAAATGGGTAACTTCGACCCCAACCGGCTCCATCTGATGACAAGCTTGTCTCTGAGGGGGAGGTATGTGGCGGGGAATCGGGCCTTCTGTCCTGTCTGACATTCCTGACCTGCCAAGCCTTTTCCAGGAGCTTAGAGCTAATTGGGCTTTTGGCGCATGCATGATATGTAGTTCTAGGCCACTATAAAGGCACAATTCTTAAGCCTAGGACTAGGGCTCAGGTAAGAAGCAGGCATCTATAACTTTAGCACGAAGCATATGTGCTATACAAGCCGGTCATAGGAGGCGGTCAAGGATTCACTTACTGCCTATTTGGTCTTCTGTCTTTTTTTCGCACAGCAGCTATATTCACGCTATGCTGCCTGTCCTCTACTTGATTGCTGTCCGCTCAATCAAGGGTGAGCTTCCTCCTATCCTTCTCATCCCTCCGTTGCGTTGGTCGAACACTGACGGCCATTACTGACCTTTCTCCGACATTCTTGGCCTTCTAGACATTTCCCTAACCCTTCGAATCGTCGTACAATGACTATATGTTCTAGACTCGATTGTTGAAAAACAGTCAAGCCATGGTTCGACCACGTCGTGCTACTAGTGGGATTGTTCTAGATTCGATTGCTATGAAAATGGTCAAGCCATAGTTCTACTGCTTCATGTTATGACACCAATCAGATTATTTTAGATTCAATAGTCATGAAAACAGCCAAGCCATCATTCGACATATCGTTTTACCACTCATCGATCGGGTCAAAGGTGTATTTTCCGGAACTAGAACCAGCCATTGTATGCCTTGCCTATACTCCGTCGGCATAGGCAAGGCTCAGTTCAGCTGAGCCACTGCCCTTTACGTGGAAACTTCAGCTTAGCCACTGCCTTGTGGGTTGGAACTTCAGCAAGCCACACACAAGAGTTGAAGCCATCTCAGGATATCGTCATGTCGAGAGCATCGCAGGTACATACGGATTAGACGTATATAGAAGGCCTAAATTCTCGTTCAGGACTTCCATATCACAGCTTCATCAATCATCTCATCTCTCCAATCATCATCGCCACCAAAACTTCTACTTGTAACCTTTCCTAGCTCTTCTCAAGATGCCTGACACAAGCCCTCCCGCCCCCTGAACCCAAGCCCAAGCCATTATTCCTGGCTCCATCGTCGGCACTCAGTTTAAGCCTGCCATCTGCAGCTTCAATGGCCGAGTGTTCCTTGCCTGGGCCACGCCGTCTCAGTCTGGACAGGCATCGTCTTTCAGCCTCACGACCTGGCGCGCATCTGACGATGGCTGGGAGCCACCAACCATCGTTCAGCTCAATGACTCCACAACGGTCCAGCCTTACACTTCCGCTTTGGTCGTGTACAACAAGTTCTTGTACGCGTTTGTACCGTATTCAAAGAAGAATGACGGCAACAAGGGGGGTTTGTCCATCTTCAAGTACAACGGAAAAACGTTCGAGAACGTCTGCAACTGGAGCAACATCTGGAACACGGCCATTGCGGCTGCTGTTTGCGATGGCCTCCTGCATGCGGTTGGTTACAATCGAAACGACAGCGATCATTTCGTTCGGTCATGCACACACGCATACCTCCCGGTTATCACCTCGGCAGGTGACTTCTCGCCCAACGCGCAGATTCCCGAGCAGACCACGAGCAACCCAGCTCTGATCGTCCGTGATGGCAAACTTCGTCTACTGTATCTTGCGCGTGGGGATGGCCGCACTGTCTTGGAGGACACCCTGACTATGGGACAAAGCCCTCCATGGGTTCGCACCGCCACCATGAATGAATCTGGAAATAGCGGTGTCAGTGGTGCTGCTACGCCCGATGGCAAGCATGCGTGGATCTGCTTCAAGAAGCACAACGGCAGAAGTAACCTCATTCGCCACTGGAAGACCAAGAACAATGCCAACTCTTAGAGCGCGAACCAACCCATGGGTTCGGGTGACATTCTCGACGACCTGAACGAGGCGGCGCTGGTTTGTTCCAGCGACTGGCTTTACGCAGTGTGGAACACATACCAATCGAATGCGCCCATGTACTATTCCCGTCGCCCCATTGCACAGATGTACCCAAAGAGCTGGAAGGGTGACTTAGTCGACCAGAAGATCAGTATCGCCAATTTGTCGATTCCAGGAACACATGATTCTGCCACCGGTGTTTATCATGTCCCCGTCGCCGACACTCTTGTTCAATGCCAGCATATGGACATCACGGCACAGCTCGACGCTGGAATCCGATTCTTCGATCTCCGAGCGGGCTACGTTGGGAAAACGTTGACAGCCTTCCACGGCAATTGGAATCTCAACATTCCTTTTGCCATGATTTTCCAGTACTCTTACAACTGGCTCGCTGCTAACCCAGCTAAGGCCATCATCGCTCAAATTAAGAGTAATCAGGACAGCGCCAAAGACCAAGACATACCCAACAGCGTGTACACCATGATTAATGGTAACGCCTCTTAAGTCACCACAGCGACTATCCCTACGTTGAACCAGATCAAGGGCAAGATCCAGCTCTTTCGACGATTTCCCCGACCGGACGCGCTCAACAACACGACGACACCGTTTGGTATCAACGCGACTAATTGGCCGTTTAACCAGCATAGCACAATCAGTCACGACAATGTGACACTGTATGCTCAAGACAAATGCAGTTTCCCCGGGAAAGGATCTGCTGCCTTAGCTTCCAAGACGGCCATGATCCAGTCATTCATTGATACGGCCGTCGCATCACTTGGCCCGCCGAATGCCTGGTACATTGGCTTCAGTAGCTACACTACTTCCGGTGGAATTCCAGACTCCAACGAGGACTACGCAACCGCGTCGCTGGGAGGTAACACCCCGATGAACATCGCCCTAGAGCAATTCGTCCAGTCCAAGGGTGGCTTCGGCAAGCCTGCTAGGGTTGGAACTCTCCTGATGGATTATCCCGAGGAGCCTACCGGGATGCTTATTGACCGCATCATCTACACCAACAATATCAAGCCATCGCTGTAGACAGCACTGAGGCGCCGTGCCTTCCAGCCAGGGCTCCTCTACTCAAATACTCGCATGGTTTTATGTTTCACTATTGAGAGGAGGCAAGTAGAGAAGAGATTGATTGGGGATGAGCTGGAGGACATAAAAGATGCTAAGTGAATGGGACAGTTACGGTAAGTCGGCTACATTCAACATGTGTCGACTTTGATACTTCGCTTGAACTTGCTATGTTCTATCCCACGCAAATTGACGGGAATGTTCCGCACTCCAACTTTTGTCCAATCTGTGGAATTCGATGAGACTAGACGAAAGCATCGTATAATCTGGAAATGAGCCGTCCATGCTTGTCCAGTCTCGGCTTGCCCATGGTGCTGCGCGATGATCTTTTTCAAGTGAAAGAGTGTGCGGCCTGCATGTCTGACATAAACTGGTACAATAATCGTGGAGCAACGGAAGAATAGATGCCAAGCTTTGCTCTCGACTCTTTAAAGGATATAAGACATTCTACCAACGTCATCCTTTGGGCCTATTCGTCCACGTCACGGAGGGTAACATGGCTCATGCGGGAGGCCACTGGCTACGCATCTAGATGGTGGGCAACCCGCAGCATGCACAACGCCTGTGATGACAGCGCTTTTTTTTATGCCAATGTAGATACTTCAGCTCTCTAGAGATTTTCTCAAACGAAAAAAAAAAAAGTCAATTTCAAATACCCCGTGGGTTTCAGCGTTTCATTCCTCCCGCGGCCCGTCTTCCTAAAGTTAATAACGCATATCAGTCCAGAAAACCATTATATGTCAGAAGTGAGCTCCTCTTTAGGCCTGCTTGCAATGTATAGTAGCCTGGATGCTCATTTGCGGATGCTGTTCTTTGATAACGAGATACTGCAATGGCGCTCGACATCGCGTACCTACCCTATGGTTGATATCAGCATCATTGGGTACTCCTGCAAAGCTCTGCTAGCTGAAAGTTTATACCATTTGAAAGCCATGGGTCTAAAATTAACGTCAGACCTCGAGACTGAGCTATCAGGTATCACCGCTTTATTGGTTTTCCTGCCATTGGTACAGTGGTCTAATAAGCCCCACTCGGCCGTGAGACAGCCAGGATAATGCTCATTCTCGTATGGTAGTTGGGTAGCTACCAATACAGGGTAGCAATCGTAGCCAACCAACTGCATCTGCTCTGGTGAGACATTGATTTCTTGCACAGCAAGGCTAGTAGTAACTAGTTTTACGCAACTAAAACCGAGGGAATACGATCGTGTACAAAGTAGACTAGCCCGTGGCTTAGGTACCTGGAGATACTTCTGCGTTCAGCTTCAGCTTCAGCTTCCATGCTATCAAGCTCAGATCGATCGATACAGCTGCTCCGTGCTCGGTCTTGGGGCGGATCGCTTGTGGGGGCGTTAATTAGACCCCAAAACGAGGTTTGGACACGCTGCGAAACACTGCCAACAGGGCTAGTAGCGTCCTAAAGTGCGGGGCAGGCATCCTCGAGGAAGAGAAATCGGCCGCCAGTCAGGCCTGGTCTCCCTGGCGTTAGGGCTGTGCTCGTTATTTCCATCCCATCACTCCACTATAATTCATCCTACGCACGGTCGGCTCCATACCCCCATTAGGCGCGACGCGTCGATAGGTAGGCTGTAGGGTCGGCACGCAGGTGGTTTGCTAGCTGCTAGTGTGCCGCCCAATTGGACCTACAGCAAGCAGGCCTACCGCACTTAGTTGCTGATAGAACTTCTTTTTGGAAAACCTCCCCTCACTCACCAGCATTCCACGTCTTCAACCCCCGTTCTACAGCGTCCGTTTCCTGGCCACCGCTGCCAGCAGTATCGCTTGCCCGCCATGCTGACGCTGGACCGGCTCCCGAACGAGGTCATCCACGGCATCGCCTCCTTCTTGCACAAGAAATACGACCTGGCCGCCCTGTCACGGACGAACCGGCACTGCTACTCCATCACGAGCCCCATCCTGTGGAAGCGCGAGGCCAAGTCAGACCGCCCTGGCGCCCTGCACTGGGCGGTCGAGCATGGGGATCTCAAGGTCTTCAAGCGCGCCCTCGAGGCAGGTGTCGAACCGAACCGCATGGCCTACGCACACAAGCCAAAGTCTCGCATCGATGCGAGATACAAGTGGTGGAACTACCACAGCTCCTATTACGACGACCCTGAATGGCGGATCAACGACGACGACGATTCGGTAGACCTCGACTCCTCTTACGTTCGCCACGACCACTGCAACTGCTTCGAGGGCGGATGCGACGACGGAATCTTTAACGACTGCTCTTGGGAACCTATCCACGTTGCCGCCAGCAAGGGGAGGATTGACATGATCGAAATACTCTTGGACAAAGGTGCTAGCATCGATGCCTTCTCCTGGGGCCTTTGTCTGTGCCGTCCTCACTTGCCCATCGAGGCGTTTAGCGACTCCCGAGCTGTGGAGGAGGAGGAACTCGAGGATCTACACGGCGGGGGGTGGACGCCACTGCACATCGCCATCTGCCATGGCCAAGTGGAGACGGCCAAGTTTCTTTTGAAGCGCGGTGCTTCTCACGTCATCTACCAGGGCATCGACTTTGAGCTGGATGCAACTGCCTGGCGCGATGACGAAGTCACCCAGGATTCGAGCATGTTCCGCCTCACAGCCATGCACCACGCGGCTAAACATAACCAAGTCGAGTTGCTTCAATTCTTGCTAGACGGAAAATACCAGGACGCCGTGAACGCGGAAGGGCCCTTTATGGGAACCCCTCTGTTCCAAGCAATCTGGTACGGCCATTGGGACACCGTGGTCCCTTGGCTGCTCGAGAACGGGGCCAATATTGATTCACGGCTGATTGAGACACGCCTAACGCCTTTGATGATGGCCTGCTTTTCACGCCGCTTCGATGATGCTTCCAGGCTCATTGATCTCGGTGCAAGCGTCACAACATTGTCCGTTCACCAGTTCAGTATTCTTCATCTAGTTCTCGGGCCAGGCCAGCTACGCTATGATGAGTATGGGGAGGCCCAGGAGCCAGAGAAAGCGAGGAGCGCGATTACAGAAGCAGAGATTATCGAAAAATTCATTGCCCACGGTTTCCCTGTCAACGCTCGGGAATCGCTGCTTGGCATGACGCCGCTGATGGTTGCCAGCGCCAGTTGCAACCTCCCCGCCATGAAGGCGCTTCTTGCCGGCGGCGCAGATGTCAATGCCCTTGACCACGATGGTCTCAACGCGTTGGCTCGAATAGGCGAGGCTGCTGAAGGCGCTGCTATATCGAATTTACACGATGCCGGAAAGATCTTGCTCGAGGCGGGTGCGGCGCTAAAAGATTCCATGGAGGACCTCACGCCTCTGAACATCATTTGCTCGCGACGCTGCGAAAGCTATGCAAGCCGTGATTGGGAAGATCAGCATGCCAAGCTGGCCAAGCTCTTGATCGAACGAGGTGCAGACCCGAACGAGAAGGGCATCGCAGCGCATCGCCCTTTTACAGAGGCCGTGGTGCACAGCAACTATACACTTGCACGAGCTATTCTCGAGAGTGGTGGCCGCCCAGAACTCAATGATATGGAGGAACTGCTCGCCAAGTCCGCCAAGGATATGTACGACGATGGGAAAACGGAGTTTATTGTGGGTTTGGACTTTGCAAAGTATGGCATGGCTGGCCCCTCAGATGCCTTCCTGGTACAACTTATCCAGGCAGCCTTGCACGACCAACTGTGGACACGAGCGGCGGATCTGATCAAAGCGGTGCCGACGCCTAAGAGTATGCGGAACGGACTCCTGCATCGATGTCTCTTGAACGGCTCTCTCACCGGAGACGATCCATCTGCACTGGTGCAGACGCTTCTGGATCTTGGCGAGAGCCCCAACGAGCTTTGGAAGGATGAGCCGCCCATCTATTACAGCCTCAAGTCGGGTTATTGTTGGCGATCGACACCTGTCCTGGTGAATGCTGGGGCTGATATCGACATGCCAACTAAATCCATGCCTGACGGAGCTTTCATGTACTCGATCAACCAAGGCTATCAATCCCAGTCGCTGCAAATGCTGGCGAAGCACCCCAACGTGCTCCGCGACCGACCTGAAAGACTACATCGGGAATGCTGGGCTTCGGTGAT
This sequence comes from Dactylonectria alcacerensis, assembly GCA_029931735.1. Classification (NCBI taxonomy): domain Eukaryota; kingdom Fungi; phylum Ascomycota; class Sordariomycetes; order Hypocreales; family Nectriaceae; genus Dactylonectria; species Dactylonectria alcacerensis. The sequence continues at coordinate 2,483,685 of JAPMUZ010000004.1, forward strand.
TCGATGGGACCACCGTTTGCAGCCAAGGAGAAGAGGGGTGGTTGACCAGGATGTGCCGTACCTGTACTGGAACATTGCGCATCATTTGATAGCTGCCGGTCTCCGGACTGATGTGACACTAGCCGATGGCCGCGAGGTGAAGAGCATTGTGGAGCTGGCGGTGCCGTCGGATTACGCGCTGGGATTAGTCGAGCAAAAGGTGTTGGAGAAGTTTGGCATCCCATATGAAGAGCCGGTGTATCCGTCAGATCACGACGATAGCTCCTACGATGAAGAAGAAGACGACGAGTACGGTGTCCTCGGCGAATTGTTGTCAGACGATGGGGGCGGATCAGACGGCCTCGATGACTATGATTCACAACTCGACGACGACGATGATTATGACGAGGATGACGACGAAGACGAAGACGAGGATACAGACGACGGCGGCATGCCCATACCTGTACCTCTATTTTTTGGGTTTCTTATGTGAGCACCGGATGGTGGAAAGGAGGCGAAGAGGTTTCTTTTGTAGTTTTCTGGTATACCCGGCGGGTTCGAAAGGCACGCTGGAAGCAATGGATCACTGGGGCGCTATTTGGACTGAATTGATGAGCGCATCTGGGATTGATGAACTTGGTAAGGACGATTTCGTCCCGATGGTCTGGTACACGGGAACGAGATCTACGATGACGTTGGGCATCAGCTATGGCGGCCTATAGATGTGTACTACTATGCATGAGCTCGTGTGGGCCTCGAGGACGAGCCCCGCCGTTCGATGTTTCGATGTTTCGATATCAGACAGGGAAGGGTAGGGAAGGATTAGGAAAGTCGAAGATGGCATGAGAAGAGAGGCTGATAGGGTGGAGGTATATGGCTCAACGCAGGGGAGATAGCTTTAATCTAGCCCATACACGAGTTACTAGGCCGGTTCCTACATCGTAGACAAGGCGAGCGATGGTGAAATTGTCTCATTGTCTCCATCTGGTGCCGTGGCGGACGTATCATGTGTTTCGGCCGGGGAATTCGCGGCGTTGCGGGAAGGCATCTCGACGACCTTGAGGGCTATTCTAGGAGCTACGATCAGAGCTACGGGAGGCTGGCCGTCCGATGACGCCCCAATGCGGAGAAAGGAGGCGGCGGCGACAAACGGCTGTGCGGCGATTTTCTAGGCCCAGCAACCAGCCGTTATCCGGACACAAGGGCTCGGAGATCGAGGTGCGGACGAAGACGCTGCTCGCTTTTGCCCTCCCCGCACGGGGTAATCGGACGGTTAGCATGCCGGGGGGTTCCTCATATCTGGGCTCTCTCTGCTTGGGGGAGCCACTTTCCCGGACAGCGACGAGGAACGCCCGGCACGACGCCGAATAGCGACGGCATTCGTTTTGCGGCAATGGGATCATGGTACAACTCGAGATTGCTGGGCCAGCGAGAAATGCGCGCTTCGGCTGATTGCTGCGAGTTTGTATACAGGCCTGGTGTTTTGAGGGGATTGAGAGGCTCGCCTTTATGAGGTAATCTGTACGACTGGAGGAGTACTACGTAGGAGGTCGACAAGGATGATGTGTGAACAACTGCTGTGGTGGTGGTATGTGGACATGGATCCTCAGGCAGAGCGAGAATGCCTGAGGCTGGCGGCATGCGTTACTGCAGTACCCAATTGCCTCAATGGCTTCCCGTCCGTGTCTTGTGCACCTACGCTGTAACTTCCCGGTCACGTCCATGATACTCAACGTGCCCCTCGCATGGGTGACATCCAATGGCTTTTGACCGGCGAGGGACATATCTTCTATTAATCTGGACTGGCTGGGCGCAGACAGGGGTCGGGCGGCCGTTGTGGAGGGTAGCAGGTAGGCTGTTACGCAACTAGCCGGCGGCTCTACGGCGTTGCCATCACACGACGACGGAGGACGACGACAACAGTGACAACAGTTCAGGTCAGAATGAGGTCGGAATAGACGCCTTCAGCTCGGACAACAATGTCCAGACTGGGTTGCCAGGAGCTGACTTGGTTACAGGCCAAGCTCGGCAAACGCTACAGAAGGTTGCCGCCCCCAACCGCGATGCTACCAACCGCGATGCCACCATATCCACTGCAACCACCCGCTGCGAGGAGTGGGAGCAGACTGAGGAGTGGGTGGGAGGAGTGGGAGACGGAGGCTGCGGCGAACTTATGCCAACCCTGGCAGAAGCTACCTGGAATGATGCAAGACAGAAGCAAGCAGCGGGGAACAGAAAACAGCCTGTAACCCGGCAGCAGACAAGCACAGAATGGCCAGTGACAAGCCAATTGCCTCAATGCATCTGCGGCGTCAAGCTTGTTTCTCGTGTCTCGTCTTCGGACGCTGGATCTAGAAAGCCAACCATGATACCCATCCCCCCGCTTTCTCATTCAATGGCCCCTACCCCACCCGCAAGCACCCATGACAGTGTGGGCAACACCGAACGCCGAGATATGCCCTTGTCCAGGCATTGGGGGAGCTTTCCAGTAGTCCCGTTTGACTATCCTTCCTGATGCGGCAAGTCGACTCGAATAATGGTTCGAAGGCCGTGGCACATCAGCAGGATGACCCTGTGGGCGCTTGTTTCTTATTCGCACCGCCTGTGGCTCGCACCGCATGGCCCGTTTTGCGGGTTTTCAGATGCCGACATGTTCGGGGTTCACGGGATTGAGTGAGATTGGGCGCGTGTCGGAGGGGGCTTTCGCAAGCTGGGCCTTGTCCGAAGAGAGGGCACCAACCAAAGAATGCTGGGCTGGTTGCTTTTGCTGGAGCGAAGCGGAGATGCCGCCCGGATGTCTGTCTTGCCTCTCTCGTCTCTCTGTCCGACTGCGTCCTATCCAGCTGTTCCGTTCCGTCAGGGGGGTTCCGTTTCGGTCTGCTGAGCGGAGTCGGAAAGCGGCCTTGTCGCGACCCCCCCGTGAATGATGCGCGTCGTGATGGGTTGGCACGGCATGGATGGATGGATGGGCTGCGTTGTTACGGTACCCAGCGATGCCGGTGCGGCTTGAAGCATAAATATGAGGGCATGGCGCTCTACTCCGGATTCACTCTTCTTTCTTCACTCTCATCTTCACTCTTCTCTCTCATCATCATCAAGCCTCATCCTTTCTAATACCCCTCACCTCAACACCCACTCACAACCGCAATCATGGTAAGTCTTCCCTTCTCCCCTCCACCCCACTCTTGGGATGCCCTCAAAGCAACATTGGCTCACACATCACCTACAGGTTAAGGTTCTTCTCGTTCTCTACGACGGCGGCCAGCACGCTCTAGACGTAGGTGACTTTATTTCCATTTTCTCCCTGCCCCCCCTCTTTTTCATTGTCTTGGACGTCTCAAATCGATGGTCGTCCATTCTTCCCATGGACGGTGTCGTTGCCTCTCCCTCCCCCACACACCCACACCCTCCCTCCTGCGCCGATCCCCAAACGCGGGGAAAGGATGCAACTTCGAACAGGATTCCAGCCATTCAGCCACCTAAACCGATGCGGGGTGGCACAGGACCGGCTGTTAGGCCATTGGGCTTCCAGTGCATACTGCCGTGATTCGACGCTTACAGCCGGTCGACCTCCCCCTCACTTTTTCACTTACACGGCTGCAACACTACACACATCACAACACACCCCAAGACTCTCCTGCAATGGCAATTGACTGCTCTTCTCCGCAATGATCACTAACATGCCGTCTCCGCATAGGTCCCCGGACTTCTCGGAACCACTGAGAACGAGCTCGGCATCCGCAAGTGGCTCGAGGACCAAGGCCACACCCTGGTCACCACCTCCGACAAGGAGGGCGAGAACTCCAAGTTCGACCAGGAGCTCGTCGATGCTGAGATCATCATCACCACCCCGTAAGGCGTCTTGCCAACCTCTTCTCTCGACACCACAAACTAACGTCGTTTCTCTTACTAGCTTCCACCCCGGTTACCTGACCGCTGAGCGCCTCGCCAAGGCTAAGAAGCTCAAGATCGCCATCACTGCCGGTATTGGCTCCGACCACGTCGACCTCAACGCCGCCAACAAGACCAATGGCGGTATCACCGTCGCCGAGGTTACCGGCAGCAATGTCGTCTCCGTCGCTGAGCACGTTCTGATGACCATCCTGGTCCTCATCCGCAACTTCGTCCCCGCCCACGAGCAGATTGAGCGCGGCGAGTGGGATGTCGCTGCTGCCGCCAAGCAGGAGTACGATCTCGAGGGCAAGGTTGTCGGCACCGTCGCCGTCGGCCGCATCGGTGAGCGTGTCCTCCGCCGCCTCAAGCCCTTCGACTGCAAGGAGCTTCTCTACTACGACTACCAGCCCCTGAGCCCCGAGAAGGAGGCCGAGATTGGCTGCCGCCGCGTCGACACCCTCGAGGAGCTCCTCGCCCAGTGTGATATTGTCACCATCAACTGCCCTCTACACGAGAAGACCAAGGGTCTCTTCAACAAGGAGCTCATCTCCAAGATGAAGAAGGGTAAGCTAACGATCCCGCGTCTCCAATGCTCTGCTCTCTAGAACCTTGTCACTAACATCTCCCCTCTCCAGGCTCTTACCTCGTCAACACCGCCCGTGGTGCCATCGTCGTCAAGGAGGACGTCGCCGAGGCCCTCAAGTCCGGCCACCTTGCCGGATACGGTGGTGATGTCTGGTTCCCCCAGCCCGCTCCCGGCGACCACGTCCTGCGCACCGCCAAGAACCCCTTCGGCGGAGGCAACGCCATGGTCCCCCACATGTCTGGCACCTCGCTCGACGCCCAGAAGCGCTACGCCGACGGCACCAAGGCCATCCTCACCAGCTACCTCAGCGGCAAGCACGACTACCGCCCCGAGGACCTCATCGTCCACGGTGGTGACTACGCCACCAAGGCCTACGGCCAGCGCAAGTAGATTGTTTGCTGGTGATGGCGGGAGAGGATGCAAAGGGGACTATTTCCAATATCCGGCACTGGCTGTGATATGCCACTAGAACAGATAGATGGCTTGTACCAAACTCGCGCGTGAATCATCGCGTCGCAGATGAAATGAGAAATAAAAACGTTAAATTAATTAAATAACCATGTCCCAAAACTATGCTTTGTGAACCTATCAGACGCAGATGCTTAACCACCTATGGACGGACTTACATTTCCACTTGATCAACTTACTTTCTACCTGCTTAGGTACTTGAAAGCATCATACACAATCCGCTTTGAAGTTCACATCGACCAAGGGACTCAAGCATTCTATGCAGGTTGATATCCTGCAGCAAGTGTATTTTTTTTCTTTCTAATCAATTACGGGGTATACACTAGAGTGTCACTAATTCTTCAAATACTTTGATGCTCACGGTCAATTGACGTCTTTCACTCATCAACGCTGTTCCCAATCATGACTCTATCCAGCAGACTCGTTTTCGTGAATGACATATTCGTTTCGCCTCGTTATAAGGAATCCAAGATAAAGAGGGAAGAGTAGGAGGAGGACTGAGAGGCGGCTACTTCCAGAATTGCCACCACTTCTTCTCGCCGCCCGGTTGCCTCCTCGTGAGGACGACGTCGTCGCGGCCGCGGATGCGCCAAAAGTAGACGGGGATACCGGCGACGACGAAAGTGACGACGGTGATGGTCTGCAGCGGCTGGGCGAAGACGGCGCGGCTCAGCAGGAACAGGCTCACGCAACAGAAGATGATGGGCGTGGTGAGCCATGTCTTGTAGGGCCGCTCCAGCTCTGGCTCGCGGACGCGCAGGACGATGAGCCCGAGGACGGTGATGAAGTAAAAAGTGTAGCCGGCGACACCGTAGAAGGTGACGAGGGTGCTGAACTCGCCCACGACGCAGTAGGCAGCCGTGAACACGCTGTTGAGGATTAGGGCGTAGACGGGCGTGTAGAACAAGCCCGTGTCCTCGTCACCGAAGACGCGGCGGAGCTTTTTGCTGAACCAGCTGCGCTGGCGCTGGTGCGAGAGCCCGTGGTCTTCGTCGTTGCCGATGCCGATGGTGCCGAAGATGGCCGGGATGTATCCTTCCTTGCCTGCGACGTAGGCGAGCCGGCTCGACGTAAAGGTCGACGAGTTGAGGGCGCCGAAGCAGCTTGCGCTGACGATTAGGGCGAGGATTAGAGAGCCAGCTGATCCAAACACTTGCGAGCCAAACATGACGGCCACCGTGTTGGATCCGTTCATCGACTCCATGGGCAGAACGAGGAAGTAGGCCAAGTTAGCCAGAACGTAGCTGAGGATCACCAGTGGCATGGCCGTATGAATCACTCGTGGCAGGTCTCGAGACGGGTTTCGAAACTCGCCCACGACGTAATTTGTCTGCAAGCGGGAGAATTAGCTTCAAGCAACGGAAGATTGGTCAGTATCGCTCACGTTGTCCCATCCATCATATGCCCATAGACCCGCATATAGCGCCAGTGCCCATGCCGACATGTCTGTCGACGTATTTGCGAACCAGTCGTGCGTCTTCCAGTCGACGCTGGCCTTTCCCTTCCAAGTCTTGCCCGTGATAGCCACCACGACACCCGTAACCGTAACGCCGATTAATGCGATAAACTTCATAAACATGAGCAGGTCATTCACGCGAGTCCCGACCCGCGTGGAAACACAATTCAGAAACGTCACCATTGCGACGCCCACGAGAGCGACGGCCTTCGTAATCCAGGGGTTGACCGTCTCGGCGTCGGGGCCAATGAAGGCTCGGACCAAGTACTCGCCCATGATAATGGCGATGATAGCGGCGCTTCCGGGCTTGAGGACGAGCATGGCTACCCAGGTGAAAAGGAAGCCAGACAACTCGCCAAACGTCTTGGCCAGGTAGACCTGAGCACCTCCGTTTAAGGGGATAGCGCCCCCGAGTTCAGCGTAGGATGCGGCGCCAGTCCATGCGAGGATGCCGGCGATGACCCAGACAATCAAGGAAGCGCCAGCAGAACCGATCTTGGAGCTGACCTGGCCAGGCGAGGAGAAGATGCCGGACCCGATAATCAGCCCAACTATTAGTGATAGTCCATTGAGGTATGTCAGAGTCTTGTGCTTCTCCAGGGATCCTCCTCCCAGTCCACCATTCGGGCGAGCCGATGAAGTAGGCGCTCCGATAGGAGCATATCCGCCGCCGCCTGCTGTCGAGCTCAGTGGGAACAAATTGGCCGAGAAGTCAAACGCCGACGACACCGAGTACGACCGGTTGAGACGTCCTGCCCCTGCCGGGTTGGCGCTGTTCAGGGGATCGTCCAGGTCGAGCGAGAGCCGTCGCGACGACGAGATACTTTGCCGCGACGACACTTCGGTCGTGGCATCCTCGTTAAGCTGACTCGAGCTGGCCAGGGACGCGAGCTCCAGCGAGTCCCGCGAGTGCGGCGCAAGTCCGTACGATGGCATTCCGACGAGTTTCGCTGTTGCTGCTGCTACTTCTCCCTTCGTAGCAGCCTTGGGGCCCTCTAATCGACCGTCCGCGGTGTTCCAGTTAGGCGACGTAGATTCTAGCAGCGACAGCCCATCGCGGTCGATCGAGACTCTGTGGGCTCAGGGAGGGTGATCGAGTCGATCTCAAAGTCAAAGGGTCGTGTGACGGGGTTCTGTCGTTGTCGGCGTCGGCGATGCCCACTGCGCTGTGGCGATTGATGGTGTATGTCTCGTGATTGACCGTGCTGTGAGGACGCAGACCGCCTTTCTTTCCAGCGAAGACGTTAATGAAACCCGACCGGTACCAAATCCTGGGCAAAAGAGTTCGAGGTTGAAAGGACAGAAGAAAGGGGACTGGTCAAACCCGCCTACTGAAGCTTGGCTCTAAGTTAGAGGTTAGAGTGGTCCGCTATTGACCATTGAAAACGGTTTAACCCCACGTCATTGGCCGGCGGCACCGCCACATGCTTAGGTAATTATGTGGCGCAGGTTCATCTTCAACGGCCACACTCCAGCGCATGGAGAAACCGCAAACCATCACCTTGTCCACACTCGTCATCATCAATGGCTTCCGATGAGTACAGCGTCGTTGGCGGCGGCGGCGCCCTCAAACTGAAGGGCGCCAAGGTGCACAAGAAGAAGAAGAAGCGTGGCAAGTCCGACCTCGAGAAGAACCTGGGCAAGAAGGGCAGCCCCGCCGCGGAGACCAAGGCCAACGACAAGGCCGACGACAAGGTCGACGAGGAGAACGAGGATGATCGGCCCGCGGTGCAAAAGACAGAGTCTGAGAAGCGACACGAAGAGATCAAGCGGAAGAGGGTAAGTTTGATTATTCTTAGACGCGGACGCAAGCCACTGACGAAATGTCCCTGCAGCTCCTCCAGCTGGCCGAATCCTCCGGCTCACGACCAGATCTTCTCAAGACCCACAAGGAGCGAGTAGAGGAGCTCAACACCTACTTGTCCAGGCTGAGCGAGCACCACGACATGCCTCGCATTGGACCTGGCTGAAGCTATTCTATGGGTCCCAATGCCCTGCTGGGAAATGGAAAGGATCACATGCGGGTGGGAGTTTGGGGCGTTTGAATATCGTATTATACCCTCGATTCAATTAATAGAATGCCATGGCATCGCGATGTCTCACATCCTCACCGCCTTGATATCGTTTACCGTACAATGCAGGGTTGACTCGAAATTTGAGGCAATCTCATTCACTCCGGTTCGCTGCTACTAAACATGCGCTCAGTTCCTCCGCTGGATAATCTGGGATCCCACGTCAAGGAATTAATTTTAGTGGTCAACGCAGAAATCACTAATCACGGTCAAGCCCCAGTTTACAATATGTGACGAAATCGCCGAATGCATTTTGTACTACCCAACATGCTTTCTACAACCCTTCATACCGGCAATTGTGATACGCGCCGTTGCTATGATTTCGGCCCTTGTTTCCACCAAAGACTTTCGACACCGTCCTTGTCTAGATCCTTGCCCACTTGGCCTGAGCGTCTGATTTCGCTCCCCTGTCTATTATATCCCATTTTTCCAACCCTGGATGTGTTTCCAAAAAAGAGAGAACCGTCAAATTCGTTAAAGAGTAGAGCGTGATGTAAGGAAAATCGCTCGCAAAACCCCAATGGGGTATGACATGCTATGCGCACAGGGATGAGTATGTGTGTGATATTGTTGTTGGTGTTTACAACAGGAACATGCCGCCGAAGATCATGCCAGCGACAGCATAGAGGAAGCCGGGGGTAGAGGACTGAGGAGCGGCGTTCTGCAAGTTGGGCTCGCCGGTGGACTCGGAGTTGGGGACAACGGCAACCCAGGACGTCGAGGTGAGAGTAGTGATGCCACCGTTCTCAAGAGTAGAGGTAAGGGTCTTGGGCACAGCGCTGGAGGTGGTTCTTGTGCCAGTGGTTATGGTCCTCTTGGTGGATTCCGTAGCAGTGGACGAAACTTCACCTATTCATATCTGTTAGCATCGGGTTGCGGTTACATAATTCGACATGCACGCAGTGAGTAAATCATGGCAAAATCCAAAAGTTAGCCGCACTTGCAGGCTTCCAGGCAAGTTGGCAGGGTCCAAAATGGCAATAGGCTTTGAGTCTTCGGGTCCATGTCTTGAGCTCCGGGATGAGCTAAAACAGGGTTCCCACATACCAGAGGTACTGGATGCCTCAGTCGAGTCCGGGGCTTTGCTGTTGGTGGTGGAAACGCTATCACTAGTACTAATGGAACTAATCGAATCTGTCGAAGACAGAATAGAAGAAGAGGTTTCCGGCGGAGACGTACTAATAGAAGAAGAGATGGAGGCTGTATCACTAGGAGAGGAGGAAGACGTTTCGGAGGATGCCGCTTCCAAAGTGGACGTACCGGAGTCAGTGGTGGATTCGCGCTGGCTGGAGGACTGAGAGGCCGTGGTGGTCTCAGCACCAGTGGTGGTTTGGTCGGCAGTGGTGGCCTCAGAAGAACTTAGCTCAGTAGTCGACTGGGCCTCCTGAGAGGTGGACCGTTCCTGAGTGGTAGTTTCCTGAGCCGAGGTGCTGGACACTTCGTCTGTTTCCGTGTTAGAGGGCTGATCCGAGGAAGTCGATGATGGAGGCTCACTCGAGGTGCTAGGCGGCTCGCTGGTTTCGGCCGAGGTCGTCGTTTGCTCAGTCACAGAGTCAGAGGTGGTAGGCCCTGTGGAAGCCGTCTCAGTGACAACCGTCGTGGTCGGAGGCTCAGTTACAGTATCCGAGGGCACGTCCGAAGCTGTAGTGGTGGAGGCTCCCGGGGTGTTGTTCTCCTGTCGTCTTGCCAGCTGGGCCATGGTATCAGACAGGTTGGGCTTGTGGCTGTGGATAGCATCCTTGACTCTTATACCCTCGGCCGTGGCATGGCGGAGGTGGCTAGGGCAAACACCACCTCCAATGGAAACAAGACCAACGCCAACCAGAGAGACTACTGCCAGGGCAATGAGGCCTCGTCGTGTGCACGAGGTGTTCCTGGGCGTTTGGCTGGTATGGGCGAACTCCGAGTCCAGGGGTTGGGCCTCCTTCATCTTGATCCTCTCCTCTCCAGGTGTGCTTAGTAGTCCAGCCTCCATGTTGTAGTCATGCTTGACATCAGAAGAAGCCATGTTGGAGTCGGAGGAGGGATCAAGCGAGTTTTGTAGTCTGCAGCTACGGGAGAGGCAAAGTGTAACCCAACGCTAACGTCGAGCTTAGGGCAGCAGCTAGAGGCGGATGGTGACACACTGGGAATGGAGATATGCAGCAGCGTCGTCCTCAGGTGAGTTGCATGCGTGAGCGGAGTACAGAGTAGTCGTGTTGTTTTTTGGGCGCCGAGGATGATCAATGACTGGCTGGGAGGAGAGGGAGTGGCGTGAAGAAGGTGAAGATCGGTGCCGTGAGTGGATAAGAGAGAGCTGAGTGAGGTGTGAGGAGGGGGAAGGATATCTCTTTATCGATGATGGCAGGATGTCGTGGGTGCGGAGCCGTGGAAGACTGGGAAGTTGGGTTGGTGTGTGCCAAGAAGCTTAGAAGCCGAGTGACAAACCAGGTTCAAGGGCCGTGAGTCTAGTGAGGACCGGGGACTGGGATTGGGGAAGAATTGAGGGGCTTGTTGCTCTGGGATGCATAAAAAAAGGGAAGTATGACGAGAGAGGAGAGGGAGAGGGAGTGTGAGAAAGTGAGTGAGTTGAGTGGATGAGCAAGAGGGATGAGCGGAAAACGGAGAGACGGCCAACGTATGGATAGCGCTGAGAGGCCCTAGGTAGGTAGGTAGGTACCTCAGGTACCTAGCCCAAGGTACGAGGAGGAGAATCAAGCGCGCTCTGCCACCGCTCGTACGGGCTGGCTGGTAACACGAGGGTGTGTCCCGGAACCAGCAGCTCGTTGTGGAGGAGAACGAGACGAAAAGAATGGGGGCTTCTCAGAGCTCCACGACCCACCTGGCCCAGTCTCCAGAAAAGTTGCCAAAACCGCCCAGATAAGTGCAGAACGCGCTAACAGTGTGTGAGAGAGCGACTAGGCTGGACCCGGAATTTCGCAGCTGTTTGGGAGGAAGAATCTAGGAAGGGCTGAGGCTGAAGTGTCGGAGACAACGCAGCGACGGGCGGAGAGTTTGGAGATCGTTCTGGACCTTTCCCTTGGTGGTGAAGGCGAAGGCGGCCCAAAGCAAAACGGACGAAAGCAGGGCTGGTGATAGTTCAAGCCCTGGTTGCTTTTGCGACCACCGACCACCGACCACCACGCAGTCCCCTTTCTCTCTTTCCTTCTGAAGCAAGCCAAAGCCACCCCGGCCTCTCCCCAAAATAAGAAGCAAGCCTGATTTTCCCCTGCTCCTCTCGAGATCCCTCCCACCCCATCCATCCAGTCGTCCCTCCCTCCGTTCTAGCAATGCTCTCCACTCGATATGGGGCAATGGCTCCCGGGCGAAGCGAGGCGATGCCCAGGGCCCAAGCTGCGGGTGGGAGGTCCGGAAGAGGGCTCCTAGGCAGTCCGGCCAGGGGGGCTCGTTGTCCCCGCCTCAGGGGGGCGCTTTAGGCGTTCTAGTGGACCGCAGTGGGGTTTCTCGGCGGGAAACGTTAGCTGAGGTCGCCCGTGGAGTGTGAGAGCCTGGAGGGGGAGGCTTTTTTAGGCGCTGTTGTGAACTTGTGCTAGCACTCGCTCTGCTTAGACGAGTCGCGCAGCGTGGAGGCTGCCTGCTAAGCCGCTGGCTATCGGCCGTCCAGGCGCTGCTGCTGATGCTTCTGCTGCAGCAGGTGACGACTAAAAACTCGCAATCGTGGACAGATGTTGCTGCTTCAGGTCTGTGTCGGGCTCGACGGTGACTGACGCTGGCACGTTGCATGTAGCATGCCATCTACACCTCCAATGGCACAGTGCAGACCGCCCTGCTAGCTCTGACAGAACACCCATTCGAGGCTGGGCGTCAAACAGTCATCTCTTACCTACACATTACATGGCAACATCAGATGGTAGAGTAAGAGACATGAGGGTATCCCAGTGGTGGACTTTCTCCTTCGTCTGCTCAACCTCAGCTCATTCTCAAGAACTAACTCCTGCACACTGCTCCGTAAACTATTACGTGCAAACTCCGTTCATGCTCCGTAGCCCGTATCGTACTCTCTCCACTAGCGCCATCATCGCCCAGTGTCGGGCTGCCTGCTTAGAGCCTGGGCCCTGGGCTGAGTGATGTCACTGTGGGTGTGCGTTCAGAGAGTCTAAAAAGGTTGCCAAAGGCTTCTAGCTCTAGAACCACCACAAGCTCGCAACACCGGCGCCGGCGCTCGTATTCTCTTTTCGAGGGCGTTGTGTTTCCACCATCATATGAATCACCGGGTCTGCTTGAGACCTGTCAACGGCGCCACCACCGTACTCCGTGTCGAGAGCTCCGTAAGATACGTATTTGTTCTTTTCCTGTTGAGAATACGAGAGGATTGGCAAACCGTCAACCACCGCGTTGCCAACTCGCCATCATACCGTAAGCGAGCAAGCGATCGGGCCCGAACCATTGGTCCCAAACTCCCAATCAGCCAGAGCTTGCTTGTAAATGGCCGGTCTCTTGTCCCCTGTTCCCTGTCTCGGCTTTGCAACCCCTACCTCTGAAGTATCCTTGGCAGAGTTGACCTTTCAACGACCTTGGGGTTTGCTTGTTAACCCTCCCCCCCCCCGGTCCCTGGCCCTGACCATGTTGCTGATTGTTGATGCACATTGCAGCGACTCTCCAGCCTGCCCTCCACGGCGTAAGCAGCCCGGGACGGAAGGACGCGTGCTGATGCATGGGATGTCCCAGCCTGACCATACAGAGTAAGCACGCAGAATGAATGTGCCGGTAGCCAACGAGAAGCTTGCTTCGGGGAGCTCTTGCAGATGCGGTTGCAGTCCGGACTTCAGCCCCCCAGCTTTGGCGATAAAGCGGCGGCGGGGGAGGGCATATTCTCTCCGACGTGTTGTCCAAATTTGCGACATAAACTTTACGGATATATGCATATCACAGCACATCCAAATGCCAATAAATGTATCAGTCACCCCCCTCACTCCAGCATTCACAACAATGACAGGGAAGAACAAGGTTTCTGAGTCGCTGCCCCGACAGTCAGCCAAGCCGTGTCCGTGTCCCAACTGCCAATGTCATGGCCGACCGTCCGGCGGTGCGATCAGTTCATGGCCCCGTAGCCAGAGGCTCCGCTCGGAGAGCCCGTGTTGCTAGCTTGGGTTCCAGTTGCCAAGAATACCACGGATGGAGCATCCGGATCTGGCGGCTCAACAACTCGAGATCGGGACTGGGCAACGATCGTGAAAAACTCCCCTTTTAGTTGTGCATCGTATCCGTGATGCTCCGGTCCTTTTATTGTGCAGTTTCCGAACACCATCAGCACAAGAGTCGGTACGGCGAATCTCGGCTGCTTATTCTGTCGTGTCTGCGAATAAGCTCGGGCATGTGCTGCTTTTACGGAGGCTGGGTTTCTTGGATTTTCAAAATGGACTTTGGTGGGATGCAAGGACGCTCCCAGTCCAATGAATGGATTGCTGACAGGCGTTGATGCGACTGCCGAACGCCATCCGTGTTCCAGATTCTCACAGCTGTCCAGCCACCATGTTGGGATGAATGAATGAGTGGGGGAGCTGAATGCCGATGGCTTTCCCAAGTAGCCAGAGACTGCCAGTCCGCCAACAGCTCAAAACTCTCCAAACACGCCACCACGACCGGGGACTTGGCGCTTCGATCGGAGCTTGAAAATAGGGTCATGGTGCCGGTAGCCTGATTCCCGCGTTTACATCGGATTCGCACACGAGGTAGGCGCCGCTGTCCCAAAGTCCGCAAGCCAAATTCATTGTGTTAATCGTATCCTTTTTTACCATATGGAGGTGGCGTGCACGTATGCTTCGTGTTTCTGCCGAGGCTCCTCTGTGCAAGTGCGACGTTGAGCTTCGAAAGCTTCGAAGATCGACCCGAGACTACATCCATTATTGGAGCTGCTGGGGGGCCTCAAGGATACCGCCTGGTCTCTGTTACTCCATACTCCAGTGTGGTTTCTTGGGGTTCGAGGCGGTCGGATGCGGCCCCTCCAGCAAGCCCTGAAGAGCTGGAATCGCTCAGTCGACCAGCTTGGGTGACGTGTCTGACGTGTCACTGGCGGCGCAACTGAGGTCGCGTCGTCGCCTGCAGCTTTGCAGATGCACCCCTCCAAGATGGCAGGATGCAGCCATCAGTGGTGGCAACCCACGAGATGCCCCGATACTTGCAAGACGATGTCGTGCGATGTGCAATGTACGATGTACGATAGATAATGTGCGATGTAGCTCTCGGGCTACTTTCCGAGGATTATCTATAATTATCCGGCCACCTCAGTGCGGTTGATCAGAGCCGCTCACGTGTTCTGCCTGGTGATAATTGCCCAAAGTTTCGCCATTTTTCCCGTTATCGGCATGTCATGGATCATTTAACCGAGGCCATCATGCTGCCCCAGAGTCTGACGCGCCGACACATCACAGTGCAACTCTATGCAATTCGGGCAGGATCTCAACCCAGAAAATAGCAAACGATGCAATGCAATACAACCCACTGCAAACCCTCCATCACTGACGCAAGCGTGACGGTGGCGCTAATAATTGTTCCGCTCAGCCTCGATTCACGTGACGTTTGGCTGTGGCTTGTCTTGGTTCAGTTGACCTGTGCCTGTTAGTGAGGCTTGGCTGACTACTGTTGGAGGTGACGAAACGGTCGCCCCATGCAGAGGCCACTTTCACATGATGAAAGACGATTCATCTTGTGCTCTCCCATGCCAACACTAATATCGGTGTGGGTTTCGTCTCCATCGTGACGCTCGCTGTCCGCTAGGAGCCTCTTGAGAATTTTGCGCATACAAATCCTCCTGCGAACGCGTCCCTCTGCCATCATCAATGGTCCCTCGGCGTCCTCGATTGCCTCGTCATGCCCGAGCATCTAAGCCCCGAGCCGCTGAATGCTCTCGACTCCGACGAACAGCACAGCTTGAGAGCTCTCTCGCGATCTCCCCACCCGTATCACCACCAAACTGCCGACCTCCCCCATCCATCCGACCGTTTCGCCCGGCAAAACGGTTCGGCGCACACGGACAGGCAAGAGAATGGCGGGGACTTTCTATCGCCTACGGCCTATCCTCTCCCGCTGTCCAAGGACTCACCACAATCCAGCGACAGCGGCTCCGAAGCGGACGATGAACACTTCTTGAAAGGCCTCCCTGCGCCCAAGTCCAAGCCTCACAAGGGACTAAGAGGACTAAATGAGCCTCTCTCGGGTTCCTCCACGCCGCTTCCTTCGCCCGGCCCGTTCGATGCGACTGGCGCGCGGCTTCGGCTTGTGGACAAGGCCTTCTCAACCGATGGAATCTCTGAACCCCGGCGGGTGTTTGATGCCATCCGTCGGAAGAGGGTCGTTGCGCGACGAGCGACAGAGGCAGGCATTGTCTTAGCGCTTGGCGTTATGGTAGCTTCAAACCCAAATGTCTCCAAATTATTAGACATCTGGGGAAGAGGTGTGTAGTTCCGTTTCCATGTCTCATGATCGACGCCATCTAACAGTGACTAGACATCAAGCTACTGAGCCTCTCATACACAGGCCTTCTTATCTTATATCCTCTCCGAGTAACAGCCTCCGCTTACCGCAACCACATTCCTTCACGAAGGATCCCACTTGAACTACCGGCGAATTTCGATCCCGCACCCCTCCTCTACCCTCCCGCGATCACTTTGTTTGTGTCCCTCTTAGTTTCGACCAACAACCCTGCAGGAGTACTTCCCAACATCATCTTGAGCATCTGCTCAATTCCACAGAAGTTAGTTCCCAAAGCCGATGCGTACGCCACATACGACGTCGTTTTCTGGGGACTCAGTTGCTTGCCCTTGGTCTGGGGCTCTACATACGAGGATCACCTAACTTTCAATCCCGCTCTCCCATTGCTAAGAGAGGAGACGATTGTATTACTATATCCATTTCACCAAACTCTGTGTGCCGTTCTGCACCATCTTACCACGACCAGCCTACTCACAGCTGAGCTCCAGCTCTTATCGATAGCGCTCATTAATGTCCTACTTCTAGCGTCTTCTCCCCAGGCTCTCACCCTCAAGGCGCTCCTCTGGGGAGGCGGATTGGGTGTGCTCTTATTCTGTGCTCCCGTGATTCGTTGGGGAATCGCGCTGGCAAGGGTCCCAAAATGGCGATTCCGAATAGTCTCCGGCTCTCAAGACCCGCCTATCCTGACGAGGATCACGCATCTTTTATCCCTGCGACGTATTAAGAATGAGTTGCTGGGCTCAAATTATGACGACGCTGCTTATGACACTGCGGGAACCTCTGAAGATGAGTTAGGTCCAATGCTTTTCAAACGACCGTCAAAAGTTCGCACATTTGGACCCAACGAGGCACCCCCAGATGCTGATAGCCTCCCTTCCTCCCCCATACAAGGCGAGACTGCCTTTGCAAACGGAAATTCCTTCGCGCGAAGGCATACTTTGCCATACATCGATAGTGTCGTTCGCCGCAATGCGACGCATACCCCCTCTGGCCGGAGGAAGCGGGCGACTTCAATGTCAGTTCGGCCATTCTTCAAGCTGACACAGAGTCAAGCAACCATGAGAAAGTGGCTCTATGCTGGATATGTATACGCGAGCATTTTGGCCATAGCATTAATTGGCATCCGTACCTACCTCGAGAAATTCGCGTTCGGTGGCAATGAGCCCATCGGATGGGCGTTGGGATATCTGTTCGGCGACTTGCCTTGGTTCAGATTCCAAGTCATCCACGCCAACTTGGAGAGATGGATTTGTCTACCAACACGTTCAGACGGCAACGACCTTCAGTGCCACCTGGGTTGGGTGCAGCATATCCGGCACATGGACTTTGGAGAAGCAAACACGCGACTACTTATCAGCGGGTACTGGCTCGCCATTCTCATTGTTGGGCTGCTGATTGTCTTTCGCCTGAAGGAGATCTATGAGGTCGATACCAGGCGGAAGGTCTTTCATTTCATGATGGTGGGCATGCTTCTCCCAGCAACCTATGTAGACCCAACTTTTGCAGCCCTGGCGCTGTCTCTCATTCTGGCAGTCTTCCTGATCTTGGATCTGCTAAGAGCAAGCCAGCTGCCACCCCTGTCTAAGCCAATCGCGTCATTCCTCGCACCCTACGTCGATGGTAGGGATTTTCGAGGTCCAGTCGTCATCTCTCACATCTTCCTCCTCATCGGTTGCGCCATTCCTCTATGGTTAGCGCTCGCTTCCCTTCCGAGAACCGGCGTGGACTACCTTGCTGGATGGGAGGTTCCCACCAGAGATGTCAGCATGGTGTCTGGTGTCATCTGCGTTGGCCTAGGAGACGCCGCCGCATCCCTCATCGGCCGCCGCTACGGCCATAGGAAATGGGTTTGGGGCGGCGGCAAGAGCCTCGAAGGCAGCGTTGCCTTTGCCGTGGCCGTCTTCCTCGGGATTGGTGCCGCAAAGATTTGGCTTCAAGTCGGCGGCTGGCCCGCTACTGACGAGCGTGCCAGTGTCATTGCGAGCGTGCGGAATGCCGGCATGTGTGCCTCGATGGCGAGTCTTACGGAGACGGTCCTGACGGGCGGGAACGATAATGTCATTGTGCCAGTGGTCCTCTGGACATGCGTGAAAAGCCTTGGGATTTGAAACGGCGACGGCGGCGTTTGTGGCCGGCTTAGTCTTGGTCGGAGAAATACAGAGATTTGGCCAACGGCCTAATAGAGATGACTGAATGCTCATGACAACTTGCGAGATGAGTCGGGGTTGGCGTCCGACTCCACATGCACTTGTCCAGATATATACCCTTTGAGTCAATGTGGATTCATTGCCTATTTATGTACCAGACTTGAGTTACTACGTGCTGTTCAATAGTGTCGCGTAAAAAGCCCATTGTGTGCATATTGTACATACATCCCTCTAGTTCTTCCCACCAAGGTTCTCCAGTTCTAATTTAATGTTTTGCGTAGTGATAAGTCATCGTATCATGATGTGAGGTCCTCAAATATTGCTTCCAATTCATCCCTTCTAAAGGGAAGACTTAACAATTCAGTTCCAATGGCGTCCTTCATACTCGTGATAATCTGGTGGTCGTGGAATCTAAGGACAGTTAGTAAAACAAACAAAACTCGACAAATTTGCATTGTAGGGAATCAAACTCACTCCTTCAACAGTGTACGGAAAGCCATCTCCGAACTGCAGATGAACTCCTCAACCGCCTTGTTGTACACCATGCGATACTCGACGCCCGTCACCTCATCGCCTCCTTCTTCCTCCATGGCGAAAAGCGCCTCGGCGACGAGCAGGCGGAATAGATTCTTTGCATTCTCGGGCAAACTACGCAGGACAAAAGCGACACCCTCACGGCCGTTGACGCGATGGGCGTTGCGGCCCAGCAGCTCGTGGACGTCGTCGACGACATCGAGCTCGACGGCGTAGGGGGCAAAGGTGGTGCAGTCATGGAAGGCGAAGTTGAAGGCGGAGCGCACGCCAATGTCCCACAGCAGCGCAAAGTCGGGCGTGTCGGCTGAACACACGAGGCGCACACGCGGGTGCGCGGCGAGCTGGGCAAGGGCGGCGTGGTAGCCGGGCTTGCGCAAGGGGGCCGCGTCGATTGAGTTGACCACTAGGGTGAGGATCATGTCGCTGGCGCCGGCGAGTTGGGTGAGGATGGACTGGACCATGGTGGGCGGCTGGGCGAGAGGGATTCGTTGCGTGGGATCTATCGCACTTCCAACACTGCTGAGGATCTCTCGCATCGTGGTGGTGTGGGCGTAGCCGTTGATCATGACAATCTTGTCGCCTCTGTCCACCCTCCTCCGCGAATAGAGATGCGTCGCAAACTTGTGCAGCAGCTTCTTCTTTGACCCGAATCCGTACAGACACACGCCAAAGCCCTGCGAGATCTCAAACGTCCACTGGGGGAACGACTCGGCGTGCAAGCTCTCCAGATACTCGATGTCCGCTGCGTGGCGGTCCTGGTTCTCTTTCACGATGGTGAAGTACTCGTCGTGGGTGAGCATGGCCAATGACCCCAGAGTATTGTTGGACGTCTTCGGACGTCCAGGTTTGTTCTGCGCAAAGTATTGTTCGTGCGGTGGGAGGTCTCGTGGAGGTGTTGGAGACCTGACCTTTCGTGGTCGTCCTCTCGGTCGAGGCGTCTTCTTCGATGGTGTTGCAGCTTCATCTACCGCCGATGTCTCTGCTGTAGTGACCCCATCGCCCTCAATATCCTCATCCTCGTCCTCATCACTCGAATCAATAATGCGTCTCGCAAAATCACCATTGTCCTCGTCGTCTGTGAGTTCGTCGCCAACCACGTGCTGGATGAAGGCTCTCGCGCTCTTCCTCTTCGCAGATTGATCCGCAGCTTGTCGCATGGGTGTGAGCCCGGTGGACCCGTTCAACCTTTTAGTCGGTGTGGTGAAGTTTGCAATGCGGCTTGCCTTTGGTGTCGGAGTGTCTCCATTCACGGGGGGCTTCGCTTTCGGGGGGCGCCCTCGACGTTTCGGTTTAGGGGTATCATCCTCCTTCACGGGAGATTCCGCAACAGCGATTATTGGATCTTCGGTAACTTCCAGAGGGGTGCTTTGAGCGTGACTGTCGGACTCGGTATCGTCGGCCGGGGGTGAATAACGACCTGATCGTTGCCGCTTTGTAGGTGTCGTTTCGAGGTCCGACTCTGGGATCGCTTCCAGCTCCTGATGGCTGCGCTTTCGCAGCAACCTAGGCTCCTCCACCTGCTCAGGCACATCAAGCGTTGCCTTTTTCCGAGGCATTATGACTGTGTAGAGCTAATTAGTAACGCAGATTTTGTCTGCGTCGCCCGATTGTCGCTGCCCGAGGTTGGAGATCGAGAACAAAGAAGTTGATGTCGTCGCGCTGAGACGCGTGCTGCTAAAGTGAATGTGGCGTAATGTGGCGCCCGGGCATTTTTTATGTGGCGCGAGCTTCAGCAACAGCATCTTCACATCGCCAAACCCACGTCATTTCACTCCCCTGCTCATACACCCTCAGTTCGTCGCAATTGACTTGACTGGAACAGAATGAACCTAAATCTATCAGCGTCACTAAATATTACTCGCTTGTTTTTCAAGCCGAGCCTATGTCTCCCTCACCATACTGTATCGACATTCAACGACCTCCCAATACCGCTAGACAAGGTCCTCCAGAGCAATGGCTGGAAAGCAGATATCAAAGCTGTCGTTCTAGACAAAGATGATTGTTTTGCGTACCCAGATAGTAAGGAGGTTTACGGTCCATACAAGGTTCGCCATCCCCTGTCTCGTTCGTTCTCCTTTCTACCTCGGTGCTCACGACTCACCACCAGGCCCGCTTTGAAGAGCTCAAGGCTGCGTACCCTGGGCGACGGCTATTGGTCGTGTCCAATACAGCCGGCGCCTCTTCATGGGATAAAGATCATAAACAAGCCACCGAGGTGGAAAAGAATACGGGGCTGCCAGTGCTATCGCACTCCGTAAAAAAACCAGGGTGTGGAGAAGAGATCATGGAGTATTTCAGAAAACACCCAGAGACGGGCGTGACACACCCGTCACAAATTGCTGTTGTCGGGGACAGGCTGACAACAGATATGATGCTTGCAAACATGATGGGCGGTTGGGGCTTCTGGGTCAGAGATGGCGTCATACCCGCGAAGGAGAAGAGCATTGTAAGTAGTAGAAAGAAACACGAACGATTTGAGAACAATCTGACAATGGCCAGTTTTCGAGAATAGAGCGTCCCCTAGCCGCGTTTCTCTTCGCAAGAGGATGCGTGCCTCCCGCTCCCCGAAGCATCTTTGAAGAGTGACTGCAAAAACGAGGAAGAGAAAAGGTCAACAGCTTCCACCTTGTCCATTTGGATCATGGGGTATTTCTAACAGGACCAAACGACTCTTGGTGTGAATCAAACACTCCCCGCACATAGAATCGATGGATTGAACTAGACCGCCTTCGTCTTGAGTCTCCCAGTGACTGCCAACTGACCACAATGGGGACTGAATCACACACCTCCGGGACGCCAGTTTGCGAAACGCCAACACTTATGACTCCGTTCCCAATTCTTCTCCTTTACGATTTTAACGTCGAACGGAGACTCTTAAAGCGCAACACCGTTCTGGGCTTGCACTGCTCCAAGTCATCTGTCATTCCATTTCACTTTGTCCCCAGCCCTATTTCTGCAACCTCACTTGTCGCCATCTGGCTCCACCTGGCCCTCTTCACCTTCACCCTCTAGCCTAATCGTTCTTCTCCAAAACCAAGTGATTTCTTTCTTTCGCAACCCGATAATCAGAGCCAAAATCATGGGTGGAAAGGTCTGGACCGAGAAGGAGGAGCAGGTGTTCTGGGAAGCCATCATTCCTCTGTCTGCCAATGCCGCGGATCCTTTGCAGCAGTCCCTTGGCTGGGACGAGTGCGCTGAGCTGATGCAAGAACGCATGGGTGACCAGGCTCGTCGTCAATACACATCTACGATGCTGTGTAAGTTCCAGCAACCAGCCTCCGTATTCCTCTAACAAATACAACTAGATGAGCACCACTATCAGAGCATCAAGCTCGGCAACAAACCTGCCAAAGCGAGAGGGTTCATCACCGAACACCTTCGCCAGTTGGGTGCGTGATGCTTTTCCTCCCCTCCGACCTTTTTTGGACGCTGACTCGTTTTAGATTGGTACAAAGACGAAAACAACCGAGGACGGCCCTGCCCTCCTACTCCTCCTCAGGAGTCCAACCAAGAGAACGAGGACTTGCTTGCTATGATTCTCGCCAAAGATCCAGCCGCCAAGCAATTTGTTCGAAACAAACCTTTGGCAAGGTCCCGTGGTCAGACCCTCCAAGCCCAGCCAAATCCCGTTCCAGATGGACGTCTTGTTCAGAACCACGCAGCTGCAACTAGCGAGCGGTATGAACTTCCTTCGACGAGAATCTACCGTGCTATTGCTGCTCGGGGTATGGATATTGCTCCGCCATCCAACGTCACGATCCCGACTCCCACTCGTCCCATTCCTGTGGCCCTCGGTCCTCAGCACGGATATGGATATCCCCAAGCCGGGTATCAGGATTACATTGATCCTGCTCTCACGAGTGATGCGACCACTCGTGGCTCTGTCTTTCCGTCCGACTATGTTCCTGGTCTGTCGACTTCGGCTTCTTCAAGCTCTACAATTGGCAGTGCGATGTCTGGAAGCACGAGCGTGACGAGACATTATCGGGCCATTGCCCCTGCTCCCCCTCGATACGGCGCAGAGAGAGCCATGGCTACTCCCATTGAATATGTTCAGCAGGACATGGGCCAGCGCCAGCCCAAGCGACACTTGTCGGTTGAGAATGATGCTGAGATCTCACCTCCCAAGCGACCAACCCTCTCAACCGTGTCTGGCAGTCATCCGACAATTGACCCCAGAATTCAGCATGTTCCTTACTCGGCAATCGATGATAGACTTCCCCCAACTACCCACTGGCAGCGTATGGGATTCCGTGACGAGCCGCGCCCTGCGAGAACGCCTGAGGTCTCAGTGCCGGTGGCCGATCGCCGGCCTCTGCGACCCCTCCTGCCAGCGGGCAATATTTGGGAGCGCGCGACAGTCAATACGAATGGCACTCCGGAAACGGTTGATTCTTTCCACGCGGATGGTCAGTACGGCCGAATTAGGTACCGCGGAGAGCCAGACGATCTGCGCCAGGAGCCCGAGGCGCCATGGCACATCCGTTATGGCTACGACTCGCAGACGACGGAGGAGGCCATGGATAGCAATAACACTCATTCGGAGCGAGGGCGATACGAGCGTGAGCGGTATCGCGAGGATTGACTTCACGGAGAGGGATCTTAAAAAGGCGAGGAGGATAGCCGGAGCCTCGCAGGTGGTTCGCCTGGGTTGCGGTTGAGATGCGGTAATTACTGGGGAGTACCAGTGAGAGTGGAAACGGGCGGGAATTAGGATCGTGAGAGAAAACTCGACTCGATTCGGTACCTAAGAAGACTGAAACACTCCCCTCTACAAGTCCTTCCCCGAGGCGCAGTGCAACACAGTGTTGATGATTTTCCCATGGTTTTGGTGGGATTCATCATGTGAGGACTTGATGCAATGACAAGTTTCGAAGGAGATGACAATGATGTGTTTGCGTTTGCTCCAAACCAAAAAGAAATTTTTCCCTGGTTCTGATTTTTTCATTGCAGGTTTCAGTAAGCAATCCCGTTCGCTTGTGCCAACAAACATCACCGCAATCGGCGGGGCCGGAGCAGAAAAGAAATGCCAAGCCGGCGGTAGTGGGGCCGCCCGTGTCCGATGATGTCTCCGAAAGGCGGTGACACCTGGCAGAACACAATTCCTGTCCAAAGATTTTGGGTCCATTCGGCCGCAATCAGCCCGCAGCTAAACTCGCGATAACCTCGACCACCCCTCCTCCCCTCGATATATCCTTCCGACGCCGCTATGAACTTTCCGTCGAGCTCCCCCCCGAACCCGACCGGTGCTGCAGCCCTGGCTCAGCCCGGTGGTCCTCAGGATCCCGGCGTCAAGGCCGTACGTCTTCCGCAGCTACCACCCCCACGTTTCCGCCGAACAGCTCAGCTAACCATGGCTATCTACAGGTCCAAGCCGCGATGGAGTCTTGTATGGGCAAGTCCGTCATGTCTGGTGTCATGGGATTCGGCATGGGCGGCCTCTTTGGCATGTTCATGGCCTCTGTGCGTCCTTCACCTTCTTCGCCTCTTCTTGCGCAACGACTAACTCCCCATCCCAGATGTCCTACGACACTCCCTTCCACACCGCCGCCCCCGGCGCAGAACAAACGCCCGTCAGCTCCCTCCCCCTTAAGCAGCAGCTCAAGATCGGCTTCAAGGACATGGGCACACGATCGTATTCGATGGCCAAGAACTTCGGCAAGGTCGGCGCTCTGTACTCGGGCATCGAGTGCGGTATCGAGGGCCTGCGAGCGAAGAACGACACCACCAACGCCGTCGCCGCGGGCTGCGTCACGGGCGGGATTCTCGCAAAGAACGCTGGCCCTCAAGCCGCGGTCGGCGGTTGCTTGGCATTCGCCGCTTTCAGTGCTGCCATTGAGG
Source organism: Dactylonectria alcacerensis (assembly GCA_029931735.1). Lineage (NCBI taxonomy): Eukaryota > Fungi > Ascomycota > Sordariomycetes > Hypocreales > Nectriaceae > Dactylonectria > Dactylonectria alcacerensis. The sequence goes on from JAPMUZ010000004.1 coordinate 2,508,093, forward strand.
TTTACATGCGACAGCCTCGAGAGGATTAGACGCGATGGTGAAACAACAAAAAAAACAGGCGACGGGTGCATTGTACGAGTTGTGTAGGCAGGCGTGCTGTTTGTGGGAGTTACGGGTGGCCATTTAGAGCATCGGGCTGGCGTTAGGAGACGGACTTCTCTCCTCTTTGGAATTTTGGCCCCTGAATGCGCATTTGGGGATGACAAGACAAGACAAGACGACGGCCATGTGTACAGTGAGACGTGTATAATACCCGCGCTCATAGACGAGCCGTTTATGTAGAATAAAAGAATTGTAAATCAGATATATGAAAGTGATAGGATATTTCCGACCCTTTCTTTCATCGGTTTAGAATTTCCCGTGCACCCAGCGCCGCGCTTCGAAAACATGATCAACATTAACAGCGAGGAAGAGACTGCTCTTGTTCGCAGACATTCCTCTGTGGTTTCTCTTCTTTTCATTTATGAGGACTGATAGACGTGAAAGGCACCGAATTCCCAGTAGGCGTTCTTGAACTCATCGGGGTTGTTGGCGACCCAATCGGAACAGTTGCTTGAGCCTGAGAGCGTGTTAGTTGGTCTTCGCTCTATGAACATAGTCCTGGTTTCAACTTACAGCCTGAATCGTCCCATACGGCGTACACCAGATCGCCGCAGAGATCAATGTTGACAACGATGGAGTTGTTGGTAAAGTGAGAGCCGATGTCGCAGTTCGTGCTGGGGAAATCGGCCAGCGCGGTTCCCCATGTGCTAGGATCAGGCTCTTGGTTCGTGATATCTGAGGGAATAGAGCCTCGAGCAAACTGCCACATGCGAATACCGGCATCGCGCCACTCCATGGCCATGACGCCGCCGCCGTCGGAGTTGAAGGCGGTGCCGTAACTATCGTCGTCGGCCTCGACGCCGCAGCCCTCGTTGTCGTTCTTCTCCCAATTGCAGTCCTTGCGCAGGGCCTTGCCCGTCTCCTTGCGCTTGACGTTCATCTTGCACCCGCTGGTCGTGTGCAGCGTCATCTGGTTGCCGTCGGTCGCGTTGTTGGTCGCCTCCATGACGTCGATTTCACCATTGTCGGGCCAGTTCCAGCGGTCCGTTAGCCAGAGCGCCGGCCAGGTTCCGCAGCCGTAGGGCGTGTGCTTGATGTCGAAGACGAAGAGCCCGTTCTCGTACGTGTTCTTGGACTCGACCCGCACCGAGAACCTGCCCGTAGAGGCGTCCGGACTGTCTCCAGGGCCTACGGAGGTGTCGACCCGGAGGACAGCCGAGTCACTCGAGGCATAGGTTAGGTTCTAGGATGGAGTTAGATCATGTCTTTGAAAGTCTTACTAATTTGAGGGACACCTACCAGAGACTCTGCTTGTGTTTGTGGAACATAGTGAACGAAGCCGTTAGCTATATAGTGGCAAGTTAGTGTCTGTAACTAAGAGATAACGCATTAACTCAATCCAGAGGGCGTCTTACTCGGGTCGTATCCTGTAAAGTAGTTGAACTGGTCAAAGAAGGTGTCTCCAGAGTCTATTACATCAATTAGAAACATATCCCTGGGGGAGAGTTGAGGCTGAACATACAGGTATCCACCAAACTATAAGACAGCACAGTGTAGTCGGGATAGGCATTCTTCTTCATCATAGTAACGACAACACCAATAATGATGGCGACGATGATGAGGATGCCCGCTACAATACCGAACCACACCTTCTTAGGCCAGTATCGCGCATTCCACCACGGCATGCTTGTCTGGACATGGCGGAGGCCGTCGCCGCCGCCTCCTCGGTTGTTGAGCATGATTTCGTCGTATGCTGGAGGCTGTTCGCCAGGTTTGATGAAATGGGGAGGCATGACTGGCAGTTCAGTGTTCTTATAAGCCCTGTGAAACGGGATTCAATCCAAGCCGAGTGTCAGTGTGCCAGGGATCTGGAGCGGAATATGCTCGTGTCGCGATAACGTTTGGCGTTGGAAACTGGTCTTGTTTCAACGAAAGAAACCCGACGAGACCGGTAAAAGCACAAACGTTCAAGCTTTGTAGCAAGTAGTGGGAGCGGCTCTGGTTTTTCTTATCTAGACCCCTCGAGACTGACTGAGTGCTGGCTGGTTAAACAGCCGAACATGGCATGTCAAACTCGATTCACCCACACCCACCCACACACACACACACACAAGCAAGGAATCATTAGTTAGCATGTACACGCACGCACACGCACGCATACGCATCTCGTATGGATCCCTCCAGAGTCCACGCAACAAGCACGACCGATTTACTGGCATGGCCCATTATTAGTGCCATGTCTCTGGCTCTATCAACCCTCTCCACTCGCTGAATCCACACCCATGCTGGCGGTGGACCATGATGGCTGCGCCTCCTCGGGCGTGACGGAATCCGTTTTACGATCGAGTCCCTTTTTTTTTTTTTTTAAGACGATCAAAGTCCATGCTAGGGAGTAGAGGCAGGGGGAGGGAACAGTTGGGCAACCAAGATGCGGCCGAACACGAGAAAAAAAGATAAATCATGCAACTCCAACGGTAGACCCAGCCCACAGTTTTTGAGGCGCAGAAATGTGTGTCTAACATTGGCGAACTGGAAATAGTTACAAAAAGCTCGACCAGGCGGCTGTGTCGATCTCTGTTACTAAGCGGCTTTTAGATGTGATAAAGGGCTCAAATTGGTGATAGTCGAGAGATGTGATAGAGAGGGAGAGAGAAAAAAAAAACCCCAACAGGACGCGTAATGCACAGCTTCAATAAACACCATCGACCGATGCTTGGCGCATGCGTCACTCTTCAGTCTCCACTCGGCCGCCCCGGTGTCCTGGACAATGGACAATGACATAATGACGAATTCCTCCTCTTCTTGACCATCTTCATCTATTCCTCTTGTCCCTAATCAGGCGTCCGTACCTGCTGCGGACGAACAGCTCTGACCATCGGCCCTGGATCTAGACCCTAACCAGAACGCTAAGGGTCGGGAGATGGGCACCAACAAATGCTTGGCAGCTCCTCCGTAGTCTAGATAAAATATTCCCCAGTGTTCCCGGACAGTTGCTCTAACTCTGTTGCTTGGCTGTCAGCATGCAAGAGGCGATCGACTTGTCATAATCACTCAAAGCCTCGTCACGGATCCTGTCTCAATGCAATGTGTTGATCAAGACCCTGTTTCTTCTCCCATCCATCCTATGCATACAATATGAACCAGGCGTGTTCACACTTATCTCAATATCCAACAGCTCGCCCAATCCACAATCACAGAGACGACAGGGATTCGAAACCAGTTTTCCTCTGTTGATAGCTCAATCCAAATCCACTACGCAACCCAACCATGATAGGTTCCCAGCTGCACTGCGCAGAGTAACGCGTAACCAGCAATTCGAGGACGAGTGGCGCCATTTCTTTTCGTTTCCCAAGCACATCCGCGTACAAAGTAATCAATACAGGTCCACCTGCCTCGAAACATCCCTGGCGACGGATGGGTTGGTTTACAGTAAACAAAGAAGGTTGTTTTGTTGTGCGCAACGACCCTAGAGCCGAACAGAATCCACGTCATATACCCCAGATTTAATATCCGACGAAATTGAGTCCATCGTCTTCGTCTCCGTTTCAGAGGCCGCCTGTTTCATCTCATTAGACCATGTCTTATTAGACGCTGAGGGTCGTCGTGATGGCCGCGACAGCGCACAGCCAAGCGCTGAGGTCCGTCGTCAGCATCCTGATCAAATTGACCTTCAACCAGCGCCTCATAGTAGCCACATTGGTGGTGCCCTCGTCCTCGGAAGCGTCGTCCATAATAGTCTTGAGCTTCCACGCAACAGCAGGTACCCAGGCAAGATGACCCAAAGCCAGCGCCGCCGTCAGCGAGTACCAGCGCAGTGATCCGCGGCTCTGGAGGATCGGACGGTAGAGCCATATATTGGCCAGAGACGACGAAAATGTGACGCCAATCAGGCCGACGACGGCTGAGGTTCCCCTGTTGAACATGGCAGTAATGTACGGCGGCAGCACATCGTTGGCTTGCTCCTCGTCGATGCGCGAGGTGAAGATTCGGAGGAAAAACTCCTGGTCGCGCGAGAACCAGAGAGTGCAAGTCGATGAGACGAGGGGGGTCACCAGGAGGAGAGTCCGCGGGTTGAAGAAGGTGCCGGGTGCCATGATGATTGATGATCAAGTCGAACTGGATGAGGGTTTGTTTGTAATGCAGCTGCGTGATGGTCTATCGACAAAACAACACAATTGCGTTGTGAATACCTAGGTATAAAGGTTGAAGAACTACGCTTCATGTCAGTAGCGGGGGGGATCGAGTGCCTTTTCAGCTACCAACCAATCCACGGAGTCAATTCAAGCCGTCGGGGTCAATTCGATCCGTCGCGAATCATCTGACGACCCTCTTCAAACGAATTCCTTAATTAGGTTTAAAGACGATGCTCGCAGGATCTCATCCCTAGCTCTCCGTCTCCACCGTTATAACATCGCTGCCGGCTCGCTCCGATCATCAGCCGCACATGACAATCCCAAGCCTCAAAAGCCTCCGATCATGCATCAGATCAACTAATTAAGTCTTGGCTCCTCCAGAATATATTTCAACCTTGGAATCAGGTTCTCCATCTTTTCAATCCCGCATCGGACCATCTCGGGACTTGTCGGATTGCGTTGTGGCCGAGTTTCAACTTCACATTCAGCCCACGACATGTCCACGGAATAGTCACATTGGCACAACCTATTATCTATCGTGATTTTCTGTGTGCGGTATGTTCTTGATATTGGGTCGATTGTTTTCGTTGGTAGCACCAGCTCATTTTCAACGTCGACGAAGTCTCCACGGCGCAGAAGTATTCTCGCCGCTTCGTCAAGATCAAGGCTGCTGGTAGGTGAAGGCCGAGGTCGACTTTGTCAATGGTTGGGGTATAGCATCAGCCTCATCCTGAACATCTTTGAGAACGCGAGTGAGTCCAGAGGAAGGCATGGAAAGGTGGCAATTCGAACCATATTTCACCGCCTGCTGCCGATGCCGAACATTTCTTGTTCACATAGGAATGAAAGCCGAAATGGCATATCACGTTTAGCCTTAAAAGCGCAAATTCCACGATCTCGCTGGAGCTGCGAGTTGAAACAATGCCTTGCAAAGGAACTTGACGTTCAACGAGAATACGTCGACGGGGGTTGTACCTCCAACCAGAGGAACAAATCATGTTCTTTTCGCTACTCTACCAAATTTTACAATGTTCCAACGGCGATTGGGTCGCTCATTTGATCTCCAACCGCAGCGCGTCGTACTGCACATATACAGAGGAGGGCAGCAGAGCCGACTCGTAGTCAGTTGCGTTGTAGGGCAGACTCAACACAATCTCATTCTCGCCCTTCTTAAGCAGGCCCGCGTCGAATACGAACTTATGCGCAATGTTGTAGCAGATGACGGCAGATCGAACCGCGCAAGAGCTGCTATGGTAGTATCTGTATGGCCATTGTTAGCAAAGCGCCGCCTTCAGAGGTCAACAGGTCAACTTACGGGATAACCCAAGGTTTGAGGTCCTTGCCATTCACATTCACCGTGTACTTCAAGTTGGCATGCGGCTCCGAGGCGTTGAACACGTCCGTGTTTCCGGCGGCCGTCTTGGCGCCCGCGAGCTGGACGGTGAAGGTGGCCTTGTCCTTGCGGCGGATCTGCGCATCCTTGAGGTCGAAGGCGATGGTCCAGTTGTTGACGTCGCCGTTGCCGACGTACTCCTCGGTGCGGACCGAGTTGGCGCGGCCGCCAAAGACGCTCCAGTGGACGTAGTTGAGATCTTGAGCCTCGTCGCTCTCGCCGACCTTGAAGCGCACGCCCTCGGGGAAGTCGTCGGGGAAGTCGTACGCCGCCCAGTAGATGCGGTACTGCTCCGGCTGCAGCGGATGAGTGGTATCGCGCTCGTAGCCGTGGCGATACTCACCCGACGACTTGTCTGGGGTTCCCACGCGCCAGAGCTCCTTGCCAGCGCTCTCTTCCTTCCAGGTCACCTTGACGCTCTCCGTCTTGCCAGCCTTGATCTTGATCTTGTCCTGTGTGTACTGCCCAAAGATCCCGTCGGCGTAGATGGTCAGCCGGTACGTGCCCGCCTTGACCATGGGGATGCTCGCGTAGCCCTTGCTGTCGATGTCGGCCCAGTACTGGTACGCCTTGGTGTCGAAGACGTTGTCCTGGAAGTCGATGCCGTCCTGAGCCAGCACCGCAATGGCCTTCTCGGCGCCCTTGGGGATGCTGGCCTTGAGCTTAAAGGTGCCGCGCTTCTTCGACGTGACGTAGTTGGGGACGTGCTTGGCAATGGAGTCGTAGAAGTCGGCGTTCCACTCGGGGTCGGCGTACTGCACGGCGTCGGCATGGGCGGTGAGGATATCCGTGTCGGCGGGGAAGCTGTTGAAGTGGAAGTATTGCTAATACTTTGTTAGAGGACGCCATGATGTGAGTTTCTGTGACACTTACAGGTCCAAATGTACGGTCAAAGCCGTGGGTAATGTTGGGCTATAGTTTATTAGTTCAAGCTCAAGCAAAAATCTGTCTGGCCACTCACTGTCTGGTCACCGTGGTGGTTGGAGCTGATGTAGTTGTAGACGATGCCATCAACAGTCAGATCCGAGTGCAAAGGCCCGCCAAAGTAGGTGTCCTTGGTGTTCATGACCATCCAAGCACCGTATGTCGTGCCATCGTCGGTGTTTGAGCCGTCCGCAAACCTATCATATTCACGTCAGTCGAGGCCAATTGAAACCCCATTGCAATTTCACATACATTCCATAGGCCGTAACATCTCTCCATGTATCCTGGAACGTGTACTTTGTAAAGTAATCCGACTCCTGCTGGACGTAGGCGTCGTTGGGCGCGGCGCTCATGTCCCAGGTCGCATCCTGGACCACAACCTGCTTCGCCTTGGCCTCGGTGCCGGGCAGCGGCGCATACTGGCCCTCGTTGGTGAGGAGATGGGTCCAGATGTTGCTGTTCGGGCGGAACAGCGTGCGCATCTCTTGCAGGTTGCGCAGGAACGGCGTCGTCTCGTTGTAGTAGGCCACTCTGCTGAAGGTATGCAGACCCGTCTCTCCGTCGCGGAGGAACCAGTACTGCTCGAGAACCTGGCCCGTCTGGGTGTAGGTGTCCGACATGACGATGCCGCCATAGTCGGTGCCGGTCGAGTCGGTGCCCTTGAACAGCTCGTACGTCGGCTTGACAGACCCGGGCGTCCAGAAGCCGGCCGGGGTGCAGTAGCAGTCAAGGTACGGGCCCTGACCTGTGCTTCCCGAGCGCGTTCCCAGCAGGTTCTGCCCGTCGAGAGTGAGGGTCGTGATGGAGCCGCCGGCCTTTGTCACGGCAGCGTAGAGCCGGTCGTTGGCGAGGACGAGCTTGGTGTCGGTCTCGTTTGCTTCCAATACTGCGGCCACCCATTGAGGCGCCTGAAGCAGCGAGAGCACGAGAGATGCCCCTGAGAGCTTGGGGAACTTCATTTTGCTGGCGATTGACAGGGACCCAAGAGTGTTCCGGGACTGCTGATCAAACGAGTGTCACCTCGACCTGCGCTCGAGCTCATGTTATAAACAACATGCTCCTCGCTCGGTTCTCTTCGAAGAACCCAACCCCACGACCCAACCCCCATCGCCGTTTGTGGGGGAATTCCGCGGTCGGTCCGGTGAACCCAGGTCAACATGGGATAGCTCGTGAGCTTACCCCGTGGGGAGCTGCCGATCAGCTCAGTTCTGGTTTAGACAACGACCCAAAATGGGGGCCTTCACCGTCAACCACTCGGGCTTCGGGCCAAAGTCGACCGAATCGCCAGGTTTCCAAGGCGAGCTATAGCGGACCAAGAGCACAGATCTGGAATACCGCGGTTTTGGTGGTGTGGTCTCCAAGCCGGGGACCTGCAAAACTCACCAAAGCATCATGGACCATCTGGGGCCCGGATATTAGACCCCGCAAATTGTCACAACCTATTCCGCAGTGCGGAGAAGTTGGAGATATTCCACGTATAAGACCAGCCAATTACGCAACTAGGAGACACACCTAGCAAAACTATGCGGTATGACTTGGACCGAGTGTCGAGCTCGGATCATCGGCTCTAGCGAAGACCAGTTTTCTGGAAATAACCCGAGGCGAGAGAAGTCGGCTAGTGATGCGACGCTACTTGCATGAACATGTTTATTGACGCCCCCAAACAGAGTCTATTGGTACAATGACATACCGAGCAGTCAATACCCTTAATCCTCGTCATCGTCATCGACGCGCGGTCGCTTTGACTGTCGACTATCTTCCTCCTGCAGACCGTAGCCTCGCTTCGATGATGAGTTTTGGTCCACCTCGGACAAAAACTTGTCCACATTAAACGGGTCTGCTGAATCCTTCTCAAACTGAACAGGTCCCTCGCGCGCCTGGGGTTGCTTAGTTAGTGGAATTCCATCACGGGAGGAGAAAATGCGTAAACTGACCTCAACTTCGGCGGTTCCCTTGAACGTCCCCTTGCCCAGAGCGTCACCGAATCGGCTGGCCTTTTGAATCTTGGCCATCTCCTGGTCACCGCCATCTCCGTCATCATCGTCCATGTTTTGCCTAGGCCGGTAAATGCTGCTAATGGCATCCTGGGCTGCGAATAACGGCTTGTCGTAATGGTTGTCCTCATTAAAACCGCTGTCGAATCCACTGGACTGGTTGAATAATCTCGAGTCGTACATGGTTTCTTTGGATTGTGTAGGCTTCGCCAGGCCCAGCGCAACCTTCTCAGAAATATCTCGATTTTGTTCGCGGGCCATAACCTGAGCCCGGCGTTCAGCACCCATACGGTTTTGTCGTAGCTTTCGCTCTTCATCTCGCTGTCGATCTTGTCGGGCCTTGATTCGTTCTTTGACCTCTTCGTCCTCGCTGTTGGAACGGTCAGATCCAGAATCACTATAGCTTCGCGATCGTGATCGCGACCTCGAGTCTCCTGAGTCTCTAGAATCCCTGGAGTCCCTAGAGTCCCTTCGTCCACGGCGGGCACCTGCACGGTCCTCTCTGGCTTTCTGGGCTAGTTCTCGAAGGGTGTCTTCCTTCTGTGCTTTCTCCTTCTCCGCCAGTCGTTGCTGCATCATTGCTCGCTGTTGAACCTCTTCACGGGCATGACGCTCTGCCATCTTGACGGCCTCGGCAAATTGGGCATGCTTATCACTAATAGCCAGGTCCTGCAGTCCTCTACCGTCGGCTGCCAGTCTCTTGTCCAATGGCACAGTAAAACCTTTAGGGTTCTTCCAGTTGGAGACGGGGGGAGGAATCCTCCACATCTCCTGGTCCTCGGCCGTGAGCTTACGTGGAGGCGAGTGCATGACTGGTGGTGGCGGTGAGGGAGGTCCACGGGGGATTTTCTTGTGCTTGAACTTGGGAGGCTCCAAGGGGTCGCGTTGGCGCTCAACAATCTTCATGATCCGATCTTGTTTCTTCGAGTTGTCGCCCATGTGGTTCGCGGGGGTATATCGAACAAATGTCGGGTCATTTCGCTGTCCAATGTTGACATTCTTCGGTTTCTGCGCAGCCACAGCGCCGCTAACCAGCGCTGCCAGGGCATTCTTGGTCCTCTCTGTTGTAGCCTCCACCGTCTGCTTGTCCGGTCGCGACAGATCGATCTCGCCCGCGTCGGCGCGTTGTCGTAGGGGAATCAGGTCTTTGAATGAGGTGTGGACGACGCGGCCCTCGCTATGGCCCTGCCTGGCGAGTGCATCGAATTTGACCTTGCCTTCGGAGTCGACTTGGATCGCCAGCGCGTTGCTCGTCGTCGCGCCTTTCTTGCCCATATCAAGGGGGTACTGGGCAACAGGAATCTCGGGGAAAGCGCCTCCATCGCCGAAATCCTCCTGCGACCGCGGTCGCCACCCGGTTCGTTGTCCATACAGCGGAGGGCCGGAGCGCTTCAGGACGAGCTGAGTCTCGTCCAGCTGGTCGGGTCCCACGATGCGCGGGCCGCGCTGTTGCGCCCGCACTGGAACCTCCTCATCCTCGCCCGTATATTTGGGCTTGGGGAGTGCGGCGTGAAGCGACCCGGCGATCGAAGTCATTTTTGTCGTCGGGTTGGATGAAGTTGGGTGAATCTTGGAGGTTCACGACCTTGCCTAGAATTTCAAGAGGCAGCGCTCTAAATGTGGCTTAGCGCCAAATGCACGCGCCACAGCCTTCCATGCCATGTAAGGGACACCTGCATTGATCGCAGAATACGGTATCTCAAAAGAATATCCTATGCCAACTGGATAAACTAGGCTATGCGTTTAGACTTGAGTTTTATTGTAACGTCTATAGTAATCACGATTGTCTAGCCGATCCCGGATAAAACATCGCTATTACAGAACAACCTCTTAAGTCAATACATAAAAGCACATCATGACAACATCATCCAGGCATCGCTCGCAACATTGCACAGCTCTCGTCTAGCTGGGGTAAATCCACAAAGGCCGTCCGCCAGCTTAAGCCCATGCTTCCATCGATTATACATAATGTTCCCAGTGCCAACCTCCTTTTGAAACTGCGCCTCGTAAAATCCAGATCCAGCTTGGAATAAACGAACCCCTTTACACGTAGCCCTTTCGCGCTCCCTATCACATGGGTCAGTTTAACATTCTGCAACGGACGAGAGACAAGGCATACCTGGAAGAAGAACCTGACAACAAACACTTGCAGAGCGCCCATACAGACGATAAGAGCAATCTGGATCAAGCTGAAGTTGACAATTCGGCCTTCGGTGCTGTTGACGGTGGCGAAGTTACGGTTCTCGCGAGTTCGGAAATACTTCTGGTTTCGGGAAATGGTGGAAAGCTGTCCAGAGACCTTGAAGATGGACTCCTCCAGGACCGACGTCTGCTCGGGGGTCGTGCCCTGCTTAGAAGGGAGCTGTGCTCGTTGCTCGTTCTCGACCTAGTTGGCCAGTTAGTTGGTTGTAACCTGCCAGCCATCGACTGCACTGACCGCAATTTCGAAGTCGACAAACTTCTCCGAGAAAGTACTCATCTCATTGTCGAAGCAGAACGAGTACTCGCCGATGGTGTTGGCAGAGAAGACGAAGTCGCCTTGTCGCTCCTTCTGACCATCCATAATGACCTTGCCATTGGGACCCTCGACGATGTAGTCGACATCAAAAGAACCACCAGATTGAACCTAAATCGCATGGTAAGCTATAGCCCACTTATGCGTCGAATTCTGGGGCGAGCTCACGGCAAAGTAGAATGCGATCTTCTCGGCCTCCTTTTTCGTCGAAGTGAAGAAGCAGGCCTTCTCGTTGGCGCTAAGCTTGTAGGTGAGGGCGGTGGCAGTGACGTCGGTCACCAAGCAGGCGATGAGCCCCGCAAGCAATGTCGGAAGTCTCATGGTGGATGTATCGTGGGATGTTGTCGCGTGCAAGCAGCTGGTTCAGGACAAGCTGTCGCTAAAGTGGGTGTGGATGCTGCGCTGTACCTAGGAGCAATGGAACGGGCCACGATTGAGGTTCGGCACGGATTTTCACTCCACCCGGCGGGCGCATCAGCCACACTCTAAAATGAACGTCTGCGCCACAGTTATGAAGAACGCGTCGCAGACGTGATTGGCAATTGCACAGAGTGACCTCATTGTACGTAGCTCCAATCTATGATACGAGGCTGCAACTCCCCTCATCTAATCTTCGACCTCCTTTTGTCTTACACGAACACACTGTTTCACCATGCCATAAGATCGAATTAGCAACCAAATCCCTTTTAACTTCAATTCATCGCTTTCCTTAATCAACTATTCCTTTAGCGCTAAAGGTTTAACCCGTCTACCCCTCGCCAGTTGGGCGCCTGCCTAAGCTCTCCCTTTCCATTTGCGCCTCCAGGGGAAGAATAGCTTCCGCCATGGCTATCCAAAAGAAAGTTGCAGGTATATCCTCGGTCGCCTTGAGGATATCTGCCTTTATTTTTTTCAGGCTTGTTCGTGTCCCCATATCAGTTATCCAAGCCAGTCCGTTAACAGGTCGCACAGTTCCCTGTAAGCCATTCCGAGTAAGCCGACGCGACTCTAGAATCCCGAACCTAACTCGAACCTTAGGCGCACTTTTCCTCGATCGCATTCGCCCTCTTCGCCATCTATGTCCCGTCCTTTTTTGCCAGCTACTTCACTGCTCCCGAGCTTGAAGTCGTCGAGGATAAGGTTGACATCACCGTTAAGGAAACAACTGTCACTCCCGAGACTCCCCTCCTGACTGAGGATGGTATCGCGGTCGCGCCCACTCCTGAGGTGGTTGCGGATGAAATCGACATCAAAGAAAAGATTGTACTCCGCGAAAAGCCGGCTAAGACCTGGAAGGTGCTCTTGTTTGGGGCACCGAGCAGCACCCGACCCTTCGCATCATTCTTGACTTTCCTTATCAACATCGCTCTCGTCGGACTCACTGCCGACGCGCTTTACCGAGCGAGGTTGTACTACCCCTCCGATGATCTATCCTTTGTTAGGCTCGGATACGTGTCTCCCACTGAGGCCAAGTTCCTAATTCGCGAGCCGGACCAGGCCCAGATGCCCATCACTTTAGAAATCCACATCAAGGACCCGAAGCCCCCATTCGACAACACCCTGTGGCAGACTGCTGGCGGTGTTAGATGGACTTCCAACTCTACCGATTTCACAGCGGCCGTGACTGTGCCTCTGCAACACTCACAACAACGACGATACGAGTGGAGGACTTCCAACAATCACACCGGTGAATTCCTGTCCCCTCCCAAGGCGGGATCTATGCCCGAGTATCACAATGGGAAGTTTACATTCCTCTCAACGTCCTGTATCCTGCCCCGATTTCCATACAGCCCGCTTGATCATCCACTGGCCATCCCAGGCCTCCGTCATCTGGCCAACAAGCTTCCTGAACTTGGTGCCCAGTTCATGCTATTCCTTGGTGATTTCATCTACGTTGACGTTCCAGAGCGATTTGGAACTTCAGCTGAAGAGTATCGCATGCAATACCGCCAGGTTTATGCTTCGCCAGACTGGGCTCCTGTTGCTCAGAACTTGAGCTGGATCCACGTTCTTGACGACCATGAGATTGCCAACGACTGGTCCTCAAACAACACTGGTATCTACAATGCCGCCGTTGACCCCTGGCACATCTATCAGGCTGATGTCAATCCTCCAAAGGCCCAGGAAGCTGGTACTAGAAACATGCGAGAAAAGGCAACATGGTACGAATTTGTCCAGGGACCCGCTAGCTTCTTCATGATGGATACTCGCAGCTACCGGTCGAGCAACAATCTTCCCTTCAATGCAACCGACAAGACCATGCTTGGCAAGGATCAGTTGGATGACTTTTTGACGTGGTTAGCTCGTCCCGAACCTCAGGGAGTTCGGTGGAAGGTCATTGCTTCTTCTGTCCCATTTACAAAGAACTGGCCTGTCAATGTGAAAGACACCTGGGGTGGCTTTCTGGTTGAGAGAAAGAAAATTCTTGAGCATATGTGGGATGCTGGTACACGAGGCACTGGCGTCATCATCCTTTCTGGAGACCGTCATGAATTCGCGGCCACCAAGTTTCCACCACCACCGGAGTCGCGATGGCCCGAGTCTGCGGCTGCGCACGAGTTCTCCACCAGCCCTTTGAATCAATTTGCATCTCCGATACCCTCGTATAGGCAGACTGATGACGACGACATCATGTTGAGGTGAGTTTCTATCCAATCTGCCTTCATTTCCTCTTCTGACAAGATCGTGTAGGTACATCCCCGGAGGCATCTCAAAGTTTGGGTCATTCACGATCGAGAAGGACGGTGACAAGAGCACCTTGGAGTACCGCCTATTCATCGATGGTAATGAGACGTGGAGCGCAGTCGTTGAGGCACCTCCCGGGCCTGAGAGTGAGAAGGAGAATAGTCCGTCATTCTGGGACAGGATTAAATCCCAGCTGTCCACTTCCTAGGAGTGTCGTTGCCAGGCATGTCAGCTGTCCAACTCTTGGGAGTGTACTTGCTTGGAATGCTGGCCTCCGATGTCTTTTCTTGTCACGACACTCTTGATGACGATGTTGGATACATAGGCGGCTCACCGTACCTCCAATAGTTTTGTTGAGATTAATCCATATTATCAGATTACGTGTTTCCCATCTCCAATTATGTATGCTTCGTGATCCACTTTTTGATCCAGTTTGAGTATAAGCACCCCTCAATTGGCTAGATGGAAGATTTATGCATTGATTGGGATCTGAGATGGGTTCAGTTGAGCCGGATGGAATCACAGACGCGGGCCTTGATGCTGAATTCAAGGGTTAGGGTTGCGGGATGCGAGACTATGTTTGGTACCTAGTCTCAAATGGCCCATATCCTGAACAGGATCACAGCACTTCAACCCCGTATATATTCAAATATCACATTACTAGTCTTCTAATATTATATTCCATCGGTTTCTCAATCCACCAAGATTTTGCTTGCTTTTACAGTCACAACTGAGGTCATCACGGCCCCACGCTCCGAAACATGCCCCACGCCGAGCCGGTAGACGCGCCGCAAGCTTAACTCACCGCCCTGGCCCGCCCCTCCACTCTCAGAAAATTTCCCTGGCAAAATTCTTAAAAGTTTCCTGTCCAGAACTGCATCTGCGCGTGCGACAGCTCCATCTACCTGTTCCGCATTGCCCACCAACAATCAGCTTCACCACAATGGCTGGTCAGGTAAACAAAAAGCGGCGCACCGATGGCCGGCTGCAGCGCCCGACAAAGAAACAGAGACGCAGCCAAGCCTACAACAGCGACTCAGAAGGCGACGACGCCCCAACTGAGGCCCAGGACTTTGATGCCTTCAACCTGCTCGATTCCGACGACGACGACATCCACAATGCCCCGGTAGACGACGTGGGCGGCTCCGATAATGACGCTACCAGCTCGGACGAAGAGGGTCCGGCGTTGAAGAAGCCGGTCAAGAAAACCAAGGCTCGCGCGCAACCCGAGCAGGAAGAGGATGAGGAAGACTCCGAAGATTCAGAGGACGAAGATTCAGAGGAAGGCGAGGATGATTCAGACAATTCAGACGGGAGTGGCCCGGCACGGAAGAAGAAAAAGTCCAAGCGAAACGACCCCAATGCATTCGCCACGTCTCTGTCCAAGATTCTATCCACCAAACTATCCACATCCAAACGATCAGACCCTGTCCTCGCCAGGAGTGCCGCCGCCCATGAAGCGTCCAAGGCTGCGGTGGACACGGCCCTCGAGGCTAAGGCGAGGAAACAGATCCGAGAGCAAAAGAAGCGGGCGATGGAAAAGGGTCGAGTCAAGGATGTGCTCATTGCTACCGCCGTTGACACCTCCGGAGAGCTAGAGACGACCACGTCGGAGATTATGGCGACGGAGAGGCGGTTGCGCAAGGTCGCGCAGAGGGGTGTCGTGAAGCTGTTCAACGCAGTCAGGGCAGCGCAGGTCAAGGCCGTGGAGGCGGAGCAGACGACAAGGAAAACCGGAGTCATCGGCATGGGCAGGCGCGAGGAAAAGGTCAACGAGATGAGCAAGAAGGGCTTCCTCGACCTGATTGCATCGGGAGGCGGAAAATTGAAGAAGGGCGGGCTCGAGGAGGCGTAAGGCACATGTTCAATGTTCATGTTAATGGTTATAAGTAAAGAGGAGTACGGGAATCATCAGGCCGTTGCTTTTCCCCGGCCTTGCAACTAAAAGTCGCAACAAAGATACCCCTATGATGCACCGATCCCACCATTGCCGGTCCGTTTCTTCCCAGTATATAATTACAAGTACAAACCCCTCGGTATCATGACAACTCCTTTGACCACCCCTCTCCCCAGAGATATTGCCCCGTCTTATTGAAAGTCACTCGCCTGCAGGTTCCTCGTCATGGAGGGCAGCTTGACCTTCAAGCCGTCTAGCTCCTTAGTCATCTTCACCTGGCAGCCTAGCCGGCTCAGCTCGGTTAGACCAAATGCCAGGTCCAGCATGTCGTTCTCATCATCATCAGGCTCGGGCATCTTGTCAAAGTAGTCGTCCTCGGCGACTATGACATGGCAGGTCGAGCAGGCACAGGAGCCTCCGCAGGCGCCCTCCATCTCGATGTCGTTTGCTTGTGCAATATCCAATAGGTTGTCGCCCTCACAGACGGCGATTTTGAGCTCCTCTCCATCCTTTTCGACAAACGTGATATACAGTCTACAACATGATTAGCCACGCACCCAGAGACAAGCGTCGTTCTGGACCTACTCCTCGCCCGGCTTCGGTGTGTGCACATGTCCGTGCCGCCGTTGCGTCGAAGTGGAGAAGGTCCGGGTTGCCAGCGGCGTCTGACGGGCAATTCGAGACAGCATCGCCGACTGCGTGCGTGCTGAGCACTGAGTCGACAGGAGGCTCGCTCGGCTCTGGTTTCGGATAGGTTGGGCTTGTCGGCACAAGGCCGCGGGGAGTCTCGCAAAGCTCGTCGCAACGGATCGTGGAGCAGACATGGTGCCGGGGTCTTCGGATGGGGCTCGACGTGGAGGAGGTGAGGGGGGGGCCAGCAAATAAATAGGTCAAATCGATGCGATGGTGCAGATAGTCCGTTCGGTGCAGCAGGTTCCAGACCGATAAATCTCAACAGTCGCAGAATACGCCAATTCGCTCAATGGACGCTGGGTCCTCGCCAACAAGATCCGTCCTCTCACGTCTAAGATGATATTAAGCAGCCGAAAAAAAAGAGTAGCCCCCGGATAACGAGGGCTTATCGCTCGGGAAATTCATTTCGCCGAGCTCCGTATCTCCGAGCCGGCAGTTGGTGGGATGCATGATTTCATTTTCATGATCTAGGCTTTTGGGTCGCATTCTAACTCTCACCTCGTTCATGCTGCCGCCTGCCCCGTCTTCACCATGGCAGCTCACCGAGAAGGCGTGAATCCCTTGAGACCGTACTACATACCTCCGACGATCGGGCCGCCGGTCGAGGCGCTGAACAAATCGAGCCCGAGCCCTAACCCATTATCTCACGGCGGCCATGCCACCGCCAGCGGGAGATATGCGACCAAAGCCCGTGATATGTTTTCCGACCTGGAATACAAGGAATATCTGGGCGATCCCTCACCTTCCGTGGTTCAGAATATCAAAGACCTGATTGATGAGCTGATATGGAAGTACACCTCTGTTCTCATGGCCCAGCCTTTCGAGGTGGCTAAGACGATTCTGCAAGTCCGTAATCAGGACGAAAATGCTGCTCTTGCGTCCCCCATTGAGCTCGAGACGCCTAAAAAACGCATTTCCACATATGGCAGCACCATCTACGATGTAAGTTTGTATCGATAGTTTTGCGCCTGTTCACCGCTCATCATGACGACTAGTATCAAGAGTCGGACTCCGACGGCGACGAGCCAGCGTACTTTACGTCGAACGTACCAAGTACCCCCACTCCTTCGCAGCCGAGGCGTCAAAATGGACGCCGGTCTCCGTCTCCCGTGAAGAAACCGGTTGTTCCGGAACACTATCTCACTCTACGCCGCCCCGACTCCGTCCTCGAGGTGATCGGCCAACTCTGGGGGAAGGAGGGGGCTTGGGGCGTTTGGAAGGGGTCCAATGCGACATTCTTATACACAGTTCTTCAGTCCCTTCTGGAAAACTGGTCTAGAAGCTTCCTCAGCGCCATATTCAACGTCCCAGATCTGGGAGTGAAGGAGGATATTGATCGGTTGATTGATATTGCTTCACCGTATCCGTGGAGCTCACTCTTTGTGGCCGCTGCTGCTGCGGTTGCCACCGGTGTCGCCTTGTCACCTCTGGACTTGGTCCGCACTAGGTACGAATTGCGAGCTTATAGCAGTCAGGCACATAAGCTAACCATATTCACAGACTCATTGTGACTCCCAGTGCAAAGGGGCCACGCCGGACGCTGGCAACCCTTCGCGCCATGCCTTCATACCTCTGCTCCTCCATGCTCGCCGTTCCGACGGTTCTCAACTCCTTGATTCACCCAGTTCTCACCCTTTCTACTCCTCTAGTCCTCCGAACCCGATTCATGATCGACAGCCACGCCTCACCATTCACATTCTCTGTGGCCAAATTCTTCGCTTCCTCTGCCGCAATCCTGGTTAAGCTCCCTGTGGAGACTGTTTTACGCCGTGGACAGGTGGCTCTCCTGTCGACCCAGGAATATGTCCATGCCCTCGGTGGCCATGAGCAACCATTCACAACCATTGTGCCGCCCGGGCGCTACGACGGTGCCTTTGGCACCATGTTCCACATTGCCAACGAGGAGGGCGTGCGACAGGTCCCGGGCAAGGTCCCCGTAGCGAAGAAGGGCAAGGGACGAGCCAAGGCGGTTCCGTCCACTGTCACCATGAAGGGCCAGGGTCTCGACGGCCTCTGGAGGGGATGGAAGGTCAGCTGGTGGGGTCTCGTCGGCCTGTGGGCCGCCAGCGTTGTCGGACACGGCGGAGAGGGCGAGTTTTGAGAGTGCCCGAGTTGCTTGGGCAATGCATTTGCAGGCATGGCGTTGCGGGTTGGGATCTCTCCTCTTCTACGAGCTTGATGATGGGACGGCATGATATCCACCTCCATTTCTTGGCACCGGCGTACAAAAGTGCGTACTAACGTGTATTTCATGACGCAGTTAGAAAGGTGCATCATAACCACCACCAAAGGCTCGCTACTCTTAGCTCGGTGACATGTCTTAGACAGTGCCCCGAGACTCGAGGTTGCTGGGTTCTTCCAATCAATGATACATTATGAGACAATCATGCGGAGTTCCCAATCCAGTGCTCACGCATTGAGTGACTTCATATGCATGAATGGGTATTTTGAGTCCCATGCCAGGCCCACGGATCCTGGTACATCCGCAGTCCCGCGCCCACCTCTCACGCTCATAGTAAGCGTGAATTGTTCCAAGCCCTCGATCAGCATGAAACACTTTTAGGTGCTTACGTAGTTTGAAGCAGTCGGCCGATTCGCTTCGAGCTGCCTTGGTGTCTTCGGATCCTTTCAAATATGCAGTGTATAGAAGCACAGAACCATCCACATCCATGTATAGCCCTCCAACACCCCATCATAGGACGATATTACTTTCAACCTAGTACCATAAGACCAGTTATTCCTCGTCTCCTTTCAAGTACAGCATGCATATTCCTGCACCCCTCGCATCCCCGGAAGACCTTGCACCGCAAACACGGCGACGGACATTTTAGCTGTAAAATACCCGGAGCTATTAGCCAACAGCACCGACAGCCATGGACCGTCCAAGTATCACAGCATTGCGGGAGGCTCCTCGCGGTTCCCAATCAACTGTGCAACAGGATGGCACGTCGGCAATATCTGACACAAAAGGCTGCGTCCCCAACTCGGAGTGTCATCCGGCTACTTGCATGCTCGGGGCCGAACCGCCGCTTCAGCTTGCCATGGACCTTCGGAACGCGGACGCTGAATCATCAGCTGCAGCTTCTTAGGCGTACATCCGGCTCAGCTAGGGCCATCCGCTTGTGACATCTCGACGACACACTTGAACGCCCGTTGGGCGCTCCGGGTGCGCCTCCAGGGGCCCTCAAAGCCACCGTCCGCGAGACTCGATCTCAACTCAGCTATTTGAGGCTGGATTCTCTTACTCTGTTTTGATTTATTCGAAACCGTGGCGGACTTTTGGCTGGGTTGGTCGTGGCGGCGACCTGCAGTGAGGTAACACAGGGGAGAGGAGACTCGACGAGAGGCCAATCAAGGTAGCGCCGAGCCATCCTTCGGAGTGCGGTAGGTACAAAACGGGTCGGCGGAAAGCGAAACAATATGCGCCTTTCCATCGAGCTTGGTTTTCGTGATGGTGAGGGATCGGCAGTTTCTGTATGGACGTTACTTGTGCCGGTGAAGTCATCTCAAGAGCCTCGACGAGGATAAAAGCCAGGCGCTTTGCCAGTAAACTCGTTCTTCTCCAGCTCTACAACCGCATTCGTCTTCGGCTCTCCAATTGCCCAACGGCTTGGCTTGGTACATTCATTATAGTCCAATTCATTCACTTCAAACACCATTTCTCTCATTCCAAGATGATCATGTCCAGAACTCTCTCGTTTTTGGTCGCCCTGGTTTCTTGTTGTTTGGTGTCAGGTCACGGCCACGTCAAAAACCTCGTCATCAACGGTGTCTACTATGAAACCTACGATAGCACCAACTTCCCTTACATGCGAGACCCTCCCATTGTAGTTGGCTGGACCGTCGACCAGAAAGACAACGGCTTTGTCTCACCTCACTCCTACTACGACTCCGACATCATCTGTCATCGGGAAGCAGTCCCGGCCCAAGGACACGTCGAAGTCAATGCCGGCGATGTCATTACCGTCCAGTGGTCAGAGTGGCCCGATGCTCACCATGGTCCCATCTTGGACTATCTCGCCAACTGCCATGGCCCCTGCGAAGACGTCGACAAGACTACGCTTGAGTTCTTCAAGATCGACGGCCTCGGCATCGTCGATCGTGGAAACCCTGGCAAGTATGCCGACGATGTCTTGCTGGACAACGGCTACGCATGGAACGTCCGAATACCAGATAACATTGCTTCGGGTAACTACGTTCTCCGTCATGAGATTATCGCTCTCCACAACGCAATTGAGAAGTACGGAGCCCAGAACTACCCTCAATGCTTCAATCTCAAAATCGTCGGCGGGGGCGGTGATGAGCCAGAGGGGGTTCTCGGCACCTCATTGTATGATGCTGAAGACCCCGGCATCTATATCAATATTTATGCCAACCCAGCTGAGTACGAGGTGCCTGGGCCACCCATTATTGAAGGAGGTGTTGCTTCAGTGAGACAGGACCCTTCCTCAGCCTATACCACCGCAACAGCGACAACTAGATCTTAGATGTGATTCGGCCGTTTGTTTCTGACTGGTGACACTTCTGCCGAAACATGCAAGAAAATGAGTTTAGGAAGCGTAACACAATAAGCTGGGCTCAAAGCATTGGGTTCTTACTTTGGCAGATTCCTGTGCAACGGGTGCGTTCGTTTCTTTCTGCATAAACTCTTGTGTAAAGTAGAACGCCGTTTCTACGTCACGGGATGACCACCGCTATGGGCGTGCTTGGGTATAGGTTAGAGAAGCGAACTTACTCCTGTGCCAACGTTAGAATTTTTGTTTGGCCTGCATCAGTTATGAAGCTCAGAAATTCCTTTCCGCCCGTCTAAACTTACCAGATGTGCACTATAGAGCCCATCCCGCACTTACACTCTGCGACCACAGTGGATAACTTCAGCTCTAGGGTAGGTGGAATTGTATTCACCCAGAGCCCACACGTGACTAGGCGTTTTCCATGTCACGCTCGCGAACCCTTCAAACTCCAACAAACCACCTCTCGTGAGCCATTCGTTTCTAGTACCTGCATGCGACTTGACGCACATTTCATTTGAGGCCAGTCCGCCTAAATCCCGTTGGCTCAGGGTATTGCGGCATGTTCCGACCGTCCTGAGCACCAATTCCTTGCGCATTCCCCCGTCGTGCGCCGTCGATCCTGTACCCCTTCAACTGCTGCCCCCGAGCAAGCTGCCGATATCATGGAAACACCAAACGCGACATCGGCTCCCGGAGCCAGCGAAACCGCCAATACCTCTGCGACGCGAAAATTCAAGGCTTCGGACCTTCCCTTGCCTTCTGCGACACGAGCCGCGATCGAGACCCTCGCTCACAGCTTCAAGAAGGAGGGCGCATACGATACGATTCGCAAGCAAGTTTGGGACAAATTTGAAGCCAGCGTATGTGGCTATCCCTGTGATGCGAGATTCGTCACATGCTAACATGCGCTTAGGATTACGAAGCTCAAGTCACGAAAGCCATCCTGGAAGTCGCGGAACAGGAGATTGAACGGAACCCACAGCAACTCCTGACTCTCGACCGAAGAAAGGCTGCAGCCCTTATTGATGGCGCGCTTGAGCGATCCGGGGTCTATCAAAAAGCCGAAGCCGTCATTGGCCAGCTGATCGACAACGGCGCGATAGAAGAGCGCATTCGAGAAATTCGACGAGCAGAGCTAGGCGAAGAAGCGGCCGAGAAAGAGAAAATCAGAGGAGCCAAAACAGACAGCGAGTATGCTGCCGACACTGCAGCTAGGCAAGGAGAACGCGAACGAGTACGGGAAGAGCTCCGACAAAAGGAACTCGCGATTGAAGAAGAAAAGCGGAGAATTGCTAGAGAAGAGAGCAAAAAAGAAGAACGTGAGCGCGAAAAGGCAGAGTTGAAGCGGCAAGACGAGAGAGACGAGCGCCGAAGGAAGCGTGAGCAAGAACGTGAGGAACGCGAGCGGCTACGTGATATTGAAAGGGAGAAGAGGTACAAAGAACGCGAAAAGCGAGACCAAGAACGCGACAAGCGAGACCAAGAACGCGACAAGCGATACCAAGAACGCGGCAAACGAGACCAAGAACGAGATCAACGAGATCATGATAGGGACCGTGACCGAGACCGAGACTACGACCGAAACTCTGGTCTCGAGCGAGAGTACGACCTCGGTTGGGATGTGGAGAAACGTCGCAAGCAGAAAGAGGCAATTTCCGAGGAGCTCAAGGAAAAATTGACGAAGGAAGATCATGAGAGGCTCGAGCAGGAAGCTTTGGCTGACCTTCTCCGCGAAAGCTCCAAACCCGCACCTAAACAGCCGGAACTGGAAGTTGACGCAACCTTGGCCCCTCCACCGAGGAAATCTGGCCCTGCGTCGGCCATCAATCCTATCCGAAGAGATTCTTCTGGCGGCGCAGACCGTCGGAAGCAGAGCGACACTGGCAGCAAACTTGAGCGAGGGAGCTCAAGAACGCCGGCCGATCCCAAGCACTCGGCCTTGAGGGATGAGACGAAGCGTAGCCGCAGCGTGTCGCGAGCCGCGGACCGAGAACGTGAAAGTGACCGCGAACGCGAGCAGGATCGTGATCGATTACGAGATCGGGATACCAGACGGGATAGTCGGCATAGAACCGACCGCCGATCGCTCTCTCCCCGACGTGAGCCTAGCAGGTCCCGAATTACGGAAAGACGTGATAGAAGCCGGTCACGGGTGAGGCGAGATAGGACACGTTCCCGCCCTCGGCGAGACGATCGTCCCGAAAGGAGCCGATCTCGGCCTAAATACGATCACTATGAGCGATCCAGGTCTAGACGACGCGACCGGAGCCGGTCTCGTGCCAGACTTGACCGAAGAGAGCGAAGCAGATCCAGGACGAGGACTAACCGCCGTGAACGAAGCCGAGACCGACGAGATCGATCACGGTCCAGGGTGCGTTCCCCAAGACAAGATAGGGCCCGGTCGCGAAACCGCAGGGATCGAAGCCGCTCTCGAGACGCCCGCCCCGCTGGAGATCACTACGATCCAAGAGAACGAGATCGTGAACGGGACCGGGATCGGGACCGGGATCGCGATCGTGAACGGAAGGACCGCTCACCGCTGCGACGACGGAGTAGGGATGCCGACCGAGAACGGGACCGGAGAAGCCGCTCTCGATCCAAACCAAGCACATCCGTCGCACCAGCTGGCTCCACCAAGGGCAAGGACGACCTCGAGGAATGGAAACTTGAGGAAGTCAGAAAGCGAGAGAAGGAGGCCAAGGCCTATTTGGCCGCCCAAAAGGATGCTAGAGATAAGGGCCTCCCGATTCCCGGACTTGACGACAGGAAGAGCAGTGGTGAGAGATCTCCTGAAACACGCCGACGCTGGACCACGGAAGACATTGACAGATATATGCCTGGAGGCCGAGATGACCGGCGGAGAAGTCGGTCCCGCAGCCGGAGCCGGCAACGGGGTGGGGACACAGACGGGGATCGCAACCGGGATAGGTACCGCGACCGAGATGATAGGGACCGTGATCGGGACCGAGACCGACGGGAAAGGGACCGGGATCGGGATCATGACCGGGACAGGGATCGCGATAGGGACAGGGATCGCGATAGGGACAGGGACCGCGATAGGGACCAAGATCGCGATAGGGACCGCGATAGGGACCGCGATAGGGATCGTGATCGTGATCGACGAGACCGAGATCGAGACAGGGACCGCGAGAGAGAAAGAGACCGGGACAGGTCGAGAGATAGGAGGAACAGGAGGGACCGGAGCCTTTCTCCGCGTCGGGATCGGCGCGATGCAAGTCGAAGCCGCCGCCGGAGCCGAAGCCGCTGATGCGGGGAGAGATAATTTTGGAACGAAAATGGATAAAACATCTAGCAACATATACCGATGGGAGTTGCGGAACCTGTACGTTAAGAAGCAAGACTATGTAGGAAAAGCAGAGCGAAGCGAGCGTTTCAAAACGATGTTCATGGTCGAAATTTGAGATGGCAACATATATATATATCGCTTGAGACGTTGAACTATTCATTAATTTTTTTTCTATTCCAATTGCAGACCGCGCATGATTTATTTCGACCCAACCAATGAAGTCGTCATTTGTAGCACACTATCGCCAGTGAGGCCGTAATAATGCCATAGGGACACGGCGATAACGGTGGTGGTGAAGCCAATCGAGCTAATTATGAAAATTCTTCGGAATCTGACCGTCTTGCCAACAGTGTTGGGATTTTCGGAATTCCAAACGTGAGAGAACCAAGCTGTGACCTCTTTGAAGCCCCTGAGGATCTGCTCATAGCCGATAGAGTACAAGGTGAGGCCGACGAGGGCAATGGCGTATCCGAGGACCTGGAGCATAGATATTTGGGTACCCCAGATGAGAACTGAAGTGCCAACCAGGAGGATGCTCTTGAGGATGCCACTTAGGGACATGACAAGACCAGATGTCTTGCCAATCTGATGGAAAACTATTAGAGTGGTTCACAGCTAGAGCAGAAAGAACAAGACTCACGAGGAAGACGCTGACGATATTGAGAATGAAGGCAACGGAAGCGTTGAGGAGCAGGATTCCGTATCCGGTCTTGGCGGCATCCTCCCATTGGAAATGGGTCGCCTCAGTTACGGCAACCACAAACATGTTCATGACGGCACAGACGGGGGCGAAGTAGTAGAGGCCGACCAGGGGATCCATGCGGATGCCTTCTCCACCGAGCATGACTTGAATCATGACAAGTCGAACGGCCTCGGTGACGGTGCCGCCTAGCTGGAAAAGGAAGCCAATCCACGAGAACTCGATTTCTCCAGCACTGGCAATGGCGACGCCACACACGATGAGAATGATGTTTCCAAATGTGCTTAGGCTGGGTGAAGCAACACCCCAGACCCAAGAGGTGATTAAGACGGCGACGGGGCCCGCGGCCTTGAGCATCTGAATGAAGGCGACGGAGAGGTAAAGGTAGACAACATTGGAGAAGACGAGGGAGCCGGAGTAGAGAACGCCAATGGGGAGGATAGAGCGGATGTAGAATCGTCGAGAAACGGGTACTGCATGGCGAGAATCAAGGAGGGAGGTTGTGTGAGCGAGGATCTGGGTTGCCGCGGTGGCGAAGACGAGATGCCAGGTGGTGAGAATAATGGCTGTATTTGGTCAGTATAGCTCGACAGGCGTATGGCGTAACGAAGAAGCGCTCGGCGGGTGATTTTGGTGGAAGATGTGACAATTATTCCATCTCTGGGTTTGGCTTGGGAATGTGTGAGACTTACGATATCCTGATGGGCAGTTAGCATTGATGCAAGATCGACCAAATTGGAATTTCAAAATGACTGAGAACTTCGGTCAAAGCTGTAGAAAGACTTACGGAATCCAGCGGTGTCAATGAGCCACTTGTTGAATATGATGGTAATGTTTGAGAAGAAGATCCAGCTCCTTGAGTGTGCAGTGCCACGGTTAGCGCGACAGGACTTTGGTGATCAATGTTTCCGCGTTTCGTCTCATTGCCATTCAACATTGCATCGCGACTGACGTCACTGCACCATTGAGGCCGCTCCAACAGGAATAAAACATCTCAAATATGCGACGTACAGGATGTATACAGAGGCATGAAGCCGCGGGCCTTCAGGCGTTGTCTTTTCTATGCGCTCTGCTTGCTCCTCCGACTGGGCCAGCGGCTGGGACGTGGCCCTGGCCTCCTCGAGATCGCCGGCGGAGGTCATGGCGTGCGGTGATGTGACAATATGATGGGATGCTTCCGAATGCCGATCAATAGGCGTAGGCTCCAGTCTTCTTTTTCGTATAGTATTTCCCTCCCTGTTCTGGTAGATGATGGTGGTTTAAAACGGATTGTGGCCGAGGACGGATGAGAGAGCAAGGATGAGAGTGACGTTAAGGAACGTGTTAGTCGGCCGCCAAGCAAGTCGTGCGCCGATGTCGTCGAGGACCCGAGGAATGAGAACAAGGAAGGAGGGGCTGGTCGACCTCGGGAAGGAGCGAACTCGACGAAGGGAGGAAGGAAGGGGAAGCAACCCGAAAAAAAGGAAAGAAGGCACGAAAGGGATGGGGGGAGGAGCGGGCGGGCGAGGCGGCGAGGTGAAGAGGGTGTCATATAAGTGGGAGCGAGGGAGAGGCGGAACGAGGGTTGGTTGATTGGCGTTTTTCCTCTGCTGTCGGGGCCCGTCGTGGCGCTCGTTATCTCCTCAATGCAGGCGTGTGGACCACTGGGCAGATGGACTATTTTATTGCACCTAGCAGCCGCACTTCCTAAGTTCCTAGGCCAAGTAGGACCAGTAGCTGAAGCCTGGAGGGTTGTAGCTGAGTGGCACATCCGTTGCGCCTCGTCATGCATGTGCTTTGCCCTAGGTGTATGCATACAGCACTCAACTTGCCGTCCTTCTTTTTTTCTGGGGCTTATTTGTACTAGGCTTGCATCTGTTTTGCACCCTGTCCCGCGCCTTTATAGCGCCCCTATTCTATGTAGTCTTTGTACTGGCCTTGCCCTAGCTGACATCACCCCCGTCGTGACTGTTCTAGCACACCTGTGCCCTGTTCTTGTACTTGAAATGCGCTGAGCGGGCCTCGTAACAACGGCTGGTCTTCAGGGCCTGGTTCGTCTCTTACGGTGATCAGACAAAACAATAACAAATCAAAGATCAACAACGGGTGGGAATCATGTTTTACAACTGGTAGCACAGCCCTGCCCAGCATGCCAGTCAGCAGGGCAATGCAATGCCCACCGCCTGAGTTTCTACTTTTCTCCCTTTAAAGCGACGGAGCTGCTGCAGGGCTGTCAAAAAGCAGCACGCCATCAGAATGGCTTAGGGAACCACCCAAGCCGGCACTAGGTGTTGATTTGGACATGGTGCATTTGCCAGGCAAGCCAGCCACCAGATGCAGCATCTCTCGCCATGGCGCCGCGTGTTGGTACGAACGGCCCAACAGCAAGACAAAACGCCCGTCTACAAAAGCAAACGGCCTTGCTTGCCGCTAGGGAGCGGGAAAGGGGGCACTTGCTCTGGTCGATAAATGGTGATGAGAGAGACAAACAGACATGCGTCGGGGGCTCAGCCACGATCCTCCCCCAGCCCAGATTCGAAATGCTGAATCATCTGTGTTTCTCGACGAGTGGGATAACAAACTTGCACCGTGTCTCTCACAGCCATGCCCACTGCTGATCAGTGCTGCTCCCCCGCGCTTGGGCAATTGGGGTCTGTCTTGTCTGCCTGAGAGGATCAGTTTCTGCCCTGCCCTGCCCTTCCACTCCCCCGCCTGGCCCTGCTCGGCTGCTACTGGATTCAGAAACCATTGATGCCTTAGTACAACGGCAGGCAGTTCATGTGAGCAACTGAGGCATGAAGACAGAGAGCACAAGGCAGCCGCAGCAAGCACCAAACAGGCAGAGGAATAATTCAGAATCTCCTTTCTCTTCAGTTCGTTGCTGGAACACCGAGGCGTGTTGCTTCGCACCGCCGCTAACGCCAAACGCCCAAGGAGACGCGTCAACTGGGTGTCCCCCCCTTTGATATGGAGAATCAGATCGCGGCCAAAGACAAAGGTCAGCCCGGATTTGGTTTTTCTTCGAGATTTTCTTTTCGCCCGCCACTTTCAATAGTCTTCCCAGCTCAGCGGAGGCATGGGGAGCTGTCGACCAACCCGGTGCCAGCGGCGGCTTGCATGCCGAGCGTCCCACTAAAAAGCGCCGCTGGGGGGAAGAGGAAGTGCAAGGGCTCTCCCCGTAGCTTCAGGGGTTTCGCGTTCGGTACGTGCTGGACCCCAGTTGGCAGACGACTACGGTAGGTGGGTGACCTGCAACTTGTAAGACCAGGGAGCTCTTCAGCTTTCACTCAGGCAGCCAATATTCAGGACTCCCAGGCACCGCATTAGGTGGAACTTAGCGCTGAAAGCTGCTGTGATCCATTGCCAGTAGCGCAGCTATAGCGCGCCATAGTGTGCGCCATAGTGCCCCGTAGCGTCCTGCAGTGCGGGCCTTTGGATGGACTCAACTCAGGGGCCGTCAGCGCCTCACTCGCACTCTCACGCCTCCCCTTCCTAAGTTCCCAAAACAGCCCGAATTAAGCCTCACAGGGGTTATCGGCCTGGTGGGTTGAAGCCGGAGCGTGGATGAGCGGGTCGATAGAGTTCGTATGAAATGGATCTCAATGAATGAATTCTGGGTCACCTTATCACTGGGTACCTAGGCTATCCTGTCTGCGTTTATTTTTGTCCTTCCTCGTCCATTTTCTGTCGCAGACTGCTTCTCTTTTGCTTCTCTTGTCCCCCGGTCTTGTGTTCACCCTCCCTTGCTGTGACCCGTATGCAACTTCATTAATTGCCGTGGGCCTAATGATGAAATGATGATCCTCCCATGTCTCCCCCGGCCAAGCCTCCGCCTCAGTGACCAATGGACGGCGTTCTGTGCTAGAAACCCACAGCTCTTGCCGCATGTTCCCTTCCGACGATCGCCTTGGCTTGTCATGATTTCCATGTTTCCCGAATCCTACGCTAATTTTCGCAAACAACCTACCTAATGAATGGTCATTAGCACGTAGTTAGTGCACAAACAGTCTACACAATGGCACGCGTTTCATTTGACATTTCGCCTAATCCCCACAATTGACAGAATCTATACATAGAAGTCTCCCATTATACACACAGACTTCAAAACTTCAAGGCATTCCGAAGACAGCATTGCGGTGACCGGAAAATACGACGCGAATGAGACAATCGACTTGTTCTGTGGGGCGACTGTTTTGTCGCACTCTTTTGGTCCACCCGCCGGTCTGTCTTGGTCCATCCATCATGGTGGTGCTCGGATCTGAAGCCGAACAGATGTCTCCTTAGCCTATGAACCGAACTCTTCGGGCCATCGAAGCTCGTATCAAATGGATTTAAGCCTTCCTCCTCTGGTAAAGACTCCATCAACGCCGTAATAATACCTTCGTAACTTGATATCGCACGGCAAAGTCGGCTTCGCGCTCTCGTTCCGCTCAAGTCAAGGAGGCACGAGGACGGCCTCAACCATCAATGCTCGGCCGGTTCCTATTTCGTGTGCGACTAGGCTGCCATCAACACTCACCGCCAAACTAAAATCATTCCGCCATGCACGTGTATCGGAAAGGAAACCACCTTCCAAGTTATTATCCATATGGCCAAGTCCATTCCCCATAGATCACGCCTCAACGCCATCGCTATGCAAGCCAAGCAAGTCAAGTTTGTGACACCAACCCGTCAGAGAGAGTATGTGGATGCTGTCCGCGTTCCAAATCCAGAATATAGAATGCGCGCGTCCCTTTCAAGGCGTCACCGCCGTTGATGTTCTTCATGTTGCTGTTGTTGTTTCTGCTTGGGTTTCCTTGTCCGTGTTGGCCGACTCAGCGGCCTCGACTACCGAGACTGGCCCGATAGGAGGGGGTTCCGTCATTTCTGTTGTGGCTATGCTGGCCGTTGTCGAAACAAAGCTCCCCGTTTCAGTTACCGTCTCCGCCTCCGCCTCATCTTGTTGGCTCTCGTCTTCTATACGATCGGCTAATGCCTTTTTCGCACCATTCTCGCATGCAGCCGAGAGCTGTTCACCGTCTGCCCCGTTCCCTTGTGCCGTGGTATCCGCTTCCTCGTGAGCGTCCTCCATGGGCCCGTCCTCGGCTGTCAGCACCGTGTTTGGGTCCACGCAGTCGTAAAACAGCATAAAAACCCCGGGCGATAGGCTCAACACCGTCTCTTCGTTCACCATGGACACGTTGTGGTCACTCAGCCTCCACCAATCCATCTCAGCTTCCCCATCCTCAGACCTCTGGCCAGACTCCACATTCGTCATGTCAGGCTGTGCCACAGGTGCATTATCCTGGTCACCAGGCTCGGCCGAAGCCTCTTTGTCTTCCATCGGCGTGGGAGGAGATGTGTTCCGAGGGTGCCTGCGGTAGCAGATGTAGTGTCCATTCTCGTGTCGCCCATAATGTGTCACAATGGCTCGGAGTTCGTAGATGGGGCCCGTTAGCTTCGAGGGGCCCAAATCGCCAGCAATCATCGACTCCCTTGGGTCTGATTGCCACTGCTCCTCTTCCTCTCCGTCTGAGGCCTCCACGGAGTGAGATCCGGCACTACCCAAACACCAGGGACCCAGGTCTAGAGTCATGGGGAAATTGACCGGCGCGGAGTTCTTCATCATATTGAATGTCATGGGGTCGAAGACGGAGCGATTCATATGGATCGCCAAGCTTTGCGGCGGACGGGCTACCACAATCTGCTTGGTTTTGGTTGCGCTGACCTTGCTCTGCTGCGAGATCTTGCACTTTTCGGTCAACGTCTTCTCGTCGAATTCGTCTTCCTCGAGCGCTAGTTCCACTGCCTCTAGTCTTCGCAGAGGTTCCGCCAGCTGCCCTTCACTGGTTGAGCCCTCCCGCATCTTCTCGATGAGCTTGGTCAGGAGGCGCTGAGCTTTCAAGAGGGTACATTTCGCACACTCCACGTTTTCGATGGATTCGACTTTGCTATATGCGTCCAATCGCTCGTATAAATCATGTTGGTTCTTGTTTAATCCGAGGCTGAGCGTTAAACAAGTGAATGGTATCATAGACAGTCCATCTGAATGTCCACACTGAACGCATGCCACCCGTTGCGCGAGGAGTCCTTCTAACGGATTTCGAGGGGCTTTTGTGTCTGAAGTTTTTGAGCTTGACATGCTCTGGTAACCACTATCGTCGCTGTGCTGACTTGAGGCTGTATCGTCCTTTACGAGGTTAGCTTGTAAGCCAGGGTGCTGTCGTGTGGGTTTCATGGCCTTGGCCACGCTCTTGTCAACGTCGTCCAAGATCTTGGAGAAGTACTCCTGCGCATCTTGTTGCGTCCACGTGCTCATCGACTTAAGGACGTTCGGGGTCCACAACGTCCTTCCGTTATTTGAGGAATCGTTGAGATCGGATATCAGTGTTCGCAATGTCTGCGCAACGTCCCGGTCGCCATCATCGCCCTCGGAAGTCTGTAGGTAGGTAGAGAGGTATTCGGGTAAAGGTGTTAAAGAGGCCAGTCCTTGGAGAATGCTGTTTTGATAACAAGAGTTGTCTCGGTTTCCTAGTCCAGCCGGCCGTTCAGTGTCGACCTTGATTCCCAGGACGCTACCCGTCATCGACAACGCTCGATTCCGCGCCTGGAATACAGAGGCCATCATCCCGCCTGAGCGGTCCAGCCCCAAGATCCTCTTCATGGTATCGCTCTTCGCAGCATGACTGCTCTGCTCGAAGTGCAACATCGGTCGTGGGGCCAGTGACGGGTTGACCCAGTCGTCTAAGGCATCCAGGAGGCTCCTGGGGACAACGAAGATGAGCGCGTCCCACAAACACGTTCCCAGCAGCGTTATCGTTCCTTCGAGAGTGGCAGAGGACCCATATAGATTGTACCCGACGGTGACGAGAAGAACGAGGGCAGAAATGAGGATAGTCGGCTGGGACAGGCGGTCCCAGATGTTTTCGCGAGCGTAGAGATGTCGGTGCGCCGTAACCTGATCGTTGTAAAAGGTCTCGAAGGTGGGATGTTGAGGCGTCATTGCTGGAGGATCGAGGTCGTTCGGAGTCGTTGGGCGCGTTTTAGCTCACGGAGCAGGAAGACCCGTGATCAAGCTTGTTGATGGCGCCGATCGATGGGAAAGCCAGCCATGGCCTGCGCAGTCGTGGCGCGACTTGAAGTCGTTGATTGTAGTTGCGGAGGGAGAGGGCCAGCACAAGGATCGATAGATGAGCCGTATTGAGGGCAGAAGCGTTGGAGGGGACTTGACGGGCTCGTCATGAGCGATTGATTGGGAAGGTGTTGCTTTAATTCAATGTAAATCTTTCGAACTAGTGTGTTGGGAAGCGGGTGGCGCACCGTGCCAAACTTGCAATATGTACTGTACGAAACCACGTGTAAGTTACGAAGTTGAGTATGGGGGAAGTGCATATAACTACCAGATGCAAGAACTGATGTTCCCCCAATATGCGAAAAAACACGTTTTGGTAATCCTGACCTTGCACCACTAAAAAGAAACAGAGAATCATTGGACGTTGACAGTATTGAATTGCTATTGAAGTGTGTACTGACTGACTTCTTAGGTCTACCACCTAACTAAGGCGGCCACTGAGAGCTGCCTCCCAAGATAAAAAAAAAACTCAAATGTAACATATATACAAGAAAGGAAAAGTGTGATTCGTGTCCGCTGTAATACATTGTTCATTATCATCATCGTGGTCATTTCGTGTTGCATCCTCTTATCCGACTGGTCACCTCTGTCCCGGTCACCTCGGGCCTGGTTGCCTGACTGGCAAAACATACGCCAACCTGGGCTCTTCCACCGACGCATCCTCGAGATTCATCCACATGCACATTGAAACAGGCGTGGCGGGAAGTTCCACAGGGTCGGAGTCCTGTCTGGAACGGGGAGCCTGGGGAATTGGAGTGAACGAGAAACCAGCCGTGCTAGGGGTGATGGCAAACTTGTCATCGGAGCGTCGAGCAAGATGGACATGGCGCGTGGTTCTCGGCGAATAGTAAAAGCCCCAATCCTCACTGGCAGGACTGGTTGTGCTGTTTGTGGTTTGGCCCCTCCTTCGAAACCATTTCATCCAAATAAATATCCCCAGTGCAGAGAGACAACAGACACCACCAACAGTGCCTGCGGCCACAACACCGACAGGGATCTTGTCATCCCTTTTATTGTCATTGGAGCTGCCATCCGAAGTAGAGGATTCGGTGGCGGCGGTCGATGTTATTGAAGACGGCTCTGGAAGACCCTGATTCGGGACTTCGGACGTTGCCACTACCTCAACAGATGTTGATGTGGATACAGACGTGGATGTGGATGTGGATACAGATGTTGTCTCGGATGTAAGTGTTGACGTAGATGGAGAGGACTTGATGGTCGTTTCCTCCATGAGATAGCTGTAGTCGTCTTGGTTGTCATCGAGAACACACCTCTCGTCGTCGTCGCAGATATACCCAAACGGACAGCATGCACTTCCGCAGGTTTTCATTGTGGCGTTGAGGGCGATAGTTTGAATGGGAGACTTTGGATAGTCTAGCGTGTCCTGAAGGGCGACATTGCAAACGATAGGTTTGATGAGGCCGCAATCTGATCCCTTGGGACAACAGACGATGGTGGTATTGGAGGCGAGGACCATGCAATGGCTATTGGTGGGACAGCACAAGTTGCCTGGAAGCTGGCTGCCACATTGCTTATAATTTGAAATTGGACAGGATAAATCATCCCGGGAGAAGAGGCTCGGAGCCAGCCCTTGAGGTTTCCGAGATGGTAGCGAGAGCGGTTGTCTCCAATCGAGCTTCAAGTCCACAGCTGCAGAGGCAGTGGGATCAATGAGAAGTGAGGTAAATAAGAGAAACATGTTGAACATTATACCACCATGGATGAGAAATAATAGTGTAGCCATGGTGACTCGACCTGGGATACAGGTGAGGAGGGCAAGGAGAAGCCACAAAGACAAGAGGGAAGGATGAGGAGGCGCTTCTCTTGCAGGCGCCGCGCAGCGGCCCTGGCGATAATAAAGACCACAAGAAGGAGGCTGGCATCGCTCACCATGGTTAATTCTGTGTTGGTCGGTCCTGTCTCAAGCACGTCCATATGCATGTTGGTTGTGAAGAGGAGCAGCAAAACTGCCTTTCATCGTGAGTCGCGTGGTGGCGCCAATCAAGAAGACGACGTAAGCGCGGCGGCGACAGTTATGCCTTGATGCTGGGACTCCTGGCCCCGGTACCTGCAGCCCACAAGCAGGTGTCTGGGGCCGTCCCAGAGCCTTGGGACCATGGCAGCGCTGTGAGTGATGGGATGGCACAGGGGAAGCCTTGAGAAGTTGGCTAGTTGGGTCTCTCAGCGGCGGCCTGTTCGACGGAGGCGAGGCGGGCGCTTAAACTTGTGGGGGGCAAGATGGTTATTGGAGTTGATACAGCCACGTTCTGCAGGAGAAAGAGGCCCGAGCATGGTCAATCAAGAATGGTCGGCAGATGGCAGGGGGCGCTGACTGATGTGGAAGAGGGGAAAACTGAAAGAGGCTGTGAGGTGGTGATGCCGTGTTTTCTGCATTGTGATGGTGAGGTTGAAGTTGCGGGAACAATCAAGAATCTCTCAGCACTGAGGTACCTGTCAGAAGGACCCTTCATCGCTTTTAGAGCACCTAAAAATTACCTTTTCTGGCGGAACAAAAACGCTCGGGCATGAGGAGGGGCACGGGTAGTTGAGGCCCGAGCTTCCCCGTAGGGCATGGCACAATGATCCAATGGTAAGGTGATGGGACAAAAAGGATGCATGGATATGATAAGTTCCGGGATAATACACTGACGCATGCTGCTGTGATCCCGTGTGTCCTCCCTCTTGTCTCCTTTGGGTCTTCGGGCTGAGGCGGCACAGTCCTGCACAGCAACTAGAGACGTAGGATTCAGCTGGTGTACCACATGAGACAGGTGAGGCAGCGGCCAAGACGGAAGGGGATGAAAGCAGCCACCAAAGCCAGACTTCACTAACACATGCAGACGAAAATGATGAATCACAGGCCTTGGAGCCCTTGACAGCCC
Source organism: Dactylonectria alcacerensis (assembly GCA_029931735.1). Lineage (NCBI taxonomy): Eukaryota > Fungi > Ascomycota > Sordariomycetes > Hypocreales > Nectriaceae > Dactylonectria > Dactylonectria alcacerensis. Next base: position 2,542,841 of record JAPMUZ010000004.1, read on the forward strand.
GAGTCGTCCGCATGCGCCATGCATTTTGCCCATGTCGACTCCTCTGCTCCAGCTCCAGCTCTTCTGCACGGGTTACTGTCGGGACTGAGATGCGATTATCGGGGACCCGTTCTGCCGAGGTCTGAGTAAACCATTGGCCCGCCTTGAAACCGTCTCGTCCGAGTTGGATCGAGGGGATCCAAGCTTCATCACCACAAGGAGGCACAGCCGCAAAGCAGCAATTTTTGGTAATTCCCAGATTTATTGCTCATCCGCTTCATATCTCTTTGGAAAACAACCTCGACTTCAATTGTATTCCGTGACAATGATCGGCCATTTTGGTGTTGTGCATCGTTCTTCAGCGTAAGACTGCCCCTCTCAACTACACTCGACAAATGCCCCTCGCACCACACCTCTCTCTGCCCAGTACCAAAGTCCCCATCATCAAGGACTAGTTGAGCTAACCAGCCGTGGATGGAAGCGCCGTCGCCTTGTTGGGCCGATCCGCGGCCCTTCGTTGCACCAGACGTCAGGCTCCGAGAGCCAGGTTCACAGCGTCTACAACCAACAGATGGCTCGCTACCGAGAGATCGGTTGCCCTGTCTCAAGGATCCCAAATCACCCTTGGCAAGACGCAAGAGGGGCGACCTGTCCACCGCACCTTGTGAGTCGCAATTCCTCCCCTGCATGTCATTGAATCCATTGCTGAGCCGACCCTCCTACACAGTCCCAACCTCTGGCTCAGGTAAGTCTGCGCTCCCTCCAATTGACTGCTCTACTTGCACGATGCACCTAACAAACGAAACAGGGATAACTGCCAGTGCACTCAATGTGTCAACCAAGACACAAGACAGCGCAACTTTGACACATTTCAGGTAAGTGATCATCAACCTCTATTGGCCACCGGACGTGCTCACTCCAATTGAGTAGTTGCCAGAAGACATCCACCCGGTCAACTTCTCACAGACCCAGGAGAATCTCGAGGTCCATTGTATGCCCCCAAAACCCCTGCGTTCTGATATGAGACTAAATGCGTCACAGGGTCGGATTCTCACAAGAGCCAACACCCTTGGTCATGGTTGGAGAGTACGTTTGACGGCGGATATGCTGAACAGTTTGGGCAAGACCAGTGAGTTGGCTGATAACGTTTCAAACGTTGCTTGTACAAAACCTAAACCGTCTAGTACTCGGTCCCTTTGGAGCTCTAGCGTTGAGAACTCACCTCCCGAGGTTCCCTTCGATGCCATCATGAGCGAGTCTCACGGAACTGGCATTGCCAACCTCACCAAAAACATTGTAAGGCACCGTACGCTTGGAAAACCTACCAGCCCGTTTCTCACGTCGAGTAGTGGGTTCATGGCTTTAGCTTCATCGTCGACACCCCGCCAACCCCAGAAGCCACCGAGGCAGTTCTGGCAAAGATTGGTCCTATCCGAACAACCCACTATGGGGGGTTCTACGACTTCATCCCCGACCTGGCCCTGGCAGACACTGCCTACACTAACCTTGCACTACCAGCTCACACCGACACGACATACTTCACCGAGCCTGCGGGCCTTCAAGCGTTCCACTTACTCTCCCACACGGCACCTCCTAATGCGAAACCGACTGACGATGCTCTGGGCGGGCAATCACTGCTCGTCGACGGCTTCAATGCTGCCACAATTTTGAAGAAGGAATTCCCTGATGCATATGAGATCCTTCGGACCACCAGAATCCCTTGGCATGCCAGCGGCAACGAGGGCATTGCTATTGTGCCGGATCAGACGTACCCAGTCATTGAGCAGGACGGCGATGTGCTGACCAAGGTTCGCTGGAATAATGATGACCGTGGCATCTTACCCCTGTTCGAAGCAAGCAAATGGTACGAGGCGGCTCGCAAATGGAACTCGATTTTGAAGCGGCGGACGAGCGAGTACTGGTTTCAGCTTACGCCAGGCCGTGTTGTTGGTAAGTATTCACACCCCTTCTGAGTCGTTAAGCCCAGATTTGACTGGATGAATAATAGTGTTTGACAACTGGCGAGTCCTTCACGGGAGGGCGGCCTTTGAGGGAATCCGTCGCATCTGCGGCGCGTACAGTGAGTTTCGCCCATACAGAGTCCGGGTATAGCCGCACAACGCCGCTCACAATCACGACCAACAGTCCCCAGGGATGACTTCATGTCCCGGTACCGTGCGACCAACTTCCCGCACGAGACAGTCATCGGTCGAAACTTGAACCTGAGGTCGCGGTCCTCACCGCCACGAGATCAGGAGGAAGAGGCGGCTATAACACAGGCACCTTGAAGGGCTCACTTCGGGTAAAGGGAGCAGGGTCCTTTTTTTGTCTTTGGGCCGCGGGATGACAGCTGTCCATGGCAAGGCCTTGGCGACTTTGCTCAGTGGGATGACTGGAACTAAGTTGGCATGTGTTGGTCGGGTGTGGTCGAACCAACATTTCCCCGAGCAGCCGCCGTAGTCGCGACGGTAGACTAAAAATAAAGAGAAGAGAATCCAAGAATACCCTCTTCACTGTGTATTTCCCAGTTAGCCGCAAAGGTCCACCTGCAACCTCACTTATTTCAGTTTGAACGTGGTACTGTATGACTTGCTGCGTAGCAGTCGAAAACGCTCCGCTCCGCTCCGCTTCGTCGTCGTCCAGTAACGAGGGAAACGCCGAAGGTCCATGGTTATAAACGGTCAGATCGGCAGTCTCGGTGGGCTTCGCGGAGAGCTCGGGCGTCTCTAACAGGCTCGCCAGACTCGAAACGGCCGGGGCAGCCAAGCCGGGGACGCTTGAGCTGGCGGGGCCGGAACGAAGAGGGTCCCTTGGACTGCAATCCTTGTCAGAACCTGCTCCTCACTAACGAAGTAGCGAAGGCACAAACGCAGCCCTGAGAGAAGAGGTTCAACAGAGGAACGAGTCCCGCTATCATGACGTCTGGAGAGAGCAGCGGCGAGCTGATAGGTGCGCGAGTCAGTGGATCGAGGAAGTTCCCAGTCCCGTCCTCATCGCAACCTACACCGACCGGCTCCACACCTGGCTTGCATCGAACGCCGAGCCAGACGAAATGGGGCGGGATATCAAATAAGCACGGCCTCTCGTTGTCTGCCGTGCACGGTAAATGTCGCAAATCGAGCTGTAAGAGGACGAACCGAGGTGCACTGCCATCAAATAGAGTGAAGGGGGGCTCCCTGCAAGATAAACCCCGGCTGGGTATATAAAGGACGTTGTCTCGTATCCCATGGCGGTTCTTCTCCAGGTGTTCGTTCACGCACAATCCATCCACCAAGATATCCGTATTCCTATCTGAGAATCGAGCTCCTTATCTGCCATCCTGGACAGTTTTAACAACAACAGCTGTCTTTATTCTTTCACCGTTCCGATCCAGTGTTTCTTAGCTCACCTCGCGACAACCTCGACACCATGGCAGATATGAAGAACGGCGGTTTTCGTCATGACAACACAGAGGCTCCCAAGTCGGATCGTGTCATGCCCCTCTTCTCCCTCAAGGGCCGCACAGCCATCGTCTCAGGCGCTGGAGCGGGCATTGGGCTTGCAGTGGCTCAAGCCTTGGCTGAGGCGGGTGCCAACGTGGCAATCTGGTACAACAGCAACAAACAGGCCCTAGCCGAGGCGGAGAAGATTGAGCAAGAGTACGGTGTCAAGTGTAAGTCGTTGACTCTGAGTTCACACGAGCTAGACCACTTTGGTTTGAGGTATAGAACTCGGGCTGATGAGGGAAAATCGTAGGCAAGGCGTATCAAGTAGATGTCATCTCACCGGAAGCCGTCGAAAAGTCTATCAACGAAATCGTGAGCGAATTCGATGGCCGGCTAGACGTGTTCGTGGCCAACTCAGGGATCGCATGGACCGATGGCCCATTCCTCGACGGCCCCACCGAGATGGCCCGAAGAGTCATGTCCGTCAACGTGGACGGCGTTATGTGGTGTGCCCGGAGCGCTGGCGCACACTTCCGCCGGCAGAAGGCCGAGGGCACGACACTTGACGGCCGACCGCTCACCGACTTCAAGGCGGGCAGCTTCATTGCCACGGCGTCCATCAGCGGAAGCATCGTCAATGTGCCCCAGCTTCAAAGCGTGTACAATGCCTCAAAGGCGGCCGTGATTCACTTTTGTACGTGCTCTCCGCTTGGCTGATGAATGTCGACATTGGTGAAGCTGACTAGGTGGCGACTTGCAGGCAAGAGTATCGCCGTGGAGTGGACGGGCTTCGCGCGGTGCAACACGGTCTCGCCGGGCTATATTAAGACCGAAATCACGCACTTTGCACCAGCGGACACGAGGAAACAGTGGAAGGACAGGACAGTGATGGGGTGAGTATCGCTGTGACCTGTTTGCATGATGAGTTGCACTGACATGGTGTAGTCGAGAGGGTGAGGCCAGCGAGCTGAAAGGTGCGTATCTGTACCTGGCCAGCGATGCTTCATCTTACACGACTGGCTTGGACATGATTATCGACGGCGGCTACACGCTGCCTTGAAATGGTGAAATGAGTTCGTTTTTTCGTTTCATTTAATCCTGAATAGAATCCTTCCGTCGTTAGTCCTCCAAGCTAGATGGAGGAGTCGGAAGTTCGAACAGGACTTACACCCGCATTTACCCAGGGGATTTCGCTGGAGAAATGATGTAATCCGTACCTATTGTCAAGTATCCCCCCATAAATTGAGGCACCCGGGAGTGTTGCATTCAATCATTCACATGATACGGTCAGATTGGCGAATCCATGACGGCAGAGAAACCCGTTTCGGCCAGTGAGCATCATTGATGAGCAGTGAGGCATACGTAAGGCAACAAGGCGTCCAGCCAGGCCTTAAGGAGGGAGGCCAGGCAGCACAATTTGGCGAGTGGAATCCAATTATGGACCGGGCCAGACTGCCCACAAATCATCCTGGTGGCCTCTTTGTCGTGGCAGTGACGGATGAGTAAAGTGAAGGTGATTGATGAGTGCGTCGGTGCTTCTGAGACAATGACGATAGATGGAGTAACAGAGTCCACTGCAGCCAGCAGCAATGCGGGACACTTGGCGGTTGACTCTGGTTCTGGACCCTCTTGGGCTTCTGCGGGTCAAGCCACCGGTGTGGTTGGTGTTGGTGTTGCGTGGGGCACCAGGGACTCAAACGCACGGAGAGAGACTTGAACGAGCGACCAAGCAACGGACCAAGCTCCTCAATCTGTCAGATCCAAGACGGAATTAAATAGGAGGCAGGTATCTAATAAGTGGAAGCTACCTAAGTAGTATGTGTGAAGCACCGCCTCCAGAACACGAGATATCCCCGTACTACTACCTCATTTCGGTGGGGGTCCACGGGGGATTCCAAATAAAAGACATGGAGGAACAAGAGAAGGGAATGAATGCCCATGTGTGGGAGACGGTGGCGGGAGCTATCCATGAAAGAGGGGTTCCATATTCATCTGGATGTCAGTGCCCTCCCTACTGGCCCATGCCGCTTGGTAGACCCTGTGGCTGCTGACATTTGGAGGTGTTTGCTGTGAATATTCACCAACTTTTGCCTCAGCACCAGCAATTCATCGTCTAGGGGGTTGGATCCGGTGAGCAAAAAGAGTGGAAAAAATCCTAGAGTCGGCCACGGTGGACACGCGAGTTGGAAGAAAAGGAAAACCGCAGCTGGGGATCACCAGCCCCCTGATTGGGCCGAGGCCACCACCCCCAGGAACAACTGCAACTGGGCTTCCCAAGTCAGATTAGGTACTTGTGGTGGGCATTTGAGGTACCTTTCAGGTGGGGGACCAGACAAAAAGGAACATGGCGTCCCCCCTCGATGTTACCAGGCCAAGCTCTCACCCGCCATTCTGCCCCCCAGCTGGAGGGCCCCAGTCAGCCTGCCCGATGCCCGTAGCGTAAGGTAGCCCGCCAACCTGCCCGCTCGCTGCTCGCTCTCTCACCGTCGCCCAAAGCCAGCGCCCCAACTCAACTTGCTCTCTCCTTGTCAGCCCTATCTTGCAATATCCTCTCTACACAACCCTCGCCTCTTCTCCTCCCCTCTTTCTTGCGCTGCATCCTGCGTCCGTCGCCCGCCGTGCCCCGTCGCTGATCATCGCATCCCTCCTCCTTTCGAGGCCCCGCGACGACCGCTCGAAGCAGCTGCTCCCGTTGTCTCACCGCCGCCGGTTCGGCCATCACCTCGTTCCTCTTCCGCCCTCCCGTTCTCCCAGCTTCAGCAACCCCCTAACTATCGCCTCAACCGCCCGTCATGGATCCCGAAGGCGACGCCAACTCTCCGCCCTCGGTCGATGACCGTCGCAATGCTCAGGTCGACAACGCCATCCGCGCGATCCAGGAGAAGAAGCCTGTCCCCGAAATCGACTTCACCATCCATACCATGGAAGATGGCACCCAGGTCAATACCATGGAGCGCGTGTGCAAAGGTGCGTGAGATACCCCCTCCATCCGTCATTTGGACCCCACCATCATCACCACCACCAATATGCAATGAAATTTGCCCACCATACGCGGCGTGTCGCTGCATGTTGCCATCTCGACGCATTTTTCGCTCCTAAAAGCATCATGGTTCTTTTTCCGACCGAAAATGCATTTCCAGTTGGCTAACTCCACCGCCGTTTGGCGCTCTAGACGTCCAAGCCCCCGCCATGTTCAAGCCCACCGATGAGCAATTCTTCGAGGACGACACCCATACCAAGCCCGATATCAACTTTCTGAAGCAGCACTTCTATCGGGAGGGTCGGCTCACTGAGGAGCAGGCCCTCTGGATCATTAACAAGGGTACTGAGATCCTGCGCGCCGAGCCCAACCTCTTGGAGATGGACGCCCCCATCACCGTTTGTGGTGATGTCCACGGCCAGTACTACGATTTGATGAAGCTCTTCGAGGTTGGTGGTGACCCCGCCGAGACGCGATACCTTTTTCTTGGAGATTACGTCGACCGTGGTTACTTCAGTATAGAGTGCGTCCTCTATCTTTGGTGCCTCAAGATCCACTACCCCAAGTCCCTGTGGCTTCTTCGAGGAAACCACGAGTGTCGCCACTTGACCGACTATTTCACCTTCAAGCTAGAGTGCAAGCACAAGTACTCCGAGACCATTTACGACGCCTGCATGGAGTCCTTCTGCTCTCTCCCTTTGGCCGCCGTTATGAACAAACAGTTCCTGTGCATCCACGGAGGACTGAGCCCTGAGCTTCACACCCTTGATGACCTGCGAAGCGTGCGTACCCAAGCTTAATCTCGCTTGTTCATTAAGATTCCTTCCCCGTTGAAGTTGGCTGATTTGTGTTTAGATTGATCGTTTCCGCGAACCCCCCACCCAGGGTATCATGTGCGACATCCTCTGGGCTGACCCTCTTGAGGACTTTGGCCAGGAAAAGACCAGTGACTATTTCCTTCACAACCACGTCCGAGGTTGCTCGTACTTCTTCTCGTACCCTGCCGCTTGCGCTTTCCTCGAGAAGAACAACTTGCTTTCAATTATCCGAGCCCACGAAGCCCAAGATGCCGGCTACCGAATGTATCGCAAGACCCGAACCACTGGCTTCCCTAGTGTCATGACCATCTTCTCCGCCCCTAACTACCTCGATGTCTACAACAACAAGGCCGCCGTTCTCAAATACGAGAACAATGTCATGAACATCCGACAGTTCAACTGCACCCCTCACCCCTACTGGCTTCCCAACTTCATGGATGTCTTCACCTGGTCGCTGCCTTTCGTCGGTGAGAAGATTACCGACATGCTCATCGCCATCTTGAGCACATGCTCGGAGGAGGAACTGAAAGACGACACTCCTTCCGCATCCTCGCCCGGCCCCGTCTCGCCTTCGGCTTCGAGCCCTAACATGGACCCTGATTCGATCGAGTATAAGAGACGAGCAATCAAGAACAAGATTCTTGCCATCGGTCGATTGTCTCGAGTGTTCCAGGTCCTCCGCGAGGAATCTGAGAAAGTTTCGGAGCTCAAGACGGTCTCTGGTGGTAGACTGCCAGCTGGCACTCTTATGCTGGGTGCCGAGGGTTTGAAGAATGCGATCCACAACTTCGAGGACGCTCGCAAGGTCGACATTCAGAACGAGAGGCTTCCCCCCAGCCACGAGGAGGTGGTTAAGCACCAGGAGGAGGAGCGACAGGTTGCGCTGGCAAAGGCTGCGGAGGATGCCAACAACGACACGAAGCTGCAGCAGTTGTCGAGGAGACTTAGCACGTGAGTCTCTTTGCTCGCGTTCGCTCACTTTGAGATCACAGGACTAACTTTGACTGACAGGGATCGCAAGAATCGATCGGCACCATCGTCATGAAAACATAGCTGTACAGTAGCATTTACGTTTTGATACAAACATCGAAGGATGGAATTGAGTTCCACCATCAATTGGAATCAATGACGGCATGGCTTGTGTTGTTCGAGGTTGTCATTTTATCTCTTTCATTTTCAGGGCCGAGTCCCAGGTCACTACCAGGCCAGGCCAGGGCTATGACTCGACACCCGCAGACAGGGTGCAAAATTGAGGTGGATGATGAATGGTGATGCTTGGGCGCTAGAACCGAGACAGCGTTGGACACTTGTCTAGAAGCCGCCAGACCACTCACGGTTCGCAGTCGGCGATGCACCTTAATGAATACATGAACATTATTGGAGGCCCACATTTCCATTTATTTGCAGTCTATTTTGCTTGACAACGTGCGTTTCATACATGAGACGTCATTACGCAAGTCGTATTTTGAAGGATTCCGTCGCGCAAGACCTTCCTTTGAGCGTATGGCCTATTCCCTGAACCCTATCAAGTTGCTGGAAGCATTCTCTCGTGCTAGAAACAAAATGCAGAAGTCGTGATACCTCTCGTGAGTCTCAAGTACTTCTATGAGATGAGTCGAGAGTTTGTTTCACGTCGAACGTCGAGTGTTGTGACGGGGTTGAGAACAAGACACTACTAGGTATACCCTTCCTGAGTTATCCACTCAACTAGAGGCTATGCCAGCTCACCAGGCCCGTTCAGTCAAATATGTGGCATCCAACACTGCAGCCTCAGTCTCTCCTTCACAAAACCTTTTGCGTGAGTTCCATCAGATCAAAGAAAGCTTCTCGGTCTGTGTCGATCTTAACTAGTCCCATCCCCAAAACCAGCGTTCGGCGGTCGTCGGGAGATCTCAGCGACAAGTGGCTCGCAAGTTGCGATGCATACAACTGTCCAAGTGTCTCACGGTCGTCACCGCCGCCGCCCAGTAATGTCTTGGGGGATAGATGAGTTGAGGGTAGGAGACCCTTGTTCATGCTGGGTAGAGTCATTTCCACTATGCCAGCAGAGGAGCCTGCCAAGGGAACTTGGATCTGAGAATTCCATTAGGGGACGGGTCTGATGGTGTGGCTGGTATGTATACGCACCCATTGTGAGAGGCGCCCTTCTTGAGAGATGGTGATGAGGATCTTGTCAGAGAAGCTAGTGGAGGTAACTTCGGTCGGGACTCCGTTCACGAGACCAGAAGCCTCTCGGATTGGGGCGGGAAACCCCTCCTCTCTAACATCGGCAGCCTGCATCTTGGAAATGAACGTCGTGTTTTTGCGTCTCTTTCTGTTCTCTAAGCAGTCGAGGAGGAGGAATCAAGCCAATGTTAATGGTGGAGGCAATGAGATGCTGGTGGAGGTGCACAGGCCCCACCACCCCGCACTAGGCTTGAAGCGGCTGGAGATTCTGGCGGTGGACAGCGGCAAAACGGCTCAATCCCAAAATTTCCTGAACCCATGGACGCCAACTTTCAAGTCGACGAATTTGCGACGTGCTGGTTGCCTCGTTAAAAATCCAAGGGGTCAAGTCAATTTTGACATACAGAGCCATCCAAAATGGCTAAGTATACCCCCCGCCAGAGAAAGCACAAAGTGCTAGCTCGTGAGCGCGCAAAGGACAGCGCTCGGCACGATGTCGAGGACACAAACGCCGAGGAGCTGCTCCCAGAGCAGAAGCTCGCCCATGAGGAGAAGAAGGCGGCGATGAAGAAGGAGCTTCTCCAAGAGGGCGCCAAGATGAGCGGCAAGAAGGCCAAACGTCTAGAGAAGTACATCGAGGGCAAGCTCCGCAAAGATGAGAATCGAGAGCTGCTGGCGAAGCTAGCTGAGCGCAAGGTCGACACCAGCCTATTCTCGAGTACTCGATCGCTAGGACAGGGTCGCGAGACGAAGAAGCAGGCGATCAACAGGGCGATGAGGGAGGAGAAGGCTGGGTTGGAGGGGACCGCAGAACGGGATGCATTGCTCTATGAGAAGAGGCGCGAAGCTGTGGAAGACGACCAAAGTGACGACGACAGCGACGCCTCAGAATCGGAGAAAATCTCTTCAAAAAACGCTGCACCTTCTGAGACCCCGGCTCAGGCTAAGCCCACAACAGCCCCAATTGGCTCGGGCTTAAAGCGTCCCCTGGACCTTGGCGATGATGGACGACCAGTCATTCAAAAGCGACAAAAGCGAGGCGGCGTGAAGTCTAAGATTTCTCTCGCCAAGGTCGAGGCACCGCCATCCGAAGAGTCTGAAATCAGCGACGAGGAAACAGACGAATGGAATGGCTTCAGTGATGATGGCGCTGATGGCGAGTCCAAGGAGAGCAATGACAGCTCCGAGGATGACGAGGAGGATGGTGCCCAGGATGACGAGGACGACTCTGAAGAAGATTCTGAAGAAGATTCTGATGAGGAAGACTCTGATGAAGAAATGGAGGATGAGGATAAGGCCCAGAGATCTTCCTCCTTCAAAGCATGGGCAAATCAACAACGCAATGAAGCCCTCGGGTATGATCCTGCACAATCAACCACCTCAAACATGGTCATCCCCCAGCCCGAAAACTTTGTCCCCAGGGCTCCAGAACAAGACCCATTACCCATGGAGCTCCAACCAAGCACAAACACCAACCGAAAGGTATACAGCGTGACTGTGACCCGAACTCCCGAGGTCCAGGAGGCACGTCTCAAGCTTCCTGTCGTATCCGAGGAGCAACGGATCATGGAAGCAATTCACAGCCACGATATTGTCGTCATCTGCGGTTCGACAGGTTCTGGAAAGACGACACAGATTCCCCAGTTCCTGTACGAGGCGGGGTATGGTTCACCAAATTCGCCCACACCTGGCATGATTGGCATCACACAGCCACGTCGAGTTGCCGCAGTCAGCATGTCGAAGCGAGTCGCAGAGGAATTAGGGGATCACTCAGACGTTGTTGCGTACCAGATTCGATTCGAGGGTACGGTTGATCCAAAGACTGCTCTGAAGTTCATGACCGATGGTGTTCTACTCCGTGAGATTGCACAAGATATCACGCTCCGCAAGTATTCAGCCATCGTCATCGACGAAGCCCACGAGCGAAGTGTCAACACAGACATTCTCGTTGGTATGCTCAGCAGAGTCATCAAGCTGCGCGCCGAGCTCGCTGCGGAGGATCCCAAAATCAAGCCCCTGAAATTGATCATCATGTCCGCAACGCTAAGGATAGAGGATCTTACGATGAACCCAACCCTCTTTGCTACCCCACCGCCTGTGCTCGAGGTTGAGGGACGACAGCATCCTGTCACAATGCATTTCTCTCGGAGAACCCACCACGACTACGTTGAGGAAGCCTTCCGCAAGATCAGCCGTGGCCACAGGAAGCTACCCCCGGGTGATATTCTTGTGTTTTTGACTGGTCGAAATGAAATCTTGGAGCTTAGCAAGCGTCTAAAGGATTCTTTTGGCGGCCCGAAAACTGCTGATGGGCACAAGGTCCAAATTTCGGCGAGCGAGGCGCCCATTGAGGTGGAGGATATTGAGTTTGGCGACGTGGACGATAACAGAGGCGGGGATGACTTTGATGACATCCTCACCGACGAGGAGGACGAGGAAGAGGAGGATGAGTTCCAGATCGAAGAGGACCAAGAAGTCGCACCATTGAAGATGCGTGTGCTGCCTTTATACTCTCTCCTGCCAACTCGAGAACAAATGCGAGTTTTCGAGCCTGCACCCGAGGGCACTCGACAAGTCATCCTAGCGACCAACGTTGCAGAAACCAGTTTGACCATCCCCGGTATTCGTTACGTGTTTGACTGCGGTCGATCAAAGGAGAGACAGTATGACCGAGTAAGCGGCGTCCAGAGCTACGACATTGGCTGGATCAGCAAAGCCAGTGCGAACCAGCGATCAGGTCGTGCCGGTCGAACAGGACCTGGTCACTGCTACAGATTGTACTCCTCGGCGGTGTTTGAGCGAGATTTCCCGGCGTTTACGGACCCGGAGCTTCTCAGAATGCCCATCGAGGGCGTCGTTCTGCAGTTGAAGGCGATGAATCTGCAACACGTTGTCAACTTCCCCTTCCCTACACCTCCAGACCGACAGGCACTGGCAAAGTCGGAGAAGCTCCTCACATATTTGTCTGCTCTCTCGTCTACCGGACAGGTTACCCAAATTGGAACAACTATGTCGGTGTTCCCCCTATCTCCTAGATTCGCCCGCATCCTACTAGTCGGCCACCTGCACGACTGCCTTCCGTACACCATCGCCCTGGTGGCTGGACTCTCAGCCGCCGAGGTTTTCATCCCGGAGAATCAAGCAATCCCAACTCTTGCAGCCAAGGATGACGACGCGATCCGTACAGCCGCCGACATCATTGCCGAGGACCGTCAGGCGATGGTGCGCAAGATGTACAATGAGGTCCAGAAGAACTTCTGCTTTCTCGACGACCGGTCCGACGCCATCAAACTCCTGCAAGTTGTCGGCGAGTTCGCACACGAGCCCACGGAGCAGTGGTGCGAGAGCCACTTTGTGCGCTACAAGGTGCTTAAAGAGATTCAGCAGCTGCGCAAGCAGATCACGGAGCTCCTGCGCACCAACGTGTCGGCGTTTACCAACTTGAAGTTTCAGGACAAGCTCGACCCGCCGTCGCCCAAGCAGGTCGCCGCCTTGAAGCAGATGGTCGCGGCGGGCTTCATTGACCAGGTAGCTATCCGAGCAGACCTAACGCCCAACCCTCCGGAGCACTACCGCAAGCCTCGACGGGCGATCGACGTGCCGTACATTCCTCTTATCCCCATCCACACTAGCAGCGAGGTGGAGAGCGACGCTTCGGTCTACATCCATCCCTCGTCGCCGCTCGCGCATCGCAGCATCCAGGAGTGCCCCGAGTACATCGTCTACTCGTACCTCCAGCGAGCTACCCAGTCGATTGACACCGAGAAGCGACCTAAGACAAGAATGCACGCTCTCACCGATGTCACTGGTGGCCAACTAGCTGGGCTTGCGAAGGGGACGCCCTTGATTACGTATGGCAAGCCCATCAAGGAGCTAAAGTCGACAACGTCGGCTGATGGAACGACGGTGAGGGAGTGCTTCGTCGTTCCGTATCTGAGGGCAGAGAACACAGGTGGTCAAGGGTGGCCGTTGCCAGCCAAGAAGGTGAAGCAGAAGAAGCTCCCCGGCAAGGGGTGGATGGTGGAGTAAATATACTGGTTAATGGACAAAAAGTACTAGGTACACATGATGCATATAGACAAGATACCTTTCTGAATGAACAAGGTTGTATGAAAGCAACCCTCAAAATCGGTCTCATGTTGCGTGTCAGTGCTACAATGCTCGATGTTCACACGAGGAACCCATGTTGCGTTGCGACTAAATGCAATATATTGGGTATCAAGATAGAAATGCAACCCCACAGTTCTAATTTTCCACATCATCAACGCCATTCCACCATTCTCACGAATACCTCAAAACCCTTTAGGATGCCATAGGCGTGCTCGTGCTCATTTTGCTCTTCCTCCGCTTGGGCTTGGGCGCCGTGGCCGACTTAGGCGTCTTGTCCGCCTTGCCATCCTTCTTGTCGTCGAACTTGGTGTTGAGCGTCGGCCCGCTGATGGGACCGATGCCCTCCTCTTTGGCGAGCTGCGGCGGGGGCACGATCTTGCGGCCAGTGGAGGAGAGGTGAAATTCGCCCGGGCGGCCGGTGATGGGATTCTCGTCCACGTATTCGCCGCCGTACTTCATGTGAGTCATGAAGGACTCTTCAGCGAGCCTTTCTAGCGATTGCTCGTCGGTTTTCTGGGCAGCGGAGGTGGCCTTGGCCGTGTCGTCTGGCAGAGGGGTAGCCTCCTTGGAGTCCTGAGTCTTCTGTCGCGTTGAATACTGGTTGGAGGGCAGCTGGTAGACATGGCCGAGAGATGGGCGCCACTTCCGGATACTTTCTGCGGCAGGAAGGGCCTTTGCGATAGCTGAAGATATCGTCATCTAGATGTATGTGGTTAGGTTGTATCTGGAAGATGTCGACAGAAGCTTACAATTCTCGAGGCGAGAATGTCACCGAGCGTAGGCGCCATGTAGATGTTCTCCCCCACAACAAAGTACGACGCGTGAACCATGACCTCATCCTCCTCGTCGTATCGCTTCCGTCGCGTCTGCTTGCGAATGACCCAGACGCCGGTGCCGGTGCCGGGCGCCATCTCGGCAGGCTCCTCGCCGACGATGAACTCGAGGCCGGACATGGTCTTGAGGCGCGACTCGAAGGCCTCGCGGGTCTGGATGTAGTGGTACATGGCCATGTTGTTCATGGCCTGGCTCATGATGATGGCGTTGTTGGAGGTGCGCTCGAAGAAGGGCGACTCGGCGAAGTAGAAGAGGATCGTGTTAGAGTGCAGGCCGCCCATGTTGGCGACGATGGGGGGGGAGCGCCATTGGATCTCGTCGAGAGGGGGGTCGTTGGGGTTGGACATGGCGGCGGTTTTCGCGATGTAAGATGTCGATTATTTTGTCGTCTAAGAGGAGTTGTCGCTTGTAGGGTTTGCGAGGTTGGACCCTGATTTATCCCGACATTTTTCGTGTTGACGCGCGCTGGGTTTAAAGAACAAGAGTTTGGTGGTGCAGGGGAAGCTTCGGGGACGTGGGGTTTGGCTTCTAGCGCCGGACAGGGGCGGCGACTTACGGCCCCGCAATTTCTCTAGTGCATGTGCCACTGCCACTGCCACTGCCACTGCCTGCAGCAATGCCTTCGTTCAACTTTTGTTTTCTTCACTTGATCATTCAACCGACAGTCTCCCATCGCCGCTATTATCGATTCCAACTACCCATTCGATCGCCACGAGCAAGCTCTGGGTTACTATTATAACTCTATTTCAACACGTCCCTCCCTAGTATTCAGCGACCGTCGCAACCGACGCAATGGACCTGCTCTCCAGCATCCGCAAGTCTGGCTCTCGAGGCGGCGTCAACTTCAGCTGGGACGAAGTCGCAAACTCGTCCCACCGCGAGAATTACCTCGGGCACAGTCTCAAGGCCCCGGTTGGACGATGGCAAAAGGGCCGCGACCTCAACTGGTACTCCAAGGGAGACTCGACAGCCGACGGCGACGCCAACGAGACCGAAGAGGAGCGCGAAGCAAGGGTGCGAAAGGAGGAGCTGCGCAAGATTAAGGAAGCCGAAGAAGATGCCATCGCGCTGGCGCTTGGTCTCCCTGTTCCAGTGAGAAATACATCTGGCGCAAATGCGGTCGAGGTTGGCACTCAGAGACAAATTGGTCCAGCCAGCGGGCCACCACCCCCGGCCGACGAAGCAAACGAAGAGAAAACGGAGCGATCACGCCGGCATGGCGATTCCGATAGACGAGAGAGGCGGCGCCACAGGAGCGGCAGCCGGAGCCGAGACCATGATCGAGATCGTGAGCGTCGACACAGGAGGCACAGACGTAGCCGCAGTCGCGACAGGGAGGCTGGCAGGGAAAGAACCAAAGACGACAGAAGAGGGGAGGGAAGAGACCGGAGAAGGGACGAAGGGCGGGCCGAAGTCAGGGACCGAGATGCCGATGAACGCAGACATCGTTACCCTGACAGCAAAAGTCGAAGCGGTGGTGGAGGCGAGCGTCGACGGAGGGACAGGAGCAGAGAACGCCATAGGTCAAGATCCAGGGACCAGCGCAGACGGAGTGTTAGCCCCAGACCGATTCGCGATGAAAGAGAGGTATGAAGGCCAATTTTGCGCCGTGTCGAATTTGAAAATGATATCCGGTGTGCTCGAGATGAAGCCCTGCTTGGCTGACGCCTCGTCATCTGCATGGTTAATGAATCATACCTGCCAGTATTTCAATATAAAATGAGAAGCAATTTACGAGAATTATTTTCCCCTACCATGTAGATATTTCGCAGCGATCGGGAACGTCCTGTAGTGCTCTATCTTCAAAACATGCGACAGTTCAGCGCCGCTCACCCGCATCACCAACTCATGAGGCCAGTTGCACTTCTATCTCATCGCTGTGCATTGTGAGCTGAACGAGTTGACATTGGTGCTCGAGCTGCTCGAGCTGCTCGAAAATGGTCCAACGGCCATCGTGACAATGCCCGAGCCCTTGCATGCACAGGTTGTGAATATTGTTAGTAAATGTAACATCGTTGTTGGTGAAATCCATGTTGTTCTCGTGAAACACAATGGGGCGGCAAAGACGTCTTGAATGCGCTTCGCCAGTCGTTTGACACCAATCCATCAGCTCAGGCACTGGCCGACGAGACTATTGAATTGTACGCCGTATCGGAAGATGTAGAGACAATCTTTTATGTGCTGCTCTAAGATGTTAAATGCTATTAATTGGATGCAATCTCTGTTACTTAACCCGTTTCTCTATTTCAGAGCACTCCCGTGGCACCAAAAGCTCCTCGCCTTCACACATGTTTTTGTGTGAAGTGCATGGATTTAGAGCTTCCGAGTAATCGTTGGCCTCATTCCATGAGTATGTGGTGCTGAGATGTCCCATGTATAAACCGTATTGCCATTCGCACAGTTGACTATTGCTATCCGCACAGCACATTGCAACAGCCCGCGAGCCTAGCTACCGCAGAGTCGTCTCTAAATTACCTAGTATAGCATTACTCTCATTTAGTTCCCTTACCCCTAATATTTATATGGTCTTCTGATCTTAATTAGGATCACTTTTGCTAGGTAAGGAGAAGTGGGCTAATCTAGAAATGCTGTGCGGATAGTAATCCCATCACCATCCTCCCATCTCGACTCTGACACCTCACTAGGTACTCAGCATTCATTCTAGCCTAAAACTTCTTCTTCATCGTCTGAGCATCAAGTCGCCAAAATACGAACAATAATCGATGACCGTCACATTTTAGGAGCCAAGTTCTTTCTCAAGCATTAAGGTCAGGCCGTCATAGCCATCCAGTATCAAACTATAGGCTCATGCGATTCTACCTTCGAGATATGGGGTGTCTCTAAATCACTCTACATGGGCGCATCGCCCAACAAGTAATTAGGCCCTAAAATGCGTGTTCACTCTTATTTCAGATCTCATGACTATGAGGCAGTCATCTTTCTTGTTTAAGAAACCAAAGGTTCAGAAAGTGGAAATGCTCTGTCCTTAAGGCTTACTCAGAGCAAATCATCTCTTTTCCAACTCTCAAGCCCGTCTTTACCACCTTGCCTCTCGTCAAGGCTTCGGCTAGTAGTAAATCAGCCACTTCTTCAACGAGGGTAGTAAGGGGGACAAGACATTCTTCTAGAAATGCCCAGCCCTAAACTCCGTTGAAGTTGCCCTGGTATTGTCTCTTCCGAAGGTGACAGGACCCTTTCAACAAGTCTAAGTGGGTGACTACTCGATAAGCATCGTCAATGATCTCTATATATATTCTCTGGATGTTAGTATCCGCTGGAAGAGAACAGAATGGCACCAGATCAAGCCCGGAAAGAACGCAGAAATCAGGTGGTCGAACTATGGGACTTGCCCTGCTCGCAAAAGGGTACGAGAGATGCTAGATCTATGGAGCAGAAACTCGACTAGTACTCCATTCTTCAAAGGATGGCATACTAAGACTATCAGGAAGCACAACTGTACCGGGTTGGACGATGGCCGCTTCTTGGTCGGGATAAGCAACGGAGCTCTGTTCAGAGAGGTGTACATGGAGGAGGTTACGCAAGACAGCAGGTAACAAGCCGCAAGATCTAGACACCGAGTTTCGTGTAAGAATCGTGAACCACCTAGATGGCAATGTTGCATTCCATAGAATAAACCCATACTTTATATGCCAGACCCGAGTTTAGAGAGGAGCAAGGATTCCTTTATTTTTAACCAACCTGCAGGACGCATGACGACAGTCCTGTAACACGGGAGGGCACATATAAAGCTGCGGGGGACAGCCGGACCCACGTAGATGACACTAAGGAGCACAGGCACAGGGTAACAGCCACTAGGTCGCTAGATCAACCCCCCGAAAGCAATGAGCTACAGGGGAGTTGATTGGATACCGAACCCCCGAAGCAACGACCAACGTCAGGGAGTCAGGGACACACTCCACTAACTCCCGAGTCTCCAGGGGACCGACCCGTCCAGCGTCCAGTGCGACGCGGTAGCTTCGCGGGTCTCAACTCTCAACGGCTGGCTGAGGTCCAAATCTGGCAGAAGCCTATTTCGCAATTCGCTTCATCTCAACGTCTCGACTGGCCACCGTTTCCTTTCATATTTGTTGTCCTATTTGCCACCCTAGAGCTTCTGTTTGCTTCGTTGGTGTCTGGACTGAAAGCCGCGTCCTTGGAAAGATGTGCGTGCCCCCTTCTGCCTGCTGACCTACCTATTCAAACCAGCGCTGACTGACCAATCTTCACGGGACAGTGATTGCGACTACTTGCCACTCTGATTACCTCCCCTTGCGCTGCCTAGTCGACCATCCGAAACCTACATATAACCCTTCCGCTGCGCCGAACGATGCTGCTTTGATACTTCTGTCAACAGAACACCCAAATAAATCCCAACGATGGATTACTCAAGGCTGCGAGCCGCCGCTATGCGGGACGGCGAGGACGAGGAGGCCGTCACCGTCGATACCCGCGCCTTGATCGACAAGGTCCTCGCCAGGTACTCTGGAGAGTGGACGACGTTGCGAGAGCTCATTCAAAATGCCGCCGATGCCCAAGCAACGACTGTCAGCGTCAAGTGGGAAACGCTTCCCTCGACTCAAGTCCCGCTGCCTCCGACGCCGAACCGCTCCGACATCTTGAAGCATATCCTATCCAACCACACCCTGCGCCGGCTCGTCGTCCAAAATGATGGCCAACCTTTCACAAAGACGGACTGGGGCAGACTAAAACGCATCGCCGAGGGCAACCCCGACGAGACCAAGATCGGTGCTTTCGGTGTCGGCTTCTACAGCGTCTTTGCCGACTGCGAGGAGCCGTTTGTCAGCTCTGGCAACGAGGCTATGGCATTTTACTGGAAAGGAAATGCCCTGTTTACCAAGAAGTCTCAGATCCCAGCAGACCAAGCCACTCCCCATACCACCTTTGTTCTCGATTACCGAAATACCACAACCCCTTTGCCGAATCTCCTGTCCGTCAGTCAGTTCCTAGCAACGAGTTTGACTTTCGTAGCACTCGAGAAGATCGAGTTCTGGATCGATGACTACCAGATCCTCTCTCTCAAGAAGAAATCTTCCCCCAGTGTGGACATGCCCTTGCCGCGAGACCTCGAGGCCAGGACAAAGGACGGCCTCATGAAGGTGACGAGCGTCGACCGGACCAGTACCCAAATCGATGCATCGTATATGGCTGCCATTGGCTGGAAGCCGCAAGCCTCGTCCTCGACCACAAAATCCACGGAAGCTTACGGCGCCCCTGAGGCACCTTCATTACGATCATTCTTCGCCAGGTTAACATCGACCGCCTCACAAGCTGCTCTCAAGTCCAAGGCCCAAAACGAGGAGACTGCGGCGCAAGAAACAATCTCCGAGGACGTAACAAAGCTCTCATCATCGACCATTTTCCTTCGGTCAACTTCTGCCTCTATTAAAACGAGTGTCACCGCCTCGTTTGCTTCCGAACTAGAACGCGCCACCAAAAAGCCACCACCAAGGACGACAAAGATTGCCATTCTGACTTCATCGTATGACGAGGCACAAGCCTCGCAGGATGCTGCGGTTTCTGGTGCTGTCGGTAAGGCGACAGATGTGTTCGCTTCTGTCCTGCCAAGCAAGAAGCCCGGTGGACGAATCTTCATTGGATTTCCCACCATGCAGACCACCGGAGCTGGGATGCACATTTCAGCACCCTCAGTCATTCCTACAGTTGAGAGAGAAGCCATTGATCTGAACGCGCGGTGGGTGAGATCGTGGAACGTTGAGATCCTTCGTGCTGCGGGCATCATCACTCGACTTGCTTTTTCAAACGAAATGAGTGAGCTTAGCACTCGAATAAAGCAAGCCACCGACAAAAATGGCAAACTCACACCGGCTGTCATCAGCAAGTTCATGCCAGAGGCTCTCCACATTCTCAAGACCTTCACCTTCGGTGACTCGACTCCCAGTGGCCAGGTTGGACAAATCATCGAGGAAGCCTTCTGGATTTGTTTCAAGAAAGCCACAATCGAAATCTACTCGAGTGGAGGAGTCCTCCAAACGTCCCAAGTGCGCATCGCGTCCGACGAGATGAGCAAGTTTGTGGATAGCATCCCGGTCATACCCAAGGAGTTGAAGGACATTCCATTTGTGAGGAAAATTATAGACTTCGGTCTTGTAAATCACATCACAGTCTCGGACGTGAAACAAGAACTAGAGGCCAAGGCCATGAACAGGGTCCAGTTGATGAACTTCATAAGCTGGGCCGGAAAGAAGTGTCTGAGTGGAGAGCTAGACCCTCCTAGCCGAGCGGCGTTGCTCGACGTCGCCGTTGGCACGATGAGTGACGATGGTGAACAGGGCGAAATCATTGCCCTTGGTACTATCAAATACCACCTGATTATGAACAAAATCCCGGCCCATTTACCAATCCCTCCCACGACCATCCCACAGGCTCTGACAGCCAATTCAAATATTGCAGAGTTGCAGGCTCTAGGCTGGGAGCCGCTAGAAGTTTTGCCTTGGTTGAGATTCCTTCTCGAATCGAGTAATTCTCGGTCAGATGAGGAGAATCTAACAAAATCTCCTGCTTTTGCCGCCCAGGTGTTGCTGGTGCTCTCCAAGAGCTGGGACAACATCAGCAACGTGCCCAGGATGAGCGTGGTGTCCCTCCTGAAAGCCAACGCAGTCATGCCAACGAAACTCGGCATGAAGAAACCAGAAGATTCATTCTTCCCGTCCGTCAAGCTCTTTGACGATCTACCTGTCATCCAGGGCTGTGATAAAGTGAAGGAGAAGATGCTGGTAGCCATCGGGGTCCGCAAAACTGTCGATCTTGAGACAATCTTCACCCGCCTCCTCAACGCTTCAGCCGATTCGGGTCAGAAGAAATGGAGCCATGTCGAGCTCGTCAAGTACCTTGCCTCCGTCCGCGAGGACATTCCGGCCGACGACCTACGTAAACTTAAGGAGACGCGCTTCTGCCCGGCTGAAGCTGGCCCGAAAGGAATGGAGTCTACTAAGGGGACGGATAAACTATATAAGATATCAGAGCTCTTCGAGCCCAAGGATTCTCTTCGAACTCTGCGGTTGCCAGTTTTGCAGTGGCCCGGTCCTCCTGGCGGCTACCGTCCTAGCAGTCTAGAGGCCCGGTTCTTGTCCACCCTGGGCCTCCGTCCTTATCCGGCCGTCCCGGAATTGGTTGACATGATGGCAAGCAAGGATGAGGCTCTCAGAGTCTCAGCAATGACCTACTTTGTTGCCAATCACCACACGAACCGATACGGCTCATTTAGTCTCAGCGACAGCCGCAAGGCTTTCATTCCCCTGGAAGGAAGCACCCAGCTTGTTGCGCCGTCGCAGTGCTTCTGGAATCCCCGCGCATCTGTTCTTGGGTTCCATGTATTGCGGAATAACCTCCATGAGCACGCTATGGTAAGTTCTCCCTCGTCGTAAGGAAAACCCTGTCTAACATTGTCCAGAAACTCGGTGTTGCAAGAGATCCACCAATGGTTGAGTGTGTAAACCGACTCTTGTCTAGTCCACCTCAAGATCAAAACAATGCCACCATCTTGTTCAGCTACTTTGCCTCTCGTATCACCGAGTTGGGTGAGAGTGGATTGGCTAAGCTCAGAAATGCGCCAATAGTTCCCATCTCTCGAACTACTCGATCTCGGTCGTCTGAGAAGTCAGCGACGACTGTGTCTCACATTAGCCCGTCTCGCGCGTATCTGGGCACATCCACAACGTATGGTGACATTTTCGACTTTGTCGACTTTGGGCCGGATGCCAACACTTTCTTGTACCAGTGCGGAGCCAAGAGTGAGCCAACAAAGCTTGAGGTTGCACATATGGCATGCAGCGAACCGGCTCGACTTCTTGGTGTGCTGCAGAGCCCAGAGAAGTATCTCGACTTGCTCAAGTCCCTGGCAGAAGCTTCTTCGACACTTCATCGAGACAAGGAGCTTTGGCGAAAAATGCGTACGTCGTCTTTCCTCCTCGCGTACAAGGAACTAGCATCTCCCAAAGGAAAGCTAGACGACTTGGACGAGGACGAGGCTCCCATCAGGCAGTATCAGCTAGCGTCTGCAAGCCAGATTGTCGTGCTCGATGACATCATTAGCTATCGCCTCTTCAAGGATCGACTCATCTGCGCTCCTGAGGAAGATGCCCTTGAGGTCTTTTATATGGCTCTGGGGGCTCAGAAGCTGAGCAGCATCGTCCAAGAGGATATTCGAATCGGGCCCCACAGCGACAGGCAAAAGGCAGCCCAAGCACTCCGAAAACATGTCATTGAGAGATCCAAGATTTTTCTTTACGAGTACTCAAGCTACCGGCGCGACAGTATCAAGTATGATGCCAAATGGCTTGACAAGCATCTCACAGTCGAGATTGTCCGGTCAGTGGCTCTGCGACGTAGCCTGAAAGGCCAAACGCAGACTCATACGGAGAAGCGATCCGCTGCGGGCGCCAAAAACGCCAGCAGTTGGGTTCTGTATGTTACTGATGAGGGAAAGCCTGACATGTATCAGATTGGACAGGCCATCTGCCAAATGCTCCTAAGCCGCCCTAATCAGCAAGCATACCTGTTCTTTGAGCCGTTCCTCACCCTAGATCTGTATGGCCTGAGAGCTCGTGGATACAACGTCGATCGAATTCTCCGCGCCAAGGCCGCCGAGGCGAGGATTGCTGAGGAGGAACGACGCAAGGCACTTGAAGACGAGCAGCGCAGAATTCAGGAGACGCAACAGACGTGGTCAGCCCAGAATCAAGCAATCACGCAAGGGCAGGCTGCTGAAGCAGCACGCGAAGTTGCCAAAACTCCTGAGCACCAGAGCACCACGATGCCTGGTTCTTGGGACTCTCCCGAGGATGTCAAGCCGACCCAGAATCAGCAGTCAAGGAAACCTCGGGGTTTGTTCTCAAACTTGACCCGTCGACTTGGCTTCGAGCC
This sequence comes from Dactylonectria alcacerensis, assembly GCA_029931735.1. Classification (NCBI taxonomy): domain Eukaryota; kingdom Fungi; phylum Ascomycota; class Sordariomycetes; order Hypocreales; family Nectriaceae; genus Dactylonectria; species Dactylonectria alcacerensis. The sequence goes on from JAPMUZ010000004.1 coordinate 2,566,057, forward strand.
CCAGGATGAGGAGGATGAATCCCGAGAGCATGTCGAGAAATTCCTCGATAAGCCCAACGAGGTCGGACCATCCAAAGCTGGCAGCTCGTCGAATACTGGCGGCAATAAACAACCTCAGAAGGATGATGGAAGAGTCACGAACCCAGCCCTGGTTCAGCAAAACTTGCTGAATGCGGTCAACTCGACTCGAGAGTATGGGTCCAACAGCGTCTTCTCTGAGCCTCAGGTCAACGAAGTCAAGGAACAGGCCACGTACTGCGACAGCAAACCCGCTCACAACATCGCATTCGTTGCAGAGGCCTCGAACGGCATGAAGGTGTTTGTTGCCAAGGACTTGTCGACAGATCCAGCCAAATTCTTGACGTCTCACATCTCCTCAATCAACTCGTTCGCTAGCCTGCTTGTTGATATTGGCAATATCTACTCGCTGTCTCCCAAGGTGCTTCACATTTTCTATGACGAAGCCGGTGGTACGATCGCCTTCAACACTGGAGGCAGTATCTTTTGCAACTTTAGGTTCTTCTTGCAACTCCATGCAAAGCCAATGGAAGGGCCACGACCGGGCGAGGCGAAGGCCGAGGCGGCCACTTGGTGGTGGGTTGTGCTGGCTCACGAGCTGGCGCATAACCTTGTCTCGACTCACAATTCCGATCACAGTTACTATACGTAAGTCTATCTCGCTATCTCATAAAGGATTGGTGATGCTAACTACTTACAGTGAGTCGTTCATCCAACAGTATTTTGCCAAAATGGTCGCCAAAACGACGCAGTGGGTAGCAGCGAACCCTGTAATGCCACCAACTCGGGCGCCATCGCAATCTCAAGCACCGCCGCCGTACTCGTATGCACCAACAAGCCTACTAGACTGAGACTTTCATGGATGGAGTTTTTGTTTTGTTTTTTGCATCACGCATGGAGTAGGGACATGTAGCCGTTGAGTTGGGTTTACAGCGTTTTTGAATGCCTCAACATGGAAGAGCTAGAATTCTAGAGAAGAAGCATCGTCGAGTAAATGACATGCATGCGAAGTATTAATAAAAAATTAATAAAAATTTTATCGCATTACAGTTTGTCCCGCTCATTAGCTTGTTTGTAGATACAAGTAAACCAGGGAAAAATGCTAAAAATGAAAGTGATCTTTCGAATAAACATTTTATTCGGTGAGGAGTGGAGTGGACTTCCGAAATAGGGTCACTTTGCTTGTATTCCTCACTGCTTTCTAAGCGGCCACGCAATGGCGAGTGCATCGAAGGGATAAACCCTTGTCCAATCACGCATCGAAACATGTTTCTCAGATGTACTTTATACAACCAAAGGTTGAGTTTTTTCTTCCATCAAGGTCTAAAATTTATTCTTGAAGTCATCGATGGATACCCAGAAGCCATTCGTGTTGCAAACTACTCCAGAATTCGAGGTCGGATTCGAGTACAGGGTAGGTTACATAGCAAAGCCACGTGATGAACCACGTGAAAGTGACGACGACCAATCATTTCCAGTCCAATTGAGCTTTGAACATGGGGATCTTCAAGATCACGACCTCTATCCTCGGCAGCGTCGCAAGCAGCCAATCCCCACGACCGCGAATCCCCACGAAGCGACGAGATATCGACCCCAGCCTCTACTCCCGACAAATCGACGGTCAATTGCCCAACATGGTGCACCGCCTCGCCTTCTGGGGCCTCTTCGGTACGTTGAAACGTTGCGCCAATATGGGCCGTGGATGAGTCCGAGCATGGCCCAATTCCCACTGACCCGACCCTACGTTTCTCCCTCCGTTAGCTAACCTGCTCTCATCACAGGCCTGGGCGTGCGTTTCTGGCAGGTCGGCATCGAGATGCGGCCCTTCTTCAACAGGTCCTCGCTGTGGGCGTACCCTGTGTACGCGGCCGGCGGTGCCAGCTTCGGCTACTGGCTGCAGGGCGTCGACGACCGACAGACGGCGACTCTGACCGAGCGCAAGGCTTACCTGCTCGAGAAGCGGGCGCGCAAGGCACAGCGGGATGCGGAGGCGGCCGAGTAAAGAAAGAACGAAGGGCTTGGATCTGGCAAAATGAAGTCGAATCGATATGGGACGTGGGCCGACTGGAACGATGCTTCGGGGAGGGCAAACTACGGCGGTGGATGAGAGATGTTGTACATATTTTGTATGGGAATAAACCCGTCGACATGGGACGTCCGGAATTGGAACCTGTTTTCTGTTAAGATGCCTATGCGGGTGTAATTGTCTACCGATGGGGTTGGCTACCGAGCGACGACCCGGGATATGGCGACTTGACCCTACGAGGACACACCAGAACAACTGAGAGCAGAAGGCTTTTAACAATATCATTTGGATTCATCAAGACTTAATTTTTACGGGAGTAATCCACCCCAAGGGAACGCCCGGGTCGTCTACGTCTCGTCTAACTCGGCTCATTTTAACACAACACCAACTCACAGCTCTTCCAGCTTCCTAAGAATGGCCGGCACTGATGTGGCGGAGGAGTTGCCCAGCTCCGTCACCACGACGGAGAGATCCTTGTCTCGCGTGGTGTCAAAGAGGAGCCGGAACCCTTCCGCGGTGCACCGCTCGGGGTCGATTTCGTTGTAGGTGAGGGAGTCGATGGAGACACGCTCGGTGAAGTTGATGGTCTCGCACAAGGCGACGACGCGCACGCTCAGGTCGGTGGCCGCAGTGGCGATGTCGCACGATCCTGCGCGGGCGTACATGGCACCGTTGCTGAAGATGGCCTCGGCGGCGAGGAGCACTTGCGTCGTCTCGTTGAGGTGTGTCCGCAGGGCACCGAGGTCGGAGGAGTAGGTTGTCTGGATGCCGGCGATGGACAGCTTCTTGGCGAGGTCGATGCCAACGCGCTCGTACGGGTCGTCTACCAGAATGACGCGGAATCGCTTGCCCTCCTTGCGCGCCTGGAGGAGCGTGCGCTCGACAAGGTGATGGTGGGCGTAGGTGAGGATGACGTCGTCGTCGGCAATCATGTCAGTTGCGGTCTGGACGATGACATAGTCGGCGAGGGTGATGCGCTCGTGGATGAAGTTGTCGATGGCCTCGCATAGCAGCTTCTTGGCCTCTAAGTCGGGGACGTCAATGTCGACCTTGCTGATCTGGAGCTTGAGCCACCGGATAGCATTGCCCATGGAGAAGCACATGGGGCGGCATGCTGTGAGGTACTCGATCTGGGGGTTGAGGACGTGGGATGTGAAGTGACGAGAGAAGGTGGTGTTAAGTGGGGTGTTGTACGACTCGATGACCTGGGAACCCTTGTTAGCTGGTGACATTTCTGCCTTTAGGTATGGTGTATCCTTACCTTCTTAAAGGCCCGGAGTGTCGCCTCCAATCGAGTGATGCTGTCGCTGATAGCAAAGGCGCTCATATGCTCGCCGAGAACCAGCACGGCAGGGTTGACGTCCTTGTCGGCGTGCGTCATGTCTATGCGCTTGGCCATAGAGAGGTGGCTGAAGCAATCCGGTATCGAGGGCTTGACTTCCTTGGGCACAGCTGGTGTTGAAGCAGGTCGGAGGGCCAGCTTTGCGCCATGTTGGCCGTCCTGCTTCGGCTTTGCCTTGCTGCCCTTTCCATCGCCGCCCGCCGACTGCTGGCCTCCCGGCGCAGGAGCGTGGGCTGTTAGTACGGCTTTGGCTTGCGCTCTGCGGGCGGCCTTTTCCTCCTTGGCCTTCTTCTTCAGCTCGGCGCCAGACAGCTTCTTCTCGCCGGGGGCAGCGCCAGCAGCGGGTTGCTGGTCCTTGCTCTGTCCCTTGGCCTGTCCCTTAGCCTGCTCCTTCTTTTCCTTCTTTTCCGGAGCTGGGCCTGCGGGGGCCGGGCCGCCTGTTTCGGTGGCCATTGGAGGTGCTGGACGAGGCCTGTGAGAGGTGGGCGGCTGGATGGGTTTTGGTGGTGTTGAAGCCGTGGCGGGGCAATCAGTACGGCAGAGGGGGCGGAGTTTGCGCGCAGAGATGGCCAGGAAGCTGCTATTCTAGATACACGTGAGAATCGATATCGTAAATTATGCGATAATTGCTAGTCGTATTCAGTCCAAGGCGTCGAGGACCGGCTGTCGTGGTGGGTTTGCGGGAGGAGTTGCTGGATTCGGGAGGCTTTGAGTCACTGGAAAATAATGATTTGGACGCACGCACGCACGCTAGGGTCATCCGGCATGGGGAAGTGCCCCGCGCTAACGAATGGTGGGCTAAAATGGATGCTGGGCTGGTACGGAGAAACACTCAAGGATGCTTGGAAGCGGGAGACAGCAGCAGAGCCTCAGCTGAAGGAGAAGCCCTCGAACTACACGTCGTCTTTGTTGACTTGGGATTCTATCTACAGAATGAACATGGCTTCCAGTTTGACCTCGATCGATCTTAGCACTGGTGGGTGACTCTAAATACCACAAAGGTACTTTGCAGAAAATTTCGCGACAGAACAACCGTTTACGAACAAACTCTGTTTCACGGCCACTCGATCGAGCGACACAATGCCTTGACAATTATTATGCTGCTTCCTTTTGCGCCCTTGCCTCTACTGCGTAATACTCTGGTGCTAAGTTCTTTGACGCCTTCGTACCTGCTTACCTAGTGTCTAAGATCTTGGCGCACAAGCGCGCCTCGTCGATCTAGATCCGAGCGACGATCTCGCCGAGGTTGAGATCGCAAGTTGTTTCTTATGAAGCTGAAGTACGCTCAGCGCGAGGCACGCGCGATCAGATTCACGATCTGCTGCAAGCGATAGCATCACGTATGCGACCATTTCAACATCTGCGGCCGAAACCGTAGATTCCCTTCTTCACGTCGATCCACAAGGGACCGACCGCAATGAAAGAAAATGATTCCAGAGGAATGAGATTACAAAAATTCCCTCACCAGGCGAACCCAATGAGGAGCGGTCAGTGTATAGTTTTCAACTAGCAAAATTCCTCTCTCAGCTTATCGCTTCACGGAGAAGGAAAACGCCCTTGCACTTGGATGGAGAGGAAAGAAAAAGAAGAGTGAAAGGTCGGGGGGAGAAGCGCTCTTTATACCTTTGGCGGATCACTGGAGCACGGACCAAGTGACTTGATGACTAAGGCATCAACTCTGGGATAGTGTGAATTGATTGGACTGTTTGGGCAATTGCCCAGGCACCGGCAACTGGCAGACAGCCGCAGCAGGCAGCCGCCAGCCGCCAGCCTCTCCAGGTGGAGGCAGGTACCTAAGGTTCACCAGAAATCTGGCAGTACCATCCTTGCTGGCACCTGGCAGGCAGCTGCACATATGTGAAACTTTGAAAGTGTGCAGTTTACGATACCTTCCATGCACATTGCGCAGCATAATTTGTTGGACGAAGTAAATTTTCGTCAACCACCTTGCTCACCTTCATGCCATCCTAGGATTAACTCAGAAGCCCTTGGACTATCACTATGACTGCGGCTCTGCGTCCGAAATGTCTAAGGAAATTGCAGTACGCAGTATGAAGCTTTCGCTGGGTTGGGTTGAGTCACCAGCCACACCCCAGCAAATGCCGCTGTCGGCAGTGAGCGATACCGCTATCGCTCGCCGCACCTTCATGGAGAGACACCACTTGCATTGAGCTTGGCTGCGACCGAAAAACTTCACCTCTTGCTGCGAACTGTATTTGCATCACCAGGAAAACACCACAGACTCGGCGCAGCCATGAATTTCGCGCGAGCCTACTCGTCGGCCGCGACACTCGGTCGTGCCGCCATCCCCGCCAAAAAGGTCAAATACGTGCCCACCTCAGGTGTGTACCCTAAAGGCTTCGTCGCCTCCGGAATATTCGTTGGCGTTAAGCCAGGCAACACCAGCAAGCCTGACCTCGCCCTCGTCTCGTCCGACCGCCCCTGTGCCGCTGCTGGTGTCTTTACCAAGAACAAGTTCCAGGCAGCTCCCGTCACCTTCAGCCGCAAGCTCCTCCAGCAGAGGGGTAATGCCGGCCTGCGAAGCGTCATTGTCAATTCGGGCAATGCCAATGCCGTCACCGGCACCGGAGGTCTCGAGGATGCTACCAACATGGCCTATACCACCGACCAGAGGGTTGGTGCCGAAGACTCGACCATTGTCATGAGCACTGGTGTTATTGGCCAGAGGTCTGTCACCTAATTGAGTCGAATTGGTATCTACAGTGGCCTCAAACTAACCTGGCCACAGACTGCCAATCCGCAAGATTGTCGACCATATTCCCGTCGCCTGGCACCAGGCTGGCGACTCACACAAGCATTGGCTCGACTGCGCCAAGGCTATCTGCACAACCGATACGTTCCCCAAGCTCATGTCCAGGTCATTTGAGCTACCCTCGTCGCCAGGTGTCGAGTATCGCATTGCTGGCATGACTAAGGGTGCAGGCATGATTGCACCTAACATGGCGACTTTGCTCACTATTCTCGCCACGGATGCCCCTATTTCCCCCGGCGTCATTCCTCAGGCTCTCCGACATGCCGTTGATCGCTCGTTCAACTCCATCACTATCGATGGAGATACCTCCACCAACGATACCGTTGCCCTCCTTGCTAACGGTGCTGCTGGTGGCAAGGAGATCACTTCTGAGAAGTCCGCCGACTACGAGGCCTTCCAGAACATCCTCACTGAGTTTTCTGCTGATCTTGCGAAGTACGTCGTTCGCGACGGCGAGGGTGCCACCAAATTCGTGACTATCCGAGTTGTCGACAGTGCCAGTGAGGAGTCCGCTCGTCATGTCGCCCGAACTATTGCTATCTCGCCCCTCGTCAAGACAGCCCTGTATGGTAAGGACGCTAACTGGGGCCGTATTATGTGCGCTGCTGGTTATGCTCTGATTTCACCCCCCGGCCAAGCCATTAACGACGTTCCTGAGATCTCGCCCGAGAACACTAGCGTCTCGTTCATCCCTGCCGATGGCTCTGCTGAGCTGAAGCTGCTAGTGAATGGCGAACCGGAGCAAGTCGACGAGGAGCGAGCGAGCGAGATCCTGGAAATGGAAGATCTGGAAATCGTTGTGCGATTGGGTACGGGTGACAAGGAGGCGACGCACTGGACCTGCGACTTTAGCCATGACTATGTCACCATCAACGGAGACTATCGAACCTAGACGGCGTTGCCAAAGTTACAATCACAAATACTGATAATGATGGGACTTATGATTTACTGTTCATTTTTATCTCATTTATAACATCTCAACCAGTTGGGCGTCAGAGACGTTGCATACAATTATATGGTTGACATGGGTCATGAGGGGTTGACCTGTCTTAAAATTCGGCCCCTGTCTAATATTTTACCGAATATTCACCCAACATCTAGTCAAAACTTGATCCGATCCGAAACTCCAAAGTTCACCGCCAATGGCCCTCGCTTACGCAGTCAAGGTGCCCTTGGTACTGGGTACCTCGCCCTCCTTGCCGGCCACCCGTGAGGTGGCTATCTTGACGGCAACGGCGAGGGCCTTGAAGGCGCTCTCGGCGCGGTGGTGGTCATTCTCGCCGTGGAGGCAGTGAACGTGGAGGGTGACGCGGGCACCCTGAGCGAAGCTCTGGAAGCAGTGAGGCACCATCTCGCAGCTCAGCTTACCGAGGAACTCGCGCTTGAGGCCGAGGTCGACGACGCAGTACGGGCGGTTGGAGAGGTCGATGACGGCGCGGGAGAGGGCTTCGTCGAGGGGAGTGTAGGCAAATCCGTAGCGGGCGAGGCCGGTAGGAGTTCCCAATGCCTTGGCAAAGGCCACGCCGAGGGCGATGCAGACATCTTCAGCGGTATGATGGTCGTCGACTGCGGAGTTGAAAAGGTCAGCAGTGCTTGGGTCTTGAAGGTACCTTCATCGAGTGACTAACTATGGAGGTCGCCCTGGCACTTGATGGCAAGACTCCAGTTGGCATGCTTGGCGAGAGCATGGAGCATGTGGTCGAGGAAGCCAATGCCCGTGTCAACAGCAATCTTTTGCGACTTGCTGTTCTGGGAGGCGTGACCTTCGGGGCCGTCGAGGAGGCGGGCATCGGTATCTGGGGGAAAGTCGCCGCCGTCGAGGTTGAGGGCGAGCTGGATCTTGGTCTCGTTGGTGTCGCGGGCGAGGGCCGACCAGCGGGGAGGGTATGAAGCGGCCATTTTGAGGGAGAGAGACGTGATACTCTAGGTGCGTCTAAGAGAGGAGCGAATTGAAGGATTGAATGGAGTAGAGAAATGGAAGCTGTTGTTGAAAATAGTCGTACAGATTTACTAGTAGCGTCTCCTCCTGTATCGGCGCTGCAAATTGGTGACCGCTGATACGCTAGGAATCTTAAGAGTGCTGATCGCCACCAACTTTTTTTTCATTCTGGGAGGGAGGGGAGGGACGCTGTCAGCGGCCAACCTGTGACTGAGGAGGGGTAGCTTCAGTGTTTCAGCGGCTTGGCCCCCCATTGATGAGTTGGCCCCGCCACTGTGACTTCATCCCCACGTCCCCTGTCCTTTACGCGCTGGACCGCGCTTTGGACAACAACTTCCCTGCCATCCTACGCGGAGAGATTTCAAAAGCGGCAAAAAGCGGTAAATTGCGGTAAATTGCGGTGCGGTAGGATGTTTGATTGAGAAAATGCTATATATTAAAGGAATACGATTCCTTAGCTTGAAAGGACCCTTTTGATGTCATAGCCTCTTAGGCTGCTGGCTAGAAATTGATTTCCTAGCTGCTATTGCTATTGGAAGCTAGGAAATGATTATCCAGCTGCAGCTGCTTTTCTTATTATAACTGCTTTTTATTGTCGCAGCTGCTTTTCTCGTTACCTGCCCAGTAGCCCGCCTAACAGCCCGCCTAGCAGCCCGCCTGGTAGCTGTGACTGTAGCCCGTATCATAGCCCGTATTGTAGCTACGACTGTATTGACTGACCTAGGTAGTCCGTCGAAGGGCCTACCTAGGATTCCCTTTCTAAATGCTGTTACTAGTGAAAATGCTGTTAGGTGTGGAAGTGATGTTCTGCAGGATGATGTTCTAGGTGAAGGCGATGCTGTATTACTGTCTACACCCTTGTGAACCTGTTGTTCAGGGCGGACTTGCTGTGGGGATTGCTTTTTAATGCTTTTGAACCCACCCCACCCCCTACTCGCGTAGGTAGTTTATTGACTTTCGTCCACACTCAATACCCATTCCAAACACCATCCCGGCTTTCCACCGCATCGCACTCGACCGCATACGACCTATCTAGTTTCCTCGATTCATCTCACTAGCCGATGCTCTGAAGGAGACTAAAGAGACATGGAGAAGTTTCTGAGGGAGTGGCGGCAGGATGCCCTCAACAAAGCCCAGTACGAGTCGGCCATCTTCATTGGCGACAAGCTGCTTGCCCTGACCAGTTAGTCGCACCAAGCACACACTCTCTTCCCTTCAAGTCAAGCGAAGATCAGGACTCTAATAGGATGGTGAATCCGCAGACGACGATAACGACGCATTCTGGCTCGCCCAAGTCCACTTTGCTACGGGCAACTACACACGCGCCCAGGCGTTTCTCTCCAGCCAAGACCTCGTCACCCGTAACTCCTCGTGCCGCTACCTCGCCGGCCACTGCCTCATCAAGCAGTCGCGATTCGAAGAAGCCCTCGCCGTCCTTGGAGACCGCAACCCGACACACCTCATCACGAACGGCTCAGGCAGCAACAAGCGCAAGACACAGCCGCGCCACGGCCGACGCCGAGACGATGCCGCCGACGAAGAGACGGCTAACCGCCGTTACGAGGCTGGCATGTGTTTTCTGCGCGGCATCTGCTACGCGAAGCAGAATGCCTTTGATCGCGCCAAGGAGTGTTACAAGGATGCTGTGCGGATTGACGTCCAGTGCTTCGAGGCCTTTCAGCAGCTTATGAAGAACTCATTGTTGTCGCCGGACGAGGAGTGGCAGTTTCTCGAGAGCCTCGACTTTGACTCGATCCACGTGTCGGGAGACGTCTCGTCCTCCCAAGAGGCCGCCGACTTCACCAAGATGCTCTACACCACCCGGCTGTCCAAGTACCGCAACCCGACGGCATTCGCGACAGCCTACGACTCGCTTTCGACACACTACCACCTTGCATCTAACCCTGACCTGCAGCTCGCCAGAGCTGACCTCTTATACACTCAGTGCCGCTACCGAGACGCCTTGGCTATCACCAACGCGATTCTGCAGGATGACAAATACAACTTCAGCGTTTATCCTATCCATCTAGCTTGCTTGTTTGAGCTCAAGATGAAGAACTTGCTGTTCCTGGTAGCGCACGACTTGGCGGATAGCCACCCGGAGGAACCATGTTCATGGCTGGCAGTGGGAATCTACTACTTTTCTATCGACAAGATCGCCGAAGCGAGGCGGTATTTCAGCAAGGCGAGCATGATGGATGCACACTTTGGGCCGGCGTGGATCGGGTTTGCGCATACCTTTGCCGCAGAGGGTGAGCACGACCAAGCTATCTCTGCCTATTCCACGGCCGCAAGGTTGTTTATGGGTACTCACCTCCCTCAGGTTTTCCTTGGGATGCAAAACCATGCTCTTAATAACATGACGCTGGCGGAGGAGTTTCTCAAGACGGCATATGGACTGTGCAGGACAGACCCGTTGCTGCTGAACGAGATGGGAATCGTCAAGTACCACCAGGACAAACCAAAAGAGGCTATTCAGTACTTCACCGGTGCGCTTAAGGTTGCCGCTGAGATGGACAGTGAGCCGTCTGCCTGGTTGGCAGCCCGTACGAACCTGGGCCACGCCTACCGAAGACTACGACGTTTCAATCACGCGTTGGAGCAATTTGACGAGGTGCTTCGGCAAGGCGGCAAAGATGCGGCCATTTTTAGCGCAAAAGGGTTGATCTATATGGAGCAGAACAAACCAGAAGAAGCAGTAGTGGTGCTCCACGAGGCGCTGGCGATCAGCCCTCAGGATAGCATCGCAACGGAGCTCTTGAATAAGGCATTGGAGGAGACTGCAATGATCGATGGCGCGGCAGAGTCGGAGGCTGAAGATCTAGCCGAGTTTGAACATCACTTGGGTCAGCGGAAATTGGAGGCGTCGGTCAAGGTCAATGGGAGGAGGACGGCTGAAAGGGGAATAATGATGGAGAAGGGCACCGGTAGGATTGGACGGTCACGGCGGGTGACGGTTTTGGGGGATGATGACGGGGAGGAAGCAAAAGGGGAAAGCATGATGGATATGAGCGACTATGAGTGACGGTCACTATGAGAGAAGGTCGGACTGCATGAACAAAGTTGGGTATCATGATTACGTGCGGGATGGGTTCTGGGACGAGCTTGATTTGGAGTCGTTGGCGTATAAGGGATTATGTTTGTGAGTGGGCATCGCAAGGGCGACACATATCGGAGAGAAAAACAAGGCCAAGTCTTGAAGATTCAAAGACGGGCGTCTATTAATCCCGTTTTACCGACTACGGCATAAGATGATTTGTGAGCTTCCCAGGTGCCCAACTGCCCAACCCATTTGACCACGGACCGCATGAGAATACTCACTGAGGTGAAGGGATGAGGTTCGAATTCGGCAACAGGCGATGCAGAGGGGACGGTTTTAGCACCATGCAGCTAGTTCGAACCAGCTTGTTATGGGAGAGCCCGGCACTAGTGGCTGGCTGCCTAAATAGCTGCCGACTGCAAAATATGAGAAGTGATACAGTCGAGGTAGGGCTTTGCTGGACAAGACAGGCAGGGACAGGGTCAGTCCGTGAGAGGAACATGCGGGGGCGTGACACCAACGCGGGGACGACAACCGAAGTGGTGGTGTGGTGAGACATTCTCGAATGTTGGGGAAGAGAAGAAGAAATAATAAGATAAGTGCACATGGAGTTTACTTTCTTGATGCCATTCCTAACAGCACACTTTCCTCCACGTCTTGCCTTGCTGGGATAGGGTCGGCTTTCACTTCATCGTACGGTGGGTGAGAACCTAATGGGCGGGGCGCACTCCTCAGGCCGCGCGTGTATCTTGTGCTACCCAAAGAAATGTACTTAATCAGAGTCGTATTAGGGGAGGCAACCGGATCCAGCAAACGTGAAAAAATGCCCCTGTTTGCCTAGGGATGGTGGAGTTTGTCAAGAATAAGTGCTTACCTTGGCAGATGAGGGGCTGTACTCCGTGAATGGCATACGTAATGCCTGAAGCTGGGCTAATGCCTCGATCGAAGTTGAGTTTTGGCGTACAAGATACGATAGACTCTAATTGCGCATCAGCTGAACGCCAAAATGGCTTCTTGCGTGCAGAAAACCACAAGCTCGGTTTGACAGTTCGCGTACGCAGACGCCACAGAACACACATTACCAAAAATTAGGATCTACCATGGAATTCATGCGGCCGGCAGTCTGCCTAAAAAATGACAGATATGATCAAAAGGCGTATAATCGAACGAGGGGAATGATACGGTGGCGCTCGCTATCCAAGGATACAACCTGGTCGAGCCCTCCCTTGCATCTTCGTCACACAGCGTTTTGACATGACCAGACAACACAACTGCGAACCGCACTAGGGTTAGAGTCACAGGGAGAGCATGGGATTCGGCGATAAGACGCTGTTGCTGTGGAAGTCTTTGCAATTTTTTGCTTTTCATTGATGGCTGACAAGTCTAGCCTTGGAGGTCAGTAATGGCCAAGATCCTACCCTGGGAGGAGTAGGTGTTTGAAGCTGGCGCCCCCCCTTGTCATTTCGGGCCACGGTGACCAAGTCACGACCAAGTGCAGGGTCCGTTGTGTCATGATCTTAGTTACTAGGCGATAACGGGATAAGTAAACCCTTGGATTGCCAGCAATCGATGTTCACAAGGCGGCAAGAAGTGCATCAGCAATGCATTGAACAACATACACAACAATTGTGCAACCGTCTCCCCCCCTCAACACAACATAAGCAGTTATGCAGCTAACTGAAACGACAACATGGATGGACGTGGGCTGTGAACGCCAATCACCTAAGAAAGCCTCGCCCACACGACGACGACCTCATGGGTTTCGCCATTCGTGAGATGTGCGTCGTGACTATCCCAGCCGTAGGATTCTCGGACTCGGCAAACAAGAGAAAGATCCATGACCAAAGGCTTGGAGCTAACTATTTATTGCCGCGATCAGACGCCTTAGACCATGCTAGACAGTTAGTTCAGACAAGGAGTTGGGGCGCTGAACTCGGGAGGGACCCGGCAAACCATGTCTAGCTACTGCGACTCGTCACTTCCTTGGGCGTGATCGAGCTATCCAAACGTTGTACACGCTAAATCGTTTGCTAGTTTTGACCCCCGGCCGTGTTGAGGCCATCCGAATCGGCCGGAAGACAAGGTCAGGGTCCCAGGGACGCGGCCGCCTTGGACGAACGCCATTTGGCGTGAAGCCCTGAGTTCATTTTGCGTCCAACTCAGAATCCACAACTGGATGTCGACTATAAAAATCCCCAGCTACCCCTCAATTATTACGTTTGTGTTCATTCAAACATTGCATCATTTACCTCTTTGCCATCGACCAACTCGTTACAAGGACTCAGTGTCCCATTCTGTTTTGAAATTATTCGTCTGGACAACAACTCTCAGAATGCCCCCCACTGCCACTGCCTCTGGATTGCCTCAGAATGACCATCGAGGTCATACTGATGATGGCTCGCCTCGTGTTTTCCAAAACTCCAGCGATGAGTACATCATTGTCACTGTTCCTAAATCCCATGGCTCTTCCGAGGACACGAGTGGATGAGGCAATCTGAGAGTAAGAAACCCTGTCACTCCCCGTCTAACACAGATTCTGACATTTGAGGTTAGTAATAGCTGCCTCAGCAGAACTTCCACCAATTGGTTGGCTGGGTAGAATCATATGAGTTGTAACTTGGCGTCTGGTCGGTGGATGTTTAAACTAGGCGAGTTCCAATCAACGGAGGCGGTCTTGGTAGTTTCCTTGGAGCTCATGGAGGAAACCTAGGCTTGGAAAAACAAAGATAGTCGCATTTAATGGACGTTACATTCTCTCTACGCACGTATTAATTGCTACTACTTCAAAATTTCTTCGCGACTTCACAGGGTCAGTCTTTATGGACCAGACAGACAGCGAGGTCAGCATCCCTGAACTCTCCCAGCGAATCAACTTCAACCAGCATCGCCTAGTCTTTGGCACGTTACAGCCGTCGTGTTTCCGCTAAACAGCCGCTGCACAGGCGCTGAACAGACCCTCGAGCCAGCTGGCGGCCACGGCGCATGCCGGACGAATCGCGCGAGACCACTCGACACATTGACTTAAACTACCCCAGAGTTACTCGGACTGTACTGGAGGCATGGAATCCAGGCCCGCTGCTGCATAACAGCGCCACAAGGCGGACAAGGCAACATGAGGCCTGCCAGCGCCTCTTCATTCACCGCTCGCGCCAAGATTGATATGGTGGATGGAATTGGGTATTGTGAGCATTGATCGAGGACGTGTCGGCAATTGTGCAGACTGATGAGGCACTGTCTCGTCTTGCGAGCGGGACAGAATCGCATTCGATGTGGTATGGCTGGGTAGGTGGTGTACTGTTGGCTCGATGACGATGTCGCAAGTCGAAGGCCGGACGCTGCAAAGATAAATAGCAGCCAAGTCGCCTCGTCTAGACAGCGGATAATTCATCAGCCTTCACTTCCAACAGCATCATTACCTTCCAACTTTTGTCCCCTCCACCAAGACATCATCACAACGGCATGTCTCAACCTGAGTTGAATCGAGCCGAGACAGGCCTCTCCCAGGCGAGCGACTTTCCAATGCTCCCAATTGCAAACGAGGCTCTCACTGCTCGGGGTGGGCAACGCCCTGATCAAAATCGCAACGCGATTGACCTTGAAGCCGGTGACAATCGAGAACGTAAGACTTACCTGACATTTGCGCACCCATGATATCAGGCTGATCGAGACAGCTGGCCCCAAGGGTGGGTTCATGGGCCTCTGTGCCAGAGGGAAACATGATGTATCACAGCTTGTGGCCCGTCGGTTCACTGAACTGACCATGTTTCTTCTGGCAAAGGGAGCGAAACGTATGGATCAGCTCTGGTACGAACATAAGGAAGCCGAGAAACTTGGAAACAATGATGAAACCATGTTCTTGAATTTGAGAAGGGAATTTGCAGATTATCGTGAGTCACCAGCATTTCTTCTGCCTCATCGACCGTCTCGGACCTAACCACCAGTTTAGGTCAGTTCGTACTTCAAACCAAGGACATGCAAGGGCTTGACCAACCCAGCAGCGTTTTCATTGAAAACTATGTTAGGAATGTCCAGGGTGAGCTTGACAGCGAGGAAGCTAGATACACCGACGCACCTAGTTGGGATTGGAGCGTGATCAACCCTCTTGACAAACTGGATCTCCTCATGCGCGACATCCCCCATTACCCTTTGGGAAGAACGATCCTCGTGAGTCAGCTATTAAGACGGACTAGTCAGAGGTACTTACTTGTTGGCAGGCCTCGTTCATGAAAAAGACGGAAGAGAGTGGGGATAACCAGCACCTGTATTATCCCTTGAAGACGATCAAGATACTGCTCTCAGGTGTCTTTAATTGCATTGTAGCAAGTCTTGTTGGTGCACCAGTGGCCCTCCAATCCTTGAACATCACCTCTCAGACTGGCGAGGTAATCCTCTACCTGGTCTTCCTGCTTGTGTTTGGGTTCCTGGTCCAGGGCCTCGCCCATGGGTCCAACATGCAATTGGTCATCACGCTTGCATACGCTGGTGTGCTCGCGGCGACGATGAGATAAACCCCAGGGCCGTTTGAGACACTTACTGGAGATGTGATTGTGGTACTCGTGTAGGACTGATGTAAGCTTGGACGTGTTGGTGCTGGACGTGTCGGATGACGTGTCGTCGGTGTTTGACGCGATGCCGTTGTTTAGAGTTGAAGTGTATTGAGCCATAGCAGACCTGAATCAGAGACAGTCTTTACGGAGTAATGGATGTCGTGATGGGCGAAGTCGGCACGCGATTGTGACATGAGAGGGGGCAATGACCATGGTCTCGAGGTGAGTCAATGTGGTTCTTATCGTTGTCGGTGGGATCCATGGCTCGGGGGAACGTAGAGGACTTGACCTGATGATGCATGCAGATGTGGATAGCAGACGGTATGAATAAGAGAGAGAGAGATCACACGAGGTTACTCAAATGGGGTGAAGGCAAAAGAACGAAGAAGAGCGAAGCAGTGAACAGTAAGAAGCTAAAGGCAGAAAGCGTGAGGCAGACCGTAGGGGGGGAATATTGGGGAAAGTCCGAGGAAGGCAGCGGCAGCCCTAAGGTACCTTCCTTGAGCCTCACACCCGCTAATCACCCCCCTGGTCTTCATTTCACTGAGTAGGCACTCGATTCCTCTCCCGATGGCCCTATCTTTGGGATGTACACAATTGATCTATTGTCCGTTCCTCTGCTACCGAGATCTCGGAGTACGTTAATGTCTCGAAAGCCTCCCGTTGGGATCAATCCACAAGCACAGGCTCGACCTCTTTCTCCTCCAAACGGATGCAGTCGCGACGGGAAAAAAAGGGGCCCGCTCGAGAAGGCGCGTCGTGCCTTGCCTGGCCAAACAGGCGAACCACCCCCCCCCTGATCTTCACTCCCGACCACCAGTGCTACTTCGTAGGCTGCCAGTGACAGAAACACAATGCAAGCCGTCAGAGCGGCCGCTCTCTCCCCCGAACGTGTGTCCGAACCCAGAAAATGGCCGTGAATGATGGTTTTCGAGTAGTGCCAAGCGACGGGCACTCGGCAACGCGGAATGTTTGTCTCTAGCCCCGCCGCCCTGATCCGTCGTCATTTACCGTCTGCTTTTTTCTTCTGTTTTGTATCCGGGAGATGGGGATGAGAGCGATTGGCTGGTAGAGTGTACATAGTACACAGGGCAGCTAGTTCCGACTCCAGACTTCGTCAGGGATGACCAAGATCATGGAATGCACCAGGCCTCCAAAAGAACCAACCGACAGAATGGCGTTGACTTCGACGCTGGTCCGCGTCTCCCCACAATATTCCGCAACATAGATGCAGACTGGCCGCTTCCAAAGGCGTATCTTGGGATCAGGCAGGGTGACTTATGCTTGATTTGGTGGTCTCAATCGACTTTGTTGCAGGCACTCTGTAGTCGGTGGCTGGGGGGGGGGGCCACCGAGATGGAGCCCCACTCACTAATGGTGGGATGGGCTGTTGATGTAGTAGCATCAGCCCCAACCATGTTGCGGCTCGTTGGCCAGCAAACCAATCAGTCCCGGTGCCACTGCGATTTCCTGCGACTGCTGTAGTGCTGTGATTCCGTGGCAAGGTAATGTTAACAGGTCGCCCTGCACGCACTCTGTATTGGCTGCATTGGCGAGGGCGCTGAGGAGCGATCGTTTCTCAAGTAATAGAGGGCGTCGGAGAATATGGGGTTTGGGAGAACCACTGCCCCTGGTCGAGTGATGACGCCGAGTTGTTGAGGGAATGCTGGCGGGCGTATCCCTGGCTACCAGTAAGGCCACCGCCTAGGCCAGGCAGGTCAGATGGGTCGCAAACGTTTCGCCAGGCCTTCACCGCTTCCTCAATTGACGTGTGGTTGGCTGCCTCGTTGATCCCGGTTTAGCATAGCCAGAAATTGGAAAATGAACTCTGCTTTGAATTATATTCGCATTGTGTTGCGTGTCGCCGTCTCGAAGTTCGAAATTTTGAGTCAATTGGCGGGCAGATTGCTTGATCCGAGCTTTGGAGAGTCCAGTAGAGGTGTCGGCACTTGAACGACCATACCGATCCTTTATTTTCCGGTCGCGGTCGCAGTAACAATCGCAGTCGCAGTCGCAGTCGCAGTCGCAGTCGAGGAGAGGCTTATCGATTATTCGAAGGAATATCCCACATAGGATCATGTGTAATCCCGTGGCCGTTTGCATACAAGTCAGGCCCTGACATTCGACGTTAACAATCAATTCGACGAGAGAAGAGCAATTAGCAACAAGCAAGAACTGTGAGAAGGACGAACCTCAATCATGCCCTAACATTCTGGAACGATGCATCGAACGCTGACTTGCTGTAGACTGTCGCGATGTTGTCTGTGGTACAGAAACAGGACTGGCCAAGCGGCAACCCATCTCCCTCCAAGGCCATCAACTCAGCTTTGTCAAAGGAGAGCGACGGAAGAGCTTTATACAGCTCCATCATCCACCCAAGCTAGACGTTGTCGTTCGGTAGGCGAGTCCCCCTGAATAGGAACCTTGCCCGGCCCCGTCTATGCAATAGGGCCGACTTGGACGATTCGGTTATTCGTATGCGTGGGTGGGTCTCGACTAAGTTGTCAAAGACCTGGTCCAGCGAAAAGCGAGCCACGATCCTGCGCTGTCTGATCTTGGATCATGATGAAGAAGCTGATGTGTTGATGGAGAGATGGCCTTGATCCAGGCAGTTGGCCACGACAGCACAGGGTTCAATGGCTATGATTGGAGCAACTGCGAAGTTTAGCCTCGGTCGGCTGTGGATTCGCACACCAACAGAGAGAGACCATGCGGCTTTTCCCTGTCTCTCCTTCTCCTTAAGTACCTGGCTAGCAATTCCTTGCCGGTGCTGCTATCACTATTATTACGGAGGCACAGCATCTCGCCGCATTGCTTTACGAATAAGGGGCAGAAGAGAGAAGACTAATTCGTCGTTCACGGGATCAAAACGTGGGGGAATTTTGCTTTTGTCTGACTGGATTCGCCTGTGATTCGATGCATCAGTATGGCTAGCTGCCCATACATGTTGCTGCTCGGAAGCGCCGCAGCACCAAGATGTCTAAATGTCGCGTTCGGAACATGGCAGCCCTCCGTGGCCAACACATCTTTTTCGCCCCTGAGGCTGAAGTGTTCGCGCTGTTCTGGCCGTCTTGGCTCTTTTAGCTGTTTCTGTCATTTTCTTCAGCACCATGATGGACAGCTATCTAGGCCTGGCCAAGTGATGTAATTTAGGACGCCTGGCTACGGAAGTGTGTGTCTCGCTGGGCGAAGTTCTCACCATACACGGCGTTGGCACTCGGCAATAGCGAGCATGGCTTGGTGGTGGTGTTTTGCCCCCTATCGCAGAGTGTCCAGCCCCTGAGCTTGGTGGTCAGCACCCAGCGTTCAGGGCCCAATACGAAGACTGCAGGCGTCCCTCCTCATCTCGGAAGCCTTCTCTCCTTTGCGGAACATGATGAAACTGTTCGCCCGAGCATCGCCGTCCACGGTCATGTGCGAAGATGAGGCGTGGGCGATGCCCGAAACCGACTAACAACGCCCCCGTATCGATGGGCATCACGGTGTCTCGACCTCCATCTAGCCCCCCACAGCGTCAGCGATCATCACTTATCTCCGATCTCGCGAGGGCCTCGTCGTCGGTCTATAAGAGCGGTGAAAGAAGAACATGATGTTGTTGGCTCTGCGTCTGGATTGCTCAGCCCCTCCATGTCTGAATGCTCGCTCTGAGTGGACTGCCTTCTTTCAATTCCCTGAGCCGAGGTCAGACACGTATCCTCGCCACGTTCCGTTGCCCGACAACACCCTCACGATGCCCTGCGACCAATGATGAGCATGTCGAGATATGCATCTCCAAGACCTTTGATTCACACGAGGAATGTTTCGACTAAGTACTCTTGATGTCACGATAATCGACGAGCGGTACGGCCCGCAAGAGTGGCCCGCTCATGGCTGGTGGGGAAGCCCGCTAGGTCATTAGAGGGGGGCGGATGCACATCATTCGTCGTGCATCTTGAAGCGCATGCAGCACATCTCCGAATTTGGCCTTGACAGCCTTCTCGACTGAGCCGGTGACCAGACTGAGCCTCAATATTCGAGGCGGTCAGCGTGTCAGTTGGGCATCAAGTGGAGGCTGATGATGTAGATGCCGCATCTTGTGTTTGGGGGCCGAGTGGGAGATTGGTGGCTGCGCGGTTGTCATGACGAATGTTGGCTGCGCCAGATCTTGGGCGAGCCGCGCGGTTGACTATGGCCACGGATATGAGTTGTCAGAGGCCACAGTTGTTTACCGAGTGTTGTAGAGTATCTACGGCAGAAACTCCTAAGGAACTCTTGCTATAGCATGTCAAACAGGCTGGGGATACAGACGCTGTTGCCCCTGGGTCCTTTTGCAGCGGGTCATATCGTCAACCATTTGCTCCACAACATGCAACGTGAATTGTTCCATACAACTACGAATCGACAAAACTGGGCTATCGAGCGATTAATTCATCATCAACTGAACCCGTTTATCAATTACATCAGTACATTCGCACTCTAATACAGCCGCGCGTACTTTTCCTCCGCCACCAAGATATCAGAACATGATGACATGGATGAAAATACACCTAGAGCCGAGTTCTAGATTCCACCGTCATCTCTGATTCAATCCCGGTTTGATTCGCCATGCCTTTGTAAATGAAAACGTATGTTCCCAAATCAGGTTACATGGGCTTCCAAAACCAGGAACCTGACCCAGATATGCCCCAGCGTGGATTTCGCGCACAGATTGAGGTGCGGTACTGAATTAAGGCTCTGAATTAGCAAGTACTTGCTCTAAATTAGTGAGGGCAATTTTCTACATTGGTGGATCCTTACTCACAGAATAGAAGCCTAGGTTGACATATGCTGAGATGACCTGCAGTGGGAACGGCTTCGCTCTCCCTGTGAATTGGCCACTTGAAGCAGCTTGTCTTGTATGGAAGAGGTATCGTATATATATGCTAGGAGCATTTGGGATTCTTTCTGTGACTTTCTAGTGAAATGTGTGTTAGCCACATAGACCTCATTGGCAAGATGTAGTGGTGCGTAGGGTTCCTACTCTGAGACGTTCATGGCTGCCTCACGATGAACTATTGGGGGGGTGTTTGCCGCTTCCATCGCGTTCGAAGGGTCAAATGATGAATAAAGAATGAGGAACAGATATTCTTGAATCAGCAAGTGCGTGTAAGATACGACAACGGCTCCGATTCAATGGGGATCCTGAACGAAGGGGCCTTAGATAAGGTAGCCCGACTGAGGCAATGTCGCGAGAGATGGGAATCAGAAATTGCGACACCCAAGTGTGGGACATGACTTAAAGCCCATTTTGTGAGAGAAGAGACAGATATTTAAATAGGTAGGTAGGTATTGCAAGCTCATGAGGCTCTTCTGCATTACTTCAGTCTCCGGCGTTTCTGTCATTTTCAAGATGAAGCTTTGCATGTTTAAATCGACCAAGTATTTGATGGAGCGACGGTTAGAAGCACCGCGTATTCATACAGCTTTAAATGAATCAATGAGAGCCGTAAATTCTCGATGTCGGCCTCAGGTGGTGGCCTGCCACTGCTAATATCTGTAGCCCCCTGTCGGCGGTGAGGCTGAGTGAAACTTGTAAGTATGAACCAATTGGGAGGCACGCTATGTGACTTGCCCGTTCAATCGTCTCGAGGTCGTCGCAAATTCGAATCCATTCTTCTCTTCACATCTACAAAATTTGATCAATATTCCATCATCTGTCTCTCCACGTCCGCATCTTTGACTGCCCTTGAACACTCACTCAGGCAGCCAAAGGCGACCAACGCTAGTCATCTGCCTCTTTTGCAAAACTATCAGGACTCCGTTCCACTCGCCTTTGACTACATACCTACCTATCCAGGCGAGGTGGTCTTCCGTTGCCATACAGATCCGGGTTTCTGACGCACCCTGACACGAAGAAACGCTAGCTTGGCCCTTGGCGGTTGTTCGCGGCAACACAGTAACAAGAGATCGAATCGTCAAAGAAAGTACGTTCACTCTCTACAAGGTTGTATCATTGACGCCCTATTCATAATTCATTTCAACGAACAGTCTACGGCCTAAGAGTCCCGAGTTGACTTCTGACTAAGGGTAGCTGTAAGTGGTAGACCTCGGTTTGCAACTTCCTCACGGGCATACCTAGGTATCTTAGTCGGTACCTACCTACCTAAGTAGGTACCGCGCCCAGAGTCAGGACCACCACCGTCTAGAAACAGGTTTAAATCAGTAAATCTGCGCCTCTATGGATTCGGATTTGCCACCGTATTCCTCTGCCGCGAGGAAGGTGTTGGCCTCAGCCCACCACCAACCATCAACTTCGTTCAAACCCGGTGATCAGGTCGAATCCCGTCCTACGGCCCATTGGTTAAATGGATCGGATGAGATCACCAAGAAGTTGATCAGGCTCAATGTCTACACAACCTTATCAGAGTCCGACATCGTTTTGGCATGCGGGTGGGACGGCGCCAGTCGGTGAGATTCCGGTGTGCGGTGATAAAAACAGCTTCTAACGACTGGAACATAGACAATTTTCCTCCTTGGCCTCTGTTCTGGGTCACAATTACGACTGGTTGAAACCGACAAACGAGTCAGATATGGTTCGTCGAATAACGAGCCTCGAGGCCAGGGTTGGAGATGGTAGTCCGGGACAATTGTCTGGCAAATACGATGACCAGGTCGTGCACGGTCACTGGGAGTTCTTTGGCCATGACTTTGTCAAGCCAAGTGAACTCACGGCTATAAGTAGCGACTTTGCTATCGTCGTTCCTGGATGTGAGGTATGGCGGGCTATTTCACGAGATGGCATCATCTTACCGTCTGACTTTCTGAATGTTGACCGCTACCATCATGACCCAGGCGACTGTCTTGAAGGAAAAGGAGCTCACCACCTCCATAAATGCGTCTGCGTCGTTTTCGGTCTCCATCGTGATCGATATTGGACCACTACTGACGGAATTGCTGTCGAAGCAAAGAGCCTGCTGCGCGAAGACGCAACGTTTTCCCAAGAAACGAAGTGTCAAGACCCTTTCGAAAACACGATCTTGCATTTCCTGGCAGCTCGAGCACAGCCCACAGTCCTGTTTAAGGCATTGGCAGTGTTTGGGGCCGTACCAGACGTGAACAGCGGAAGACAAACCTTTCTTCATTGTCTAGGGCCACAATGGTTCGAAGTAAACCGCCAGAAGCCGCTCAAATTCCTTCTCGAATATCTGAGATCCCTTGGGTTTGACTTCAAACAACGGGACGTGTACGGCTCATCCGTTTTCCACGTTCTTGCTCGTCGCGTTCCTAGCACATATACATTCCTGAGAAAGATGATTGGGGAATTCTCACCAGAATTGGTATTCGAAAGAGATGCATTTGGACTTATGCCATGGATGGGGCTCAGATCGGAAGAACAGTCAGCGGCACTGGGTCGAGGCTTTGATCGGGGTGGTACAGGTATTAGATGGCTCCTATCTACTTCTATCACATATCTTACTGACATCCGAGGCTCAGGACCCCGAAGCAAGGAAAGCAGAGCTTATGAATTTTCATTGAGCACTAGAAATCCATTTGTGCACCTCAACTGGCTTATGAGGCTCGTCAGGAATGCGAAAATCGACCCAAGAATTGAATATGATCATGGGCGAAATTCACTTCATTGCCTTGCAGCAGGATTCCCCCAGACGCATTCGAGAGCGGACATTGAAGATTCCGAGCTGGTCAGTGGCCCGCAGTCGCATCTACGACAACAAAGGACTCAGGCAAATGAGGAGTGCATGAACTTATGCCTCGGATTATTGGTGGATCTGATTTCAGCAGGGGTCGACGTCGACGCATACAATTCCGCCGGGAACACGGTGCTGATGGAATTCGTTCTACATCTGCCTGACGAACTTGACCACGAGCATGTACACGAACAAATTCCCGCCGTTCTAGTCACGCTGATAGAACATGGGGCAAACATTCACGCTAGAAACCGGGATGGTAACACAGCCTTGCATCTTGCAGTGCGTTATGGTCACAAATTGGCCATGAGAACGCTGGTAGAGCATGGTGCTGTGGTTCATGCTAGAAACGGCCAAGGCCAGAGCCCATTGCAACTCCTAGCGAGCCAAATAGGCCGATCCCATCTGGATGCCAAAGCTTATTCGAGCCTTGAGGCATGCTATGCTTGGCTATCGAGTGATGCGGTTGGAGCGACCCTGGCACCATCGGCTCAGGATGAATGGGGTATGACACATGGCTGGAATAGTGGTAGCACAAAGATGATTGCTGCTGCACCCGCAGCACAAATACGGAATATTATGTCCGAATTAGAAGGCGGTCAAGAGAAGGACTCTATTCCGACAAAGCTGGAGCAGATGGACTCTTTGCCTTGGTCACAATGGGCTGACGACGATATGTGTGGGTATGATCCCTTCCTCTTCCCAAGACTTTAAGCACATACGCATAAGCTAATGACACAAGAAGAACTAAAAATGATTCTCTTAGCTCTGTTTCTAGGCCGAATAATTCCCCGATGATGGATTCGAGCGAAAGTATCTCGACCGCCACTCCGCCGTCCCAAGATCGTCACATATCGACCGAAGAGATGTGCAGTATCATTCTCACAAATGCATTTTCGGTCACGATGGGAGATACACTTAACCCATTGGATGTGTGGCAGAGTGTTCATAACTGTTTGAGCGAGATATCGGCCCTCGTGGGAGACGATTCCTTCGACAGTTCCCGATGGCAAGCAAGTGGAACCACATCAGTTCCACTTTCAGATCATTTACAATCTCGCGGTGGCTACAAGAGCGAATCAGCGCAGGAGACGACTCAAAATCTGTCTCCTAAATCTCCAGATAAACGAAAAGCTTCGGATGGCCAAAATAGTGAGGACGGCTTGGATGACCAGACATTTGACGGTGACAACAATCCCGGCTCGAGTTCATCAAAGCGTGGGCCTTCGAAACAAAAGCGATCACAAGAGTGCTTGCTATTCAGCTGTCCGTACAGGAAGCGGAACCCTTTGAGATTCAACGTTCGAGACCATCTCAATTGCGCGATACAGCCATTCCCATCAATGACCCAGGTCAAGTATGTGGTGTGTCACACGGTCTATCAATGAGCAACGCTGATATAAAAAGGCGACATGTTACGGACTTCCACCAACGAAAAGCGCTGCCAACCTATTGTTGCACTCGATGCCAGAAGTCCTTCACCTCGGAGGAGGACCGCGACACTCACCTGCAGGTTCCCCAAGATCAAATTTGTACTCTTAAGAAGAAATCGGAGATGAGCAACTCGAATGAAGACCCGGAAAGTGGCATTACTCCCAGGATTGACGCCGATCTCCGAGACAGACGGGGACATGTTAAAATCTTGATCTGGGACACTCTCTGGCGCACTCTTTCCTGGTGACAAAACTGTCCCTCCACCTGGTGAGTAATCTGTTCATGCTGATGAAATCCTAGTTTCTGACGCACAGCCTAGAATACGAACCTGTGATTGACTTTTATGAAGTCGAAAACAATTTCAAGGAGAACGCAGGCAAAGACATCATCTTCGTTAAGGAAAAGATCAAGACAACCCTGGGGCAAACCGAATCCGTGTGGAACGAAGACTCAATCACGCCAATATGTGATGCCTTTCAGTGTCTCGTTCAACAAAATCTTCAGGATACTAAGGACAAGATACTCAATTCGTACACAACGGTGTCGCCGCGGAGCAAGCCACGCAAGAAGCCACGTCAATCCGGGGTGGTGCCCACTCCATCGACGAGCATAGGATCTACGCCAAGGCCATTACTTCCTGCCCCTAAAGCAAGCGCACAAGGAGAACTGGGAGACTTTATAGATGGCACTGGCCCGTCTTCTGCGGTGAATGACGTCGACGTGGATATCGATGCCTCGGGTTACGGTCAAACATCATCGCCATTTCAAATATTCGAGCCAAGCCCGAGTGGGATGGGCCTAGGCTTAGATCCATTGGCTCAGCCGATCCTGGAGACAGCTCTCACTGAATCCTATAACTGGTCTTGCAATTGCCTACCTTACCTCCCTTGCCAGTGTGGAGGAAGTGGCGACCCATACCTGCACAGCCGGCTGTGCGAATAATATCACGTGATAAATCGCACAGCCGGCTGTGCAAATAATATCCTTATGTAAGAAGGATCTTTTCTTTGAAGAGGGGTAACAGGGTGCAAATTAGACCCTCAATTCAACGATCAACAGCTTCTACAAGGTCAATTCCATTTGCTGTGCCTTTCTTTGACTACAATGAACCCAATTGACGTTCCTCATCGCTTCCCTGACGATGTTCTACCTCCTGAAGGTGAATTCAACTCACGGAAGGAACTACATACGGCAATCAACGCCTGGGCAGCACTACGAGGCTATGCCTTCGTAGTGAAAACCTCTTGGAAGACCCCGAGTGGAAGAACTGGTGTAATCTTCAACTATGACCGTGGAGCCGGGCGGGCTCCATCTCTCTCTTCAAAGAAACGGCAACGGGAAACTACAACACGTCGTACAGGATGCCTCTTCTCTATCACAGCGAAGGAAAGCCTATGTAAGACTGTATGGAGTCTAAGGCATCGCCCTGGGACTGGTTTTGATTAACATAATCACGAGCCAAGCTTCAGTCAACTAGCACATCCAACGCTCCGTCAGCTATCACGTCTATAGGAATTAACAGTCTAATAACTTGCTAATGCTGGCGTTGCGCTAAAGGAGATCAGATCCTATATGCGCATAAACTCGAATGCAATTACCATACAGCAAGATATCTATAATTGCATTACACGGGGCAAACGGGATCTTGCCTAAGGTTAAAGTAACATGCATGCCCTTGCTGACTAGCTTAAGAGCGAGGGCTTCTAGAGTTGACTTCGCCTTAATGCAAGTGATAGAGTTATAGTAGTATTATTTGCATATCCAAAGTTACTAGGATACTTTAAACTATATCCTAAAGTGCTTATATTGGACTGTATATATAAGATTAATAAGTATAAGATGCTTCTTCTTAATATAGTTAGTGTTAATGCTTATTAATGATCCTTCTGTATTGTATTTGCATTTCTTAGTAGTGAGGAAGAGGATGACTTTATCTGGGCTTTTGAGTAGTTACGGAGCCTGTATGAGCTTTACGAAGTGGCTCTTCCATTAATAATACTAACAGATCGCTGCCTTGCTTGTATGAATGCTGTTTCCTCTTCCTTTTGTTTCCCTGGGTTAATCTTAATGTTATGTATCTGGCATATTAATAAAGCAGTTCTGACTTATTGCTTGCCTGCATTTATAAAAGATAAGACCAATCCATAGGGATACGAAGAGTGGAAAGAGTTCTATAGCTTCTGGTATAAGATTGTAGCCTTACTAACTGAGGATATCTATAATGAGAGGCT
Organism: Dactylonectria alcacerensis; assembly: GCA_029931735.1. Taxonomy (NCBI): domain Eukaryota; kingdom Fungi; phylum Ascomycota; class Sordariomycetes; order Hypocreales; family Nectriaceae; genus Dactylonectria; species Dactylonectria alcacerensis. Next base: position 2,593,071 of record JAPMUZ010000004.1, read on the forward strand.
TGATAAGTTTAAGAAGTGCTATATCCCTGCTTATGTTAATAAAGTAGGGTATATCTTGGAGACTTGGCTAGATCTCTATAAAGAGAGGTTTGTTAAGGCGTAGGTTAATCGATACCTTCACTTTAAGTAATATGTTACATCATGAAGTGAAGGCATTCATTAGCTTATCAAATCTTACATAAAAACCTCAAAAGTTGACCTCTTTGAAGCCTGGAGGATTATTAAGCTTGTTCTATTAAATCAGCTTGCTGAACTCGAAGCAAACTAAGCCAGGCAGTATATCAGCACGCCCCTTCGGTTATCTGGGGTACTATATAGTAATATCCGCGGTTGGATCTCATATAATGCGTTGCTGAAGGTTGAGGACTAATAGTAATGACTATTGAGTGATTATCCTGCTTGTATGGGGGTTTTCACGAAGACTCTTGGTCTGCCTTGCGCTCATTTACTTCAGCTTTTACTAGAGTAAGACAAGCCTCTTCAATTACATCATTTCTATTTACATTAGTATCTTCAACGCTTAGGAACCCCCCAGCTTATTATTGAACCTTATATACAGTTTGATCGTCTAGCAGCTAGTTCAACGCTGCTACTAATAAGCATATAACGCGAGCCCTATGTATTTGAAGAGGTTAAAAAAGCGGTTCAATCAAAAGCTCTACTAATATGTTCGAGATATCATAAGCAAGGCCATATAATGAGGTCCAAAGTGTGCTCCTTGCGTTACGAATATCTATTGCAAGCTCCTGCTTAAACTACTATAACAATACATATAACAACGCATACATCTACTCGCTCTATTACCTGTTCACTATCTCTATTATCTGCAACAGGATCCTCTATAGTATCTAAGACTGTGGCCTATATAATAACACATACAATAACACATACAATAACTCATGTACTATCTCCAGCAGCTGGACTAGCATCTGTTATTACAGTCAATATAGTAGTAGTACCTTCATTATGAGCTGATGACCCCCTTGCTATCTTCTAAAGATACAAAGAAGCACGAGAAGCCTGGTTTACTACATTACCTCGAGGAGCCTATAAGACTAACTAACAATACCGGAAAGCTATAGGGTTACCTTTGCGCTTTAGTAAAGCAGACTATGACTAGTGCTTTAACTTTAAGCAAATAGGGAGTCATTATAAAGTAGGAAATAGCATTAGAGACTGGACTAAGGAAGAGATGATGAGTTATCTTGATTGGGATAGAGCTGAGAATAAGCGGGTTGAAGAGAATGTAGAGATGGAGATAGTAAAGCAGCCCTTTTCTAGGCGGCGAGGCATGCGAGATATATAGGATGCGGCTGAGCAAGATCTTTAATTATAGGAGAGATTATATAGGAATAAGAACCCCCCTAGCTAACATATAGAAGAGTAATAGGAAATGTAATTATAATATATTATTATAAAGAGAAAGAATAGGAGAATTTCTGAGTATAGTTCTAGTAATCCAATGGCTTGACTTAATAGAGTTGTAGCTGAGTTCCTGCATAGAGTTAAATAGGCTCAGTTAGCACTTATAAGATAATAAGACAGGCCATAATAATAAGATAGCTATGCATTTATTGAACTATCTAATAATATTACTGTATTCCTTGCTAAATCCACTGAATATACCCATTTAGATCAACATTCTAAATATGAATTCCTGATCTCTCTATTACTCAGAGACTTAATAGATTAGAGGTCATACTTATAGTAGCTATTGGCCATACTGTACCTAGAATTGTGATATTCATATTATAATATGAATGATCTAGAGTTTGAAGTCAATTGTGAGTCCATATAGGAGTTGCATCTAGAACAATGCGCTATTACTATTAATAAAGAACGTTACTGAGATACCCAATATGCCACTCTCCTCTAAGCTAGTATCCAAATGGTAGCACCTCTGTAGTAACAGGCTGCCCTTAAGGAGGATATCGAGTGGCTTGAGCTCTTGCAAGTGCTTGGGGGTCTGCATAGAGCATAGTGGGAGAGGTTGGATCTGTTGGTAAAGTAGTAGCAGACCTCCAATTCTCAATAGGGAATGAGGCTATTAATCTATGAGGAAGGCAGGCTAGGAGCTGTGCTTATTGGTTATTGGTAATAGGCCGTAGAACAAACTGGTTGTTGCTATTTACTGGGAAAGGCCCTGCTGGTGTTGCTGTGTTATCTACATAGATGGGGATATTTTGAGCGTTTTGGCGCTGGCTTTGGTTACAGTTATATATCTTCACTATGATATTTACAGAGGAATAGAGAGCTTGTTCTAAGAGTCGAAGCCCTGCTTTATATATCTCACGATATGAAGTGATTCATTTCCATTGTGACGGCTGTGATACTATTACGAAGCATTGTGCGTTCTTCACGGCCTTAGGCAGACCGGTACGTTGCCAAGAGATCACATATTATACATTGAATAACTACGTATACACCGAATCATCTCTCTCTTTAATTGTATGAAGAAATGCTGTGATGTGTGTGTGCAAGAAATAATCCCTTCTTACATAAGGATATTATTTGCACAGCCGGCTGTGCGATTTATCACGTGATATTATTCGCACAGCCGGCTGTGCAGGTATGGGTCGCCGGAGGAAGTCCGACGCTTATATAAGCTGGCTCGTTCGTCGATAGCGCACAGCGTGGTAGAGAGGACAAATTCACCACTTTAGTTTGATCAATCAATTCAGAATGCGTGCCGACGTGATACATTAGCGTGTTTCTTTTTCTACCTGGTTGAGGATATAAATCAGGGAGTATAATGGCCCGAATTAGTGGCAGTAGGACATTAACTTGGTGAAAGCTGAATACGCATACTGCGAAAGAGGACTTGACCTAGACGTGGCTGTTTGGCCATCCTTGGGGAGCGTGGAATACTACGTCGAGAGATGCAACGCCCGCTATCTCCTTAGCTCCTCCATTACAGCCTCCATGATCTGCACGACGATTATTAGGCCCCTCAACTCCTTCGCATCTCGCACTCGGATAATAAAAGCGCCCGCTATGATTGTTAGATTTCTCCACTTGGCGGCCGGTGTGGAGACGAGTCGGGATGGTGGTCAGCCCGGGCCGTCGGAGCCAATGGCGAAGTGCTTATTAAAGTGGGATGATGCTGGACCGAATGTATTCACAGGGCTGAAAAGAGGCGTGTACTTTTTGGTGGTTCAAAGAGAAGGCGGGGAAATGCATATAAGAGGAGGGCGGGATTTGTTTGAGAGGGTGTTACCTGGGTGTGCTTATCTTTCTTCCCATCGGCGTTCAAGAACACACCACACATCAGGATATCTTACACCACCACTGCCGATATAATATCAGGACATTTGAAGACCAACTGTCATCTTACCTCTCTCCCAATCTAAAGTAATCCACCTCGAAAGATAACAAACATGTCGCGCTTCTTCCCACTCGCGCCGTACGCAGAGGACCAGTCCCTCTCGCACACCATCCTCACCACCCACGTCATCGCGCGCACCATCACAGCGAGCGCCATCATCTCAGCCGGCATCACCACCACGCGCCAGGTGATCCCAGCCTTCCGGCCCAAGGTACCGGTTCTCCCGTTCGGCCTGCGGGTCCTCCGGTCCGCGTCGACGGGCACACTGGTGGCCGTCGGTTTGGGCGCGCTGATGACGGCCGGACGCATGCGCGGGCGCGAGGAAATTGAGTGGCAGGATCGCAGCTGGCGGCTGCTGGAGAACAAGGGACAGGTGGAAACCGACGATTGGACAGTCGCGGGCGTCGTCGTTGGAGCCGCACTGGGGGCTGTAGCTGGGAATGGTGCTGGTTTGGGATGGAGAGGCGCTGTTGGCGGCGTTGGGCTCGGCAGTATTGGAGGCATGCTGGGGTATCTCGGGTGGAGGTACGGCGTCAAGGGAGGGAAGTTTCCCGAGGAGAAGCTGTAATGGCTAAGGATTACCTTGCAGAATATCAGGTAAGATGATGGAACAGGCATTGACGGAGGGCGTTTGGATATCGAAGGCTACCTACTCCTTCATCACAGGCCATTGTATATTAATACCCAACTTAGCTCAATCAACAGGCTATTCATCCAATACCTTGCACCAATACAGTGTCTAGAGCTTGGATAGCACCCCTTTGGCCTCCTGCGCCTTGGCTACGTCCTCAATCTTCTGGAACTGGTAGAAGAAATCCAGGCTTTGGGGGTTCAATAACGTCCCGCTCGGCTTGATTGTATGTCCCGAAATGATTTGCTTGACGGGCAGTTCGACCTTTTTGCCATTGACTGTGGTCTATTATCATTATTAGTGTTTTGATATAAGCAATAAAGATAAGGACCATCATGGTGTAGGTACTCACCGGGATGTCAGGCACTTCGAAAATGTAACGCGGCACGTGTCTCTTGGTCAGATCACCCGCAATCTTCTCCCTGATTCTCTCCTCCAATCCCTTCTCCTTCAACCTCGCTCCCTCGCGCATCAGCAAGAAAAGCACCACTTGTTCATCTGCATCCGTCGGCCTTCGCTGCCCAACACAGAGGCTCTCAACGACGTCGCCGGCAAACCAGCGCTCAAGCACGGCGTAGATATCGGCGCTCCCGAATCGCACTCCGCTCGGGTTCAGCACGCCATCAGACCTCCCCAGTATGTAAATATGTCGTGTTGTCGGATGTATGGCCGCGAAGTCGCCCTGAGCCCAGACATTGGGGAAGCGCTCAAAGTATGCGGATCGATATTTGTCGCCAGGTGCTGGGCTTTTTTCGTTCCAGAGAAATAGAGGTACGTTGGGGAACGCAGACGTGGCCACGAGGTCGCCTGCCGTGCCATCTGGGACAGCCGAGATGGAGGCATCGTTGCCATCTTCGACAGTGGATGAGGCCGGGTAGATGGCAATACGTGTGCCGAGACTACCACCCTGACAACCGCCAGCATAGATAGGCGTGAGAGGGTTTTCGATGGCAAAGCAGCCGGCCTAGATCCGAACGAGTAAGTAATCCATCCATCCCGCTTAAAACAGATAAACACCAAATTAAAGGAACTCACGATATCTGTCCCCCCCGAGAAGTTGGCCAGCCGCACACTCGACGGGAACGCTCCATCGTAGAACCAATGGAACACTTGCTCTTTCAACACCATGCCCGTACTGCCAACAAACTGCAAGCTGCGCAGGTCGGCCACCTTCTGAGGGACAATTTTGTGCTTCATCAGCTCGCCCAGCCAGCGTGGACTCACGCCTAGAGCCGTAGCCTTTTGCTCCTCAACGATCCGCAGCAGCACACTGCGATCCGGCAAGAACGGCGATCCGTCGTAGACGATGGTGCGACCACCAAAGACCAGTCGTCCAACGCTTGATAGATACATGATCCATCCCGTTGTGGTATACTGTAGCCCAACATCTTCATGATTGATATCTCGGTGTAAGACAGCCTCCTTACCCATCGACACCAGAAGGGGACCAACGCCGTGGACGATTGCCTTGGGCGTTCCCGTTGTTCCCGAAGAGTAGTATACAATCATTGGGTCCTGGAATTCGACTCTCACTATGGGCGGAGGCGAAGCAGGCGATGCAGAAAGGAAGGACTCGAGCCTCTCTGTTCGGGCAATGTCGGACGTGTCATATGGGGCGTCGAATCTCTTGACAACCACGGCAGCCTCAAAAGCATCGCACTGCTTCATGCCCTCAACCACGCCCGCAATCTTGCTCCTCAAGTCGATGAACTTGCCATTATACAAAGCACCATCGTCGAAAAAGATGAACTGCAGTCTTGTTAGCGGACTCGAATTCTTAGACCTCACCACCAGACACAAATTCGACACTCTCCCATACCTTAGGGTTGATCTGCACCGTCCGCTGCAGTAGTCCTCCGACGCCCATGTCAGTCGAGCTGCTGCTGAAGACTCCTCCCAGCCAGACGGTAGCCAGGAATACCACCAGCGTCTCGGTAGCATGCGCTCCGACCATGACGACGCGATCCCCTCTGCCGACGCCTCTGGCCGCCAGCGCACCCGCCAGCCGGGCGGTGCGTCGCCGAAGCTCTCCCCAGGTGACGTGCTTGACCTCAGTGTTTCCCTCGCGGATCTCAGTCACGGCCACAGAGTCATCTTCTTTATGCAGCGTGCACCGCTCTCCGGGGCCACTGGTGCCGCGCCGAGGCCGCGTCCAGAGCAGGTTCTCAGCCCAGTTGAGACGCACGCCGGCGAACCAGCGGGGCAGCTGAGAGACCGGGATGGACTCGTCCACGACTTGCGTGTAGGATCCTTCATGTATCCAGTTCTGGGATTCCCAGAGTTGGCCGAAGAAGTCACTACGATTGTCACAGGACCACTCGTACAAGTCGGAGAAGGTCTATCTCAGTCAGCCAGGGCATTTAGGCAGTTGACAAGCGACAGCAGCAAGTTACCTTCAAGTTGAGGCCAAATCTCTTGTTTGACTCCTGCATAAACGCCCACATGGCAGTGCTCTTGGGGTCTGGGTGCTCCCAGACCTTTCGTGGCGTCTTGTCCAGTTCCATACTGTCGGTATTGAGGCAGAACGTTAAGTCAGTGCAACCAGTGTTCAATTGAAACGAGACAAAGACAACAGCCAGACTCTGAGACAGTCAACAAGAAAGGAAACCAATGAGCTAAATTATAGCCACCAAAACAGTCTCATAAAGCGCACACATACACACTTGTCTGAGCTGGCTATGTCACCTCCGAGGTAACCCAATCTCGGGGACTCGTAGCCTAGGAGTGCGGGGTTCAAGCCATCTGAGACAAGGCCCTTTTCCCGCTGTGTGACGCTTGTTCTTCTCCAATTGAGTCTCCAATTCCTGCCGCGGATCTGCAAGAACCCGCATTGCCTTGTCCGGTTTGTCGCCGAGCCGAGGCACGGTTGGTTCTGACGGTGCATCGTCATTGGGCGGGGTCTCAAGACTAGAGTTTAGAATCTAGTTCTAGAGTCAAAAGTCGAGGGAAGCGCACGGTTGCCAACTGAGATACCTACAGGAGATCCGTAGTGTAAAAAAATGAAAAACATCATAGAGATTTTGTGGTATTAAAACAATACAATAGTATGTTGCATCGCCCAGTCAATCAATCCCAACTGGCTATCTCGCATGCAAACTGTAGTCATCCCTTTCCGCCACCTTTGTCCGCCATATCATACACCTCCCTTGATACCTAAACGCCTTGCTCAAAGTCCAATGATCCCCGCCTTTCACAAATATCTCCTAGAGCCTCCCTCCTCCACATATCATATCCCGTCTTTACACCCTGGCTTACACCTGTCTTACAGGTAAGGCATCCACAAAGCGTCGCACTGTGCCAGGTTCATGGGGTTCACCGCCTTCGCGATCGAGTCGATGACAGTCTGGTTGGCTGGCAGGTTTCCAACGGGGCTGTGCGCCAGGCTAATCGCCCGCTTGACAATTGAGTCGCTGTTGACTTGAACAGACTCCCTGAGTTGGTTCTCGGACATGCCTGCGCGGTGGCTGCTCGTGAACCAGAAGATCATCTCATCACGCACAAACAGTGTTAGGGCGTGCTCCAGCTCGTGCTCCGGCTCCGTCAGGCATCGAGCAATAGCCATCAGAGAGCAAGCGAAGATACCTTCCGTCGCGAGGGGTCCCATTAACGTCTGTAAATTAGGCGTCAAACGGAACGGCACCGGCTCCGGGTTATGGAAGAACGGTTTCGAAGCGCTCATATACGACATCAACTCCGATCCCCAAATGTTGCCTGATCCACGAGCAATGTTTATCTTCTGAGGGTAGCGGTTGTGCATGTACAGAATGTACGTCATGAATGTCAACGCCGACAGCTGGTACGAGAACTGGCGTCTGAAGAGCCAGAAATCTGAGAACTGTGGGAACACCTTCTGGAAGTATTCCAAAGCCAGTGTGGAAGGCACCCATTTCTCTTGGATCGCATTGAAGACCTCCAGACGGGCAGTAGCAGTCTGTTCAGGCTTGTTCTGTATCATGTTAGTCGCCGTCGGCATAGATATTGGGTTCGAGAAACTTACCGAGCTCTTGCTCTCGAGCGCACCGCGCAGCTTCTCCATGGTGAATAACACAGGATCATCCTTGGACATGCCCATGCGTCGGCAGTGATCTTCGTACACGCCCTGCAAAGTAATATAGGAAGTGTCCTCTTGAACAATTCTAATGTGCGGTGCCAAGGGAACCATCAATGGCAGCGTAAACTGGAGGTCACGGCGTCGACTCTCCTTCTTGCGCCCAAGAGTCTGATTGAGTTGTCGGAACAGCTGCAGAATGCGCTCCTCTCGTCGGCAGTGGCGAGCGGCAGGATGTTGGACTGCCCAAGCGTGAACGCTGCCGTCGTGGCCGCGCATTTTGAGTCTGCGGTAAGAGGCACTGATCGATCGGATGAGATCGACATTCGGCAGGAAGCGCTCAATTCGGATGAAGTCCTGGTTCTTATCCTTGTGCTGCAAATACTGGCCGGGGATCTCAACCTCATCAAATTTCTGGTATCGGAACTCGCTCAGGTGAGGTGAGAAATTCTCGAGGGAAGTGCGAGTAACACGTCGGTCCAATTTCTCTTCAAATTTGTTCCGCCAACGTCGCAACTTGTGGATGTATTCGTACATCGTGGGCTTCACATCAACGAAATCAGCCTCGAAAGATTTCTTGATGTGGTTCGGAAGAATCGTTTCAGCAAAGCGGGTGATGTTGGTTTCCGTAGCAGCTGGCAGCTTCACGTTCTTTGCAAATGATGCAGGAGTGCGGCTGACATAGGCAAGCGCATCGTTCAAGAGAGCGACGATTAATCGGTAAGCATCTTCATCTGGAGGACACTTGAAATGCTTCTGAATCTGATCGACCATGGTCTCCATCGACAGAGCCAGGAGGGGGAACGCGGTCTTGAGCACCGACATGATCTCCTCAGTGAGTTCCCACGGTGGCTTCTTCTGGGGTTGCTGTGGCTTTGCCTCCGCGCCGTTGGCCGCAGCCGTTGCAACTGTACCATCCCCTTCAGTCTTAATATGGGCATTGTCTGCTGCGTTGGCAGTGCCTGGTCGAGAGGTGCCTTCGAGCTTAGGGGGCTCCTGCTTAGTCAAAGAAGGAGAAGCGCTCAGCTTGCCGCTGGATGCTGACTGCGCACGTTGTCGCGCTCTCTCCTTGGCCTCCTGGTTCTTCTTGATGACGAGCATATCCTCTCGGTTGGTACGGAGTTGGAAATACAGGGCCTGGGGGTATGACTTCGCAATCTTCAGGAGGATCTGGTACACCCGGGGAGCTTCCTTGTGACCAAGACCAGTAAGGAGCTGAGGAATAAAGGTGATCCAATACCACACCGGCGTCTCACCCTTGAAGTCATCAAAGCCGGCCGCGATGCTGCCCTTGGCATCATCCAAGCTTAAGAGCCAGAGAATTCGAGCCAAGAGCTTGCGGGTCTTGGCATTCTTGTAACTCCCCGCCGCTTGAAGGTACGACGTAAGTGCTTGTCTCGCAGCGTTCAGATCGGTAGGCTCATCCTTAAACTTGCGATCATTGAAATAACCCCATTCGGCCCATGCCTTGGCAGCACCAATATCAAAGAACAAGGCAGTGCCATATGCCGAGTCAGCTTCTTCCTTCTGCTTGAGCTTCTCGAGGAACATTCCCTTCAATGTGTAGAACTCGGCTTTTTGCTGTGGGCTGAAGTAGTTGAGGTTGGTATTGTTAATAACATCCAAACCACTGGTGAGTTCCTCAGGGTTCTCATAGTGACACTTGGCTTGTTCTCGCAGCTTCAGGAAGGCTTCCTGGATCTCAATGTTGGGCAGCGTGTAGATTCGGCTCAGTTGACTGATGCAGACCTCTGGCAGGCTGTGCTTGCGAGCCACATGTGCAAAGCGGTTGATGATCCAGGCCGTCTCGTGATATCCACGATAAGCAAAAGAAGAAGCCCCGCCTGCGTTTTGTTGACCTTGCTGGGGAAGCAACTGCAGGTAGGTCTGGTTGATAAGGCTGAAGATGTGCTGTCTCCAAGTGACCAAGTCCTGCCAGGCTGTGATGTCATCCCAAACATTGGGCAACCGGTCACGCCAAGCACCCAAGAGAAGCTTCAATTCACCAGACTTGACATCCAAGTTCGACTGGTTGGTATTAGCAAGACTCTGGCAAATGACGCTCGCGTCATGCAGCTCGACCAGTTGCTGGAAGTTCTGCAGTAATGGTATATGCGCATTGGTCAGCCGTGTTGGGAGCTGATGCCATTTTCTAATTGACAATTGGATAGCTTCATCGCAGACACGGGCAAAGTCAGCCCCGGCTTCTTGTTGATTGTGAAACTTGAGAAGGGACATGAAAGCCTGGAAGAATGCACGTCGAGGTGTGGGGGCATCCATAACACCCTTGATGATGTTGTCGAGAGCCTCACGGTGCTGCTCCTCCTGCCACATATCGGTGTTCCTCCAAGCGCACTCCAGGAGGAGATCCTGGAAGTTCTCATGTTTGGCAAAGTCTTGGAGAATTTCCCATTGCTGAAGCTTCTGCGCGCACAGCACCCAATGGTCCTCCCAGAGCATATACTCAGCTTGCGAAAATGGAATAACGCCGGTCCTAGCCTTGATCTGCGCATTTTCGTAAAGCTTCTGGGCCTTGTCCCACATGCCGTTCTGTTCGTACGAGAGGGCGGCGTTAGTCTCCACGAACTGACAGCGACGTCGCCAGGTACCGTAGAAAAGGTCATCCTCTTGAAGCGACGCATACAGCTCGACAAGCGCGTCGAGATTGCTCTCGCGGACCGTCGCTGATTCGGTCTCAGGCCTAATGGCAGCATTCTCCAGTTGAACCAATGCAGTGTACCAAGCATCGTAGGTTTTCGCTTCGAACTTGAGAACATGAGGGGGCAACTTGCATTCAGGCCAAGTCTTCGCAGCACCCTCGATAAGGGATTGAACGACGTTGGGGCGCTTGTCGATTTGGCGACTGTGGTAGTCCTTCGTTAGGAGGGCCACCATGCCACGCTCCAGGTCAATTCGGTCGTCACGAGCTGTAGCGGACCAGTAGATAGGGAAAAGGGTCACCCAGAGCTGGTGAGCCAGTTGAGAGTCGATGTGTTGAAGTTGCATCAAAGGATCGATAATATCTCGAACCTTGACGTCACCAACCTCGAGCATGAATCGTCGATGGGTAGCCATTAAGGCGTCGTACTTGTCATCAGCCATGATGTTTGGCTCCCTGGCCTCCTTTTCTTTCGTGAAGACAGTTACCAAACGGGAGATTGGCATCGTCTTGAAGTCATCCTGATGGAGTTGGATTGTAGCATTCGTCTCCACCGCGCCTAGCAACAGTTGAGAGGCTTGCGCAAGCCAGTACGTGTCAGCCAAGGTATCCCAGTTCTGAGAAGTCAGGACGTAGGAGAGACGGGCACTGGCGGACTTGGACAAGCTCTTGTCAAAGATGGCCATGAAGCGGTTGCGCATGTCCACATCATTTGCCCTAGTGCCGATGAGGAAAGCGTGCTCCATGCGAACAGTCAGTTCGGTGCGAGTAATCTTGGGGTCTTCGTAAATACGAATGACAAGGTCGAGGAACTTGGAGAGCATGGTGGGATCCTGGCGATGCTCGAACGAAAGCATCTTATGGAGAACTGCCGTCTTCTCTTTAAGAGTTGGCCAAGTTCCTTCCGAGCGGAACACCCAATTCTCAACCATGTTGAGGATCTCTTCGCACATTTCGGTATGCATAGACTTCTCCACGAGGGTTGCGAGAACGCTGAGGAAGGGTCGTCGGTTGTCGCCCAAAACCTCCATCCTCATTGCCACAACCTGGATTTCTTTGATCATAAGCTTTGTCTGGATTTCCAAGTCGTAGGCCGACATCTCTCCCGTCGGGGTGGCGGGGTCCTGAGCACCGCGCGGGTTCATGCCCGCGGCCTGGTTTGCCACTGCGTTATAGTGCTGCACATGCTCTCGCGCATGCTTACTTTGGAGAGCTTTCATGAGCGACAGAATGTGCTGATCGATGACCGTAGCCTTGCGGTTGCCAAGGGACCAAAGAATGTTGACGCCTGACCCGTAATTATTTCCATTCATTGCCTCAGTAGCAAGCTGTGAAAGGTAGGCAACAATTTCGGAAGTCTGGGCTTCAGCTTCGCCTTCAGCATCACCATCTTCCATAGGAGTATCATCTGGCACCGAGTCAAGGACACGCTTGATGATTGATCGGAGATCGCGACCATCGTCAAACTTCTTATCAGCGAGATGAAGGCAATCTTGAATCTCAGGATTCTCCGACTTGAGACACTTCTCCAGTACTTTCTGAATTGCGGGCATGTTCTTCTGAATCCAGTCATCCGACTTCGCATTTAGAATAATTCGCACGACTTGAAGCGTGTTGATGATGTTGGTGAGGAACTTCTCATCATACTTTTCCTTGTCATTAGGGTCCGCGTTGAGAATGTTCTGTGTCTTCTCGCTGGCCAAGATGACGTCGGTCACGTTGGTGAACAGATCCAGCTCCAAATCGCCCCAGTATTGAGGCTGAACCAAGTTGTGGAGCAGTGTCATGGACCTCTTGCAGAGCTCCAGCAGAGCCAGCGGAATAGGAGGAATGGAGGAAGTCGTTTGATCCCGAGGCTTGGCGGAGGGCAGCACGTATCGCTCGTTAAGCTGCGCGATGAACTCCACGAGATACTTAATCATCTTTTGTCGGATAACAGGAGGAATCTGGTACTCGGCTCGTTCCATTTGTCTTGGCACTGGAGGCGACGAGGTTGGCACATCACTATCGAGCTTTCTCTTCTTGGTGTTGGGGGATTCAGAGAGCGCTCGAGACTTGAGAACAGGCGACCTTTTCCCAGTCACCCGCCATTCTTCCCAGGTCCAGATAAGCCACATCATGTTGAGAGCCAGCTTTTTGCTCTCATGAGAAGCGTTCTGGGGGGCGGCAACCTTACGCAAGGAGGTGATGATCAAAACGATGTACTTGTCTCGAGCTTCAAAGAACAGTTCCGGGTGCTTGACGAGGAAGTGGAAAATGCTTGTCATCTGCTGAACATTCTGTCCTTCGTCTGCAAGAATGCGGCGAGGGGCAACGGCCCATGGCGCGTTGCGTTCATTCGGGCCAGTTCCACATCTCTTTGGTAGGACTGGCGCAATCAACTCCAGGGCTTGAGTCACCAAAGCACGACCCTCGTTTTGGTTCGCCTTGAGAAGTGACAAATAGACCTGGGTGACAATTTTGGACGGCGTCTCATAGTGAGCAATGAAGTAACCAATGACCACGTAGGCAGCATGTTTGTTGATAACATCATCCAGTCGAATGAAAGTCCAGCCAAACTTGATGATGTCTTTCCGCGCTTCCTGGAGAGTGGTGTGATAGTACTTGACAAGCATAGCTGAGAGCTGCAACACCTCGTATCGCGTGTGGTCAATGCCAGGCTGGGCTTGATCATCCATTGTCATTTCGGGGTGGACCTTCCAAATCTTGCTACTCACGGCATCAATGACAGCGCGATCCATGAGCTTAGGCGTCTTGTTCTGGTCCGAGTTGTTTCCATTGCGCATGACATCCATTGCGACGATCGGATTGACAATGTAGTGGAGTAAGAAGTGTTTCATCTTGTTGGATGCTGTCTTGCCAGCATACATGTCCAGACATCGCAGGAGAGCGACCTTCCAGGTATCTATCGAATCGCTGCTGATGATCTTGTCGTAGATGAATGACAGCAGCTCTTGGCTCATTTTCAGCTCTTCTGAAGTGACTGAATCGATCAAATTAAAGAGAGCATCGAGGTCTTTGGGAGACCGGTCAAGCGACTTGACAAGAATAGTCATCACTTGTTCGGCAGCCTGGTACGCAGGCAGTCGAAGCTGGGCTGGCAGAGTGTACTGTTTGAGATGAGTCTCCAGGCTTTTGCCAATGGTCTTCAGCCAAGCGATGTTCTCCTTCTTGTCCATCCAGCTATCGGGGCCAGGGAAGTGAGCAATAGAGTAGAGAATATGAATAGTGTTGACCATGACGACAAACTTAGCCTCATTATTTTGTACAATGACCTCGTTACATCGACTGAGCAGGCCCTCCACATTCTCGGCAGCAACTTCCCGAAGAGGATTGCTTTCGGGGTGGCGAAGAACCTGGGCCAAGAAACGACCATACTTGAGATCATCAATCTTTCCAAGTAGGTATATCCAAATCTCCTTGGGATATCGGTTAAGGTACCGATAGATTGGAAGGCGGAACGGGCTCTGGTGGGTTCTTCGTAGCTTCTCTTCAAGACCAAGAAAGCAGTCAATGAGACGCTCCTTGAAGGCCTCAGCCGGGGCAGGTAACAGGTGGAAAATGTTCAGAATTGCAGTGATAACTCTCATCTGGGGCTGTTGCTCGAAAAAGGTGAAGGAGATTTGCTGCAAGACACTGGGCTCGACAATAGAGTCTATCTGATCCAGCAGGCGAGCGCCAATCTCGACCTTGAAGTAACTTGTAAGCAACTTCAGTAGCCGAGAGAGGTTATCAAGCCCAGCTGTGCTTAGGCGTTTGGGGTCTGAGAGGCTCTGGAGTACAGGTCGAAGGCCTCCTTGGAGCAGATCCTTCGGCAATCGCCTATCCACTGCCAAGACTGACTTCAGGGCCTCGTTCGCAGCGTGGATCGTTGGTTTGGACTCGGTGTACAAGCACTTGAAGAAGACCGACAGGATCTTGCCTTTTGTCGGGTTGTTGGCGAACTCCTCAAAAGTCATTGCGGTGCTTAGTAGTCCAATGCATGACACACGGAGGTTAACAATGTGCTCATGCGTTCGGAATTCTGCGGGTTTGTTGGCAAGTGATTCGTCGCTGGCATCGGCCAAGGCTAAGGACTCCATCAACAATCGGTTGAGGTTGTCATCAAAGGTAACCCAGTCGCTCTTGATGCTCATGTGGTATGACATGGCGTTGATGTATCCGATTTGAATGGCGAATGGCAGAGCCCGTAGAGGTTTGGCGAAAATTGGCTGCAGGAACCTGTCCTTGTAAGGGTCGATAAGTTCCCATACCTCGCAGCTAGCCGCCTTTGCGATGAGTTCCAGAGACCGCTTCGCAGTCTCGCGGACATGCTTGTTCATGTGAGACAGCTCATTGTTGAATTGCATACAGATCTGAGCAAGACGAGGCTGCTTTACTTGAGGCTGGCCTTGTTGTTGCTGAATTGGTAGTGCATCCTCCTTCTTGATGTTCTTCGTAATGCGCTCCAATAGAACCTCAAGACTTTTCTGTGCCAAGCACCTTGTCTTCTCCGGGAGATCCTGGGGCATGTCTTTGATGACATACATGAGTGCGCGGATGAATTCGGTTTGCTTAGATGCAACCCAAGCATCGCCCAAGTCCAGCTCAGTGAGCAACAAGTGGATGCCCAGGCTACCACCTGTCTTGGTATACCATTCTTCTTCGTAGCAGCTGTGGCAGAAAGTGCTGCTGAGATGGCCAAAGAAGGGAAGTCGACCAACGGGTGTTTCTGAGCCCAAGATGGTGGCAATGGAGGTGTGCATTTCTCGAATGGCTCCTTGGGCTGCCTGGCGCACATCTGGATGGTCTGATGCGAGAGACTCAACAATAGCGTCTGAAAGATCACGAGTGTCGATATGGAGGGGGCCTTCGCCTGCCAACGGATCGAAGGGACTGAAATTCCTCTTCAAGTCCACCAGAGCCCTTCCAACTTCAACAATGGCAAAGTGCTTGCAAATATTGAGGAGGAAGGTTCGTGATTCCTCCTTAAATTCAGGCATCGACTCCGCGAACATGAGCGCCTTGAGCAAACGCCTCACGGTTTGATCCTCACCATCCTTCTTCGGAATTGACCGTTCTCTGTCAGAAACTTCGAAATTGGTGAGCACGATGTCAAGCTTGCGGGCCATGAAATCTTGGGCCTGTAGCCGCAGGAGCTTGGGGAGATCTTCAGGCAGTTGATCAAACCCAATTCGCAGCTTCAGCTGTGACTTGATTAGGTGAAGAGCCTGCTTCTTGTAATGCGCATCGTACTGTCGATTTTGACTGTTCTTACCAGTCCTGGGCACCTCCATCAGCTTCTGGATGGCTGAGTCAATTCCCATCTCGGCGGGGAACGCTCGGTCTTTCTTCGAACCGATCAGTCTGAGATCGAAGCTCGAGGAATCATCCGCGTATTCTTTATAGGCGAGTGGCAAGGCCCCTGTCATGAACTTGCGGTTGCGACCACCAAGCTTGCCAAGAATCCTCATTGTGGTGTGAGCATGAAAGTGACTGTAGGGATGTGGCTTCAGGTGATCAAACAGAGCCGTCATCAGTTCGTCAATCACAGGCGCCATAATCGGGTCCAGATAATCGGCCGTGAGGTTATCAACACAGAGCTCGAGAGTTCGTAATCCCTGTCCAACAAGGTCCGTGCCAGCTCGCAGGGCAACAACCAAGGGGCGCATCAAGAAGCTCAGATGAGGCAAGAGATGGCTGAGTCGAGCGGGTACCGTGAGACAGAGCTCTACATACAAGTCGCGCTCTGAAGGTTTCCGAGCTGCCATAAGCAGGTTGTTCAGAACATCCAAGAGCATCTCAAGCAGAGGGAGGATCTGCTTGTATAGTTGCTCAAACTTGCCGCCGCCGATGCTGCGGAACAGTGAGCGCAGAAGAAGGAAGTAGTTCATGGGCTCCTCGGCCTTCGTCGACAGCTCGATGGACTGCGTAACGATGCTGACAACATGGGGTAACAAGACCTGCTCATTCTGGCCAGCAAACAATGTGACCGCCATGAACGCTAGTTTAAAGAGTCTGAGCAGAATGGAGGATTTCTTGACATCCGCCGAGCCCACTTGATCTATCCGCTCCATGAGGAACTGTAGCAGCATACCACAAAAGCTAGGCGACGTTGCCTCACTCGCAAGGAAGAATTGAGGGATGTGCAGCAGTGCCGTGTGCTCGAAAATCATGTCGTAGAGTCGGGGAATCTCCTGCTGGAAGACCTCGTGGAAAGTAGCGGGGTCGATGGCATGAAAAACGGTCGCAAAGCTCTCGAGAAGGTCTTTCTCTTCCTTAGTGCTCGACACCATATAAAAGTTTGCCATGTACTCCACTGGTGACATGTACTGTGACTCCGCTGCGGGCTTCTCGATCTCGTAATATCTAAAGACATACGCTCCCTCCCGAAACAGCTTGACGATGACCTTGACCTCTTCAGCTGTGAAGCCGTATGACACATCCTGCCAGTGGGAAGGGGCATTCTGAGGGTCAATTGGCGTGCCAACGTTGCATGTTCTAAGCTGGTAGAATGTGTTCTTGAGACCAGTCATCAAATTTCGGAACAGAAACTTGTTGTCAACCACAGGATCTGCCCCCCGGTCGCGGGGATTAGAGGTTTTGATAGGGACAGCAGTGAAGATGTCAGTTTCGTCCCAATCGGGCGGGTAATCCTTGTCGGCAAGGTAAGTTTCAACTGTCCCGGCTTCGAGTTGCTCATGGTACAGTTTCGAGAGTTTGACGGCATTGGGGTAATGTCGGTTCATGGCAGCGAACTTGTCGGCAATAGCGTTTAGTATCATAATGAGGTAGTGTCGAGCGTCAGCTTTGTTGGGCAGCTTGGCAATACACTCGGCCATGTTTAGAAGGAGTTTGGCGCTCATGGTCTGGAAACTCGTGCCGGGAAAGTTGTCTTGCAGGTTCTTGGTGTAGACCTCGACCGTTTTTCGGATCTGTTCTGGCTGCAAAGAGTCACGGACATGATGGATGAGATCGGCAAGCATACTATACGCCAACGGTCGCATTGTCTCGTGGACAGTCAAGCCATCGCCAGTGAGTGTTCGCTCATCCAACAATTCCACGATTTTAGGAATGAAGATCTTCCGGAAATTGTAATTAATAATATGCCGGATTGCAACAATCAACTCTTTCCTGGTGCCTGACTTCTCCCTAGGACAGTCCTTCAGGAGCCTGAGTATGATGTCAGGCAACCTTGGCAAGAAATCGTTCAGCTGGGATGCGTATTGCCGGAGAAGATAAGCAAGGAAGCTCATCGTCTTTACTTGCGCCGTGATGAAGTCGCCAAATGCGGCCCGGTTCTTAATCGCAGGGCTCACTCCAGTGTGGATGGTTCCCCTCGCAGCAGCATCTTCGTGCGCTTGTTGTTGCGCTTTGGCTTGCAAGCACAAGACACCCTGGATGAGTGGCACGAATTTTCGTACATTAACCTGTACTGTATTTCGATAGATCTGGAAGATTGAAACGACGATAATCGGGCACTCAGAAAGGACTTTGAACGATTGCATGCCTTTCAAGAGCGGTCGGTTCTGTTGCTGGGGGTCAGCACCAAGTTCCGTCACTGAAGCCACAGGCGACCCTGGCCTTGGGGACTGGAAGTTGGTTTGCGAGCTGCCTGGCGTTGAGGGGGCTCCGGGTTGAGAAGGAACTGTGAGAGGTGCACTGTCAAGCAACTCCCTGACCACCTTTTCCATCTGCTCGAAAAGCTCCTGGATCAAAGTCAGGAACGATTGAACCTTGCCCTGGAGCACCTTGTGCTGGTGGCGCATGATGTCTGATGTGATTTTGACACATAGTGTTGCGTTCTCCTCGTTGTCTGTACGGACTAGTTGCATCAACAGATCGACAATGTCTTCGGCGTACGGCTCGAACGGTTCGGCTGGCGCTGGCGAGGTAGGTAATCGATGGAGGACTTCGAGAATGCAGTTTCGGAGTCTCTGTGGGGAGGTTAATAGCAGCACATGCGCATCACACATCTCAACTAACCTGCTCCGGTGAGTTGCTCTGGAAAGTACACGGTCCTTTAAGGATGCCGGTGAATATGGGCATCAATCGTTTCAGGAATGGAGGGTAGATGGGACCGCTTGTGTAGTGATCCAAGCTGTCGCGCAACGTTGTTGCGGCTTCCAACTTGAGTCGGACATCTAAACAACGCAGAGTGAGCCAAACCGTGATCGCAATGTTGGAGCCATGCGACACCAGACAAGGTGGGGTGCGCAAACGACCAGGTGTTCGTACCTATTTCGGGTGTGCTGAGTCGCTTTACGACATCGTCAATGGTGGTGCCCGACATGGTTGCATTATCGGCGTCCACACGACGCGACGCTCCCTTCCATGTGCGGGAGGGCCGACGTTGTGGTAACCCCTTGATGCTCAGGGAATCGCTTCGGAGCTAGTGCTTCGCGAAGCTGTCGCGATAGCCTGCGCTGGTTCGGGAACGAGGGAATCGAGGAGAAAAGTTCGGTCGGCGAAAATGGATGTGAGGTTGCTTCGGTGAGTTGATGGCAGACTTAGATTTCGGGTGGTGGAGGGAATGGAGGTGTTGCCTTGATTCTTCGCAAGGGCTTAGGCGTGGTGGATTTCCAGGTAGACATGAAGGTCGCCTCGCGTTGAAATTTCGAGAAGGTCGAATCTGGGGACCGACGCCGCCAATTCCACATGCGCTAGGAGCTGTAAGAACAATATTCCGCCGCTAGTGGCTGCAGGCCAGCCCACATAAGTGGGGCAAGAGCGTCCCAGTTGGTGGACGAGCTTCCATGCCATTTCGCCTTATCTTATCATATCTAATCGAGCATCCAATTGCACTTCAGCAAGCAGCAACCAAGGGCATCAGGTGTCGTTATCAGTGCCGCGCACCAGCGTGTCGTGGATTGCTGAATGAGGCATCACTTACTTGCCTAGTTATGGGTTTTCTCGCATTTGTGGTAAGCCATTTGATATTTAGAATCTAGAAAACTTCTGCCTCCTGCCTGTTGCCTATATCCACGTGGCAACCAAAACAGCAACGTGGATTGGTTATGAGACTGCTCAGATGCCCCACCAAACACCACAAACGAAGTATGTTAGGCAGTGGAGGATCCAACTCCTCCTCCTCCCAAATATCTTCCTAATTACAAGCAGTCCAGTTACCTGATTGCATGACCGTTAAAGCCTTCCCATTAAAGGGCCTCCCTAATCACATCTTTCAACCTACCTTCTCACACATACCTTAGGTCGGGCTTCGAGAGCGATATTACGCGCATTTAAACCTCAAACCTCTAATCAATTCAACCCACCGCACCAAAGCCGACAAGATGAGTGGAGAGTTTACTGCCTTTTTCTATGGTACGTCCCAAGTTCACTCACTTGGTACTCTATAGGGTATTGTGCTGACCTGTATCACAGGGACCTTGGTAAGATAAGGATCTCAACAGGAGATCACATCACAATACTAACATGCAACAGATGGCCCCTGAGGTCTTTTTCAGTGTCTGTTATGGAGACAAGGACCCCCCACAAGTCATTAAAAACATGCATACCTTTGCACCAGCAGTATTGGAAGGATATTGTCGCCATCGCGTTCGATATGCTGACTATCCTGGCATCATCGCCGAGAAAGGACACACGGTTCTTGGAGTCTACGCCACGGGGCTGACTGACGCCAATATGGTGAAGCTTGACTACTTCGAGGGTTCAGATTACGACAGAGAAACCGTCAAAGTCAAGCTTGTGAAATCGGCCGGCGACACTACCCGCGGTGATGAGTACAGGCAGGCGTCGGTGTACGTATTCAATCAGCCTGACGATTTGGAGAAAAAGGAGTGGGATTTCGAGCACTTCCGAGTTGAGAAGATGGGCTACTGGACGCGAGGTGAATGGAAGGCGGACCAAGGTCAGGACCACCATTCTGAACTTGGCAGTATAAAACACGGCGACTAATATTTTTAGCAAGACCCCGAGGATAAGGCTGGTGTCAGCACGTCGGGTTGAGCAGGTTTTGTAAGCGCCGACCTCAGACGTCTTGGCTGCCGATATGGCCGCAGGAGATGTAAAGGCGTCCGGAGCTGGCGGTGAAGGATGAAAAGATGACAGCAGTCGCGACAGAGCGAATGGGAAGTACGGTATTTCGAGGTGCCAGCTGTCACGCATATCGGAAATGAACTGAAATAAATAACATTCGTCTCTTCCCAATGCAAGCGCCAACTGTAAAACAGTGTCCAAATGTGTGCGTGCACCAACGAGCGACCCAAAAGGACGGCCTCGCGCCTAACCAAGCGATCGGTAGCGAGGTGTCCGCAAACGGAGAGATAAAATCCCGAGAGTCTGGAGAGATGCTATCGGTGTTGGTTGTGAGTACGCCACGCGGGGTCCTGTCATTGGGGCTCGGCCGATCTGTCAGGTCGTAAATCTGAAGGACTAGCCGCCTTCCTTCGAGCAACAGAATCAGGTGGTCGCCAAAGTGATTGTCGTCGGCTTGCATTGAACGATGCGAATAGAGAAACGTTGCAAAGTATCCTCCTGACAAGTGAAGGTTACGATGAGTTTCCTAATTCGGTTGTCAAAGGATCTCCAGACTTGGCCATCGGGTCAGGGCCACGGTTGATCTCAAACAACGAGTGAGCAGAGAGAAACGGTTTTCATCTATTTGTGAGGTGGCTGAGAACCACTGCAAACAATGGAACGCAATGTGGCCAAAGAAGGGGCACTTGCTCCGGGGTATTCGAGCTGCGAGCGGGGACGACGTTTCATGCTGTCAAGTCATCTCGTGTCTATTATAGCCGCCCTGGTCCATTGTATGTTTGATGTAAGGTGGGAAACAAAGAGGCAATGGCCAGAAAGCACGGGCAGATCTTCCACGGATCCACCAAAAATGCTACAGAAGGCTGGTCGGTGCTGGCCCTGCCGAATCCCGGGCTTCATGCAGCATCCATGTCAAAGTTGTCGTACGTAGACAGAGAGTTTCTCTTCCTTTCTTGCCTCACCAGCAAAACTCTGATAGTTTACTGCCATTTGCACATCGCATCGGCCCGTCACCTTGTCTTCCTTAAACCGGCCAGGATGAACGACAGGTCCGGCGCGTTTCGTCCCATCGCGCCATAATCGCGTCCCCCTTGTTTCTTCGGCACGCATTCTCCGGCGGCCGCCGAAACCGATTCATGAAGTCCCCATGAGTAGCAACGACTGCTGTCAGCGTTGAAGGTGAGACAGCCGGCGAGTATTCTCACGCGACTATTGGGTAAAGGTGAGGGGCATCTAGCAACGCCAGACCGTGGTCTCTTCAAGCTACTGCGATAGGCCGGTCTTACCCTCAGTGAGAGTCACTAGGGAAGCAAGAATGGCCATACAAACGAAAAATGCCCCGGAGAATATCAACAAGTTGATGTCACACAGGGGCAAGCAAGGGATATTCTGGGGATCAATTGGTAGGCTGGGCGGCTGCATTGGAGGCCGCAGTAGCACTCAACGCTAGCGGTACAGCTGTCTCGGAGTGGCTGTAGCTGCTCCCTAAAAAAGTCGTTAGGCTGCTAGAGGCACTGGACTCAAATTAACTAGCGGTCAATAGCGCACCGACCATGTTAGAAGGGAGGGCCAGTAAGGCGGGAGGAAGGAGTGAGAGGGAAGGAGCCAAAGGAGCTTTCGGTTGCCTCCTCCCGATCGACTAGGCGCGCAGAAACCGAACCAACAGAACTTCAACCATCCACTAGCAAAATTCACAACACTAAAACATGTCAGCTTGCGATGTCTAGGATACAGCCCCGCGCAGCTTGACGCTTTAGCAACTCATGAGAGACATTCCGACCCGCCGAGGAAACAGCGCTCTGTCGTCCACTCACGAGTGGGTGTTTCCGGCAGGTGACAGCCCGAAAAAAAAAAATTTGGACGGCTTTGAAACTGGGCTAGTTTCACCACAAACACTGGTTGCGATGTTCGTCGTCATCTAGTTCATGGCTGGTGACATTCTCCTGCCGAAGCAGTCACCCTTCGCATGGTCCCCCATCAGCAGGCACCCAAAGTCCTACAGCTCCCAAGCCAGAAGGAATCTCAGGGGGGCTTCGGACAGTGTCGCTGTGTCAGGCCTCCCAGGAAACCATGCCCAATGTGAGAGCAATTCTCGAGCAATGCCTTCGAGATGGCTATTATGCGCATCCCGGTCAATACGAATAGTCTCGAGCCTAGCAGTGACAGTGGCTTGAACTGTTCGGAGCTGAGCCGCAACCCGTCGCGAACGGCGAAAAGACCAATGCGAAAAAACCTGCACGTATTAGTCCAAATATCCGGCAAAGGGACGAATCTTGACTCAGCCTACACGCGGCACGTACGCCATGATGTCGCCGGACTCAGCACCGTTTCTTCTTTGGGCCTCGACTGTCGTCTCAGAGTCGACAATGTCTGAGGCTTGGCAGCATCTCGACCGACGACTGGTGGTGAGCAACTTTCAGCTAACCCAGATCCAGTTGATCGGCTGCCCCGACCCGTCCCAGCCAGCCAGCCCCTGAACCCCTGTGCCTGACTGTCCCCCTGAATGGCATCGGACCCCACAGTCATGGGTCATGGACAAGTCTGCGGGTGATGGCGACGGCCTCAAAGCTAGAGGCATAGCAAAGGATTCGCATCGGCTTTGCCTCAAACGGGGATCGCAGAGCAACCATGCGACCCCAACCCATCAGCCTCTTCCGGAATGCTCTGTTCTGACAAAGGCCAGTGCTCGGCAGGATGAGACGGCATCTCAACTGTAAGCAGATGCTTATGAGCTGGCGGTGGCA
Organism: Dactylonectria alcacerensis; assembly: GCA_029931735.1. Lineage (NCBI taxonomy): Eukaryota > Fungi > Ascomycota > Sordariomycetes > Hypocreales > Nectriaceae > Dactylonectria > Dactylonectria alcacerensis. Next base: position 2,616,456 of record JAPMUZ010000004.1, read on the forward strand.
TGCCGGGAAGCCGTTGCTGAACCCCTGGCACCGTGGCACGCTAGAAGCGTGACCGAGCCACTGGGTTACGCAAAAGGGCCAATGAAGGCCCATGAAGCCCATGAAGCCCCCCATGATGGGTCGTCGCGTCGTCTCCATTTTGTGGCGGACTCCGATTCCGAGCAATCGGTTCGGCCGGGTCTGATTGGCGGCCGTCATCCTGGTCGGAGACGTCAACGCACATCAGGGACACCAATGACTACCACAAAGTCCCATACCGCATAGCATTGCTTTCATGCCCTACGCTGTGCATGGCGCCGTTCTCCGTCCGTCGTACCTTGTACACCGCGCTCAGCTCTTCGCCACTCTGGGCGGCCTACGCTAGGCTGACGGCTGCGTAAGGCAAGCGAATCAGAAAGTACTGTTACTCTGAAGCTTGCAGAAACCAATCCAGCATGACAAGGACCTGACAGATCTGCATGAGACCCGTCTTGGCCCGTCCCCTCTTTAGCTAGCTTTCCGCGGCCACGTCTCCATCTCCGGCAGGTCCTGTTCAACAGTATTCATCCTAGACCTTGCAAACGCCTCCGCAGTCCGCATTAGCCAGGGGTCTGAACGCCGTCTGAACTCGGGGCGTCCTGGACCAAGCCCGCTCACACGACTACTGGTGACCAAAATCGCCTTGAAACAATACGCCCAGCCTATCACCAGCTGTTTGCTGCACATCCCTCTTGGCTTTCGTACCCCTGGACTTCCCGCCATGCTTCGAAACGCCCTTGTCTGAGACCCATCCCCGAACCTGACTGGCCGTGACATTCAGAACATGTCTCTCCCTTGTCTAAATGGGGCTGTGGCTCACCCAGATCGCCCATCTATGCACTTGGTCCAAGGTTAGCGCTTGTTCCTGCAGCTCTGGTCGACATCCCCTTTCTCCCTAGCCCCAGTCTGACTCTCCTGTGGGCATCCGATGTCCAGTCCTTAGATCGAACTCCAGTCCATATAAGACGTCGCGATGGCCACTCTCTATCGTCTCTTTTGTTCTTCAGGCTTCAAGTCACAGTCAATCCTTCCAGTGAGATAGTCTTCACGACATTCCATTCCTTCTTCTCTCTTTCTTAAAGGCTAGCCCTTTACTTCCATTCCCGCTTTCAAAACTCACTTCATAGTATTGCCTGGCGCATTACCTATCTACCATCTTTTGTGATACCACTACATCGACTTACATTGTTCGATATCTGTCTTGACGACAATCTCACTGCATATACCTCATATCTATCGTCTGGAACGCTTAGATTCTACCCTCCTTCAAAATGTTCTCCAACACAATTCTCCTTGCTGGACTGGCCTCCGTTGCCAGTGCCCACATGCTTATCAGCAACCCCGTGCCTTATGGCAAGTCGTCCCTCAACAACTCACCTCTGGCAGCCGACGGGTCCGATTTTCCTTGCAAGCTTCGAACCGGCGTTTATGAGGCCGAGGGAGCCAGCAACTCCTACGCTCAAGGAAGCACCCAAACCCTGTCCTTCCTTGGTACTGCTGTCCATGGTGGCGGTTCATGCCAGATCTCCATCACCACCGACAAGGAGCCCACCTCCAGTTCCGTCTGGAAGGTTATCAAGTCTATCGAGGGTGGCTGCCCTGCTAAGGGACAGGAGGGAAACATTGGCGATGATGCCAACGCCGAGGATCCCTACACGTACGACTACACCATCCCCGAAGAGTTGGTTGCTGGAGACTACACCATTGCCTGGACCTGGTTCAACAAGGTCGGAAACCGCGAGATGTATATGAACTGCGCTCCCCTCACTGTTACCGGCGACGGTGGCGAAGAGGGTCACTTGGACACTCTCCCCGACATGTTCGTCGCAAACATTGGCAATGGTTGCAGTGTCGCAGCGGATCATGATGTTCAGTTCCCCAACCCCGGTAACGATGTTGACATGTTCAATGGAAACACCGAGGCTTGGACCACTCCTGACGGCACTGGCTGCCAGGCCGGAAGCGACGATGTCGTTGCCACCAGCGTTCAGGCAACCAGTGCCGCTGCTGCTCCCACTACGGCCGCCCCTGTTACCACGGCAGCTCCTGGAAACAGCAACGAAGGAAGCACTGCTACTGCCAGTGTTCCCGGAGGTGTCTTCCTCACTGTCTCCGAAGAGCCAGCTGCTACTACCGCGGCCCCGGTTGTGACCACTCCTGTTGCCACCGAGGCCCCCGTCGCTACTACTACTGCTCCTGCCTCTGGCGATGATTCTGGCGATGATTCTAGCTCTGGTGAGAGCTATGCCGCTGGTACTGCCTGCACTTCTGAGGGAGAGTGGAACTGCATCGGCGGCTCATCATTCCAGCGATGTGCCAGTGGTGCTTGGACCGCAGCCCAGGCTCTCTCTGACGGCGTGACTTGCACTCCTGGTCAGTCGACTGACATTTCCCTTTCTGCAAAGAGAGGCGTGGCTAAGATGCGCCGCGCTCTGCGCATTCGTGCATAAGTATCCTTTCGGAACCAAACAATCATTGGGCTGATGGGCTTTTGGATAAAGGCAATGGGGCGTCGGCTTGGGCTTGGGCTTGGGCTTGGGCTTGGGCGCTATCATGGGACATCTTCATAGATTTCATTTTCTCTTCTTCTTCTTCTTCTTCTTCTTCTTCTTCTTCTTTTTCTAGCTGTGGTTCGATACATTTTCGAGTCTCGCTGTATTTCTAGAAATTAAAATGACATTTCAATCGACTCGGTCCGTACTGCGCCTTTCACCAGTGACAACCAGCCTTCCCTAGGTATCCTAAAGAAACAAATACGAAAACAACCTCCTGAATCATTGATCATTATCATTTACACATTAAGCGGTGCGCATTCCAGGAGAAGCTTATATCCATGAGCCTCTCTTATTAATCTGGTTTTTCCTCCAGTAAAATGAACGTCCATGCGGCTGAGGAGACTTGTCTTTCTTTTTCGTAGACGGTAGTTTGACCGGCTCCACATACGGGTCGACTTCAACACCAATGTGCGTATCCCCATCAACACTGACGAATTTTCCAAAACTGAAGGTTCGATACGTCTGACCGGGCGTCTGTTTCCAATTAGGGCTAGCCAGTCGGCTCGACGCAATGTATGCCAGTATTGAGCCGAGAGTTGTCGGCATGCGGGGGAGGACGAACGCAACAGCCCGGATATAGAAAACCATTGCCGCCGCCGCATTCAGGCCAAGAACCACTATGGTGATGAAGAATGAGACGTTTCCCATGAAGATCCTAGTTTCCTCGGTGTTCCGAATGGCGGTGATGGGCTTTGTGTCTCCGCTTTGGTCGAAAAGGTGTTCGTTCAAACTCAGAAGGATCGCGAAAAGTCGACGATAGATGTCTTCCACGACCGGCACTAGAGGTCTCGGATCTGGTGCCGGCAGCTTTGGGTCCAGAACGTCCCTTGAACCCATCGATAGCACTATGAGGTAGTTCATCCAATCATTTGACAATGTGTCGTTGTGCCATTCGAAGGCGCCTGCGTTGAACTGGTGGTTGAGGTGCGCAAACATGCCATCCGTGTGTTCCTTCGAGTCTGCGTAATCCAAGGTCGTCTTGAGATTGCTGGTCTTGTTATATGAAAGAATATATCCCGAAGAGTCAACTGTCAAGTTAAACATGGCTGTCTCGAAGATCGGGCGGCATATAAGAAAACTGGCTTCGACCGTGCTATTGACATCCTCCGCTTTGGCAGAACGGCCCCAGCCCAGCGTCAGGGGCACATCGCAAGCGTTGGGTCTGTTGTCAGAAGTCAACGTCTTGGCGTACTCACACGCCGACACACCGGATGAGCGGTTGGATGTGTTCTCCCGGATCTCTACACCGGCTGTATCTATGAGACTTCCGCAGGTCTTGCTACCAGGCGGTGTGATAGTCGCAGTCAGATTCAATGGTAAGTCAAATGCAGAGGTTGGCGTGCAGTTTGCATTGACGCCAAATCCTCGAGTCTCGAGGCTGTATGTGTCTCCGGCCTGGTTTGCGTTGGTGTTGGGTAACTCGTATCGTTGAAAGAAATATTCTGTAGATACCCATGGTGGCAGTGTTGTTCCGGATGACATGTTGGCCATGGCGACATACATGTGATCTTGGTACCCTGATGAGGCAACGAGGTTTTGGAAGAGAAAGGACCCAAAAGAGTATACCGAGCTGTTGTCAAATCTAGGCGCGAAAGCTGGCTGAAGCACCTCACCGTACGTGGCCGTCATGGGGGCTTCGTCGAACAAGGAACCAAGGCCAATGGCAAGTACGTTGGCGAGGAGAGCCATTATGCAAACCAAGGCTAGAGTGAAGTGACGTGATTTGAGGGCTCTGAATAGGGTGAGTTGTGGTGGGATAGAGGTATACGTAGCGTCTATTGAGACGGACGGGCGTGCTTTTCCTTCCCAGAGACTCTTGAACGGCTGCAGCACACAGAGCATTCTGTTTAAAAGCACCCAGACCGGTTCGATCAATGTGGCGAATATCGTCGGAATGTAATTCTCTAACAGTTGCAACACCTCGAAGTTTTCGGATGGGCGTTGGAGCCCTGGCTTTGTTAGTAGACACACCTTGTAGATACTCTAAAATGTCTCACCGTTCAACTTCTTTTCTTGTAACTTCAAGAAAGAAAGGCCTGCGATTCCGGACATAAGAACCACAATGAAAACGGACCCGGTCCATCTCCTCAGCACCCACGGCTTCACAGGATCGTAGTCGCTCTTTTGAAGAGTCTCGGCTCGCTCGATGGACCTATGCAGATCGGCCTGGGTTTTGTAGATGGTGGCGCGGGTGTTTTGCGAGTAGCGATCGTAGGAAAGCCGAAACTCGTCATTTCGGAACTCTTCCAGTAACAGCTTCTCGTCGGCTTTATCCATCGGTCGAAACGCTTGAAGAAGCTCGGGACTGTCTCGGAAAATGTCGACATGTCTTCCCAGTGTCGAAGGGTTCATGGGCAGGTTGCTCAAGGCTTTGCGGGTAAACCAGAGCACGAGAGCCGTGAATACGGCGACGACGCCGAGGAGGCATTCGACAGTCGTCGCGAAGACCCTGCTGACAACAATGCCATGGAGGGAAAATTCGACCGATACGGTGCGGTTGGCGACCTGCGTGGAGTTGGTGAGTAAGTCGTTGACGGCAACGGAAAACAAGTGTTGATGAGCGTCGAAGTAGACCTCTGCGAGGGTGTCTGGGTTAGAATAGTCGGTGGTGGGCAGCTCTCGCCCGGCTAAAGCAAAGCCGACCATGTTGGAGACGGGACGCGTGAGCCCAGTGCCGTTGAGGCGCGGCGTTTGCTCGACAACGTTGTTGGATGGGAAGTCCTTCACTATAAGGTCTTGGGGCATCCCGTTGGCAAGAAGATATTCGAAGGCGGTGGTGTTGAATTCTTCAGCTGTGAGAAGTTCCCGTGGAGACAAGACTTGAATTGAATCGTTGATTGGTTCCAAGCTCGAAGATTCGACTGTCACCAGCACTTTTTGCTTGTAATACAGCGGTTGGCAGTAGAGAGCCGTGATGTTAAAGTCTGGAGTTGTTGAACCCGAAACGGGAACTGGAGTCGCCCACAGAGCCAGAAATTGATGCGTAGAGTTTTCGGTCTTCGGGCATTCCGGGCCTGCCAGGGAGTAGTCGGAGAAGGCGCTAGATGAGTACCCGATGTACAGCATCGAGTAGTTTGCGTTTGCGCTGAACGAAACGGTCGCGTTGCAGCCTTGACCGTTTAGAAAGTTGAACGACGCCCTCCCTCGCGGCCCGCTCTGCTCCATCTCAGCCGGCCAGCAACTCAGTTCCGTCGAAAGCTTCGTCGTCTCGGCTGTCCAGTTTGTCGCGACCGTATCGGGCGCCGGATCATCTTCGAGGTAAAAGGGAAGCAACGCAAATTCTGACGTCGTAAACGGGGCATACGGTTGGTTAAGCCAGCCTATGGCGTATCCAGTGTTCAAAACGTCCGGGCTGAGGAGGGCTTCCTGCTCAAGTAACGGACGCAACTGCGAACGCGTGCTAATCGTGGCTGACTTAGTATGTGTAACGGTATCTAAACCCATCAAGGCGCTTTGTAGAGGCGTGAGGAGCCAAAAGACCATGACCATGGCAGTCCCTGCGCAGAAGACAGGCCAATGCCTAGTCTATGTTAGCCCAAGACAATATTACTTAAAATCATTGCCAGTTCCCACCTCTTTCGTGCAGATTTGAAAGGAACCGTAGCGACAAAGTCGTACTGGTAGTCCATAAAGAGCGAATTCTCGCCCGTGGCACCTCCCGGCTTAGAGAGTTCAAACCACGGCTGCATTCGTTTTGCGTCCAGGTCGATCCAACTCCATATGATGCTGTACAAGACCGCTATCGTGGTCGGCACGTAAAGGTAGCAGAGTCTGGCGTACGTCGGTATCTCTTCGAGCGATGGAGACATGGCGAGACCTCCCTGTGCCTTGCTTCGCTGGGCCAAAGTCTCAATAGCCGCAGCGAGGAGCAAGGTTAGAGCGATAACAGCAGACAGGATCGGTGTCGATAGGGACAAGGGCTTCCAGCCGACATTCGAGTCGTCTTCGGGGGCCACGCTCTTGATAGCCTGGAACGACTTGGTCTTGTCGCTAGTCATCCGCCTGCTCCACGCTCTGCTCTTCTTCTCGACCACCAAAGGCTCGACCACGAGAGCGAGAGGCTCGATGGCGGCATTTTCAGAGACTCGCTCAGCCATGCGGTCCCAAGCGGATGTCATGGTGCAACACAGAGCTCCGAAGAGCGAGAGACGAGAGGAAGCGAAAGGAGCGGCCAGCCACCAGTGAAATCAGCAACTCGGCACGAAAGAAACGTATATGATCAAGAGAAACATTCTAGCGAATTCAAGTCGGACGCGTGGTCTCTAAAAGGAAATTCTCAAGTCGTGCAGAGCCGGAGGAACCAGCCCTCCTGGCCAAGTGCCGAGTCCGTGAGCCTCGCGACCAACACACTTACACGAACAGCACAAACAGCTGGCGCAGCAAAGTAGGCGAGCAGCTGTTAAGGCCAGTTCAATATGCATGTTGGTCGAGCTCTTGTTGATGCGAAACATGATGCAGACCAGGCCATGCTGGTCGGAATAGATCCATGCGGGTCAAAATAGGGTCATGCTAGTTACTAAAGACGGGCCGGCTCAGCGGTTTAAGCGCCGTGATCTGGCATCGGACCAATCCATTGCAAGCTGCCGCGGAAGATGGACATGTGCCCGAGGCCCTAAATAGGTTCTGGCCCCACAACTAAACTGCAGTAAAAGCGCTGTACACACTTTACTTAGGTATTTGTATTTGTTAGCAGCCGCCGTTGCAACATATATCCCCTAGTCCCTGTTAGCCTTTCCTAGTCAAACCTCGAGATGCAGCCCAAGCAGAGGTCTATCACTCACTATATTGCATCTGTGGTCTTCTCCATGGCTCGCTCCAAATATCCGCGGCCACAGCCAGACCAGCGAGAAAAGGGCTACTGTAGTTCATTTCAAAACCTAGGCACAAAAAGCTTTTCTGCTACCCCAGGCGACCGTTTGTCACGGCCATTATTGAGCGTAAAAAGCCAATGTCAAGCGAGCGTGTCGGCTGTAAGTTGTAGCCGCCCGGCGCCAGAAAGAGTTCCAGGGTGTCGGCCCACTAGCAATACGTGATTGGCGTGCAGGGGGTTCTATTTCCGACAGGCTATTAATCTAGCCGCTGCCACGTCGAGCCTGAGCGCGGCAGTAATGTCATGTAACGCGACCTGTTGTTAAACCTGCTTACAGTGTGAACTCTCATTATGCAATGGGAATCTTGATGCGGGTACAAACTTTGTTGGGATGACATAAGGCGGACTTGCTGCGATGATGCAAGGCGGGATGATACAAGACAGGAACGATACATGAAACGAGTTTGGCATGAACTGGTCTTCGAAAACCCCTGCGTGACACAGATCGGATGAAGCTTGAATCCCTCGGATTGTCCCGCTGCCGAAATTGGCTGTTGGTCGAGGGATCGTCGGGGAACGGGATGCATGGCACACGAGGTACCGTGCTGCGTAGTGAGTAGGTATTCCTTTGTCCAGGCGGTGTTGACCTTTGACTTGGAGTCTTAACTCAACAAGGTGTCTAAATCCCCAGTTCATGCTTAGGGAAGGGTTATCTGTATATTATTGGTGTTCTAAAGTCGCGCTTCCTCTAGTGTAAGTCAAATCTATCATTCGACTTACCCTACATCCAAATGAAGATGGTTGTAAGCCGCTTAAACAACACAGAATAATTAGAACCTGCATCAATCTTCCTCGTTCTGCCAGTAACCAATCAGCACACCATCAGGTCTTCTGTTACACAGAGATTCCACACCACCACGCGGGGACAAGCACACCCCCTCCCATGCGGCTGCACGCCACAATGCACTTTGCTTACCAACGTCACATTCTCAAGTCCGGTCACGACCTTGACTAACCGTTCATGTAATGGAGTCATTTCTTTGACCACAGAACAATATCAAGTCTTGGATTCAAACCGTGATTCTTAATCATACAATAATTAACATTGTCCCATCTCTATAGGCTAAGGGATCACGTTCCCAAAGAGCCCTTGTGGCCTCCAAATCCATTCCCCGTCTCCTCCACCTCCTCCATCTCCTGTCTGCTGCCCTGCTACCCTTCCCTAGCCGAGATTGGAGGAGTCAAGAAAAGAAATGAAGTCAAAAACAGGGATATAGGTAGAAAGCTGTATGCCATTTCCACTCCTCCATATAATACCGTTTCCAGCATGCCACCGTTCGGGTGGCGACAAAAGAATCCGGCCCCTCGGAAAATAAAAATAGAATAATGGATTCGTTGCGTGTTCGACACGACATCCCCAACGCCGAAATGTTTTTACCAATGTAAAGAGTTGCCTCTTTGCGGAGTTTCGCAGAAAATTAAGAGTCTCATGCCATCGTTGTCTGTGCGCCAGTGCCGGTGCAAGCTCTTCGTTCTTCTAAACAGTTGTTGCCCCTCGTGGATGTTTAGATCTCGATCGTTTTCATCGACTCGTCTGCAACCTCGGGCTGCTTCCCGTTGGCATTTCCGTTGGCCTTGGGCACCTCGATATCATTGACCTTGATAAGGTCTGACTCCACGCGAGTTAGTTTGCTGGGTCCGGGGCCCTTGCTCTCGTTGCTCTGCCGAGGAGTCTCGACTTCAACGAGCTTGTCGGGCTCTATGATACCGCTGGCGATCTCCGGGATGGTGGATTCCTCCGTCACTCTACTCAGGGGGGTGGCCGCCTTTCCGTATCCAGGTCGCATGGGGCTTGTTAGGGGAGAGTTTCCGTTGAGGCGCTGTAGGGATCGCCCACGGGCATCGCCGGGCTCGATGGGACTGGCGTAGGGAGATGAGGAGCGGGATCCGATGGGAGAGTTGGATTTGCCCCGGGGTGCCATGGATTTTCGGTTTGCCGCCCGTCGTCCGTATTTCTGGTCCATCCTCCATCGCAGAATGCTGAAGTAGGAAGGTTCAACCCGCGTCTCCTTGAACTCTCGCAGCTTAAGCTCGCTGGTGTCTTCGTCCACATACCACTTGCCACTGCTGAGGTCGTCGGCAACAACCGACAGAAGAGCCGCCCAGGAACGAGCTACCACGTACTTTGTGTCGTAATCGCGGCCGAACAAGATGATCTGGCCCCACTGACCGCCGGGGCCCGGAGCAAGATCGACAGCCAGGTTGTTACCACCCCAGTCTCGTACTAGGGGAATCCAGCCCGCGTGTGCGTAAGCCTTTTGAACGCTGTTGGGAGGAACACAATCTTGTCGGGAGATGAGATCCTGGCGCCAGACACCGGGAGTGTTGTTGCCAGGGCCGCCATGCCTCGACGATGACGCCTCGTTACTTCCACCAAAGGCTTTTGAGGGCGTCGCAGGTTTCGCGACAGCCGTCTCTAGTAGGTACTGATGGTTGACCTTTCTCCAGTTCTCCCACTCCTGCACAATCTCCTCGCAGTCCAGCAGCATGGAGCCAAAAATGATTCCAGTAGGCATTCCTCCTCGCTCCTGGCCATCGTGGGCCATCAGCGATTCTCGCACGTCCTGGGGGAGTGAGCAGTCGAGCTGGTGCTCAAGCTCGTTCAGGTCATTGTTAGTGGCACCTTCACATAGCTGGTCGAACAATTCAGGGTAGTTTTCATCGGCCCAAGCATCTATCCGCCTCCAAGTGTGAGCGACTGGTGGCGGAGGGGGCAGGCCATCCTGGAAGCTCTGCATCGGGACATCGCCGGGGCTTTGGACCTCGAAGCCGTCGCCTTGGCTGGCATTGCGAGCAGCAATGCCTCTTAGGCCGGGAGAGTAGGGAGCATTTGCGGGGCTGGTAGGCGTGTAGGGAGCGGTTCCGGGCGGGAGAGTTGCACCGTTGGAGGGCGATGCGCGACCAGATTCGTCGGAATAGGGGGAGGAAACATCGTGGCGAGAGTCGGAGGCGGTGGCGACGCCGGTCAGAATGTCGCTGCGGCCATTTTGCAGGGGGACGTGGCGGCCAGTACGATAGGGGGAGTCGAAAGTAGAATCTGGACAACGAATTGATGAATTAGCGGACGGGTCGGGCGGAAAACAAGACCAGGACTAAACAATGAGGTGCGCATACGTCTGTCATTGCTGGTCATGGCATGCCAGATTGAGCGGAACGTGGAACCGAAGCTGAGCGAGAGTGGACAGTTAGCGACTGTGTGGACAGACAGATGAGACTACGAGCATGCAAGGGCCGAGAATGTAGACTTGAGAATGCAGACCGATAGCAGCGGGTTGAAGGAACTGGAACTCACCCGTCCATGATGGCAGCAACAGGGGCCTCTGGGCCGGAAGAGCACGTTGAAAGAGCACGTCGAAAGAGAGAATAGATGCGAGCCCTGTTTGCTGGTTCGTGGTGCTGGGCGGATCGGATTAAGGTCGAGAGGCGCTGCTGGTAGAGAGAAAAGGGGAAAAAGAGTCGCGGCGGTCGCGGTCGCGAAGTTCGTTGCCGTGGACGAAATCACGGGAGAAGGAGGATCAAAAGCAGAGGGACAGGTGCCAGTGCCAGCGTCAATGCCAGCGGTAAAGCTTGTGCCTATGCGAGTATGCGTGCAGCCACCCGCTGCAGTGAGTGTGTCTTGTCTGAAAGGTACCAGGGTATCCACCACGTCAGGGTCCCTCTCCCCAAATATCCAGGGGAACGAGCAAGCTCCGAGTCTGAGGCGACGAGGGATGGATGAGGTGGCTTCTGCCGCTCGGACGCGTGGGGTCGTAGGGGTGGTGTCGGGAGTCGGTAAAGTCGACAAGTCTTTTTGGCTGTCAAAAAGTGTCACGATAGACGGAAGGGGGATGGGGAGAAGAGACGAAGAAGTAGTGTGGAAGCGGGAGAAGAAGAAAAAGCAATAAGGGAGTGTGTGAGAGAGAGAGAAATGCCGGGATTTGATCGACATGCGCCGCAGCAGGGACGAGGAGGAAAGGACTGATGATGATGAGAGAGGGAGAGAGACAGAGAGTGGTGGATGGATGGATGGATGTATGATTCAAGGCAGAGAGACCAGGAGACCCAAGGCGACTAAAAGGAGACTGGACTGGGCCAACAAGGAGGGAGACTGACCAACAAGGAGATCAACAGGGAGATCAACAAGGAGACAAGAGCGCAAACCCCGGTCAATCAATCAATCGGGTCCTGTCCTGGACTCTCGCTCTAGCGACCAACAATTGGTGTGGGTGGCTCTTTGGGTCGGGGGTATGTGGGTGGCTCTAACTTATAATTTACAGTGGTGTAGGTACCTCGAGGTGTTGTTGCACAGCAAGTGGTCTCACTTCTTGTTGTCCGCTGCCACTCCCCACGGGTCCTACCTAGTCTACAGCGCTGTGGAATTTTTCACTGGGCTGGCGACACCCGATCCATTACACTTGTGCAAACGGCTGTGGCTGGATTGGTTGGTTCTGGTTTGGACTCCCCGAAAGAAGACAAATGTAGTTATAGAGGCTGCAAAATGCAGATAGCCGCGCGTGTTCCCCTATGGCGTTTTGCGACGGATGATAGAGCGCAGAGAACGAGCAGGATGAATATTTAGGACGCGGACAGCCGCGACAACGATGATGGAATATGTTGTTGTAGCGCCAGTGGAGGGAAGCACCTGCCCGCAGCATAGGTAGGTAGGATAACAGGATACGCGGAAGCAATGGAAGGATGAGAGAGAGGGGCGGAATACTATGGAAAGGGGAACGGAATCACTTGGGAGGTCTCCAACCAGGTGCAGAAGAATGAATAAACACCCTGGTCCTCCACGATGCAACCCGTTTCGGGGCGATTTAATGACTATTGTTTTGGCCGTCACTGACGCGAGAGGGACCGAGATTCAAGGCTGATACCAGTTAAGCGATAGATGAGATGAGGACGCTTCCAGAATCCAGATGCACACAAACGCCAACGCCCGCATGATTTCCTAATTCAAAATTCAAGGAACGGGCCCTTGGTCCTTTAGCGATCGAACCTGTTTTGAGTCCTGAGATAAGGTGTCCGCCCCATTGGATTCGACCATCCGGTAATTACTACTAGCTCCTTATCCCCCCTCCTTCATTGTCGCCATCTCCCCCCCCCTCTCCCAAAAACGATGCCATCTCATGCTTTTCTCATCAACGCCATCAATCCACAGGAAATCTCAGGGCAACATCGCGCGTCGCCTCCACTTTCGCAGGTTATTTTAGCGGCTGGTTTCGAGATGGGTCGGGGCGGGCTGGCGCGGCGGGCTTGCATTGGGTCAGTCCTCACCCCTCCCAGGGGCGAAGAAACGGCGCACAAAAAATCGGCCATGCAAGGTACCGACCCAGTTCGCTAGGCGCCCCCTCTTAGCATGAGGCGAGGCCCTGTTTTAATTCTTTTAGTGTGTATAGGTACATGCAATGGCTTGGATCCCACTGAAGGCATCCAGCATTCATGAGAAATTGATCCATCCGTCCATTCATGCCACTAATGACATCGCTGGAACACTGACCACTGGCCACTGATATGAGGCCAATCAAGCCTCAGGGGGTTAGTTGGATCCATCTAAACCCATCGCATCTGCGCATCTGTGCATTTGTCTACGGACTACGTACGCGGACCTACGTAAGTTATGTCTTGTTCCTCGTGGATGGATCCACTGGGGCAGCGGAAACAGTAGACTCGATATGACGGGCAACGCCGGTCCAAGGCAGCTGAGGAACGTTGCAGCGGCTCTGCAAGCGGGTTGGGGCGAGAGGCAACCATCCGGATCTAATTAAGCTCGGTCCTAGCCATGGCGAGATGATGGTTGTTTCAACTGACATAGATCCTATTCAACCGCCAAGAGCAGGATTATTTCCGAGGAGAAGGGGAGAGAGACTACAGGTATTAACGAAGCTGGAAACCCACGGGATCCTCGGATTCCTGTGAGACTATTTTCATCTGTCGCTCTGCCGCGTTTGTCTCCACACTTATTTCCATCTTTCTCTCTCTTCATTAGGAACACGCTTCCTGGCGCCCGGAATGGATCCCCCAGTCTAGGAACGAACTTGTACGTACGTATTCGTAACGCACGCAAGCCAAAAATAAAAGAAGCGAAGCAAAAAGTCTCAGCGCCGTGATTCACCTTACCTAGGTCACTTCTTGTGTCTCTTGCTCCGCCAACAAAATGTCTCAACTCAGGCGTGTCCAGTTTACGCTTAATCAAGGAGTTGTTTAGACTACCTATACCTACCTGACTTACTGGTCACGGAGTGTTTGGACCGAAATCATGAGAACAACGTCCAATCAACCCACGCTGATCTGTCACATTGGTGAGTATCGCCATCTCACAATCGTCACGTCTCGTAGTCATGTATGGACCACCAATCGCTCGTCTAACCCCTGTTCCCAGTCCTCCCCCAGGTCTGGTGCCTATTCTCCAAACGCTGCACGGGGAATCCTGATGCTGTTGCTGGTTGCATCCTCGATGAGAGAGGGCGATCCGTGTGAGCCGTTCTGGAGTCCTGTGTACAGCGTGGCCACGGTCTCGCCACCCAGCCCTGGCTGCCTCCTCCTCTGGGCCACTCACACACCGCAAGGACCGTCATCAATCTTCCGGGTGGCACATCATCATCAGCTCGATTGCGGGGAAGCAATCGCGTGTTTTGAAGCTGTGCCCACTCGGCGCTTTTTGGGGGCGAACAAGTGCAAGTTCCCGCTTGCGCTTGCGGCTCACAGAGCTCACGTCAGCGCTTTAAAGGAGGGGAAAGAAGTTCTCTCTCTTTGGGGTAGATGAGATCCATGACCCCTCGCAGAATCCAGGTGGGATGCATTGTGTCCATCTCGTGTCACACAAACAGTGTTGATGGTTGTTAACATCGCGTGGCTTAATGCTGCTTCATCGGTTGACGTAGCAGCCGACCGTTGTGATTGCCAACACACTGCTCATGCCTTGTACTCCCTTGAAGCTTGCACATCTTGTGATGTTGTGAACATGGTTGCTATGTCGGTTGCCATGCTTTCTACTGTGTTGTTGCTCATATGACGCGTCCGTTCCTATGAAATGGCAATGGTGTGTTATGTAAGCGGCATTCGGGGTGATTCGTTCTGCATGCTGGTATCTCACATCTTGCCGTCTTGCATCTTGCATTTCGCACTCAAAGTTGCGTTGCAATTGCGCTGACTGAGTTGCTCGGCTACTCTACTCTGTACCGTATCCATCCACATCGTCACCTCATCATGCTAATTCTTCACATCCCGGTAAACTGCCCAACTCCATCCCGTATCCTCAAACAGTAAGCTGGCGGATCCCTCCTCCTACTATGTCTGCCACATGTGCTCGCTCAGCCCCAGGAGCTTGTCCGCCATCTGCCGCTTCGCCGCAGACGCAATTCCTCGCTCCGGATGAGCTAGCTGCTCGCTGTAGCACAGCTCTACTAGCGCCTTCAGCTCATCGTATGAAAAGTGCTCTGCGTCTTGGCAGCTGTTTCCTCGCTGCTGCTCCTTGTCCTCGCGTGCCTTCTCTACGATGGCGTCGGCCCCTTGCTCGTATAGCGAAAAGTAGTTCGCTGCTCGCGCTAGGTCCACACCCTCTTCCACGTTCTTGAGGTTCTGCTGCAGCACCAGAATGTTGAGCTGCATTCGCCCGCAGCCCTTGCTGTTCATCGGTGATGCCATATTCGCGTTGCTCACGAGGTAGCAATTGATGAGCAGGCCTAGTCCTGTTCGGATAAAGGCAATTTCCTTGTCCCGTAGGTATCGTACAATTGTCTCGTCGAAGAGGACAAGCTGTGAATTGAGGCTTAAAATCTGGGGGTCCGGCTCGTTCACCTCCTGATCTAGCAAGTAAGGCGCCACAGACGGCGATAGTGCGATGCGGAGAGAGTGCACAATACGACAGCGGATTTCCATGTGGAGTGTCAACAGGGCTGTGCCAGCAAGCTCCTCAAACGAAGACACGATACTGTCGAATGCTCTGTCTTCTTGTTAGTGGTATTCGCGAATCTGGCTGCACTGTATGACTTACTGGACAGTCTCCTGGGTTAGTGGTAACTGCACCGGTCCCTGATCGCTGGCATTCTTATTGGGGTCATTCATAAGTGTCCACCGGCGGCTCGAGTGACGAGAAAGGTTCTGTCGCGCCGTATCTGTCTCGTGCATGGTGATATGCCGTAGACCGGAGATCTTGACAGCAAGCCATTTCATGCTGGTGTACAAGAGACACAGCGATGAGATTGAATCTCGGTCCTGGATAATATCCTTGGCTTCTAACGGTGTCTCGTTGGTCAGCTCGATCAGTTGATGTATCTCCTTCTCCGCCAGCTCCCAGTCCATCTCATCCGACGTCCATAGCCGCTTCATTGTCTCTTGGATATCTCCCACATCAAGTGAGAGACGGGCCGACGCCCTCAGGTTGGCGTTGGTTGGGTCTACAGCCTGTTCCTGAGCCTGAATAACCAGGGACTTGAACCAACTGAAGCAACGATCATAGTATCGCATCATCTGAGTCACCATCAATGAGCTAAGGGCCTGATCTGGCGGAATAGTTCCAAGCATGCGACAGAATGATGTGACGACTTCGAAGAAGGCAGTCGTTCCTCGGAAGACCGGCCGGCGTGAAATCTTGCTCCAGGCCGGATCTTGTGCAAAAGCATCTGCCTCACTGACGACAGTGTCGCTGAGTTTAGCTAGGGTCTCATCTAACTGCGGCTGGAAGACATTGACCAGGAAATTATCCAGGAAAGTAGTCAGCGTGCTGGCGGCGAGATCTGACCCAGGCGGCACGATGCTCTTGAGTCTCTGCAAGAACACGAGCGTTGGAGGGAGTAATAGGCTCATGTTGAAGACGCTGGGCTCCACCAGAGACTTGTAGGAGCCAGGAGCTTGCTGATTGTTCCCGTATCCAGAGTCTCCGCCCCTCCTGTTTCCGCCATCGACAGTTGCGCGGCTCTTTTTGTCAGTTTTTCGACCACCTAGACCGGGGACAGCCGCCTGGATGATATTCTCTAGAGCATCATACTCGGTCGTCATGTCAACTGACTTGGCGTCGGCTTCAGAGAACTTGAATAGGTGCTCTCGCATACCATCCTTCTTGCCGAGTGTGTTGCCTGGGTTGGGAGAATCGAACTGATAGACGTCCGCTTCCGTTGTGACATAGTTGTGTAGAAGAGATCGGATCTCGTTCTGGTAGAGATTCCATAGCTCCTTGAAGCTGCCGAGAAGAGCACTGTTGTTACCAGCGCCTTCGCGACGGATCAGGACCTTGATCGATTCGTGGAATATGCGATGGCCTTCACCAATGGCCTCGAATTTTCCGTAGAGCGTCCAAAGTAGATCGAAGATGACATCTGCTCGCATCTGCGTCTCGCGAGTTCCATATATATGCAACCCTTCGCCTTTGTTGCTTCCTCCACGGAGGGAGCTTGGGTGACGTTGATCCACCTCGTTTAGAGTCTCATTGACGATTCCAAAGAGTTCAACCGGCAATCGCTGCTTCAGAGTCTCGACAGCATTTTGGAGCCGTCCAAGCTTGTTCAAGGACTCCACCAGCAGCGCAATATAGTAGAAGGTATCTGCCTCGGGGTTCTTCATCGGGTCCTCGCTCACTGCCTTGTCGACATCGACAGCGTCAAGAACTGTGTGGAATGGGGCAATGGTGCCTATGTCAGTGTAGCTCTCATTGTAGGCACCCTGAGCCTTGGCTAGACTCTGCCATCTCTCCTGGCAATATGGTGACTTAAGGTAGAGATGTTCGTGTAGCTCCTCAACCAAAATGTCCATCAGTGCGTTTTCTTGGTTGGCAAGGTAGCTCCTCAGGTCACTTAGGGCGCCAATACCGTCCAATTCCGGCTTCCTGAGCTTGCGAAGTGCACTCTGTAGTACCTCGACGGCTGTCAGGAATCGCTTTTCAGATATCCGGGCCTCAAGCTGATCAGGGACCGCACGCAACTCGTCTAGCTCGTTGAGAACGAGCAGCAAGTCGTCGAACTCCTGCGAAGACTTGGAGAGCTTCTTAAGCTCTAGGTCTGTTGAGCAGAGACTCGTCTTGGAATTCGCCAGGGACTCTTTGAGGGCGCGGACACGCTTCTGCGAGGCCTGGATGCTGGCTTGGATCTTGTGGAAAGTACCAATGGAACTATTGAAGCCCTGATGGTGCTCGTGGACGATACCCTTGAGTGAATCCTGAAGGTAGGAATGCGTTTGTTGAAACTTGCGATATTCGTGGGCACGGCCGACGGAGCTCGAGTCGAGGAGCTGTAGCGCAAGTTGGACAGGGACGCAATCATCCTGGTACATGCTGGGCCATTCCGTTTTGATATGCTCCAGCACCTGGCTAATCTGCCTCTCGGCGTTGGTCTCTTGCACGCGCGACCGAGAGGGCATGTTGCGGAGGGAGGTGGGCTGCTGGCGCGGGGGAGGCTGCAGCGAGGGCGGCGCTCCATATCGGTCGCTGGTTTGGCTATCTTGGAACTTGTAGTCGTCGCCAGCGCGGCCAAAGTTGCCGTAGCCGTTACCCTCGCGGTAGGACTGGCCGTAGCGGTTCGACATGATGGAGGTGGGAATCGAGGCTAGCGAGGGATGGTTACGAGGGTCGATGCTCGGGGGGGCATCCCCGCAGAGGGCGCGGGAGCTGATATATGGGTTCGCCGCAGGAACGGAAAGGCTCGTACTCGCTGTCTATTGTCGAGGAATTACTTGTCGTGCGTACGTGAGAGGTATGTCGATTGTATGGTTGAGGAGAGGTTGGATTTGGGACAGAGCTTGAGGCGCGGAGTTGTGGCGGGCATGTGCTACGTATTGTGCCTCGACTACGAGACCTGGAGCTTTGAGGTTGGGCGCTAGCACAGACCACTCAGCCTCCCCCAGACAAGCAACCACATTCCTCCCCAATGGACCTCACCCCTCCGGATTTTGATCAAGTGTAGTATTAGTGAGAGGCATACGATTATAATTTTTAAGCACCTTACAAGCCTGGGCAGATAATCACCATTAAAAAACATCTATTAATACTGGATTAAACGAACGACATAATCAAAACCCATCAAGGATTACACCCACCCGGTTATCCTCACATCCCTTCATTTTTATGCATCAGACTATAATGATTCCTCATATCCTTTGACAAAGATCTATGTTGTTCACGTATCAACTTGCTGGCCGCTCGAGCTTGGCCTTTTTGGCGTTTGTGGAACGGCGAGGTGCTTGCCCTTGCTCGGATCCGCCTCTTTGAACCCAGGCATCAGTGGTTTTTTCCCGGGCGTCTCCGGTACCCCTTCCTCTGTCGATTCGGGGATCGCGCCAAATGTACCTTGTACTGTTGATCCAGATAAGTCTGCTGGAGCTGGAGCTGGCGTGGTCGGAGGACGCTCGATTGGGGCCGCAGGCGGTTGAGGAACAGTACTGGCCTCATCTGATACTTTCAAGCTCTTATCCACTGCGAGAACGGCCTTTGCAAGATCCCGGACGCCGTCCACGATGACCTCAGGTCGATCCCACGCTAGGAACCCTGGCTTTCCTGTCACTCGATTTGAGTGAAGCACCTGGAACTCTGTCCTCGCCCAGCCGGGACATGCGTATTCGTTCTTTGCAGGCTGAGGCAGCGTCTTTTGCTGATCAGACTGTTCATCGTTACCCAGAAACACGGTTACGGCGACTCTGGGCTTGCGGCTTGGCTTCTTTGTCTCTACTGGTTCAATCTGAGATGAACACAGCGCCCAGAACCGCAGCGCCGCCTCGGGGCCGGGTAGCCATATGAGTTGCGTGAGCGTGATGATGTCGTCCGGCTTTAGCTCTCTCTTGGGGCCAAGAGTACGCAGGGTTTTCAAGACGCAGAGAAGAAGTCCCGTCGGAGAGTCACACAGGGCGTAAGCCGGCGTGTTCGGTTCCCACCCCCCTGAGCTGAGTTGGCCAATGAGTAGAGTCTTTTTACCCTTGGACTGAGACTTGTCGGGCTTGGTTTTCGCTGAAAAGTCGTCCTTGGAGTATCCCAGAATGGGCGAGCTGAAGATGCGAGCCAGAGTCCATTTCCCCCATTCGACTGCTGACTGCTGAATCTTGGGGGAGTCCAAGGGTGGAGAGATGAGGTGGGCACCCAAGCATGAGTCGAGATAATGTTGTGAGAGATGCTTGACAAGTCTCCAGTCAATCTTGGCAGGCGACAATGATGCAGAACTCGTGTTGGTGGCGATGTAGCGCTGGTAGCCGAGCCTCTTCATCAGGCCATCCAGCATGCTCGCCGTCGTGGAAATGGGCGGTGCGCTGTTGGGTAAGGGGTCGCTGAAGCCCAAGCCGGGCAAAGCTGGGATGACAAGGTGGAAGGGCTGTTGAGCAGCGGCATCTTGCGGGCCCGTGAGAGGCGAAACGAGGTGAGTGAGAGAGAGGTTGGTTAGAGGGAAAGGGGGAATCAACAGCAGCGGAACCGCATTTGCGTGAGGCGATCGAACATGAATAAAGTGAATCCTCACGGCTGATTGTGGTGGAGGAGTTTGGAAGCTGGTGCGGAACTGCGGCACAGCAGCATTAAGCTTCTCCTCATGTTTCGACCACGAGTAATGCTCTTGCCTGTCTCTCTGTCAGTTTCACTCATCGTGTATTACGGTTACTCGAGGGTAGGTAGAAGCAGACTCACCAGTAGTCGATCAGCGACTCGACTTGGGGCTTTGGTTCCCACCACTCCCTGGAGCGGGGCTCGTGGGGAAGCCGGGTGAGCTCCAGCTTCTGTCTGGTGATGTCGAGATACTTGTTGGACACCTATATGCAGAGCGTTAGAGGCAGCTAGAATGGAACAACGAGATCAAGAAGGCGCATGAGCTCTTCTAGATCTCTGGGTGAGGCGAACATGAATGCGGTATGGGAAAATCTCATTCCCAGAGCCCCCAGCGGGCGCCGTCTGCGCTGGATCGTCCCTGGCCATTTCTTACACGGACGGACAAGACGGACAAGACGGACAAGACGGACGAGACGGACGAGACGGGGGCGAAGCGCAGTAGCTCCACACTTGATAGCACAGCGGGAATGCTCGACGGAAACACGGGTAGGACGCAGATCAGGGCAGATCAGGACAATAGAAAAAAAAGAAACCGCCCTAAACGCGATTACGAGCGCGGCAGTGGGCGAGCAAGCTCATGAATCAGAATGAAAGGTCGAAAGTGAACCCAGCTCGGCAATCGGCGAAACGAGAACCCTCCCACATCCAACCCACGTCTCATATGTGGCAGACCCGGTGCATACCTACCTACCTTTACTACATAGTACGTACTACCTTACAAGGCTTGCCTACCCGAACGTCCATGGGCCATGGTTTAAGGTGGCTGCGCTGGCAGGATGAGAGGATGGCGCTGTGGCTTTCGCGCAATTGCACCGTTCTGGGAACATGGCAAATGGCCCGATAGCCAGCCTGCCAGCCTCGATTGGCCCTAGGCGCTTCGACTCTGGTGGCGGTGCGTGCAAAGGGCTGCCAAGCAACCAAAACTTGGCCCCCCCCCCGGGCGTGTGCGGAAATGATGATCAAGGATGTCGATTCAAGGATGTCCGATTCTCAGCGTCGCAAGCGCGGCAGGTGGCCAGCCGTGAGTGGTTCCCATGAGTGGTAGGTGGTCGCCTTGCCAACAGCCTGCTCCCAACTTCCAAGTTTCCTTGCGCAAACAATCACCCAAGAATCAAGGAACCGGCAGTTGTGGATGGGATGTGTGCATATTCAGCGATGCGGATGGCTGCTTTCAGCGTTGTGGATGGCTGCTCAGCGTTCCTGTTGGCTCCATTACCTGTACCTACTGCAACCTAACGGCCTGTGACTCTCCCTAAACACCGCGCTTGTCAACCGGTATGGCTGCCGTCTGACTCGCCACATGGGGCCCTTGCAAGGAGTGGCCAGATGTGCATGTGAAACGCCCGGGCAATGCACAATGCATGACAAAGCACCAGATCAATCCCGGAGCATTCCTGTCGGCGACTTTAACGCATGATGCAGAGCTATTGGCTTTGATGAAGCCTCGGCCGTGATGAGGTCTTGGCCTTAGGTGAGCACATTGTACCCCTCTACAAACTACCTACCCAGGTAACACTTCCCATCGCCAACCCATTGCCTGCAAATGGACTTTGAATCCCAGAACGCCTTACAACCTGGCAACCCTAAACACCTCAATGCTTCTTTCCATACAGTCCTTCACTAACTCAGCCCCCTGTCCCCCCTTCAAGACCCTTAGCACGTAGCTAGTGATGCTGTTGCGGAGGCGGACCTCCTGCCGCCGGCCCGCCTCGAAGGTTGATCTGACCTATCCGTGACACAAGATTGCTCCCCATTGCGTCCACGGCGCCGCGAGGTGAGGTCAATGTCGGACCCTCGGGTGCCGTCTCTTGAACCCGGAATAGCTTAATCGCGGTGCCGTTCCAGATTCCCATGGGTCCTCTGGCAACCTGCATCTCGCTTGTGAATACGATACCCCAAAGTAGCGATTCGTACCAGCCCAGGGCCAGCTGTGACCATTCGAACGAATGAACCCGAGGAGGGGAGGCGTCGATACCAACAATTTTAGTCCCCGATAGGCGGCGCAGAGTTTCTGGTGTAGGCGAATCGTGAGTCAGATCCTGGCGCGGGAGTAAAGCAGAGACCTGCTGAATGACGGCCAGGATGGTATGCAGAGGTATTTCTGGCAACCAGCTATCAATCCAATGGGCTGTTGGCTCAAACCCGCCGGTCTGAGATTGTCCCGAGATTGAGTGAGCACCGAGACTAGTCGTGCTGTTTTGTCGCGAAAAGGTCGGCACGCCCGCCGGCATTTTGCCCCGAGCCTTCTCTGACATGCCTCGCAACTGGGTTGGCACCGCATCCTCGACATTTGCTGTCGAGGATGTTTGCGACTGATTCTCACTTGACGTTGATCGCGCGGGAGTTGGCTGATGATCGTCATCGCTATCATCCTCGTCTTCTCCAATAGCGAAAGCCCCATCTTCTGGAACTTCCTCCAATGCTGAGTGCCGCGTTTGAGGTACTGTAGGACTCCTCATACTATCAACCGAGCTTCGGACGGACCCAGGCTCAAACGGGTCGATTTGACCTCCGGAATCCTTCCTCCTTCTATTTCTTCTCTCCATTTCCTCCTGGCCGCTCTCCAGTGTGAAGGACCGGAGAGCTTCAATGCGCTTCTTATTCTTCAAAATCGTGAATATTAGTTCAGGATTCTTAGCGTACTTGTTCTCGATAATCGAGCTTATCGATTCTAGGAGGGAGTGCAGGAGGTTGTGGTTTGAATCGTTGGCGAGTAAGAATGATGGTGCCGACATGGACGAGAACAATTGTAAAAGTTTTGAGCTGCTGGTGCTGCTCAGGCCCTCGAGGTACGGAGCAATGTTATTGATCACCGCTAGGAGGGCTGGGTATATCGCCGTTAACTTGCCCTGGCTCGTCGTAATCAAGTTATAAATCGAATGGATCAAGAAATCTGCATAGGTGCCCCTGAAGCCTGGGACCCGTATCGATGCGGGCAAGCTATCTTGGCCTTCGAAATATTTGTTTAGGTTGATACCAAAATTGGTTTCCACGCTGAGGGTTTGCAACAAGAAGGCGCACATGCGCACGACTCCTTGTTTAGCGGTGTCGTTCTTGTACTCCAAAGCGTAAAACAGAGTCAGTATGACAAAATCATGAGCTCTTTCAGTGTCAATGATGAAAGACCGGAATCTCTTGTTGCATTGCGTTATCTCCCAAAACAGCATTAGAATTTCGGGCGCAAAGTTCCCAGAGGATTGAGACCCTGGGAGATATGAAGATTTCTCTTGAAGTGGCTGGTTGAGAACCCGAGTCATTCCATCCACAATGAATTGGAAGTCTTGTGGCCGGTGCAGTCGCCCGAGGAAGTGTCGATAGAAATTTTTTGGTGAGGGATTGGAAGGGCTTTCAGGGATTGGATAAAGTAGTAGGACCAACAGGAACTGCAGAGAATATGTTACTAGCATCTCTTTACCATCCTTGAACACCAAGGTATTGTAAGGCACGCGCCAACTAGCGGGGTTGTACTTCAAAGTCTGGAGAGGTTCATGCGTTAGTCTTATTCTTTATAAGCCCGAAACTTGGTTGACGTACGGTGTTAAGCAACGAACATAGAACCGAGAGCACGACCTGCTTTTCAGGGCATGAGCAGAGGTGGGTCAAGGCGCGCACTCCCCGCTGCGGAAGAACTCCTGCTGTCATGTACATGCTTTGCCCTGTTAAAGTCAAGAGGAGGCGCAGAATCTCTGATCGATTGCTCTCGTACTCTTTGGTGGTGGCCACAGCGGTGTTGCACCCCACACCACTCTGCCATATTGCGTACGTCACCTTGGACTTCCCATTTGGCTGCCGCGGGAGCGTGAGCTCCGAGAAGAACAACAAGTCGACGAGTGTGTCGATCAATTCCTCTGCCAACGGCTTCGCATCCTCGAATTCCGGGCCCGGGGTTTTGGCCTCTTCATCTTGAGCTTCGTCGAACAGAACTTCGTTGGCAATGGCACCATGGCGAGTACGTTTTCTCCTCTGGCCCCAGAAGAATTGTTCCTCCCATGACGCTAAAGAATCTTTTTCGTAGAGATAGGGTAGGATCCGGTTGAGGACTCGGATACAGTTCAGCGCTTCCCGTTCTGAGGCGAGCTCCGGGTCAGGAAACGACGGGTGATGACGTAGTCTGAATAGACAGGAGGTGACAGCAAGGATGAGGGTCTCGAGGTTTTCGAGGGCGCGATCTCGTGTTCGACGGATATCCGCAGGTGTGAATAGGCTGAAGACATCTTCGGAGGACTCGGGGAGCTCCCAGAACTAGTTGGTGTTAGCAAGCCCAAAGGTCCCGGTGGTGGGGAGGATGGTGGCCGAACAGAAGTCCAGTAGGTATCATCGGGCGGAATGTGGCGCTCCTCTGACAGTCGGAAGATGCCCTGCTTGAAGACGAGTTTAGAGTCGCTCGCGCCCATTTCTGCTTTGCGAGGCTCCGCCCCTGGTGAGACTGCGCTTTGGTTGATGTCGAGGTGTTCTTGATAGGTAGGTAGGTATGGATAAGGTAGCAGCTAACGAAGGACGGGGCATGCGACCTGGTATGTCTGAGAGCTGGCCCTGCTGGCCAACCACGTGTGAAAGATTGTGGTTGCCGGCCGGAGAATTACCGGGCGTTATCGTTATCGATTGTTATCGATACGGCTGGACCCTCAAACTGCAGTCTAATTTTCTTGCCCATCTTCTCAGGCGCATTGATTAATACTTGCCTTTGTACAATCCTCACCAGCTTGACTCCGGGTGCCTCAATGCTTCGTCTTAGGCGCGGAGCTGGCCAGTCGGTCAGATATGCACGCCTTCTCCCCATTCGCTCTTCCGGACTACGTTTAGCACGATGCCGGGCCTTCGCGACCGACCACACATCTGAAGATGCCCAAGCTTCGAAAGCTTCCGTCGACGGGCGCTTAGAGTATCCCCCCACCTCAGCCAAACAGAGTCGACAGCTCCTGAGTGACCTGAAAAGCGATTTGCGTCGACAAGTGGTTAACGAGACCAATGGGCTACATGATTCAGAGACTCCAGGCCACATACCAACTGTCAATCAGAAACCTACCGATACAATAATCCAGGACGAGCAGCCGGAGTGGGACCCAATCTTGGACGTTGCTTCAGAGGGTGCGGATAGTTTCGACGATGCGTTAAATGTGGTCCGAAGAGTGTATGGGGTGGAGGAGGCGAACAAATCATTGCCGATAGAGAAAAGGAGGAAGAGGAAGAAGAAGAGCAATGCTTCGACCGAGGATACAGACACAGCGCCGGTTGTCGAAGACTCAAACCAGCCTACGGGTGTGTGGACTTCGCTTCGAGAGAAATTACGGCAGGAGGCTTCGGGTTCCAAACAAACAACAGCTGATGACCCGACGCCTATTTCACGGAAGCCTGTTGCAAGGAAGCCCGTTGCACGGAAACCTGTTGCACGGAAGCCTGTTGCACGGAAGTCCACTACACGGAAGCCTGCTGCTTCGAAGCTTGTTGCACCAACACATGCTGCGCTGGCGAGTGTTGCATCAGCGGATCCCACCACCGCCGAGCAGGCCAAGTCAAAGACAAGAGAGAAAAAGGAAGGGTTAGTTGTGAACACTATAAGCCCAAGGACTTTGCGTCTTACGCCTGTTGAAGAGGACCAAACTCTAGACGTCCCTACACTTGCCCACGACTTAGACCGGGTTTTATTCAACCCGGGAGTTTATGACCTTCAAGATAGACGGTCGCGGGTGTACAATTTTGATCCACACCTTGCCTCAATCATGCCGGCCAAGGAATTCGACTTTAACGCCCTCAAGGAGTACATCACATCCTCCAAGGATGTGAAACTCAGGACACTTTGCGCGAAACATGAGAAAAAGTATTGCGGCTCTACGTCGAGCATGACAGCCATCCTGTCTCACTTTCACTTTCTTCTCTCGGCGTGGAGAAAACCGATCTTCTCCACAATGAGCCGCACCTTCGACATCGAGTATGAAACTTTCACAAAATTGACACGGGCACCTGCTGTTGCTTTTGCGAACTACAAAGATGGAGTGTACGCCATTGACGCAGACAAGCAATTTGATACAGCGAATATTCTAAGTATGCTTGGGAAATCGATGGAGAAGCTCCTTACGCTACCAAAGGAAGAGTTCGAGAAGTATAGGCGGGACCGCTCGCATCAGCTGTCGGAGGAGGAAAGGAATGCCGAGGAAGCATTTCACTACACCACCCTCGGTGATTTTTTGATGCGCTCTCAGCTCGACGCCTACGACCCTAGATTGCCAGGTACCGGAATGTTTGATCTCAAGACCAGGGCGGTGGTATCCATCCGCATGGACGTGGAAGGCTACGAGAAAGGAGTCGGCTATGAGATCAAGGACCGGTTTGGACAATGGCAGTCATACGAGCGGGAATACTACGACATGATTAGGTCGGCACTTCTCAAATACTCGCTGCAAGTGCGGATGGGTAGAATGGATGGTATCTTCGTTGCCTTCCACAACACGCAGCGGATTTTCGGCTTTCAGTACATCAGCCTCACAGAGATGGATCAAATCCTTCATGGCACACCCAACTTTGATCTGGGAGACCATGAGTTCAAGGCTAGTCTTGTACTCTTGAACGACCTCTTGGACAGGGCTGCGGCCCGGTTTCCAGGTAGATCACTGCGGCTGCACGTGGAAACTCGCGAAACCAAACCTCCTTTGACCTACTTCTTCGCGGAACCAGTCGATGATGAGGATATCGCGCTCATTCAGAGCAGCGGCCGAAAACGGGTGGAGAAGTTCGAAACCGAGATCCTCGGGCTTGCACGCAAAGAATCCGAGGCGGAGTCTGCTCAACTCAACAGCGAAGCTACTGAATTCGAACAGGATCAGACGAACCAGACCCCAAGAAATGAGGACACTCAGGATCCCCAGGGCCAGAATGCTTGGGATGAATTGATGTTGAAGGTTGACGAGACTGTGGAAAACGATGCTCTGGGCTTACAGACCGTGAGGGACGCTATTCACGAAGCCCTGGAGCAGAGCGGTCTCCTTGGCGATAAGTCAGATGCCGAGAAGGAATCCTATCTGAACGCCCTGGTTGAGGCAATAACTGCAGAGCTCTCGGAGGGCAAAGACGCACATAAAGATGCAATTGAGGAGCCTCCATCTAGCGACGAAAAACAAGAGCAGGGTGTGCAGGAGGCTGACGGAGCACCTAATGAAGGGCCCATGCCGTCTGTCCATGGGGAGCTGTCATATGGCGGGGAGATAAACCACCAGATGGATGAAGGAACGTCAAGCCTTGCGGAAACTGCAGAGCATGTCATCCATGATTCTGAGTCAAGCGAGGTGACAGCGGGGACTATTCTTAACAAGGCAGGGGATGCTGAACCTGGCACGGGCGAATCGGCTGACGAGAGCTCCCTCTCTAACAACGATATAGTTTCGGATTCATCGTTGAAGGATCTCATCATGAAGGTGGCACAGGGTGTCAATCACAAATCCCCCAACCTGGGAACCTTTGAACAAGTCTTGTCCCAACTAGTATTGGGCCCAAACCAACCAGGCCGTCAAGACGACGACGACGACGACGACATGCTTGGTTCGGAAAAATCGCAAGATGAAGGAGGTACTGGACAACCCCAACAGCCTGACCCAGAAATGGACTCGGAGGCGACGACGACCTCCACCGGAGATCGCAAGAAGCGCGAAGTGCTTGGCATGTACGTCACTGTCCAGAACAAGCTCAACGGCAAAATTGTGGACCGCATCGACAATGAAACGGTGAGGTATGACCGTACCTCGAAATGGGATGTCGAATACACCATCACCGAGCTACCAGACGAAAGAGCCGGGAGAATTCGTAGGCAGCTCAAGCGGCGTCGGGCAGCTATATTTAATATCGACCCTGACAAGAAGTCTGAAGAATGGCATCACCTATGGGGTGGACGCCTATCAAAAACCGTGAAACAAAGCAAGGCCTTGAGAGAAGTTCTGGACAAGATCGATCAGGGCAAAGGTGTCAGGGTTGCATGGGAGAAAACATTGGACAAGGAGCCGGTTCAACCGAAGGCGAAGAGCGAGTCTTGATGAAACCGAACATTTAAAGGAAGCTAGTAGCTGAAAAGGAGCATATGGGAAATAGGGGGGGAGAGGGGCATTGGATGATGGGACATGTAGTATATAGATGTATTGTAAGAGTGCGGTGCGGGGTGTTGTTCGTATTTCAGCATTCGGACTTGGGGTAAAATCTCAGCAACTTTTGGGAAAGGGGAAAATGGGGTTAGGTCACTTGTACATTACTGTTAAAAGTTTTCGTTGGATGGATGAGCCAGCCACTCGAGTTGTGGAAATATCAAAATCTCGTATCTTCAGATTTAGACGTAGGCGACCCCGTTTGTCTGCATGTATTTTTGCCTACCGAGTAACTAGGTAGGAAGGTAATTAGGTAAGGGAGATGCAAGGATGATTGATTGGGTTGGGGAGCATGTGAAGACTGTAGGTAATTAGTAGACTGTGGTGGCACAAGGTGAGTGTTTGGCTACCTTAGGTAGGAAGGAGGCCACGGGCGAAGCTGTAATGTCCATGCAGAGGCCAATCAAATGACGATAATGCCGTCAACACCAACTCTGCCCTTGATTTGTTACCTACACTCTGCAACTTCATTTGCCGAAACAAACCGTCTGTCCTATTGCCAACCCCTCATCACATGAGCACGCGTGAGGTAACAGTCGACTGCGATTGGGCTGTCTAGGTCGGTATCCAAATGGGCAATGTCTTCAAAAGAACCCATTTCTTCCCAAATGCGACTACAACGCTGCGAGAGGGGCATGGGCCACGCGCACGCTCCAATTGGATGCCTCCCGTGATAGCCCTGTCCTCGCGATCCATTTCAGCTGATCAGCGGGTTGCCGCGAGACACGCGGACGCGAGAATCTCATGTGAGATGGTGCCGTTTGGGGGATTTTAATTGAATCGAGGCCAAGTGGGATGGCTCAGGCTGCCGAGGTGCCGGTTCATGCACAAGGGCCGCTCTTTGCTGTATCCTTGAGTTGAATTAACTTGGGCTGAATAAATACCCAACCTATGTCTGTACGGCCGTCTCAACATCCCGAATCTGAAAGACGACACGACAAAACCTCGTGTTCTAGTGTTCGAGATGCGTCTTTCTGCGCTGCTCGCCGCCTCGCTCGGCCTCGTCGTCGCCCAAAGCCCTGCAGCCGCCCCGCGAGACCTCGCTCATGTCGAGCGGGCCATCGAATCCAGGAGCTGGGCAGCGGATATCTGGGAAGATTTTCAGGATCATGCAACGTGTGCAGGTTGTCAAGTCTGTGATGCGCCTCTTCCGATAGCCCAAAAAATGAAGCCGGAAAACTGACAAGAGCGTTAGACTCTCCTGGTAGCCCTCAAAGGCCTTGCGCTGTTGGGTGATCGGACCTTGATTGATATTCTTCAAGAAATTTGTAAACTTTCCGGAGTGAGTTGGGCCAGGCATCATCATCACCCTCGACAACAGAGCTGACGAGGTGCAGGCCGAGGACGACGACGTCTGCGATGGAGCCATTGCGCTCGAGGGGCCCATCATTGTCAAGGCCATCAGAAACATGAAGATTGGGTCTAGAACCTCCAAGGAATTCTGCATCACTTTCCTAGGCATCTGCGAATACCCAGAAGTTCAGAAGTGGTCTGTCCCGTTCCCGTCCAAGAAGCCAGCCTCTGCTCGTCCTGCACCTAGCGGGAAGAAACCAATCAAGGTGGTTCATTATTCCGATATTCACATTGACCCTCTATATGTTGAGGGATCGAACGCCGAGTGTACCAAGCCCATTTGCTGCAGGTAAGTAACAAAAGCTATAAGATGCTGCATGCACTAACTTGCGCTATCATCAAGGCCGTACGCTGCAGGAGATGAACCCGGCAACACACCCTCGCCTGCTGGACCCAATGGAGACCACAATTGTGACACCCCCGTTAGTCTCGAAGAGAGCATGTATGCTGCCATCAAGGAGCTTGTCCCAGATGCGGCTTTCACCATCTTCACGGGAGACATTGTCGATCATGCTGTTTGGAACACCAGCAAGCCATACAACGAAGAGCAGAGTGAGTGGCCATAGTTCCACAGAGAGAGATATTTTTACTTACAACCATGCAGTTTCCAACGCCTACGAAAAAATGGACAAGAACCTCGGCATAGTCTACGGAACCGCTGGAAACCACGAGGCCCATCCTAGCAACGCCTTCCAGCCCAACTCGGTCGGCGATGCTAGCCAGTGGATCTACGACCTGCTGTCGGGACTCTGGTCCGGATGGATCGACGAGGAAGCCATTGCAGATACGGAGAAGCTGGGCGCCTATTCGACACTCTATCCGCACGGTAACCTCCGCGTCATCTCCCTCAACACCAACATGTACTATCGTGGCAACTACTGGCTGTACCAGAAGGAGATGCTCCAGGACCCAAGCGGCGAGATCGCCTGGCTCATCGGCGAGCTCGACGCCGCGGAAAAGGCCGGAGAGCGCGTGTATCTAGTAGGTCATATGCCGCTTGGCGACCAAAACTGCTTCCACGACCAGTCCAACTATCTCGATCAGGTCATCTCGCGGTACTCGGCGACCATTGCAGCCATGTTCTTCGGCCACACGCACACGGACAGCTTCCAGATCAGCTACGCTGACTACGACAAGCGGACCTTCTCCAACGCCCTCGTCACGTCCTATATCGGCCCCTCGCTGACTCCGACGTCGGGCATGCCGTCGTTCCGCGTCTACGACGTCGACCCCGTGACATTTGGCGTGATCGACGTGACGACATACATCGCCGACATGACGAACCCGGCCTTCCAGACCACCGGCCCCGTGTGGACGCGATACTACTCGGCCAAGGAGGCCTACGGCCCATTGCTAAGCCCGCCCCTCACGGACTCGGGCGCTGAGCTCACGGCGGCCTTCTGGCACAACGTCACGACGCTTCTTGAGTCGGACGATACAGCATTTCAGGCGTACCTCGCGCGCAAGAGCCGCGGCTGGAAGCCCGAAGAATGTTCAGGGGCGTGCAAGACCAGCGAGATTTGCGGGCTGCGGGCCGCGCGGGCTGAGAGCAACTGCTACGAGCCCGAGCTGGGCATCAACTTCAACAAGCGGAGCGAGAACCGCGAGGAAGAGCGCGACGAGTGCGGTATATCGGTAGCTAGGGCGACGTTTGCGGCCTTCGGAGTCAAGAGGGAGATGCTGGATGTGTTGCAGAGAAGATATATTGAAGAGAAGCGAAAAGTGAAGGTGTGAGAGGGTTCAAAGACGATGAGGGATGCTGATATAAATCATGGATCATTGTCATTCATGGCAACTCGATCTGAATAATAACTGACGCACTGAAAAACAATGTAGGAACAACCTGTTCAATAAATGACGCCCTAATTTTCTGCAATTTTCCCACTTTCAGCTCGTATACTAACCGTGTTATTCGTTACTGCTGGATGACAGGCTCCAACGATCTGGAACTTCTTCTGTTGCTTTGAGGGAACTTAGCCTCGTCTTGGCTTGGAGGCCCCAATGATCGTCCACGTTTCTGGACTTTCAGAGACGCTGATTCCAGGGTTTCAGTTCCGGCAGAATTCTCCTCAGGGATAGGTAGCTTATCGCCTAACGTTGTTGGTGGGACTCTTGGGCCTGAACCTGTCTCTTCGCTTAGACCCTTCAAGGCTTCTGGATATGGGTTCTCCGACACAGTTTCGTCGGTCTCAGAAGTGACTTGAGTCGGCGATTCTTTCTCGTCAATGGCCTTCTCCATTTCTCCATTTGCGTCATGGTGAGCTGTTGAGTTGCTGCCATCTACAATCTCAGCCTCAATCTCAGGGGCAGAGTCTCCAGTCGCTGGTGTCTTTGGCTCCGTCGACTTAGTCACTTCATCCTGAATTGCATCCTCTTCTTCTTTGCGCTCCTCAACCTCCTTCACTGGCGTAACAAGCGAAGCAGATCTCAAGCTCTCCTCAAAATCTGACTCCTGGTCGACCGTCGGCGGCTGATAGAACTGCTCAAACCTCGTCACAGTCTCGTCGTCGTCCGACTCCGGCTCTGGTATGTACTCCTGAAACGGAACCACATCTAAGACGTTCTCTCCGCTTGACAGTGTTGGAAACTGTTCCAAGACGGCGGGCTCTCGTACAGGCAGGCTATCAATTAACTGGCCTCTCAGCGGGCCCGAGAGCACGGAGACGATGGGGTCGATGATTTCTTCCCTGATGAGTCGAAGGACGCGTCGGTCTCTTCGTTCCATCCTCTGTCGTTGATGAGGCTTCCAGTGTCCTGATGCCAGGCTTGCGCTTACAGAGGTGTCGGAATCGGACACGCTGGTGCCATCTGCGGTATCTCTGGGCGCTTCTTCTATATTCGTCCTCGCCGCCTTCTTGAGAGCCTTCAACACCACCTCCATCTGGGCTATGAGCCGCTCAGCTTCGTCTTTTACAGTCAAGCTTGCTTCGGAGCTAGCTTCAGATCCGAGCTTGAGGCCAGTTTCAGGATCGACTTCGTTCGTTTCTTCGCCTTGGACGTTCCGTCGTCGAAGATCGACAGCCTCGAACTCGGCCTGGAGTTCCATCCGAATCTCTTGAACGAGTCTGGCACGAAGCTCCGCCTCCATGTTCTTCTTCTCTTCCGCTTCCTTGACTAGCAGCTCAAACTTCAGCCTGGCATCCTCCTCTCCTTGGGCCCTTGCATCGGCCACTGCTTTTCGCTGCGCCTCGGCTGCCTTTGTTTCGGCTTCCAGCTTCAGCTTGGCATCGAGGAACGCCTGGGCCTGGGCACTGGCCTCGGTCTCCTTCTTGCGTCGCTCCTCAGACGCCTGAAGCTCCGCCTCGAATTTTCTCCGAGCCTCGTTCTCGATCCTAGCTCGTTCTTCGGCCTGCGTCTTTCCCCTCGCTTCGGCAGCCCTGATCTCAGCTTCATACTTTGCTTTTGCCTCAGCTTCGGCCCTGAGACGAGTTTCGGCCACTTTCTTTCTGGCCTCTTCGGCGGCCTTGAGTTCAATCTCAAACCTATCTCTAGCTCTCTCCTCGGCCTCCTTCATAACTTCAGCCTGCCGTCGGCCGCGTTCCACTTCGGCCTTGCGTTCAGCCTCGATTCTCGCTCTCGCGGCATGTTCAGCCTCGACTTTGGCCTTTTCGATTTCCCTCTTCGCTTCTTCCTGCGCCATCTTCATGGCCTCCATCCTACGGTGAATGGCCTCCTCTGTGTCTCTGCGGATCTGCGTCTCTATCTCCTTTTGCTTCTCGGCAGCCTTGCTCTTCGCCTCTGCAGCCATCAGCGCAGCGATTTCCGCTTCGAGGCGCATCTTCTCCGGATCCTCTTTCGGGAACGGCGGCGGAGCTGGAGTGGCAGGCCTAGCCGGTGGTTCAGACGGAGGCGGTGGCGGTGGTGCCATATAGTACTGATGCATATGGTCGTAGTATTGGCCGTATGGAACCATGTCGTACATGCTCATGCCTGGAGCAGGGAAGTAGGGGGCGCCAGGTCGACCATAGTAAGAAGGATAACCTTGGGGAGGATATTGCGGCGGCCGGGGCGGTGCATTGCTCGCAGATTGCGGTCCATATGGAGCTGCCGATGGCATAGTCGGCGGTCCTGAATATCTCTGGTTCGGAGGCGGAGCATTTGGTTCCTGAGCTACACTCGGCATATTTGGTGGATACGGCATGGCTGGAAAACCTCCAGGCGGCATATGGTAGGGTTGAGCTGGAGGTACGCCAGGCGCTAGTGCTTCTCTGTGGAAGTACGACTGATGATGACCAAAGGGAACCAAGTGACCTCCGTGGTTCATATAACCACCGTAAGGAGGAGGAACGGGATAGTTGAAAGGAGGGGCCGGTGGAGATGGATACGGGTACGGGTTGTACCCGGTGTGTTGAGCCCTAGGAAGTTCCGGCGAGTTTGCCGACTCTCGATTGTCCACCTTGGACTCTTTGGCATTGCCCTTCTTACCACTCGCTTTCTTTTGACCCGAGGTTGCCATATCTTTCTCTGGTTTCCGCGATGGACTGCCATGTCAATCAGCACTTTTATACGTCAAGTACAGCATCAGTGATATTCACTCACCCAGCCTCTGATTGAGCTGAGGAACTGGCCGAAGAAGCTTGGGACTGGTTGTCGTCCATCCAGTCAGAGGAACTGTCCTGGCCACTGTCGGCCGGCTCGACTGTAATCGGTGCTCGCCTTTTGTCCTTCTTAGAAGACCTTGACGGCATGGTGTGGCTTCGCAAGCAGTGTTCAAAGCGCTGGCCGGTAAATCGGAGATGCAAGCAGCCGTTAAAAGATTTTGATAAATGAGGAGTAGAGAAAGAATAACCACGTCGCCATGGGACCACTGAGCCTGCACGGTCGCCAACGAGCATCCAAGGCTGGCTAAATTTGGCGCATGCATTGGCATCCTCCAATGGCATCAATTCGTGATATTGGGGGCTGGGAATCCCCGCTTCGCCAGCCCTGTTTGAAGCGACCGGGGCTGGTGCATACAAACATGTTACGTAGGCTAATCAGGACTGCAATGTAGGCATGTGTTATGCTTCATCCTCGGAACATGTGCATAGGTTCATTACAGTAAACAATAAGATGCCGACGTCCAACGTCACCCACTCAGCACAAAGCAGCGTCTAAGTTAAACAATAGGCTGCTCCACCGAGTCCGGGGCCGAATGCCGATGAGAGGGGCCGTAGCTCCGCGATTGCGGGTCCGGCCGGTGGATTGTTCACTCGGGAGTGGAGAACCATGTTGCACATATTTGGGCGCCAGGGTAGGCTCACAGGTACATTGCGTGGGTTGAAGGAACAAGTTACAACTCCAAGAGACAGGGAAATGCCAAGTACTCTCCAAAGTCAACTGCTCAAGAGTCACAGATATTGAAATGCTGTGACACCGGTCAGAATCTGGATATTGTTCAGTACCTAACGTTGCCAAATTTGTACGTGACTCACCTATAATGAGCCATGCAGCATTCTGACAAGACATATTTGAGGCGCTCATATTCTCATGGAACCAGCTAAAATTTTGAGGGTTTTTTGGTAGGAGGAGATGACTATGCAACACATTCTGTTCATCTACTTCGTATCATGACCTCCGATGAATATGGGGAATCTAAAATCGTGGGACCGTCAGCTTCCCTTCTACGAGCTAGCGTGGGCTTAGCACGGAGTTCCGCGGATAATACATGCTTATGCGCTCTAACCTGCATGTAGGAAAATGAAACTCAACAGGAACAATCTCATTCTCAGGATAACCAAAAACGGAATATCATCACAAAGAACTAGGCCCTTCTTATTAATGTGACGTGGCAAATAACCGAGTAGCCGCCTATGCGCTGGCACGCTGACGCCTGTGAATCGAAGCCTTTGCAGGATTTCAAATGATAAGTCGAGCTGCATCACTGCTGACACTGTCAACGCAGGCATTTACCAACTTAGTTGGGAGCTACAAATCTACCGGGGTTGGCATCCTTTCCCGGGGCCCTGCCCATTCTGATGGGTTCTAACCCAAAGCTAACAACCCAGATATGGCCGTGTGTGCTGACGCAAGTCAGCACTATTTGAAGCCTGTTTCGAACTCGTGCAATCAGCCCCCCCCCGCAGTATCCGTGTAAGCTATGGATGAGACTTGGCATAAAAAGGATGATGGCGCCCAGTTTTGACGGCAGTTAGACGACTTCAGATCTGACTATCTGCCTCTTGCTTTATTGCACAGTCAACGATGGCTACCAACGTGGAAGAACAGCTCGGGTCTAAGGTGTGCGTGATAGGAGCCGGCGTTATCGGACTTGCCACAACTAAGAACCTCCTCGAGCAAGGTCTTGATGTCACTACTTTCGAAAGGCACGAGCATATCGGTGGCACTTGGCACGTTTCGGACAATGGAGAACAGACCACGGCGCTAGAGCAGACGAAGCTCAACACGTCTAAGCAAACGGTTCGACCCAGGACGGAATGTGTAGAAGGTTTCAACTGACGGCTATAACGCAGTGTTCCTATTCGGACTTTCCGTTTCCTGAAGGTGAAGCTTTTGTGAAATACTGTATCTTCAGAGTTCAAACTCACATGTTGCTTAGAACTCCCCATGCATCCCCTGGCGATAGACGTCCAGAAGTACCTCGAGTCATATGCCGAACACTTTAACCTGATGCCGCATATCGAGCTTTCTACGGAGGTAGACCGCGTCGAACGTGATGAGGAAGCGAAGAAATGGCTCGTCTATACGAAAAACGCCGAGACTGGTTTCCACTCGTGTCGACATTTCGACCGCGTTGCTGTTGCGACTGGCATCCTCAACACAAAGCATGTTCCTAAAGTCAGAGGGATTGAATTGTTCGCAGGAGATGCCATCCACTCCCGGCAGTTCAAGGATGCATCCAAGTACACTGGCAAGAACGTCCTTGTGGTCGGGATCGGCGCGACCGGAGCAGACTCGACCTCATTCTTGGTTAGAGCGAAAGCTGCCAAGGTGTATCTCAGCCATCGATCCCAATTCCTTCTTGTAAGTGGCTCTTGTTGTGAGCAAAGTGTCAGGGCTGTGTGGCTAACGGAGACAAGCTCCCTCGTCTCGTCAAAGGCAAGGCTTTCGACCACACCATGAGCCGTCGTGTGGGTATCATAGTCAGAGCCATGTTGGGCGCTTTCCCCAGGGTGTGTAGCCAGCTGATGACCAAAGCACTGATGGGCCTCCGATCGAAAGAATGGCCGTGGCTTACCGAGCACCCATCCTTTACTGTTCCTCGAAAGATGGACGGGTTTCCGCATCGCGTGCCCGCCTTCTCAGACGATCTGGCGGATAACCTGCGAGATGGCCATATTGAAACAGTATTGGGTATCGAGGAGGTTACCGGGCCAAGATCAGTAACCCTGACAGATGGTCGGGTGTTGGAAGATATCGACGCCATCATCTTCTGCTCCGGATACTTCTACGACTTTTCTTTGGTTCGCGGAACTGGTAACCCAACAGACCCGGCAATCGCCCCAGACCATCACAAAGAGATTCAGAAGACTCGGTTCTACGACCCTCAGGACAAGTTTCCCCGGTTGTACCGCGGCTTCCTCTCGGAGCAATACCCTGAGTCTCTGGCGTTCTTGGGACACATGATCATCATGAAGCCGCCAATTCTGCTTTATGACCTCATCTCGATGGCGCTGGCGAGCTTGTGGACTGGCGGACACGCCATTGAATCAGCTGAAGAGCGACGTAGGGATATTGACATCCAGTACCGCTTCGTCGTTTCAACGCTGGACCAAGGACCGATGCATCACCTCGGCTTCCGACTCATCTCGGCGAAGACGTACGACTGGCTGAACCGGGTAGCCGGGACAGGACTAACAGAGCTCTTGGGCAACTGCAGCTGGGCGGCATGCAAGCTTTGGTGGAGGGACCGCAAGTTCTACAATCTCTTGATGGATGGAACCGATGTCCCAGCAGTGTACCGCCTCTTCGACATGGGCCATGGGAGGAAGCCTTGGCCTGGGGCAAAAGAGAGGATTGAGCACGTCAATGCCGAGGTGAAGGCATTGGGAGAGGCTTGGGAGCGGGAGAAGAAGAAGAAGAAGACAAACTGATGGATTGCTCGTCCCTACCTACCCCCCTAGGTAGGGTAGGGAGGTGGTAGACAAAGTGCTTGTCAGGTTCATATTGTCGTTTCTATTTTTAGTAAAGAATGCGAATATGATGTCATGGTATTGCATGAGATTTTGAGATGGGATGCCAGTGTTAAAAGGCCACAGTGTTGACGGGGGCATCATGCGCACCCAAGCCTGGAGGGATGAAGCTGCGTTGCTTGGTAGTGGTGATGGAAGAAGCAAGCGACTGGCAGGTTATCTTATCGAGGCTGTGATGTGGAAACCTGGAAGCCTCAATGTGTGGAGAAGGCCAGGCATCGATATCGGAAGAGGCTAAGGCATCGATCGATGTATCGATTGGATGGCGTTGAGTGGGAGGCAGCCAGTCAACGAACCCATCCAGTGAATTAGCGACCAGTAACACAACTTAGAAGCCCGAACCAGCGGGCACTGACAGTGGAAAAGCCACCTCGCACCTCTATTACCAAACGCTGCAACAAGCCTGTAGAACTAGGTGCTCAGTCGTCAATGCCCAGACCCTGCAACAGCTCGGGTTTCCGTCTCTCTCTTCCTTAATCATTTGCACACTTGCTGATTGACTGACGGCCAAAGCATATTGACCTTCCTACCTACATACACTTGTGTCGTCAATACAACTTCACAACCACTCGCCAACCTCCCTGCCTTTCAAGCGCTGCAATAACCACCCCCAATCCACTGCAACCAGACGCAACCCCCCCGCCAAAAAGAGGCGGTTCCAGTGCATGCTCGGAATCCGTCCCACCCTCAAGGCGCGGCCTTCGCTACTGGATCTGATTCGCGCCCGAAACGACGCCGCCAGCAACAACAGCGGCGACAGCGACAGCGACAGCGACAGCGATAGTGACAGCGGAGGACACGTCGTCGGCCGGCATCAACAGCAGCAGCAGCCGCCGCAGCACATCCTGGTGCGAGACAGCAGCAGTGGAGCGACCAGCAGGAGCAGAAGCGACAGCCCTGACAACAGCAGCGACCGTCTAGGCTTCAGAGACACAGCGGCGGGTTCCCGAAGCTTCAGCGGCTGGTCCCCTGCAGTACCTGCTGCACCGCCCACTGACATTGCTGAGGTGACCACTGAAACGACATCATCGCCGGCTCCACCTTCACCTTGGCCTGTGCCGCCTGTGCTTATTAGTGGTACCTCCACCTCCTCCTCCACTAACGCTGCTACTCGTGCTGCTGCAGCTCTCGCTCTCGTCGACGTAGCTCGCCAGCTGCCTCTGCCAAACTCTCCACCACCATCACCATCTCCACCACCGCCTCTCTCATCCGTATCCTCCTCCTCCTCACCCGAGCCTCCATCGCCCATCCGGCCCCTGTCGCCGCCCTCCCAGAGCTCTTCCTCTCGCCCTAATACCGAGCTCGACGCCGCGCCCGTCCTTTCACCCAAGATGGCTCCCGTACGCCCTTCCCCTCCGCTGCCTTGCCTGCTTGGTGCCGACCAGCTGCTCCCCTGATGCTCGCTGGCCCGTCCATCACCATCATGCCTGGGCCGCCCTCGCTAGACCCCGAAGCTGACCAATATCTCTAGAAAGCGAAAGCTGCCAGCTCTGGCGCTGACGACGCTGTTTCACATGGTGAGTCAATTCCTCCAAACTGCCTTGCGCGCAGCTGCCATCGTACCAATGTCGTAATGAGTGCTAACTGCTAGCTCCCTGCCAGGCAAAATCTACTCCATCTCCGGGTCAGTCCTTCCCGCCTGCCCATCCTAGCTCCTCCATCCTGTTCTCGCGACCATTCGGGATGCATCCTGCCGATATCCATCGCCGAAATGGAGCGTTCTGCTGACCGTATACCAGTCCTGTCGTCGTGGCCGAGGAGATGCTTGGTGTTGCTATGTACGAGTTGGTCAGTGTCTCTGCCCGGACTTCACATCCTCCCTTGAGCTAACCAGTCTTTTCCCGCAGGCCAAGGTAGGAAACGAAAACCTCGTCGGTGAGGTCATTCGAATCAATGGCGACCAAGCTACAATCCAGGTCTACGAAGAAACAGGTGCGACAACCCCCATTGAAGCTCGATGACAAGCAATGCTAACGCATCCTAGCCGGTCTCAAGATTGGAGACCCCGTTGCCCGAACTGGCAAGCCTTTGTCCGTCGAACTCGGCCCCGGTCTCCTCAACGGCATCTACGACGGTATCCAGCGTCCCCTCGCAGATATTGCTTCCCAAGCCAAGTCCATCTACATCCCCCGCGGTATCGCTGTCCCCGCACTCGACCGCAATAAGAAGTGGGAATTCACCCCGACCAAGAAGGTCGGCGACCACATCGCTGGTGGTGATGTCTGGGGTACCGTCTTCGAGAACTCCTTCCTCGCTGTCCACAAGATCCTACTGCCCCCTCGCGCTCGGGGTACCATCACCAAGATCTCTTCAAAGGGCGAGTACACCGTCACCGAAAACCTTCTCGAGGTCGAGTTCGATGGTAAGAAGACCGAGTTCCCCATGATGCAGAGCTGGCCTGTCCGAGTGCCCCGTCCCTCCAACGACAAGCTCTCCGCCGACCAGCCCTTCATCGTTGGTCAGCGAGTGCTCGACGCTCTCTTCCCTGGTGTTCTGGGCGGAACCGTCGCCATTCCCGGCGCCTTTGGTTGCGGAAAGACCGTCATTAGTCAATCCGTCTCCAAGTTCTCCAACAGCGATGTCATCGTCTACGTCGGATGCGGTGAGCGAGGAAACGAAATGGCCGAAGTCTTGAAGGATTTCCCTGAGCTGACCATTGACGTCGACGGCCGCGAGGAGCCTATCATGAAGCGAACCACCCTCATCGCCAACACCTCCAACATGCCCGTCGCCGCCCGAGAAGCCTCCATCTACACGGGTATCACTGTCGCCGAGTACTTCCGTGACCAAGGTCTCGACGTCGCCATGATGGCTGACTCTTCATCTCGATGGGCTGAGGCTCTTCGTGAGCTTTCCGGTCGTCTAGGAGAAATGCCTGCTGATCAGGGTTTCCCCGCCTACCTCGGTGCCAAGCTCGCCTCCTTCTACGAGCGAGCTGGTAAGGTGAAGACCCTTGGATCCCCCGAGCGCGAGGGCAGTGTCAGCATTGTCGGTGCCGTCAGCCCGCCCGGTGGTGATTTCTCCGATCCCGTCACCATGTCCACCCTCAGTATCGTGCAGGTCTTCTGGGGTCTCGACAAGAAGCTCGCTCAGCGAAAGCATTTCCCGTCTATCAACACCAGTGTGTCGTACAGCAAGTACACCACCATCCTTGACAAGTACTACGAGAAGAACTACCCCGATTTCCCCCGCCTCCGCGACCGTATCAGACAGATTCTGTCCGACTCCGAAGAGCTCGACCAGGTCGTGCAGCTTGTCGGAAAGAGTGCTCTGTCTGACCCCGACAAGATCACCCTGGATATTGCTACCCTCGTCAAGGAGGATTTCCTGCAGCAGAACGGTTACTCCGACTACGATCAGTTCTGCCCCATCTGGAAGACGGAGTGGATGATGAAGCTCATGGTTGGTTTCCACGACGAGGCACAGAAGGTCATTTCCCAAGGTCAGAGCTGGGCCAAGGTCCGAGAAGCTACCAACGATCTCCAGGGCCAGCTGCGACAATTGAAGTTCGAGGTCCCCACTGATGGCGAGGAAGTCATCTGCAAGAAGGTTTGTGTTGCTTCCCCAGTGTAAAGGTTTCTGTTGCTAACATATTACTCCCCAGTACGAAGAAATTCACCAGAAGATGACGGACAAGTTTGCGGCTGTCATGGACGAGTAAGAAACGGCATCTTCGATGATGCCATGAGACGTACATTGCTGGCAGTTGTGGTCGAATAGATGAGTTTTTGGTGGGAAACAGGTCTTAGAAAGGCCGGTAGTCAATGCTGTTAGCTATGCTGCGTAGTGTCGTGTATTCGATCAAGTATCGATTTGTGTTTGAAGAATTGCAATAACAATATCCACGGATTCCATGTCACGTCTGTGTGAAACTAGCCTGTGAGTCCAAGTGCAATACATCAGGTTGTTAATCACATAGTGGACTAGGTTGGCATAAGCTTTCAATAAAGATGAAGCTTGGATTACAATGGAGCAAGTGAAACCAGTGGTCTTCCTTTCTAACATAGATGTTTCACATGGATTGTGAAATGTGAACTTAAAAGGTAGTTAATAGAGCCTTGCGCAAATTTGAGAGCAAAGAAAGCCACAACAGCCAATTCGCCAAGTCTTTGCAGACAATCCACTCAAGCCAAAAATAACTACAGCCACGTGAGTAGGCCTGCAGAGCGTCGGTGTTCTCCACACCTTTCTTTTCTTTTGCGTTATCAACTCAGCCTGCCTTGCCATTGGTAATGCCTCTCTCGGGGGTCGTCCGGGTTGTGGGTCGGGGACCCTCGGCGTTTTGGATGTGGGGCTCGGTATGCTCTCATTATCGCTGCAATATGACAACTTCTCATGCCCATCATGTCATCGACACATGCCTCGCTTTTGGATAGACACTCATTTCACACTGGGCTCTTCGACCCTCTCTGAAGCTTCCAGCTACTCCTGACTATACATGTCTTATTCGTACCCGGCCAAGCCCGTCTAACAAGTCCTTCCCACCTCATTAGCTACCCCGCCACCGCCATGTCCGAGGAGCTCCGCGACGAGGTGGAAGCCATCAACTCCATCTACGGCGACGGCAGCCTGGTGCCGGCCGATGACGACGCGGGGGAGGAAGTCTACGTCCTCAGGCTCCCCGGGGACGCCTCCTCTCTGCGCCTGAGCTTCGCCGCAGACTACCCAGCCAGTCCGCCGTCGGTGCTGGCCACGCACCACAGCTCCGGCGGCAAGAGGGGCGCCGGCGCGCGCGACCTGGCTCTGTTCCGCGCGGCACTTGGCGAGGTCTTTGAGCCCGGCGCCGTATGCCTGTTCGACGCCGTCGAGGACTTTACCCGGCGGCGTGAGGAGGACGACGCCGACGCCCCGGAGCCCGCTCCGGAACCCGAGCCGGAGCACCGGGCGCCGTCGCCGGCCGAGGACCTCGAAGCTTTCCCGCCGGCGGACTGGACGGCGTCGGAGGTAGTCGTTGACAGCAAGTCGACCTTTGTAGCACACGTTGCGCGGGTGGCGTCGCCAGCCCAAGCGCGACACAATGTACGCTCGCTGCTGGCATCGGACCGGCGCTTCCGCTCGGCGACGCACAACATGACGGCGTGGCGGATCCGCGGGCCCGGCGGCGCCAGCTTCCAGGACTGCGACGACGACGGCGAGGCGGCGGCCGGCGGTCGGCTGCTCCACCTCATGCAGCTCATGGACGTGTGGGACGCCATGGTCGTCGTGTCGCGCTGGTACGGCGGCGTCAAGCTCGGCCCGAGGCGCTTCGCCGTCATAAACGCCGCCGCGAGGGACGGGTTTGTGCGGGCCGGATTGGTTGAGGAGAAGGACAAGGACAAGGACAAGGACAAGAAAAAGGGCAAGTGAAGCTAAGGGATCGGGTCACCAAGTCCACGTGGGATGCCGGGCGTGGATGAGGCGAGCGAAAAGAGAGTGACACACTAAAAACAGAGTACAAGCGGAAAAGTGCCGTGTTGGAAAAGGAACCAGTGCCGAGTTTGCTATACAATGATGGTATATCGTTACGGAACGCAGCAGCAACCTCCACATAACGCCAGCCAAACAAACAAGATACCGCTCACCGCCGAGCTCTTCAGAGAGATCAAGGAAACCTAGTCGGCCGGAGAGTGCAGCTTCGAAACAACGTCGTCATGACACCAGCCCTACAATCCCCGCGGACGTCCTTTTTGGTTTAATTGTACAAAAAAAATTCACGACGCATGCCACCCAGTTTTTTTTAACAGGAAAAAACCAAACTCCAAAACTATGCATCCTTGGCGAGTAGTGGCTTGAGGATCCCCAACGCGCGGACGGCTTGTTCCTCTGAGAGAACGACGGCACCGGCGCGGGCTGTGGAGAGGTACGACAACTCAAAGCTCGCGGTCATCTGCATGTCCTGGACAAGACGGCCCGCCACACCACAGACGATACCTGTGGACTCGAACGGAAGGTTGTCGAGATCCAAGAAGATAGGGATTAAGGAGCTCTCAATGTCGCCAACCAAGGAGTCGCCGAAGACTTCCAGGAGAGTCTTGTCGAGGAGAAGCGAGGGCGGATCTTCCTGAGCAAGTGTGATGGAAATGAACCGCGGTTGTGAGACAAGAGCAGAGATGATGCATGTGTAGAGCTTGGTGTCCACGTTGTCGGCCCAGCTCGGGCGACGACCGTTGTTGGCGGCGTGTCGGCTTGCCACGGGGCGATGGTTAAAGTGAGAGAGCTGCGACATCTCACGGCCAGAACAGTGAACCAGCTCTAGACCCTCCACGATATACGGCGCGACGTCTCGCTTCTTTAGCAGGTTGAAGGTACGAGTC
Organism: Dactylonectria alcacerensis; assembly: GCA_029931735.1. NCBI lineage: Eukaryota > Fungi > Ascomycota > Sordariomycetes > Hypocreales > Nectriaceae > Dactylonectria > Dactylonectria alcacerensis. The sequence goes on from JAPMUZ010000004.1 coordinate 2,660,299, forward strand.
TGTAGCTCGGCGACGTTGGAGGGAGGAGGTGTGTTGGGCGGAGAAGAGCTGCTCCCTCTGCTGGGGCCGCGATTGTGGCCATAAGCACCGGGCGAGACAAAGTTGTTGTCGGACAGCTCGAATCCCTTGGCCAACAGCGACTGGGTGACATTGGCACGCTCCTTGGTAGGCACAAGGATGAAGTCCGAGTAGTACGTGGTGATGAAGAAGAGAGGAATGCCAGCCAGGGCGAGCGGCGACGTCAACTCCATTACACGGCCAGCCACATCGAGTCCAGCGCTGATTACGGAGAGAATCAAATAGGAGTCCTTGGAGATAGACACGGTTTTAGCGGCCTCGCGGGACAGCGTTTGCAATACGGGCTCAAAGACATTCTGGGCCCACGAGGAGTGGCAGACTAGCGAACACTCTATGGGAGTGACACTGATATTGAGGAAGCCATGTTGTCCGTCGGACGTGAGCCCTTGAAGCTCAAACTCGGGCGATTCGCGCGGACTAGAAACGCTCTGGGACTGGGGGAGGAGGACTCGGAGGATTGGCTGGAGGAGTGTCGAGTAGAGGTTAAGAGGGATGTGGATCAGCGTATAGGTGCCATTCTAGAAAAACAGAGTGTTAGGCTCGAGGAAGTAACCCAGCGCAACTTGATGGAGCCGATTCGAGGAAGCCATGATGCAGTGCGAAACAGAGCTATGGGCAGTGTCGACCAGGGAGTCATGACGACAATGCCGATGACGGCCGAGAACTGGGTTAATTAGGGTCGCCGCCCGGCAGCGCAGGCTGTCATGGGCTTGCAGAAAGAAGTTAACTTACAAGAAAGGAAATTTGGGCGTTCATGATGAGCCTCGTAGGCAATAGTTCGCCAAAGTCTAGAAATATGTCCGTTGAGAGGGCGCGTGGGCGGTTATATAGGCTGGTGAAAGGGTGCGTGTGGTTCAGGACGCAAGCAGGCGATTGATGACTCGTTGCGAATTGAATCAGGCAGAGGGGCCGATCTGCTTTGGGTAGCTAGCTGTCAGCCAGCCTCGCACGTCGTGCAGAAAGTTCAACTAGAGTTTAGAGGAGAAGGACAGCCGGCAACGCCAGACGGCTGAGGAGGATGGCAAAACTCTGTCTGCTCTGCTTCATCGACAGCTGTGCAGGAGGGGAAGAAGTAAGAGGGGCTGCGATGGGCAGATGAGCGCAGATGAGCGCAGACGATGTATTAGAGCGTAGTGGGAGAAGGAAGGGTGCGGGCTGGCTGCGCGTTGGACGATAAGAGTAACCCACGTTATTAACTAGACTCTTTGAGCAACTGGCATACGATGGACTCCGCAGCAGCGGGAAGCGCACACGCACCCACAGACTACAGCAGCAAGCCCACTCCAAGCCAAGCAAAGCAGCGCCACGGACTGCAGCGTCATGGACTACAGAGTCACGGACTCGCTGACCAGCGTCACAGACCAGTCCGACTAGTCCTGGCGGGAGGAACAACAAGTAGGCCGAACCAGGGTTGTGAAGGCGGCAGCAAGCAGCAGTTGCAGCTTCTTGCAGGCTCTTGCAGGCTCTTGCAGCCGCGGGCATGGGCTATTGCGGGGCACCATCGAGGGGGGGGCACTAATAAGACGACCGAATTGCCCAGATGCAGCTGGCGTCTGCGGCTCCCAAAGCCCCCAAGGCCCCTGTCGGCAGGTCGGGGCCTTACAATGGTATCCCGGACGGCAAGCAGTCGAGGGGCGCAATGCAGAGTGCAGACGAGTATTCAAACGGCATGCTGCAATGTGCTGTCGGGGCGTGGCATGGGGGGTCGCCATGGGTTGAGATGGAGGGCACCCACCCACCAGAGCTGGAGGGGACGAGAAAACCTGCGATTCGCTCGAGAAATTGTTGCCCAAGGCACCGAGAGAGTGTAGGGGGAGCTGGACGATGCAGTGGCTGCCATCGTGACGAAGCACGACGTTGACGGACTAGAAACCCCATCTTGCCCGTCTTGGTGAGCTTGTCTTGAAATTGGGCAGACCCCCGGCTTGCTTGTCTTGGGCTGGACCCCTCACTCGTCCAATTCCTCCGTGTCAACTTGGAAGCTCCTCCGATGGACGAGAGGTCGAACGGCTTGAGTTACCTCGGATATTGAATCCATCAGATCCTTGCTGGTCGCCCATTGCCAAATCCAACGCGGCGTCGCCAAGTCCAGGAACACCCTCCCAAGCGTCTCCATTCCCCGTCCGGGGGAAAGCTGCTGCACCTGCGTGACAACATGCGCAGCGCGGCTTCTAAGAAAGATCGACTTCCCTAGTGGCGGGTGGGTGGTTGTTCCATCCATTGAGACCCATTACTCAATAGCCAGCGTATGAGGCGGGTGGGGCGTTGCGATAGGGACAAGACAGAAATTCACCGCATCCGTCTTTTGTCCAGACACTCGGGAACTTGGAAGACACTAACACGACGATATGGAAAGACACGGCGTGAAGTTAAGCGGCCGCGTGGGGGGTTGGCTAATGCCCGTGGGCTCGGCCAAGAGGATGGGATGCGGGACTCTCGGTGACATCCTTGTTCCCAGAGCGGTTCCGATGACTACCATGCCATGTCGAGTAGCCCCGAATATCGAGGGTTTTGCACTTGAAGCCTCGGAGTGGTGGTATTGTAGTTGGTGCTGAATGTGATGGCGGGGAGGAAAAGGAGGGAGGGATCGATCATCCATGAACACGAGCGTCCAGGCGCAAGTCAATTTTGCAAGCTGCATAATGTATTGCATGGCTTCAGTTGCTGCCTCTTTCCTAACAACGGGAAGGGAGCAAGCAACCTGGAACTGTAAGGGAGGTACTTCCATCCAGGCCTTCAGGTTTCCGTCACTTTCGCACCTGCTGCAGATGTCTACCTTTACCTACCTATCCACAGTACATTCCATCGCACCTATTGAGCTAAATTCCTAATAGGCATCAACCTTCGTCTAGCAACCTCTACCTAGCAACCGCTTGCCACGCAATCACAAATCATACAGTCATCAATCCAACCATTCATCCATTCCGTCAGTTTTTAGACTCATCACTTTCACAATTCTCTGGTGGTTGCGCCAAATCATCAAGAACAACGCAAAGGGGAACAATCATCGCCCAATCCCCCCCCCTGTTATACCTCTTAGCTGCATGGTTGGCTCACATCACGGTCAATTCTTGGACAGTGACGGTGGGATTCTGATCACAGTCTGATCACAGTCATGGACGGACACGCGATGAGACTCGGCCAGCTTCCATGGTCTCTGAGACATGCTCGGTCAGCCCAGACGCCACCTCAGTTGCTCACCTCCTCGTGCAGACCTCTCCACGCTTTCGACTGGTTGTTGGCTCAACTGTTCCACGATGCCCACGCCTTCAACCCCCTGGATGATGTCAGCTGTTGCCTCTTCAGGCCAGGCGCGCCGGACTGTCACCCTCTTGCAAACGACATCAAGCATCGCATAACATACACGGCATTGCACCCGTGACCCTCAACACCCACCCCGGATCTATCGCATCGCCCGTCCAGCCTTCCGGGAGATCCATGGACCAGCGCCAAGTCAAGGCAGCTTCGACACCGTCGCATCGCTACTGTCGCATCGCATATGCCTTGGGCCAGTCCACCTGCCGCCCCTCCCGAAAACGATCAGTTTGCCGACCAGAAGGGAGTCAGGTCACTGGAGATATCCGAGATTCTGTTCTACTTTCGGACGTGACCCCACGACATCTACCGCTGCAACGGGCGCAATGCACAACCGTCTCGCCCACCCGGGGCCTTGATCGTGCTCTGGCTCTTGCATGTCTTAGCCCTCTCCCCCCATCCCTTGTTCGGACACTTGTCATATGATTTGCCAATGGCACCACTTCCTCGCAGGCTCTTCTTGTAGCCAACTGCAAAGAGCCTTCAGTATTGCATTTCCTTTGCATACCCGGGCTGCAACTCGTAACCATGCTGTTAGTGACGTATCACTACCCGCTACCCCCCATTTCTATTACCTACCCCAGACACCTCGTGCTCAAATCAGTGAATCTCTGAGGTGTCCTGGCCCGATCGATGGCCACACGGACCGTCAAGCACGGCTCGAAAACTCTGCAATCTATCTCATCGCCGTCTTCTCAGCAAGATCGCTCGCCAGCCACCATGGCAACATTGCGCACCCGGCAAATATCGGCTGAGTGCAATATCAAGCATCTTTAAGAATACCTATCTATACAGAGTGGCTCCGCGTCCCGCTAGAAGTGGAACACAAGCTAGGCGTGATGGGGCAACAACTGATAAAGACTCGGCAAGCTTACCTCTCATGATGGCGTAATCCCGCCGCCAAACGGGCGACGACAATTGCAAATGACCGTCTTTCCCAATTCACGTGTCCTCAAAGGAACTTGTCAGGGTTCCAAACTTTGCTAGCCTCTATCAAGGACTCAGGGGCCGGTGATCGTCTCTCCTCTGTCTGTTATGGCGTTACCCCACGGTCAACCTACCAAACAGAGAGAAGAAGAGGGGAGTTCATGCATGACATCGCTGTCCGCGCGCTCAAATACCGCCGTGGCGTGTCCAATAGCCGCCCCAGCCGACCAGCTCTGGTGCTTGCGTACATCCACCTGTCCGGTGCCAAGACGAATAGGGCTTGTTTCACTGCAGCGTCTTGGTTGGTCGCTGCGTCACAGCTAGGCCTTGTGGCGTCGTCAAGGACAGCGCACTTTGCATGCTATTCCAAGCAGTGTCGATCAAGCACCAGGATGTTTTGCTACAGGTCACAATAATCGAATATGTGCGTTCTGACCTCCACTAACTTAGGTAGCATACGTAGCTAGCCATCTCTCCTGCCACTACCTTCCCTTTTCGCGAGTCAGTGGGTTTTTTCCCCTTGCACATTTTCTTGGGCACAATTGGAATATTACTTGAACAAACTAATGCACCATCAGGACCTCATGACCTTGTTTCGTCATGTATTCCAACAGTACTTCATCCAAGATACGGATACTCGGGCTTCAGTCGCCAATTGACGAATCACGTATTTAATCCATGTACTGGTTGGATCCAGTCTTTCTTTGCCAACACCTATTTCTTGATGCCCACAACAACAAGGTTTCGCGGACTCTGCGCATAGTCAAACACGGTTTCGACCCACGCGTGACGGACGATTTCGCTGTGCTCTTGCAGATACGTCCACCGGTCTGCGACAATCAATGACTCAATTGCCATGGCGCTGAACGCCATCAGACTCCAGATGGCGCAGAGCTCTTTCCTCCGCGGCAGATACATGGCCTCATACCGCTCAATCTCCTCGTCAGTTATATCCGCCATTTTCTCCCGTATGACGTCTGCGTACTGCTTGTAATCGGTGTTGCTCGTGAGCTTCTGCACAGCTCCACGCACATAGGCCTTGAGAGACCCGTAGCAGCTCTTACGAAGCGACCCAATGATGACTGGGTTCGTGCTGATGTCGAACGGGCTTTCGCTGTCCCTGCGGTTAGCTGCGGCCGCATCATCTTTCGTCCCAGCTTCAGACTCATAGTGCCGGACCTTGTTCACAACGCCCCGATCGAGGAACATCTTCTGAAGGACGGCTCGGTAAAAGTGCCGAGAGAAGAACCCTTCGCTTTCCTTCTCGGACCAGTTCTGCGGCGCCTGGCAGGCCATCATGCGCGCAGTGATGTTGAGACGGATGCCGTCTCCTTGGTATTCTGAAAACCGCTGGCTCATGGGGAAACCCTGCGGGTCGTGCTTGGCAGACTCTTGCCAAAGACGCCCGTTGACGGCTTCGAGAGTTGGTCGCAAGTATGCGTGCTTATACGTCGGGGGACCGAGCTTCTCGGTCATGAGGTTGTAGCAGCATCCCACGATCGCAACAGCTCGAATATTAGGGTTGAGCACCATCGAACGGATTCCAAAGTGTGAGAGGTTTCCACAGGAGTGGATCGAGACGGCCATCAGTTTCAGTTCCGTTTTCTCTCCTTCAGATGCATCACCGGTTTCGATCTGCGCAATTACGTCGGCAAGGTCGCCGCTGTCCAGCCTACCCGAGATGTATTGCACGAATCCCTTTCCTTGCTCTGCCGTATACTCCGCTTCGAGTTCCTTCACGGGTCTAAAGTCGAAGGCGTCATCTCCTGCTACCTCGCGAATAGCCTTGGCCAAGGCCTCCGGGTCGCCCTGTGCATCGGGGCCACGGGTCTCGCGTATCTTGCTCCACAACTTCTTATTCCTCATAACTTTCGGTTTAATGGCCAACCCGGACGACATGTCGAGGCCTCTGGCCGCAGTGACGTTAATTTCTCGCCCCTCGACCGCCACAACGTGCCGGTTGTAAGGCTCGCTGGCGAGTGCTCTGCCAAGATAATTTTGACCGCTTCCGAAATCAACAAAGTGAGAAATATCATCGCCGGATTCTTCAGCGATGTCTCCAGAGAGGCGATCAACGTAGTCGGCAAAGTTTGTGACCTCATGGATTTTCTTTAGGTTCATACCCACGGCCACTGAGCGTGGAAGAACCGGGAGTTTCTGCTGCCGGGGGATGAAGGATCGGCCAAGAGAGAGGTTTCGAATAGTTCGTATGTACTCGATAAAACTCGCTGGAGGCTGTTGATCACCCGAGAGCGTGAGATTGTCCAAATCATCCCTCATGAGAAGGTCAAGGAACTGCATGATGTCGCATGACAGAATGAAGGCATGCCACTCCTCTGGCAACGCGTAGTGGAACAGCCCAGGCTCAATAGTAAAGAAGTCGAGAATATGAACACCACCGCAAAGAATCTGCAATGTGTCCGAGGTCCACGCAAAATTGAGGAGCTTCTCGACATACTCCTCGGGAGATGCATAGTCGCCATTGTGTGGCAATGGCTTGTCGGGTATCATTTTGAGAATGCTTCAGAGTATGCTCGGGTCGAAGAGCTACCCTAGATGGGGATCGATTTCTTTTCTTGCAGAGAAATCACCACAGCGATGGACAGTGCGCGGATATGAGTAGACGATGCCACAACTTCAGGTCTGAAACCGTGGGGGTTTGCGTCTCAGTGAAGGCTCCTCGGAGGAAGACTAGGGCTCTTTCAGGGCAAAATTCCTAAACCTTACTTCAAGCGTAGGAAGTAGGAGGAAGTAGGGTTTGATGTGACCTTGTCGCAAGTTGTAATTTGTTACCTTGATAATAGATAGGAAGCTTGGAAGGGCCAGAAGGGTGCGGTAGCCGCCAGCCTGGTATAAGGTGCTCAAGAAATGCCAGTAACTTTTTGTATCCGTTTCAAGCACAGAACTGAAGTCCCCCATTTTAGTGGGCGGGTGGATTTTGCAGGTGAGGGTCTCGGTATGAGTTCTATGGCTCGGTGGTGGGAGACCCACTGATTTGACGCTGACCGGTTCCCTCCACTCTTCGTATAGGGTAAGCCGACTGGCTGGCTTGTGATGCAACGTCATCCCCTCCAACCTCCATCGTCGCAACCTAGAACCGGACAGACAGGAAGTACCAAGGCTTCAACAAAACCCACCTGTTCCTCCGGCCCCCGAGTCTTCTACGCACCCATCCCGTCGAGGCTGATGCGCCTTCACGCATCCTCAATCGCTGGATGATGTCCTCTGCAAACGACCAGGACCCGTTCCTCCAGGTCCAACAGTACGTCTTGGCAGTCTGCAGTCGGCCTCGCTCGGCTTCCGTCTTGCAGCGCTCGCCAAACATTACCCAGGTTTCGACGCCAGGCTAACACCGCTGACTATTGTTTTGTAGAGATGTTCTCACCCAGATGGCCTCGACGCGGCCGCTCTTCGCCTCGTACTTGCGCATCCGCTCCCTCTCCACCGCAGCCTCCTCTCCCGAGCTTGCCTCCGCCCGCGCCGACCTCGAATCAGCCCTCTCGGCGCTGGCCGATGACCTGGCCGACCTCGTAGCGTCCGTACAGGCCGTCGAGTCCAACCCGGCCCAGTTCGGCCTCTCCGCGCACGAGGTAACCCGCCGCAAGCGCCTAGTGCAGGAAGTCGGCGGCGAGGTCGACGACATGCGAGAGGAGCTGGACAAGAAGATAACCGGCAGCGGCGCGAGCGACCTGCCCGACCCCAACGCCTTCACCATCGACGGCGACGACAGTTACGCCGAGTTCGAGCAGCAGCAGCAAGTCGAGATGATGCGCGAGCAGGACACGCACCTCGACGGCGTCTTCCAAACGGTCGGCAATCTGCGCCGCCAGGCCGACGACATGGGCCGCGAGCTGGAGGAGCAGCGCGAGATGCTCGAAGTCGTCGACAACGTCGCTGACCGCGTCGGCGGCCGCCTGCAGACGGGCGTCCAGAAGCTGCAGCAGGTCGTGCGCCAAAACGAGGACCGCTGGAGCAGCTGCTGCATCGCTGTCCTCATCTTCGTCCTCATCCTGCTGCTGGTGCTGCTATTGATCCTGTGAATGGGGAGAGGACGCAAAAAAAGACTTGACATGTCGTGCAAATGATCTGATTGAAACACGGGGTTTGTTCTGGGATATTTGTCTTTTCGGAGTTTGGCAAGGGATGACTGTTTGCGCTATTGTCGACCAAAAACTGGTCTTTCTACAATTGTATAACTAGAGAATAGATAAAGAGCCGCAGACACGGCCTCTGCCGCCCTAACGGCGTCACGTAATCCAACAAGTCCAACAAACACCTATGATGCAGCCAAATCCTGATAACGACGGGCCCTCTTCATGCGAGAATGGCCCTTCTCCCTGAACGCCTCGTCCATATTCTTATACATGGGTAGATAAAATTCTCTGTGGTTGCTTCCTCTCGGTTTTTTTTTGAGCAATAGCAAGTTCCCATGCCCTGCCCTCAAGCCAAGACCAGCCCAGACTCGGTCTTGAGGATGTCAGCGAGCGCGCGCAGGGATCCTGCCGCGTTGGCTGTCTCAGGTGCCTTCTTTGGGAACTCGATCAAGGCCAGACGCAATGCAGCGAGCGCCGCGTTGCCATAGAAGCTGAGGAACCGCTCTTCATGGCCCTCAATCATGGCGCGCAGAACGACGTACTGGGTGTTCGAGGTCTCATTGGCTGGCGAGTTGACGATTCCAGAAAAGGCCTTCCAGTAATTGACTGGTGGATAAGGGTTGGTCTTCGTCGTCTTGCTAAAGTCTCTAAGGGACAGGGATGCGAATCCAGCACCGAGACCGGTCATGCGGTCGTTGTGATTCTGTTCGGTGATCCATGACGGGCCATCCTTCTTCCAGCCGAGAGCGATGCGTCCTCGCTCTGTTTTGTCGTTGCCGCGATGACCAAAGAGAACCGGGCAAGCAATGCGGTACTTGGCCATTAGGATATCAATCAAAGATTGTCCTCGCCACTGGAAGTCCTTTTGTGAAAAAATTTGAGCTGTGAAGACTCCCACAGGGTCTGCAGCTTTGGTATTCGCGCCAGCTTCGTTGATGAACTGGTTGATGATGCCTTTGGCACAAATGTTCATCAAATAAATAAACAGAGAGGGCAGAGTGGCATCATTGTTCGTAGCACCATCAACTGGCTGTCTCTTGTCCACGACGAAGAGGCTAACATCGATGGGAGGACTTGGTACTTTGCCTTCTAAGGCATCTCTTAAAGCAGTGTTGATTTTGCTGATCTAGTCATTGTTAGTATGTTGTCCAAGAGCATAAACACATCTGACTTACAGGCTGGGCATTGGCTCCCTTTCCAGTTGTGAGTTGGCCAATCGAAACGCGAATCTCTCTCCGGTAAGTGCCCATTTTCCCCTTCAGCGGTGAACCAGCAACCTTGGATTGGGCTTGTAGTTCTTTCCGCAGTTTCTTTAGCTCCTGGTGAATCTGGCTGTACCGATCCTCCGTCGGCGCTTGCGTTGGTCGTGCTGCTGGCGCTGTAGCAGCTGGAGGGGCGGTAGCTGGTTGTGGCGCGGTGAGGCCGTTTGGTTTTTGGAAGGGGTTGCTCTGAACAGGAGGCTGGGGTTGAGCAGCAGCGAAAGGGTTGTTTGACGGTGGCTTATTCGGGAGGCTCGATGGTGGGGGAGGAAGTTCTTTCTTCACTTCTGAAGGCGGTGTTGTCGATGGGGCCAGCTGTTTCGATTCCTTAGCTGGAGGAATGCCATTGGCAACTGCTGCAGCCACGGGCTTAACTGGGGGAGGCGGCGTGGGTGACCTAGGCGGCTCTGGTGGTGGTCGGGGGATCGTTTTCGCCCGTAACTCCCGTAGCCGTTTCTCTTCTGCAACAACGAGTGCCTCTGCCTTCAGCCTCTCTTCTTCTTTCCGTTCCTCGTTCATGATGCGTTGATGTTCTAGCTGTAGTTCATGGAGCTCGTAGACCCGGATCGCAGCTCTGCGCACCCTTTCATGCTCAACCTGTGCCGCCGCCAAGGCATCTCGATGGCTGAGCTCATTGTTGCGGTCGTCGTTCAGGAAGTGGGATGCGAGGTTTCGGTTGGGGCTCAAGGGTAATTGAGCTCGCCTTGCGGGCGAGGAGCGGGACATGTTCCGAAGTAGATGGTGTTCTCGCGATGGCTATCGGACCTGCATTTGTGGCTGGAAAGGGCGATAGAGGCCGGTATGTCGTGTGGAAGGAAGGCAGAGAAGGAGAGAGAAGTGTGTGGCTGTTCGAAAGGCAATGTCGAGATGTATCGACCGAGTAGAGCCTGTATGTCAGGTGTTGGTGTTCCCTTATTCCCGTTCCATGTAGAGAAGATTGTTTTGGTTGCGATTGTGCAGACCTTTGTGAGTTAGACTGGAGGTTGAACTGTTGCATAAGTACGTACCTATGCGCGTTGGCGGTTGCTGCCAGGTGTAGCGCCAAGAACTCGGCCCGCTAAAATAAAGTCCCGACACTGGGAGACGACAGGTTGTGGCGCATGAGTTCAGCCACATGTCATGTGGCGGTGCTGAACCACGTCTACCTCAAAGCCTTCCTCTGAAACATGTTTAAATGGCTCCGGCACAGAGCTGAGACGGTGACGCCCGCGATGTTCGAGGGATGAATAATGAGGACTGATGAATTTGGAAACGACTTGACAACGGACTGAATCACGGAGACATCTCGAACAGGGCGACCTGGGATCTGGAACATGGTAGCGCAGCTAACTGGTTCTGGAACACGGCCAATTCGGCCGACTGAGAAAGAGGCGAAACAAGACAGGGGGTCTTGTCTGAAGGGTTACATCGGATGGCGTCCTTGTGGAGGGACGACGGCTCAAACATTGAGCTTGGGGGTGGCCATTTTAGGACAGTTGGAAGGGACAAAGTTACGCATACGGTGGCTGTATTGATATCTACCTACTTACAGTCAAAGCGAACCGGAGAGTAAATGTTGACCTACGTAGGTAATGTACTCAAGTACAGCCAATAACCCAGAGGCGCATTGAAGGGAATTGATAAATGTCATCCCCAGGGCAGCAGCCATGGCTAGGTTGACGATTGCGCAGGGAGGGAGAAAAGCGTTGACCCCACTCAGGGAGAGCTTGGCAAATTTGAACGACGGGGAGCCGTGGAGCACCTGACCTCGGCGTAGGGGACCCAGAGTTGTGCATAGGACGGAGTACTTCGTACAGAATACTGAACACGAAGGTGGAGGTCGCCTGGCAGCTGGTTTCTCTTTAGAAACGCTTGCCTAGGGATACGGGCTGGGGGGGCATGGGCGGATGGACGGGCACGGACATGGTAATGGTTGCTATTGTTGACTAGGCTAGGAGGGAGTAATTGTAGGTGGTTCTTGGTGATGGTGATGGTCGTTGGAGAGTGGAGTCGTGACGAGACAAAACAGACAAGACGCAAACCGGAGCCGGCTGGGCAGTGACTGCAGAGCAAAGCTGGGATGATAGAGATCACCAGGTGCAATGACTTCGTGGCTGGGATTTACAAACAGCAAAAACAGGCCCACTATCCCGACTCATCTCGCCAGTCTCTTTGTACTGCCCCTCAATGACGTGGGCGAGCGACTCCCGACTCCCTGTCCGTCTGGCTCTCTGGCTGGGTTCCAGTCACCAGTCAAAGGTGCAGCAGTTGATGGTGATCCTTGGAGTCTCACCCCTGACGCCAGCGGAGGACGGGTCAGGCAATCAATCACGCAGCTCATCCACTGCAGGGGGGTCTGACCTCTTGAAGGGGGAAGCTCTCCAATCCCAGTTCTCTGTACTACAGTGATACTGCGCATTTAGTCATTGGCATGGTAGCACGGCTGTGATGATCTGGGGGAGACAACGCCACACAGCCAAGCCCAAGTCCAGCTGCTCAGGAGCAAGACCATGCGCTGCAGTTTAGCGGTTTTGCACATGGCCACAGGGCTACTCCAGGTCTGTCCGATTGCCACCCGTGAGCCATGATGCAGTTGGGAGGGATTCATGGAGGGAACGAGCGCCGGCCCGCTTGCTAGGCGTCTGTAGCTCAGGGATCCCTGGTGGAGTTCTCCCGTGCAACGCAGCTTTGTCCGCGCGCCAGTCTCAGCGTCAGGGCTCTTGGATTGGAGCCTCCGTGTTAAGCAGCGGGTCCTCGTCCTTGGGCTGGGCGCTGGCGAGTTGACGGGATGGATGGGTGGGTGTAGATGGCAGCAACACAAACAAAACACGATTGTGGGCGTCAGCCAGCTGCTGCGCCTGTAACATCTCATCCGCTGCCGATGACGCCCTCCAACGCCACCCACCCCAAGACATCCATCCAGCCAGCCATCCATGCCTATACTTGGATCCGACAGGTCTACCGTAGCATGTTAGGGTATCTGACCCCTCTCGCCACGAGACGGGGCCAATGTTTCGCCGGGCGGCCCGTCAACCGTGCGTCTGTGTAAATCTGTACGTATGTTGAAGGTGCATGCGTGTGCGATGTGTGTGTGCGTAGGTTTCTGCGTGTACGTGTGTTGTATCTCACCCTCGGTACGAGTCTGTGTCTATGCGCACATGTTGATGCGTTCGTGTTGTCATGGCCGGTCTGCGTCTCCGTGTACGGAGTCGCTTGCGGTGGATAGGCGGTAGGTCATGGAGAAGGTGGTAAGACAGCAGTGGATGAAGACAGAACCCTGTGAATCCGGCCCAACTCGTGTCAGTGCTTCAGCTACGGGGTTCCAACTACCTTACCTACGGGTGCCTGGGGGTGCTTGAGGATAGACTGGGCAGTGAGTGAGGGGCGCTGGGGGAGACGGGAGTCCACTAATAGCTGTTAGCTTGTAGGGGACTAGCAGTAGCAGTCGACCCCATATTTTGGAGGCGGTTAGGCCCCGGTCCACCACAGGCCATCTATCCCAGGTACCTTGGCCGCTTTCTTCTGTGTCTGGCACTAGCAGGCTAGACTCGCCTGGGCCATCAGCTCTCTCTTTCTCAGAGCAACCGCCACCTTGAGTGTGGTCCCCCAGTGGAGAGGTTTGGTGGTAGTTGGCCAGCCAGGTACTCCGTAGACCGAGGGTGCCATCCATAGCAGGGTACGAGAGGTAGGGTAGGTAGGTACTTCACCCAGGGAGGTAAGGAAGAGGGAGGCAGGTAGGTAGGAGGTAGGTTGGTTTCTCCCACGTAGACTAAACCTCCACCTCCACCTCTCCTGTTCATATCCATCCATTCTCTCCCACTCTCACTCCCGCCTCCCATCTCTTCCATCCACAATCCCTTCTCTCCCGAAATCTCCTCCCCTCTCTCTCTCACCAGGAGCTGGACTTCCATCCATCCCGGTCTTCTCTTCTCGTCGACACATCATCCTCTTCATCGCCGCCTTTCCTGCCACACTCCTTGGCTCTGTTCAAGCTCGCACACCCTCCTTTTGGGCAAACTCTGTCCCGCCTTGCCATCGCCATCCGTCCATCGCCATCGCCATAGCCATCGCCATTCCCCAAAAAACGTTCGCACTCGTCGTCTGAACAACAGGTCCCGCCGAAACCCGCCGTCATCTCGGCCGCTACATCGCTTCCCGAATCAGATTACACCAATCTGCCAGCTCGACTCGATCCCTCCCCATCCCGACTTCGACCTCGACGTGCTAAATAAAAAGTATTTGCTTTCGACTGCCCATCATGGAGCAGCAAGCACAACAACCCCCGCAGCCGCAGCCCCAGCCGCAACAGCAGCAGCAGCCCCAGCAGCAGCAACAGCCCCAGCAGCAACAGGTTGGCGGCGTCCCTGGCCCTGCTGGGCGCAGGCTGCACATTGCGCATCGCCGGAGCCCTTCTGAGCTGACGCCTTTGATGAGCATGTTTGCCAATCCAGGAAGTGAGTCTTTACATCTCTCTCCTCTATCTATCTTGGCCCCTCCCTGCGTGATGGCGTCACCTGCAACCTCAACCCCCACCCCCCAGTAGATGCATCTCTTAATCATCATTACTGCTTGAATCTTTCGCTACCCGCATAAGTCTTGCCTTTACGTACACATAATTCATCTCCATACTAACATTGCTTCTCTGCAGTGGAGCAGCTTGCCATCCAGCAGCAGATTGAATTGCTGCAGCAGCAGCAACAGCAGATCCAGGCTACGCAACAGCAATATGTCAACATGGGAATGGTGCCCCCGGGACAGCCCATGGTTCCCGGTGGCGGCTTCAATCCTTTGCAGCCCATGCCCAACATGACGCAAAACGCCTTCCAATTCCCAAACCAAATGCCACAACAAAACATGGCTCCTCCGACTCAGCCACTGTCACATCGCCGTAATCAGTCGGCACTTCCCAACATGGGTATGGGACCTCCCCCCGCTCCCTCAGCTGGCGCTTCTGGGTCCAACTTCGGAAACTTCGAAGCCCCCAGCGGTCCCGGCCGTGAGAATGCAGGTGGCAGAGGTGGCCGTGGTGGCGGTGGCGCTGGTGGTGGTCACCAGAGACGTCACTCCTTGGCTCTGGCCGACGCCAAGAAGGCCGCCGAAATCGCACAGCAGAAGCGAACCACGAGCGGCTTCTCTTTCCCTGCATCCCCTGCCGAGAAGCCTGATGAGCCTGCCAAGCCAGCTGCTCAGGCGACCCTCGATGCTCCCGCCGCCCAGACCTCGAACCGTGGTGGACGTGGTGGTCACGGCCGCAGTCAGAGTATGGCCGTCAATGGCCGTGGTGCTGGCCGTGGTGGTTCCGCCAACCTCACCGTTGACAATGAGTTCCAGCGCCGTGGAAGCCACAACCGAACCGGCTCCCGTAACTTCGAAGGCAATTGGCGGAACCAGACTCAGACCCAGGCTCAGACCCAGGATCAGCCTGCCAATGCCGGCCAGAACCAGGCCGGCTTCCAGCCTGGTCATCGCAGTCGCGGCTCCGTGAATCAATCTGTCTCCAACATTGGTGCTTTCCAGTACAACCCCAATCAACCCCAGGTTATGCAGCTGCCCAACCAAATGATGATGCCCCAGATGTACGGGCAGCAGTTGAACCCCATGCAGCTTGGCCTTCAGGCTCTGCAGGCTGCCCATATGAACGGTCAGCAGTTCATGGGACTTCAGGGCGCTCAGCATGGTGGTCAGCTTGGCGGACAACAGCAGCAGCAGCAGCAACGAAAGACCCTATTCACTCCTTATCTCCCCCAGGCCTCCCTCCCTGCACTTCTCGGAGATGGCCAGCTTGTGTCTGGTATCCTCCGTGTCAACAAGAAGAACCGCAGCGACGCTTATGTCACAACTCAAGACGGTCTCCTCGATGCCGACATCTTCATTTGCGGTAGCAAGGACCGAAACCGTGCGCTTGAGGGAGATCTTGTTGCCATCGAGCTCCTTGATGTTGACGAGGTTTGGTCCCAGAAGCGCGAGAAGGAAGAGAAGAAGAAGCGCAAGGACATTACTGACACTCGATCTGGATCTACCAACCAGGGCAATCGGGACTCGAACAACAACGACTCCAACCCCCCGGAAGGTGGTATTCGCCGACGTGGCAGTCTTCGACAGCGTCCCACTCAGAAGAAGAATGACGACGTCGAAGTCGAGGGCCAGAGCCTCCTCCTTGTCGAGGAGGAAGAAATCAACGACGAGGCCAAGCCGCTGTATGCCGGCCACGTCGTTGCTGTCGTTGAGCGTGTCGCTGGACAAATGTTCTCAGGAACTCTTGGCCTTCTCCGACCTAGCAGCCAGGCTACAAAGGAGAAGCAGGAAGCAGAGAGAGCTGCTCGAGATGGTGGCAACTCTCGCCACAACGAACCCCGTCACCAAGAGAAGCCCAAGATTGTCTGGTTCAAGCCTACCGACAAGCGTGTGCCTCTTATCGCCATCCCCACCGAGCAGGCTCCTCGCGATTTCGTCGAGAAGCATCAGGATTACGCTGACCGGATCTTCGTGGCCTGCATAAAGCGCTGGCCAATCACTTCTCTTCATCCTTTCGGAACTCTTGTGGAGCAGCTTGGCCGCATGGGCGACCTGAAGGTGGAGACTGATGCTCTTCTTCGAGACAACAACTTTTCTTCGGATGAGTTCTCCGAGGCCGTCCTGCGTAGCGTGGGTCTCCAGGATTGGTCGCTCGATAAGGAAGATGAGGCTGCCCTCGCCGCCCGCCGAGACTTCCGCGACGAGAAGACCTTTACTGTTGATTTCAACGGTGGCGCCGAGTTGGGCAACGCTATCCACGTCAAGTCTCGCCCTGATGGCAAGATCGACATTGGTATTCACGTCCCTGACGTTGCTCACTTTGTCAAGCCCAACTCCCTAGTTGACCGAGAGGCCAAGAAGCGAGGCACCTCTGTCCAACTGAGCAACCGCTTCTGCGCCCTGCTCCCTCCGAAACTGGCCGGTGAGGTGTGCTCTCTCAGCCCCGAGCAGGAGCGCCTAGCTGTCAGTGTGGTATTTAGTGTGAACCCGCACAATGGAACCGTTGCTGAGGGCGACTCTTGGATCGGCAGGAGTATTGTCAAGAGCGCTGGCAAGGTTTCGCTCCAGGACATTGACGATGCTCTGGCCAGCCCTTCCACCTATGCGAACGCTACTGTTCCTGTCAACACCATTCAGATCCTCAATGCTGTTGCCCAGAAATTCCGCGAGGCTCGTCTTAACGCTGGCGGCGAGCCCATCGCCCCGCTCCGTCTCTTGCAGCAGCTGGATGACGAGAACAACCCTGTCCAGGAAAACCTCTTTGATTCTACCCAGGCTCTTGAGCTTGTTGAGGAGCTCATCCACAAGACCAACGCGTATGTGGCGCAGCGCCTCGCTGAAGGACTTCCTGAAAAGGCCATCCTTCGTCGCCAGGCCGCTCCCAACCCACGACGCCTGCAGACTTTTGTTGAGCGCATGACTGCGCTTGGCTACGACATTGACTCCTCCAGCAGCGGGGCACTTCAGACCAGCCTCTTCCAGGTTGAAGACTCTGATCTGCGGAAGGGTATGGAGACTCTGATTGTCAAGTCGATGCAGCGAGCCAAGTACTTCATCGCTGGAAAGAGTGGCAAGCACCTTCGGTCGCACTACGCTCTGAACCTATCCTTGTACACTCATTTCACGAGCCCAACCCGTCGCTATGCTGATATTGTTGCCCACCGTCAGCTCGAGGCGGTCCTCTCTGAGGGCAAGATCGAGTTCACTGAGGACATTGACAACCTTGTTAAGACGGTCGAATCTTGCAACACCAAGAAGGACTCTGCTCAGAACGCGCAAGATCAGAGCATTCACATTGAGGCATGCCGCACGATGGACAAGAAGCGCCAGGAAGCCAACGGCGATCTCATCGCCGAGGGCATTGTTGTTTGCGTGTATGAGTCTGCGTTTGATATTCTTATCCCCGAATGGGGCTTCGAGAAGCGAGTTCACTGCGACCAGCTACCTTTGAAGAAGGCCGAGTTCCGCAAGGAGAAGCGTGTGCTCGAGCTTTACTGGGAGAAGGGCGTTCCAAGCTCCGCATATGTGCCCGAGGATGAGCGGCCTAAGGCTGCTGCTTCAATGCGGGCCTCGAATGCTGCGGCTGCCCAGCGAAAGGCCGAGGAGGCAGAGCGTGTCCGAAGGGAGCAAGAGGAGGCGGCCCGCAAGCAGACAGAAACCGGAACTATGTCGACGGACGCTGAGAACGCTCTCTTTGATGATGATGATGACGACAACAACTCAGATGTCACCGAGGCCATGGCCGGAGCTTCTCTGGCAGAGCGCCCTACCCAGAGCGTTCCGGGATCTCCTGCTCGATCTACATCGAACGCCGGAGGTCTTCACCGCACTCGATCCGACTCGAAGGTGCCGGTTGGTGAGACGATTGAGACTCGCCTGAGCAACAAGGAGAAGTACTTGAGCCTATTCTCTCTCCGTGAGGAAGGTGGCGAGTACATTCAGGATGTGACGGAGATGACGCGGGTCCCTGTGATCCTAAAGACCGACCTCAGCAAGAGCCCACCGTAAGTACCAAGCGAGCTTCGTCACTTTAGAGTTTTTTCGTGCTAACTAAACGCCTTAGATGCCTGACGATCCGGTCACTGAACCCATATGCTCTGTAATGGGAGAAGAAACATGGAGTGAAGAGGTGAAAATGTTTAGTGAAGCTGGGCTAGTTTATTCGTGAACTATAGCCAGCTACGGATTACGGGTATATCATTTTGTGGGGAAGCAGTTGCACTTATGCGGATGATGAAGCGAGGCGCGATGGGAGAGGGTGGTGGTAATATGGAGATACGCCCGAGGTAGTCAAAATGAAACCCCTGTCACCATAAGATGTCATAAACAAACGATTTAGCGTGGTGAATCTGTAAGCCTGTGAAGGTAATGGTGTGGATGGCGATGTCAAACCTCAGATGAGAAATCAAATGACGTGAGTTGGATCATGGTCACAAGGCCAGCCATGTGCTTGCAGATGGAGCTTGCAATGAATGGTGAGACCAAGCCATGAAGGAAATGACAAAAAGGGTGACAAGGCTCAGCTAAGCAACCCCCTCTGTGCTTCAGGATTGCTTGAGGCTGGGCCAGGATGAAGTCTGGCGGAACTTGGGACGAAGATGAAACGGCACAGCTCTACGGAGTCGTATTGAGGTTTTTGGTTGCGGTGCCGGTTTCAACTGCGCGTTAGGCGCTACTACTAAGGTTCCTCGGCGGAAGCCACGTACTACTACTCTGCGTAGGTAGGTTTGTCTGGCTGTGACGAACCGTGTCCATTGGGATGCTAGTACATAGTACCGCAGCTGCTATATCATGACTTGGTTATACTTGGCTTGTCCCCCATTTGACATCCTCGTCGCCTCGGACACAGTTGTCTAAGCGATGACGGTAGGCTAGGCGCAGTTAGTGATAGTGATAAGTTAAAGGTTTAGTTAAGCTCAAATAAGCGGGACCAGGGTGTATAGAGTTGTCGGGGGGAACAGAAGCCGAGAGTATGTAGCTTCACACCTTCATGGGCGATTTGATGAGATGCCGGCTTCATTTTGTCCAAGACGGATGCGGATAGCAATTAAGCTGGATGGAGAACGGAATCTCAATTCTCGGATCGCAGGCCCGCCAAAACATCCAGGGCCCAACTTTGTTCGTCTCTTCCGCGATGGAGACTCGTTGGGTGTCTCAGGGGGGGAGAGAAACAGCCCTGTCATCGGGAAGCGGTAGCTCTCGAATGCCACCGCCCAGCTATGTGATCACCTCATCAAAGTGTGTGTGATGAGATGAGATGCAGTCACCAACACAATCTGAATCCCCACTGTTCTCTCTCTCGGCAGCAAGCGAGACGCCCAGCCCGGCAGAAACGCATCTTGACACCGGGGTCGGGCCTCGTCGCGTATCAAGAGCGTTTCGTGCGCGGCGGACGACTCACGGGCCGGACATGGGGGGTTTTATAGCTTACTATGTACTGGGATGGGGCCGACTTTCGGGTTGCCTCTTGTTATTCGGCTTTTGGGGTAATTGCATGGTAGTAATGGTTACCTTTACTCTGGGGTATACTCGATCCCGATATGACTTGGGTCTTGGTGAGAGCTTCGTCCCCTCCCTCCCCCCCCCCCCCCCACCCTTCGAGACCCGTGGAAGAAGGGGTGCTCGGCAGCGTTTCACCGCGACGCCAGTGTCGCAACTTGCACAGAAGGCGTGTGAATGCCACCAAATCCTCTCCCATCACTGGCCACGGCGCGCAAGGCAATTGCTCCGTACGCGTTGAGCATTGCCATCTTGGTCTCTTCATAGCGAGGCAAGGGTGGTACGGAGTACTCTCTCAGCGCTAGATCAGATCGCCAAAGCGAAACCCGCCAAGGCCTGTCTCTCTGCACACCTTTTTTTTTTTTTTTCGTCTGGTCTCGCTTTCTCGGATCCATCTTGGCGCCGACAAGCCTCAACTGGAGCCCCCCCCCAGTCCAGGCTCTAGAGTCGCATTGCCCAACCCCGACGACGGATCTTCGGTGAGCCGTCGGCACAGTTACATGCATGGCCTGGTTGGAACGCCTCTCTCTCCCCTCCCCCCTCCCCTACTGGATCTGGAACTGACTGGCCCTCATGATATCATAAGTAGGCCGCCGTTTCTCTCTCTGTCTGTTTCCTCGTTCCTGTCTCTCATCCCACCGGTCCCAATTCCCCAACCCACTTACCAACCCAAGAGTCGATCTCTTTCAGAAGAAGCACTGGCCTGCTTTCTAACGATATTGACTATCTCTTCGTGTTGTTCCGCTCTCTTTCGGACCTGTCTCTCTTTCCCGGATCCTTAACCTTCTTCGTAATAACCCTTTACACCCTCTCGCTGGCTGGCCCTTCGCACTCTCTCTTCAATTGCAAATAAAAGATACCCGAGATCCCTCATCTCAACGTTATTTTTATCCCCTTCGAAAAAACAAAAGAAACAAAAACTACAACCGATATTCAATCATGGCATCCCTCAGAAGTCTTATGGTGGCCGCCCTCGCTGGCGTTGCTTGTGCCATGCCTGCCGGACAGAAGCTTACCGAGCGACAACTTCACTACCAGTCGCTCTCCAAGCGCCAAAACGATGCCGCCGCAAGCCAAGGTCTCAGCGACCTCGATATTCTTCAATTGTTCGTCTCACTCATCATCTATCCATGGTCTAATCACATTTCACTAACATATCACAGCGCTCTGACGCTTGAGAACCTCGAGGAGACCTTCTACAGAACCGGCTTCGCGCAGTTCCCCGATACTGACTTTGCTGCTCTTGGCCTCAGCGAGCAGACCATCTCAGACCTCAAGGGCATTGGCGCCACCGAGGCCGCGCACGTTGGTCTCTTGCAGTCTGCCCTCGCCCAGAACGGCATCCAGCCCGTCGAGGCTTGCACTTATGACTTTAAATTCACTGACGCTGCCGGCATGGTCGCCACGGCTGCCGTGCTCGAGAACGTTGGTGTTTCCGCCTATCTCGGTGCCGCGCCTCTTCTCTCTGACAAGGCTATCCTGAGCACTGCTGGCGCCATCTTGACAGTCGAGGCGAGACATCAGACTGCCATCCGAGTCTTCTCTCAGCAGGTTGCCGTGCCTCAGCCCTTGGACACCCCCCTAGGTCCCCGAGCCGTCTTCTCACTCGCCGCTCCCTTCATCGTCGAGTGTCCCGAGGGCTCCAACCTGCAAATCACAGCCTTCGCTACCCTCGCCATGGCTGAAGGCCAAGATGTCTCTGCCGTGGCCATTGGATCGGCCATCAAGCTGACCTCGGAAGCAGCCACTGGCGCTACCAACTGCGCCTTCACCTCGGGCAGCGTCCTCCCCGGCGGCACCAAGTTCTCAACCTTCACTGAGGCTGACGGCTGCGAGGTTCCCCAGGGCGTTGCCGGCGTCACCTACGTCTCCCTGACCAACTCGGCACCCATAGACGGCGTTCTGACTGATGACATTACCGTGGCTGGGCCCATGATCATTACTCTGTCGTAAACAAACCACCAGAGTCGAGGTTGTTTTATGGAATGGGATGCGCGACGATGAATCCGAGGGCATATTCATAATAAGCGCTCACATCATCAACACCAACAAGTTGTCGTCTCATTTCTCCTTACTTACATACAGAACAGAAGGAACAAAACTTGGATTAGCCGAGGTCAAATGCCTTCTGTTTCTTTCTGCATCAAGAGAGCTGAGCCCTGGGTGCAGGCCAAAACACTGTTCACTTCTAAACATCTTCTTATTTTAACCCGTTTGAATGCGCGTGCAAGGCAACGTCGAAGCGATTAGCTAGCTAGAGGGGACATATTATGATACCATAAATCTAATTGAGAGCGTATTACTTTATAATTTTAAGTTGCAATTAATGATTGTCTTGATTACATGATGAGTTGCGAGTGAATTTCGTGCTTCTATCGAGGACGACCAGAGGCGATTAGCACGTAGTGTTGAAGAGTACAGGGAACCTGAGGCATCCCCTGGGAAGATCTTGAAGGACGAATACAACCGATCAATGCAGAACGGACTGTATTTATCTTTATCTTATCCTGTCTCATCCTTTTTTTTCTACGAAGAATGCTACATATGGGGAATATATGAACAGCGCGTAGCACGGTGCAGGAAGTGCCAAAGTGTAGCAACTGGCGTCACCCAGTTGAAAATAATCTCAGTGATGTATCAGCCTCCCTCCTTACCATAATTAAGGCCATAAATTACTAAGTTCAATACATAAATAATAGTCATTATTGTATTATAGTATTGGTCAATACCCACCCTAAGTAATTGCTTCTCCCTCGTTAGACGACGTCAGGTCTAGGTCGCCAAATCTCTCATCTACCAAGGCTATGAATCCAGCGCATCCCTCGCTCAATGACTACTGGATCTCGGCTAGCTCGGCTGATGTTGAAGTCCTTGGCGGCCTGCATCAACTCAATGGCCCGATCTGCCATGGCGGTTGTAACCTCTTCGGATAGGCCGGCCTCAACGACAGCTGCTGTCAAGTAGAACTTGAAGCGATTGAAGTACGGGCCTTGAGGCCTGTGTGGAGCCAGCAGGAACCGAGGTCCCAAAAGATACCAGACGCGGGAATGCTTGTTATCAAACGAGGGTATTGTAGGCTCAATATTGGCTTCCTAGGCATATTTATCCCATAGGATGCACATCTGGCGGCTTGGGGCAGGGAGATGGAAAAATGAGACCAAGGTCTGCAATAAGGGCATGCTCATACCGGAATCGAAGAATAGCTGGAACATCTACTATCTCGTTCGGGTCATTTTCCTCGTCATCCGAGTCGTTGATTTTGAGGCATCGTCCTGAATAGCACGGATGAAAAATCCGTGGAGTAAGGGGCCGTAGCCCCCGTTCCAGTCACGAGGGCAGGTGTGTAGATGCAATTTAGACATGGCTGCAGTCCTATACTGCTTGATACTAGGGGGCGTGTTATCTAGTGTCACGTCTTGTCCAGTTGCAACAGTGCGTGAAGGCCCTATGTCATCTTCAGCAGAGAGATCGCTTAATCAAGAAGTCAGCATTATTTGAGAATCAGGAAAAAAGGACATAGAAATTTAATATATTACTTTCCACGAGCTTCTAGAGATCCAACGTCTCCTGGGAAGGAGGCATTGCTTGAGTGAGGACTCTCAACGTCTACAATACCTCGGCATGGGACTGTCGGGAGTGCATTCCATCGCTCCTCAAAATACGCAAGTGGAATTCCCGTGCGTCCAGCCAAAGCGTCTTGCTCTGCGCTGAATTAAAACACTTGTTCGTCCCACGGGCAGCGAATCTCACCCATGCAACTATCGACAATTGCCTCGCAGAACGCTTTATAGGTCTCCCTCTGTAAAGCATTGGGCCTGTCTGGCTGCAGATCCTCCGTTGATGCATTCGATGCACCACCAGCGGTATCTTGTTGGCCCAGGAGAGGCGACGAAGCAGATGTGAAGGCATCTATCGTTGAACCTGCAAAGAGGGATCCGAAGGACTGGCCTATCATTTGTGCCATTTGCCGTGTCGCGGACCCATTCTTGTCATCGGTTGATAACCATTTGACGTTTTGGGGCGTATGGGAAACGGCTTGATCAAGGCTGTTGACAACCCACCCACTTCTGTAACAGGCAGTTGATACAAGAGTAGCACGGCATCCAGGCTCGATTTCTTCCCTAAGTCTTGTCAATGTGAGACCTATTGTCAAGTAACGTTGACCAGTAAGGTATGGGAAGCCTATGGTCTCGATGCCGTCATCCAGAAGCTATGTGTAACTGGTGAGGCCATGACAAAAAACAAAGAGCAGCAGAGGGGCATCCGTTTGCTTTGCCGCTTGCGATGCCGTCCGCACTTCCTGCAGGAAGCGGTCAATCATGCTTGTGTTCTTCACGATGGTGACTGGCGTCAGCTCATCGCTGTCGAGCAACTCCTCACACAGAACGACTTTACGTTCCTGCAAGGTATCCCCATGCAGGTAGTGCTCCGTACCACAGCCAGGCTTAAAGAGCTCATGCGGATCCTTGAAAGAGTCAGCAAGGTTCATATCAAAAGGTCTCCACTTAGCAAATACATACCACCGCCGTCAGCCAAACCTGAGAGGCTCCTTTGCCCTTCAAGAGGTAGTTGAATGCGTAGAAGTCCGATAGGAACCACCCATCTCTATCAGGGTGGCCATTTTCCACGTCGGGGTGTGTGGCTGCGACGATGATAGTATCGTCATGGATGTCAGGGACGGTATTAGATATATACATGGCTGGGAGCTGACGCTGCGACATGATGGGCACGTGTGAGAATAGTAGAGAGAAGGAAATATCAACGAAGGAAGACAGAGAAAAAACCAGAAGTTATAGACAGAGGATTAAGTTATAGTTTGTCAGATAGCTCATCAAGGTTCTGGGTATTGACGCACGACCTGACCGTAACGGTTGGTGTACATACCCTGACAGACTGAAGTATTGAGTTATCATTATGCTTAATATTATGGCATTTAAACCTAACATTATGGCCATTCACGAGTGCTTATTGTCTCTATTATGATCTGGCTCCAGGCTAAAACCGTTACCCACGTCAAGCAACTGGATTTCTTCCTTGCTAAAATATGAAGGTATTTTCTGAAGGCCCCATTTTCTGTAACGAGGCCAGTCATTATCCATTTAATCGGAGATAATCTACTCTTGGTCTGAGGAGGAAACATTTCAGCAGCAGCAAACCCACATGGATCTTCATAGACGACAACCAGGCTGAGTACAAAGCAATGCATCAAGCCCCTGCAGACTTCCGTGCTTTGTGTTGATCTATATCGACCTTATAGTTTGGTCTGTCTGTTTATAAAATGAGTGGCCATTGCCAAAATACTTGCCCCTTGATTACCTGCTAGCAACCCTGAATTTGCTTTTCACTCAATATCACAAGTTGGATTCAGATTCCTAAGAATGGTTTGATAACAAGTGGTCTACAAGGGAAGAAATGAGACGACGCAATAACAAAGTGACTATGCAGATAATGGTTCTGACTCGCATACCCCGCGCACGCAAGTTGGGAACGTGATCGAAGAGCCGATTGCGGTACCCAACTGGTAGGACACACATATCAATACGGGGTGATCATGATTCGAAGGAAGACGGGTAGATTTCCATCCTTTTACTTATATCCTTCATTGCACTTGTGGTGATTTTAAGCCAACGAAAGCCGAATGGCAGTACCTCTCTCGCCTCCTCGAAAATCCCGGACACGATCCCTTTCATCCGGTCAGAAGTGGAAGCCAAATAGCAATTTCATACAGGTGCTATATTAGCACAAACGGCCGACTAAGACTGCTTAAAAAGAGCCTTTAGGCCGTAGTAATCGAGCACAAGAGATTCATCCCACGCCATGAGCAGTTCAACAATCTCCCAATGCCCATCAAGCTCAGCGTGGTGCAATGCCGTCAACCCGTCCAAATCCGCGGCAGAAACATCTGCTTCGCCAGTATTCAAGAGCATCCAGGCAACCCTCTCATGCCTGTACTGAAATGCCAATGATAGAGGGGTTCGACCGCACGCGTCTACTAAAATTAATTCCAGCCTGGCGTGTATCCAGAAGCATCTGGACAATCCTCTCATACCCTTCACCAGAGGCATATAACAGAGACGTCTCCCCACCTGCGTCTGCTAAGTTGGTTTCGGCCTGGCCCGCCTCTAGAAGCATTTGAACAACCATCTCATGTCCTTGCTTAGACGCCCATAATAGAGGCATTCGTTAATACTCTTTATCTTGTGCATTGGTGTCAGCCTGGCCTATATCTAGAAGCATCTGAACGATTCTTTCCTGTCCGCACATGGAGACATATATCAGAGGCGTGCGGCCGTGCTCGTCTCCTGAATTAACTGCCTCACCGACCGCATCCATCAAATTTACGAGCAGACATGAGAGAATGCTTGAAATTCCGTGCCTTGAAGCAACATGGATTAATTTAGCTCCCGGATGGAGCTCCATGTATCTGTACTCGTAATCAGGGGGTCTCAGTAGGTACGCTTCAGCCCACCAATTAAACAGGGACTCTCTAGGCCAGTCAAGCAAATTGAGAAAGGCCTCGGATGATGAATACTCAAGATCTCCCAGTTTCAAGTGAGAAACTCAGGATTCAATGGCGTAGCCAGAAAAGGGAAATTTGGCTGCGAATGCGGGCGAGTAGTCCGGCTCATGAGATTGTACAATCATCCTAAGATAATGGAGGCAAGCTTGGGAGAGATGGCAGTGAGATATAGCCGTTATATTGCGTGCAACTCCCTCCATACTGCTCAAGGCCCAGAGCCCTTCCTCAACGAGGAAGTCTGACCGACTGATGAATGAATTGAGCAATGTGATCACCCTCAGATGAGATAATCTCGACAAGGACTCAGCTCAAACTGTTGATCCTGTTATTCATCTTGCCGTCTTGGATGAAAATCTTTGAGGTCCGACACTAGTCAAGCAATGTCGATGCGTCAATAGGATCGACTGCCATAGCCCATTGCAACTCGCTTGTTTTCAATGGTCTTCTAGAGAAACAGATCCATTTCATCAACCTGAATGCAGCATGGCGATGTTTAACAGCCTTAACGAGTTCAAGGTAAAGGCTATTCGGGTCTTCCGGTATCCGCTCAACTTCGGCCATGATCTCGCATGTTAGTTCTCCATCAGGCTCCAATCGTAGTACTTCTCTTAGGACTAAGCGTGCCCACATAAAAACACCTCGAGCGCGTTGAACGATTAGTTCTCCGACCTCAGTATCTAGATGACTGGAAGAGACGTGGTTTTCAACAAATGCAGCGATGTCCTGCTGGTCTGGCTCCACTAGTATCGTCAAGCCGCCATCGAGGGCCAGGATGGGGCAGTGGCGACAAGAGAAGCAAATGCTAAACTTAGAATCACTTACAGGAAGGCGTAGCCATGCATGCTGCAGGTACTCAATCAGTTCTTTAGCTGGCTATTGTCCACATTCATCGAGGGTGCTAATGAAGAGAATGACTGGAAATCTCTTTAAAATCCTTAGAAGCGCCGACTCGAAGTACTTTTGCAGCGTTTGTAGATGCCATTGCCACTTCTCTCCTGGGCTGCTTATCGACCTTCGTTAGTATTCGAAATAACCAATCAATTCTAGCAAAGCACCGGGAAGATAACGTAGTAGCTGATGTAGGAGTGATTAAAACAGACCGAGTGGTGTCTGCTGTAGTTCATGGCCGCGACCATGGAAGAAGAAGTGAAATAGCAGCATGTCGGCCCCGTACAGAGGAGGAAGCTCTCGAAGTGCGTACTTCATCATAGTCGATTTCCCCGATCTAGGCTTCCCCTTAATCTATAATAGGCCTTGGTGGTGGTGCGTCTATTCAATCAACGTTTAGTGCTTAAGAAACCACAGGCATATGCCATCGGCAGCTTTTTCAATGTCATTGGATTGAAGATCCATGTCCTCAAAGGCTAGTGATCTCAGCCAAGCCTGCGTTATTTCTGAGTGTGCTTGGTATAGGTCTGTGCTAGATGTTATTATACATTCGAAACGACGGTTTCTATGACGTACTATGCTCGACAAATCGTCTAGGGACCTCCCGCCTCGTTTCATCAACGAGCCTCTTCAGTCGTTCTCTTACAATGCTGTAATTGCCCTGAGTATCATATTTAAACTTGACAAGCCCAAAGTGATCCGCATTAAGAACTGTTCCAGCGACAGCTGCTTTCAGAGTTGTATCGTTTTGGACAATGTCTTCAAGGTTCCGCTTGAAGTCGGCGACCTGATCAATTGGGATTTTGTCGACTCGCAAAGTCAAGCTCCTGGTTCTTGGTGCGTGGCTTGAGCTTTCAGTAGATTGACGAAGGAAGATGATAGTCGACAACACAGCGGCCACACTTACAGCAACCGCGACGAGCAGCTTCGTAGGAGTGGCCATATCGTTTTGTTGTTTGGAGGAGTATGATGTTGTCTGGGGAATTTGAGCACTATAAGTAGTAGTGCGCGGTTTTCTGGAATGTGCCAGGGTGTTGAGGCTCTATGTAAGGCTGTTTGTTGGTCGCCTCGTCGCGAAGAGGGGGTGGCCGCATATCTGCCTTACTCAACTAGCCACGTTATATCAATGCTCCAGCCTGATTTCAGTCTCATCATAGATTTGGATGCAGCTCCATGTGTCTTCTTCATATTTTCTCTTTTGAATACTATATTCGCGATGACTCTCGACGTCTTGGCGCCGCCCTTTGCGTCGGAACACCAGTTAACGAGAGATGAGCCGATTCAATGGGTGCCGGGGCACCCTCGCATTACACTCGATGACAAAGGTGGAGTATTGGATTTTCTTGCCTCCGAGTTCTGTTCAGATAGTCTGGATCAAATGGCAGACAAATTTTGGTGGTTGTCCAAGCAAGACAGCGGAAACATATCACCGCTACACTGACAGCTCGTGAAACGGCGTACCATCGTGGTGACAGAAGATCCCAAGCTTCATCTTGTGTGGAATCACGACCTCATCTTCATTAAACCACTCCCCAGGTACATTGGCTCATACAAATTCTGGATGGATTTCCTCTGTCTGAATTCCGGTACTGTAGGGCATGGGCCACGCTTTCGACCAGCGGCTTTGGGGTACCTTCGAACGTACTACTATCTCATCCGACATGAGTCCGATTTACGCATCGCTCAAGACCCTAGCTTGTGTCTTGTACCGGCAGACGTCACTTGGGAGCAGTACTGCAATTTTACATCTGCTCTCGGGGCCATCTCAGACCGAGATGTATCCGTACGCTACGCCAACGGCGAGATTCGATTATCACGTCTCAACTTTTATGCTCCTCTACTTTTACGCAAGTCACAATTTCAACGAGTCGAGTATCAATACGGGACGTATTTCACGCGGTTCTTCGGGCCGGTTCTATTTCTTATCGGCATCATGTCAGTGGTCCTGAGCGGACTTCAGGTCATGGCATCGGTCGAACAAGGCGATGTGGGCAGTTGGATCGGGTTGGCGCGATGGGTCAGCGTGATTACAATATTGGCCTCAAGCAGCCTTCTTTTCTGCCTCGGGGGCATGTTCATGTACAAAGTAGCCAAGGAATGGAAATTTGCGATACAGACCCGTCGTCGTCTGATGAAGGAGAATCAAGCGACGGTGTGACATTAGCTTTGTCTTCTGCGAACTTACA
The DNA here is from genome assembly GCA_029931735.1 of Dactylonectria alcacerensis. Taxonomy (NCBI): domain Eukaryota; kingdom Fungi; phylum Ascomycota; class Sordariomycetes; order Hypocreales; family Nectriaceae; genus Dactylonectria; species Dactylonectria alcacerensis. The sequence goes on from JAPMUZ010000004.1 coordinate 2,689,559, forward strand.
CAGACAACAGCGCTAGCACTTGGATAGCCCGAAGCAAGGGTGATGTCCTCTCCGATGACTAGACCTCATCTTCGTTCGAGATTTTGCTCTGAGAATGTATCTGCTTCTGAATGAATATGTTAAATATTATTTGACCGACTTGCTGTCTGACGCTGTCCCAAATCATTTTTGCCAAGAGGACCTCTCCATCAAGGGGGTTGTAGAGGATTAAGAGGATGGTCATGACCGATTTCCCTATATTTTCCACTTACAGTTGACAGCGGGAGCCCTACACCATTAGAACTCGAGCAGGTAAGAAAAGCAACAATAAAAATAAGATAAGTGTATTCCTTCACGATACAAGTGATCCAGAATGGTGCTTCGAAATTGGAGAAGGTGGATATAGGGTAGCTGTCAGCGATAAGGTTATCAGCCCGGCTCCACCCAATTTTCAAGTTCCATACAGCTTCAACGTCACCAACCACTAGCTTTCCATCACTCCCTTCGACATTTCTCCCCCATCACATCGCCATGCCGCCCAAACGCATGACCGCGAACCCCGTCAAGCCGGCGCGTTATCGTGCCGGCAAGGCAACCGCCGCTGAGTCAGACTCCGACTCCGACTCCGACCCTAGCGACGCCGAAGCGCCTGCCGCGGCCATGATGCCTCCCCCACCGAAGGCTGCTAGCGCAGGAAAGATCTCGAGCAACCTAGGAAAGGTCGACCTGAATGCCCGGAGGAAAGAGGCAGCCGCCGCCGAGGAGCGCCGGATCGCGAAGGAAAAGGCGGAGCGGCTAGCCGTGGAAGAGGGATTCGTGACGGAGGAGGAAGAGGAAAGCGAAGAGGAAAGCGAAGAGGAAGAAGATGACGATTCTGAAGAGAGCAGCTCCGAGGAGGAAAGTAGCGAGGAAGAGGCACCCAGAAGGTTAATGATACGACCTAAATTTGTACCAAAGAGCCAAAGAGGGAACGTAAAGGACCCGGCAGAAGAGGAGGAAGAGATTCGGCTGGCTGAAGAGGAGGCTCGCAAGAAGGCCGCTGACGAGCTCGTCGAGGAGCAAATTAAGAAAGATCTTGCTGCACGCGCAGCTGGGAAAAAGCATTGGGACGACGAGGAGAACGAGGAATCAGACGTCGACACCACAGACGGGATCGACCCTGCGGCGGAGGAGGCGGCCTGGCGCGTTCGCGAGCTCAAGCGCCTCAAGCGAGCCCGCGCCGCCATTGAGGAAGCCGAAGCCGAGCTCGCCGAGGTCGAGCGCCGACGCAACTTGACGGAGGAGGAGCGGCAGGCCGAGGACGAGCAGTTCCTCGCCAAGCAGCAGGAGGAGAAGGACGCCAAGGGCAAGATGGGCTTCATGCAGCGCTACCTCCACAAGGGCGCCTTCTACCAGGACGAGTCCAAGGCGGCAGGGCTGGATAAGCGCGACATCATGGGCACGCGCATCGCCGACGACGTGCGCAACCGCGAGGCCCTGCCCGAGTTCCTGCAGCGCCGCGACATGGCCAAGCTGGGCCGCAAGGGCGCCACCAAGTACCGCGACATGCGCAGCGAGGACACGGGACGATGGGGCGACAGCGACGATCGGGGGAGAAAGCCTGGCCGGCGCTTCGACGGCGACGATCGGTTCCAGCCCGACGACGACCGCTTCAAGCCCGACGAGCGCGGGGCCAAGGGCGCGAATGCCATCCCGCTAGGAGGCCGACGCCATGACCTCGGGGGAAACATCGGACGATTGCAACCTGGGGATGATCAGGAAAACGGACAACGCAGACATGATGGTGATGAGCATAGTGGCCCGCGTAAGTGGCCTAGGTGGGCACGATCATACTCGCCACGGCGTGAGAGCGAAAAAGACGACATCCGAAGCCGTCGCAAACGCAGTACTTCACGCGAAGGCGACCGCGACGACAGCGACAAGAGGCGCAAAGTAGACGCCTGATAAGCCGGGCCTCACGGCCTCAGATGTATAACTATTAATGAAATACCCAACGCACACCCTGCCGTGCCATCAAGACTCCCTATTTTCCGTTTCTCGTTACGTTGCATCTAAAGTAAAAGATGCTGGTCTTGTCATTTCTCCGTTCTCGGTTCTTCCGCTCATGTTCTATATCCTTACAATCTCGATGCGCGCCCTGTTGAAGACTTCGTGGCTGACCATTTCGGCTTCGCCGTTAACTGGAGGTGGGTATAGCGTCATGCGAGCATAGGTGCCTGCGCCACGACGTTTTGAGAGGTAGCCGGGGTTGATGAGCAGGACACTCTCGACGACCTGGTAATGTGTTAATAGGAAAAAAAATGTACTTTGGAAGTTAAAAGGGATTTGCTTACCTTTGCAAACGGGGGCAGTAAACTAGGCACCATCATGACATCTGGCCGTACATTGACCATCTCACCAAGCTTCAAATAACTTAGATCCAACACCGCACCTGTTGCCACACCCTCTTCAGTGCCAGTCTTGGCGAGTTTTGTGCGATCAGTAGGAGGGAACAGCGGGAAGTAGTGGCGCTGTTCAACGAGGTAGCGGCACAGGCGACCCATGAGGTCGGTGGTGGGAGGTCCCATGACGACCTCCTCGCTGCGCAGCTGGGAGAGGACGTCTTGCGATGAAACGCCAAGGATGAGTTCGTTGATAGACAACGACATGGGGTTGGTGACGATGCGGACCGACTTGGGCAGGCCGAGTTCCTTGCGGGGGATAGTGTCCTGGGGCCACGAGACGTGCTTGGCGAGGATATCGCGCACTGAGGGGACGAGAATGATGGTGAGGTGTGGACAGGCGGAAGCGAGGCGGGCAAAGGCTGGGGAGACTAGATATCGGAAAACTGTGGCCATGGTAGCAGTATCGGGGTCGAAGTTGGCTTCCTCAGGCAAGTCGAAGTCGCCAGTGGCAATGAGTGGGTGGTCAACATCGAGGAAAGGACCTGTAAGGATGAGGCCGTCGGCGTAAGTATCGGCTGCTTGGCTGCACAAAGCGTGGAGTGGCTCAAAGTCGAGGTTATCGTCCGCCGTATAAGGACCCGCCGCGAAGATGATGTTCAGGGGTGCCGGGTCCGAGTCGTCGTCCATGGCGTCCGGCCCGCCTCGGAGCCTCTCACGGTGAGCCTCGAGGGCCGAGGGTGGCGAGGCAGCACCGGGGAGTAGGGGAACCTCGAGAATCTCGTTGACGACGAACTCGGCTCCAGAAGCGTTGCTCCCCCGGAGCGCGACAATCTGGCCAGGAAAGAAGCTCCAGCTTTTGATGTTGCTCATCTTAAGTGGTACTCTCAGACCCATGCCTGTACGCCGTGACGTCTCCAACACGAGCGAAGCAGCATTGAGCTTTCCCTCCGCCGAGTCCGACGCAATGCGCCCGACAGCCACGATCTCGGTAGTGCTCTGGCTGGCGGCGCTGCCGAAAGCCGTCTCGTCGAGCTTGTGGTGCTCCTGGACGATGGTCATGAAGTCGTCGATTCGGTCGTCAAGAATCTCGCTCGCCTCGGAGAGTTTCATGGCCAGTGGCTTGTAGCCCATCTTCTTCTGGTCGGAGGCAGCGGTGAGCTTGACACGGGGCTCGGCAAAGGGCGCGATGGGTGGTGAGGCGGCAGCGAGGCGGTCGTTGAGGATTTCGATGACCTCTCCAGCATTTGCCCGATCGTTGAACGACGTAATTCTAATAAGGATTAGAGAAGAGCAAGGAAGCAAGTGAAACTGTGGGATACACACTGAGATCCATTCGCAGCACCCTTTCCTGCTGGGGAGCTCATCAATGGATTGGGCGTGTTCAACTTTCTCTTCAGCGTACTCCCACTGCCCGCACGCCCCAGCTTACCACCCGTCGCAGGCGTACTGGGCATCAAGTTATCCAGCATACCAAACGCATTGCCAGCCTTTGCGCCTGCCCGCGGCGTGGCGCCGACCTTGCGCTCGGCCTTGACCTGAACCTGGTGATGGCTCTTCTCGAGCGCGTCCTGAATGCTCTGCTTGAGGTTGCGCACAGCTTCCAGCGAGACCTCTTGCGCGTCGAGGTCGAGCTTGATGCAGTACGACTCCCACTTGAAGTAGAGGTCCTCGGCAGACAGGTTGTGCAGCCGCAGGATGGACTCGAGCTCGCTCAGGACATCGGGTTCCAGGGGCTTGTTGGGCGAGGAAAAGCGAGATTGGAGCTCGGCGTCGGCCATGATGGGCGACGGGGAGTTACAATTGGCGCCTGTGTCGTTGGAGATTATTCGAATTGCAATTTTCCCGCAATTAAGACCCGAAATTTTGTTGCTGGTATCGTCGTCGTGATGATGCGGATGGCGATGTTCGGTATGGTGGTTGGAGGGATGGTGGGGGGTTCTGCAAGACGCGATCAGACGCGTTGCTTTTCCTCTCGCGTTAAGTGCAGTGTGAAAACACAGTATTTAAAAATATAGACACTGTACGTCATCCACCATTCTGTCGAGTTTGGCTTGCTTATAGTGTATAGAAGATGTCTAGGTCTGCAAAGCCCGTTTCAATTATTCATTTCAAAGGAGACAATCTTAATTGGCAAATTAGTGAGTGGATTGTTGTTAGGTAGATGGTTGACCGCGTTTCTCGATAACAAGATGATGTCCATATACGACTCAACTTAAACCCAGTTAGTGTGAACGTGATATTAGAAGTAGACTCGATAGATTTCTGAATATCACAAGATAATGAAGCAATAGATTTTAAAAAAGGTATTCAAGGATTCTTGATTGAAAGCTAGCATGCATGATCTTGGTATCATGGTCCTGTGTCAACACCTGCGCCTGTTCCCGAGTTCCTGATAACACCGTCGTCTATGTACCTTATTGTGCAGCAACCTCTTGGAATGGTGTCCGTAGCACCAACCTAAAAACGCTGTACCGTAAAATGTTGCAGTGCTTGAAATATACATGTTCTACTCTTCCATTTCCATTCCGTCTACTCGAACTTTTTGCTCCATACTCCACTGTGCCCAAACCTCTGCTGAGCCGGTGTAGTCGAAACCGAGTGAACCATCCTTAGGGGGCGAACTTGGCATCACAGCATCTGTGCTGAGGAGATTGCCAAAGTCAATGAGATTACCATGGCTGGTGTCTAGAGCCGGCAAGCTACTTAGATCCAGGTCACCGTTGCCCAGATCAAAGGCGGAATCCGAGAGCATCTGGCTGATAGTGCGGCTCAAAGGAGTGTCAAAAACGTCATCAAAGTTAACCTGGTGATCCCGAGGGCTGCGTCGTCGACCGGAATTGCCCTGAAGGCTGAGAGGATTTCGAGGGGTCTTGGTTGGCGTCTGTTGAAGCAGGGCCTGCTGGTTTGGCGACATGAGAACATCTCTCACAGACCGTAGCGACCTAGAAACACTCCGAGTAATGGGGCGGTGGCTAGGCGTTGGTCGCGTGGGTGTTTTGAAGGGAGTCGAGCAGGTTGCGGCCTTTGCCTTGGGGGGAGGAGTCGATGGGCGAGCATGTTCTGGGCTCCGAAACAGAGACTCCAAGGGGTCGTCCTCAGTTGACGCCTCATCGTGCCCATTGACGACCACATTCTCCTTGTCAACTGCCAACTCCTTGTTTTGCCTGCACTCGGTAGTTGGAACGATGTTTACGTTCATCTCTCTAAGAACCTCGGGCGAATTATCCTTGCGAGGAGAAGGAAAGAGGAGTCGTCTGGTGGTCCCAAGCTGTCCATCAAGATCAATGTCAATGGGGCTACGAGCTGTTCCACTACCCCTAGAATGCGTCGACCCCGGGTTCGAGTGATTCATGTGATTGACAGTTAGATCATTTCCCGTGGGCATTGATGGACCCTCGCTGTGCCGTGCCTGGTCTAGGGGAGGTCCCCAATTTGCTTGCGAGGGAACTGCCTCTGTATGCTTTGGTGACGATGGCTCCATGGGTCCAAGAGGATCGGTGGCAAAATATGCCTCGGAGGTCGGGTTAGGCTGGGACTCACTCTTTGTCCTAGCCTTCTTAGATCTTGGGTTGCCGCTTTGGCCTGCACCACGCTTGCGTCGTTCCTGTCCTATTTTCCCAAGAGTACTGTCCCATTTGTCTTGGGGACGATGTGTTCGGTACTTGGCGACCCAGATGCCGCATGGATTGCAAAGAAGCTGCTCCAGCCAGGCGCCCCTGTCATCATCGTTCCCGAGAGACTTCTTGATAACCCTGTAAGATAAGGGCCTGTTTTCATCGTCGCGCTTCAGGATGTCAATGGCTGTGATACGACCCGGCTTCTCAGAGTACTCGACATATTCCGGCGCTCCCTCATGGTCCTGTACCCAGATTTTGCGCCACGTTGGGGTCTCAATGGCACCGCAGTTAGTGCAAAACGGAGGCATTTCGCCTTTTGCAATGGCTTTTTCTAATCGCTCCTTGATGGTTTGTCTTTTAACCCGGTTTTTGTTCGATCTTGTAGGAGGAGAAGATGGTGTGGGAATGGCATCACTTGGTGGGCAAGGTGCCTCGGAGAAGACCGCAGTTACTAAGTGCATTAAGGATGCTGACGGGTCAACCGGGTCGCTCGCGGGGATAGGTAGGCAAAGGGGACCGATGGAGTTTGATCGACGAAGTGCAGCTGGAATTTCGGTCTTGACACGTGCGGGCTCCGGAATGGTGATTTGGGAGAGCGAGGACGCGCCAATAGGTTCACTGGCAGGCACCGTGGGAAATGCTAAAGGGCCTGCCGATTGAGAGCGACCCAGGTGTCGTGGCGGATTCGTGGTGAGGTTGGGAGGATTGGAGACAGAGCCTGGGGGAGGGAGGATATCTTGAGGAGCGGAAGATGCATCGAGGGTTAGTGCTGGCTCAGCCGATGTTGACGTTTCTCGCGTCGTGACAGTAGACTCCGTTGGCTCAACGACTGCCCCTGGAGGACTCTCAAGAACAGGGGCTGGGCTCGCAGCCTTTTCGATAGCGTCCGTTGTTGGCGGAGGAGTGGGTGCGAGAACACGTGGTGAAGGCCGTGGGCGCTTTGGAGCTGGATTGCGCGGACGAGGTCGGATGGGGTTCTTTGTTAAGGGTGGGAGTGAGGGAGTCTCTCCGGGCGGTGGTGGTCCTGCTGGAGTGGATGTTGGTTGTGGGGTGTTGTAGTTCTGGATGTGAACAAGGCCTTGACCATCAGGTCCATTTTGCATCTTGAAGACTTGGGTAGGGATTCCCGTTGCGTCAGTCACCTCAATGACTTTCTGTACCGTGGAATGTGTTGCTTTAAGTTGGCTCTCTATGAGCGGCGGCACGTCGTCAAAGAGGTCATCAAAATCGCCATTCGTAAGACTGTCGGTTGTTTGCGGCATGGGAGGGAGACTCGGACTAGAGGGGGGTGGGCTCGATCGTAAAAAGGGTGTCGTTCGAGGGACTGGGGGAGAGGAGCCAATATCTTGTGGGCTATCCTCGGAATAGTTGGGGGTGGGAGCGAGTGATTCAGGAGACCGACCATCCTCCTGGCTTGGTGAGAGAGCCCGTTTCGGCTGTGGTGGTAGGTTTGGGATCATCTCTTGGCGCATTGATGACTCCCGCCGGGGCTTGCAGTTTGGGCCACCTCGAGGAGGAATGCCCATCGGTCCGCCTTCAGGAACAGGTGTAGGAGCACGCGGGACTTCCTGTAGATGGTTGCTTGCCGCATTGTCGATGTTAGCCGCGATGGGGCGGAAGTTTCGAATGGATCCAGAGGTGCTGGCGGCAACTCGGAGCGATTCTGGGCCTGCGCCAAACGGATTCGGGGCGGCTTTCTCAACAACCTTGGTCGGCTTGGCTCTCTTCTTTGCAGGACCCTCCTCCCCCTCGGTTCCGTCTTCATATCCTGACGTGTTGCCCTCGACTGGCTTTCCTGGGGGGTTACCCTCAGCCGGCTTCTTTCGCGGCCTTCCTCGGGGGCGTCCTGTGGGTTGCTTCCTCCTTGAGCTTCTGCTGGAAGGTCGTGATGACGGCTGAGCTGGGATTGTTGCTGGGTCGACGGGTACTGGGGCCACTCGCTGGATCTCCTGGATTGGTACACCCTGGGAAGACGGGCCGAAAGAATCTCGTCGGAATGTCGCCGCAGGCGGGCCTTGTGACGGTGCGGGTGAGGCAACCCGTGAGACGTGAGCAGAGCGGCCAATCTGGGGATTTGACTGAATGAACGAGTTCCACTCCGCGGCGCCCGTGGGTGTCATCGCTGTCTCCGTGGGCCTCATGGGTGGCATGTCCACGCTAGGCTGACACTCGGGACGCTGAACCTTGGCAGCGGCGGAGAGTTTGAGCTTGACCTCGAGAGTCTCGCGGTTGCCGCCACCAAAGACAGCAAGCAGGTTCTTTGTAACGCGGCCAGTAACCATTTTGACCGGATGCACAGCCCAATTACCACCCATTGTGTCCAGTGCCCACGACAGCATCCCCTGTCCTACCAATGGCGTGTCTGGTTCCGAGTAGTCGAGGGCGTAGATTGTGAAGTCGCCATCTTGGGTGGCAAGTTCGGGGCTGCATTCGGTGACTGCCTGCAGGCACATGCGGAGGTCTATTACACCGATGGAGTTTTTGTCGTCGAGGGGAATCGTCTGGATATGGAGAGTCTGAGGGTGTCTTGCAAGGCAATTGACCTTGTTCTCCTTGTCAAAGGTGTAGTGTACTTTGACTGCGAGACGTGTTAGTGAGGCAGCGGACACTGGGTAGGGAGCAGGGAGGCATACGACTCATAGGCCTCACTTGGAGACCTGTCTCCTCCATCTCGTTATTGCTCGGAGGCATGACTTGGCCGTTGGGATTCCACCCGCCGTTGGGGGCGATCGGGGCAGGCGACGCCATGGCGGTAGGTCCCTCCGGACAGATGCCAGAGTCTGGTCGACACGGAAGGGAATGCTCAGGCAGTCGGTCTGGTTTCTCAACAGGCGAAAAGGCGTAGGATGAAGAAATGGTCGACAAGAAAAGTGGATGTGAGAAGTGGGTTTGAAAGTGGTGTTGAAGGGATCGTGCTGTCTAGTATGTATCAAAATGGGGAGGCGGGCGTCATGTTCGTGACGCGCTAGGAATCGCGTCAGAAGAGGCAAGTGGATACTACTTAAAGACGGAAGGCGCTTGGAAGACGCGCGGTAGATCGGTGTGCAGGGATGAAGCGTGAAGAAGGAAGAAAAGAAAAATCGGTAACGATGAGGAAAAAAAGACGAGTGCGAAGAATAGAACAGAATGTCAATAACAGCAGTTTTCGGCTTCTGTGAGTGCGGTATGGTAGTACACAAAGAGGTTGAGTGTGACGCGCTGAAGGGTGTCGACCTTAGCGCAGCAGCCGCTCCAGCGTGGTGGTGTGTGGGTGCACTGGGTGGGTGAAGATGGTGGTCAGGGTCGTCTTGTTTCAGTGGTTGCAGCAGCGGGTGCTCCAGTGGATGCTCCAGTGGGCTGCGGATGGGTGGGGGCGGCGTCAGTGACGTGAGTTAAAACACCCACGCTTGCCGAGCAGGCGTCTCACGGAGCGAAAACACGTGCAGCGGGCAGTGAGAACGCACGGGGCTCCTCTCAGAGCGGACCGGGAAGAGCGCTGAGACCCTGGGGTGGGGAATGGATGAGGAGTCTCGGAGGTGGCCCCACCGGTAGTATCGGGGCAGATGCGGCCCCGCTCAAGGCTCTTGGCGCCGGGTTTGGCTTTGGGTGTCTCACCGCAATGCTCTCTTTTCGTTGGCTGCACCACGCGGGTGATGTGGTTGTCGATCGGGGGCCCTTCCGAACACCTCTTCGACTGCGTGTTAATAAGCGGCCGGCTGCCTGCTTTTACGCCTTGCCTGACCGTCGTTTGCGCTCACGTGCTTTCCTTCTTCGTTGTCGGTCTGGTCCGGTCGAGGCTGTCCCTCTCTGCCTGAGGCTTGGATCTCCCAAGCTGAGAGATTGCTGGTTGCTGGTTCTGCTGAGACCGGGGTTGCACAGGATAGTGGTTCGGTTGGCCACCCAACGAGCCGCTTTCTTCTCCGCCCCCCACTGTGAAGCGAAGTTCTTTGGATCTTTCGTGAGCCTGTGCTTTCGGCACCCAGCAACGAGTCTGGTCGAGAGAGTCGGGAGAGAAATGGTGGAAGAGGGAAAACCAAGAGCGAGGTTGCTGGCTGGTTTTAATCCAGGCCGTCGTCCATCTCGTTGCCCCGGGGGGGCGGACCCGTCCCTTTTATATCCCCAGCCTTGGCCTGAGGCCATTCCATCCCATCGCCCCTAGACGTCTGGTGCGAGCTATCACTTGCACGAGTGAGTCGAGATGATCCATGACGCTCAATCGCTCTCCCATCCATGCCGCCCTTTCAACTCTCATTTCATCACTGCCTGGTCTCATTTCGTGACTCCATCTCCGTCTAGCAGACTAGCTCCTATCACACCGTCTGCGCCAACTGACCCCTCCATCACACACATAGTGCGTCTCATCCATCCCTCCCTCTTCAGCCTTTCCCGACACCCAATAAAATGAGGCTTTTCCACTGCCGTATCGCGCCTCATCTGAACGATTTTTGATGGTTTCTTCCCAACCCCACACGCGCCCCTCCATTCGCCACGACGATTAGGCTCCGGATTGTTTTAGTCGCCGCAACCATGATGCAATCCCCATTTCGCATCATTCGCTTATTACCGACATCGTCACCTGCATTTCAACATCAAGACACCATCGCCATCCTGCATAGATCTTCATTTCATTTTCATCTATCGACACATGGCCACTCCACACAACATCGTCGGGGAGCATCTTCTATTTTTACAAGTATCCCATCCCCATCATTTGCACCTTTGCTTGGGTTGATGCGCTTTCTACAGGCGGCTGGTTGGGGCCGACTCATCACTCAACCATCGAACGTGGCCTTGGGCATTCACCTCCGTCTTGCGGCTTATAATTTCCTTAACCACATCCGAGATGCCCTGGCGTCCTCTGCGTGAGGCAACAACAACCTGAGCGAGCTGGTCTGGGGTGTAGTCGGTGTTCTTCAACAGCTTCTTAATTTCAGCCTCCGTGGGCACGCCAAGGTGCGCGTAAGGGTACTCCGAGTAGGTCCTGTCGGCGAAGAGCTCCAGTTTGTTCTCGTCATCAAACTCGAAGAAAGGCTTGGACACGTTCTGAGAACCGACGGCGGCAAGTGACTCAGGCTGCCACACGGGTTTCTCCTTGCGCACGAGAAGTGCTGTAACACCCTCAGTGAAGTCGTGGTGTTGCATAAACTTGCTTGCAATCTGGTGCTCCTTCTGAAAAGTCTCTGCAATGTCCCACTTGCCAGACACACGCATCTGCCTCAGTGCCACGTGCACCGCCGTGGGTGACCGCTTTTGCAACGTCGCCAGCTGCTTCTGTGCCCACTCCTCGGTCGGGCCCCGCTCCGCCTCCAAGGCGATAATGATGTCGTTGATGTTGTTCTTGTTGAAGCATCGGTCAATCGCCTTGCGTACCTCGCCGCCGAGCTGGATGGGCTGATCGTAGGGGAGGCCAGTGGAAAATTCCTCGAGTGTCTCGTTAATCAGGGCAAGTCGTGTGGCGAGGTCATCGCTGTCACGGAAACGAAGCTCGGCAAGGCGGGCCTCCAAGTCGGGCAGGCTGGACGAGTGCAGATAGTGGGTGGCGAGACCTGAGTAGAAGACGTTGGCGCCAGACACTCGTTCGCTGGTAAGGGCAAGGTAGGTTCCGACGGATCCGTTCATGCGAGGCAGGAAGAACGAGGCTCCGACATCGGGGAAGAATCCAATCGTCGTCTCAGGCATGGCAAACATTGTCTTCTCGGTTGCGATTCGGAATGGCGCATGGGCACTGAGTCCAACACCGCCGCCCATGGTGATGCCGTCCATGAAGGCAACGTAGGGCTTCTGGTACGTCGAAATGTAGTGGTCGAGCTTGTATTCGAGAGCAAAGTAGTCGGCCGACTTCTTCCATCCGTCCTCACTCTCCTTGTTGTACTCAGCTAGAGCCGTAACGTCGCCACCAGCGCACAGCGACTTCTCGCCAGCACCTTTCATGACGATGACGTTTGCCATGTCTGACTTCTCCCATTCAATCATCCGGGGTACGATCTTGCGAATCATCGATGCGTTGAGGGAGTTGAGCTTCTTGGGTCGGTTGAGCATGATAGTCCGCAGACCATACTTGCTCTCAAAAACGACATCGTGGGGCTCGTCGCCAGGGATTTCCTTGATCGTCGTCGCCTCGGTGGACAGCTGTGGTGCGAATGTTAGGCATTGAGGCTCTTCTGAGAGGCATGCAGCGTTCTCACCTGTCGAGCGCCCAGCGAGGAGCCCACGGCCTTGGCTTGCTGAACCATGCTGAAGCTGCTTCTGATGCTGTGGCTGCTGGCAGTACTTGCGGCAGCGCCAGCTCGGGCTGCTAGACTTCTGAAGGACATTACAGCTCTATTATCGATGCGTTCATGAAATTGGCATGTGCATCGAAGAGGAGGGGTTTCGGAGAATGTGGTGATGAGCTCAGCTAGGCCGCGGCAATGCTTTTCCAACCGCCGCTACAGACCAAAATTCATCCCGAGGCCGAGGGTAGCGGCAACTTTCTGTGCCAAGGCATTGGAGCTTGGTGGGCGGCTGCTGTCACCTGACCCAGGACTAATTAGTGGTTTTCAAGGTTGTTGCGAGAGCTCCCCACAGCTCTGACTAATGAGACGCTCTGCGGTACTATGCTTTTTGAGGCTTCAGGTTTCAGTTAGCCTTATCAAGTTACTGGCAGCCTCATTACAACGACCAGAAAGCCCATAAAAACCGGATAGGGCGGAGGGTTCTGATTATGGATGGGATGCTGTGTGCGCAGTGTCACGGGTTACACTCACTACAGCATGTTAGCCTTGAACATAGTTTGATCTTGCACATATAGATTTCCTTCCATCTGCCGCTAATAATATAGGCGGTTGCAATCCCGAATTTGACTCGCTACTGGATGTTGTACTGTTGAATTTAATCACTGCTAGAGTATGAATTATTTAGGCTTCTCATTTTGAACCACTCAAACCGAGGAAGAAGCAGGCAAGGCCCCATGCTCCAGGGTCAGGCACCTCCTGATATCCACTACCCCCAACATAAACAGATCGCCCGAGACTGGCCTGCATACCCTTGGTCTCATCTGCAGCCTTTCTTGCTGCTTCCGCCGCTTGCTTAACGTCGCCTGTCTCGCCCAGGACCTTGACAAAGGGGTGTAGTGCGTCGACCAAGGTGCGGTCACCTGGACGCGCTGGTGTGTACTTGGAAAGTGCCTCGCTGCTCTGCTTCAGTGCCTTTGCCCACAACTCGGGGGATGCTGTGCCAGGGGCGAGGCCGCGGAGGGCGTGGACGAGAGCGTTCAGGAAGATGGCGAAGAGAGCCCCAGAGGTGCCGTCCATGTTGTTTTCTACGACGTTGACGATGGAAGCAACGTCTACCACGGCATCACCAGTGAGGGGGTGTGCGCTGAGGTGTTTGAGGATCGCTGTATCTTGCATCAGTCACTGTCTTCATAACGGTATTCGTTGCGCTTACCTTCGGCTCCCCTCTTCAGGCCGATACCGCAGTCTCCGTCGCCGACTACTGTATCGTATCTGGTGACATCAGGCTCCGCAGCGATGACCCGATCAAGGGCGTTCTTGAGGGAGGCCTCAGCCACCGCGGCGTCCATCTTGAGGTCACTCTTCTTAGTCTCCTGGCTGGTGCTGGCGCTGTCTGTCAATGTGGCCTTGTTCTTGGCATCCCATGTGCTGGCCGGGATCGGCGCTGACCACCCGACGACTTCTGCAGAGGCATCGAGCAGTTCCACAATGCTGGGGGCGTCAAGCTTGTGGGGGACAACTTGGAGTAGACTGATGCTGAAGCCCAATCCGTCGAGGCTGGTCATGTAGGTGCCACTGAGGATGCGGATGGGGCGGATGCCGTGCTTGGCCTCCAGCTGGCTCACAACTTCGGCGGTAATGCCGCCCAACTCGAGGACGCTCACGCCGCCGAGGTTGTTAATCATGAGGATGATTTCATATGATTCGAAGTTGACAAATGCACGATCCTTGTCGTTGGAGTCCAGCAGTTGGGTAAGCATCTTGCTGACTAGCTCGGGCAGTTCCAGCTTCGATCGCTCAGATCCGGGCTCGTTGTGGATGCCCATACCGACCTCGACCTCTCCAAGCTCCAGGCCGCCTTCGGTATCAACCTTACGGCCTGGTACGTGGACGTGTTCCAGGCTGGCTCCCACACTCACTAGGTTAGCCGCAGTGAGGCGGGCGAGCTTAGCTACTTCGTCTAGGCTCTTTCCCAGCGCTGCAAGAGCGCCGGTGATCTTGTGAACAAGAACGGTGCCGGCAATTCCACGTCGTCCGACCTTGCCGGCCTTTGCGCGGCCGACGCCGACATCGTCGCCTACAACGACCATCTCGACGGCGAGCCCAGCTGCTTTGGCCTTCTCAACGGCCATACCAAAGTTGAGCACATCTCCGGTGTAGTTCATAACGATGACAAGCACGCCCTTGGAAGTATCAACGCGGGAAGTAATTGCGGCGCGGATTTGCTCCGTTGCTGGACTTGCGAAAATGGTACCAGCTACGGCAGCGGAGAGCATGCCCTGGCCAACCATGCCGGCGAAGGAAGGTTCATGGCCAGAGCCTCCACCGGAGATGAGTGAGACTTGCTGAGCAGCATTTGGGGATGGGCGACGGTAGACAATTTTGTTCTCCGCATCGAGAGCGACAGACGGGTTTGTGAGAGTGATGCTGTGGAGAGCGGTATTGACGAGGTGGGTTGCGTCGTTGATGAAGTGTTTGGCGGACATGATGCCGGTTTATTGCGCTTGGTTTCAGCAAACGACTGCAGACTATGATGGAACTTGAAGAACCCCTGGGAGATTTGAAGATGACATGAGGAGTTTATGAATCAGGTGAGCCTTCATGTCGGAGTCTTATGGCCCTGCGTGTTGCCAAGTGACGGTCCATTCAAAGTAAGTGGTAGCTGCAGCCAGGTGGGGGTTAATTGGGTGAGAATCGCGGGGTTGGTGGCATGGTACGGAACTCAGTAACCGCGGGGGCAGTATCCACGCTAGGCAATATCTCATGATGACGGCAAATGGATCAACGACTTGAGTGTAACTGATGGGAGAATACCCGACGGCTATTCTGTGGGGGCGGAAAACCAATCATCTCGTGACAATCGGCAACTCTGCATCGGCACCTCTTGATTCTGGATATGGAGGATTGATTCGTTTGGCGCCTCTGCGCTCCGAGTGGACACCTGAATTTCTTCACCGAGCTCCCGACTATATGGTTGAGGCAATTGTCAAGTTGCATGGCATCGGAATATGTACCGCTAGGAGCTAGGTAACATGTCGCTTTTCACACTCCCGGTCGGAAACCCATCTGCTTTTCCGGGCTTATCCGTTGAGAGTATTTGGCTGTGATGGACTGGGACGGAACCTCGAAATCCCTGAACTCCATAAGAACCCGAAGGGATCTTGGAATAAATTGCAGCATAATATGCCACGAGGTGATCATGGTGGGAGAGTGATTGTAAAAAGACTTTTATTAGCTTCGCGGTACTCACGTGCGTGCTGGTTGCGCAGCGGGGATACCGTTGCAAGGGCTAATATATCCGGAGTTTACCACCTAGATCGCCGAATCAGCCTGCCCATGAGATTCCAGTTAGTTAAACGGCTTTTGGACGACGCCTGTTTGACAATGGGGCTTGAAAGCGGTAGTGTTGAGAGCCTGGCAAGCCCCAGCAAACCCGTTGTCCACAGGCAAGGCTTGATGGCACGAGAGTCCGGTTTCTTGATGTAGATGATGTAGAAGATAGATCCTTACAACCAATTCAGTCATCGATAACGATAAAGGGCAGTAATAATGCAGCTAATACGTCGACTTGGAAGACATGGAATTTTCCACCTTTTGTACTAAATAAATAAACTTACCTGTAGATTGTCGATCATATTGGGGTTAGCTGCGATGCTGGTGCTTCCTGCGACGACCGAAATACGACCACCCAGTGACCTGTGCAGAATGTGGGTGATGGAACGGGAGGAACTTTTGCTGCGTAGGCTTCATTTGGAGGATCTGCGGCGTCAACCTCCATTACTTGGACAAGCCGACTTAGCGGTTGCCAATGCTAAATATTCCCAAGGCGGATGGATGCAAGAGTCAAATCGAGATACTCACTACCGGAAATACGGCACTTGGAGTTGCCGCGAGCCGCACCTCCTCGGCCAAGACGGATCTTCGAATACCTAACTTGGCCTTGCACTAGACGTGATGTATGCAGCCACAATGTCATAACTGGGCTGTGCAAACTCTACTACGTGCACAATACGAGTGAGAGAGATGCTATGCCATAGGGCTGACAGACGGCTACGACGGCTCGAAGTTGCGCGTATGAGCAAACTAGAGAATATTTGGACTATGTGTTGGAAGTCCTTTACAAAGCATACGAATCTGTATCGGGGTTGCGAATAGCGTCTTAGCTAGCTGGACGGTACTTGCATTTCCGGAATTCTAGACGTCTCAATGGAATTGGAGTTATGACATCTCTGCGCCACAGTGCTTCACTTTGGTCACGGCGGCAGTCTCATGTTCAGCTGCAGACGACATTATAGAACTACAGCCAGCGAAATTGAAAAGTGCACCAACAACTGAAAAAGGATTACCCAATAACAATCCCTAGGGAAATACCTTTGCTCAGGGCGGCCTTCTTTTTGTTAGTGGGGATGAAACACAAGAGATCTAGAGGGCGACGTGGGCTGCATACGTACGCGCGGTTACGTGTTAGTGGCAGGGGACGTGGCGTGAGACCCGCTGGTGTTGGCCAAGTTTGGGCCCATTTCCACGCGGCAGCGCCATGGGATTTTCGATGAAAGAAGGTGTTGAGGTGGATTCTGGCATTGGGATATCGGAGATTTTCTCATGAATTATTCAGGACAGCCAGCTGCCTCTGATGGAGTTTTTGATGCTGAATAATAGACCCTTGACCATTCATTAGCGGATGCAACAAGAGGCGAAAACTCCCCTTGACTATCCAAGGCCGCCTCTCCCGGCTTGGCTGCCGGGGTTTTGAGTGACCGTCATGGTGCCGGGAGCCGATGACGACGATGCCGAGAAATTGATGATTTGGGTAATTTCTTATTTCCAGACTGCGGTGTAAGAGAGGAGGCTGTGCAGTCCGTAAAAGGACTCTAGGTATGGTGCAGCACGCGATGCCAAGGCCATCTAATCAGGCCAGCCTTGGTGTGCGATGGAAAGACGTTGCCAAGATGCGCACTCGGCCGAGCATCGCTTGATCGCTGCGAAACGAGTCTTGGCCATCTCTTGGAAGAGCATTGGCGATGGTAGTGAGGGAGGGTATTGCATTATACTCCGTCTCGTCGGCGCCACAAGAACCGACGGCACTAAACAACGGGCCAACCCTTCTCCAGGGGCTTCGAACGCATATTACCCCGTGCAGTTACGTTACTACGTAGTATTCGTAACATGGGGGAAATTGTTTCAGAGATTCTAATTTGAAAAGACCAGAGTCAGGTTAATTCTAGCGCATTGTGGTCCTGACAGAGAGGTACCGACCGGTATTGGAGGGACATGGCTCCCCGGCCTGTCAGTGGACCGAGCAGTCATCGGCGTTCCCTCTTGGCTCGCTCCAAAGGAGTGCTTTAAACTACTTACGTACGTACTGGAAGGCCTAACAACTATTAACACAATTAGTGGTACGTAGACTGAACCAAACCGTCTGGATGGTTGCTCGACCCCATCGTCCTCTTTATCGTCATATTGTGGGGGCTTGCTGGCATCGGACGCGTGGCCGGCCTCTCCAGACACCAGCCCCGGCGACGAAGCACGGTAATGAGACTCGCTTCTTCTTAGCCGCCATGCTGCCGGTTCGAATCTCGACTCGAGGGAGGCCCCTTCCGGGACCCGAGTCCATTCTTTAATTGGAAACCTGCCGCTGTCTCCTTGTGTCTGCTTCTGATACTCCGCCTTCGCCTCTTCCTCGTATCCGTCCGTTCTCTCTCTCTTTAGGGCTGCATCCGGTGACGACTTTCCTGTGCCGATACCCCTTGCTCGAACCTGTCATAGCTGTTAACCGGAACGCGGCATTCACTTGGGCGTTCGACTTACTTTCGCTTCTTATCATCTTGCGTCTTTCGTTCATCTTGCAACATCCAAAACCCCTCTGTCACACAGGTTGCTGCCGCCTCAGCGACTAACACGCCACCATGAGATCACTACTACAAACCACATCACTGGCCTTGAGCCTACTGGGAATGTTTGTCACTGCCATCGATGTAACATGGACCGACGAGTGTAAGTTATTTACCCTCGGATCTATGGGAGCTGGGACTGAGAAAGAAACGATAGCATCAATTCAAGAAGCTGCTGCTACTATCGCATATGGCATGGTGAAGTACTACACAGGCAACAACACCGGTGACACCCCTGGCAACCTACCAGACCCTTACTACTGTAAGAATACCGCAATGGAAGCTCGACGGACGTCACTAATAAATCTTAGGGTGGGAGGCTGGTGCCATGTTCGGCGCCCTGGTCGACTACTGGTGGATTACTGGCGATGACTCGTACAACAACATCACCATACAGAGCTTGGTACACCAGGCGGGAGACGACGAGGACTTCATGCCCACGAACCAAACGAGAACCGAAGGAAACGACGATCAAGGCTTCTGGGCCATGGCGGCCATGGCTGCTGCTGAGCGCAACTTCCCTAACCCAGACGACGACGAGCCTCAATATCTCGCGCTCGCCCAGGCCGTATTCAACGAGTACGCCAGCAGGTGGGACACGGAGCACTGCGACGGAGGCATGAGGTGGCAGATCTTCACCTTCAACTCGGGATACAACTACAAGAACTCCATCTCCAACGGATGTTTCTTCAACATTGCAGCCCGGCTCGCCCGGTACACGGGCAACGACACGTACGCGGACTGGGCGGCCAAGGTATGGAAGTGGGAGACGGATGCGGGACTCATTACGGACGAGTACAAGGTCTACGACGGTGTCACCATCGGCGACACCAACTGTAGCTCAACAGACACGGCTCAGTGGAGCTACAACGCTGGTATCTTCCTCCACGGTGCCGCCGTCATGTATAACATCACCGAGAGCAGCACGTGGAAGACGCGCATGGATGGCATGCTGAGCGACATCTCGTCGCTCTTCATCGACGACAACGTCATCTACGAACAGTTCTGTGAGAACAACGACCAGTGCAACCAGGACCAGCAGAGCTTCAAGGGCTACCTGGGCCGCTGGATGGCCGCCACAACGCAGATGGCGCCTCATACGTACGAGACTATCTACCCGCTGCTGCTGGCCTCAGCCAAGGCGGCCGTGGCAGTCTGTACCGGCACGGATTCCGGCTTCAAGGGCCATGCCGGCACGGCCTGCGGTTTCACGTGGCTCGAGACTACGTACGACGGCTTGGTGGGCGTGGGTTCGCAGATGAACGCCATGTCCATGGTCATCTACACGCTTATCAAGGACGCCAGCACGCCAGTAACTTCGTCAACAGGCGGCACGTCCAAGGGCGATTCGAGTGCGGGAAACAAGAACTCGGACGACGTCAACAAGAACCAGTCCAAGATCACGACCGCAGACAGGGCGGGTGCTGCCATCATCACCATCCTCATGTGCGGTGGAGTCTTGGCCGGAACGGCGTTTGTGTTGACATGAGTAGAGGAAGACAAATAGTCTGCGTTGCATATAAAGCCTGGAGCTGTCGGCGTTTAAAGGGTCAAGCGGTTGAAACCAAACCCCCTGTTTGGGGTCGTATACCTATCATTTGGAGGGATAGCGTGGATCATTTTCTAGAGATATTGTACAAGATGTACAC
Source organism: Dactylonectria alcacerensis (assembly GCA_029931735.1). Taxonomy (NCBI): domain Eukaryota; kingdom Fungi; phylum Ascomycota; class Sordariomycetes; order Hypocreales; family Nectriaceae; genus Dactylonectria; species Dactylonectria alcacerensis. The sequence goes on from JAPMUZ010000004.1 coordinate 2,709,273, forward strand.
AACATCAGAGTGTTTCTATTTAAAGCGATTTCAGATTCTGTAAGATGATAAGCTGAGTTCAAGTCCAACAGTCTCCTAACCTTGGTAGCGCGGTCTAGTCCAATTGACGAAGCGTGCATACTCGACTTTCTTTCCACATCTTGTTCCCACTTCTGCTCCCACTTCTGAATGAGTGATTTCTGCGTCTCCTCGGAGATGCCAACTGTCCTGCTGAAGTCGCAACCACCACGCGGCCAGTACCAACTTCCGCCAGCGAGGAATATATCCTCTCTTTGGCGCAAGGATTGAGCCATCTCCCACGCCCGCCAAGAATCCGTCACATGAAGCGACCTATGCTGGTGACGCCTTAAAGTAGCATTGGCAGGCATCCACTGATGAACCTTGAAGGTGTCCGGGTACTTCCAGAGGGTATATCCCATATACCACAGATTGGAATCCTTTTGACAGCAAGATGCGGTCATAAAGAGTGAGTAGGCCACGTGTGAGTTGCACCAGACGTGGAAGCTTTTGGAGTAAACGGCATCCTGCTCTCCATCTAGATCTCCTACTAAACCACACAGCGCTTCATCCGTCAATGTCGCCAAGAAACAATCTACAGCTGTGTCCATATGATGGGTGACGCCTGTTCTCGGGGTCGCTTCGGTGAGTCGCTTGAAAGGATGGCACTCATCGTCTATATCCTCGAACCTATCGAGCGCAATGAGAGAGGCCTTTTCGTCATACGTCTTTGCGTGACAGATTGAAACAAGATACGGAAGCCCCTGGCAAAGCTGGTGCTGGGAATCCGATTTGGCTCTTCGGTCTACAAGATGCTGAATAGGTACTCACAAACTCCTGGACATGTGGCTCTTCGTCTGGGTACTGGCCCCAGGGGCGCGGTAACTTCCAAAGCTTTACATCGTGAGGAGCACCTTCGCGAAATACTGCAAGAGATCAGATTGATGAATAGACAAATTGGAATGGGGTCGAAGCCCCATAACTCACCCTTGTAGACCTCCCACTCAAGGTACGTGTGCACACACATCAGCTGCTCATTAACCCAAGGGGAATAGCCGAAAAAGAAAGCAACAAAGTGTTCTGAGCTGATGACAAGATTGCTTCCTCGGTAGCGGAGCAAGTTGCACATGAGCTGATACCGGAAGAATGCACGGTCTAGGCGGAACCTCTCGACGGGCAACTTGCCGGGTGAGTAGCTCAATCGCATCTTATCTTTGGGCTCCGGAATCACCTCTTCCGCCAGGCCATCGCCAAGAATTCTAATGAGAGTGTAGCTTTTGCTGATGAAGAAAGCCTGAGAAGCCGAAAGCCGGAGCAGGCAAGGGAATGGGTCTTCCGCATTTCGTATGCGGTTGCTCAATCGTGTCAAGAGGTTGAAGATGTCATCCGAACTCTTTTTGTCAACCCGCGTCGACTCTTCAAGTGCAATGGCGTAGGGGAGCACGCCAGATGGGATCTGATTCGTGAGAATAGGCTGGTGATGGAAGGACGGTTGTCATGGAACGCGTGAAGGAAGATACGGTGACTCAGGATGGTTGAACCGAGTTGTTGGATAGCCTCAAGCTTAGTAAGGACCCTCACGACGAGGTGCAAAGGTAGTTGCTGAAGTGAGCTATGTGTTGTTTCTGCCATTGTTTTGACAAATTTTGTCCTCATCGACGTAGAGGTTTTAGAGACAGAGGGGGAGTATCAGATGTAACGAAGGCCATTTCTTTAAGGGGAATCAGTCACAACCCTCATGCAGGCGATATATGATGCGCGTGACCCTATTCTAGCCGTCGTCATCATTGATCTAGTTAGAGTGTCTGTCTTACTTTTTCGGCAGAGATCCTGTATAGATCAGGAGGCTGCATGCATAGTCAAGATAACTATCATGGGTAGTTCAGCTTCGCACGTTGTAGTGCATGGTACCTATGTTAGCATGATAGTTTCTCTGTACTGCCTCTGTTGACAGAATTGACTTTCGACTGCGCGTTCGTCTCTGTGAAGAGTAGGTAATTAATGTTAAGAATGCGATGAGCATTACTAGTTGCATAAACAAGTGTTGCTAGCTGCATGAATACATGTAATATAAGCTGGAAGACATAATTGCTTTGTTCAATGGTACAGTATCAGTACAGTGCTGAAACTGTATTCTGGCTTAAGTAGCTGAGAAGCCGATGAGGAGGAACACACAACTTTAAGAATAGAGTTACATAAAAGTTGCTCATGCCTCTGGCAATATTATGAAGCGTAAGTACCTACCTATTGGCCATGTCCCTATATTAATTTTATCTCAGTCTTAGGTCGCCAGGCAGCCGAATTTCTCTTTTACGCGAGAGTCGCTAGGCAGTCGTTTGCTATGGCCTCAATAAGCGTGGTGGCTTTTGAGGGGCTTGTTTCCCGGTCGACGAGCTGAACTTGGCAAACCGTCTTTCCGCGATCCGTTAGGCATCACGATGGTAATCGCGCAGCAACTAAAACACTCGCTTATTGCAGTGACAAAAGGTCGTTGTCAAAATCAGGGGTTCTGTCTATTTGTCTAGGCAGCAGTACTTCCTCGACTTTGGTTCATATAAGAGGCATAGCTCAATCGCCGGGAAAGCCTCAGGCCAGACACCAAATTTGGCAAACAATCATCATCTACTTTGCGCGCTTCACACGCCCACAACATATCCAAAAATGGAACAATTCATTGCTGAAAACTCGGGTCGGTACCAGTCGCTAGTCAAGGCCTTCAAGCCTCCCAAGTCAAGCCGGTCGGCCTCGGCCTCGGCCCCCACTCCGACTCCGGGGATGGTGGTGACGACCCGGCTCCGGCCCCTGCTCGACGACGAGACGGCGGCAAAGCTTCCTCCGGCCTTGTTTCCCCGGTCCAGCCAGCCCGGCGTCTTGGATGTCCATGAGCTCCGACAGTCCGCCCTCGGGCCGCCGCAGTTGAAAGTGAGAGAATCCCGAATTCGGCGAGTACGTGATGATTGCTGTTGCTAACAGGGATAACTCTAGTCGGCCAACTTTCAAGTCGACCGTGTGTATGATGCCGACAGCAACACAGAGAACATCTACCATGATGTCGTCAAGCCCTTGGTGCCTTGGGCGTGGAATGGTGGTATCGGCACGCTGTTTGCGTACGGACAGACGGGTTCCGGCAAGACATATACCATCAGTCACCTTGAGCGCCTCGTGGCCGAAGAGTTGCTGAGCGGCAGTCTTGAAGGCCAACGTAACGTCTATGTCACTATCATTGAATTGGCAGGAAATGCGGCGCACGGTATGTCTTAGATGTGTTCTTAACCGGCAACGATGTTACTGATCATACATGTAGATCTTCTCAATACCCGTCGTCCTGTGTCTATCCTTGAAGACTCTTTTGGCATCACCCAGCTCACAGGTGCACTCGAGCATCAAGTCACTACAGCCGACGAGATGCTTGCCCTTATTGATACAGCCACTGCCTTTCGCCGAACCGAGTCAACCGTGAAGAATGACGCCTCCTCGCGCTCCCACGCCATCTGCCGTATCCGAGTACAGAACCTTGCCGCGCCTGAGGCAGAAGACGGCGTGCTGTACCTCATTGACCTTGCCGGCTCCGAAGCTGCGCGAGATTCTGCCGCCCATGGAGCCCAGCGCATGAAAGAGACGCGCGAGATCAACACTAGCCTGTCCGTCCTCAAGGACTGCATCCGCGGCAAAGCCGAGTCGGATGCCCTCGCCGGGTCCAGCTCCAAGCGCAAGCCCCATGTGCCGTTCCGCCAGAGTGCCCTCACCAAAGTTCTCAAGCATGTATTTGATCCCGCGGCTCTACGTCCGTGTCAGACCGTCGTTGTTGCTTGCGTGAATCCGTGTCTCGCAGATGTCGGTCCCAGTAAAAACACCCTCCGGTACGCAGAGACGCTGCGAGTCCTAGTGCCAAAGGCGAAACCTATGCGCTACGATCCCAAGTCTCCTAGAACATGGACAAACGAGCGTTTGAGAGAATGGGTGACGGAAAACGTAAGACACCAGCCAAAACCTATGACTGGCCAGACACTGATCTTTGTTTCCTAGTCTGGGACACCTCCCATCGATGCCTCCATCCTCGCCCCAACAGAGTCAGGCGCTCAGCTGCTCCGTCTCCCAACCCCAGAGTTTGAGAGCCGATGCTTGAAGACCACAGGCGTAACCCCAGAGCAAACCAAGGCCTTTTGGTCCAAGTTCTGGCAAATGCACATCGACGCCCAACACGCATCTGCAAAGGCCACCGAAGTGCCCGAATCCGACACTATGGATCTTCTGCAGCGATCATCGAGCCAAGATCCTAATCCCAAGGCTCTATCAGTCCCGTTCAAAGAGCGTATCCGCCCTGGCATGGCCGTCAATTGGACACCACCTCCCGGATTCCCCATGACCTTGCCCGGCATGAACATGGCTGTCGTCCTCTGCCCCGCGCCTGCAGTTGCTGAGAGTGTGAAGGACGTCCTTGGAAACCAAGTCAATCTAAGTCAGGAGGACAAAAAGGCAGAGACAGCGCCCAAGGGAGTTCGATATCTGTGCGCTATAGTAACTCCAGCGGTCATGTCTGAGGCGTACGATGTGCATTTATGGCGCCAGATTGTGGTGGAAGATACGCAAATGGATGCCGAGGTGTTCTTAGAGTACGATATTGCGACGAGGTATTACTACATCGCCATATAATCAGGAGAAAGTGGTAGGTCTCTAGGCTCAATACCGTCGATGTATCTAGGCTAATACATGACTGGAGTCAGTATGAAAGACCAAAGTTAAAACCGTCCTGCTATCAATCCGCCATGTCTTCGTGAATCACAACTCGCAAACACTCTGTACTACTTCAAACTGCCACATCTTCCAAAGCACAATGAACGAGTCCATATTATCCAAACTCGCCTAGGGTACTGAAAGCCGATTCGGCCTTGATGCCCTTTGTTCAGATTCAATATCAATGGTTTTAATTTGTGCGATATAGCCATGTTGACGAAAACTGGGATATATGAAGTTTACCCTCATACTATTGATTGACGAGAAAATAGCCACCTGATATGTCCCGGAAATTTTCTTCATCGCCTAACTATAAATTCTCAATAGTTGACATCTTGGGCCGAGTACAACTGAGACCTAACCAAACTCCAGGAATGACAGTTGAAACATCCAATGTTCACGCGCATGCTACCGAGACCCAAAAAAAAAAGCATAATCGATCATATCATCCACATCACGCGTTGATTTACTCAGCCTCCTTGGGTTTTCCTGTCTCATCACGAGACAACCTTGAATACTGTGTCTTCAACACTGGTGTATCCGCGTCAACCAGGCAATTGGCCCACTCGGAGTCTTCTCCTGTTGACGAAATCTTCACCGCCGCTCGGCCCAGCAAGAGAGGACGACAATTCAAGTAGATGGTCTCGTAGGCCTTGGCCGGCACGCAAAAGGTCTCGTGGAAGACACCAATGTGCGAATACCCCATTTTGTGAAACCAGTCGGTGGTATCGCGATGCATGGGCTCATGCGCAAAGCGGTGCAGGCTCTCGATGTCGTGAAAGTAGCAAGTTATCATGATGGTGTTGTTACTCGCCCGCTCGTCGCCCGTCCACGACGACACGCCCAGCATGCCCAGCTCCTCGCGGCGTCTGATGAGATCGCGCTCTAGGGCCTTGAAGCGTTCGCCGAGCTCCTTGATGCCGGGGGCGAGAAGCCCGAGAGGGTGGTTGAACTGGGAACCGATGTTGAACACGACGATGGGGGCCTCTGCGGGCTGCGAGCTGAACTTGCCGAGGGACGCGGTGGAAGCGGAGGGGACTTGGGCAGTGACCCGACCTGGAACGACGTATCTCATATACTCGTTGACCAACGGGTTACGGACTTGAGTGATGGTTGTGATGACGGAGCTGAGCAGGAGGCCGAGGGCCGGTAGGACGGCGTATCGAGTGGGCAAAGTAGCGGAGAAGGGGATCTGAATAAGGGCACCGATGAGAATGATGGTAGGGAACCTGAAGGTGTTCTTGAATATGGACTAAGTATGATGGTTAACACAATGTAGCTTTCTAGAGGTTCGTGAGGCGGTGGCTTACAAGAGTTGCACCAGATGGTAGGAAGTTGAGTGGCTTGTTAGTCGAGGCCAACTTGGGCCGGAACTCGGGGCGAGTCATCTTAGTTGACTGAAGTTGATACTGAAAAGGGACAGAATTTCAGGATTGCTGTAGTGTAGTAATCGGTGGTGAATGGCAGGCGACAGTGGTGATCTTGTTAGTGATGAAGGAGGGAACGAGGTTGTGGCATGCAAGTGGCATCGCGTAGGCTTTTTATCCAGACAATAATTCATTCACTGAACACGAGCGTGGACTGAAGTGTCCAAGATCTACACTGAAGGAATGAGAACTACTTAAATGGCCATGTTTTGTTCATCCGCTTGTGCGAAACAGAGTGCGAGGGGGTTGTCAGTCAGTGCATCCACGCAATTCTCGCACTGAGGCCTCGCATTCGCATCCGCTAAAGCAAACGCTACGTGATTCCGGCATAGTTGCAAGAAGGGCACGCCTCCTGGTTGGAGTTCGTAAGCTGACTTGGCCCCGAGTGAACAGGAATCATAACCATGAATTATTAATTAGAAAACAAGTCGCTGGTGCATGTTGCCTCTTTTTTCGTAGAGTAACAGCCCATATTCCAGTCTTCCGTTCGTCTACCGGGCCTGTGACCCCACCCGCCCGAAAACCTCCGGACAGGTACCTAGGTACCTCTTGTTAGACAACAGCTCCACAAATAGTTGGCCACAGTGGCCGTAGGTCACACACGTCATGCCATCCAAGAGTCGAGGAAATCATTGCTTTTGATAGATATGCAGTCATTTGATCACCAAGTTCAGTAGAAGCCGATCTAGGAGTGGGCTCAAGTGGAAATGGGCGGGTTTTCTCACATGAACAAAGATCGTGCAAGAGGCAGGGCGGGGGAGCGTTTCGGTGGGACCACCACCTGAATCAAGCAGATACGAAACGACGCTCAACTTTGTCATGGCATGTCACCTTTACAATGAATTGATGACAGCATATCCGTAGTCCGGGTGTATTACTTAGGCATTTCTTATTCTCTAAATCCGGTGATGCATTAAATCCGGGGGAAGGGGGCAAATAATGACTGGAATCATCATCAACATCCCTCGCCGCCTCACCCTCAATCACCTGTTCCTCAGCCATCTCCGTCAACCTGCATTGTCGCCTCGCTGCAGTAGCCTGGTCGGAGTGCATACATCTTTTCAATTCGCACCCCCCTAGTCTCCCGGCCTAACCACACCGCCTTATCCCTCGCAGCACCAATAACATGTTTGCAGTTCGTCGCCACCCCCGTTTTATCCTTCGCCCTAACCCCCAAATTGACCACGTCTTTTTCTCTCTAGTCATGGCTGCCGTCCCTTGCTCTAACTATCGATCCCAACAGACGGACATAGCCCCCGCGCCACACATCCATAATTACAGAGTAAAAAGGAAAACCCGTAGCCGCAATCTAGAAGCCCTCTGGCTGCCCTAGTAACGGCCTCGACGACGCGTGGAGGCATCGTTCCGTCTCATCTTGCTTTGGCCCTGTCTTCGTTTGATATTAATCCGGTTGCAGGCGACGGGCAGGCATCTGTTCAAATGACGCAGCGGGTTTTGTGGGGGAGAAATGCCTGTCCCATGCTCCCTGTTCGTACCCCCCATGCTGCGCACTGGCTCGTTCTTGAGATAGGAGTGAATCAAAGAACCAGAGTTATCATGACAACACGACAAACGGGGTTAGGGAAAGGGATCATGATCATGATCTACCGTGATTATCCATCGTCTCACCCATTGCTACGCGGGCGAATTTGCAGTAGAACCAGGGCTATATAAAACACCCATGACTTCTCATACAGTCACATTTTCACATTTTCATTAAGACGATCTCTTGAATCTATGGTATCCGTGTCATTGTATTTTTTTTATAGCTTATTCTTTTGATATTTCGAATTCAGACTTAGAATGCAGACATTCTCCAAGTCATCACTCATGACAGTCATTCATTATCATTATCCCAATAAGATAACAATCGCACGCACAAACAACTTTGCAAATATCTCCCAGCTCATCCAACGCACAATCCGCAAGCAAATAGAAACAAACGTCGCCCAATGTACAGTCCAAGACCCAGTATGGCCTGTTGAGATTGACAAACTCCTTTCAGAGACAAATCGAGTCTCGTCCTCGTCAAAAATGTTGATCTGTCGCCATAACTTTTTGCGTCTTCTCGATCCCCCCTTCCCTGTATACAGATTGCTCTGTGTGTATGTTCAATATGTCCGGTTGCGCCGTAGTAGAAAACCAAGATAATGACTTGTCGCTCGCTATACACTGTTCTCCTTGTTCTGAGCCTTGACCTGGCCCGAAACTCGTCGCTGTTGAGTTTGGGGTTCGTTCAGGGACTTCTCCCACTCGTCCATGAGGTTTGTCGCAGTTCGCTTAATGTTGCTTGGGAGTCGGTTCACCATGTTGGAAATCTCCTCTAGTTTGGGTGAGAGGAGAGGATTATCGATACCCATCAGCTTCTTCCTTCTGCACACAAAGTCAGCATTGCACTGGAGTGAATAGAATGAGAGCGGAATTTGCTTACGAAGGTGTAGAAACTGGCTCATCCTCATCGGGCGTGTCATCAAGCGAACTGCTACCCATGGTTGAGCCGCTCCAGCGTGAGGTCTTGCTGGATGACGGAGACTCCCAGTTGGACCAGTCGTTATCATCAAGAGAGTCGAGTCCGAGTGGGGTCCACGAGAAGTGTTTGCCCTTTGTCTTCGTCTTCTCTTGTGTTTCCTTTGCGGGGGCCGTTGTCTTGTTGTTTCGCACCGGGCTCGTCTCAGCCGAGTGGGGAGGCTCAAACACAGTGCTCACTTTAGGTCGAAGGGCGTGGCTTGGTCGGATTGTGTCTTGGTTCTCGGGACTCGCACCATTGCGGATGTCAACTGCCGTTGAACGAAGGTTCTGGCCATTGATCGGCTCGTCTCCGACCGTGATTTGGCGAATATCCTCGACAAAAGCCCTGAGGCCTAGCTTAAAGTCCTCGACAATTTGTGGAACAGCTGCAACATTTTGCTGGGAACGCGGCGCCCAAGATGCCCGCTTGGACAGGTTGGGGTTGGTTAATTGAGCGGCCCTTCGCTCAATTGGAGGAAGATTGACCGATTCCTGCTCGGGTCGATCCTCGAAGAGATTGAAGCTTTCGTCTTTACCAGGGGATAGGAGAGAGAGGGTTCTCTTGTGTCCACCACGCATGACCTTTCGTCGGCTTTGGGGAGTTGAAGGTTGGCTCTGTTGCAGCTGCTTTCTGCGGTCCATCTCGATACTGCGTTTTGCGGAGGCTGGTTCATCATCGGTAGCCTGGGGTACGGGACGCGCAGCTTCAAGAGGATACTGTTCACCCCTTCTGCGAGTGATGTCTTGTGTAGACCACAACTTCTTGAGCTTGGTTAGATCCGTCTCTGCTCGGGACAGCTCCTCACGGAGCTCTAGCACCCGTCTCTCCTGAGCAGCGATGGCAATGATGAATTCATTGGCATCAGAAGGTGTCGACATGCCCGACTCGATGGGCGTGGGAGGTACGGAAGCAGCAGCAGAAGTGGGAGTCGGTCTCGACGGGTCGCTAGTTGGGGGAGCAATCGGCAGGGTGAGTGAGAGACGATTCTGGCGACACATGCTGGACTTGGAGCGGGAGTGGCCACGTCTGAGGGGAGTAGCGTCCTCTCGAGCGGCTGGTGGCGGAGGCATCGATGATGTTGAAGCGGCACTGTCTTGACGGCTGTGTGTTGTTGACTCGGTTTGGTTCTCCTGACGGGTTCTTGGGAGATCACGAGTGGGAACGTACCCCGGCACAGATGAGGCGACAGGGGCATCTGCTGTGTTTGGGCTCATGCTCTCGGGGCTGGAGCTGACAGTTGTCCTAGGCATTATCAAATCCGCAGGCACCTGGTCGGCAACGGAGTAACGACGACGGATCTGTTGCTGGGGAGCCATGTCTAGGCGGCGCTCTAGAAGCTTTGTGAAGGAACGGAAGCCGAGCGTCTTTCGGCGCTTCTGCAAATGAGGGACGGGAGCACGGCAGGCTCTACGACGCCGCAATCTGAAGGCAGCGGCGGCGACGAGGGGCCTGGCAGCGAGGGCTCTGTAGTGGGATTGGGTCAGATGGCGATAATCATCAAACAAAAGGGACGAACAACGATGGGCGGCGCAAAGTTGAAGGAGGAAGCCGGGCATGAGGGAGCGGCGGCGGGTAAGGAGAAAGAGAGGTGTGGACTTTGGGCGAGAGCGGGCGGGTGGTGGTGCGCATTCGGGGTTGGCGCCGTCGATGCGGTGGAGGCTCAGGGGGGACAATAGCGTCCCAGTGGCACTCCCAGTGGCACCTCGGTGGCCCTTCAGTGGCTCTTGGTGGCGGTAAGAGAAGCGCCCAGCAGGCCTAAGGTGCTGAACCAAGCCCGGCTGGGGAGAGGGAGAAGGGCCTGGGTGGACTCCGTAGTGTAAGACCTGCGTCTAGGGCACGACCATTGGGGGTGAGTTGAGTGAGTTGAGCGGGCGTCTTGGGGTCTGGGAACAGAGAAGCTGGGGGTGTAGGCCAGGTCGGCCAGGGGGAACTTGTCCGGGACAGGGTGACGTTATTTTAGGGGATGAAGGGGCGTCGCCGCGGCGGGGGTTGGAAGGGTTGAATGGTAGGATGGTAGGCTTTCGCTTGCTGATAAGGAAAAACGGTAGTATCGAGCCTGTCCGATACGTACGTAGTGCAGTAGCAACGAAAGACAGCGTGGGGAGATGAGGTGTATGTCAAAAACCAAGCGAGCGTCGATCAATCATGCCTGGGGACTGGACGACGGCGGTGAGTGTGATGAACCTATGGCGAAGGAGTGTGTGTGTGGGTGGGAACGTGGTGTTGAGTGTGAGTCGTGATGGGGTGGTGGTTGCGATGGGTGGTTTGCGACGGGTTGTTGGTTGGTGGTGAGGACGGCGAAACGGGCAGCGACAGCGCTGGATAATGACCATGAATGAACGAACAAATGAGTGACGACGGTTGGATGTTGGATGCTAGATTTTAGATGGGGTTGCGAGCGAAATGGGAGAACCGGAACAGAGGAATCCAACGGAAAAGTCGTCGATGATCACGAGGCACAAAGGCCGGGTTTGTTTACATTAGTAGTATGTTCACCTCGGTACCGCCCGACGCCCAATGCCCGCACCTGGGCTGCGACTATTATTGTGATTGTCGTTGGGATGCATCCATGATCAGTGATCCAGCAACGCAGCTGTGAGACGCAGCTCACATGGCACCATTAACCGGGACAACCAGCTGTCGGCAGTGGATCGAGCCCCGGTCCCCGTTAGTTTGCTGCGTCTTGGTGCGTCTTTTGCGTGCGTGCTGCTGCGTCTCCTCGATGAGCCGGCGATGGCCTCGATGGTCTCGATGGTTATCGCGTTAATTAGCTGCTCACAGACCCCCAGCTCGACGTCTACTCGTCCGCTGCTGTTTGAGGTGTCCATGTCTCAAGGCTCGGACCCCTCAATTCTCAGGGCGTTCAGCCTCTCAGAGGAGGGCCTGACGCCCCTCCGTGTTGGGGACGGACGGATGGGGACGGACAAAAGAGGAGGCAAAAAGGCACAGTTGCCCAAAAGGATTCTTCAACGCACCGTTGGCCAGCCAGAACGAGACCCATCCGGCCGGCTCAATTGGCTGCTTGTGGTTCCTGCTGCTCTCCTGCTGCTCGCGGCGTGCTGCAGATGCACGACGTGCAGGATGGTGTGTGTCAGGGTGTTCCTTGAGAGATGGTCGATTTTACGGGCAGCGAAGGGCCTGTTAGGGCGTCCATCAGCGAGCCACGCAACTGGGCCACAGTGGATCCCAGGGTTCTCAATGGCTGATGCCAACAAGCGTGCCCACAAATGCAAAAGACGCTCAACTGAAGGAGGGGCTAGCACTCCCGCCATGCCCCGTAGCGGCCCTGTGGGCTCAGCGGTAGTGCTGAAGTTCTGAACTTGGCCTCACATCACTGGCTCCCATCAACTGAACTCCCTTGCTCCCCTTCTTACTGGCTCCAGATGGCCAGCATGTCGAGGCAATCCCGCTGGCCATCTTGCCATCCCAGCAACGGTGCATCGGCGACGCAAGGGCCGCATCAGCAATTGAGCTGCAACCGTGCTTGCCGTGCAACAACGCTGCTTGGCCCCAATTTCCGCCGAAATTAGCACCCAATGGACCCTGTGGTGCTGTTTCATCCGCCCTGTCCCCGGGCTCTGCACGTGCAGGCCATACTGAACCGGTTGCACTGCCGCATTCCAGCGCTTGTTCGCCCCGCTGATGTCAGCATTAACGGGAGAACCGAGAGACAAAAGATCTTGCGGCCTGGGGAAAAAGGTGGCAATATGAAAGGCAGAAGAGGTTCAAAGGATCATGTGATTTCCCGTCAGGGTCGCGTGCCCTACCACTTTAGCCTGGTGGGATTCATGCGCGTCAGCCAGCACCTCAAGCGTGACACTCGACTACATCTGACATTTCATTCGCCAGGCACAGTTGGCAACTCCGTCAGGCATCTCAGGTTGAACTGCGCAAATCGTTCCCCTACGATGGAGCTATTTTGTTCAACTGCCCTTGCTGCCTACAACTCCCATCACACTTTCCTTTGAACAGGCCTAAGTCCATTCCACAGCGGCCTCCAGCCGGATTCCCTTAAAATAAGCACCGGCATCCCCCGCTCTTAGACAAATTCCTCAACCATCGCTGATATGATCTCGAAACTGGTCTACGATGCCGATCCCCTTTTCCCTCGTATGCGACCTGCTTGATTCATCCCACAAGCTCTCTATGTCCCGTAAGAGCAACGCGCATGTCGTAGCCAGTTGGTTCACGCGTCATCACGACCGTATCAATGCCCACGATGCCAACCTAGTAGCTCTTTTGTCCACTCTGTTGCCAGAGAAGCGAATAGACCGGGTCTATTGCATCCAGGCACCTACTTTGGAGAAAATCATCGGTCGGGCGTTCTTCCTCGGAGCTTCCCGTATCGCAGAATTATCACAGTATCGGCAGCCGGGGTTGGGGATTGATCTGGCGGATTGCGTATCCCGGCTTTTGACCGTAACTGCGAGTTCACGCTTATCACAAATAGCATAGCCCTTGCTAATTGTTTTCCAGCCAAATCCGTCGTTCGATAAGCAACATCAGGTCACAGTCGAAGAGATTGACGAGATCCTAGAATCCATTGCTTCAAGAATAAAATGGAGCTCCCCGACCATCCGAGCCTCCCAGGCTACTCTTACTCAAAGTAATCGAGGAGATCTCGAAAAAGTCTACAGGCGGTTGAATTCCATTGAGGCAAAATGGTTCACTCGGCTGATCCTCAAAGACTACCAACCTCTGGTGCTCGACCCTCACCTGATTTACCGTCTCTGCGACCCGATTCTCCCCTCAGTGCTCAAAGTTCAAGAAGACTTTTCCACTGCTATCAAGACTGCCCAAACTCTGAGAGGGAAGCTTTTGCCCAACGGAACGCGCAGCGTATCCCGAGAGCAGATCCTGAGCTCCATCAAACCCCGGCTCGGGGTCAAAGTTGGGAGACAACCCTGGATGAAGGGACGCAGCATCAAGCATTGTCTGGATATGGGACATGGTCGAATGAGCGTTGAGGATAAAATGGACGGAGAATACTGCCAAATTCACATCGACCTCAGCAAGGGCAAAGACTGCATACAAATCTTCTCGAAGAGCGGCAAGGACAGCACGGAAGATAGAGAGGCGCTTCATGGGTAATTTAGCAGTTCTACCTCTCATGACACAGCTAATTTGGGGCAGTATCATTCTTAAATCACTAAACATTGGGCAGCCCAAGGCTAGGATCGTAAAGGGTTGTATTTTAGAGGGCGAATTGCTTGTATACGATGATTCTGTGTGTCCCGATCAGCCCTATACGGAAACTCATGCTAACCGATCACAGGAACAAAAAATACTCCCTTTTCATAAAATACGAAAGCATGTGTCACGGCGAGGCCGGTTTTTGGATACAGAGCAGGATTCTTTGTACGACCCTTTCTCCCTTGTCAAGGCATTTGCATGCTAACAGCCCCAGGCCTGGACCTCATGAACATTTAATGATAGTGTATTACGATCTTTTGCTTCTTGATGAGCAGTCTCTCATTAACATGCGTCGGTCAGAGAGGTTCACGCTCCTCTCCAATCTGATATCCTTCCGAAAGGGCTGGGCAGAGCTAGTCCGGCATGAGGTCATTGACTTCAGCCATAAATTGGGCGCGTCCAACTTGCGCAAGGTATTCGCCAGAACAATTGTCGGCAAGAAGGAGGGCCTCGTTTTGAAGCCCGACGGCCCGTATTTCGATTTTTCTGATCTCCGACGACCCTTCTCAAGTTGCTGCATCAAACTCAAGAAAGAGTACATCGGAAATTTCGGAGATGTCGGGGACTTTGCGGTAGTCGGAGCTCGATACGATCCAGTCAAGGCAAAAGGTTATCGAATTGTGGGTTTAAAGTGGACTCACTTCTACCTCGGCTGTCTCGATAACAGAGAGCAAGTCAAGAGATGGAATGCGAAGCCTGAGTTCACCGTGGTAAATGTGGTGGAACTGAACGAAACAATGCTCAGGGATGTCGTTACTTACGCCAACCCTATGCCTGTTCCCTCAAGCGAGAACACTGCCATCAGACTCAAACTTACCTTTGGCGTCGAGCAGGGTACACCACTGACTATCGTTTTCACTAAACCTCTTGTCTTTGACTTGAGATGCTTTAGCTTTGACAAAGTGGGAAACACGGGGTTTTGGAGTTTGCGGTTTCCAAACGTGACCAAGGTTCACTGCGATCGGGACTACACAGATACCATCTCCTTTGAGAATCTCCAAGAAATGGCGAGGGATGCCATGACAGAAAAGGAGTTGGAAGATAGTCAAGAAAATCTTCAGTGGATCGCGAAGCTCGAGGGCGCGGATCCCAGGGGAATCGCGGTGGATGCCATCAGCCAGCTTACCATGACCACGATGCCAACGCCCTCGCCCAGAAGGTCTTCTCAGGCTTCAACTGTGGCTTGGACTCCAACCTCGCCTATGGCTACTCGGTTGCTTCCCGGTATACCAAAGAACCCTTCCTATGATCGGTCCCCCATCTTGCCGGCCATGGCCACAATCACACCTCCAACTTCATCTGCGCCAGATGTTCAAACTTCCTCGCCAACTAATCAGCACGCCCAACAAAAGCGCGTTTGCCCCTCAAGAAAATCGTCCTCACCTGGCAAACGCCGTAAATCACAGCAAGTGTCAAACAAAAATACCCCACAGCCAACGCGCACACAAACGACCCCGCAAACGCGCAAACCCCTGACGGACATAGACGGCAACTCACAGTCAGCACCATCATCATTCTCGCCCATGCTACCTTGTAATATAGATCCAGGGCCTGAAATCATTGATCTTACCTCTTCGCCCGAGGTTTCGTTCACAACAGCAACAGCCACGACCAGGATTCGCTCTTCGCAAATCACATGCACATCTTCCCCGATGGAAGAATCTGAGGGTATATCCATTCCCAGCAGCGAAATTCCCGATAGCGAGGACCGACGAATAGCTGTCAAAGAGCTTTCGTTTGCAGAAACACAGGAAACCACTTCGCCTCCAAAAAATTTGGATCATGGAGAATCACACTCAGCAGCCCCGCTACGAAGCAGTTGCCGCTACTCCGACAGCACATGCCGTCTGGCAGAGACAATTATCTTGGTTGCAGAGGGCATAATAGACAATGAGAGGCTAAATTCCTTGCTCCAAGGCCATGGCATCAAGCAGCCAGACAAGGACGTTGACGATTGGTTGGACCAAGACAAAGCCAGAGCTGTTGGAAGTCATTACTGGGTGCCTGGCCCAGACACGTTTTTGCTAGTCGACAGTGTGGGGCAGCAAACTGAGACCAAGGCCCTCCTTACATCCATTGAAGAGAAGAGGTCATCGCTCCCGGATGGGAGGCGCGACTGGGTGACGGTTTATGACTGGCGGGTGCTGAAGTACGTGACAATCATGGAAGACGAGAATATCACGTCGAAATATTATGATGGGTGGCATGATCCATGGAGGCGATGGTATTGTGGCATTGTTTAGTGAGAAACACAGAAATCACGAAGAATGAGTTCGGAAAGCATTCAAAATATTTGTACGATAGCTTGATGTTGTGTTTATGACTTTTTATCATACAAGTCTCCGTAGCTTTCCTTTAGTCTCATGAATAGATGCTCATCAGCTGTCATTACCTTCCTCTCAGCATACGGGTTTTCATTCGGGGTTCCTTCAGATGGCACGAAGTTCTTTACCCTCTCACTGGGGACGGGCTCGAGTGCTTGCGAGCCCACCGGGTGGCAGAAGTATGCAATCGAGTACCTCGGCCCGTTGCTCGTCTCACCCTTGACGCCCACACTCCCGTCCGATGGGAAGACGACTCGATGAACCGTACTCCGGAACAAACCGTTCGTCCAATATGACAGAAGGTCGCCAATGTTGATGAGAATCGGCGGGCTAGGGTCCTCCTCGGTGCCGGGAGGAGAAACGGGTACAGGGGCCCAGACATTCTCCTTGGTGAGTACCTCTAGGCCTGCTTGACCCTTGAGGCGGAAGAGTAGAGTGACTGAGCCGTAGTCGGAATGAGCTCCCGCGCGAACATCGTCTTCGGAATGTGCCGTAGCCTCGGCAGGTGGGTAGCGGAGGAAGCGAAGGATGGAGCCAGAAGGGCCCTTGTCCCTACTGTGAGCGGAAGAAAAGAAGTCATCGACCTGGAGGGAGAGGTATTAGTTTTGTCTCGTTCAGTTTCATTAGAGATGCGGGGTTGCTTACACCAAGGCCGAGGCCCAGTAGGTAGAGGAGCTTTTGACAAAGTGCTTGACAAGAATCTGAAAAGGCGCTGATCTTGGTCTCATCTGGTAGGATGGGAGTAGGGATAGGTTGCTGGGCCTTTCCTTTGTCAAATTCGCCAAAGTTGAACGCTCTGTGTTAGATGTATTAGATACTGTCTCACATCACTAATGATAGGGAGTGCATGGGTGCCTTACTCTTTGTAGTCTCCAACCTAGCAGGGAAAACATTAGCGTCAGAACAAATGAATATTAAAACAGTTGAAGAGGATGGCAATTTAGTCTACCTTTTGGTTCTTCGGGTCCAGAGTCTCGGAATGCATTCCCGACCATCCCCGGTTGTTGGTCTGAATAGTGCATTTCTGCTTCTCCTCTACCGGACATTCAAACGTCTTTTTTGACTGAATTGGCCACTTGTTAGATTATAATCCACACTTTTTCGTAGTTCTACGTGACTCACGAGAGCAAACGCCCCGTCAACATCACCGGCCGAGATATCACGGCCGAGGTTCCGAATATAGATGAAACCATGCTCCTCGGCGGCGTCAACAAGCTGGCGGGCGATCTCCTCCTGGGCCACGCCCGGCGCGGAGATGTCGACAATTGGGATCTTTGCGGCGGTGGCCATTGTGTCTGTAACTGCGAAGGCGACAATCGAGGGGGATGTTGGAGGATAGGATCCGTTTTATAGTGAGATAAGCCTGTTATCAGCGGCCGGGTTCGGCCGAGTTGAGTCGTCTCTCCTCAGCGATATAGCCCTCGATTGATTGGCGGGTGGGCCGCCTCCGCTTGTCTTTAAGCCGAGGGCATGCAGGACCGTCTCGTCCACTCTGGTGTAACCACTGTAAGCAGAAGGGACCAACGGCTAACGCAAGTAGCCTTAGGCATCAAGCATGGATGTGGGCATCTGATCTGACTGCTTTTATCAAATCGCAGGGTTGATCTGCTCGGACAAGACCCTGAAAGCGAGAGAGGGGTCCTATCGTCCCCTCGCCAAGCCGATGTATGCATGTCTCCATGTCTCGGTGAGCGTCGGTGAGCCGAATTGGGTGTGCTGCGAATGCGGGCACTGTACGGCACGTCGGCACCGCCACATGCCCGGACAAGCCACATTCTCAGGGCTTTGTCTTCTTGTTGGGTGCAGGGGAGGGGAGGGATGGAAACAGCGAGTCAAACCCCCCTGTGACATGTGGGAAGGGGAATTGAAGGGTACCTCGAGGCAGGCACATCTGTCCATACTGCCGCAAGTACATTGCAACAAGCTGGTAGGCTGGCAACCGGCACACCCGCAACTTAACGCACCGCACCGTACCGTGCTGCACCGCCCCTGCCCCGGGCCTACCTAATGTTAGGTGGCAGGTACGGTGTCGGCTACTCCCTCGTATGCTGTAACTCGCCAAACTTTCCCGTCCAAGCTGCCAGGTCCAAATCCAACCCGCACTACCTATCCTTACTTACTTTAGCCTCACCCGAAACCCGTGGGAAAACGCCCAACGTCGTTTGTTCCTACTTCCCTTTCTCGGGCTGCTTTCTCTTTCTCTTTTCTTTCTCCCTCCGCCACGCCCCCGGTCACATCCTCCTCCCTCGCGCCTTCCTTCCCCCAAAAGGCCCGCCTCTCACACCCCGCCTCCTTCCTCCTCAGAGCTGCGCCGCCAGTCCTCCCACCAGCTCTCTCGCCAGCTAACCTCCGTGCTGCGGCTCTGCCTCCTTCAACCCCACCAACTTCGCCGCCTTCAGCTTGTCGTCTGATTTCGGTTTACCCGCCATCAGCAGCTTCCGCTTGCCTCTGGCCACCCCCCGTCGAACGACTCTAGACCCTTGTTCGCGGATCGCCCTCTCCTGAAAATCCTCCGGCCGCCGATTTTCCACGCCTCCAACTCGAGATCCACGGGCGCTTTGAGTCTAAGTCGCAATAACCTGTTCGAGATGCCGTGTGAGTCTGAGCTCGAGTCTTCTCGTTCTTCCATTTCACCTGCTGGGTTTGCCTGTGCGTGTCTGGCATGGTGAGGCCACTGGGGGCTGAGTTGGCCGCTGCCCCCCCAACCTCTAGACAAGGTCGTGTGAGCTTCGTCCCAACGCAGCAAGCTTCGACACAGCCTGAATCCTTTTCGGGGGTAGCTGCCATGGAAAATCCAAGCTCAATTGCAGCTCCAGCTGCTCTGGGCGAGCTTCGCTCACCTCCCCTTCTTCAACCTACGTCCTAAGCGCCGTGCCAGATTCCTTGACTCAGTCACCCGAACCCCCAACCCCCAACCCCCCCGGCAACACGCAGACAATGGCTTCCTTGTGTAACGCGTGCTGACCGCTCATGTAGTCCTTGTTGAGGATTCCTGGATCAACGACCAGGCGTCGTATGTATTACCGTCACTACTGTCTCACACCTGAGCTTTTGCGCTGACTCCATGTCATAGGACGCATGACATCTCCGAGCTCGAACAATGCGCCCTTGCCGTCGATGCGACCTACTACCTCAGCCAGCTTCTCGATAATTCCCCCACCCACGAACCTCTTCTCTCCGCACTCGGCGGCTTGACGGGCATCGAAGATCACATCAATGATAACCTCGACCTGTGGGAGAAGCACCATATCACCCCCTTCTTCATTTTCGATGGCCAGTCTGTATCTGGACAGGATGCCGTAACTCTTGATCGTAGCCTCAAGGCCAACAAGAAAACGGATGAAGCTTGGAACTTGTACTCTCAGACGGCAGCTGAGGAGGCTGTAGCGGCATTTGGCGCCAGCCCGGGTGCGTACAATGATCTACACCCATGCGCGCTATACTGACTTGTCACGGATAGGGGCCTTTCGCATTCAGAACCTCTACCCCATGCTGCAGAGAATCATCAAGAACCGAGGTCTCCATTTCTTAGTAGCCCCGTCCACCGCCTGCGCCCAGGTTCGTACCGAAATCGACTCTTGCGATGAGGAATTCTGACCAGATCCAGCTCGCACACTTTGAAGTAATCGACTCCGACCAGTGCTCAGGCGTCATGGGATCGCAGGAGCTGTTGTTGTACCCAATTAAAGACTCGGTCATCCGCAGCTTTGATTGGGAGGCAAAGACTGTCACTGCCATCTCAAAGAAGAAGGTAATGCGCAGCCTGACGCCCACCGCCAGCGAGCAGAGATTCATCGACTCGTTCCTCATGTCGGGCACATCCATCCTTCCCCCTTTTCCTGCGCTCCTGGAAAACACCATGTACTCCCACTACAACATCTCGACTGCCGCCAACCTCATGAGGACTTCGGAGAACAGTGTGACCACCGCTTGCGCTAGTTTCAACGACATCCTACAAAACAAGGACCCTGAATGGCTTGACAAGTACCGCAGGGCAAGAATGGCTATCAACCATTTCGTCTACATCGCAGAGAGCGGCGAGATCCGTGTCAACGACTCTGAGCGACTCACCAAGGACAACCACGAGTACCTAGGCCTCCAGCTGCCTGCCGAGCTCTTCCACTATCTCAACACAGGCTTAATTGGGTCTCGTCTCCTAAGTGCCATCTCTCACGGCCAGATGTTGGTTCAACCGACACTCGATGGAGTTGCCTCGGACCAGTACAAGAACCTTGTCACGAAGCAACTCATCCCCATCAAGGAACAGGCCCTCGCCCTCATCCTTCCCAGACTTCACCGGGGCATTTCACACAAGACCGTCAAAATGCGAGTCTGGTACGACACTAAATTCACGCACACCTTCAACCATCGGTCCCTGCAACCTCCCCCTTCACAACAAGTGGCAAGTTGGAATGTCAAGCCTAGTGATATTACAACATTCCTCCCCGCCAACTTTGCCGGACCTGTTGCCCTCGAGGTTCTAGCACTTGCCAACTTCGACTTTGTCAAGAATACGTTCGCAAAAGAAAAGCATATCAGGGGCATTGACAGCACGGACATGGTGACTTCCATCACTATTTGGCGCTTCCTACACCTCCGAGGCTACGTGAATGATGAGCACAAGCTCACAGACTGGGGCAATGCGCTGGCGACAACCTTCCTCGCCATCAAGGATGCCAACGATGGCCAGCCGGATGTACCTGGCCTTGATGAGGCTGCCCTACTCGCATTTGAGCTTATTCGATACGGCCTGCTGAACGGAAAGTATATCCAGGATCAGCCTGGTCTCCCCCGGAAGGGCACGGACGAAGAAAAGTCAAGCCTGGTGCTCATCAGCCAGTGCGCATCCTTATTGAAGTTGCGGCACCTGGTTTACGGATACACTGGTCCCCTTAATAAGAGCCTTTTGGTGTTCCGGTCTTTGTCATCCACCGTCCGAGAGGCCAATCGCGACCTGATCGAAGCCATTGTTGCCTCAATGTTCCTGTACGCTCAGTCCAAGCGAGAGAGGGATGATCAGTTGGAAATCAGCCAAAGGTAAGTTCAGCTTTAAATGGTTACGGAACGCAAAAGCTAACACTTTTTAAGACTCCCTTTCCTTGCCGAGCCCGATATTGGACTTGGCATTGCCATCCGAACATTCTTCGACGAGGATGAAGTCAGTGACGACAAGGAGACCAGAGCCAAGCGGTTGCTTGAATTCCCCAACACATTTGTGCCATTTGCCGAGGCCCTGACGGAGGACTTCCGAACTGCTTGCACCTTTGTGGATGCGCTCAATAAGGGCGTTCAGACCTTGAAGGGCGACCTTCCGTCAGCAGACAAGGCAGCCTGGGCCAAGGCACAAGAGTACCTGGACGCAAGACCATTTTAACTGAATAAGACAGTACTATGATGAACATGAAGTTAAATCAAGAAGGAAAAACAGCAAGTGAGGATTCCATGTTTGCGCATGGCTCCTTCGGATACCCCTTGTCTATGAGGCTTCTCGGCGTTAATAGAGAGGGCGGCATAAAATCAGGGACTCAAAAAGTTATTGAGCTGAGGGAGGTCGGAAAGTTGTCACCGATCAGTTGACCACACGGAGTGTGAGGATGATGTTGATGGCATCCACAAGGACGCAAGTTCTTTGGGGGACGCGCCGGAGCAGACGGCTACATATTTGGATGGAGATGGGGTTGGCCAAAGTGGTGCCAAGCTGGCAGTTAGGCATATAGACTATGTTGTTAGCACAAAGTAGTTGCATGCTAACGTGTGCCTCTCCACTGAGACAGTTTTCTCCTCGTAAAGTGATGGTCTCCAAAAGAATGCGCGTCGTCGAGTTCTCACGGGTATTCAATAAATAAGTATTAGCTTGATGAAAATGCGAGGTCGTGATCTTTAGTAAAAGCAAGACTCTCAGACCATGTTATGGGACCAATTCACATTAGCGCGTGCAGCGTGGAACAACTCGACTTTTTGATACGAGGACAAATGATGTTGTAAAAATATACATGGCAGATTGCCTTCTAGAGCTAATATGTACTGGAGGAAGTCTAAGTTGTCCCATATATCGATCATGTACATGCTGATGTTTGTACAGTTTTCTCCATTAACAGACGCTGAGGCATGTAAGCAGAGATTCCCAAGCCAACTACCATACATCGTTTATGCCCGGCAGAGCTTGCTGTTCTGGCTGGGAAGGCTTCCCCAGATCTTCTTCTGTAGCTCCCACTTCTCGGAGCCAACGGCGTTGGTGGCATAGAAGAGCTCGTGGGGATCCCACTTCTCCTTCATCTTGAGAGCCAGGTCGTAGCTGGCGCCCCAGAAGGACTGAGTGAAGTTGGGCTCGATGTAGTCAGACTCGCTCATGTAGGCTCCGCTACCGGGAGTGATGGCGCGCCACTTCTCCATCCAGTCAAAGGTGAGCTTGTCTGAGGCAGCCCTCTTGGTGGCCTCATCGGCGTCGTCGGCCCAGAAAGCAGCAGCGATTCCGTGGAGCAGAGCAGTACGCCAGGCAGGGTTGGCGGCAGTCTCGGGGTATCCCTCGACGCCAGTAAAGGTGTTAAAGCCGATGAAGTAGAGGCCGTCTTCGATGGTGCCCTTGACCACGTCAAGAGTCTCCTGGATGATAGTGTCATTGTCCCAGTTGTTGTATGGGAAGAGACGACTGGCTTGGCGAATGGTGGAAGAACCCCATGGCTCGAGAGGGAAAGATCCTTGCCAGGCAGGGTAGAAGTCGTCGTACTGCTTGTACACGGGATCAACTTCAATGCCAAGCTCAGCCCACTCAGCGAACATGGGAGCGACGAGTTCCTTCAACTCATCGACGGTCATGCCGGGGGCAAACCAGGGAGACATGGTGAAGCTGTAGCCAGTTCCGATATTCGCAATGATGAAGTACTCGTAGTTGGCGTTGTCGCGGGCGAACTCGGGGAAGCGCTTCCAGTAGCTGTGGAGGGCCTTCCAGAACATGGCATCGGTGATGTTTCCCGTTCCGGATGTGATGGAGAAGTTGATGGAGGAGACGGCGGTGATCTTGGGGTGAGCCTTGACGATGGCAGATGTGACGACTCCATAAGTGCCGCCGCCGCCGCCTCGGATGGACCAGAAGAGATCAGGGTTGGACTCAGCGCTGGCGGTGACGAAGCGGCCATCAGCAGTGACAACTTCGAAGGCGAGGACTTGGTCGCAGGCGAGGCCGTAGATGGCAGAGAGAGGAGAGTGGCCGCCGCCCTGGATGAAGCCACCGATGACTCCAACACTCTGGCCCTCTCCACCTACAATGGTGACACCGTTGTCGAAGGCAGCCTTGTAGGCCTCAAAAGCCTGAACGCCAGAGCCCATTTTGAAGGCCGGGCCCTTGTAGCTGCCCTGCTTATAGGACTCGTAGAACTTAACAGACTTGAGATTGTGCGTCCAGATGGATAGGGCGCCATAGCCAGTCGACTTTGCGCCGAAGTCGTGGCCCGTGTTCTTGATGACGAGCCGGAGGTTCAGGTTTCGGGCCAGGTTGACGGCGAGCTGGATGTGGGATACCGTGGTGGCATCGATGCTGTACAAGGGATAGCCGCCAATCTCGCAGCCAGTGCCGGCAGAGAAGAGACTTGGAGGCACGCAGGTGAGGTTCTCGAAAAGGATGGCGTTTATGGCAGTGCGATCCTCAGCCTGAATGTACGAGCCGTTGTACCAGTTGTTGGAGATGTACTCGCACTCGTCGGCGTCATAGTTGCCAAAGTTGTGATAGCAAACCGAGGCAAACGGGACCGTCTTCTGAACGGCGCCGCCGGTGAGGAGGCTCAAGACCTTCCAGACGAGCTCGCTGGGGAAGAGAGCATCTCCAGGAGCGGTTTTGCAGTTGCCAAAGGCGCTTCTCCGAGTCAGCGTCGCCTCGCTGTCGTCGTCGAACTGGAACAGCTCAATACTTGACAGCTCCAGATCGGTGAGGTTGGCTAGCACAGCATCGGTGAGCTGGATCGTCTCGTCGGCGAAGAGGGCGGCCGTGGCGCTGCTGGAAGAGCTCACGATTTCCTCGGCCGCGGGGGCGACGACGGTCTCATCAGCGTCTAGGTATCAACAGTTAGCCAAGATTCCACACAACAGCATGGTTAGATATGCAGATTCTCAAGGATCTAGGTTGAGGTTGAAACTCACCAATCTCCTCGCCGTCGACAACAATCGTCTGGGCAAAGGTCGCGCTAGCAAGAGCCGCGTACGTAAGGAACCGGGTGACAGACATAGTGAAAGCCACATGTGAGGATGCAAGACAGGATAGTGTCCAAACCAGGTCACTCGCTCGGTCCAAGTCGATGAGGATGAGCTAGAAGAAAGACAGCCAACCAACTGAAAGAGGGACAGCCGCGTATCTATACGAAGAAACTAAAGCGGACAAAAAGACCGGACGGCACGGCAAGGGAAGTGGATCGGCCCGGAGATGCGAATGATTTGAACTGTCAATGCCTCGTACACAATTCACGTCCGTAGTAATTACGAACCACCCCGGAGCTATATGCTTTCTCGGGGCAAAACGACGAGAACGGTAGGACCTCATTTACCAGTGCGGCGGGACATGTTGGCGCTGCTATGGGGCTTCCTGAGGATAGTACATTAATGGAGAGAGCATGGGAACGTGGGAATATGGCACGAGGCAAAGCAGCCATGGGCAAGGTTGTGGCCGAGGCGAACGGAGGGCCGGCGAGACGGCAGGATTCTCGGCCGAAGACGACATATGGCGATGGGCAAGCCATTACTTTGCACATTCCTATGAACTGTAAATGATCACAAATAGCCCTATCTACGTCAACTACGGACATTTAGTTGCCAGTTGTTTCACTCAGTGAGCATCCCAAACATCTGTGACGTCTAGCCGCCTCGCCACTCTCGTGTTGTAAGTAACATTGACTCCCGGGTTCGGTAACAAACCTCTGCGTCAAGAAACCCACATTTGCACACAGTGGCGAAGCTTAGAGGGAAACTTCGATAGTTCGCAGCAATATGGTCAGACTCTCGGCCATCCTTCCTTGGCTCGTTGCCGGGGGTTCGGGAGAACCGGTCATCCTTCAATCGTGCCTCCAATGAAATGCAATGCAAAAGACCCCCAACAGCCGCGGCTCTACATAGCACAAGAGTAGGAGACAGTGACGTTTCATGAGTGCCCGGCCATGCTGCCCTTGTGGCCTTGGAGTGGGCTATATCCCTGAAGATATCCCCGTGCCGCGAGACATGCCCGCTTCCGCATGCCTGCACGGACGGGGCGTCTAGACAGGGAGTTTTCCATAAGAGCTCCCGGCTCTCCGAAGACTTGCTTCTTTCATAATGACAAGCAAGGTTGTCAGAGAATACACGTAACTTGTGCTGCACTTGCATACAAGGCGGCAAAGACTCATCAGGCTTCGCAGCTCTGTCTCTCCTTAGCTCCCGACTAATACTGAAGACTTAACCAAGGGCCGAGTGTCAAGCGAGGGCTGGCGATAGACTCCGCATCGCATCAGGTGGAGAAAGATGCAGGAGCCAGAAGATAGTGGAGTTTTCACCCGCAATAGCCAAGTTGCGCGACAAGTTAGATGGAAACTAGGCATGTATGCAAGGCAGACAAGGGGGTTTTGTGGGAACTAATACACGAGTCTGGGACTCTTTAGTGCGTTTTAACGTTGAATGAGCTTATTAGCTTGTTTTGATGCTTTCTCGCCTCAACCATGAGTCTCGGAAATATGGCTTCGCGATAGCCGCCCGTGTAGATCCCGTTAAGTATGTTTTGAGGGCCCCTAATTTCCCGAGTCATGATGAGATGATTAAAGTCGAGAACTTCTGAATCTCCCGACCCTATCCCGCACATCCTTGACCCTCCCAATGTCGGGTTTTCTCGTGTGGCCCAAAGCCATCATCACGCGGGAGTTGGCTTCGGCAACCAACCAACAGCACTCTCATCAGATCCCAGCCACATACTCAGGTTACGTACCTCACACATTGCATTAATAACAGCGGGTGCGATATATCGCTCACCCAGGGCCTGGTAGATGGATCCTGGATCTGGATCTCTCCTTCTCTGTGCATCAACTTGCAGGGATCATGCCTCTGTTGCTGCTGACGGCAAAGCTTGGATCTCTCTCTGGTCGCGACGACGGGCTGCAACGTCAGCCTTTTCCCGGTGTTTTCTGTTGCTGCAAATCATACTACAGGTCCCCCGACAATAGGCGTCTGAAGTTGGTGGGGAGAGGGACTTTAATCGAAGAGAAACATCGCCGTCTCTGGACAATGGCTGTTGCAGTCGTTAGTTCGGTCGTCGTGTTGAGAGACAGCCAGTTTCAACTGCCGTTGGGACTCATCACAATCGATCGATCGAACATCAGCACATTCTGTGCCACCGCGCATGTTCGCATCTACCTACCTCGTACCTTATCTCGATTTGTGGTTTTCCTTCTTTTTTTGCTTTTTTTTTTTTCTTGTTGGTTTTGGTTCGGTTACGGAGAAGAGAGGGGCGATATCCCCGAACTCATCCTAGAGTCTCCATCGTCTGCCCTCGCCTCGGTCGATGGTCACCATGGATTCCCTGGCCTGGGTCGATCATTGCACAAGATACCCAACTCAAGCCGCCTTTCAGGGCTCGCGATTGAGTGTGAGAGATGAGATGGATCAGCATCCCGGCCGCTCTCCCCGGGGGGGCGGACCAACAGAACGAGCAAGGGCATGACCCTGGACAGTGCTGAAAATTCCACGGCAATTGGAGGATGAATTGCGGACTGGATTCTGGCGCGATTTGTGAAGTTTCAAACTCCCCTCGTGTCTCTTTATCAAAGGTATCGGATGATCACTCGTGGTAGAGTATCATCGCGCCGGCCGCCAGAACCTGTCAAGACGGCAGCCGAGCAAGCCACCAACAGCCTCATATTACAGCCCGAACCAACGACATCCGAACTATTCTTCAGATCCAATTGTATTCTTGGAGCATCACCAATGGAGCCACTTTGAGATGGAAACATGCGCGTCCCCCTCCCCCCTTGTTCCTCGTGGTTATTACTTCAACGTTGCTGGTTGGTGCGTCCTCGTTCTCATTTCCTATCTAGAGTCATCTGTCATCTGCCATCTGTACAACATGATTTATAATTACTCGGTCATGAGTCTCCATTGATCGTAGCCTCCATGGTCAAGTTGATGGTGTCATTTCTTTTCTCTGCAGGCCATCCGGATCTAGATTCAAAGCACGAGATATGACCACGATACGACGGCGTTTGCTCGTCGATGGAAATTGCATGATGAGTGATGGATCTATCATTGCCCAGGTTCCAGGATCACTCCACCTCCAGCTTGCCACCAGAGAGTCTAGCGTCAGCAAGAGCCAGTTCTTCCTTTATTGGAGGTTGCTGGAGTAAGCTCCTCGGACTAAAACGCCCACCTTCGTTCAATGGCGCCCTACTCAAAGGACGCCGCAGGGAACAACCCTCCAGGCTCTAGGCTTGACTTGACGAGCCCAAATCCAAGTCTAACGTTGCCCCTCCCCGGGCGTAGGATTCAAGGCGCACCCGCAGGTAGTTCATAATCAACTACAATATGTTACTGTACATGCTGATGCATCTTCATGCTTTAGTACGGAGTTCTGTACGCACTAACACCCACTCTTTTGCACCGTATAGCGGAACATTTCGATAGAAAACTCATTCATATTTGTCACTCAACATGTCCCCTTGATGCTGATGCTGAAACTGATTCCCTGGAAGGATGCCTCACCACGCCCACACTCATGATCCCTGAATGTATAACAGACTGCACAGCGGAGAAATACACAGCCCCAGAGCATGCCCAACATGATGCCCTGGAATCCTGGGTAAGAATCCTTGATAGGCATTGTCCCCATGCGGCTCCGTTCTTGTACAGAAACCTGATGCGCCTCGCTCCACTCTGATACTCATGACCCTCGTCTACGATCTGGGCATCATCCGTCCATACCTGCAACGGGCAATGCTTCCGCCCTGCCCCTTGCCCTATCCCCCCCTCTTCTTTGCCTTTCAGTGGGACCGTTCGTCTCTCTGCTTCACTGCATCTGTGTGGATATGAGCATCTCGCCCTTCGTCTCGGCTGCGTGAGTGGCTCCATCGCGATGGACCAAGGGGACGTGCTGGCTTACTTGCTGGCTGTGCGTCCTCCCAACAAGGCCTCGCCAGGTTCTGATTCTGGTCTGTCCTTTACGGCTCGCGTTTCTGAATGTGTCGTCCCAGCATGTATGGATGCCACACACTAGCCACATTAGAGAAGCGAATGCTCTCGTTCGTCTGCGTCTAGCCCTCCCCGAGAAGCTCGGTCATGTTGCAGAACTGCGGCTTATACGTAAATGTTCCCAGCCTGATCCCGCCTCCTACTCCCTTGATTGGGAATGTCTATTCTATTCCGCTCCTTTCCCCGCCTAAGCGTTGATTTGACATATGTGTGTTGGTGTTATTTACTTTCCGCCAACTGTGTTTTCTATTCCCGAGCTGGCTCTCTCGAAGAAACATACTCCAGCGTTGGTATTGTCTGAGCTTATATCACATACACACACACACTCTCTCTCTCGAGCACCATGAGACACGAGGCGCTGTTGGCGTGGACACACGCGGTGTACTCACGAGCCACGGACGGAGATGCTGCCTCGGGCGGCTACGTGTATCCGTATTCGCGACTACAACACATCGGCTTCTTCATCTTGTTCTTCTTCCCAGCAATAGCGCTAGTTGTCTTCGCCCTGAGAATATACGGACGTTTCTCGACAAAGCAATATGGATTCGGTACGTTCTCTATTCGCTATCCTGACTTCCCTTCGTGCGTACTAATATCCTGTGGCATGTAGACGATCTACTCATTAGTATAGCCATGGTGCGCCCCCTACCAATCTGATATCAACAAGTAAACAAGCAAAAAAACTCACAGTCTCTCTTTCCCTAGGCTCTATCCGTCGCGGAAACTGGCTGCTCGTGGAAATCCATGCGCACCGCCTTCATCGGCATCCATTTCGCCGACGTGCCTCCCCAAGCCGACCTCGTGCTGGGATGGCAGTGGAACTTCATCATCCAGATCCTCTACAACCCAATTCTAGCCATCGTCAAGACATCCGTGCTACTATTCCTACTGCGACTCGGCGGGCAGAAAAAGGAGGTCCGGCTCGCCATCTACGGCCTGCTAGCATTCAACCTAGCCCTCATGGTCGCCATCTTCGTCTGCGTCATCGTCCAATGCACACCTGTATCGTACTTTTGGACGCGCGCTGGTGCTAACCCTCCCGAGGGGTCTTGTTTCAATACCAGCGCCTTCTATATTGCCACCGCGGCCCTGACCATCTTAACCGATATCCTGGTGCTCATCTTGCCGTTCTGGATCTTCCTGGGCCTCAAGCTGCCGCTCCGTGTCCGAGCCGCCATCATTGGCGTATTTGCTCTCGGTGCCATGTACGTATTTGATAGTGGAATCGAGGCGAATCGTGACTAACTCTTCTCCCCAGTGTCACGGTCATGAGCATTCTCCGTCTGGCCTGGATCGTCGAGACGTCCTACTTCCAGGACCCAACATCCGACGACTACGACCCGACATACGACATCCGCTTCACCTACTCGGCGGTCGAAACGAACTTAGCCATCATCACGGCCTCGGCGCCGGCGCTACGGCCGCTCTTCCTCAAGTGGTTCCCCCGATTCTTCTCGGCGCTCAAGTCATCAGGCCAAAAGTACTCCAACGAGCAGTACGGCCGGTCCACGGGCACCAGGCGCTCGCGCGCCGGCACCGCCGTCCGGAGCAACCACCACAACGGGCCGTTCCCGCTCAAGGACATCAAGGGCCGTTCTGAGATCCGGGGCCACTCGCCGACCAACTCGGAGGAGGAGATTATGACGTACAACGGCATCCTCAAGACGTCCGAGGTCGCCGTGCACTATGGCAACAGGGGAGCCAAGGATGGCGAGAGTGGCAGCGGTGGTACAAGTCAGTTCGGATTTAGGACTACGCCGTCCGAGTCGAGTAGCAGTGGAATCCTAGGCCCTGAAAGAGGCCGGTTTTAGAGTTTGCAATCCTCCGTCTCGATCTAGAGAATCCGGGGTACTGTTTCATGGAGTTTCGTTATATCGTTCATGGACGTGGGGTTAGCACTTAGAACAGTGCTGACCTTTGTATACTACAGGCAGTTAAGCCATAAAAATCTAGAATAAGATCAAGCATCAGTTTGAACAAGACAAACACACCGTCTCAATGACCTGTAGGAGAGAGGTACCCGGTTGACCCTCGAAATCATAACTAATCAGATGGTCTTCGCATATAGTATCCCTGATCATGACCCAGTCGCTTAACCATGCAACATAAGAGGCTCGAGCGTTGTCGGGTCCAGGAAGGACATTGTTCACGTGTGCTCATGTTGGTTGGCATGTAGCTGATTTCCGAGTCGATTACGCATAGCAAGGCCATTATATCTGGCCATCCCCCAGCACTTTCCCCATCCAAGTGGGCAGATGAATTAGATGCAGCGGATCGTACCAGCCTTGTCCGTGGCTGGGAACTTGATCTCTAAACCATGGGGGTTGCCTGATGAAGAGATTCAAGCCTCAAGGGGAAGCTCCCCTTTTTTGGGTCGGCAATCTTGTAAAAAGGGACGCGTACCCAAACAGATCCGAGCAGAAGCAATTACATGCTTAAGTGGACAACGGCAAAGATCCACAGATTCGGTGGCGTGGTTTTTCTCGATATAATCAGTTTGTAGTTGTCGGGGCTATAGGGTAAGTGGGTTTCAGGCATTCGGGATTCGTTGAGTTCTTGGGCTGGGTGATATAGAATACCACTTGTGAGCTGGATGTCCCTTTATTGAAAACTGTAATCATCTAAGATGCAAGTTAAAACAGACATTGGGTTTGTGGTTTTTTGTCATGTTGCAATGTTTGCGATCAGCAATCCATCAAGTCGCCACAAGGTGTCCGACATCGCCAATCCTAACGAGGGGTGAGAATCCCATTTTTGGAGTTTGGTGTATCAGCAGATGATCAGGAAACATCCTCACACTGATGTGTAGGTGGACCTGGAATTTATCCTATCATTTTCCAACACATTTTGGTAAAAATCACCGTAACATACAGCATTTAGTCAACTGGTGGCAGCAGATCAGTGACGACCTTCGTATGCATGTGCCCCTCATCTCGATAACCCCCCACTTCTCACAATGCGGGTTGGACAAATGACGTCTCGGAGCGTCACACATCTCTCACGACAACTGGTGTAGCTCACCTCTCCCCTTGCAACCTCTCCAACGCACATATTCGCTATTCCGACACGCCGAAAGACCCATCGTAATGACTGGCCGTACTGTCCTCGTCACCGGCGCCACTGGTCTCCTCGGCCGCGAGGTCGCGAAGGAGTTTCGGCTCAAAAGCTGGACCGTCAAGGGAACAGGCTATTCGCGTGCCGACGGCGTCGATATCCTTAAAGTCGATCTCGGCGATGAGGCCCAGGTCGCCAAGGTCCTCGATGACACCAAGTGTGTACTTTCTCTGTCCCCGAATCAATCTCAAACCGATAACAGTGTTGCTGACTGATGTCTTGCAGACCCCGGGTCATTGTCCACTGTAAGTAACATCACCAGCTCTAGTCACGGCATGTAACGGCAGTTGACCAGGCCGTTTGCGCAAGGTGCCGCACAGCGTTTCCCGGACAAGGTCGACAAGGACCCAGAGGGTGCCAGAGCGCTCAATGTGGCCGCCAGCAGCTCCCTTGCGTCCCTAGCAGCCGCCCGTGACATCTTGGTCATCTACATCTCAACCGATTACGTCTTCCCCGGCGTGCCAGGCGATGCCCCCTACCAAGCTGATGCCGAGCCTCAGCCGCCAAACCTGTATGGCCAGACCAAGCGCGATGGCGAGGTCGCCGTGCTCGAGTCGTATGAAAAGGCCGGTAAGGAGGGCCTAGGCGTGGTGCTCCGGGTGCCTGTGCTGTACGGGCACGCAGAGACGCCGGCTGAGAGCGCCGTCAATGTCTTGATGGACGCGGTCTGGAAGGCGCAGACCCAAGGTGTCTCAGTGAATATGGACCACTGGGCTATTCGATATCCCACCAATACCGAGGACATTGGACGGGTCTGCCACGGTATGTCTCAGTTAGCCCATTGGTGCTGTGTCTCAACCTCCCCTTTTACCCCAATAAACCCGCGGCAATCGCGTACTGTTCTAACCCTGACTAACGATGTCATCGTTATATAGACATTTCCGAAAAATATCTCAGTGCGGGCAGCGATGTTAAATCCCTCCCTCGCATCCTGCAGTTCTCGAGTGAGGACAAAATGACCAAGTACGAGATCTGCCAGGTGTTTGGGGAGATCATGGGCCTATCAACAAGTGGAATCGAGGCCAACACTGCGGGGAATGATCCAAATGCCAGTGTGCAACGACCCTACGACTGCCACCTGAGCACCCAGGCACTCAAGGACCTGGGTATTGACGTCTCGACAAACGACTTCCAGGCTTGGTGGCGGCGGGAGGTTCACGCGTTCCGCAAATAAGGGGGGACCGACCACCTCGTAGGCACCGCATGTCGCGGGTGCTTATAGAAGTATAGAGGCAGAGAGGAATTGCGCTGGACTCATAGCCAGGCATGTCTTGCCGAGCGAAGCATGCCTGAGCCGTGCTGGAGGTGGGAAATTCAGCCGAGGGGCGCCTCTGTCTTGCGCAAATGGGCAGAGCATCACCAAACCTGATGAAGAAGGCGATGGAGCAAGCCTCGCTAAAGCCGCCGTCGTAGATGGAAAATTGATCATTGACGTATGCTGGCTTGCCATGTCTTTCCCTAGAGCCCCATCGCCTAAAAGGCTGGAGTATTAGAAAGAAATTGAAAAGTAAACACAGCTATGGAGTGAGTGGTCTTCGACTCATAACAAATTAAGAAATCAACCCACCGCCGCGCTCTTGGTATCCTGTGCATTGATTGAATTGACGCCTAGCTGATTAGTCCCATCTGATGCTTCCCTTGCACGCGTGCTTCGAAGCTATTGCCCTCTGTCGCTGGATATGGATATGCTGTATGGGCTGATATGCTATATGGGCTAGATGCATTGTTCAGGTAGGTTGGACAATGACGCTTCTGCCTCGGATAGACAACTGGGTGAACCCCCAACCGCATCAGCTAATGTTTTGTAGTGACGCCATGCCACATGCCCGTGTAATCGCCGACACATTCTCTGTCACTTGGTCTGCCAAACGTCACAATCACCGACCGTCAAACCTTGGAGGCACTAATCATAGTAATGAGGAGCAGCATTTAGTCTGTCAGCTTCGAGGCGATCTTCTCTTGCTCAGCAGTGGAATGGATCACCGTGGTTGGGTCCTTTGGGAGGGCGGGGGCTGAGACCTTATGGCACGATTGCGAGCCTTATCTCATGCCAGAGCTGCCCACCGTGTCGCGATAATACATGCCAATGGATGGAGACACGTCCCTTGATGCTTTTGCCCTTTGGCCCCGTGAAGCCTGATGAGAAGAAAAGTCCTCGGGTGACAGCCCAACTTGACGGCGGCATGTCCTCGCTCCCGTTTGAGCCGCCGTTCTTTCCTTCTACCTATCTTTGGCCTGCTATCTCCTTCCTCCTCTTCTCCCTTCGCCCGTCGTCTCCCGCGCTCTCTTTTCTTGTCACTCGCTCTTCTTCTTTTCTTCCAAACCATTTTTGAGCACTCGCAGAGTAAGAAAAGGGAAGCGCCATGGTTTCTTGAGCCAAACTAGCCCTGGTCGGTCCTTATCCAGCTACGTCATCTATCAGTACGATTCGATCGGAAGCGCCCTGGATCGCCACATTCAGCAAACCCAAAGATACACAACCCCGGCCTGTCAAACCGACGGTTTGGTGGAGAAAAGA
This sequence comes from Dactylonectria alcacerensis, assembly GCA_029931735.1. Classification (NCBI taxonomy): domain Eukaryota; kingdom Fungi; phylum Ascomycota; class Sordariomycetes; order Hypocreales; family Nectriaceae; genus Dactylonectria; species Dactylonectria alcacerensis. The sequence continues at coordinate 2,743,278 of JAPMUZ010000004.1, forward strand.
AAGATAACGTTTTGAACCCTGTCGAGGACCTGCTGGTCGACGCTTCCGAAGCTTTCGCGCGCATCCCCCGGATTTTAGGGGTCAGTTAGAGAGTCTGGAAATCTGATAGGGCCCGTTTTAGCCTGTTGCAGCGCCCGTTGGAGCTCGTATCTGCAAGGTACCAGGGACCCGAATAATTGTCTCCGAGATCCCCGATCGCAATCGCAATGGCGTCGATGACGGGAGGGCCCGAAGTGGCTCCTCTGTCTCTCCGCCAGAAGCGCAACCTGCGCGCACCGGTCCATCCATTGCAGACGCTGCAGTTACAGAATCAGGCGACTGTGCCACAGCAGCAGGACCAGGGCCATGATTATGATTATGACCATGACCAGATCCAGAATCCGACGCTGCAGCATCAGCAGAGCCAGCAGCAGCTTCAAAACCAGATCCAGAACGAAATCCAGGCCACGCTGAAGCCCCCGCCCGTGTCACGATATCGCAGCCTCCGCGGCAAGAGCGTGTCGTCCACCACTCGACGGCGCGCCTTTGATGTGTACAGCGACGGCAACTTGGCCCCGGGCGATTGCTATCCACAGCTGGATTCGCCAACGCTGTCGACTCGGGCCTCTCGCCGGCGTTCCAAGAGCGTTGCGTCGCTTGTGCACTCGCCATTGCCTCCTTCACCAGTACTTCATTCGCCCGTACTACAATCGCCAACAGCACCCACCTGGACACCGCCGCCGCCGCCATCTCGGGGCGTGTCTCCCAATCCCAGCCTCCATCTCAGCGTCAATGATCCCAGCAGTATCAATGATCCTAGCATCATCCATAACCTGAGTGTCCACAGCGATGTAGGCGGTCTGGGAATTGGAGTGGCTTGTGGTGGTGGGATTCCGACCAGCATCTCAGCGGGTAACCTCCGAAGCAGCAACGCTTCAGGGTCCTACAACCTCCATCTTGGCGGGTCGGCGCCTAGGGCTGCAGTTGGTGCAGTGGGTATTACAACAGGCAATGAACCCCTGCCGCGCCATCGTGCGTCACTATCGCCCGCTAGCATGACCCGACTCCAGGCGCCATCACCCGTTCCGCCCCTCCCTCGACCACTTGCCCTGACTCCAAAACCCACCCTCGTTCCAGCTTCAGCCGCTTCATCTATCGTCGCACCGCCCAGCCGCAATTCTAGCCGCAGCCCTAGCCGCACCCGCAGCCGCACCCGCAGTCGCGACGGCCTCTTCAAGCCGAAGTCCAAGACGAAAACAAAGTCCAAGTCCAAATCCAGGTTCGCGCCCAGATCCAAGTCCATCGCCAAGTCTGTTGCCAAGTCTGTCGCCAAGTCCCCTGCGCCTCCTCCTACTCCTTCGACCGCCCCGTCTCCCGACGAAGAAGTTGCTCGTCGCAGAGCTTTCAACCTCCGTTCCTTTCTCTCCAACGGAGACTCCTCCAGTCGTGCCGCCCAGCTCGAGCGCGACAACGCCGAGCGCAACAGGGACGAGGAGCAGGAAGCCGAACGTTGGGCTGCCGAAGTCGCCCGCCTCGAGGCCGAGACTGATCGAATCATTGCCGAGCAGAAGAAGCGCGACACTGCTCGTTCTCGCGCCCTCGCTACCCCCCCGCCCAAGCTTGCCAAGTACCTCCTCCTCGACAAATTTTCTTTCCTGTCTCGTGGCAGGCGATCGAATGCTACGAATAGCCAAACCGGAACACCAAGCCCCAAGGCACCCACCGTTTTCTCTCTCGAATATAGTCGTAGTCGTGCCAGCAGCATTGAGGAGATCGACGAGTCTTCGTCGTGCGACGAGATGAGTTTTATACAACCAGGCGGTAGGGGTATTGTTCCCCAACACGATGCGCCTGCCTCTGCCAGCAACGGGGGCGAACGAGTAAGTTCCCAAAGAACACCATACGAGCGGCATACTGTTCTTGTTCTAATTACACCCAGCGCGTGACGGTGCGATGCTTGTCCTCAACCATCAATCTCCCCATAACACCGGATACTTCTCCCGTCGATGTTCTATACTCCACGGCCAATCTCACTTCTCACAATATTGATCCCAAGACCAGCGTCATTATTGAGTGCTACGTTGATCTGGGCCTCGAGCGCCGCCTCCGTCGTTACGAGCGCATCCGCGATGTCATGAATTCATGGGACCGCGATCAGCAAAACACGCTGCTTGTGCTCACAGTCGACATCTCCGAAAACGACACTCATGCAGACCTTGACATCAATTCCGTCCCCCGCACGCCCAACCCTCCCCCTGGCTTTACCCTACAGCTCTACCATTCTTCCCGTCCTGGCAAGTGGAACAAGCGCTGGATTACCCTTCTTGAGACGGGTCAGATGTTCTCTGCCAAGAAGCCTGAGGCTAAGGTTTCGGACAAGGACAGCCATGTCCTTTGCCACTTGTCTGATTTCGATATTTACACACCCCGAGAGAGCGAGGTCAAGCGCCACCTAAAGGCTCCCCGCCGCTTCTGCTACGCAGTCAAGAGCCAGCAAAAGACCTTTGTCTTCCCCAATGGAGAGAACTTTGTTCACTTTTTCTGTGCCGAGGATGCCCAGCTCGCCCAGCGATTCCACGAACTCGTCCAACACTGGCGCAGCTGGTATCTAGTCACCAAGCAGGTCGACTTCGAGAAGAAGCCGAAACCTTATGAGAGAGTAGTATCCGACAAGCCACCCCGGATTTCTCATGGCTCGCTCCCAGTGAATAAGGGCAACCTCCCTAAGTCTACCAGCACAGTTACCAACGGCTCTCATCGCCTCAAGGTCTCGGTCGACGAGTCCCCATACACCATTGGTGACTTCCAGCCCCTGATTGATCTAAACCGGTTCGACAAGCCCATCGAGGACTTCGGCAAGGACTTCGAGGTCGTTCCCCCACCGCCAAAGCCTAAACCTGTGTCCCAGAAGCCCAAGGTCCTGACCAAACACTCATCTCACGGATCACCGACCCCGCAGACCCCTCAGAGCGATAAGCAATTTTCTCCTGGTGGCTTGCTGGGCAACGGCTATGAGAAGAAGCGAATGCAGGCCGAGCAGGCCGAGCGAGCCGAGCGAGCCGAGCGAGCTTCCAATGGCTCTCAGGTGCAACATGACGGACCCTTTACCGACGCTCCATCCTTGATCAACGGCCTCGTCACGTCACCCGTCTCTCCACCTCGAGAGAAGAAACCCGAGGTCCGGCCTTGGCTGCCTTCAGCCTCGGAACACTCAGCCCGTTCCCGCAGCAAATCGATTCACTCTGCGCAGCGGACACCCATGGTGGACAACAACATTATCACTGTCAACCCTATCATTGCTGGCAACGCGGCCAGCATGAAGCAGAAGCCGCAACCTCTCGTCAACCTAACCAACAGCTTCCCGGAGCCTCCGCGTTGGCGCGAGAGCCAGGGCGGCGCTCCCAAAGGGCCCACCTCTAACGGCCCGCTCATCAACTTCGCCACCGGTGGACCGCCTAGCATGAACCCTATCGGCCCAGGCCTCATCCGTTCCAGCACCCGCAGCGGCGCACGCGGCAACGCGAGCAAGCCTCCGCTGTCCGGTTCCGTCACACTCAACTCCATTAGCACCACCCAGACCCCCAACAACAGCCGGCCCCGGAGTCGCTCCACCGCCGGCTTGCAGCCACCGACAAGCCGGATCCCCGCCCCTCCGGTGCCTCCACTGCCGAACCGCTCCGTCCGCCGCGAGAAGACGCAGCCGATCGAGGCCACTCGCGGTCGCGACCCTCGCCCTCGGGAGCCTCTTATCAACCGGGCTGGCACCTCTGGCCTACCTAGCATGTCGCGATACTAGTCAGAGAGGGCTTAAGCCCCCTTAATTCGAAACGAGACCAAGACAGCTTTCCGTTACGAGGTCATGCAATTCATGCTCAGGATTCTTGGATATTCCAAAACTTCATTTCCCCCATTTTACCCCGGTCATTATTATTCGTTGACGGAAATGAGTCCATGCGGCTTTCGACCAAATCAAAGGTGTTTTGGTGTGTGATGGCGGCGATTATGCGCCACCAGGACGTGGCGTGACATTAAGGGGCGGGCATGTGGTGTTGGAGTGTAGAACTAACTACCCAAGGTCTTCATCTTTGGGCTGTGATTATTATTCCCTTCTTCTCATTCATCGTGTTTTTATTTCTTTTTCTTTTCTTTTCTTTTCTTTATTTCGCCTGTTGGCATGGATTCCGTTACTTTTTGGGCAACAGTGATTTGTCCCGTGTGACTACAGCGATTTGAACAGACCCTAATTGTCAATGTATGGACGCGGAACAGAGAAACAATGTCTTTTCCTTGGCTGCGTTATCATTTGGATGAAATGTACTTTGGCTTAGTCATGTGGCTCAATTTATCTCGAGGTATCTCTATTTTCTCGTAACTTCATGTCGCATGGGCTGTGCCACTTATGAGACTATATCATGTCTCCTTCGATTCATTTCTTTGAGATCTGGGCCTTGACATTTTTGGTGAAATTGATTTGGGTTACTTGGTGATTTACTTGGTGCGCTTGTAAATCTTGGCCAGGAAGGCTTCGAAAACGGACTTCTTGAGACCCTCACTCTCATCAATGTTGTCGATGCGTGCGCGGATGTCGACAACAAATTTCTCCTCATATTCGAGATAGAGCTGCTTCAGGTTGAGCTCATCGTAGAGCTGCTTGATAACCTTCTCCTTGGCATCGTCCTTGCGGCCGTAGTTCTCTGCGAGGACCTTGCGCTGCTCGGGAGTGACAATAGCAAGGGCCTGGTTCACAAGCCAGGAGCACTTATTGTCCTTGATATCGGTACCAATCTTGCCAATGAACTCGGGGTCTCCAAAGTTGTCAAGGTAGTCGTCCTGGATCTGGAAGTACTCGCCAAGGGGGATGAGAATGTCCTCGGCCTGCTTGAGATTCTTGGGGGTAGCGAGGTTCAGCTGGTGGAGGGCGAGGGCGACCGGGAGGTAGAAGGAGTAGTAGGCGGTCTTGTAGATGACAATGAAGCTATACTTCTCAAGGGAGAAGTTGTCGAGGTCGACACGGTCCTCGGGGGCGGTGATGAGATCGCAGAGCTGACCCATCTCGGTTTGGAAAGTGGTCTCGTGGAAGAGCTCAATGAGGTCGACATAGGCGGGGTGGGTCTTGAAGTACTTCTTGAGGAGAGTATAGATGGCGGCCTCAAGCATGAAAGCATCATTGATAGCGATCATGCCAACACCGTCCTGGCGGTACCAGCAGGGCTGACCGCGACGGGTGATGCTGCTGTCCATGATATCATCGGAGACGAGGAAGAAGGCTTGGAGCAGCTCGGTCATCCAGCCGAGGGTGGCGGCGTGGAAGTACTCGTCTTCGGAGAGAGACTTTCCAAGGAGGAGGGAGACGGAATCGGGGACGGACATGCCGCGGTTGCATTTGCCGCCGAGAGGGTTGACCTCGAGGTTCTATCAGGACGCAAGGGGGTTAGTTGGGAAGTGAACATGGCAGAAAGCTGCAATTGAGGGACAGCGCTGTAGAAGCTTACCTTCTTGTACCACTCAAGCTGCTCCTGGGGCAGCTTGTAGGAGCGGGCATGGTCGAGAAGGGCTTCCTCAAGCTTGGGGTAGACCGACTCGAACTCCTTGAGAGTAGTGTTTTGCACCATGATTGCAAGTTTGGGGAGAATTGAGGAGGGGAAGAGGAGAAGCTGGCAGATGGAGATATTGGAGACTTTGGGGGGAGGGGAGAAGAGAGGAATCAAGAGAATAAAGAGGGAAGGAGACGAGATGCGAAAGGTCGGGATTTAATTAACAATGGGTTCGGGAAGGAGCTTGCTGCACGATAATTGCCTGGGTTGCTGGGCGCGCAACGCCGTTGCCCGCCGTCGGGTTGCTAGCGAGGAGCGACCCTGCCCCTCTTTCCCCTTTAGGCCGTTTTGGGGGTTTTGTGGCGGGGTCATCCGTTGTGCAGCTCGGTGAGGTCGAAAACTGATAGAGCGGGCAGGAGCGGCAAAGATCCGGGAGAATAGCAGTTGGCTGGAGGGCAAGGGGGGGGGAAGAAATACACCACACACCATAAAGCATTACGATACTTTATGCCCTTAGTATTAATTTAACAAATTTAACATAAAATGCTAATTTATGTCTACTTTTTCTTTACTTTATGGTACTTTTTATGAATATTTTATATCTTAGTTTAATTATAATTTATCTACTAATATCTGCTTATTCCTTAATAGCTGTTCTTAATGTGTGCGGTGTTTTCCTTCCCTAGGAGGGAGGGCAAGAGCGAGACGCCTAGGCGGTCAGGGTGGCAGTTACAGGCACACGACGGCCATTGGTCGGCATGGGCCATCCCAACAACTCGCTAACCCTTTTTGGACACCCACCTTACACCAATATCCTCAGGTCTCTCGTGAAGAGTGCCCAAGGAACTTTCAATTGCTTTCATCTTGCCCTCATAGTACTTATCAAAATCTCCAACAGTGCTATTAATTACTGTCGACATGTCCTGTACCAGTAATCGGGTTTGAAACGTCTTGCGAAGTTCATCTGTCATCCTTCGAATCCCACTGCACAATCTCACAATCTCTGCAACCTGAATCACTTATCTCCTCAACTCCTCGAACCTCGTATTCGTACATCCATCCCATCCAGCCACTGGCCGTCTTGCTACAAGTGGGATAGGTAAGTTACCAGCTCACATTATTTCAGTTGCAACAATCGCTACTGCGGCCTGTCGCAAAGCTACTTCCTTGTGCGCCACCTCTTGAACGCTTCGCCAACAATCCAATCAACCTCGTCGTACCAACTAGGATCGTTCTCTTTCACGACATCAAGCGCCTCCAGCAGTTGCTGCTCCGATGCCCCGTCCCTTAACATATCTACGACACAGCCGGTGTTGACGCTCTTTTTGCATAGACCAAAGACAAGGAGCTCTACAGAATCAATTTGGTACAGTCGCTGATGCGTCGGAATCGCGTCTTCGCCTTTCTTGTGCTAGGTCGATACGAGTTTCCTTAGCTTTCACAGTCGAGTAGATTCCCGACTCTTCCCCAGCTGCTTCAAGGAAGTCCGTTTCTCGCTGCGTACCTGGCAAGCTTCACATGCAGTTCCGATTTTATTGACCCATTCGCTACACGCCCAGGAGCCCCAACGATGGTTGCATGGCCAACGCGTAATCTGTGGGCGAGACATATCTTTCGGAAAATCATGTAGGGTTCTGTTGATGAAACCTATGGTGCAAAAATATTACTTAAGTCTGTAGGAATTGCATGAGCAGGCATGGGCTGCATAAACCATCGACATCTTATACATGGCGCCCAATATGGTCTATCTCTAAAATGTGAAGTGATTCGGGCTGCACAAGGCAAATTGGCACCGAGAAATCGACTGACGTGCTGTCCGTGAGACGCGAATATTCCTCACAGAGCGGTTTATCGTGATACAGGCAGAGTTGGCTCGCAACCAACCAAAAACCGCTCACCTCTATAGTTAAGCGACTCCAAAACTCGATCCCGTGCCATAATAGTCCCCTCTCACCGATACTCTGACGCAGATTTGCCAGTGATTCGCTGTAAGAGCCCATGCCATGCCAGCTGAGCAGCCATGAAGACGGTTCTTGTGACATCATCCCAAGTCTTTCCCGAGTCTTGGCCAGTCTGCGAGCAACTGATGTGGACGTAACTCTATTGGGGGTCATGGAGTAGGAAAGCGTGGAACATACACAGAAGAGTTAGTTTCGATCCCCTCAATGAAAACGATTCGGGGTAGTGTATGTAGGTTGCGTTTCCAAGCAAGTGTTCTACCAAACTGTGAGCGTGAACCGATCAAACGATGCGATCACCAGACACTCCTCCCAAAAAACTATCGACAATCTTCAAAGGATCATAGCTACAAGCCTTAAGAATACCCAACCGTTATGAATGACGTCCGCCCGGTTCTCGTCGCTTATCTACCTATCTTGCTCCTCTTTCTGCCACTTCTCGAGCCGTTCTGCCAGATCCAAGGGTGTCCACTGCTGAGGACCCTTGTCCCGTGCCTTTTCCAGCTCATCGCAGACTTTGTTGTAGATGCCCATGAAATTACGACATATATACTCGAGTGCTGTGTCGAGCAGGTTGTCCACGTGGACCTCCTTCGCCTTCGCAATGTGCTCGTTAACACGTTCGTATGTAATTCCATCCGTTTCTGTGTACATCTCCAATAGGTATCGCACAAAATTCTCGTGTACCTCGGCCGCTGTCATTTCGTCACCGCAGATTTCTCTTCGGACGGACTAGATAGATGAGGCTGTCAGGACGGGATGGCCGAACTTAGCTGCGGCTCGGGGGTACCAATGATCTCACCTGACAGTCGACACAGGCGCTTCGGTTGAGAAACACGTAGTTGGGGCATTTGACTACTGGTGACCAGCACTGAATGCATGGAAAGAGCCTCACCGGGCTGTTGGAACTCATGATGCCGGCTCAGAAGACCAAACCCTCGAGTGTGCAACAAAGCGTGCGCGGGAGAACTGCTTGTGTTAGGAGGTTGAGGCTATTGGCGCGGTGTTCTTTGCAACGCAATGGTCCGAGGACGTGCATCCGCTGGACGATCGGGCGTTCTGTAATGAATGAGTGTGCCATCTACACAGTAATTCTTGATTCCAAGTGTCAAGTAGCCCATGACCAGGATCTGGATGGAGGCAGAAGATTGCTCGTAAATGTATGACTGCCCTCAGTTGCCCATATAGAATACCATAATTACGAGATTACGGCGATGATTTCTCCTCGTCCACGTGAAGGTACATAATAATACTTGAGTTTTACGAGGCATCTAAAGGATTGGTCATCCTCGGTTTTCCACGCTATGGTTGCACGGCATTTGGGAGCGCACAATGAGTAGGTTGGGGGAGACTGGAGCTCCAGACAAGTCTCAGGTGCGACCATGAGTTACTATCAAATGGTTTTGGGACTGCATTCGAGAAGAAATGGCGTGTTTAAAATCTGATGTTAGAGTCTTGAGGAGATTTGCTGAACCGAGCCATATGTGACTTCTCACCAACGTGGCGGAAGGACCGCAGTCTTGGGATCTGGAAGCCATATTACCAACAGACCCGCCCTTGTCTATCATCAAAAAGTGCCATAATGACCTTATCATGACTCTCAAACAACCGAGGAATCAGTTTTAATCACGCACATAAGAATCGTTTAACAATTTTCCTAGGGCTCCTGACCCAACACATCAAAGTGCTCATCAGAAAAGGGGGCTGTTCGATTCAATTAAAGGGGACAAACACATCAACACAAGGCCTCAAAAGTCCAAGGCTGAAATTCGCACTACGAATTAAAGAGGAGGACTCGCCACGAATTAGTCCACCATCCTGACCGACCCAGCCTTGACCAATTCGCCCAACTTCGGGACCCCATGCATAGTTTGTAAGCCGGTGAATCGTGAGACTGAACCCCGTTGAGGTTTAGGCCCATTTCCGCCATTATTATTTCTGATTATACGGTACTAAATTCCCCTGTGTGCTCAGATACTGACCCATTGCAGCAATGAAAGAGAGATTTGAAGACAGCAAGGAAGGTAAAGAGGATGGTAAGGGGATGATACTCGGGTCCGAGATGTGGGGACTGCGGGAAAGCGAAGCAGAAATAGGGAACATTGCCCATAAAGAAGCAAAATGAATGACGTATGAATATGAATATAGACTTATTGACGTATAGCTCAAGGCAGACGGCGAAAGAGGGGGCTATTGATGATGAATGTGCTGCTCTTGGGACAGGGGACAGAGCCCTCAAATACCCTTATTGTACTCGGGTCTAAGGTGCATTTATAGCATGTAAATTGCGACCAGAACACATCAAGAAATTCCAGTCGTGCGATGAGCGAATGCTAGAGTATTACGTGTTTCCTTTAATGCGCATTATGTGCTTGTCCGAATTTACTCTTTTAAAGACGGAACGAAACGTGATGGTAGACAGTGTATTCCCACAGTACACACTGTGTCCAACACGGACCGCGCCTGAGTTCGATACGTGATGCCATCACCGTCAACAATGAAAGCAGTGACGTAGCTTGACACCAACGAGAGACCAATTTGCCAACTCTCTGCGGTACGCAGCACTCTCGAGCTTCCCGTACTAACTGGTCCCGAAGCACAATCATTGTTCGCATGCGGCAACCCATCTAGGAGGTTGCTTCTCTTCTCCCAAGCGCGACACCCCTCAGCGCGAGCAAGCCCCTCCCCACACTCCAGCCACGACAACGCCTGTCTAGAAGACGCGACCACGATGGCGCTGAGCTCTCACGAGATCTCACAACTGCGAGCTGCACTCCAGGATGCAGTGGTCAAGTGCTCAGAAAGGTGTCTATACCAATCGTCAAAATGGTACGCCCTCCCCTCTCTTCGGACTCAAGCCAGGTGCTAACATTGTTGAAGGGCAGCCGAGTTGCTAAATGCCCTCCCCGAAACGGACGATGACGACGGACAACCTGACTCTACCGATGGAAAATACACGTCACCTATCTACGCTACGAACACCGACCCTGAAGAAGCAGCGCTCGAGGAGAAGGAGCTGAGCAAATACCTTCTGGCCAAATCCTTCTTCGACTGCCGAGAATACGACCGATGCGCCGCCGTCTTCCTCCCCGACTCCCTTCTCTCCAGCATTCTTTCATCACGAGGCGAGAATCCGGCTGCCGTAGCATCCAAGAATAAGGGAAAGTCAAAGGTGACCGAGTCCACCCGTCCCTCGGCCGCAGTGCCTCTCCCAAAAATCAGCCAGAAGAGCCTGTTCCTCGCACTCTACGCCAAGTTCATATCGGGCGAGAAGCGAAAGAATGAAGACTCTGAGATGGTCATGGGGCCCCAAGATCTGGGAACAGTCACAAACAAACAACTTTTAGTAGTAGGACAGTTCCTAGCTACATGGTTTGAGGAGAGGGTCACGGAAGACGAGGAGTTTCAAAACAACCAGGGATGGCTTGAGTACTTGTGAGTCGGTATTTTGGCACACTCTCTGGTACTTGACACTAATATTTGCACACCTAGGTACGGAATGGTTCTTTCGAAAGAGAAGAACGATGAGAGAGCCTTATCATTCTTCATCCGAAGCGTACACAAGTACACCATGAACTGGGGTTGTTGGTTGGAGATGACGTCGCTGATCTCCCGAGTCGAGGATGTAAGTTCAACATGCTTTCTACCAATCCTTGATACTAATATGATTCAGCTCAACAACATCTCACGCCACTGTCCTCAAAACATTGTGTCATACATGTTCCATCTCCACACCTCCTTGGAGCTGTATCAACAAAGTCCTGGCCTCGCCAGCTCCCTCGAGCAGCTCTTATCCATTTTCCCAACATCCTCCTTCCTTCTCACCTGCAATGCCCTACTGGCATACCATGCAAAAGATTTGATGGCAGCCGAGCAGCATTTTAGTCGATTACTGTCTCTCCATCCCCACCGACTCGATTCCCTGGATCACTACTCCAACATCCTCTATGTTCTAAACCTACGACCGAAATTAGCGTTTCTAGCGCATCTATGTTCAAGTGTGGACAAATTTCGCCCGGAGTCTTGTGTGGTCATCGGGAATTACTACTCTCTCCTCTCGATGCATGAGAAGGCGGTCCAATATTTTAGGCGAGCCTTGACATTGGATCGAACGTGTCTATCGGCATGGACGTTGATGGGCCACGAGTATGTTGAGCTCAAGAATACGCATGCCGCCATTGAGTCCTATCGACGAGCAGTCGATGTCAATCGTCGTGACTACAGAGCGTGGTACGGCCTTGGCCAAACATACGAGATGCTCGAAATGCACACGTACTCTCTATGGTACTACAAGAAGGCTGCAGGCCTGCGGCCCTGGGACGGCAAGATGTGGATGGCGGTCGGCTCGTGTCTACAAAAGATGGGCAGAGAACGCGATGGCATCAAGGCACTCAAACGAGCTCTCTTAGCAGATGCGTACTACGACGTGGGAAGCAGCTTCGGAAGTGGAGGAGACCTTCTCGGGGGACGAAACGCAACAGGGCACATGGACCCCGAAATCCTCTTGCAGATTGCCGCTATGTACGATCAATTGGGCGAAGAGGAAGAGGCTAAGTCGTACATGGAGCTCTGCGTAGCTCAAGAAGACGGCGGTGCGGCTGCCGAAGGCGATTTGGCTGAGTCTATCGTCATCCACAACGACTCTCCTCCTGGGTCAGACAACGGAGCCGATGGTGAAGAGAAGCAGGCCAATGAAGGCACTGGCGTCACAGCAGCCACTAGCAAGGCCCGCATGTGGCTCGCCAAGTTTGCCATGCGCACGTCCGACTACGCTACGGCCAATCGTCTGGCGGCGGAGCTCTGCCAGGATGGAGTGGAGGTGGAAGAGGCAAAGGCTCTTGTACGCGAGGTGAGGTCGCGGATGGAGGCCTCTGGGATGCTCGATCCGCAGAGCTAGCGGTCGCGGTTGAGACGGATGTGAGGCTGGTATGATCAACCTCAACGGCGCATTGAACGAGGTTACGAGGTTTATGACGTTTGGGACGAAGTATGGGGGATTAGACCAGGGAAAAGACGGACATGGAAGAATGACAAGACTAGAGACTATGTGTTAATGTATAACGGGTTCATCGTCAGGGGGGGGGAGTCATCTGGACTCCTTGTACGAAGCTATACCGGTATGAGACGCCCTGTCTGATCTAGAATCAATTTGTTTATGGCGATCACCTCCCAGGACCGGTACCGGCAACCCGATATAGTGAAGCTATAGAAGTATTTCAAATACCGTAACCAAGAATAGAAGGCCATGGCGAGGTGACCTTGCACAGGACAGTGTCGGGCCGACATAGAAATGTCGTACTAGAGCTGGACAGGGAAGCCTAACTCGGAATCTATGAGCTTGGGTGGGGAATGCGTGGAGAAAGGCAATGAGAGAGAGCGAAGATTTTGAAGGCAACATTAAAAACGGTCACCAGGATGACGATCTATATTATTACGATTATATTGAACAGGCACTAGCATAACGTAACTCTTGTCCGATCCTTAGTTGTCGGCAAATTTTGCCCAAATCCACAACACTACTTGTGTCGGGGAACGGCACAGCTCGCTTCGTCTTGTAGTGAGCTCTTCGTCCACCCGGTCTCCCCGTAAGTCCACAAATAGTCGATCGCGAGTCATGATGCTCAGACCATGAAAATGGCGGTAAGGGGACCCTTGTAGAAGACGTTTCCTGTCGCAGTTCCAGGCGTGGGCATACTTAGTACCCAGGTTCGAGATGCCGCGAGAGTATTACATGAGAATGGCAGCGACTCCGGCAACAGCTAAAGCCCCAAAGCCAGCACTGGCCTTATTGGCCGCCGCCGCGGTAGGGATACCATGGGATTCGGTTCTTGTCTCCTCGACAGGGATGGTATTGGCGACGGTAGTACCCGTACCAATAGGAGGGTTGGTCGGGAGGTTGGTAGGCTGATAGGTGATGGTGGTGGTCCTACCATCGGTGGTGAGAGTCGCATAGCCCGTGGTGCCCGGGTAGAGAGGCGTGGTGTAAGTTACAGTGCAAGGGCAGTCTACAAAAAAGGTCAGGTGTACGCCCTCGAACGCGATACAAAGAATTAACTTACTAGTAATGGTCAGGTACGTGGGTACGCTAACTGTGTAAGTCGCATTCTTGTGAGTGAACGTCGTAGGCTCCTCCACAAGACGACTCAGTTAGCCGATGTTTCTAAAACGCATACTACAGAGTTGCTTACAGGACAGTAGAAGGTATAGCTGCCGTAGATGGTGGTTGTCCGAGTGGCATCTTCATTGATGGTGGTGGTGAAGGTGGTGTAGGGGGTCGCATACGAAGGTGTCTGGGCCGATACGGTTGAGACAGCAACCGCAACGGAAGCAAGTACCTGAGCAAATCTCATTTTGTCTTCCAACAGAGTGTTTGGTAAAGATTGAAGGAGACTGTTGGTGGTAAAAAGGTGTCTTGTTGAATGGCGGAGTTGTGAGCAAACGATGGATGAGAGATTGGAAGGCTGATGCTGACGAGGAGGTTTCTTAGGGAAAAGAATACGCAGGTTTTGTAGTTAAAAACACAACGCATGTTAAGATACTATATTTCCTATTTTGTGCCCTTCTACAGATGCCAATTCGCAGATGAAAACGCACATTGTGGTGTTTTCCCCCGGATTTGGCAATATTCGGGGTATGGCATCCCGCTATTTCCAACGCTCACCTAATGCGGAAGCGTAGCGCCACCCAAAAACGGCCCAACGGATAGTCTGAAAGCAGTTACATAATAGAACCATGAGCTCCTCGGAATTCTCGCCGATGGCTGGGGTGGGACGTGGTGAGAGATTGACTGGGTGGAAGATACTGGGGAGAGAGAGACGGCAGAGCGGCAACGGGCAATACTACGTGACAAGGGATAGATGGGTCTTAATCCCTTGGAATGACGGATGCGGACAGGGTATCAGATGGGTTGATATCATGTCATTAGACCGATAGGGCAGCCAGTGAGAAAGTATGATCCAGACCACGTTGGATAGATACTAACTTACTTCGTACTGTCACGCGCACCTAGGATTAATTAGTTGAGCAACCCCGGTCTCATTTCTGGGGTTTACGTACATACATAGCCCATCGAACCTAGCGCCTTTCTCGAAAGTGTAAAGACGCTGATCGAGTTCGTACTATGTATTCCCTTAGGGCTGTGCTATCAAGTTAGCGCCATGGGGGTTAGGTTTGTCTCCATCCTGGTTCCCTGCATTTTAAATGTATGTTTCACCCCTCTCTTTGTGGTCATTCGTCAATCGTCATATTTGACGGATCACCGCTTTGATCGACATATCGAACCCAGCCTGAGACAATGACATCCTCATTAGCCACTAATCACGAGTTCGCCGGAACCGGCCAGTATCAGAATGTGATCCTCACAACCACTTGGTTGCAGCTTTATCTCGTTTACGAAATCATTCCCCGCCGACATGCAGTCGCCTGACACTGACATGACTTGAGCCTGTGCGTCCAACATTTGCATTGGAGCTACTCCTCATCATCACCCTTGATGTTAGGGTTATTTCTGACATCTGCTATTAAACGAATTAGGCAGGTCAGGCCAAGCCGGCCTGGCCCGTGTAACCACAGGGGTTCCCTCACTCACCGCGTATCGTTATCGTGATCGACAAGTGTTAGTGGATCGATAAGGCCAGTCGACAGGCATGAATTACCTATTCAGATTGACGGAATACTCCCACACTAGCCCCCGAGGGTCCGAGAGTTCATCAACATATCTCGCTTAGGACATCTAGGCCCAGATTGAAAGACGCCAGCAACTATTCGTAGTTGTCGGTATCGCATGCATAGCTAAGCAATTACACTTATCTCGTCAGAGACCGTGCCCACCCTCTTTTACGACAAATAGTAGCTCTTGTTATAGCCTGTCCATCGACTCCATGAGCAGACGACACAACGGACATTACCAAACTACCCACATAGTTAACTTCTGTTACACGCTTAAAATACCAAAAGTGCTAGAAACAATCAGAGAGCGCATGACGTATTTTAGTTGTGTGAGATACAAGCCTGACAGCTCGCTCCCCTGCATAAGGGCGAACAGTAAGATACGACTAGGTGCATTTGAGGCTACATCCATGGATAGAATAGTCTTAGGCATCAAATTAAGTTTATTGAACCATTACATCGGTTTTGGCGTTTTCTGGATTTTTGACACCAAACGGTTTATTGTACTCTGACAAGGCGAACAGTCTCCACTAACACTATATACACGGCCGGGAGAAGAATATGAAAACACAACACGGTTTCACAAAGGCTAACGGAAAACTACTGATCCATCCAAAACTAGTTGTCTCCCTTAGTTGGCCACAGAGCCCTGAGCTCCGCACTTCTTTGTGCAGTAGTAGTTCATCTAAGCCAAGTCAGCGCATCGTCCGCTTTGACACCATCAGGTCGTTCGTTATCTTACCTCGTCACCACCAATGTGCCAGGCAGCACTATTGCAAACCGTGCCATCCTTGAATCATGTTAGTCAAGATCTT
Source organism: Dactylonectria alcacerensis (assembly GCA_029931735.1). Classification (NCBI taxonomy): domain Eukaryota; kingdom Fungi; phylum Ascomycota; class Sordariomycetes; order Hypocreales; family Nectriaceae; genus Dactylonectria; species Dactylonectria alcacerensis. The sequence continues at coordinate 2,759,232 of JAPMUZ010000004.1, forward strand.
GGTGGATCTTAGCGTAGACGTACGAAGGTGCAGTCAGGGCACTTGTCCCACTGCTTGTTGCCAGTGTTGCGGTTGTGGTAGTATGTGCAAGCACAGCGTGTGGCATCGAGCATAATGTCGTAGCTCTTTGCCCACGTGTAGCTGACGGACCAGGGAGTACCGCCAACAGGCGATTCTCTGATGTTGTTCACGCAGGCTGCAGCGTTGTGTAGCTTGGCGAGCGAGCTGGCGAGCGACGAATGTCAGTAGATGTCTTTGCCAACGAACTCGACAGCTCTTGATTTTGGAGACACCTACCCCGAAGCTGCGAGAAGCAGAGCAAAGACAGTGGTGGTAAACTGCATCTTGAGTTGTTTGGGAGTTGGTAGATTAAGTGATGAGATGATGAATGAAGGTAGATGGAAGTTTCTGGTCGACTCAAAATTCATCGAGGACGAGCAGCATATATACTGATTTTGTGGTCTTGGTGATCTTGATGATAAGACTCAAGAAACACTGAACCTCGACCCAGTCTCGTCCTTTGTCGGGGACTCCGATAGTCCCTTGAATTTTGCTCCTCCCATCCTCCTCCTCGAGGCTCGAGCATCTCGAATACGGTAACCTCATGACAATGACATGACCATTTCAAGATATCTCGGGTATTCGGCAACCTCACAACTCTCCACGTTCTTTGATTCACCTTCTTGAATGGGACGAGTTATTTCAAACAAAACTTAGGCTTCCGCGCATTTGCCGCTTGACTGCATGTTCAAGGCACGACTATCACGTCCCATCCCCACAGGACGATGACCCTGTCTCACTGAAGCCGGGCACGAGATCCATCACGGGATCCTCCTCATAATGTTCTGGAAGGCCCCGATGTTGCATCACCGAAGCTTAATTGAAATCTTGGGATAGATGGTTCGTGGAATATCTGCCATGTGGGTGCACAAGGGCCGTGGGTCGTCTCGATCGAGTTAAACAGATGAAGCATTAAAGTTCCAGCCTACCATGGATATCTGGCAGGGGCAGGGGGGAAGTGAAGGCGGGAAAACGGTGTTCCAGCCTCGTGTAGCGAAACGAACTTCGAAGCAGCGAATGAGAAGTCTCGGATTAGGCTAGTGCGCCAGATGGTACTGAGTCGAGCATTGCGTAACGAGAATTACCCAAAATGGAAAGTGAGAGACTGCAAGTTACATGATGCCGGATCATCAGTTGTTGGAGTGATGCTCTGAAGATGATTGTAAGTTGTATAAAAGCTCCAGTGTTCCTCTCTATAATTATGGACTGCACACATCAGCTCATTCACACAACGCCTTCTCTACTACACATTCTCTCTTTTTCAACTCTTCACTCTTCACTCAAGATGATCTTCTCCGTCACTCTTCTTGGCCTGGTTCTCACCAGCGTCGCCAGTGCGGCTCCTACTTCCGTAGAGACTACCACTATCGACTTGAACAGCACCAAGTGGACTCCTGATCACGTCCTGAAGCATGACGAGGTCATCCTCTACGGCGAGAACGGTCGCAGTAAGCCCATCTTCCATGTTTACCCTCACCTTTCTTCGTTCCCTTTTGAATTACACGAAGCCCACCAACGTCAAAGACGGATCTACTGACATTCAAATCAACACAGTGGAGATTGTCCATGAGTCTGTTTATGAGCAGTTGGTGGCCCACCAAGGCTTCGATATTGAAACCCCCCAGGTTGATGAGGTCTTCCTGAACACTACTGATGAAAAGGACTTCGACAAGCGCGCTTCCTGCGCTTACACCACTGCCCTCATTGTCGACACCACCCAAAACTTTGTGGATTGGGATGTGCAGGTAGGTGCTCTTAGTGTTCTTCCTTCAATATCTATCTCGGGAAATACACAGTTTCTAACAGCAGCCGCTTGGTGAATAGATGAGCCCCGTCGTCATTGCTAGCGTCGGGCCCATGGACGTCTACGTCAGCTCCGGATACTCCGTTTCCAACAGTGTCACTGTGAGCGGCAGCGCCGATCTTGGATTTGTCAAGGACAGACTTGGTGTCACGTTTGGCGTCAGCTACAGTCGTACCTGGAGCACCCAGACCGTCATCAACATCAAGGGAACGGTGCCCCAGGGCTACTCGGGCGTCATGATCACCCGCCCCTTCAAGACCCGCCGCTACGGACGCAACATGCGAGGTTGCATCGGTAGCATGTCGCAGACTGGCACTTTCATGGCTGACTCCTACAAGGAGGGCTCTTACGCTGGTGTCAAGTGGGTTTCTGGAGCCATCAGTAAGTTGCCTCACCTCTACACGATTACCCAGTGTTAATAAAATCATAGCCATGTGCGCTAAGAAGCAATTCCCTTTGTCTCGCTGCAACGGAGGTGGCAACTTCATCTAGATAGTCACTGATCTGCAGATTTCAGCAGCTCGGCCTCTTCCATGTTTTGGAAGTCAGTTATTTCCACCTTGTCGAGGGTGTGGGAGGTCACACGAGATACTGAAATTTGGGAATCTAGATTATTGTACCTGGTTCACTTCACTCATTTTCTTGCAGTGGACTACGGGTCTATTTACCATTTTTGTATGCAGGTCTATCCTAGACAGTTTATGTTACATGTGTTTCGGAGTTCTTCTTCCCACCCCTGCGATCAGCTGTTCCGTAGACCGAGTTCGACGTACCTGTGCTAGGGGTTTACTTACATACATCGACAAAATACTACCCTTTGAGAGTTGAACCTCGCCTAGTAATCTCATATAAACACTTTTAATCAAGTGGATACAGCACGGATGAGCTTAGTGCCGTGATTCTTAAATAGCCAGAGCCGGAAGTGTCGATTTATGAAACCGAAAAGCTAGGGTTGGCTTCAGCAAGTTTTAGACTTCTCGTACTCGCTTCGTGTCCATACCAGCGACATTAACAGGGACATCATGAACAGAGAAGATGATACATGCTCAAGTTCCCAAAAGGTACGGCTATCAGCGATCTAAATATGTGTTATTAGAGCCAGGTCAAGTCGATCCATAAATGCTTTCCGGTAAAAGAATATTCGAGCTTTAATATACTTTCGGGAATCTGTGCATAATAGACACGTAATAGAGCCCTCTGGGCGCTATCCTGACGCATGTATATTGATCTTTGGCAGCTACTGGCGCTGCAGCTCGTCAGCTTGCCTCCTGTGGGCTCTCTCTTGCAGCGTTCATATCACAGAAAACCAACCTCCATGAGCTAGACCAAGCACCAGTCGCGAACTATATGTTTCTGTCCATGCTGCACTTTTTGATGAAAATCAAGTTCATTCATGACATATCTTGTCCCATAGAAATACTCTTGTACGTGACATACAATGTCAGCTACCCTATAACAAAGGAGGGCAACAGGTGGATGGGGAACCAGCGTCGTGAGATCATGGCTATTCGAATCCCTTAGAAGCTGAACTAAGAAGAAAATGATGTAAAATCCAGTAGTTAAATAATATGCACGGTTGAAGAGTATTACTCTATTTCTCCAAGAAGCAGAGCCCTACAGAAGTTTCTGGACGTGGTGTTCATCAACTGAAGCGGGGATTGGCATCAGCGTCACATGACTCTTTGCTGGAGCCGACGATGAATGCGGCACGGTCGAATTGTATCTTGTTCTCCCCAAGTCCCATGTCCACTTGAGACAAGATACAAGACGACACTCTACTTTATCATAGGAAGCCATGCGCTAACAAGACCGAGAAACCGCCCGAGTCGATATCAATTCGTCCAGTCCATGGGAGCGATTCCGCCCAAGGCGAATGCGATCAGTAGATCCTACCCACGGACGCATGCCCAGTTTACGTCAACGCGCCCGCATGTGAAAGCGCACTAACACGCAGAGAAAACCTGCTTCGAATTGTGTGCCTGCCGTCAAGCGACGGTGATGGCCGGAGAGAGCGAAATGGATGCCACGTCTTGTCTCCATGAAAAGATGTATGCAGAGAGTGAACGTGTCTCGCCAACAAGCGAGCAATTGGACAGTGATTAGAACCAGGAGAGTTCACCGATCGACCTGGTTCTCCGGGACAAACCGAATCTACGGGCCCAGCCCATGTTCAACAGGACAGGCCCAACCGGGCACAGGAAGAGTAGGTTGGCATCTCCCAACAGACTGTTCAGCTATCCTATCAAATGGGACATTTGGCGAGGCTTGATATTCGGGCTTGGGGTCCGTCCCGATATCGGTTCCTCCGCCAATTTAGACCAAGATATCAAAGGCGTGGATGGAGATGCCATGGCAGTCCGACTCGGAGCTGGTCCCAAATGGAGAGGTCAGGCGAAACTCCCGATGGGTTGGCTTTTGGTTCATACAATGCCTTTTTTGGGCCAGCAAGGACGAGTCGAGCCTACACCTCAAGTTGAGGGACTTTTCTGTGCCAAGTCTTGGACGTGAACCTTTTCCGCTTGAATGCTGCCATGACTTGGCACCCTGCGAGGCCTGACATATGGCCTTCGGTTGGCGGGGGTCGGTTGTGCGTACCAGAACCTCGAGGCGGCCGAACGAGGGAGGGGTGGAGCCTACGACCTCGGCGACGGAACTGCAGAAGCGTCTTCAGTCACATGAATCACCGAGACGCACACTCGTTGGGTTGCCGAAGGGGGGGCATTGCTAAGAATTTTCACCACACGAAAGATCATTGGGCCTGGGTGGTCAAGGGACCAACTACCAAAGATGGTCAGAAGAAAGAGAGCTGGAGCGACTAAACAAGTGCCTCAATTGTGGGACTTGGTTGTTCTCGCTTGCCTCTTGCCACATAGCTCTGGTATAGGTCCATTGAACTCCATTCCATCGGCAATTGGCACAGAAAAAAAAGGAATTTTCAAGGCAACGACAAAGGGCTAAGGGCAAATGAGTGGGTGGGTGTGCCATGATTGATGGAAGTTTGGGGAAATACAAGGCTCGGTGGCGTGTCAAAGCTGACGACAGCGCAAGGGAGGGGAAGGAAAAAGAAATGGCACAGTAAGACGGCATGGGTGAGTGAGCAATGGGGGCTTGATCGTTCATTACCTGGTCGCTCCAAGGCGAGAGAGATGCCGCATACAGTCGATGACGCCGCGCCGCGTCACGACATATTTGTCAACAGCACAGTTCGTCGAAGCAGGAGTTGGTTGAAACCTGAGGGATTCGGTTGAGAGCTAAGAGGTCTGTGGGAGGTTTGTGGGAGGGCACGATACGCGAGGGAATGCAGGCGCAGACCTGTTGGGGAACTTATCCCGCAAATGGAACATCATTCTGAGAGCGTTCCTTGGAATCCTGAGGTGCGGCTCGACGAGATGGGCTGGAAAAGGTACCATCGATGCGTGTGGTTGCGTTCACCAACTTGATCCCTGCTGGTGTTGGTGTGGTGTGGACTGGACTGAGATAGAAGAATGTTCAAGGGTTTTCGCACCTTCCCAGGCACAAAACCCATGCTAGCCAATCGGACAATGGCGCACAAATCTGCACAAGTCCGGTTCCAGCTGTACAATGATTCATGACGGAGAGCCTTTCTGGGCCACGCAAGTGGCTGGGATGAGGCGCCGTTTCTCCACGTGTTCCACTCCGTTGCGGTAGAGATGAGAAACCATGACTAACTGAAGACCAACCGCAGCAACAGGGGCGGGTCCGCAATGCTAAAGCGCCTTTCTCTTAGCCTCAGGCACGCATTCAAACCCTGCGCGTCATCCCTGCCTCGGCTTCCGTTTAGGCTCACTCATGGCAAAATTCTGTCGTCTTTCGACACCATCACAAAGTTTTCCAGCACCGTCTCCACCTCTTCTCCGCCTCGACGGCGGCATATCCAGCGCTATGGCCCAGGGTCGAATACGGAAAACTGGAGCCACAGAATCCTGGAATCTTGGATGGCCATTCCGGCTTGCAAGGAAACGCATTTTAGCGAAACCTCAACCGTGGCCGCTAATTGGCCGTGCGGCTGTCATCCGGTGCCATCCGCAGAGATCCATCTGCATGGGGCCCTTGTATGAGAGGCAATGGAGGGGGAGAACAAGAGCTCGGGGCTCGGCTGGGGGACGATCATCCAGGAACAAGGAACGGGAGATATTCTTGGAAGCAAAACGCTGGGAAACCAGCCATCTCACCATCCATCCAGTTGCTGCTTAATCTCGCAACTTTTTTCCTTCTTCCCTGTCCCCGAGTCGGCCGCTGGGTGGCAGGTGTAGCGGATCCCGACTCGCCAATGCTGGCCCGACATCGTAGGATGAATCATGGACGGTTATGGCTCCCAACGAATCTATCGCGGCCCAGGGTATGCGCTACCGGGTCCAGTCCCCCCGTCTTACCGACTCATCGCGAGGAGAATGGCTGTGCAAACAACGGCTTTGTCTTCAGACAAAGGCGCCATGGCATGCCTAATACGTCTAGTGCGGTTGGGCAACCATGAGGTGTTCGGTGAGAGACGAAACCAGACACCAGGCCAGCGCAGACTGATATAGGTGTTCATTTGCTTCACTCGCACTCCGTGGCTCCACGTGTCGAGGCATCAGGGACAGGACCGGCAGCCATGTCCTCACCCTCGTGCGCAGTCAGGTCAGACATGTGCCTGAGCTGGTGCGGGCTGGTAGACGACGTGTACAGATACGTTCATTATCAAGTGCTTACCGATGACCACCGTGTATGGGTACTCCGGCCTTACTCGATGAACATGCATCGTGTGTGCTGACGGACATTTCCCCTCGAGCTTGCCCCCATGTGCGCACCCACTCACACCCTGGGAGCTTTCGAAACAAGCCTCTCAGAGCCGTCCACCTGGCTTTGTGCAGGTACCAGGCACTGGTTGCAAACGCTGGACCAATGACGGGACAGAGGTCAGTTTTGCGCCAGACCAAGATGCTGCAAGATGCAGCTAGAAGAAAAAAAGAGCGCTTTTTGGCTACACCCACTCTCGGGCATTGCTCCACTTTGCAAGCCCTGCAATGCTCTTGCTCTTGCCCCTTGCTTTAGTCCCGGACTGACAGCGGTTGTTGTCCGGCATGTGCCTGGCTGCCAAGTTGGGGACGTTTTGTTGTCTCCTTTCTCGTCGAATTCATACAGTACGCGATCAGGTACCCAAGCTCCTAAAGGACTGGGCGGAGCCCCCCCCCCGGCGCCGAATCCCACGGTTCCTTACCGCATCCTTCTTGCTCTCACAGATGAACCAACAAACAAAGGATCAAACGAAACAAACACAAGCATACAAACCTTATTTCGGTAGTACGGGCATTGGATGAAGTGAAGGGAAGTGTTTAAAGGCAAAGATGGCTTTCCAATCAAGCAGCATGATCAAGGGGAGTCGTTTATATCGGCAAGCGGCATCGTGAGAGACGGCCAATAAAGCTGTGCCTGAAACAAAAGGCGGTTTCTTGTCCCTGGCAGCGGGTGCGAGCCGCCGGGTTTCTTAGGCGGCGCGTGGCAGTTGGACAGGACCTCACCACAGGCTACAGCGACCACGCCACCTACCACACCACCATGGCGCCGCCTCGAGGGCAATAACTCTCCGATTGCAGCAGAGAGGAGCCCTGAAGCCTTGGGAGACAGTGACTTGGGCCAACCCTGTGTCACAACTCGCCGTTTACTGTGCTGGAGGGTCCACCGGAGGCGCCGGGGCGTCCAATGGTGGCGCCGGCAACTCGGGAGCCTTCCACATCCATCTTTTGGGCCCCGAGCAAGGAGCATGGCTTCGTTCTCCACCAGCTACGGCTAATGGCCCTGGGCTAATGGCACTGACAAAATCTGATCTGGTCAGAGAGCGAGATGGATGGATGTGCCCGCCAGCCCTCCCAGATGTCGGGTCGAGAGAGATGTGCTTATAAAACGGACCTCCCTACCCATCCCTCCTTCTGGTCTTCCTTCTCGTTACCCACAACGATCATTGTTTCATCTTTCTGTCTTCGGACTATCATTCATTCAACACTCCACGCTTCTCATTCCTTTAGAAGCCGAGTCTATCACTTTGCACCTATTCTCCCTTGAAGCAGCGAGCTAGTCCTCGATCTCACCGGAGCAATCAATCTTGATTACAGACGTCTCGATTCAATCCTTCATCAACCGTTGAAATCATCAGCTTGTCTTGACGACAATTCCCAAAACCAACCAAGAACACAAACAAAACTTCAAAATGCAGTTCGCTACCGCTCTCCTGGCCTTTGCTGCCACCTTCACCACCGTTGCTGCCAACACCGTCACCTTCTGGACTCTGGACGACATCACTCGCACCATTGTCTTCACTCCTAGCTCTGGCCACGCTGAGATCGAGTCCGTCACCGTCAACAGCAAGAAGAACACCACAGTCACCTTCCCTGAGGGCTACATTGGCAACTACTATGCCGTCCAGGAGGGTGCCAACGATGTTCCCGGCATGCTCGGTGAGGTCACCTTCAATGGCTGGAACGGCGCGACTTACTTCGATGTCTCTGCTATTGTCGACCCTTCTGACCACGATAACGTCAAGCAAATGTGGCCCGCTAGCGCTCTCGAGCCCATGTCTGGCTGCGAAGTCTTCCCCTGCAACAACGCCTACTACCTTGCCGACGACGTCCAAACCAAGGTTACTGATGAGGTTGACCTCATCACCACCCTCGGCACTGGATCCGTCTACACTCGCTAAGCGCCATCATCGCCTTGCCCGGACACCTTTCTTTTCTGCCCATCCCCTTTTCACACATCCCTTTTTTGACGCGGAGCGTCGCTTCACGATGACACGAGCACTACACATAACCCCTTTACACTTCACACTTCACACTTCACATACCCATTACAAGATACCCGGGTTATAGACTTTGGGCGGAGCTGGCGCTTACGGATGGAACAAAACAAAACACTCAACACAGAACCCTTTGGGGGACAACGGGCTACATTCACTCGCTCGCTTTCTCACCACCCCCTACTTTGTCGCAAGGCTTGATGCCTCTCTGATTCAGATGATCAGCAAGGGGGGGGTTGGGTTCTGGCACTCACTTACTTGACAAATTCTCTCACTCGCTTAACAACAAACTTGAACTTTTAAGGGATTCTTTGTATATATTTAGAGGGTCTTTGTACCCAAACAAAGAGATACATTTTTGAGATATTTTTGGCATCAATGAACATAGACTTGGAACAACACTTTGAACTGTCTTTGACAAGCTTTGGATGTGATGATAAAGCCCCTGGTCAAAGCGAAGAGCTTGCTGATTGGCTTGCTTTAGTCCTCTGACTTGGACCAGTGTCCACGTCTGCCCTGTTCCGCAATCTTTTTTTGGGCAACCGCGTTGAACACGTCAGCCATGCAGCCGCATCCTAGAGTACGACCCGAGCCATACTGCAGGAGGTTGAGCCACTCCCCCGCCCGTAGAGGCTTTCGTTCGAACTCACTCATTTGTTGAGGACTCTGTCCCACAACTTTGCCTTTTTCAGCCCTTTCCATTGCTGCTATTTCTGGAGGATACTTCCCGCTGCAATGTATGAAGGGAACGCGCGGGAATCCGGTGCAACCAACAAAGAGGCGCTGCTGATCTCATCTGTTTTCCCGCTTGTCAATCCTTGCGCGCGATGCTTAGTTGGACATCGTGCCGATCGCCTGGATGGGAGGGCGGGACTGATCACGTTGCTGGTCGGCGATCGTGGCTAGCTTCATCGCCAAGCATCATTGCTCATTTCCCCCCGGCTAAGTAAGATAAATGATCCATCGCCACGAAGAGCAGAGAGCAGGTTTTCCCGGAGCAGCAGCCAACCTGCAGCCTGAAGAACCACGCCTTGGGAAGAAAATCTCACTGAGACGCAAAAACATCCGGCGGCGGTGAGACGTCTCACAGCATGGGTCGCGTTCCGAGACTCGGCGGTCATGATGAGTCCTTGCTTGGCTTGGCCTTGATAGCCGTGGCACCAACGAGACGCCCCGTCAAAGTGACCCGGCGCTCTGGTTATCGCCAAGGCGTACGAGTGAGGGGCCCCGGCCGTACGACTTTGGCTGTTGAAGCTTGTCATTATGAGCAACATGTCATCGAGGCAGCATGCGTTGCAGTAGACGCCGTAGTGAACCAACAGGATATGAATGAGATTCTATGTGCAGGAATATGGTTGTTCTCACTTAACTAATCGTAACATGGCTAACCCAGGGCAAATAGCACCTTGCAACACTACATACAACGCCTTCCTATGGTGACTTCTGCAACGGTGTGTGCATATAGCCAAGACTAATTCTTTTCGTCGTCTTTGGCGGGCTCGTCCGATTTCTTTTCTGGTTCCTCTGCCGGACCATCTTCTTTGGGCTCGGTAGAACTTGTGTCCGTAGGGGGTTGTTCCACCTCGACCTTTTTAGACTCGATGATCTTCACCAGGAATTCTCCCGTGTCGCCGAACCCGTCAAGCTTTCCAAGCTTCGTCGCGAAGAAGTCGATGTCGTTGAGCATGCTGGTGAAAAAAATTAGCAACTGGCCCCCTGTCGGCAATCGGTTGGATAGCTCTTACCTTTGGATGCCTGCCTCTGTCTTGGGTTCGGCGTCTCGCAGAGTTGAACCAAGCTGGTCTTTATAACTGGAGAAGACGGGAAGCATAATCATCTGAATCGACGTCTCCGGCAAGTGTTTCGTGAGAACCTTGTGTAGCGTAGTCGTCTCTTTGGCTAGGGTTTCCATGTAAGGGTGGGCACTCTTTGTGGCATCCGCATCCCAGTCAATGGCTTTCATATTCCTGCAGTGGATGGTGGCCCGGCCGCTCATGATATCGACAAGCTTCTGAAATATGCTGTCTTGATGTTCCTGGAGGAGCCGCCTGATCTTGTCAAACTCACCCATGAGGTTGGAAACACTAACTCCGGAGCCAGCATGGCGTCGTACAAATTCGCGAATGTGAGGAATGAGGGCGGCGATGAATGAGAGCGCTTGGGACGCCAGGGCCAAGTGCTTCGTCGTAATGTTCTTCAAACCAGCCGAGCGAGTCGCACCAGCACCAAGGATGAGCTGTGTGCACCTGGAATTGAAGAGCTGTAGGTACGCTATCAAGGACGTGGCGATATCAAGCGTCATTGACGGAATACCGGTGATGAGATGCGAGAACTTGGCAATTCCCTCTAGGCAAAGAATTGCTGACTTGGGGAGCATAAAACTGTCCAGGTCAATAGTCGCTGTCCGTACCTTTTCCTTGCTAGTCCCATTGCTTTCAACAGCGCCCGAGTCTCCCTCTGTCCGCTCGATTTCAGAATAAGGCACGTATATCTTGTTGCTCTCTGTCCACTGGGTGGGATCTCGGGTGCTGCTTTCTAGAATAACCTCGAGGAGGTCCGCATTTTCGTCGCTGAAATCTTTGGCATTCCACTGGTCGGATTCCATGCCTTGTGCAAGCTTCTGCATCTCGACATCCCGGTTTCTCTGCACAAAATCCTTGATGTGTCCATTAACCACCGTCTTCAAGGGTGTACCGCTTCTGCCCGATATCGCCTCACACTCATTCGCAAAGTACAGGTTGAGCGTGAAATATCGCAGGAACAGATCTAGTGGAAGTTGAGCCGTTTGTTCTGCTCGAACTTTCAGCACCTTGACGATCTTTTCAATCGCTACGTCGACCGCCTGACCAAGCAGGTTCGCGACATCAAGATTCTTGTGAAGCTCCTCTTGGATCTCGAACGTTGAATTGTTGAAATAGGCTGGGAAGCGATCCGGTCTTGGACTTGAAATGGGCGATCGCACTGGAGGCGACTTGAGCACATCCCCTTGTGGTGAATCCGTCAAAGAACTCGTGGTTTCTAGAAGCACCTTGACTTGGGTTGTCAGTCGCCTCAGAGTCTCCGTAACACTGATATAGATCTTAATGAGTAAGTCCTCGCCATCTTCGGGATCCAAGGCCCGCAAGTTGCGTGCTAGAATAGACGACTTCTCCTGGTTTGACAGACCTCGTCCCCCACTCGCCGTTGAGACAGACATCATTGACTCATTATCGTCATCTGTAGAGCTCGGTAGGGGTCGTCGAATCAGATTTCGAATTTCTCGGAGAACAGCCTCCCGGTACGCGATAGTCGCCGCCGCAATGTGCTTGGCGCGGTTTAACCCGACCATGCTGGGGAAGAGTTGGGCTTTTAGTTCATCGGTACCCGACATGTAAGCTGGGAAGACCGAGGGTGACCTGGCGTGGCCACCTTTTGCCCGTGTTGCAGCGTTCGTCCAGCGAAGTAGAATCTCTTGTGGAGACACCGACTCGCAATGTTGCCGCAGATCGCGCATCAGAATATTTTGGAAGTTGGACTCATATGCCTTTCCGATCCGCGATCGTAGTGTAGCGAGATCAGCATTGACGCCTTGTAAGGCGGAAGCCGACGTGAGGTTTCGCAGCTGTATATCATGCTCAAATTCAGCCGCTGGATCGTGTTCACCGGCAATGAGCTTCTCCAACGAATCAATGTTTGATAGAGCTTTGTCGACCTCGCCTTGCTCAACAAGTGCCTCGCAGTTCATGACACCATGGGCAATTTGTCTTAGCTGCAACACGGCATCGTTGAGCTGCTTTAGATTCTCTCGTCGCCGTCTCTTGTGGACGATTTCAAGACCCTTTGTGGCAATTTCCTCGTCAAGGGCCTCTAGCTCTTTCCTTAAAACCTTGATTCTTTGAACAGATTCGGCAGCCTCCGAGTGTAGCTCCTTGAGAGATCCAAGGGCTGTAAAAAAAGTAGTCGATGCAGTCGAAATTGAGTTGATGAGATGGACTTCGATCGTGTCCATGTACCAAGAAAGCTTCTCCTGCAAAATCGCGTTGGTAGCAAGAGCTTTCCTCGGCGCAGATGCGCTTCCGTTGACTGCACCCTTCTCGCCACTCTCGTTGGCTGGGCGGATAACTTCGGATCGCTCGCTAACGACATCGAAGGTTCTCGGATTCTCCAGATGAAAGTCTTCGTCGAGATAAACTGTCGGGATGGTTGACAATGGGGGCGGTCCTTGCGTAGATCTCCGATTGAAATTGGGACTGGGTCTTCGAACAGGGCTTGAACCTTCATTCGAGTTTAACGATGAGAGGGACGCGGTTGAGTTCTTTCGTCTGGGGCGCGGGGGGCCAGGCCTTAGGTATGCATCATTGCTTGTATCGGCCTGTTCTTCCTGCCTTGCTGATCGTTGGATGCTGTTCGCATCATCCTGGCTCTCCTTTATCCTTCGAAGCTGTTCGTACAAGTTGCCAACCTGCGACAGGTACGGCTTGAACTCCTCGACATCGACATGCGTGATGTTTGTTAGGGTGACTGGAGGGATCTCTTTCGCGGTCGGAGGTTTGTGTGCGCTCGATGGGGGTGCCGAGGTGTGAGGTTGCAGGCCAGTCCGTACAATTGGAGGTTGGAGTAGGGTCGAGATGGCTGCTTGGTGGTTAACAAGGGGCGGACATTAACCAGTTCGGAATCGTAGGACGCACCATTGTGATTCAACTCGTAAACAGAGGCAGCCCAACTGCTAGGAGCGCTGTCCAATACGCCCCCTACCGAATGAATCGAGCTTGCAGTCGACCCGCGTCTTACGGGAGTATGATGAACCGAGCCAAGTCTACCACCACTATGTCCAGTCATGTTAACGGCAGGCCTCTTCACGTTCCTCCGCCACTAACCTGTGAAAGGGAAGCTCCCCGCGACCTATGGGAGACAATGCTGACAGATTGTCCACAGATTTTGCGGCGTTATGAGTGGACATGGTTGATGGTGGCCTGGGTCAAGGCCGAGCAAGTAGCCGGCAACTCTGTTGGCGGCCGGGTTCGCGAATTACAAGGGTATCATCGCTGGGAAGAAAAGGACTGGAACAGGCGACCGACACTTGGAATCTAGAAGAGGTGAAATGGATGTTAAGACAAAAGCGCATCGATCGTCATCATAATAAGCAGTTCGATTATTGCATCTGCAGCGACCTTGGCCTGGATACGTTGCAGCCTGGGCAGCTGAGCTCCCCCCTGGAGGACACGTGAAGATAAGGAACACAATCGGGGTGAAAGCGGTTTGGGGAGTGGGGCATGATGACTAACAATCCAATTTACGCGAGTCGACGCGTTCTCACGCGTCAGGTCTCCCGCTGTAATTGCTACGCCAACTGGCAAATGCGAACCCCTCCAACACTCCACATTATTTGCATCACCACCCCTGACAGTCACAACTCTGGTCACGCCGACGACAACAGAGCAAGATCGAATATACCAAAGCTCAGGTCGCCATGGATCGCCAATCTGTCTATTCTGCGCACGTCTTTGACCCGACCTTCGGCGACAATGGCGACAGCAGACTGCAACTGCAGACCCAGCTCGAGACCTTCATTCTCGACTTCCGACTCGACAACAACTTCGTCTACAGGTTTGCGCATTCAAACCCAAGCCTATAGCGCTATGATGCTAATCCGCCGCGCAGAGACCAACTACGAGAGAATGCGCTTCTGAAAAACTACTACTGTGATGTCAACATCAACGATCTGATCAATTTCAACGAAGAGCTCGCGCATAAATTGGCATCAGAGCCCGCAGAGATCATCCCGCTGGTGAGTATGTCGTACGTCTCCGCTTGGTACACTCGCTGATTCTCTTGAAATAGTTCGAAGGAGCCCTGAAGAAGTGCACGCACCGAATTGTCTTCCCACACGATCCAAAGGCCGAAATCCCAGAGCACCAGCTCCTCCTTCACTCAGACGCCGAAGATGTATCGATCCGAAACCTTGACTCAATGACTATCGCACGACTAGTTCGAGTGCCAGGCATTGTAATTGGCGCCTCTGTTATGTCCTCTAAGGCGACAGAGCTTCACATTCAGTGTCGGAATTGTCAACACCAACAGCCTATCCCGATCTTGGGTGGCTTCACTGGTGTTTCTCTGCCTCGAGTATGCGCTCGTGTGCGAATCCCGAATGACCCCACGCCGAAGTGTCCGTTGGATCCATACTTCGTGATGCATGAGAAATCACGCTTCGTAGACCAGCAAATCATCAAGCTCCAGGAAGCCCCTGACCAGGTCCCCGTCGGAGAACTCCCGAGGCATGTTCTCATCTCTGCAGACAGGTATCTAACCAACCGAGTTGTCCCTGGGTCGAGATGTACTGTCATGGGCATCTTCTCGATTTATCAGAACAAAGCCTCGAAGAACTCGTCTACTGGTGGAGCCGTGGCTATTCGCACACCCTACCTCAGAGCTGTCGGCATCCAGACTGACCTCGACCAGTCTGCCAAGGGCGCTGCCACTTTCACCGAAGAGGAAGAGCAGGAGTTCTTGGAGTTGAGCAGGCGGCCTGATCTTTACAATATCATGGCAGACTGCATCGCGCCCTCCATCTACGGAAACCGCGACATCAAGAAGGCAATTCTGTGCCTCCTATTAGGAGGCTCAAAAAAGATTTTGCCAGATGGAATGAAGTTAAGAGGTGACATTAACGTTTTGTTACTGGGTGATCCGGGAACCGCCAAGTCTCAACTGTTGAAGTTTGTGGAGAAAGCAGCTCCCATTTCCATTTACACTTCCGGAAAGGGTTCCTCTGCTGCCGGTTTGACGGCCTCGGTTCAACGAGACCACTCAACCCGGGAGTTCTACCTCGAAGGTGGTGCCATGGTTCTTGCTGATGGTGGTGTTGTTTGTATTGACGAGTTCGATAAGATGCGAGATGAAGACAGAGTGGCCATTCATGAAGCCATGGAGCAACAGACCATTTCTATTGCCAAGGCCGGTATCACGACGATTCTCAACGCCCGAACATCTGTTTTGGCCGCTGCCAATCCTATCTTTGGTCGTTACGACGACATGAAGACCCCTGGAGAAAACATTGACTTCCAGACGACCATCTTGTCCCGTTTCGACATGATCTTCATCGTCAAGGATGAGCACAGTCGCGAGAAGGATGAGCGAATGGCGAAGCACGTCATCAGTATCCAGATGGACGGTCGGGGTGCCGAAGAGGTTACCGAGTCCGAGATTCCAATTGACCGGATGCGCAAATATTTGACCTATTGCAAAACGTATGTTCCCCTATTCTGGCATCTTCCTTTCTTCCGTCCGAATCACTCACAGTATATAGTCGATGCGCTCCCCGACTTAGCCCTGAGGCCGCCGAGAAGTTGTCTTCTCACTTCGTTTCCATCCGACGACAGGTCCACGCCGCCGAGATGGAAGCCAACGCGCGTTCCTCCATTCCCATCACGGTCCGTCAGCTCGAGGCCATCGTTCGTATCACCGAATCCCTTGCCAAGCTCACGCTCTCCACCATTGCAACCGAGGCCCACGTGGACGAAGCCATCCGTCTGTTCCTCTGCTCCACCATGGACGCTGTCAACCAAGGCAGTAACCAAGGCAGCCGCGAGCTCAACGAAGAAGTCAACCGGATCGAGGCGGAGCTGAAACGGCGATTGCCTATCGGCTGGAGCACCAGCCTGGCGACATTGCGCAGGGAAATGGTCGAGGGCAAGGGATACAGCGAACAAGGATTGAATCGGGCGTTGATGATCTTGCAACGGAGGGACACCATCGGCTTTAGGAACCAGGGTGCACAGGTGTATCGAAATGGAGCGTGACGAGGTTCTTTTTGGAGTAATGATATAACGGTCGGTAATTGTAGGCAGTCTGGCGATTTAGATGGTGCTACGAGTCATGAGTTGTGAGCAGACAATTATATGTTTCTTTGAACTAGTATCTACATTGTCATGCACAGTCTTGGGCTAAAAGTCTCCGTACACTCCTCGTTTAAAGTAGCAAAATACAATCAGTTAAGAAATAGTATTTATATATATTTAAGATCTGGTAAATTATGTAATATTCCTTAACTAAAGCTCTCCATAAGATACTCAAAATTTCAGGCCTCATTTATATGTAAAACTTTATCGAGGTGTTAAGCTGTAGCGTAGAACTGGTAGTGTACGGAGACTTTTGGCCCAAGACTGTAACAAGGCACCAAGAAACCTGAAGATCCCGCATGATGTGTACATCGCCAACAAAAGCGCTCAACAAATAGTAGTCGAGCATGATATCGGTGTCTCATCTTAATAAGTATGGCCCCTTCTGTTTGACACCAAGGTGCGCCCCTGAAGCGACCCGTTTGTGACCAGAACTTCGAGCAACAGCCCCTAGACCGCCAAGGCTGAAGATGGGCCTGTGTGAACAATGGTACTCAACTCGCTGAACTATTGAACGATCTCTTCCGAGGGTTTCCATCTGTGATGTTCTCTGATATTCACGGGAATCAGTACTCGTTCTGATTGATCCTTTACCCGCGCAACCACGGCCAACAAGCGCGCATCTCCACCAATCCTCTCCTCGACGAGCAGCCCGTGACGATAACTGCGTAATCTCCGATCTGTCGCCTCAACCCGCGATGATAAAGCCTGACCCTCCCACAATAGGGCGCTCCACAAGCCTCCACTTAATGCCTAATTCTCCTGCTGGCCGGCCCTAGGCTGAGGCCTGGAGAGCTCGTAATCTGGAGTCAGAGGTCACGACACCCATGCACTGGGCACTGGGCACGAATGACGTGCATCCGTCGCCCCCGAGTGACCCGCTGCTAGGCGGAGTAAGGGAAGACTGCGGACCGGACCGTTGCGACGAGGGGGGCGACATGAGAGTACATAGTTGATACCTCCCCAATGTGCAGCAGGCTCTCTAGAGACACACATTTCGGCAGGTTGGTTATTGGATGCGAGACATATGAGGGTGTCGGTTAGGCAACGGGCAGTGCAGCAACTTTTGTCATCAGCTTCACCGGTTGAAAGTTGGCCTGAAAACGGACCATTCAAGGTTGGCATCTCTGAGAGAGTTGGGAGGGGCTGACCACCACAGGTCTCGAGCCAACAGAGATAGCATTCACCGCTCTTTGAAGGGTTGATGAGAGCCTCACTTTGGATAAGTGGGTGTAGAGGAAGCTCCCCAGTAAGGAGGGGCTCTGTGAGGTTTCCATCTCTATGGGGGCTGAGGGATTGTGTACCCTGTTAATGGATGGACATGTTGGGTCGCGATGCCATCATCAGGCTGGGCTCGGCTTGGCTGAGAGCTCCTGATCCGGATGAGGGGGGGAGGGTGGTGCTGCCCCGAACCGCGAGAAATGCCCATCAATTTGGGCTCCCGTTCCCCTATCTTGGTACATAGAAAGCGTCAATTGGTATCGCGAGTCTGTTTGAACAAAGAACTCGTCGCGTTGATGATATTCAGGGGCTCATGGAGCCAGATATCCATGCGGAATAGCGTTTCCCCTCCGTAGGACAAAGAAACTCCCTGCATTAGGGCTGAATTGATCGCTCTGTGATAACTAAGACCTTGACATCCTGGCAGCCATGAGACTATGCAGGGAACCAAGCCTGTCATCTCAAATCGTATGCTCCTGTGTGTTTAGGCTCTTAAACTGGTTCATGCGCTCAAATCGAGACGGCAATGCGCCCAAAGTAGCTTTATTGCCTCAAAATAAAATAGATGCGCATTTTCTCATGGGCGATGAAGCTGTTTGGAGGGCTCATGACTTTGCTGATCCTCCACCCTCAAAAACGCAGACTGCCCCGTAGAGGGTCATGGCCACACAAAAAGAATACGTCCGGGCCGAGGGCAGGACTGCCAGGACCTGGAGCAACGCCCGGAGAACATGATGCGGTAATAACACAATCTCCCAACAGACGTGCTGGGCCCCTCGTGAAGACAAAAGCGGGTCCGGGACGTTTGTTCAGCGAGAATAAAGTATTCCTAGCCGTGACGACGAAACTTCAGTCAGGGATAGCTGGCTATGGTCCACTGGTCGCTGAACCAGAGGTAGTATTGAACCAGTATCACTGGGAGGGCGCGTAGCTAAACACTCCCGGATCTCACAGGACCGGGAGCTAAAACAGGGCTGGTAGCTCCATCGAGATCCATGGGGCCACTGTATCATTCCGCTCAGACCATCGCGATTCAAGAATGGCGAGTACTCCGTGCAACGGCTCGCCAATAAAGGGCTTATCCACTATAAACCCATGCTCTGCTGCGGAGCTACTACTCAGAGATCTGGCGTAGATTGATAACGGCAAGGTGATAACTGACAGTTATGAGTCCCTGACGCCTATTCATAGCACGCCCCCGCTCTTTGCAGGGAAGAAGAGAGTAGCAACCTGCTGAGAGAATTGGGGTTGTATCCAATCACCGACCATTCCCTTGCCCAGGGCGGAGCGAGACGGGCTTGTGTTGACATGGCACGAATGGCGACGGCAAGGTGACGACCTTTCGATTTGAAGGACAAGGTTTGTGTGTGAAATTCCAATAGGCGCTCGATAGATGCCAGAGCACGTTGGCTCTGTTGTTCGTCGTCTAGCCTCCTTGTCGTTTCTGGAAGGCATCTCCGATCCTTCTATATGCATGCAAGTGTCGATGCACCCCACAAACTAAGGCCTGCGGGGAAAGGCAGGACGCCATGTGTGCTAGGTGGCTGGAGCCCGGGAGCGTGCAGGGCCGACTCCGCGCCGAATAATAGATCGGAGTCCGGGATTTCAACGTCCACCATGGCTTGGTCCGAATACTCCTCAATTCAGACCGCCAGGTTTTGCGGGAATGTGACACCATCTGGTGTACGACCTTTTTCAGAGCAGTGAAGTCTGTCTCGGAGCTGCAATTCATCAGTCGCATGTTACATGTTGCATTTCACCTCTTGGAGGCTGATGGCTGGTTGGGATTGCTCACATTGCTGCCCAGGCTTGTGCCCCAAACTTTCTTTTGCTTGAGATACTGGTGCAAGCTCAATGAAAAGAATAATCCAGGCTGACTCCATACAGTATCGGAGCCTCTGTCAAGCACCGATGATCTCCGATACCAGCGGGGAGTTATATAGGAACCCGTCCACTTGGGTGTCGCTGGCGATGGCTGCGAGAGCGCTGCATTTCTGTACAGATAAGTGAAGCAGATGGAACAGGGGAAGGGCTTTTTTTGTGCTGCGGCTCAGCAAAAGAGTTTTCGAGGGCGAAGAGCTAACAAGACTCATGGCTGATGCTACATAGGGCTGAGCAAACGAGCGAAATTGCTGCTTGTATCTTCTGATTGAATTCAATTGGAACCGTCGAAGCGAGCAGTCTTATGAGTGTCGGGCAATGATTACCCGTCCTGTCTGTTGGGGTCTGGGATAAGACCCGCGTCGGTGAGCAGGTGTGCAAGGATTAGACAGACCTTGTCCCGATGTCCACAACAACCAAATCGCCCGAAACTCAGCCAATGACAGATTGGTCTTCTAGTCAACCTGCATGGGTGCTGGACACGTCGATTGAGGGGTGTGTCTAGAGATCGCGACTTATCAATGTCGCTTTGGGGTGTGTGCTTTGTCTAGGGGCCGCTATCATGAATCAAGACGCGTTGTTCTCGCCCCGAAGGCGAACCACAATGCCACATGAGCAACATGCCGGTTTCACTGTCGACCCCGTGAAGACAACTTACCTTGCAGTAGCGAGATGAAGGCGGAACCAGGTAACCATAGCCTGTGACAGGACTGCATTGGTCGCTGCCTTCGCGCCAGGGACCCAAGCAGTCCGCATCTTATGCGGCTCTGCCCAGGTGACCTGACACACTGTCCACCCTACGCTGACCGAGCTGTGCGTCTCACCTGGCCTGTCGGGTTTGTATAACTGATATCGGGATAGGCTGGTGACGTACGATGAGGAGGAGTAGGAGGAGTAATAGGAGATGAACGATGCTAATGCAAGCAGAGCGAAGCTCGAAAGCGCCCGCTCTAGCCCGTTCGCGAGAGACTCGATGCTTATGGGCACTCAAAGGTTGCGTATGCAAAGTGGGAGGTGAGGAGGCGATGATTGCGGCATCTCCGCACACTCAGTATCTTTGTCAAACCCGCTATTGAAGGCCTAGCAAGGGGTGGTCAATGCCCGATGGAGATTAACATGAGTGTCGGCCACGCATGCGCCAAAGACGAACCAAGGCTCACTTTGTTTTGAGGCTGAACTTTGTATGCCCTACTTTGCAACCCCTGGACGAGCCTCCCGACTCTAGGTGTTGTGTGAGGCGCCATTCAATCCAAACCAAAATTGCTGGAGTGGGGGACTATCTCGGGGTGAACATTTGTCAATGTTGTATGATCCTCCTTTACTCAATCCCAATCGTGCTAGCTGTCATTAATGCCAGTTTTTCTCTTCATGTGGTGGTAGCTTTGAATATGGTGTTTTGTGGGAAGGAGACTGATGGAAATTGACATCCAAGGATGAGGCTCCAACCCCTGAGCCTCAGGCAGCACCCAGCCTCCTCTGACAACTTCCTACCAACTTGTAGGCCAGGCACCTGAGTATACTCTCTTCTATCTCCCATCTTCTCCCCACCCATCACTTTATCCTCTCAGCTCACTCTTGTGGTCTGTTTTCTCTCAGTTTCTTCTCCGTGCCACTGGGAAACCGTTCAGTCCCTTGGTATTACAAAAACGACCGTTGTCCGACTCCGTGCACGTCGCCACGACCTACTTCGAACCGATGATCCAAAGACTTCACAAGCTAGACGCATGACCAACTGAGGCCACTGCGCATCTGCCATCATGACTAGTTGGGTTCTGCGACCCGTCACCTTGGAAGCTGTTACGCTCAATTTGACAATGATCTCGACTCGCATTAACTACACAAACCCAGGCTCACCGAAACTCTCGAACAGAGAGGCGCGCGTTGCTTACAGAAGCCCAACCTCCACTCACTCCTGGTTCAAAGCCTAGCCCGTCCCGACTCCGCTCATTTCGTCCTTGGATCACAAGTCTCGGATGCTTCTGACCGGCGAAGCTGCATTGCCTTCAACGCCCGCGACTCAGGTTAGATACCATGACAGCTGCGTACGCTAAGCTCATCAAAAATTGGGTGCTTTCGGATCGAACCATCGTCTGAGTTAGGATGATGAAGCACACCAAGCACAGCATGTACATCACGACATTGCCGAGCATGGGCAGAAGATCAAGGGTCTGAACAACTACAGGTACGCCAACCAAGGATACAATCACGATGTGGAAAATGGTGATAACCACCACCCTGAAAGCTCCATCGGGATACTCGTGTGTCTCGAAGTGTTCGTGTGTCGTGGTCTTTCTTAGAAACAATTTCTAATTGCAATTAGCAGAACTACACCCCTCGGTCTGATGTTGGACCTACCCAGAAGGGCCTGATAGCACCATACTCCAAGGAAACTTTGAGCCACCGATCCAATGTTTCAATCGGGTAATTTTCTGCCCAGTCTTCATGCGGGGCACCCAGAAAACCCGAATGTTCTTCCCCAAGCTCAAGTTTTGCGACTTCGACAAAGTGTTTGAGTAATTGGCGGTTTGGCTTGGCAAGTCCTTCCATCTGGTAATTGAGTGAAGCAAACTGAACTAAGAAACTCGTTAACACTGGCCAGGTTGGCACATAGAGCATACCTAGGCCCGTACAATACGCTTTGACCTCCTTAAAGAGATCATTTGTGACCTTTTCCACCGTCCCATTATCACCCCTATCTGTGGAACGGACAATTTCTCTCCAGATCTTCTCGATGCAACTGGCCTTCGTGTCAAGACAATAAGCTGCTTGCTGGCGAAAGCGCCGGGTAAGCAGGTACATCACGTCGTCCCGGCGATGGGTGGACAAGCCAATGAATCCTTTTCGACCTTTAATGCGAATCAGTATCTCCCGACAAACTGCACAGCACTGGAATCACCACATTCTTGGCTACTACTAGCCTCGAGATCAACGTATTGTGTATTAGAAGCTTCTTGATGATCCATGGGTATGCCTCGTTCCATTCCCTGATCGGCCAAGTCGGCGCTAGGGCCACTGACCGTACCACTGCGCCAGCAGAATGGAGGATCATGGGGTATTCCGGACTGCATGTTGGTGATGGCTGAAACTGATATTGATGACTACTTTAGGAATCGGAAAACTCAGTGTTCGATACCGTACATACGGGCAGGCGCTGGCCTATTTATCTTGCAATTTCGACCTCTTCATCTTCTGGCCATCATCGCCTTCAACCCGTCACCCAACCGGATCCCTGTGCAGATCCCAGAGAGATCCACACGACAGCGCCTCACTCCCATGCGCGATCGCGCCAAAAAGAGACTTAGATGGTGTCCGTCGGCTTCATCTCAACATCGTCGACCAGTCCCCGATTTGTCGATCCATCGGTCTTGGCATGCGAAAGATGTATTCGGCCAACACTGCCAGAGGCTTTGGTGGTTGCCTTCTGCACCTCACAGCCAATCTTTGCTCCTTTGAGGCGTATAGCACATGGCGGTTGTACAAGAAAGTACCCTTCATGTCCCTGTCTATAAGGCTCGCCTATCGCTTCAAACGCGCCAGCCCAGTTGACAGCTGTTGGTGGAACACGCGCGCTGACGTAGTATCCCCCAGATTCCGAGCGACTTCATAACACCTGGTATGGAAGGTAAAGGGAATTCTTGGAGCGATTGGATCATTGACGAACAAAAGACCAGCACGTGCCTCCGTAGCAGTGTGGGGATTTGTATTTATGGTATCTAGTTCGTTTTTTATGGCTTTTCAAGCGTAGTAGAACCAAAAGGATCCCTGTTATCGACTTCTCAACACGAGAACAGTCCAGTATTAACTGAGACTGAACCTAGTCCCCCTTGCTCCTCCGTATGCGCATTCGCCGTGCAGCACACTTTTCCTACTAACTACCAAGATTTTGGTCGCGTTCAGTGACCGAACATTCTCTTCCTCGCTTTTCCCAGTCCCATTTTAACTACGGTACTCTTGTCAATGGAAGCAACCTTACAGTCCATACACTGGCATATACTCACCGTATAGGATTGGCATGTTATCGTCACTGAACAGAACCTATGCTTGGACGGGAAGCCTTAGAGCTTGAAGCCTTGGTCATGGATGGGCGAGTGGACTTTGCCCTTGGGCGAGGGGGTAGGGGCGGGTTTTGGAAGGGGGAGGATGACGCGGCGCGAGTGCTTTGTTTACTTGTCAGCATTATGTTGCTCTTCTTGCCCTCGAAAGAATTGGGAGTCTTACAGCATTGTCGGACGGCATGATTAACGGATGAATAGTAACACGCACAATTTGGCGTATTGGGGTTGATCAAGGGAAAAGAAGAGAGCGATGTGAGGATGAAGACATAAGATTAGCGACTCAGCATCATCTTTTATACTTGTAGCAGCTGTGGGGTTTCTGAAGAGGCGGGCTTTACGGCATCCTTGGCTTCATCAGCAATTCTCCGGTTCAAAGACAGTCATTGGCGAAAGACGGCAACGGCGCGGAGGCCGCCGCCACGACCGAGTCATCCAAGGAAACAGAAAAAATGATATATGAGTTGTTATGATGAGAAAAGATACAGGAGCACACGCTTGTGGGCCGAACTGACTGACACCTGATAACTAACAGGTGGTATGAGGCAGGTGGATGCAAAATAGGAAAGGTTGATGTGCGGGATCAAGGGTCGGTGCAGTGAAAAGGCAAGAATACGCCCGCCTCGTTGCTTGAACCTAGCTAGACCTGCGGCATCATCCAGGCCGGGCATGCTGCCCGGCGCCCTCTGTGACGCCGCGGATGTGGAGATGCCACATTACCGCGGCTTGTCGAGACGATACCGAGTCGACCGAGACACAGGCTCCTGGCTCTTGAACTCGGAGCAGAAATGTGAGAAGTGGTCTTGTCCAATCGACATAACTCCCCTCCGTCCAAGAAGATGCTATCCTCGGGCCTTGCTCAGTGAGCTCGGACAGTCTAGAGAGCCACATCCAGTCAGCAAGAGGATGTGAAATACCAGCGCCCCTCGCTAGTGCGGCACTCGGTTCAGTCCCTCCCATGGAGACCCATCGGGAACGTTGCTAGCCTACCCATGAGGCGACAACGCTAAAGGCAGAGGAGGACTGGGGAAGTGACGGGGGTCTAGTTGCCTAGTCGGAGCTCATTCCATCAAACGTAGACCTGTCACTCTCGATCTTTCTAGGGTATTATTATTAGTTCGCGCACCTTGGGTTGCATAACATACGTAGTAGGGTGGCCCTCAGTGTAGGGGGGTGCATTCCGACTGCCGATGTGTCTGGATCCCTATCCAAGAAGTCTTGCAGATCATTGACCAGACCGTGCGCCATGCAAATTGCCAAGACGCGGCAAGGGCCCTCCCTAATTAGAAGTTAATGTGATAGAGACGTGGTTTCGTTTGTTGTGCGTGGGTTTCATATATTGCTAAGGGGCTAGGCGTTGAATGGGCACCAGCCGATTGAACGGTGCACCCACGCCATTTGTTCGTGATTAGCGCGCTCCTTCGACCCTTACTTAGAGACGGAGAGTTTGCTTCGCAAGGATAAATACATACACACGTAGCACGTAGTAATATGAGGCGGTATTGACTGTTGGCGATGCGACGCGGCTGCATGAGCGGAGTTGTGCAGCAGGGCTAGACCTGGCGTGTCAGGAGGCAGCACATCGTAAGGCACCTTTCCTCGTTTGCCCGCAGCTCAGAACTGTCACCAGGTATGCAACGGCCTCAAAAATGCAACGCCCGTCATGCCGGACGAGGCGTAATGTTCGTCCATTTGAGATATTTGCCCCCTGTATATACCACTCGTTAGTACGATACCATCCAGGGATCAACAGTACTTACACTTTCGCCGCAAGTCGTACTTTGACCCCGCGCATGATCCCTCACTGGTTTGGAAACCCGCCGTTTCTGGTCCCTTGTCCCTCGCTGACGCCACGATCCCCTCACTCTCCCTACGACTTCCTCCTCTTCCTTGGTATCCGGAATTCTGGACATGCTCACGATGAGACGATCCAGACGAAACAAATAACACCTTTCTGTCCCAATTTTAATATACATCTCATCGCGGGCTAGGTCGATATTCCTCCTCAGTGCCGTGTCCTCGGTCCTCAGAGTCCCTCGGTGTTCCGAAAATATGCACTGAAAGCTTTTGAGGAGAGAAGAGTGAAAGAGTTCCTCGATCAGGCCATGCCCAAGTCCCGCCCTCCGCTTCTAGCCCCATTCAGATAGCCTTTAGTGCCCTCACCTGTTTGCCTTGCCTTACAGAGGTATGAATGTCATCAAATCTTGGCTCACCGCAGGGGGTGAAGAGGCAACCAAGAAACGCCGACCCATATGCGGGGTGCTCTACCCTTAGACCATAATCATACTTGTACATGCCCAGATAACCCCCCGGCCACGCCTCAATCATCCAGCCAACCCAAAGATTTGTCTGCTTCCGCTTGTTTCCATTCTTCTTCCGTTTTGTGGAGCCACTGCGAAAGACCCGTAAACGCAGCCCAGATATCCCCTGAAATGCTCAAGTGGATGAATTCAACGCCCAGGAAGTTTAAGATGGCGGTCATGCTGAGCCCACTCAAGAGGTTGACGTTGCAAATGTCGCCGTATGGAAGGCCCTCCCTCAAACAATACGTTCGTGCAAGGAGGCGTAACGCCGTAGCCTCGTACGGCGCCATCAAAATTCTCGCAACCGCGTCCGTAAAGATGTGCGAGGCCATTAGTGGCGAAAGGCGTGTAAGCATTGTATCCAGGTAGAGAGGCTGAGCATTGGCCGCGGCATTGGCGTCGGACGCGACACTAGGACGGAGTTCTGCGGACCAGAGACCCGCGGGGGCTTCGGTTGATTCACTTGCCTCGACATCAAATGAGATGAGAGTTGCACTGACGCCCTCCATTTCCTCTTCGTCACTAGCGTAGTCGTCGCCTCTGACCGAGAAAGTACTTTGACGTCGAACAGCTTCGACCGGGGTGTCAGGCAGCTGACCATCAACCGCTCTTAGAGGGGAAACATCTTCCCCCGCCTCTCGGTTCTGGTGTGCTTCGGACCTTCTCCTCCTGGGTGGCTCGTTCGTCGGCCGCCATGAGGTCGGGGGCGGAGGTGGAGGTATTCGTCGTCCAGCAAAGCCAGTGTTGGGCAGATGTGAAAGAATCTCGTTCCAGATCTTAGGCTTCCAGTCACGCACCATCCGTTGTGTCATAACCCACACGAGAAACGGTGCGGCAGAAATAAAGAGTCCTCCCACCCATTGCATCAGAGCATGGGGGGTGAAGCCTTGGATCGGAGGCGGAGCGGGGATTGGTGATGTCTTAGTGAAGGGGATAAAATACGATGGCCCAGGGAACCATTGATTACATTGCCTACTCGGAACAAGGCCCAGTCTCTGGAGAGCAACATACAGCTCGAGGTGAACTCTGAGATAGGACCAAATCTCGTGGACGCTTATTTTGTTAGTCGTGGACCTAAAGTGTCATAATCAGGCATGCTTACAATCTGCGTGCAAAGATGCGATCGGTGCGACCGTTCCAGAGGCTGATGACGAAGCGTTCAGCATACTTGGTGAGCAAGCTCGCTGGCGCGCCAGGGAGGATGTCCCGGAAGAACGAAAAATCTTTCCTTGTCGCCTGGTACAGGTCCCAAAAGGGGATTTGTGAGTAGCGTTTGTAAATCTTAGTTGGTTAGTTTCGCAGCATTCTGACGCGATTCCCAGGCTTAGTTAAGTCTTACCAAGATCCTTTGGCGGGCTCCATGGAGCCCAAAAATACCTACCGCTTCAATGCATCGATGGGCAGAGGAAGCAATCTTGATTCCGATAGAGTCTTCGTAGGCTTCATGGCGGCGTTGTGATTCGGCCTCGGGGCCGAGATTCGGGTTTTCTTGTTCTGCGACGCCGATCACGAGCATCACTTCGTTATGAGATCGGACAATGTCCCGATTAATCCGCTTGGTTTCAGGGTTAACTGGGCGACCTCTGTGATCGAATTGCTGTGTTGTTTCCCCAGTTCCCTCCGTTTCTCGAACCCATTCTACCTCGTCATCATATGGAGAGCGACCCTAGCAAGTGGTGAATTAGGAGGCCAAATTCCATAACAGCACGACGAGTCACTCACAAGCGCTTGGGCCGTCAAAGGACCTTGCATGCCCATGATGCAAGTTCTATGCGGCGCATCAGCCGCAAATTTTTATAATGAGCAGAACAGAGGTTTTTAAGCGCTGTTCGAGGGAGGATAGATGAAGTACGTGGTGCTCTCAAGATGTCATGATTGGGTTTGGAGTACGAGGCGTGAGGCTGGCAAGGTAGACTAAATGATGTGTGGCTGATGTGTGGCTAGTGCTTCGCGCGCTATGCTATGCGCCACATCCATGATCGCCCAAAGAAAATTTCGTGACCACCCATGATAGACTCAAGTTTCCTACATCAAAGCAGCTTCACCATGGCGAATAAACAGCCACTAAAAACGACGTTCGACGTAGGCCATGTTATTCGGCCCATATTCACGGGAGGCTCTGCTGCTTTAGACAATGGCGCCCGTATCCTTGCAACTGTCCTCGGAGAGGACGCCGTTCTCACCGACCCATCCAACGGCAAGCACCTGGCTCAGATCGAGGGTGTAAGAGATCATGCTCCAGAATCGAAATCACGCAATGACTAATGCTTATTAGGACGGAGAGCTCATTTCCACATTGACTTGTAAGCTGGTCCTGCCATACTTCTCGTTGGATTGAGTTGACCATTCAACAGTGACGCCCTCTGGATCCCATCTCATTATCTGCAGCCGTAGTCTATCCATGCGAGTTTTTGCGTTGAAGCGATCAGAGGAGTATGGCTCTATTGAGCCTTCTCTCATCAGAACACTGAAGCCTCATGGGACACCTGTCGTTGTCCTCGCTGTTGACCGTACCAGCACTTTGCTGGCCACCGGAGGCACAGACGGCGCCATCAAAGTCTGGGACATTGCAGGAGGATATGTCACACACACCTTCCGCGGACCTTCAGTACTCGTTTCAGCGCTCCACTTCTTCGAAGTCGCCGCTCGCTCGAAGGATGCCGCTCAGTCACGCAAAGGGAAGAAGGCCTCAAAGCGCCAGAACGACTCGGATGAGGATGAGGATGAGGATGATGAGGGTGCGAGCACGACGAACTTCAGACTTGCCTCTGGTAGCCAGGACGGCAAAGTGCGGGTTTGGGACTTGCACAAGCGCAGCTGCATCGCCAACCTCGACTCTCACGTCTCCGACGTGCAAGGACTGGATTTCTCGCCTGAGCAACACGCTCTTGTAACTGCCGGTCGTGACAAGACTTTGATCTGGTGGGACACCAAGTCCTGGAAGATCCGAAAAATTGTCCCTTGCCTGGAACTCGTGGAGGCAGCTGGATTTGTCGAGGATGGACAGCTCACCTACTCGGCTGGAGCAAATGGATCCCTGCGCTTCTGGAACACCGACACGGGAGCACAAGTCTCTCCAGCCGTACCAGCTAAGAGCGAAGAAGAGGGCATTGTCTCTGTCATTTACCGTCCAGGACTTCCTTTCCTTATGTGTGTTCAAGTAGACCACACTTTGGCTCTGTATCGGGTACCCAAGAAGGACGACACAGCATCGCTCGCGGTACCTGAGCCCTTCCGAAGAATCTCTGGTACTCACGATGAGATTATCGACCTGGGCTACTTGCTACCAGATCATTCGCTTCTCGCCCTAGCCACTAACTCGGAGGACATCAGGCTGGTATCTGTAACCGAAACGAAGGAAGACAACGCAGAGGATGCCTGGGGGTCGAGTGCTGCGCCATACTTTGGTCAGGATGTGGCGCTTTTGAAGGGCCACGACGACATTGTGATTTCTTTGGATATTGACTGGTCAGGTCACTGGATCGCAACCGGTGCTAAGGACAACACTGCCAAGCTCTGGCGTGTCGACCCGGAAAACGATTCCTACATTTGTTGGGCCACTTTCTCGGGTCATGCGGAATCCCTAGGAGCCGTCGCACTTCCCAAGTCCGTCCCTGCGGAGTCCTCGGCAGCACGAACAAAGCCCCTTGAAAATCCCCCGGCGTTCCTCATTACGGGTTCTCAGGACCAGACTGTCAAGAAGTGGGAAATTCCCCGAAATGCCCAGCACACAGGTCTCAAGACCGGCTCTCGAGCTGTCTTCACCCGAAAAGCCCACGACAAGGACATCAATGCGCTCAACGTCCACCATTCTAGCCAATTGTTCGCGTCCGCATCTCAGGATAAGACGGTCAAGATCTGGTCCGTTGAGGAGGGTGAAGTTCAGGGCATTCTGCGCGGCCACAAGCGCGGAGTCTGGTCTGTCCAATTCTCTCCCGCTCAGCTGCCCGCCGTACAAGGCGAAGATGGTCCTGTCACTGGCAAGGGCGTGGTCCTTACCGGAAGTGGTGACAAGACAATCAAGCTGTGGAATCTTTCTGATTACACCTGTGTCAGAACTTTCGAAGGCCACTCAAACAGCGTCTTGAAACTCGCTTGGCTCAACACACCCTCAGCCAAGGACCAGTCGAAGAAGCGTGTTCAATTTACCAGCGCTGGCGGAGACGGTCTCGTCAAGGTCTGGGATGCTAACTCTGGAGAAACCGAGTGTACGCTTGATAACCACGAGGATCGAGTTTGGGCGGTTGCTGTGCACCCGGAGAATAACACCATTGTTTCTGGCAGTGGTGACTCAACCGTCAGCTTCTGGAAGGACACCACATCTGAGACCCAAGCCGCAGCATCGCAAGCGGCGCTCCAGCTGATTGAGCAGGAACAGGAGTTACAAAATCACATCCACGCTGGGTCGTACCGCGAAGCCATTACTCTCGCCCTTCAGCTCAACCATCCCGGCCGTCTGTTGAGTCTGTTTACTAGCGTCATCACTTCAAGCAGCCCAGATGCCGGGAGTCTCTCAGGACTCAAGGCTGTTGATGAGGTGCTTGGAAATCTTTCGGATGAGCAAATCTTCCTTCTCCTCCTGCGTCTCCGAGACTGGAACACGAATGCCCGAACGGCACCAGTGGCACAGAGGATCCTGTGGACCATCATCCGAAGCTACCCCGCGTCCAAGTTCTCAAATCTGTCTGTCAAGGGGGCTAAGGGACAGCAGAGCCTGAAGGACGTATTGCACGCCATACGAGTCTATACTGAGAGACACTACAAGCGGACCGAAGAGCTTGTTGATGAGAGTTATTTGGTGGAATATACCCTGCAGGAGATGGATAGCATTGCGCCCGCGCTAGAGGAGCGGGCCAGCGAGAGTCTTGATGTTGTCATGGCTGGATAGGCGGGACAAAGGACTGATGTTTTCTCGTACTAGATCATGGGATTTTCTTCTGCGTTGTTAGCATAATCCGAGTAAATGTAGGTATCGGAGCAAAGGACATAGACAAAAGACTTCATCTTTTTTTTAATCAATTCTGTATTCAATTGGCGAGCCTGTATATTTAACTTAGGTCATGCCATTTTGGTGGGCTGTTCTCTCAGATGCCAGGCGACAGCCACTAGGTTTCGAGCTCCACTGTCGCATGCTCCGGCAGCTGTGTGTCATGGCCGACGTCAAAATTTAGAGAGACAAGCTTCATCCACTAATAAATCCAGCACAACCACTCACCAACTTCATCCCCAAAGCCAGCCTCGTTGTCACTCCGCCACACCCGAGAGATCTAGATACTGCACGCGACCATGGCCAAGCGCCAGGCCTCCGAGGCCCTCGACGAGCTTCTCGACATCGCCTCGCCCGCATCCAAGAGGTCGCGATTGGGCGACATCGACTCGCCGCTGGACAGCGGCCGCCTAGACTCACCCGCGGAGGAGGCAGAGGCTCGGGATCACAACGCTGCGAATGGCGATAGAAATGGCGTGGAGGGGGAAGAGGAAGAGGGTGATGATTCTGCGGACGAAGAGATTGCCCCTGCGGCTCCCCTACGGCAAGCAGCGCCGACCGACGGCTACGACGACCTCTATCTCGACACCATCGACCGCAACGTGCTCGACTTCGACTTCGAGAAGCTCTGCTCCGTGTCCGTCTCCAACATCAACGTCTACGCATGTCTCGTATGCGGCAAGTACTTCCAGGGCCGCGGCACCAAGTCGCACGCCTACTTCCACTCGCTCGACGAGGACCACCACGTCTTCATCAGCCTCGAGTCCCAGCGTGTCTACGTGCTGCCCGAGGGCTACGAGGTCAAGAGCCGCGCGCTCGACGACATCAAGTACGTATCGGACCCGCGCTACACCAAGCGGGAGGTGGTGGACATGGACCGCGTCAAGCGCACCAGCTGGACCCTCGACAACAAGGAGTACACGCCTGGCTTCGTCGGCATGAACAACATCAAGGACAACGACTACCTCAACGTCGTCGTGCAGGCCCTCTCCCACGTTGCCCCACTACGCAATTACTTGCTCCTTGAGGACTTCTCGACCAAGACGGAGCTCGTCAAGCGCTGCAGCATCCTGGCCCGCAAGATCTGGAACCCGCGGGCCTTCAAGGCGCACGTGTCGCCACACGAGCTGCTGCAGGAGATTGCCCTGCGCTCCAACAAGCGTTTCACGCTGCTGGCCCAGTCCGACCCCGTCGAGTTCCTCTCGTGGTTCCTCAACAACCTCCACCTCGGCCTCGGCGGCTCCAAGACCAAGCCTGGCAGCTCCATGGTCCAGCGTACGTTCCAGGGCAAGCTCAAGGTAGAATCGCAAGCCATCACGGCTCGAGCCGACGCTAGCGACCGCCTGCGCTTCGAGGACTCGGCCGAGGTCAAGACGGACATTGTGCGCTTCCTCCTCCTGACCCTCGACCTGCCCGCCGCGCCGCTCTTCCAAGACGAGCTGGAGAAGAACATCATCCCGCAGGTGCCCCTGACCACCATCCTCACAAAGTACGACGGCCAACGCGCCCAGGAGCACCACGTCCAGCGCAAGCGCTATCGCCTGCTGCACCCACTGCCGCCCTATCTCGTCTTCCACGTCAAGCGCTTCTCGCAGAACAAGTTCGTATCGGAGCGCAACCCCACCATCGTCACCTTCGACGCCCGCAATCTCGACATGTCCCCCTACGTCGAGCCCAACCCCAAGGAGTGGCCGCCGGGCGAGCCCATCTGGTACGACCTTGTCGCCAACGTCGTCCACGAAGCCGTCCGAGTCCGCGAGGATGTCGTCGACAGCGGCGAGGAGCGCAAGACGTGGAAGGTCCAACTCAAGGACAAGGCCACGGGCGAGTGGGTGGTCTGCCAGGATCTTTATGTTGACAAGGTGCAAAGCGAGTTGCTGTACCTGGGCGAGGCGTATCTGCAGATATGGGAGCGGAGGAGAGACCTCAAGGGCAAGGGCAAGGCAGGCGCCTCATGATGGCATTTAATACCTAGACAAAGGGACGACACCAAAATATGTAACATCACTTTTTTCATGATCAACGCGTTGCTTTGCTTTGGGGGCGGAAACCCAGCCCGCAAAAAAATATGTTGCCTTGCTTTGCGATTCTTAAAACCTCAAAACACAAAAGCGCTACCTCGCCAGCCATGCTGAACCCGAAGGCAGCTATTGTACACATGATCCATTTCGACAAGACCAAACGCTAGCCCTCATAACCAACTCGTACCATCCCATCCATTCGTCCCATTGCCCGTCCCATCCCTCAATGAACAACGCATGAGGAGCCCCATCCAAGAACAGTCGTCGTCACCGTGTCAAACAGAGGGCGAACACATAAAGAAAGATGCAGAACAAAGGAGGTCGACGATTGGGAAATCCCAACCGGGGTGGCCCTGTATACATAAGGTATTATACAGTACATAAATCATGGGGGCCCAACGTGGGAGTTTACGGCTGGGACGCCTCCGGGGGTTGCTTCGACGAGCCTCCACCGTGCCGCTTGTCATGGTGGTGATGCTGGCCAGCCTTTTCGCGGCGCTGCTCTTCGATAGCTGTCCGTTGTTGAATGCTTGAGTCGTGGCTCTTGAATTCAACCCGGGTGTTAGGCGGGAAGTTGAGGACGTGCTTCATGGTCTCACTGGAGGATATGTCAGTACTGGGTTGATCATTTCACACAAGGAGAAATCAGGGGAAACATACCGGATCTTGATGACACGGCCGCCATCCGTCCGAGTCCAGATGCTGAGAATGTCCTCTCCATTCCGCATGCTCAACACGGCGCCACAAACATCCTCACCCGCGTCACCAAATTGGTCGCCAATAAGGGAGAGCAGCAGGTCCTCCCAGTATCGGTCAGCCACGCCCTTCTTCATGCGAACCACCCACTTGCCACCCTTCTTGTTCACGTCATCCTCCCAAATCGGGCGGATGTCCTTCTTGAAGAGGTGGTAGTCAGATACCACGGGAAGGGCCGAGGGTCGCTTCAGGTGCGAGTATATCTCCCAAAACTCCTCCGCCGTGTGCACGGTGGCAATGCCGTGCAGCGTCTGCTCGTACTCGATGAAGCCGTGGGCCTTGGAGATCGGTGGTCGATACCAGAAGGACCATCCTTCTTTGAGTGGGTGTGATTGAGGGGCGGCCGACAGAGCCGAGGATTCGGAGATGGATGCCATGCCAGGGGTTTTACCCACTGCCTTTGCAGAGTCCTTCGTCGGCCCAGGCTTGGCGACTACCGTCCCCATTGCCGAGTCGAATGGGTTGCCAGATGTCTTAGGCGTCTTAGCAGAGCCAAACGACGCGAAGGCTCCCGAGCCTAGGCCGAAGGCACTGGATGCGCCGCTGGTCGGGGATACCAGGGCGCTCCCGGGCGCTGAGGCATTGAACGGGTTGGATTTCCCTATGGATGGGTCGCCACCTTGGCGCTTCGAGAAGGAGGCATTGCGATTGAAGGAATCACCGTTGGAGGCTTGACCGGGCGTCGAGAGGGAGAGCTTGCCGTTGCTAGAGAGGGAAACGTGTTGGTTGAGCTAGACTTTACTATTTGGTGGCAGGTGAGGGAGAGACTTACTTTGTGCGGCGGGTCCATAGGTTATCCATCAAGACGGATCGCAACGGGAGTGCCTGGGAGCGGGAGTCGAGGGCGGGGAGTCGTCACCCGAAGACGTCTGGGAAACGAGGCGCGGAAGAAGAAAGAGGAGAGGACGTAAGCGTAGGGTGATATGAGCGTATGAGGCGATGCGGCGGCGGAGAGAAGTGCTGGGGTTTGAGGGAGGCTCGTGAAGTGTGACGATGGAGCACTCGGGCGTGGTGGGAGTCGACGGAGCAGTGAGGGGGAGGCGGCGGGCGGCGGGAAGGCGGATGACGAGGTACGGATGCGTTTAAAGATGTTTGTAATTGGAATTCGGTTGAGGATGTTCGGGTATCGAGAGTGAATGAGGTGGGCTGGAGTCGTTTTCGGTAGAGATGCGGCGGTGGTGGTGAAGCAGTTGTGAGGCGAGGATGGTGTTTTGGCTGTGGACGAGGTTCGAAGGGACAAAAGAATTCTGCCCACGTACCTGGAAAAAAAGAGTCGTTGAGGTAAAGTAAAGGTGGTGGAGTCTCTGTGAGGTACTATGGGGGTACTGCTACTGCTTCAGGCGTTGTTGGAGGTACAAGTGCGCGACTTGTTAGTTGGAGATCAAAGCCCTGGAAGCGTCCGCAGCCCCCCAAAAAAGCATCAGTCACGCCGATGAAGCCAGGTAAGGGCCGAACTGACACCCGCTGTACTTGGCTGTAACCTGTCCCCTCAGTGCCCCCCAAACCTCCTTCGTCAGTGGTCACAGGCCCAACAATTAGCGCCCTATCGCTTAGGCTCCTGGGGTCTTTGCTGGCGTCTGCAAAGTTCCACTGTGTCAGGCATTGCTTGTTGACAACTTCGTGGTTGAAGACAAACTTGTTGTCATCGCTGATAAATATCCAATTGAGCGTGTAGCAGTCTGGCTTTACGCGGGACGTTTTCGTTGCTACATGGGATTGCGCTTTACTAGACCGTCACTCAGGATCCAATCCCAGGACCGGTCTCCCGGGTCCAATCAGGGACCCGCCATGCTCCCGCGACGACATGAAGACAGGATCGTGTGACGTCCTTGATGGTTCCGACGGGAGTGTCACTCAAATGCCGGTGTACGAGTGCCGTTGCCCTGGGACCAGTGCGAAACTCAAAGCAACGCCCTCTGCATTTCAGTCATGAGTTCATTTGCGAAAACTCTCCGCGTCAACTCAAAAACCGCGAGTCATTAGCATACCGTTGAGACAAGTTGAGCCGGCGTTATTCTACTACGTACCTAGTAGAGGTCGAAAGCTCGGCAGGCGGCAACAGGCCATTGCTGAGATAGCTCCGGCTCCGAGTCAGTGACACGGAGATGGAAGTCCCAGACCCCCAGCCGAAATGTAAGCCGCCCCACTGGATCCGACGTCTTTCTTGCCCATGGAGCTGGGAGCATTTGCAATGCTTGGCAAATGGCTGATGAACAGTTCCATGCCCTTCAGCGACTATCGCCTTCAAAGAAGCCAACCAGCTACCAAGAACCGAAAGGGTTAATAAAACTACTAGTGATGAAAGCTCTCGACAGATGTGTCATGGAATAGATAGGCAGTCAACCCGTAACCATATGTGTCTCGGAAATCCTATGACGAGCATCAAATTGAGAGGTCGCAGCGGCTGGTGTCATGGCACCGTGCAGGGTCCCAAATCACAACCTCACCAACGTAGTCCGACCACGCTCCGAGAGCCATGATTGTATAGCGAGAGCACGAGAACTGATTCCCTTCTATAATTACGAGTCCCGTACATAT
The DNA here is from genome assembly GCA_029931735.1 of Dactylonectria alcacerensis. Classification (NCBI taxonomy): domain Eukaryota; kingdom Fungi; phylum Ascomycota; class Sordariomycetes; order Hypocreales; family Nectriaceae; genus Dactylonectria; species Dactylonectria alcacerensis. The sequence goes on from JAPMUZ010000004.1 coordinate 2,795,528, forward strand.
TTTCATGCTTCTTTTCCTCAACCCGTGTGTAAAAACCATCATGAGAGGTCACGCGCGCTTTGATCTCCTCTACCATGAGCTGCTCAATTCCCGTGCGGTGTATTAGTGCTGTGTAATACAAAGTACACATAACTAAAATCCAACGTGCATTCGCGAGGAAAGAGACCTTTCGGTACTTGTGGCTGCCTAATGGAACTCCCCACTTCCACAGCAGCCCACAGGCGGCCCCGCTTCGACAACCTCCCGACCACCTGCTTATCGGTGTTATCGCTCTCATCGCAGAAAAAAAATTATTGGATCCTGCAAAGCGCCTTTCATCAACCAACCAACCTTTGGCTTCAGTCTCGACTCGTTCCTCTCTCAACAAATCGCGAATCCCCCGCCTACTCCGTCGCAATGGCGCCCTCCCGAACGAGCACCGTCAAGAACAAGCATGCCGCCGCTAAGTCGGGCATCGCAAATAGTAAGGCCACCAAGCGTGGTCCTACCGATGGCATCGTCAAGTCCAAGTCGTCGGGGGGAAAGAAGGGTACCCTGCCGAACAAGCAAATCAAGGACAAGGGTCGCGATGCCCTCATCAAGAAGCTCCGTAACCCAAAGAAGCGCTCTTACACCGAGGAGGAGCTCGGCATCCCCAAACTCAACACCATCACCCCCGTCGGCGTCATCAAGCCCAAGGGAAAGAAGAAGGGCAAGGTCTTTGTCGATGACAGGGTATGCGCAATCGTCCTCTTTCTTCCAGCGAGGCCACGTCCTCCATTGATAAATGAACCACATTGCTAACGCAGGCTCCAACTACAGGAAGGCATGAACACGATTCTGGCGCTAGTCCAGGCGGAGAAGAACGGCCAGATCGAGTCCAAGATGATCAAGGCGCGCCAGATGGAGGAGATCCGCGAAGCCCGCAAGCTCGAGGCCGAGAAGAAGGATCAAGAGAGAGATTCGAAGATGGAGTCCGCCAAGGACGCCTTAAGGAAGAAGCGCAAGCGCAAGTCTGCTGGCGATGCTGAGGACAACCTCAAGGACGTGTCTGCCACAGGCACCAAAGCCGGTAAGCCCAAGAACAAGAAGCGAGTTTCGTTTGCTTGATTGGGAAAACCAAAAAAAAAATACAAAAAAGTTATAGTGCGGATGGGGTGTGGCATTGCATTGTTTGGCGCTCGGAGTTGGGCCTAGGAGTTGGAAGAGGTCTTGTTAATTGTTTCGGCTCGACATGACATATGAGATGACAGAAGCTGAAGCTGGTGTTCTTTAACGGAAATACCGTTCAATACATTCATCCAAAAGATCAACATAGTGCCACGGTCTATCATCTGTGGGTTGTTCATTCCATCTATGTGTATGTATGTACAAGAGTCTATATCTACTATGCTACAGGTGTCTCAGATATTGCAAACATTATGAGCAATCACTGCTCCCAACCGTCCCAATGCGCAGCGGCGACGTTCAACACTATCAATTACTGCTTCAAGATCATCATCTTGCGCCGCATTGGCACGTACCCGTGCCCAACCGTCGCCGCACTTGCGTCGGCGGCCCCCTGCTTCGGCGCCAGGCTGTCCAAATCCGTTTTGAAGGCAAGGTGGTTCAGGAAGTTGGCCAGCGGGCGGGTGAACCATCGACCACCGCCAATCTCAAACCAGCAGAGGTGACCGCCTAGCGAGGTGGTGAGGAGGACGGTGTTGGGGTTCAGCTCAAACTCTTCAAAGGGGATGGCATCCTTGATGGCAATCTATCAACCGAGTCAGAAAGGGAACCTCGAACGGTTATATGAGAGAGAACTCACAGGGTCATCAGTGGAGTTGATGGCAAGGAAGGGGATTTGGATGGAGAGAACTGCATCGGTGGACGATGCGTCCCGGTAGTAAGCGTACTCGGTGGGATACCCCCAAGTCGGGCACCTAAACACAAATTAGTCTCAGTCTTAGTCTCAGTCTTGGTCTCAGTCTTGGTCTCAGCCTCAGTGGTAGGAGTTGGAAAAACGTACTGGATGAGCCGGTCGAACTCGTTCAGATAGGTGATGTCCAAGACGGAGTCAACGTCAACATTGCTGTACTTCTCCAGCTCCGCTCGGTGCGTCCGCGCCAGATCCTTCAAAGAACCTAATATGTATCAGCAAATGTGAAATTGGTGTCATCATCGGGCATACTCACTGCCCATAATGCGCAGATAAACTTCTCTGCTGAAATAATTGCTCTGGAGCATCTTGCTTGAGACCTCGAGGTTAAAAGGGTTTGAACACGCAACGGCCGCTTTCAACACACAGTTGGCGCCCTCCTCACCACAGTACTGCAACATAGTGAGTCTTCCAGGTCGACCAAAGCCGAAGCTAGCTAAATTTTCGACTTACATTAGTGAGCATGTTAGCACCGAGGGAGAATCCTAAACCAAATAGCGGGCGGTTGGGATACTTCTCCGTTAGCCACTTGATAGTCTGCAGTGTAAAGCGGTCAGCAACAGGTCGCATATTCCATAGCCAGCGCCCTTACTTGTCGAACATCCCACGTCGCGCGCGCATTGTACAGCACGCCGCTGGTGATTTTGCTCCGAGCGCATCCTCGAAAGTTGACCACACAGGCTTCCCAGCCGCCCTCACCGACCAACGGCGCAATAGCATGCCTCAAATACACCTCGTGAGAACCGCCTGAGAGTCCATGCAGCACGACCAACATGGGCTTGTTGTCGTCGGAACCCATATTTTGCAGCTCGTCGTCGGTGTAGTAGACGGTGCGACGCCACAAGGTTTCATCCACGCCATCATGGGGGTCGACGACAAAGTCGACGGCAAATGTACCGTGATACATCTCGTGATCGGCATCAAAGATCTTTCGCTTGTAGTAAATCTTGGGGCCAGCCGGCCGAGTGGCCGTCCACATGGTCTGGAGGTGGCCATTGAAGAGCAAAGGGTTGAGGTTGCAGGGCGGTGTGACTTGCTCGCAGATCTTGAGCAGGTCGCTTTCGGTGCCGTCCTTTTCGCGAACCATCCGGGGGGACGGCGCATGGGTAAAGTTGATCTCAGCTTGACCGAACCACTCCATGACGCGGCAACGATAAATGAGAAAGGGGTTGTCCAAATGGGATGGATTTTACTGTGGTGAGGTTCAGGTACCGGCACGAAGAGGTATCTGGAGAATCCGTATCCAGATGTGCGGCGAGGTTACACTGAGGCGGAATACGAGGGATCGCGAAGAGGGTTCGATGGAACGTCACCTAAGTAGGAGGAGCAGATGGATGTTTATTTAATACATGACCGACCAGCGTCAAGAACGGTAACACTGTGGATCGCCCCCCCGAAGCCCGGCCGCTCCAGCGCCGGGATCAGGTCACACTATGCAGAAAAACCTAGGAAACAAATAATAATAACAACGCAGCTGGATTTGCTAGGTTTCAGGGTCCTGAACTCTTTCTCGCCACTGTTCGGCCATGACAGCCAAACGTCCAAATTCGAATAATGGACCCGAGCAGGCGTCGGTTGATATCAGCAAGAGCCAATCGAATCAGCGCTTGCGCCTTCGGTGCATTTTTTCAAGGTCTGGCTCGGGCTTGTTTTGCGACCCGGCGCCGTGCAGGTGAGTTGCAAGTGCATATCGGTGTGGGTCACTAGCTAGAGGAGCCGAGGCAGGATTCTTGGTTACCTATTTGCCTACCTACCTTGGTATGAAATTCTTGGAGGGTACGTAGGTGAATTTTATCTACTACGTACGGGCTCGCCTAATACTTCAGCAACATAGCAAAAGGCTCGTGAAAAATGATTCCACCTGAGATCCAGGCTTTCGTCTCCTAATTACTTTATCCTCTACCTCATTTGTTCAAGGTTATAAATAACTTTGTAACGGATACCTCTTCTTAAAAAGAACAATCAACTCATAGATTGCCCGCAGAACTGGAATGCACTGACACTGACATGGCGGTCAGGTCCCACCTTGCACTTCCGGTCAGTCACGTGATCGACGGCTCCTTCAGGCTCTTCTCAGAAATCCCACAATCATGATCAACCAGCCCTCCTGCACCGATCCGTCATCGCCTAACCTTGGGTCTGGCACCTACCCCGCTGCCCGTTATACGGCATCATGTTTGAACTGAAAGATCTTTTAGAAATGCACTGGATGGCCTGCCATGTCTGTCGCTCCAACCGCCGCCTGCGCGAAATAGGGTGATGCCACCCACTCGAGCAGGTCATCCGACGCCTTCGCTTTCTCCGGCCATCCGAATTTTGACTTCGACGCCCAACGATCCCACTCCTTTACTCTCCAAACTTACGCCTGTCTAAAACATGATCCTCACCAACCCCTAGTACATGGTCATGGTAGGGTTTGTTGCAATCTAGCAGGCAAACGAATTAGAGTTGAAGGAGAGAAGGCGGGCTCAGCACTCTGTCGACGGGCAACACCAACAAACAAAGAGGAAGATGGCGGTCCACGGTCACCGCGACACGTCCAAATTAACTTGACAGACTGGCACAGGCTCCTGTGGACCACTCTCATCTGGGAACGTGTAGTTGATTCACGATCTATCCAACATCTGACACACAGCACATGATCAAGCTGGTTGCCTACCCATTTCTTGGGAGGCTGCAGGAAATGAATGTCGCCAGGTACCCGCCAGCCCAAGCGTCGCAGCTCACAGGTTGCGGAACCTGGAGTCGCCAGGAAGGCAGATCGTACCCGGCTTACACGGCTTCATGTCCAGTCGGAAATATGGGTGGCAAGCTCTCTTAGGGAAGCGCAGTTGCCCGCACGCTCCTTTTTGGAGTCGCAGAGGGCCGGCCCCGAAATGGATGTTGCATGCCATCAGTTGGAGCGCGGTGCGTTTGACAGCACCGTGATGGACAAAACGGCCTTGGGGCGGCTTAGAATGGTGGCGTTGAAAAGGCTTCACCGCACCACCATTGATGTGCATGCGCTGCCTGTTGCGCGGAGGGCCTCTATCACGCGAGGATGGAAGGGATCTCGGGGTCCATCGTAAATCATCCGCAAGGATTCGTATGTAGTACCTCTTCGCGGGTTTTGAGCCCGCCATCTTGAGCCAACGGTCGTGGTTCTCTGCTGGTGGAACCTAGGGCAATAGTCCAACCGATTCGCAGCGCAACCCTGTCCAGGTTGAGACACCTGGCATCTGCACTTTTTCGGCTGAGGGACAGATGGGAGAGAAACGCAGGTGCGCAAGCAAAGAAAAGAGGAGAAGGGGAGGCTGGCGAAGAAGCAAGTCTGCAAGTGCACGCAAGGTTCTCGTCACATCAGCCAATCCCAGTCTGAGATTCCGAGACACAGGACTCGAGATTCACGGCTCGAGATCAAAGGCTCGAGGCTCAAGGCTCAACTGTTCCAGGCGCCTTCATCAAAGGCTCTGACGCGCCTGGTGCACAGTTTACGAGACTCTGGTACGGCGGGTTTTCAGCCGCCACTCACAGGGCCAACGCACTCGCTCGTTCTGATCGGCAGAGCACACCACCCACCACTGCCACTCACCACTGTTCACAACCCTCCAACAGCCAACCTCACAGGCAGACGTTCTGAGCGCTGCCCACACTGACCACACAATTTACCCTTCCTGCGACTCTTGCTGCAACTCTCTGTCATTGCCTGCATGAGGATTTTCAGCACTTCAAGACGATCTGACAGCGACGGAATAGCTCCTGTCCCCCGCAATAGCTGCTGCACGGTCGTTGTTGGTAGCTGCTGATAGCGGGTCGCGAGCCACCCTTGTCGCCCGGCTAAGGTACGGCGATTTAACTGTGCGAGGACTAAAAACTCAACCTAGCTGCCCATCATGAAGCAGCAGCACCAGCCCAAGTCTAAGCCTCCGCGTCGACCTCGATATGCTGCCATGAGAGCCGACCAAAGAGCTGATGACCAAGGAGAACGGGCTCGAACCGAGCGAGGAATGAAGTCTTCGCCTCGACCAGCATCTCCCCGCGAGCCCCGCCACGCTCCCGACTCTAGGGCCCGCCATCGCCCTGTGAACCAGCCTGAGCCTTCTTCCCACCGTCGCCACCATTCTCGTGATCGCAGCCGTGATCGTGGTCGTGGCCGTGACCGAGACCGTGACCGAGAACAACATCCTTTGTCCGAACCAACGCGCCGAGCTGCCGAGACCGACGACCTGATCCCCCGGTACCGAGCTGGGAGGGACCGAAACCGCGACGCCTCTGACAAGCCTCGTCGCCGAAGTCGATCCCGCTCTCGAAGCCGGGACCGCGGCGGCCGCGACTCCCCGAGCAAACGTCACCGGAGCCGCAGCGCCTCTCTAACCTCTTCCCATCGCAAGAGGTCGCGGCGAGATCGAAGCCCACGGTCGAGGGCGCGGGACTACAGCCCCGAGTCCACCTCTAGGAAACACGGGCATTACTCATCCCGTGACCGACGGAAGTCATCACCACGTCGCCACGTTCGCTCTCCTAAATCGCCGTCGCGAGTTGACGAGACCCAATCCCGTTCAGCACGTCGTTCTCGATCCCGTTCGCCGCTGAGAGCGGACACGGGATCACGCCGAACCGACCGTGAATCCCGGTCCGATAAACCACGCCACCAATCACGAAGCCGCTCTGCTGCATCTGAGCGACCAAACCCGTTATCCCATCGAACCGGCCCTTCGTCTCGTGGGGACTATCCTGAAACATCGTCAAACTCGACTCGGGATCGAGCTCCCGATTCTGAGCGCAGGTCTTCTCAGCGGCCCGCACCGCCACGATCACCCAAGGCTGGTCGAGACCGAAGACATCGGGACGAGTCCCTAGACCGGCGACATTCCTCCAAGTCGGACATTGACGAAGATATGACTTCCAGGGGTAGCCATCGGGGAGGGTACAAGGCCGTCTACTCTCATAAGTCGCACCATGGAGGTGATCCTAAGGGATACTCTCAGTCTCCTCAAGCCGGGGGATCTTATCAAACCTCCCCATCACAATCGCCTTATGGGGCGAACCGTAACGGATGGAGTAACCAACAATATTCTCCCCAACAGTACGTACATCACTTTACTCCCGGATACCCATACTAACAATTCACATAGGCAATACTCAGCCCAACACTCTCATGGTGGAAACTATGGTCCCTCGAATGGTCCTTCAGGATCTTATCATGCCAACGCTACTCATTCTCCTCCTCACACAGCCCCCAGCGGACCCATGCAGCAATATCCGCAGGGTAATTACCGTGGAGGGTATCGCGGTGGCGGTTTCCGCGGCGGTGGTTTCCCTGGCCGAGGAGGTCATCGAGCCGGTTTCAAAAATGCACATTGGAGTTCTGGGAACCAGGGACCGGCGCGAGGCTATCATGAAGATTCCAACAATGGACGTTTCAACAGCTCGAACACGCAGGTTGATGGCGGCGACGGCAACCCAGACGCAATGGATATTGATCCCACTAACAAAGAGCAAGAAGGCGAGAATGAGGCGATGTCGCCTCCCAGCCGGCAGCCTCCTGCTGGACAGGGGTCACAGTCACAAGCCGGATCATCTGGCAAATTCAGCTTCGCCTTCAAGCCGTCCAAACCGACCCCAGCAGCTCCGAAGCCTGAGATATCACAAAAGTTTAATGCGGCTCCGCAGCGAAGAGAACCCATCAAGGAGAACCGAGACCGGGACCAGGACCATGAACCACCTCGAAGCGCACCAACTGAGCCTGCCTCAGCACGTTCACGACATGAGTTCCGCAACCCCCCAGATAGACCCAGGGCTGTCACAGTAAGGATGCGCAAGGTCAAGAAGATGATGAAGCGGTTGAAGCCTCGACCGACGCTCCCAGCCGACCTGGTGAATTCGGAATCCGTCTTCTTCAGGAAGCCTGGAAACGAATCTGTCGTTGGCTCAGGAACATACGGAAAGGTCTTCAAAGGTCTCAACGTCTACACCAAAGGTCTAGTGGCACTGAAACGAATCCGCATGGAGGGAGAAAGAGATGGATTTCCGGTCACTGCTGTTCGAGAGATCAAATTGCTACAATCTCTCCGGCACATCAACATCGTCAACCTACAAGAAGTCATGGTGGAAAAGAACGACTGCTTCATGGTCTTTGAGTACATGTCGCATGATCTCACTGGTCTACTGAATCACCCCTCGTTCAAACTAGATGCCGCCCAGAAGAAGCATCTCGCAAAGCAGCTATTCGAAGGGTTAGATTACCTTCACACCAGAGGTGTCCTCCACCGGGACATCAAGGCTGCCAACATCCTCGTTAGCAACGAAGGTATCCTCAAGCTGGCTGATTTCGGTCTCGCACGGTTTTACGCCAAACGACACCAGCTTGATTATACTAATCGAGTCATCACCATCTGGTATCGGTCACCGGAACTGTTACTGGGAGAAACTAAGTACACTGCTGCAGTCGATGTTTGGAGCGCAGCGTGTGTGATGGTTGAAATCTTCACACGCAATGCCATCTTCACCGGCGACGGAACCGAGTTGAGTCAACTAGAGAAGATTTATAACATCTTGGGGACGCCGAATCGCCATGAGTGGCCTGGCCTTGTTGAGATGGCATGGTTTGAGCTGCTTCGCCCAACCGCCAAGCGAAAGAACGTCTTCGCAGAGAAGTACCGGGAGAGGATAACCGAGGCCGGCTTTGATTTGTTGTCTGCCATGTTCCGCTACGATCCTGCGAAACGACCCAACGCCGCCGAGGTGCTGGAGCATCGTTATTTCACGACAGAGGAACCTTCTCCACGCCAGGCAATAGAGTAAGTTACCAATTTTTTCACCCATAGCCTCAGTCGTAACAGAGCAGCTAACCAGCCATTGCTAGACTCGCAAACATTGATGGGGACTGGCACGAGTTTGAGTCCAAGGCACTCCGCAAGGAAAATGAGCGTCGGGATCGTGAGGCCCGCAAAGCTGCTAAGGAGGCCATGTCCCGGGACAAGGGCAAGGAGAAGGAGAAGGACAAAAAGCGCGCCAACGAAGAGGGCGATCAGGAACGGGATTCGAAGCGTGTCCATGTCAACAAGGACCAGTCGACCAAGACTACCTCGAAAGAGGTCACTTCCACTGTCGACAAGGCATAAGCTCGGCCATACCAGATGGTAAACCAATTATGTGTCCCAACGCCATGTTGGGTGTTGGTCTGCATCTTTCTCTTGACTCATTGGCACTGATCGACGTGGTCTCTCCAATTTTGCCCGGGGATCCATCGATTCCAGCTTCCCTTCTTCGCAGACCAACGGCTATTCTTCTGTTTTCTTATTTATTATCCGGGGGATCAGCGTTTGCCTACACAACTACTACGTATGAACTTTTGATAGCGAATCGGTGGTTTGATCTTCACTTTTTGGGTTGGCTTTGGCTTGGGCCTCTGGCATGACATATCAACGACATGGCATGACATGGCGAGGTGGAATGGTCTCGCATTGGGATGGGGTCGGAATGGGATTGGGCAAGTGGTGGTTGAGTCGATTTATTCTCTGAGCCGTGTAATATACCTATATCTGGCCGGGCACATTAGACGAAGCTGCAAGAGGGCCATCCAACCCATCACAAGAATGGGAATCTTAATATGAAATATGTTACAAGGTGGTGTCCCCCCCCCCAAGTCAAATGTCAAATCTTAAGTCAGACGCGTGTCAATGAAGTGGCGCGTTGGTTCAGGGTTTGAAGCCAACTCCGTGTGTTTAGTATTCTCGAATCCTCATCCGTCAAGATCTTAATCTCACAAGCCATTAAAACACAGCCATTCTTTCTGGCTCTTCAACCTCCTCTTCATTGTAAATCGCCCTTCCAGAGGTCCATTCTGTATTCGATCTGATATCACTTTTTTCCGCCCCGCCCCATCTCCTGTAACCATGTGTTTGTTGTGCCTCGTAAGTTCGTAAAATGTCATCAACGTCGTAACCGGTCATTCATATTTTTGTGTTCAGATGAAATAGAGCTCAGAGGTGAAAGAAAATCGGGTGCTGAAGTTCCCTCACACCAGTTTCAACCAATTATCACATATCGTGATATTGCGATCTATGGGCAGTGTCTGTGGTGGCAGCACCTGCCGACCAGCCAGCCAGGCTCAAGTTGACCACGTGCAATATTCCATACTTGATGTAACTATCACATCTGGAGAGTGCTGTGTTCCTCTCGTGTAATTTTTGTGTAGCTTAGGGATAGGCAGTAGCCTCGATACCTTTCCCTTTGACGTCAGTCGATTTGAGGAGCTCTCGCAAGCTTCCCTCTGCACGACCCCTGGAGGTGGATGACGACTCCGAGGGACGCCATGTCATCCAGCCGCTGAGTGTCGATATAATGCTGTTCCTATGGTTTGGAGAGTCCACGGGCGGCATGGATCCATTCACAATAGGTTGAGCGGGACCTTGAGGCGAAACGAGCTTTCTCTTGGGAGTTCGGTGCTCCTTCTGTGGTGGCTCGGGAGCAGTGCGAATTTCGAGTTGACTGCTCGATGTCCGGGGATGAGCTGGCTCGCTCACTAGACCAATCGCCGAGTTTCTGGGAGAAGTTGTGTCGCAAAGGACCAGGCTCTGCCGGGAGCCGTCGATGAGGGCCAGTGAACCGGACCGTCTCGCACGAGGTATCCTGGGTGGAGAACCATCCACTTGAGATGGATTGGCTTCAGAACCATTCTGAGAAGACTTTGATGATCCGTTCCTTGATCCTTTTCTCGCGGCCCTACCACGGACTTCCTCGGCAATCTCAGCCGCCGATCTCTTCTTGGATTTATCCTCGTCAGAAGACCGGCTGGAGGACATGATGGTTTCGAGCGTTCCCATGGCCCGGCTGTTTCTCCTCACGCCCATTGGTCGCCTCCTCTGGCGTCTCATGTTCCTCTCATCGTCAGACGAAACAACCTGGAGCGTAGGTCCCTGGGAATCTTGAGATTGGACGCCTTCCGCCAAAAATGAGGTGCCTGAGCCGTGAGGAGCATAGTGCACCTCGTACTGGTTACTCAGTGAATACCGAGACTTGGCACATATCTCAGCGATCCGGTCCAGATCAGCGTTAATGTCAGTACCAGGGTTTTCATCTTCTAAATGAGCCATGAAGCTTTTGAAGCGGAAGGCGTCCACTGGCGGGAGTTTGGCCTCCTCGGGTCCATCGAGTCGTTTCTTGGCGCGAGTCCGAGCCATGGTCCCCAGCATTCCATTCCTGGCAGGTGTGAGACTAGCAGTAAAGGGAAGCACACGCCTAACAATGGCAGCCGGTCCTCCACTGTCTGACACGGCTGTGCGAGCGCCTCCACCGTTGACAATGATCACACCACGATCAGTACTTATAGGTCGACTCGGCAAAGGCGAATAGTAGCTACGGACTATGACGGGCTGTGAGTAAGTGGCGTTCTGAGCACCGGTAGATTTTGCGTAGCGGTGACGGCTGGGGAAGTTGTGATTGAACTCGCGAAGGGCCGAGGTACGGTCCCGGGCCGTCGAATCGTCCACGGGGATGGGTTTGCCTTCTGCAGTTGAGGGGACGAGACTGGTCGAGGAGGCGTTGGACTGGAAGAGCGGCGGGAAAGAGAATGGGAGGGATTGTCGACGAGGTTTGGCTGGGCTTAGGCCGGACGAGGTGGAGACGGCGTTAGAGGCGACAGTGGAGGCAGGTGGGTGAGGGCGATGGTAAGGCGGAGGAGGTTGTCCGGGGGCTTGAGACGGAGGTTGACCCGTAGAAGGCATCTTGGAAAGGCGTCGCCGACCGATCTGGAAGAGCGGGTATATATATATATATATATATATATATATAAGTGGCGGTGCGGCGGTAGTTCAGTGGAGCATTGAGGTCGAGACGCGGCACAGGTTACACGTCAAGATGTCGTCAAGGGGAAAGGGTGTGCGTAGGCGGCGATGATCTGGCAGTAGTGGCAGTTCGTTGTCTGTGGTTGACCAGCATGCAGCTGGGTAGCTAGATAGCAGATGTCGTCGACTGAGAGCGGCAGGACGTCCAGGGAGAGCGGAAGTGGAAGGTCAAGGAAGGGGGGGAGTGGAGAGGGAGAGAGCAGCTGGAACCATTCAGATCATGCTGGCCAGCAGCTGGACGACAGAACGAAGAAGGGAGGGAGAGATTCTGGGCTGGCGTTGTCGTCTTGGTCGTTTGACTATCGGCAGGGCGTCTGGACTGTCTTCTGCGATGCGATGCGCTGCCACGACGCGATGGTGGAGACGATGGGATGGGACGCAGGATGCAAAAAAACGGTGGGCAAAGGACGTTAAAAAGAGATAACAGGTGCCAAGTACGCAGTACCCGGGATTGCCGCTTGCTCTGGTAGGTGCGCGGTGCAAGCAGGCACGACACAGAGGTATGAAGTACACAGGCTCTCTTCCACGGGAAGGAGCAGTGACAAGGGGAGGAAGGGCAAGTACGCCCACGGTCGAGGCCGAGGAAGGAAACGATGGGTGGGTCTTTTCCCGGGGGTTGCTGGCGGGCGGCAGGTGAGACACGACGACGGATGGAAGCAAGAGCGGAGATCGTTTTTAGAGGAAGGCAGATGGGAGGCAAAAGGGGGGGCGAGAACACAGGGGGGACGTGGGGGGTTTGGATTTGATCCCTCCTCTGCACTTTGCGTTGTCTGCTGCGGTGCTCTCTCGTCCTGCTGCTGCTGAATAAAAAAAACCTGAAAGGTGAATGGGGAATAAATGCATACCCAGGTAGCTAAGAGACGCGAGATGCACGAGTGTCGTGGCTATCGTCCAGAGGGTGATGCCCCGTCCGTCCCGGCCCCGCGCTGCTCGTGATTGGCTCCACACTTGAATAGTCCCTCCCAGGAATGCACCACACACCACCACCGTTACCACTAATTACCACCCCGACCGCTCGCCGCTTGACCTCCAACTAAAAAATAAAAACCTACCCTTCAAGCCAGGCGTGCCATTGGCGAAAGAGCCAAGGAGGGGGCACAGAGTACTTTGTACGACAGGCTCGGTGTGATGTGGCTCAAATCAACGCCCTCCGTTCGCCTTCGCCGCTTTGGGTTTGTCCCCGGACGGTAAAGATACTGTTGAGACTTGATGAGACCGGCTCGCCGCCGGCGACGAAGAAAATGCTTTTTCCTCGACAAGCCTCGCACTAAGGCAGAGAGGGATCAACGAACATGTACAGTACCCAGCCAACTAGTTATCGAAAAAGCTGAGAACTGACCGACCGTCCATCCTCTCCAATTGCCGCTCTGGCTAGTGATTCAGAGCGAAAACCTACACCGGCTCTGATCCCCCCTTTGCCCACAACCTGCCGCTTGGATCGTTTCCAATTGGTCTAAACTATCACCAGTGACAACACATCCATCGACCCGTCCCTGTCATAGTACCTTTTCCTGCTCAATGAATGGGTGCATACCATTTCCAGTACCGTACATGATGAGCAATCCTGCCAGTCTATTAGTCCCATCTTGGCTATACAACGCGGGGGGCTTCAATGTTCAACGCCCAGCTCCGGCCGAACCTCCGCATCCCTCCACAGATGAGATGATTGGCATCTTCAAAACCTGGCCCTTTCTCCCCGCCGCGGATGTGCATCCCAAGGTAAACACCTCCGCGTAACCGTACGTATACGCACATATCTAGTGACCAACAAGAGAGGCTGTATTGAGTCTTGTTCAATGCGCTGTACGTCCAGCTTGCTCTGCATCTTCGTCCCCTGGTGCCGAAGGTAACTAACCCTTTGACACACCCTGTAAGACCGCAGCCAGCCGAACATTGCCATGTCGTCAACAGCACGTCCGGTCGACCCCCATTTCCGGACCACCAGCAACCGTCTCTACAGGCATTCCCTGTCTCCGGGCGGCTTGAAAATGTCTTGTTTTGCTTATTAATGCCCGTGGCGCTGCTGCATGCATCGCGGCGTGATGGTGGCACCCGTCGTGTCATTGCCAACTCAGTCTACAGGGTCGCACCCGGATTCGCTGGCTGCATTTATCGCCTCGCCGCCCACCCCTTCTTCACACTTGGGCCATATTTGGCAATTCATCTGGCTAAAAGCACCTCGGTTCGAAACCGTTTGCCCGGCGATTTGCATAATTCATGATATTGACCTTGGTCTCTGACACACAGAAGATGTGATGATGTCCGCCTCGGTACGCCTGCGTGTGCCTATCGTACATGACTCTAGCAACACGTGATAATATCCGCTACTACCCCTACGATCGTGCCTTGGTTCCATTCACCTTTCGGTGCATCCAGCGGCGTTAATGTGACCTTTGGCTTCCTCAACTCGGCCCTCGATTAACGTGGGTTACTTGAGGATGAGCATATCCCTTTAAGCTGTGGTCTGAACAATCGTTCCGTAGCCCTGTCCACCGGTCTGGATATGATCCGAGTACACACCCGGGGCCGGGCCCGTAGCGAAACGACCTTCGCGAGCTTGCTCCCGCCGATCATAGTACACATACTCGAGGTAGAAGGCGTGGATGTGGCCCGGCAAATAGCCCAGGAGTGTCAGGCAAATGTTGATAAAGAGGTCTAGCCACACGTGTCAGCCAGCTGGCCCTCCTGCGGCCGTGGCCACTCAGGAATGTTCCCCAGTCACGGAAAAAAGAGGTCAAACTTACCCATGCCGCATCCTGCGACAGCCCAGGCTCCGATGGGAGGGACTGGAGACGATCAGTTAGCTACTGATGCATGGTCCATACCCCGCGCCCTGTCCTCACTGCGACTTCAGGTTAAGGAGGGGGATGACGTACACAAGATCGTGATGAGGACGAGAAAGACGGCGGATACGGCACCCATTTTGGCGGTTGCGTGTTTGTGTTGATCGATCAGATCAGACGCGAGTGAGCTGTTGTGTGCTGTGATTGTGCGGGGTTGTGCGAGAAGTTGTAAACGTGCACTGTCTCGATCGAGGAAAATGACGAATGTCTTGCAGGAGAGAAACTGTGCAAAGCAACTTCAGAGGGAAGGTTGTCGTATATTTCTACTTTTCATCACAAACGTACAAGGCTCTCCGCCGCGTAACCCGGCGTAACGTGATGGCGTTCCAAAGCAAGACCAAGGTGCCTCAGGGCGTGACGTGGTGGCAGGCCGATGACGTAGGCCAACAAGGCGATAAGGTAAGTACGTGAGTAGCCCAATGGCGATGCCTGATTCTTCTTTTCTTTGCTCAACACAATGCTCCCAAGTTAATTCCTTCTTTACGACAGTTGAGGGAAGCTTATGACTCTTCTAGCAAAGTCAATTGATGCCGTAGTGTAGAGTCTAAGACGAGCTGTCTGCGTAGAGGACATCATGGTTTCTTAGCCAAAACACAGCCATGTTGAACAACACTGGTGCATTGCTCTTGGCGCACCGAGTCGTAACTATGACTCCCAACGTTAGGTGTGTCTCTCATCAAATCGGGGCTTTTCCTCACCTGACAAGGACTCGCACATAGCACCTGGCTATTTTCGGGTTACAGTGCCTTGTGGTGGGAGATGCAACCGTCACCTGCGTCATCTCCCTTGTGCGAGGTGAAAATAACCGCCGTTGGGGCCGCATCACCGTAGCACTTGATGAGCCTGGATGCATCCACTCCGATCTCGCCCCGTTCCGTTCGGCCACGGTCTTGAAGACAAGAACGTATCAAGTTAGATGCCTCCCGTGAGTATGCACAGGCATGTGGCTTTCTGAGACAGCATACTGTGCGTGCTCCTTTGCCAATCGCGTTATTCTTGAAGGCTGCCTACTGCCTAAAAATAGACACCTCCAGGGCCGAAGGGCATGGCTTGTGCTGTCTTTCCCGAGACATAATATAAATCCCTGCAGGAAGAATAATACGCGATAGTAATCAACATTATCATCACATGTTATGGGGATTTGTCCAGTAGTTTGATAGAGGTAATTAGATACGCCCTGCCACGCATAGAGGAGTCGAACGAAATGAACTCGAGAACAATGTAGGGTCTTTTCGGATCGTAGTGTTGCACAAGGCTCTTGGCTCTCAACTAGGAATTTGCACGAAATGCTCTCTCCTCGTAAGCGCTCAGCAGCTAGTGATATGGCAATCTCGGGACCGTTTATCAATGAGCGCGAAATGCTGAGCAATTGTCAACTGGAAATGAAGCCCGCAAGCGCCAAACTTAGAGGATCCGGGGTCTATGTTCTCTTCGGCCAGCGGTTTTCACAAGAGAACGACTTTATTACGTACTGTACTTAGTAGAAGACCATTGGCAAGGATGACAGGTCCCAGCCCGTCGGCTTGGATCCATGGGTATCTCGACGTTCCCGCTTCCGCGCCAGCGACGGGATGCACCCCAGGGAATTCTCCAGCGGAGGTAGCTCCAGGGGCTGAGGAGGGTAGTGTGAGTGATTCAGGGCATGCTGGACTTTCGCAGCCAGTTTCATCCGATGCGGAGAATAAGCCGCCGGTTGATGGGTCGAGGTGGTAGTTGCAACCGTACTTCTACCCTTGATATCGCCTGCGGATTCGTTCTTGAGCCTGTAAGCTTCTTGGTGTCCGACATAACAGGGCAAGTCTGTGGTTTCGGCGGGCTACACGTCGCGGCCATGCAAAATGATAAGAATCGCCGGCGGAGAGGACTTGGCGAATGTGATATTCTAGAAGCTTTGCCTGGGGTCTTGTCGCCCTGGAGAATCTCATTGCGAATCTGGGTTCAACCCCCTGAGTATGTACATAGTGCGGATGAGGAACATCAACGGTTGAATCGGGGTGTCTTGAAAGCCGTCCGTCCGAACGAACGAGAAGGACAAACTACTTTGCGGTTTGACAAGCGGGGCCATGTGTTCCGGCATATGGTGAAATAGAGACGCTGACCTGGGCATACGTAGTAGCTCATGATACATCTCATACATGAGACAGATCAAAATCTCGGTGTTGCTTTTTGATGTTGGTTGTCATGGTGGCCAGGCAAGGAGGGGGCAGCGACATCATTGTGGACTGATGTCGACGGAGCGAGATGACACCTCACCCAAGTCGGCAAGTCGAGTCTCCGCAATGGTGGGACTCATCTGCAAGGCCGACTTTTTGACATTTCTGGTCCATCTTGGTAAGTTCCAGTACTTACAGTATTTGCGTACGAATGCGTGGCTGAGGAGAAGGCGGTTTGTTGTCTCATCGAAAGACTTGCGCCTCACACGTGGGGAACCAGAGAATGGCTTAGTCTTGAGGGGTGTGGTCGACATGGGGAATAGGTGGGAGAGGCTGCATCACAGGTTTGGTTCGTGTTTCGTCTCATCAGATGGTATTGTCGAGGAAGTGTCGGGTTTGTACAGTACGTTGGATTCATATCGGCCACTGTACAGTAGTGGTCTACAGATAGATGGATACCAAGCCAACATCTCCTGCTGACTTCGGTGCGAGTGTGACATATTATCAATTAGTAGGTACTGTACAACACAGAGGGGATAAGCCGTCAGCTTGTTCCCTTCGTTCCCTATTCACACGAGAGGGGCTTGGCCTGGGACAAGTGGTGTGTCTGTCTTGACGTTGATGTGTGTGTGGGTGGTCCCGTTTGGGGTCGCGCGGGTACGGCGGGAAAATGATTGATGATCCAGCCATCTGGCCAGCCGTGGAAGGCGTGAAGAGGTGGATGAGATAGGTACGTCCGTAGGCACTTTGGCTCGGATATTTGGAATTCGTTTGCTGCTCCATATCGATATCCTGCGGAAGCCGTGGGAAAAGAGGCCGCCGGGAGATGACGGCAAACGGCAGCCAGCTTGTTGACTCGTCGACTCGCCGAGCCTTGAGACTAACGCTGTGCAATCGGGCAAATGTGAAGTGTGTGTGCCTGTGTGCATATGCAGGCGTTTGTGTGCGTTGTGTGGCACGACGAGGCATCTAATTAGTTACTGTACCGGGCTGTCTTGGACACTGTGATAATTACTAATAAATGACAACGGGTGAGGGAATTGGGAGGGCGTCCATCATCAGTGGTCAATTGTAACGAGCACGATTTCGCCTCGTCTCCTTCATGGCAACCCTCCACCTGAACCAGTCGCCCGTGCACATTTTCAGGCCTGTAGGCTGTAGCAGGGAGCAGGGAGGAGTAGCAGATGGGACAATGTCACCTCATCTCGCCTCGTGGTGTTTGTGACCGACGACTGACGCACGTATCGTCTTGAGAGCATGCATTCGTGTCGTTGCCCGAGTGTCATTGACGAGTAAACGTACCATGATTGATCGAGCAACAAACCAAGGAGCGTGGTGCGTAAGTATCAAGATGCGATGCCAGATGTTGTGGTGTCACAGTTGACATGTTGAGTAAGAAGCCCTAGCCGGCTTGGAGAGAGAGGATGGAAGACGGACGGATGCGTGTCGTTGCCCCCAAAAAGTAGGGGTAGGATGGTAGGATGGTAGGATGATGGGAAACAGGGTAGTACTTTGCGGATTCACTTGGTTTGCCGCATGGCCACAAGTACCAGGGCGAACAAGTTGCCTTCATCCCCATCATGAATGGCATCTTCGGTCCGCAACGTGCTGGAGGGCCACCTAACAACGTCTGGGTTTCTCGCAGGTGCTCCACTGGAAGGCTTAGGACAGGGCGGCGTGGTTGACCTGGGCGTCGGGTCACAGGGGCCCTAGGCGGTTTGGGCCCATCCCCGCCTCCCCGAATGGGACGTCGGGGGACTGCTTGAGGGTCTCTGATACTGTGTACCTGAGGTACTCACCCGCTGCATGCCCGTTGAACGAGTCCTGTACCAAAAGTTAACCGCTGGACGGCAGCACTGCCCGGTACTGAAGGAAGGTCTCAGAGCCAGCAAAAGGTGAGGAAAATGAAGCCCCCACAAATCCCCAGAATACAACCATGGATGGGGTCTCTTTTCTCTTTTCCCTTTTCATCCTCTCATCCTGCCAGTTCATAATTATATTCTCATACCCTCTCTTTCGTGATACATCCTATCCTATCTGCTCCTCTTGGTCTCCTCGAATCTGAAATATTGAGACGATTGGAAAGTGAGTGGGTAGCAAATACCGAGATTGTTGTCTGTGGCAGAGGCCATAATTAACCCCTCCAAATATATTCCCCCCCCCCCCTGTCAACGCTCATCCATCCTTCTTTCTTCCCCTATCCCACCTTTCCCCACCAAGGAAGGCTAGTGGTCGTCCTGTCGGATCCTGGTGTGCATCGACAATTGATAGGTACATCAACTGACCAAAACAGCACTGTACAGTGCCCTGAAATCCCGGCCAGGGCTGCGCTGCACAAGGCCTACAGGTACCGAATCTCACAGCGTCCCGGTGTCCCAGTGTCCCAGCGGACTTGGCGGGAGGACCGTAGGTACCGTCGCCAGCACAACGACAACCCGCGGCCCTTTTTTTCCGTTGCTGTTTCGGCACGGTGCAACTGGAGAAACTGGAGAAGGTCTGAGCCTCTGTGGTCTCTCTTCGCCTTTGGTGCCTTTGCCTCTCCTGAAGCTTTCCACTGGCCACTTCCGACTCCCGCCCAACTTTGACCACGCCCTCACCTCCCTCACCTCACCTCACCCAGCGCATCGCGACTTGGCCGGGCCACGGGCTAGTTGCAGACCTCTTGACTTCTTCTTCACCCTCGCACCTCGTCGACCATTTCGTCAAGACGACCTCTACGCGATCCCTTCGTCGTCGTCCCACCGTCGCCGCCGTCCCCGTTTAGCCGCGTCCTCTTCCGTGTCCTTCGCCCTCGGTCCTCGTCCGACCGAACCCTCCGCAGCCATGTCTTCGCAACCGCTGCCCCAGCTTAACATCGACCGCTACGTCGTTATCCACGTTGCGACCACCTGCGACGAGCACGGCGTCTATGTGACAAAGGACTCGGCCGAGGTCATTGAGCTCGGATGGATCCTGCTCGATGCTAACTCTCTCGAGGAGGTGAGTTTTCCCAAGCTGCTCCTCAAATCCCCAAATCCACGGCCCAACCCAGCACAGAGCCAGCACTTTCAACATTCCATCTCCGTCGACGTAAATTGCTAACTCTCATCTTTCTCTGCTGCTAGATCACCCACGAGAGCGTTCTTGTCAAACCCGTCAACACTCCCATCACTCCCCTGTGCAGTAAGTTTTCCACGCTACGATCCCACAATTCTCTCCGCCTTCTCTTTTGATCTCCGTGGGCCTGGCCCGCCGCGCGCCCATCTGCCAAATCCACCAGCGTTCACGCACCATCTGAGCAAAAAATTGAGTTAACACGTCGACTTCCCTAGCGAGCCTGACGACTCTGACGTGGGAACATGTTCGAAACGCTGGTACCTTTAGAGATGCTATCACCCGATTCGACACCTTCGCTACCGAGTACTTGACCTCCAAGAACCTCGACTTCGTCTTCGTCACCCTCGATGCCTGGGATCTCCGTGTCCAGCTTCCTCGCGAAGCCCGCGACAAGGCCGTCGTGTTGCCCCCCTACCTGCAGCACTCTCGCACCTTCGACCTCCGCACAGAGTACCAGAGATGGCAGCAGCACCACCCCGAGTCGCTGCCCTTCGGTCCCTCGATGCTCTCCAACATCTGTGCCGCCCTCGAGGTCGAGCCCGTTCAGTCGAGCGCTCCCATCAAGCACAACCTGCCCTTCCATCTGCAGGCCCTCGCTCCCGCTTCACCCCGCCGTGCCATGGAGGAGGCCATTACACTTGCCCGCGTTCTCCGTGGCCTGATCCGCAAGTCGCAGCCTCCCCAGGAGCACCCCGATGTCTTGACCCGGCCCATGGATGCCCGAGCCGATGTGAGAGCCTTCCTTTCGGAGAGAAGCAAGGTTCTTCACATGTCTGGTCTGCCCCATGACACCACCCAGTCCGAGCTTGAGAGCTGGTTCACCCAGTTTGGTGGTCGCCCCATTGCTTTCTGGACTCTGCGCACTCCTGAGCAGCACAAGCCTACCGGCACTGGATTTGCTGTCTTCTCTTCCCACGAAGAGGTAAGTCCCCACATTCCGTGTTCGATGCTTGACGGCACCGATTGCCTCATGGGTACCTGTCGCACTGGGTCGAAAATCAGGCCATGCTTGAAAGCCCCCCTAATCTGTCAGCTACTAACGTTAGACAGGCTGCCGAGAGTCTCTGCATGAACGGCCGCGCCCTAAACGAAAAGGCTATCGAGGTGTCGCCCTCGTCAAGCCGTGTGCTTGACCGCGCTCAGGATATCTTGACCCCTTTCCCTCCTAGCAAGAACCGACCTCGACCCGGTGACTGGACCTGCCCGTCGTGCGGCTTCTCCAACTTCCAGCGCCGAACCGCCTGTTTCCGATGTTCTTTTCCAGCTGTCGGCGCTGGTCCTTCGAACGATGTTGGTAGTGGCGGTGGCGGCGGTGGTGGCAACTATGGAGGATATGGCGGCTATGGCCCGCCTGCTATGATGCCGCCACCTCCTCATGGTGGCCACCACGGTCCCATGGGCCATGGCGGCGGCCGCATGGGTGGCAGCGGTGTCGTACCGTTCCGTGCTGGTGATTGGAAGTGTGGCAACGAGGTTTGTGGCTACCACAACTTTGCCAAGAACGTCTGCTGCCTGCGTTGTGGCGCCAGCCGTGCCGGTGCTGCAGTCGTTGCCGACTCCGGATATCCTTCGCCCATGGACAACTCTTCTCAGTACAGCATGAGCCAGGGCTCCATGGCTGGAACTCCCGGTCCCGGCCCCTTTTCCTCTGCGAGCTCCTTTGGATCCGGCGGTGGCTATAACCAGCATTTTGGCGGTCCCCCTAGCCACTACCTCCCTTCTGGTCTGGGCGGAGGCGCGGCAGCTTACCCCAGCTCGCTCAACACCCATGGTGGCGGTTTCGGATCGGCCCCCGGATCTCACTCGGCTGGACCCTTCGACAGCAGAGCTGCCGAAGCTGCGTTCCAATCGGCGAGCAATGGTCCAGCCTCTGCCGGCCCCTCCAACAACTTCTACAACAGCTCCAACAATGCCGGCAACGAGAACGACCCCTTCGCCTTCCTTTCTAGCGGAATTGGTGGGCTGTCCGTTAGCGGCGGCGATGCTCGTCAGAACGGAGGCTCTGCTCCTCCCAGCAAGTCGCCTGCCTAAGCATTGATTTTAACTTTGCTACCGCCAGGCTGGTGTGTACATGCGTTCCTTTTTGATCACCATCATCAGCCCTTGGACGGGTGACGATTCCGTGTCATTTTTTTGTTGCGCAAAACGACTTGGGATGATGAATATAGAGCATTTGACCTTGGCAAGTAACTTCTGGACTTGGTTGTTCTCTTTGAGGAAAGGCAGGCGGTGTGTATTGGTTTTGGAAGACCAGGAACGGAGTGTCGGACACCATTTTCAGGCGGGACTTCTTTAAAAAATTTCGAAGGCTGGAAGACAAAAGTGACTACCTTGCCCAATGCCAGGGCTGCTCTTGGGGGGTTGACGAGTCTATCAGTTCGGTATTGTTCGGTACGGGGAGCTTTACTAGGCCGCTGTCTCCTTTGGTGGGCCAGACAGCATGATATCTTGCTTCACTTTGCCGATATCATGTCGTCTTGGCCGCGATCAACGGGATGGAGGCTGTTTTGCTGGAAAACTGGTTCCGGGGGTCGGGTGCATAGCGAAGGGGAGTGTAAGGGTATATCTTGGCCTTTGTGTGCGACTCAAATATCCAGTTTGGCCGGTGTCAGCTTGCTACCCGACAAACTGCTTTTCTGTCTTGTCATCCTCCCTCATCTTTCCTCTTCACGTCATCTCATTGTTTCATTCTCTCATGTCTTGTTTTTTGCTTCCCCCCCCCTTTTCGTCGTCCCCTTCTCATCACTCATAACCCAGCACTCATCACATACATGTCAAGTTCTCAATTTGTCTTTTCATTTTCATCTCTATATGCTTGAGTCTTTTCTCCTTTTCATTTTGGGACGCGCAGGAGCTGGGGAGCCGGCGGAAGGGAAACTCAACGGGGAAATCGGGGCTGGCGGACGGTGGAGTCAGGGAGTGCAAAGGGAAAATCTCTCGCCAACAAAGGCTGGCTTATACATATTGTTCGCTCTGCTTTCTGGTGGGGGTGCTAGCGGCTTGCGCTCTCTTACCTCCCCTGTGTGTCTCGCTTTCCATAAGGGCCAACCTTACAGGACGAAAAAAAGGGGGCGTTCCCGGTTACACACCACTCATCTATCCAGCTGTCTCTACCGTGTCATTGGAGGAACATGGAACTGGAAGCTATTGGAGCTTGGTCTTGAGGGACTCTGGAGGTGGAGGAAGAAGGGCGGGAATTTGAACCGGTTGTACCGCCTAAACTGGCTGGAACGGGATGGTTAAGGTTGGATGCAATGGACTGGACGGGCGGGTTCTGGTTGGAGGTTGTGATGCTTTTTCTGTTACTCTTTCTGGTGGTTTTTCTTTCTCCTTTTCTCCGTTTCTGTTGATAGGTAATCTCTTCAGGGGCATATCTCTTATCGTGTCGCAGATGCTGCATACCTATGCTAGGCTGCAAAAAGAATGTCCTTTCCGTTGCGCTTGGCTTGTTTGTTCACCTTGGCTTTTGTCATCGAGTCCGTTTCTGCAATTACGAAAAGCCACTTATGCATAGATACTGGTCGTTGGGGAGCAGGTACGACATGGATAAAAAAAGAGCATTGCTATTTGCACAGTTAAATATTGCTATCCGCACACCATTTTCAGATGAGTGCACTTCTCCTTAGCGATAGTAATTTCAATCAAAGTCATAAGACTATATAGATATTAGGAGTATGTAAACTACACGAGGGCGATGCAGATGACAAGGGGCTATAGATATGTTGATTTAGGGAGCACCTAGCTCCAGTTTGGCTTGCGGGCTATTGCGAAGTGCTGCGCAGATAGCAACAGTTAACTTTGCGAATAGCAATACTCTGAAAAAAAAGGCAGTTTTATACTAAAAGGACCCGGGATATCGTGAGTGTAGGTTTGTTCCTGAATTGATCTCTCATACACGGGGCGGGATGCACTTTGCTCTGAACATGTGTGTTCGAGTCATTATCGAAGTCAACCAAGGGCGTGCATATGCACAGAGATGTACTATAAGGGTTCTTTTAGACATTACTAGAGACTTCTGATATTCCTAGAGACAGATTTTCTTAACCACCGACCCCTTTTCAATCCCTTTGACCAACCGTGTCTCGCATCATCGGAATATTTTCGTACATCTTGTTGATTTGCTTCTCTGATGTTGGCCTGGATGGGTCACTTTGTTCCATCATCCTTTAGCCCTGTGCTGGCCATTGTGGTTGATCCTGGTCCTGCGACCCCGGGAGATTCATACCCTGAGGTTGGACTTGGCCTTGATGCTGAACTAGATTCTGGACGGGGAGCTGATGCTGCAGTTGATGCTGGGTCAATTGCTGATTATGGATGGTGAACTGAGGCTGTGCCAGTTGCTGATGCTGAGCAAATTGCTGGGCCTGAATTGGGACTTGAGAATGTGCCGGCTGCTGGGCTTGATGTTGTACAGGTTGCTGATGCTGGGAGAATTGCTGATTCTGATTAGGGAGTTGATGCTGCACCAGTTGTTGGTTCAGAACCGGGACTTGATGTTGTCCGGGTGGCTGTATCTGTGGTCCCTGAGCGAAGCCTGCCTGGATGAACCCCCCTTGTCCAAATCCCCCCTGCTGCTGAACTGGCCCTTGATGCTCATCATTTGGCAGTAGCGGATGTGGTCCTTCATACCTCAAATCGGGCTGCCTCATGTTCGAGTTAAGTGGCCAGAACTGATTTCGGGGTCGATTTCGCATCCCTGCAGGCAACGTATCCCGCACCCTTCGCTGGGCTTCCTCCTGACTCCGTTCCATGACCTGTCGCTCCCATAAATGTGAGGCTTCGGCATGTTCCTGCGAGTGCAAGTACGGTTGATTTATCAGCAAGCCTGGGTTTTGCACCAGCATTTGTTGCATGGCCAGGTTTTCTTGTGCATGGCGAGACTCGAGGTTCTGCCTTTCTCGCTGTTGATCTGCCCGCAATTCTTGCTGCCGCTGTGCTTGCTGGGTCAGCATTAGTTGATGCAGTTGCTGGGCCAGCCATCGTTGCCGCTGCGGTGGCTGCAGTGCCCGCATTTGTTGGATCTGCTGTGTCTGCTGAGCGCGCAATTGCTTAAACTGCTGAAACTGTCGATATAACTGTGCCTGCCGTCTCTGCTGTTCCGTCCCTTGCTGCTGTTGAAGGCCCTGGTACTGTGCTGCCTGGGGTTGTGCGACTCCAGGTTGGATAGGGGCTTGATTCTGTGCAGGCATCTGATGTTGTAACATTGTTTGCTGCTGTTGCTGCACTGGAATGTAATGCTGTGCTGATTGCTGAGTCTGTGCTGGGGCTTGATATCCCACCGGTACTTGACGCTGTGAGGATTGCTGTGAGGATTGCTGCATAGGTACTCCCACAGATGCCGGAAAACGCTCTCCTGGCACTTGGTTTCCCCATACATCTCGATGCTGCACTGATGCTCGACTCTGCACTAGCTCTTGATTCTGTGGGCTGTGGGTAGCCCCTTCTTGTTGACCTGATTGTTCCTGACCCGGCTGTTCGTGGTTCGCTGCCGGTCCTTGGTATACAATTCCTTGAAGTTGGCCCATCTGCGCGGGGAAGTCTTCTTCCACCATCATATGGACTTGTGGCATAGCGTACGCCTGGGGATCGATCTGGGCTCTAGAATACTGTCCTTGCTGGAGCTGCGTTGTAAGATTCTGCTCTGGGAGATTTTGTTGGAATTGCTGGGTTTCAAACGCCCCCTCCATAGTCCCTTCTCCCTCCGGCTGCTCTTCGCCATCTCCATCTCCACCGGCCCCATCGTTCTCTGTCTCTTCTTCCCCTGAGTCTTCTTCTGTGCTCTCATCTTGCGTCTCATCGCCAGTCTCTTCCACATGGGCGCCACCATGCTGGTTGTTACTGTCATTGTTGCCATCGCCATCCCCATCCCCATCGCTGCCATCGTCACCATCGTTGCCGTTAAAGTTATCGTTGCCATTGTCGTCACCATCGTTGTTGCTGCCATCATCCTCATCAGCGTCGTCCATTTCTTCATCCTCTCCATCGTCATCGTCGTCGTCGTCGTCATAGTCTCCGTCCTCATCGTCTCCGTCATCATCATCTCCACTTGGGACTGGACCGTCTATGTTGTCATGCAACCATTTGCCCCAATTGAAGGTGGTGAACATTTCCTTATCATCATACGTTTCCCACTCTTGGGCGATCAATATCTGATCCTCGCCAACCCCCACGTCCGGTCCCATTCCCAGTAGCGTGTCATTGATGAAATTGGCCCAAGCCTGTGTGTCGTCGAGTGCTGGAGCCTCAGACGGATTGCACTCGGGCTGAGGTCGAAGGGGCATCCCACGCCTGATTTCGTCGTCGAGAGAGTAGGTGGATGAAGACCATCCGTCAGACCCATCATCGCTACACACTTCATCGCTACCAGTATAACCGTTCTCGTAATCGCCACAAAAGGCCAAGGAACGCAGCCGCTCCTGTTCATCGTCTTTGATTATTTCCTGCTGCTGCTGTGGCGTGAGGTCGTTCCAGCGTTTCTTGAGGGCGTGCTTTCGCTTCCAGTGATGTCGTGTGTCCACATGCTTCAGGACGTTTTCATCGTCGGAGATGTATATTTCATCTTCAGTCGGTACGAGATTCTCTCCGGTACTGAAGTCGATGTAGCCCCATATGACCATGTCCATTAAATGCTCGTCAAGCTCCAAGCCACGGGCAACAGCTTCAATTGGAATAAGCTCGTTTGGGCGTAAAAGATGTCTAATTCCTTTCCCCCAACCCTCGAGATGGCCGACTCCGACTTCTGGGCAAGGAACACCATAATAGATACGGCGATCATCCCATTGGCCATGCGGAATCTCGTAATCATACCGTACTTTGAGGTCTCTGAACTCATGTAATTTGGTGTACTTCTTGCACATGAGTAGCTGCCAGAGTGGATACAAGCCTTTCTGGCCCAGCATGATGTCAACAAGCTCAGTTTCGGCTGGGCCAAAGACAGGGTCGATACAATGCATGCCAAGCTTCACGAAGAAGAATTGGGCATTATAGAGGTCTCGCTCAGACCACAATTCTGGCGAACGCAACAATGCCTGTCGTTGGGCGGTGGTGGCAACTTCCATGAGGAGCCAGAGACGGACAAGTGTGGAAAGCATGCCCTTGGGCAAACGGTGTCCATTGCGAGCAAGAATGGCGATGATCTCCCTGCAGTACCGAACGCGCCCCAAGACCATTTGAAGATACTTTATGCCAGGTATCAGCCTAGTGTCATTCCGTAGATGTGCTGGAATTTGAGACTGAGCTCCTGGGTCCTGGCCTACCCATGTCCGGCCAGAGGGGTCCGGGACCAAGTGACGGCGATAGAGACGGAAGCTGAAGACTTGGGATGCGATGGGGGCGTTGAATTTTAGCCACATCTTGACGGTGGAGTACATGTGGTTTCGGACGGCTTCGTGGAATGATCGGCTGACTGAATAAAGATTCAGAATATCGCGAGGACCCAGGTGCTTGCCGAGTTCAACAGCAAGTTCTGCATGTTGGCAGAGCGCAGTGATGATGTCGTGGCTTGTGTGCTTGAGGCTGAGCTTGCTCATGTGGTCTTCTGGGTTGTATGGAGTGTTTCCACCGAAGAACACATCGACCCCGTCCGGCTCAAACTTGAACTTCTTTTTGGGTCCTCCGGAGAGATGGTCTTGCTCGACATCGAAGCCGGTTCTCAAAGGCACGTCGTCTTCCATCGCTGCATCATCAAGGGAGTCATCTTCTGAATCCCGCGTGAAATAACCCTCAGGGATCATCGGCCACTCAGGGATGACGATACCTAGAGCTCGCAAGTTTGCCTCCGCTCTGTTAGCGCGTTCAGTCTCCTTGACAGCTCGCTGCTTCAAGGCCGTGGCGACCTCGGCTGCTGTGATGGTCCGTCCATATGGCGCAAGCGTTTGAAGCGTCTGTAGTTGATGAAATGCGACGGCAGCTATCTTGCTGGCCTCGAGGGGGCGGAACCCTCGACGCTGAGCGTTTGTCATAACATCTCGAGGTGCAAAAGGCAGCGACATCGTGGCAGGACACTGGTAGGATACGACCAGCCCGATGATGAGAATTTTGATCTGGGGAAGTGAGGGCAAGAGAGGGCGAGGGTGTTGAAGGAAAGGGCGGGTTATCCGAGTCAGATCTGAAAGGAGGTAATAACCCTAAGCATTGTGCTTTCGGCTGGCTGTTGGTGGCCGATTGCTGATTGTTGATTACTTTGGCAAAATATATTATCCTGCTGAAGGGGTGAGAGAAATGTAGGCAGATTGAGAATGGGGACGTCAATCCGCCAGCAGAAGAGATGGAGACGTGACGTGAAGCCTGTCGAATGCAAAAGAACAATTAGACGTGAGAGGTTTCGATAGATACCTAGGTAAGGAAGGTAGAGAATAATGAATATCGAGGGAGCACGGGCGAAAGAAAACAAACGAGATTGGGGAGCCAGCCCAAATGAGAGGCACTTGGCTGCCAGCTGTCAAACAAAGCCTGCTAGTTGACACAAATCACACGCCTGCCCAAGCCCCTCAAGGAAGAACCTAAGGTATTGGGCGTTTATCTCACCTAAGTGCTCCCCAATGAGAAAAGTGTCACAATAATGTAGGCACCATCTATGAAAACTGCTCAAGGTGAGAGCAAAATGCCATGTGTATTTTGTTGCTCATCTTATCGCCGTAGGTAACTTCGCATCTGTCTCCAACTGCCTCAAGGTAACTCGCGTCTTGTCGTCAAATAGCAGGCCTCTCCTCAGTTATCACTGCTATCAGAGCAGCTGCGTTTCCTCATCCTATGAAGACTGTCTCTTCTCTACGAACTTCCACCTCATCTATCGGTCGAGCTCGTCGACAGGCAGGTCGCCGTCGTCCTTGCCCACAATGGACTCCCCGACCTTCCAGATCTGTAACAAGTTGTCCTCTGCTGCACTTGCAACAAGCCAGGGCTCACTGGGATTCCAGCTAAAGTCTGCTAGGTGGTTTGTATGGCCACCGTGCATGAAAAGGCTGGAAGCGTGTCAGCGATTTGATGTTAGTGTAGTGCTTGAGGATATACGTACAGTTCAGGGACACCGTCGTCTTGGTCGTCGGGTAGCTGCTCCTCGCCCACACGGGAGAGGTCCCAGAAAATAATTCTCCGGTCGTAGCTGGCACTGCCTAGAATACCAGCCTCAGTGGGGTGCCACGCCAGGGATGTCACCGCATCCATGTGACCCTCCAGGGTATGCACCTTCTCCTTGACGTTGCGCAAATCCCAAATACCAATGGTCTTGTCTGCCGAGGCGGTGGCAACAAGGACCTCCGAGTTGGGGTTGAAGGCGAGAGCATTGATTGCATCCAGATGGCCGCGCCTGGCAGCCACCGCGGCCTTATTGGTTTCGCTGTGGCGAACATCAACAATCTGCAAAGTTTGATCGTCTGAGACGGAGCCAATGAAGTTCTTGGAGATGGGATGGTATTGAACATCGTTGACAATCTGAGTATGGTGGGTGTATCTCCTGGCGGGCTTCAGAATTCTCGACTCTGCTTCAAGTGTCTTTAGGTCCCTGCGGTCGCGTTAGCTTTTCCTATACTTGAGTCTCCTGAGCCGGAAGCACTTACCAGAGGCACATGGTTTTATCCTCGCTACCAGAAGCAAGACACCCAGCCTCATGAGGGTTCCAATTGAGACCGAAGCCCTCCGCCTTGTGGCCAACAAGCTCAATCTGAGCGTTCACTCTGCCCAGCGAAGTGGGCTGAAGAGGATGCTTTGTTCGGTCGAAAATGAGGATCTTGCCATCAACACAGAGAGTGGCAATGATATCGGGGTTCTGTGGCTGATATCGAGCTTTGTTGACCTCGCCAGGGTGCTCGATCTTCTGGACAATTTCGCATTTGATGGCGGCAACGTCTCCAGACTTGCCGTACCCGCCAATCTCACCGCGTTCCTCGTCATAGTGGTCAGGGTTGGGTGCCATTGGCTTCGGGATCTGAACGTCGGCAATCTGGACAAAGTTGGGGCTTTCGTCTGACGTGTGGGTTCCGAGGAGCAGTCGGTGAACTTGGTAGTTCTTGCCTTCGGGCTCCTTGACATCGGGGAACCACTGGACTGTGAGAGTAGGCCAGGTTAAGGCCGTTCTGTAATTGTCAGCCCAGTCAACCCTATCGTTGCCGTGTGAAAACCGGCCTTACCCTAAGATCATATCGTACAAGAAAGGACTGTTCTTCTTCCACGTCTTGTACTCTGCGCTGAGTGTCAGCAAGCGAGTCATGAATTAGGGCAAATTGCAGGGGTTTCATACCTTCGTTAATCAGGCGCTCGCCTTGGTCGTCCTCATCGTCGTGTGCCATCTCGACTATGGAATGCGTGAGTAAGGCCTTTCCGCTGAATGACTGCCGCCTGGTCGTGGCACTGGGGTTTGAAGAGCTCACCGTCAGGGTCGCGTTCCGCAGCCTGCGTCGGCGCCATAGTGATAGTTTAAAGCTCACAAGTCTTTTTTTAACGTCACAGAGTGATGTTCTGGTGAGAAGGCGGTGCGCGGCGAACTAGATGAGTGGCGATGAGCTGTGTGTGGTTGATGGAGAGCTTGCAAGATGCGCGGCTGAGGGAGTGGAGCTGTCGCACAGAGAAGGCTGAAAAGTGAGAGGAGGGTTCACGCGTCGCGCGTTAAGAGGTCTTGCTTGCTTGCGACTCTAGCCTTTAGCACATGGAGGGAGGGGTGTGGCTGGGGCTGCTTCCATTTGGTTGCAAACTGAAAGCCTGTCAACCTGTCAACGCTGGTTGGCGGTTGGAAGCACCATAGAAAATGCCCCATCCATCCCCTGTAATTCGCGGGCCTGAGCTCCGTGCTGGGCCTTCCACACTGCAAGTGCTCAGCCTCAAGGGAGTAGCGGGGTGTGGCTGGTGGGCCCTCGGCATTGACTCACATTGGCCGGCCTGGCAGCCCCTCCAAAAGCTGGCCGATTCAGGCAGAGCCCCATGGCTCAAACGCTGGACTTTGGATGCACGACACTGCGCCTCTAGCTTCCACATCGTCACGACAGCCCTGTCCTAACTATCACCTCTCCCCCTGTTATTCTTCTAACCGCCCTCCTTCCATCTTCTTGGACGCACGATTCTCTTCCTCGCTCCCTGGATTTTTGGAGGGACCTGCGACTTTGCTCCTCATTGCCTCTTTCCTCTCTGCTTGTATTTTCACCTGTTTTGCGGGAACCTTTGTCGGCTCACCTCTTGGTTGTTCCGTCATCACTCTTGCGACAGGATTTTCACGTTCGGCGCGCCTCTTATCCAGGTGCTTTCTTCGCCGCATTGCTTCGCAGCTTGTTTTGAATTGTTCCGTGGGCTCAGAGTCACCCACCGCCCGTCACCATGGGGTAAGATAGCTCCCACTTGCTCTTCCGAACTAGAGTCCATTGCCCGTCGTCCGTCGCTAACGTCAGTCTCTCGTCGCAGTGTCCCCAAGTTCTTCAGATGGCTTTCCGAGCGCTATCCCTCCATTTCCCAACTCATCGCAGAGAACCGAATACCCGAGTTCGACTGCCTTTACGTTCGAGCTCCCGAGTATCCTCGACTAACTTCTGCTAACAAGCGCCTAGCTGGACATGAATGGCATCATTCACAACTGCACCCACAAAGATGCTGGTGAGGACGTTTCTTTTCGTTTGAGCGAGGAGGAAATGTTCATCCGCATATTCAACTACATCGAACATCTGTTTGGTAAAATCAAGCCCAAACAACTCTTCTTCATGGCCATCGATGGCGTTGCACCTCGCGCCAAAATGAACCAGCAGCGCGCGCGACGTTTTCGAACCGCGCTCGACGTTGAGAAGGCCCGCGACAAGGCCATTGCCGAAGGCATCGAGATGCCCAAGGAAGAGCCTTTCGACAGTAACTGCATTACTCCTGGTACGCCCACGTCGACTGCTTGACGGAATCAGTAGCTAATGTACTCTAGGAACCGAGTTCATGGCGAAACTGTCTCAGCAACTGAGATACTTTGTCAACAAAAAGATATCGGAAGACACTGACTGGCAGGGATGCGAGATTGTGCTCTCCGGCCACGAAGTTCCTGGTGAGGGAGAACACAAGATCATGGAGTACATCCGAAACGCCAAGGCACAGCCTGGCTACAATGCCAACGTACGACACTGCCTCTATGGCCTTGACGCCGACTTGATCATGCTGGGTCTTCTCAGTCACGATCCCCATTTCTGTCTCCTCCGAGAAGAAGTGACATTCGGGCGGGCTTCCAAGACCAAGTCGAAAGAGCTGGAGCACCAGAACTTCTATCTTCTTCATCTGTGCATTGTCAGGGAGTACCTCGAAATGGAGTTTCAAGAGCTCAAAGAAGACGGAGTACTGAGCTTCCCCTTCGACCTCGAGAGGGTTATCGATGACTTTATTCTCATGGCGTTCTTTGTGGGAAACGATTTTCTTCCCAATTTACACGGACTACACATCAACGAGGGAGCTCTGGCCAATATGTTTAAGATATACAAGACCATAATTCCCAAGGGTGATGGGTACATCAACGAGAACGGTGTTATCAACATGGTCCGTCTACAAGCACTTCTCGGCGAAATCTCGAACCTCGAAATCCAACAGTTTGAAAATGACGTGTCGGATGACAAGTGGTTCGTATCGAAACAGATGGAGAAGAAATTGGACAACGCTACCCGCAAGACACCAAAGGGGGCCCAGCTTGTTATCACCTCAGCACAGCGTGACCTATGGAAGCACAAGATTCGCCCCTACATCTCAAAGCGCTCCAATCAGGCCTTGGACCTTGGAGCAGATCTCAAAGCTGCTGATCGAAAGTTTGTGCAGGATCTCACAGAATCTATGCATCTCAACTGGTCTACAAAAGAAGACCATGAGGGCCACCGCCACCTCATCATGGAGTTTCCCCCTAGGATTGGTGACGATGACGACGATGAGGAGGAAGAGGGTAATTTGGCCGCTTACCGTGTGATGAAGACGTATGACAAGGCTATGGTTGTCGATGTGACTGCCGAGGACGCGCAGAAAAACTATCAGAAGCTGTACCAGGACAAATACCAGGGCTGGAAGACGAAATACTACCTCCAAAAATTTGAGGAGTGGGCACCAGAGAAGTACGACCAAGAGCTTTTGGCGCTCTGCGAAAACTATGTGCAAGGTCTACAATGGGTCTTGTATTACTACTACCGCGGCATCGCATCGTGGCCATGGTTCTACAGATACCACTATGCGCCTCTCATCTCAGGTAAGTTCGAGGAACTCTACAATATGCGGGAAAGACTCCGTGCTTACGAGGTGCAGATGTTGTGAAGGGTGTGGGTGCAGACATGAACTTCAAGAAGGGTCAACCATTCAAACCCTACGAACAACTCATGGGTGTCTTGCCGGATCGAAGTAAAAAGATCGTCCCCAAGGTGTATCACGACCTCATGACCAACCCTGCGTCCCCCATCATTGATTTCTATCCCAGAGACTTCGAGTTGGACATGAACGGGAAGAAAATGGACTGGGAGGCTGTTGTGAAAATCCCCTTCATCGATGAGGAGCGGCTTTTGTCAGCCATGGCGACCAAGAATGACCTCCTGGAAGATGCCGAGAAGGCGCGAAACGGCTTTGGTGTTCCGCTCAAGTTCACCTACTCCCCGGAGGTAAACTTTACCTACCCGTCACCCCTTCCTGGCGTCTTCCCAGAGATCCAGTTCTGCCATTGTATCGAGAACATTTTTGACCTCCCGGATGTGGAGGGTCTCGAATATCTGTCGGGTCTGACAAGTGGTGCTTTGTTAAAAGTGTCGGCTCTGGCTGGCTTCCCCACATTGCACACGCTCCCTTACACCGCTCAGCTCGTCGAAGGCTACGGCGTCAATGTTTTCCAGTCGGACAGTCGCAATCCCAGTGTTGTTGTCACTCTGACAGAGACTGAGGATCGTACCAAGACTTCAACTTGGAAGGCGAAACTGGGCAAGCGTTGCTTCGTTGGCTACCCGTTCCTTCAGGAAGCCAAGGTCATCAAAGTGCAGGATGAACTCTTCAGCTACGAGTTGGCGGAAAATGGTCGGGACATCGTTACCAAAGACCACAACAATAGAGAGGCCGCCGACTTCGCCAAGGAGTCCGACTACCTCGAGAATTGGCATGCTAAGCGACTTGCCGTTACTATTGGACAAGTTGAGTGCCTTGTTGTTGTCCACATGCTGAAGGGCCTGCTGCGAACGGAGGAGGGTGCGTTGATCAAGGAGTATGCAGAAAACCCAAGCGTTCGAAACACATACGCTGCTCAGACCATTGTCGATGATGTCGTCAACGAAGACGAGCGATTCATTGAGAAACCGGCTCTTCCCATTGAGGAAGAGTTCCCTCAGGGTACTCGCGCCTTCTTCCTCGGCGAGTATGCTTTTGGCCGTCCCCTCGAAATCACGGCGCATGTCAACAACAAAGCTGAGATTGTTGTATCGATGCTGAAGACCAAGGAAGTGGAGTTTGCGAAACAGATCATCTACCAGGCGGAACGCAATAATCCCTACACGCCCTCGTTCGCTGTAGCGAAGCAGTTGGGGGTGCATCCACTAGTGCTTAGCAAGATCACTTCGTCTTACCAGATCATCAACTCTGCTGGTCTGAGGTTGAACCTCGGTCTAAACCTCAAATTTGAAGGACGAAAGCTCAAGGTTTTGGGCTACTCGAGAAAGTCCCAAACCGGATGGGAGTTCAGCGGCTTAGCCATCAAGTTGATTGCGGACTACATGGTTGCCTTCCCTGACTTCTTTGCTGCCATCCAGAGGGAGCCACAGAAGAGCGAGGTATTGGAAACCGATTTGTGGAAGGACCCCAGTGTGGCTAGTCAGAGAGTCAAGGAAATTGTCGCCTTTTTGAAGAAGCAGGAGACGGGAAAGTTTGAACGAGTGCCGCTCGAGGCCGAGCAGCTCGATTCTGAGGTTGTCATGGCTCTGGCCAACGTCGGAGAGCAGATTCATCAAGCCTCTTCCAACATTGACATCCAAAAGCTGCGCTCAGTTCCCCGCACGGCACTCTTGAAGCCGTCAGATGCCGAGATGGTTCTTGGAAACCAAAACTTTTCTCTGGGAGACAGAGTTACTTATGTATCGGCATCTGGAAAAGTTCCCATTGCAACCCGCGGAACTGTTGTCGGCATCAGCCGCACCGCCACTGCTCTTCTCTTGGATGTGGTCTGGGACACTTCGTTTATGAGTGGAACAACTCTGGGCGAGAGAGCTCCCATGTTCCGTGGCCAAACTGTCGCATCGTCGTCAGTTCTGAACACGTCCGTAAAACAGGTCGTTTCGACAACGACCAAGTCTCAGCAGCAACAGCGCCGAAATGTTCCTGCCGCACTCGGCAACTACGGATCCGTTGGCGTGACACAATACAAGGATGCACCGGCTCCTGCTCCGCTGCGTGGCGGTTGGCGTGGTGCTCTCAACGGCACCCATTCGCCTCGCGGGCAGGGCAATGGACATAGGGGTCGAGGCGGTGCTCCCAACCTTGTGCACAGCACCTTAGTGTACCGCAACGGCCCCGAGGGTCAAGCAGGCAACGGCAACGGTCGGGGAGGTTACGGAGGGCGTGGGCGTGGCAACCTGCATGGATCGCCCGGCCCAGACGGCGAAAACCAACACCAGGAACAGAAGTACGGCAACGTGCCTCCCCCTGCAAGCCTAGACCAGCCGCGCGGTAGGGGCCGTGGACGTGGCCGTGGCGGACGGGGACGAGGCGGTCCTCATCGTGGACGAGGAGGAAACGGAGGCGGTAACGGTAACGCGGCTGGAGGCAACACAACTCAGGGTTAGGCGCCAGAGTTTGATTGGCCCTAGGTTCTGATACTTACTATGCATGAAGCACATGTGAATGATTGTATGTATGGAGTCTCAAGGAAGCTTTGTCGGGTAGAATTACGTGGTGGGAGTGGCTAAATGTTGTATAGACTAGACGCCTGTATCATGAAGTCACGAACACGACACTAATTATTCCACAATCATTCGCACTCTCTTGGGTTCAATATGCCGTAAACCAGTCCATCAAACGCCTATACATGCTCTGATATTACATGCCCAACTCTGCGATTTAAATTTATCCCATGGCATAACTCAGTTGTTCTTCTTCGGGGTGTCCTTCTTCTTGAGGCCGGGAAGATTGAACGACTCGCTAGTGCCGCCGGCTAACTTCTTCCACAAGCCCGTATCTTGGTCCTGATTCCAGGTCAGGAGGCCGACCCAGGGCTGGACATTGTAGTGCAGTTTGAGGGCGACATCTTCTTTCTCAGCGATCTTGCCGCTGGGGTGGGTGATCTGGTACTTGGGCTTCTGGTTTCGGAGCTTGAGCAGGCCACTAGGGACAAAGGGTTAGTGTCGCAATCTCACAGAGCAGAGGAAAGATATGTTCTAGGATCCAAGCAGGACACTCACCGACTGGGGTCGATCGACTTGCCCTCAGCACTGCGCTTGAGCTTCTTCATGGCGACAGGGCCAATGTTCTGGAGGTGGTCGGCGCTGGGGTTGGTGATGATGGAATCCCAGATGACGGCCTCATTGGTAGCGTTCCCGAGACCGGGCCACTCGGCAGTGACGTAGACGAAGAGCTGCTTGGTGTTCCATGTGAAGAGAGACGAGAGATCGGCGTCGAGGGAGAACTTGATGATGGCGTACTCTTCCTTCTTGGAGCTATAGTAGTGCGGACGGCCCTTGACACTGCGAACGGGACGGGTCTTAGTTAGCGAAATAGACTTGAATGGAAGAGCGCTTTCGAATCGGACGAGCGGTGGTTCAGTACACTTGGACGTTGGTTGGCGTGAGGAGGCCAACGGCTGGCGCGCGCGGGGTGAGGAAGTCTGAGGCTGCGATGAGGGCGGCGACGACAAAGGCGACGGTGGTGAAGAAGCCAAAGGTATTTTGGATGCGGGTGAGGGAGTTGTACATGGTGGGCGACTATTGCAGTGAGGGGAAGCCCTCTATTGTAGCATTGGTTGGGTTGCGTCGTCGCGGCCAAGTACCTTATGGAAAGGGATGGTGATGATGAAGCGCCGACGTTGCATGCGAGTTGAGGTTAAGCTTGTGATAAGATAATCTGGACACGTCCATCATTTGCGCGACAGACAGAGCTCAATGGTGGATGCGTGTTCCAGCGAGCACTCAGCCTTGTGATTGGATCAATGTGGGGTTGGTCAGTGCAGTCCTCAGAAGCATAGGTGCCTAGGTAAGTACCTCTAGGACCGCTGGAGAAGCCTTGCTCATCATGACCGCTCGGGGAACAAGCAATTGTAGTACACTTCATGAGCACAATAATTATTATATGCGATGTATTCGTCATGAATAAAATAGTTGTCTATCCTGAACCCCGAAACATCATTTCAACCGAAACAGCGCCTGTACTACGATACCCATGAGACCCGAAATTCGATACCCACACGTTCGTCTACCTAGGGAGGTGCCGTGGTCACTTTTTTCCACTGCACCCTCTCTCCACTAAAATTTAGAAGCCGACCCCACTAAGCCCAGCGTTGGGATTCTCCAGAGCCTCAGTCTCAAAAGCAACTTCTACAGACCCTGCGTTTCCCCTGCACTTTCGCCAACACCACAGATCTTCCAGGTTCGGACTGGTTTGCGCCCGACGACAACCCGACCCTGCCTACTGCCGCATCTTGTCTCTACTTGTTCCATCAATCATCCCACGCGCCCCTTCACCGCCTTGACGAACCCCAATCCGTACACACCGATATCCCCGGGGCACCGAGCTGCCTTTGACCATCGCAAACCGAAAACCGACGAGAGCTGCCTCGCAGAAGCCACACTCCTGTGGCCCATTCACTCGCTCCCTAAGACACTCCGGGTTCTAGGCAGAAAACTGGAGCAACACGCTCAACCCCCGGGTTCGAAGCACGAAAGGAGGGCCAAGTCTTCATGGGAGTGCGTCTGAACCTTCCGCGAACATCTACGCCTTCAGCCATGTCCCCGTTCTGACTTTGCGACACCGCAGTCCACTCGCACGATACCACTCCGACGCCAACTCTTTTCCGGACTATGGGTAGGCTTGGCCACCTCACTCCAGCCACGACTCTTCCGCTGACACTCGCTGGAGCGCTCGGGCGGACATCATGACAAGGAATCGGCTAGTCAGTGTCCCACCCTAGCTACGAGCAACTCACATACTAACTCGCCAAGTAGAGGGCGATAAACGCCACAGCGCGACCTCAAAGTACCTTACTAAGTGGTCAATCTACAAGTAGCCAATCACGACAGCTTGGAGGACCTCATCACAAGCCGATCTCTGAACAAACTTCCAAGCGCCCGAAGCTTGGTCACTCGCCTGGCGAGGCTGTGGTTTCGAAGTTCTTCTCCATCACCAATAAGCCAAAACCACATGACGATTCTATTTCAGACGATTCCGAAGGCAAAGCAAGTCACGAGCCTATCATTAAGGAAAGAGACGGTTCGAAGCGCGAAGTTCATGACCTAACACAGGATTGCTCTCAGGCTGATACTGTCGACGGCGCGAGTACAGTCGACGGTGCGAGTACTATCAGTTTTGACTACCAAGGCGCTTCTGCTAGTGTTCAAGAGTTCCGAAGTGCGCAGCTGAGATCTATCAGCCGCAAGCGTCGTCCCCGCAGGCCTCAGATAGCCTCGAATAGTAAAGGTTCCAAGGATCGGCAAGAGACTCGTCTCGCGCGGAGCCATCTCTCTCCTGGTGCTCTCCCGTTTCCAGGTCACAGCCCTGATATCTTAGCCCAAGGTCCGATATATTCCGATGATGTTCACGATGTTTCGATACAGTCCAATATAGGCGGCAGGGCCAAGCGAAGGCGTGTTGCGACTGGGATGTCGGGGTCTGATGATGAGCTCGCTGCTGAACTACCCACGCAAGATCCACTTCCGAAAAGAACAACCAACTTCTCCGGGATCACACGGCAATCCAAAAGTCGAGGGGATATTCAGCCAACTCACTTTGGCTCCGCCAAGTCTGTTATTACAAGCCAAAAAGTGCTCTCTGACGAACCACAATTACCTGACATATGCATTATCAAGGCTGCATCCGGAAAGTTTACGTACTGTCAGACATCCCAGCCAAGCCGCAAAGTCAAGCTCCATCTCAGCACGTCAGCCACTGTGGTGATGGACGATGCTTGGGAGCCAACTGATCATCTCCTGTGGCTCGAGATTCAGCCACACAAGGTCAACGCAGTGTTTCACGCAGTAACAAAGAGCCCGATCATCATTATTAAACGTTCCTCGACAAGTCAATTTCACGCAGCTGGAACTCTAGCCCTAGAGTTGGAGGACGCTGGACATGCAGCCGGTCTGGTTCATTGGCTCTCTAAGCCGAGTATTGCCTTTCATAATGAAAACGCAGCGTGAGTAGGGTTTCAACTAACTCCGACCCCATCTGCATACTACGGAAACTAATGACTTCTAGTTCTCTCAAGAAAATATTCAACAAGACGTTTGAAGATGCCAACAGCTATCCAAAGAATGGACCTACGTACACACATGCGAGACTGCAGCTTGTCAGTCCTGGCGTTGAGGGCCAAAACAAAACCCAGAATCCTAGAATCCGCAGAGATCCGTTCAACCCACCATCTGATCCGCCGACGGAGAAACTAATAGACAAAATGAGGGGTCCAATCATAGAGCTGTCAGAAGTCCGCCAACGGGAAAACGACACTGTCTCCGCCAAAACTCGCGGTCAAGGGCCCGAAACTAGACGGACGAGGGGGTCATCCCCATTATTGCACTTGTTCAGTGACATTACAAATCGTTGGACTGAGAAGAACCCAGACTGGGTCAAGAACTGGCACAGGTCGTTGGTGTTTCCAGCAACTGGAAAGGATCGCGCGACGGTTGACAGGGATGACATCTCCCGTCTTGATGAGGGAGAATTCCTCAACGACAACCTAATCAGCTTCTACTTTCGATATCTGCAAACCAGGCTTCAGGAAAAACGACCAGAGGTGCTTCAGAAAGTACACTTCTTCAACACCTTCTTCTTTGCGAAACTCAAGCCAAATCGAGGCAAAATCAACTATGAAGGTGTCAAGTCGTGGACGACGAAAGTTGATCTGTTTTCATACGACTACATCGTAGTCCCGGTCAATGAGAACATGCATTGGTATCTGACTATTATTTACAATGCGCCCAAACTGCTCGCGGGCGACCCAGACCAAGACGTTTTCTCCACCGACCCCGAGACTATCGATGTCGACAAGATTACCACAAGGACGATGCCAGGGACGTTCCCTGTGGAACAGAATTCAGAAAGCACTCCGCTAGATGGCGAGGAGACCAAGTCGACGGCTAAAAGCCCATCGTCAAACGAGACCATCGATCGGATCCCTCCAGTCTCTGAAATCAATTCACCTGGTACAGCTGCAGCCAGGAGTGGAAAGCGAAGATCGACGGGCGGGCCTCAGAAGTTCAGTTCGGAAGAGCCCAGGATAATCACACTTGACTCACTAGGGTCTTCACACTCAATGACTTGCAAACATCTGAAAGAATACCTCGTTGAAGAGGCAAGGCACAAAAAGAACGTTGAAATCACCAAGACTCCGGGCGGGATGACCGGAAAGAGAATTCCGGAGCAAGACAATCACTGCGACTGCGGCGTGTTCGTCCTTGGGTACATGGAAGAGTTTCTTAAAGACCCGGACGGAGCTGTCCGCAAATTACTCCAAAAAGAAGACCTGGGATGGAATATCAAGCCGTCTGAAATTCGTGCCAAGGTCCGAAATCTCCTCTTTGAACTGCAACTTGAACAGCAGAATAGGTTGGAT
Organism: Dactylonectria alcacerensis; assembly: GCA_029931735.1. Lineage (NCBI taxonomy): Eukaryota > Fungi > Ascomycota > Sordariomycetes > Hypocreales > Nectriaceae > Dactylonectria > Dactylonectria alcacerensis. The sequence continues at coordinate 2,836,060 of JAPMUZ010000004.1, forward strand.
TCAGAAAAGGCAAGGAAGAGACAGCGAAAGCTTGCGAAGGAGGCCACTTCTTCGGGGCTGTCAGCGCCACAGTCCTGTCAGTCATCACCAAGAGAAGCTCCCGAAAGCTCAAGGACACCGCAATCGAAGCGAGACATCACGAGTCCATTTTCGAATGATTTCAAGAGTCCAGCCGTTGCAACTCTTCAGCGAGTCATGAGTGCGACAGTATCGCCTCGATCAAACTCTTCTCCTGACAAACCTCCGCAACCTCAAACTCCGAAAACGGACGACGATCTCAAGTTGATCTTCCCTCTAGGCGATGACTCGAGTCTAACTACTGTAGCATCTAGCTCCAATGAGATTGTACACTCAGCTCGCTCGTCGCCACACGGTGCTTCGCAGATCCCAGTGGACTTAACGACTGGGGAGCCAGATAACGCTACCCACGGTACATTTCACAGACGAGCCAAGTCCATGTTTGTTGAGCAACTGCCGACTTCTCCCCTCAACGCTCCCTCCGACGTAGGGTTCCGGGGAGTCAAAAGGGACAGATCAGTATCCCCCCAGATCACAATGGTCGTTGAGCATCGATCGCAAAAGTCATCCTCCAAAAAGCCACGGGCTTTGACGCAGTCTCCAAAGGTCCTCCCTTCTATCGAAAGCGACAAGACCATCTCACCCGGCCCAAAGTACGACGGAATCGATCGGACCATTGACATATCGTCGTGAGGATGAATATGATCTGGGTAACCTTTTACTCAGATGTGTATCCTCTCATATCCATGGTGCTTTCGAGCGAGAACATTGCGTTAGTAAGGAAGTTGTTGTGCGCTCTGTTTGGAAAAGAAATGTCGGCGCGTTGAGTTTCAAGTATGGGGGCAAAACCTCGATGGATGGATGAATAGAGAGCATTGGCGTGGAACGACAGATTTGTTTAGCAACCCGGCGAGGTGGACAGAGAGAGTCGGTGCAATGTATGGCAGTGAGGTCATCGAGGAATGAAAATACCCATTATGCGTCTGCTGTTTAACTTGACACTAGACCTGCTCAAGTGAAAATTGAATACGGACATCCCAGATCAAGTCACATCACGCAAGCAGAGGAAACATGATGTTGGTGTGATAGAAGTATCAAGTGTGGTCCCCGTTTTGGTCAAGTCTATTGGTTCGTTGTGTATAATTATCCGCTCTCTTCTTCCTCATCGACCGAGCTCTCGTGCGCACCATTCTCCGTCGGCCGCGATATCCTCGGGATCTCAAACACTAAGCCTCCATTGCGTCCGCCCTTTACCTTCGGCTGCCACCTACCCAGCCTGTGCTGCAGGCCCACGGCCGCCACAACGCACAGTCCGTCCTTTCCGCGGTCGCCCCGCTCAAAGATGGAGATGTCGTTGATAATGCCCTTGATGGGGCCCCTCGAGCCGTCGTCTGTGGACTGCTGTGGCGCTTCGCCGGGGGTGGCGAGGACGCCGACGGGCTCGATCTTGCGCCTATCTTCACTCAGCCGCCATACGCGGATGTGGCCGTCCCAGCTGCCGCTGAGGATGACGTCGGAGTAGGGGATGGTCTTGAGAGCGGTGATCCAGCGAGGGGTTGGGGGTGGGACGGCCTTGGGGTCCGGGTCCTGCTCGGCCGAAGCCTCATGGGGGTCAAGCGGCGGGTCGAGTCCGTGGGCGGCAGATTCGATGTACACGGGCTTCTTCTTCTGGACGTTCCAGAGCGCAATGGAGCCGTTGTCGCTGCCGGTGACGAAGAAGTCGTCGTCAATCATAGCAACTCGGTCCATGCTTCCTTCGTGCAGGAGAGATCGCGGCTTGATGCCTGATCGAGCTTTCTTGTCCACGGCGCCGCCGCGAAACACGAGCTGCGTCTCCTCCATAACTTTCCACAGACGGGCGGTACGATCGCGAGCGCCAACACTGACGCAGCGCTCCTGCGCCAGGGCGTCGACGTCAACAATCTCATCCTGGTGACCGAACAGCGTCTCAACATATGCCATCTCATCCAGACTCCACACCTTGACGGTGCGATCCTTAGAGCACGAGTACAGCTGATTCGTGCCTCTCCGGAACACCAGACCTGTAATGGCGTCTCTGTGGTGGGTGAAGATTTTGATGGGCTTGAGGGTTTCGGCATCGTAGATGATGAGCTTGCGGTCTGCGCCGCCGGTAGCAACATACTTACCATCCGGTGAGGCGGCAACGGCCAAGATGTGATCGGTATGTCTCTTGTAGTCCTTGTCCTGGGATTTGGTGGTGCTTCCCTTCAGCCAAGTTTCCAATTCGGGTTGTTTCCTCGTGGGGGCTGGGGGCTTCTTTGGTTTTCGCTTCGTGGTCTGGGGGTATTGGTGTTGAGGCAGATCTTGTGTCCTCCATTTTTGTACAATGAGATCTTTGGTTGTGGTGTAGATGTAGGGTGCGCAGGTAGCGATGGAGGTGACGGCGTTGGTGTTGCTTCGGAAGAAGGTGCGAGAGGCTTTGTCAAAGGCCAATTCGGAGGCCAATTGGCGATATACCCGTCCCTTGGTCTCAGCAACATCTTCCAGTAATCGCTCGGCGATCAGGTCTCGGTCAATGTCGGCCGCATCGAATCCAGCTTCGTCCACGTGCTCCTTGACGTTTTCGAGATACCGCTCAGCAAGGCGCAATCTTCGCTCTGCGGCAGTCTCCTCCTCCTCTTCTGACTCATCGTCGTCTCCTACCTCCTGCGCGACAGAGGCGTCATCGTGGCTCTCGTCATCCTCGGAGTCGCTACCAGAGATAGACTCGTCTCGCTCGACTCGCTTTTTGGTGGGGCCGGCCGTCTTCGAAGAGCCTTTGGCGGCGGTTTTTGAGGCAGCAAGTCTTTTCTTTGGGGGTTCCGGGGCCGCAGTCCGCTTGCGCTTCTTCTGGGCGCCGGGGACGGTAAAAAAAGACGACATGGTGGCAGTACCGCGAGGTTTAGCTGCCTACTCACGACTTGATCGTCCGCCGCTGGAGATAAATTTCTGGGCAGCCTGAAAAAAAAGTTCACTGAGTGGACCACAAAAAATCCGACAGGGTGCTTCAACGGGGTTTCAGCGAATCAACGACAGGCGCCTGGGAGGAGGTTTTTCCGGTGTGTGCGGTCAGAAACGGCAGAAACCAGCGACGGCGGAAGAGCTCCTGGAGCCAGTTGACGCGGAGCGCTACAGCCTAACGGAAGCTTGGTTGGCGGATGGACCTTCAAGCAGGCTCACCTTCAACCACGACTCCATCAAGCCAACAACTCCTCCTCTTCCACAACATCAACCGCCACTACAAATCGCACAATCGCCAATATGTGAGCTTCCCTCACGACTACAGCTCTAGCTGGCACTACGACATCAGCTAACATGACATGCGCAGGGAGGTACTGCTGGGAATCACTGGAAAGGACTTCACCATCATCGCAGCTTCCAAGGCTGCGATGCGAGGTGCCACCATCCTCAAGACCTCGGATGACAAGACCAGATCGCTCAACAAGCACACCTTGATGGCGTTCTCTGGAGAGGCGGGTGACACAGGTACTTGAAGCTCCAACTCCGTCCAGGCATCCCGTCCGCACCCACGACTAACGTGCCCGCAGTGCAATTCGCCGAGTACATCCAACGAAACGCCCAACTTTATTCGATGCGCAACGAGTCTGATCTTTCTCCCTCCGCCCTGGCGCACTTCGTTCGCGGGGAGCTTGCCACCAGCTTGCGATCCCGCAAGCCCTACAACGTCAACCTTCTGATGGGCGGTGTTGACCCCATCACCGGCAAGCCGTCACTGTACTGGTTGGACTACCTAGCATCGCTTGCCGATGTTCCCTATGCCGCACATGGATACGCACAGTATGTTGTCCCTAGTCTAGGGATGGATGAGAGGGGGAGGAGTTAGCGAGGGGTATCGCTTTCAGCGAACCGGAATATAAGCTAACATCACATTGCACAGATACTACTGTCTGTCGATCCTGGACAAGCACCATCACCCCGACATCACGCTCGGACAGGGTATCAAGCTCTTGACGATGTGTACGGATGAGCTGAAGAGGCGGTTACCGATTGACTTCAAAGGCATGGTAGTCAAGGCGGTCAAAGCCGACGGCATCATCGACATAGAGTTCGACGACGACAAGATTGTGAAGAGTGCTTAGGGCATGAGCAACGAATAGAGGCGACCTGGCTTTGTACTATTAGATGGGTTGGGGGCTAATGTTCGCAATAAAGTCGATATCCTCCAAGGCGATTTAATATGCACTCACGTGATCAGCTACGCTATCATTCTCCCTATCAGAAGAGATGTCAAGGTAGTTTGGGGGCGGGATTTGACCACTCGGTTTCATTTCCGTGCTGATTATGTTCCTGCAGGGCGATAGTCCCGGATATGCTGTCTAAGATCTCGCAGGCGCGCCCTGACCCAAGGGGTGGGCTCAGCTAGGTACATAGGTAGGCATACTTCAACAGGCACAGACAAACTACATCTAAATACAAACACATTGGAGCAAGACCACATCTAGGGCAGAAGGCAAACAGCGTCCGAACGACAGACAAACCGAGGGAGTCTTTTTATTTGAAGGTGGCGACCCACTATGTAAGTGCTCAGTATCGAACTCTCTTGGCATGTGTTGCGCACTCAGTCGGTTTTGGAGTCAAACCAGTGTAACGATCATCGGAAACCGCCGTCAGTACAGCAAACCATCGGTCCGGAGATCTGAGACGCAGGTCAGACTCACTAGACACTAATAACTGTAGTCAGACGTGCGCACAGGGCTGAAGCTCCCCCCTCGGCTGTGGCAAACGTGAGAGGAAATGCCATACATAACGCTGGCTTAGAGACCTGGGCGACTCAGAAGCATGTGCTACAACCAGCCAAGCATAGCTCGATCGATATAGTGTGCCCAGCGTCAAGGGCACGTACCCATTCATTTATTTTGGCCGCTTGGTGTGGGTGCAAACATGTTGGAGGTGAGTATTCGTTCAAGACTGCCCCTAGTTGTCCCGAATATTTATCGTATGATGAAGTACGCCCGGGGACACCTGGCCGAGGTTCAAAAAAAAGTAACTCTATTTTAGGCGTAGATGAAAATTAATTCGGTGGTCCCATGTAGGAATACACACACTGGTGCTGAGGTCATGGGTCCGAAGACGAGCGCCTGACACATGCTGGGTGACAGATGGTTCGGCATCGAAAGGCATCCAACAGACAGGCAGGCAGGCATACCAGGTCCAGGCATGCAGTCATGGCAAAGTCTTCTCGATGTCATCAGCTGACGGCATTAAGAAGAACGATTCATGCCAGAAGCCACTTTGTCCGCTCGCTGCCGGCGCATTCTAGACTGTGATGGAAGGTTTGTGTTATGGTGGGTGGCACAGTACTATATTCGCATGTAGCAATTACAAGGGCTTGTAGCCGGTCGGTATTCCTCATCTCGATGCGTGTGCAAGTTCGTCCGCTTATCGGAGATTTCGTCATCTATCGATTGCGATGCCATGTTCAACCTGGTCTTTGATCCCTGTATCTCTAGGTCAAGGCCAGCGTCTCGGGGCTGTCCGCCCGTTGTGCTGTTCAGTATTCGATTTTTCTTCGAGAAACACTCACGAGTCAGTCGTTCGACTACCCTCCGCTGCGATTGTTGCTGATGTTAGTGAGCTGGTGGCTGGTCCACATTTGCTACGAGTTGTACAACTCTACCTCGCGTCAAAGGCTTAGGAAATCATCCCAGGCAGTAATACATGAATATGGGACCGCTGGCTTCCAAACCCCGGCACCCGCTTGATTACAGTTCTCCCTTCTGTATTCCACCTATTTGCTTTTTATTGCCGTCTCTCAACAGAGCCATCTCCATTTGATGAGAGACAACACTCTCAAAAAATGGAACAAAACCCTTGTAAAACTAGCCTCGACATAGACTGCGGCCAGTGCAGATCTACTGATTACCCAGCACCAGCCCCAGGGAGGCCCCGTCATCCCAGCAGCTTCTCGAGTACCCTTCAAGTATCTCGCTGCAAGGCCGCTCCCTCTGTGCTCCACTGAAGCGCGCCGTTCTGCCACTAGCCAGCCCAGCCCGGCACCCACTATCGTCGTCATTCCAGCGGTCCCTTACGACCGGCTCCTTAGCAGCAAGCAGCTGATAGATGCCCAAGGCCCAAGCATTCGCCTCGTCTTTGGTCCCAAAACTAGTTTCCTAATATCCAGTTCTCGTACCGCTCTCTCTGAAAAACTGCGCCTCACGTACTATCTAGCCGCGTCACCACAAGGCACGAGAGCAACTAAAGTCTCAGCTACCTTAGATAGTTGGTAGTCGCTGGCTCTTCCGCCACAGAACGCGCTGGAAGCCTGCTGCAGGCGTACTGCATACCCCCCTAGTTTTCCACAAACGTCACTGGCTCCAGGCGGTGGCCAATTGGTACTTCGCAGCTACCTCAGTGCTGCTCCACCCACTCACGGGCTTGCCTCCCCCTCCATTCCCTCCCATCTCGCCTTCACCGCAGCAGGCGCGCCCCCCAAAAATTCTGACCTGGCTACAGGAGGCGCTAGCCCGTTTCTGACACAACTCAAACCAATTTTTTCCCACTCTTCTTTGGCTTCTTCTGTCCCTTTTCTTCCTCCCACAACATCCCTCTCCTCTCATCCTCACCTCACAAACCCCCATCATCCCTCATCCTCGTCTTATCCCCAAGACATTTCGTCTTTCCTTGGTCTTTCTTTGAAGATTCTGCGTGTTCTTCGAAGGGAGCTGCCAGCACTGACTTTGTTTGTGCCTAAAAAGTTTTTTGGAAGCGTCGGTCTTCCATTTCTTTCTCTTTCCATCTTTCCTGTCTCTCTCGTCGGACGGAAAGGAACTTTTTGTCACCCTCATTCATTTTCGAGTGTGATTTCTCGCCGATCATCTCGCGTCATCTTTGTGTCTTGAAGACTCAGTTCTCACCCTGACCATCGACTCGAATCCCGAATCCTCGACTCCATACAATATGGCGGACCAAATCAACATGGCTGGCCTCAACCTTGCTGACGGCCCGTCTGCTAATGGCCCTGGCGGACGCTCCTACATCCCGCCTCACATGCGAACCCGCGGTGGCCCTCCCCAGGTCAACGGCGCTGGTCCTACTCCCGCTGATGCTGCCGCTGGTCCTCTCCCTGGTGGCCCCCAAGGCGGCCCTGGTCAAAACGGCATCGCTAACAGCGCCTGGGCCAAGTAAGTGCCATCCTTACCTTCACCCTATTATGCAGACAACTAATTATTTCCTAAACAGTCAAAACTACGGAGCTCGTCAGTCCAACTGGGGCAACGATGTCCCTACCTACAATAGCAACGGCCCTAACAACCGCCGTGGTGGCGGCTGGGGCGGTCGAGGCGGCTATTCTGGCGGCGGTGGTAACTTCGAGGGCGGCCACTCTGCCGGTGGCGGCGGCGGCGGCAACTACGCTGCTCGCGGCTCCGGCGATGGACAATGGCGCGACGGAAAGCACATTCCCGGTCCCGCCAACCCCCGTATTGAACGTGAACTGTTCGGTACTCCCGATGATCCTTCCAAGCAGCACACCGGTATCAACTTTGAGAAGTACGACGATATTCCTGTTGAGGCTTCCGGTCAAGACGTCCCGGAGGCCGTCACTCAGTTTTCCACCCCTCCTCTGGATGAGCACCTTTGCCGCAATATCGAGCTGGCTCACTACAAGGTCCCTACCCCTGTCCAGAAGTACTCCATCCCCATTGTCATGGGTGGCCGTGATCTCATGGCTTGTGCCCAGACTGGTTCCGGAAAGACTGGTGGTTTCCTCTTCCCCATCCTCTCCCAGGCTTTCATCAACGGCCCATCCCCCGTTCCCGGCGGCGCCGCTAATCAGTTTGGCCGTCAACGCAAGGCCTACCCCACTTCCTTGATTCTCGCTCCCACTCGAGAACTTGTCTCTCAGATCTACGACGAGTCTCGAAAGTTTGCCTACCGATCTTGGGTTCGACCTTGTGTCGTCTACGGTGGTGCCGACATCGGTTCCCAACTCCGCCAGATCGAGCGTGGCTGCGATCTTCTCGTTGCTACCCCCGGTCGATTGGTCGATCTCATAGAGCGAGGTCGCATTTCCCTCTGTAACATCAAGTACCTCGTTCTCGATGAGGCTGATCGCATGCTTGACATGGGTTTCGAGCCCCAGATTCGCCGCATTGTTGAGGGCGAGGACATGCCTGGCGTTCAGGACCGCCAGACCCTGATGTTCTCAGCCACCTTCCCCCGCGACATTCAGATGCTTGCCCGCGATTTCCTCAAGGACTATGTTTTCCTCTCTGTCGGTCGTGTCGGTTCCACCTCTGAGAACATCACTCAGAAGGTCGAGTACGTCGAGGACGTTGACAAGCGCTCCGTTTTGCTTGACATTCTCCACACCCACGCTGGTGGCTTGACCCTCATCTTCGTCGAGACCAAGCGCATGGCTGACTCGCTCTCTGATTTCCTCATCAATCAGAGCTTCCCTGCCACTTCCATTCACGGAGACCGAACTCAACGCGAGCGTGAGCGTGCTCTGGAGTTCTTCCGTAACGGTCGCTGCCCCATTCTAGTCGCTACTGCAGTCGCTGCTCGTGGTCTCGATATTCCCAACGTCACCCACGTCGTCAACTACGATCTTCCCACCGATATCGATGATTACGTCCACCGCATTGGTCGTACTGGTCGTGCTGGCAACACCGGTATTGCCACTGCCTTCTTCAACCGTGGCAACCGTGGTGTTGTCCGAGAGCTCCTTGAGCTTCTCAAGGAAGCCAACCAGGAGATCCCCGCCTTCCTGGAGACCATTGCCCGTGAGTCGTCCTTTGGCGGTGGCGGTCGTGGTGGTCGCTCCCGAGGCGGAGGTGGCCGTGGTGGCGGTGCCAACCGTGACTTCCGCAAGTTCGGCGGTGGTGGCTTCGGCGGCAGCGGTGGTGGTGGTGGTGGTTTCAATGGTCCTTCTGGCGGATCTGGTGGCTACGGCGGCGGTGGCTATGGCGGTGCTCCCCAGGGCGGCTCCGGTGGCTATGGCTCTGGCGGCGGTGGTGGCTACGGCGGCGGCGGCTACGGCGGTGGCGGCGGCGGCAGCTACGGCAACCCCAGCGGCGGCGGCCAGTCTTCTTGGTGGTAAACTACACAACCACCGAAGAAGCGACATACCCCGATGGGTATGTTATCGATGCTGTCAGGCGAGAAGCCGAGCGGCAGCATCACACTTTTCCTTTTCGGCTCTTTTTTTACGCTTTGATTTCAACGTTACTCTGGACGCACGAATCTGAATTTGGACGACACGGCGGCATCATGACCTGCGAAGACGTACTATTGCCTCTTCTTTGACTGGCACGAAGCAGTATTCGGTCGCAGGGCATTCACGAAGCATGTGATAGATTGCGTTTCTTTTGATTTCGGCACACTCCTCGCTTGATACCCTTAGACCGAGATTTGGGGAACTGGAAGACGTTGGCAGAACGTGGTGCTTAATAGATCTAAGGTCACTAGATCTGGACACGACATCACGATATCATGTTTCTGCGGTCTACCTGGGGTTCCCCCAACCCCAAGGGCATTTTTCTCGCTTTCACGATAGATGGTCATGCTATCGCCGTGCAGACATAGACAAAAGTGGATTTCTCGGTTCTCTGGTCAATAATCGCCCGGCGGTCCCCCTTGAGGGAATGGGGACCGGTGGGAGGGCGATGAACAAGGCTAGGAACATGAATGATGGTCAACAGAACGGTTTTCTCTGTTACACAATGCGGAGAGCACGAGCGCGGCCGCGCGACGCCACAGGTTATGGATTTTTGGTTTGGGCGGCACGGCATGGAACAAAAAGCTCTTGTTCTTGGCATGGCATAGGGACATGGACATTGACGAAGGCTTTGGCTTGGCCGAAAAGGGCGCCAAGTCGTGAGGCTTCTGACAACGGGGACCATGACACGAAAAGGGTGTGATCATGGACTCAGTTCCCGTGGTAGACAGATAACCAGACTGGACTGAGGAGTCCAAGAAAAAAACGCATTTGCTCTCTACGAGGCAGGCCATAAATGTGACGATGTGATGTGAGGTTGTTAGGGATGAGTAGTGTGAACAGCTACCTGCACCTACCGACGATGGTGATTGTGAATTAAGAAGAGTAAAACAACACAAAAGATGAGTGGCATCATAGATCTGCATCCCACCCATCCATCCATGATTCCGTTGAACGGGAGTGGCTGAGGCGGGGCCGGACCGTACCATCATCCAAGAACGATCAGACTCGGGAGACTGACGTGAAGCAAACATATCGACCGAGCTGACGACTACAGTGTTCACTGCCACTGCCAATGCCACTAAAACGCTGCACGGAGTAGCCCTAACATGTATCACTGGCGTCATCCCTATTGGTGATGGCCCTTTTGAATTGAGGCAGCCCATGCGTACATACCCAGGTAGTGTGGTAGCGTGGCAGGTTGGCAGCTCCTTGGTTGTTGTTGGACTTCCCCACTAACTGTGGCCTTTTTTTGGCCCTCCCTCCCACCGTGTTACAACTCGAGTCGGCGTTTCCCCCGCCCCGAAACTCGCCCAAGCCGCTAGCTCCCCAGCTTTCCGCGCGTCGGCCGACTTGTGCAGCTTCCTTTCTGCAGCTTTCTGCCCAGCTTCTTCTCGTTTCTCTTTTTACTCGTAGTACACGTGCATCGCGCGAGAGCGAGAGCGAGAGACGGCTAGGCTTCTATTTTCGTCTGCTTCCATTCCGTTCTTGCTTTCCGGCTTTCTGCCCTCGACCTACCTCTCTTACCTATACAAAACGAACTTCCGTATTCGCTTCAAAGCTGACCTCCGACCCCCGAACTGAAAGCCAGCCTCGGGCACCAAGCCGACGACCATGGGCCTCATCGACACAATCGACGAGGGCCTCTCCAGCCTGGCTGGCCAGTGGAATCCCTACTCGACTGGCCTTCTGACGCTGCTCCTAGCTCTCGTCTCCTACCGCGTGCTCAGCACCCGCGAGCCTGATGTCCACCCGATGCTGCTTGCCCGACAGGCCGTTCCGTCTCCCGTCCGAAACGATGGCGAAAGCCCCATCTACAGGTCCCAGGCGGCTCCTCACGGCATGCCCCTCAACGCCGGATTGAATGTCAAGGATGCCGGCGCTTCCAAGTGGGCGCGCGGCCGCGATGGCGACTTGAGAGATGTCTGGCGCAAGGCCGTTCTCGGTGGTGACGGTGGCGCCAAGGGCAGACTCTTGACTGTCTTGGGAAAGCAGGTCGTCGTCGACCACAAACTACGTACGATACAGCCTCAAGCCGCATGCCTCAGTGACCTCCGTTGCTCTGCTCTTATGACGGCGACGCTAACATGACACAGAGGACATCACCCGCCAGATCAACCTCATCGGACAACATATTGCCGACCAAGGTGGCATCCGAGTCGCCGTTTATCTGCCCAACTCCATCGAGCTCTTGGCGACGCTCTTCGCCTGCAGCTTCTACTCGAACTTGACGACCGTCTTGATCCCCTTCAACGTCTCGGATGACGAGCTCGTTTCCATGCTCCGCCGCTCGGCTGTTGACACTCTGATTACTGCTCCCGGCGCATTCCCCTTCGATGCCGTCATCAAAGCCTACCCATCTCTGCGCCAACTCATCTGGGTTACCGACGAGGGCAGCAGCCACATGGATTGGAACGAGGTTCCCGAAGGCACCGGCAGCAGCATCAATGTCGCCACTTGGCAGGATATCCTGAGAGATTCGCCCGTCGAGGCCGGTCTCGAGCTGCCCACCTCTGACCCCAGCCAGACTCCCATGGACATTGTGACTTTTTGGCAGACCAAGCCCGGCCAGATGGAGGAGATGGTGCGCTTCAGCCAGGCAAACATTGTCTCTGCTATTGCCGCTCAGCTTGCTGCCATCCCCACCAAGGAGCGCATCAACTCATCTGACATGTTCCTCCCTGCCGATTCGCTTGCCAACGTCCACACTCTAGTCCTGACCCTGGCCGCAATGTATTCGAATGCCTCGGTCGCCCTGAACTCTGTTGCTGGTCAGTCACTCGATTTAGGCGTCGCAACTCAGGGAGTTGCACCCACCATCCTCGTCGCAAGCCCGCAGACACTTCTAGGCACGCACGCCGAATCCCTTAGTAGACTTAGCTCTCCCCTCGCCAAGGCCTCGCATGCGCTCTCCACACGCTCTCTGACCCTCGATGGTATCATGTCCGCCTCAAACCCTTTGTCTGCCTTTGCTTCCGGTGCGTCCCCAGCCATTGGCACGACTCCGGGCAAGCTCCGCCTCGTCTACTCGGCCGAGCGAGTAGGTTCCAACACTCCGCACCTCTCGGCTCAGGTGCTCTCTGATCTTCGTGTTTTCACGGGCGCGAGATTCGTGTACGCACTGACGGCAGCCAAGGTTGCTGGAGCCGTTAGTCAGACTGCGTTTTACGACTACCGGCTTTGCAACGATGGCAACGGTCACTTTGGCTCTCCCTTGACTAGTGTGGAGGTGTTCTTGAAGGATTCTGGCCCACACAGAACCACGGACGAGAAGATTGAAGGAACCGTAAGTCCATCAGCACAAGTGAGCTCATGATACGTAACGCGAAATACTAACTTTGTGGCCTAGATTTACGTAAAGGGCCCCTGTGTCGCCGGAGGACAGGCCAACATTGGTGTAGCTGGACGAATTCGTGACGATAACACCTTGGCTTATGCTTAAGAACGCACAAATACCCCTGAGGGCGGTTGACATGATGATAGATGCGTACGGGGACGAGAATCTCTGATGACATTTCTTGGTAAACGATGAATGATACATTTGCCTCTACTAGTTGATGTTTTTTCTTGTGCGTACTATGACTGCCACGCGAGACAGTGTTGATGTTCGTGGTTAGTGGGGTTGAGGCCGACGGATGAACGCCTACCTAGGCAGGGTTGAATTGTGTAGGGCTGTGGCTATTCCCCGATGGCGAGGATCATTTGTAGAGAAGGGATGGCTTGGCTATTGACAGCTGCATGTAAGCGATAGTGTAAACCTTGATGAGGCGGGTGGGATGTAGCACAGTCCTTGGAAACGTCGTATGACGGAGGTGGAGATTACACACTGGATAGCTTCAAGTGGGAGTACAAGTAACTAGGCAAACATTCTCAGCCCAGGAACTAGATCAAGGCCTAGGCCTGGATCCAGACGGAAACGAAGAGTCAGCTCGCCACCAATCACTCGGCAAAAAATACTAATGTGCATTTGACAGTTAATTCAATAAAGCCAAGAGGTCACGCGACACAAGTGGATGGCGATTTGCTACGTATACTCATCCTTCGACTACCTTACCCTAGAGTTTAGACTAGTTTGGAGATGGAAAAAAGTAAGGACATGACCGACCCCTGAATGAACGGAGCCAGCCACTTCCGGGGTGCGGGAGTCCAGGACAGTACTAAGCTTGCGGGCACCTTGTCAATGCCAATGGGCGAGAACTCTGGTGGAAGGGGTGACCATGCTAAGATGCTTTGACACAGGCGATGGGACACGGGAAGCTCGGATGGACGATTCGTTGCGAAAGTATATTTTATATCCTGGGAGGCGGCACCGAACGAGGTAGAAAGACGAGGCTTGGTGCGGCTCAGCTGGATGCCGCTACTGGGGCTGGGCGCTTGGTCAAGGGAAGCATGGTGAGTAGTGGACGGTACGGAGATGGCGCACCCGGTGTTTTGCGGGTGCCGGTACTATTGCCATCATGACTAGCAATGACTTCTGTTACGCATTGACTACAGAGTCAGTTAGATGGAGAGGGTGTCTCGGCTGGACGCAGCAAATCCATCCGAAGTACGCACTGCACCTGCACTGCAAAGTTCAAGTGCTGGACCTGGATGTAAGCCCACGTGGAGCCAGCTGGGATGAGGTGCAAATCAGGTGGCACTAATCCTAGCTAGGAGAGCGGCCGTTTACCATGCTGCCAGTTTGGGCACGGAACATTGAGTGAACGCACTGCAGTGAGTTAGTGGTATGGAAATTGTTCGAAGCAGTAGAAACTGGAAGGGTGTGTCGTGTGTGTTATCGTTAGGCGGAAAGGAAATGTGTTCGCCCTTCGCACAGTGGCAATTCATCCCTTTTCGTACAATCGCATCGCCGCCAGTCTTTGGGCTGAACTGGGCGTTCTGGGACCTACTTCAGCTGCCCCCCCTGCGTATGCCCCTGGTCCCTGCCCTGTCGTCTCCCCTCTTGCCCCCAGTTACTGGTGCACCGAGCCAGCGGGAGCGCGTGGCCGTCGCCCGGGGTAGGCAAGTCAAGGCAGGTACCACATTGGGTCAAGGTAGGGGCAGGTACTTTGGGCCACCCAGCATCGAGGGGTAATTTTCCAGGGGACCGCTCGAGGGTGACATTTTGCGCCTCTTTTCCAGGGGCCCATTGCGACTAACGCTGCGATGTGCGTAGCAGACGCAACAAATCGAACCTAATAATAAAGAGACGTTCGCCAAACAGCTGGTTTCCCGTGCATGTTTCCCGCTGGTGACGTGATGTCGCGCGCCAGAGCCTCCAGCGCCCGGGCAAAGAACCTTCGAAAGGCCCCGAAGCTCCAGATGGACGCTACGACGTACATCGCAATAGCTAATGTGTAGGTAGGTCCGCACCAGCCGTATGGATGGAGACTAGAGCGGGAGTCGAGACTGCGATTAATTTCACCTCTAGCGTAGGGAGCGGGCTCAATCATTTGCCTTGGCCACTTCTCACCTAAGGGCAAGGGACACACCAAAGACTATTTGCCATGTCGTATGTACGTATTGCCGGTACTACGAGTGTGCCACCGTCGTACAGATATTGCTATCGATGGTTCCCCCAGCACGGTACCGAGTACAAGCAGAAAGGGGACGAATCCAAAGGGCATTTTTCTTCTTCTCCTTTGGGAACCCGTGCCTTTTCCTTCGTACATATCCTTAACGGGTGCTTTCATTTCTGCTCTTACATAGTACTACCTATACCTGCTGCAATTATACCTACCTCTATCCCTGCCCGCATCGAGTGCCTGTCCAGGCAAGCGAGGGGACCCTATTCTCCAGCAATAGGGGACTGCCCGCGGCGGCGAATTCTGCAAGCCAGTGCCCGCAGCGCAGCCTGCCCACAATCGGACCCTGGCATATACGACTCTACAACACACCACCTCCATTCCGTCCGACTCGCAACTCTTTTTTGGGTCGATTTCCCGCCAGCCGATAGCTTCAACGAAGACAAAGGGAATTTACGACCGCACCGAAGACGACATAGTTCCTGCCGAACCGCCATGGACATGCCCTAACGAGAGAGAACGCCCCTTCCTCAACGAGTCCCGGCAGGACGCATCTGTCGCTCCTCTCCCTCTCGCCATCTGCCTTGCGCTCACCAAAACGACCACACGCGAACACACCACTTCACGATCTCACGACCTCTCCTCTTGCCAATAAATATACTCACACCCACGCCAATTCCTCCCCGATATCAATCTCGACCTCGATCCTCGACAGCGGCGAGGACATGAGCCAGAATGACCGCTCCGCGGCCACGGCGACGGCTCGGCCGGCGGGCCGCGTGCCAAATGGCATGAAGAAAATCTCGCGCCTCTTCGCCTTCACACGGCTCACGCGCGGACGACCGGACACTGTCAACCCAGAATGGGATCTCGAGTCGACGCGCGAAGCCTCACCCGACCTGCACCAGTTATCTTCGCGGCGTCGTCGCGGCGAGGGCCAGCCCAAGCGACCAGCCCGCAACGGTCTCAGTCGCCTGGTTGTCGATGAAGACCATGAGCCGTGCGCCGTCTGCGCGACCATCGACTTCCCCCGCCTGCTGAATTGGCGTCGTGGCGAGCCCAGGCCTTGGATCCCTCTCGCCCACACTCTTGCGGGCGAGTCGGCCTGCCCCTACTGCATCTTCTTCCAGGCCTTGGTCGGTGCCGAACCCGATCTGACGCGCAAGTTCACCCCGTACTTGCGCATCCGTCAGGCATTCGAGCGTCTCGGGGTGGGGGAGAAGCATGAACTCGGCGGGGCCGTGCTGTTCGAGGTCACCACAAAAAGCAAGGTGCTGCCATGGGGTTACATTGTGCCTGTCATCGAGACGGCGGATGATTTGGCAGGGTATCGCGAGGCGACGCCTGCTATTCGCGGGAGGGTCATTACGCCTAAGCTCGATCCCGCCTTGCCCAGGACCTGGATCGACTTTTGCATGCTCAATCATTCTAAGA
Organism: Dactylonectria alcacerensis; assembly: GCA_029931735.1. Lineage (NCBI taxonomy): Eukaryota > Fungi > Ascomycota > Sordariomycetes > Hypocreales > Nectriaceae > Dactylonectria > Dactylonectria alcacerensis. Next base: position 2,852,194 of record JAPMUZ010000004.1, read on the forward strand.
CGACCTGTGCGTCTCCGGGACGGCCAATCCGTGGGCTAAAGCTCATAGACTGCCACGACAGAGAAATCCTATTTGTCGACGACCTAGTGGCTGAGGCTGTCGAGTATGTCACTCTCAGCTACGTCCGTGGCGGTTCTGAAGAACTGCCAGCTCCAGCCGGAACTGCACCTCTGGTCTTGCCGACAGAGTTGCCTCCCCTGCTCGCAGACGCTATGACTGTGACGCGATCTCTGGGCTTCCGATATCTCTGGGTAGACGAATATTGCTTCCCGCAGTACAATGGGAGTGAGCGCCGGCGCCAATTGGATCGCATGGGAGACATCTACGCGCGCTCTGCCCTGACACTCATCGTCGCCGCTGGAGAGGGCGTCTCGGACGGCATCCCCGGTATAAGCGTCCCCCGCGAGGAGCAGCTGTCCCTCCAGACCGGCACCGGCCACTTCACTACCTCGCTGACCCGACCCGACGTCGAAGTCGCCAGCTCACGATGGGCGTCTCGCGGCTGGACCTACCAGGAGGGTCTCCTCTCGCGCCGTCGCCTCGTCTTCACGCCTTCTCAAACCTACTTCCAGTGCCAGCACCTCCACTGCCACGAAACCATATCCTACCCTCTCCAGACGCAGCCCACCCTCAACCTCGGCCGCGTTTTCCCTACCTCCGGCGCCGGCAATCGCGCAAAGGACTTCAAGGCCCAGGTGAACGGCTACATGAGCCGCGAAGTCACCTACCCCGAAGACCGACTGGACGCCTTCAGGGGTGTGTTGGACCGCTACGCCCACATGGATCCCGCCGTGGACAACCTGCTCGGCCTCCCCTTGTACCACCCTCAGGACTTCAAGAACGTGCCCTCCGTCTCCAGGACAGACCGTCTGGCCGTGGGTCTTGGTTGGAAGCATGAGCATGTCGGTGAGGCTGATGTCGTAGCGCACTCCATGTTCTTCCACGGGCCGTTCCCCTCGTGGACGTGGCTTGCTTGGAAGCAGCGCCCCGAATATCCGGGCTACGGCCCCTCCTTCAACCTCTACGAAGTCAACGACGACGGCCCCATCATCGACAATATCACAGCTTCGCCTCACCTCGATATCTCCATCGGCTTCAAGGACCTTTCAGTGCTCTCCTGGGAGGAGGAGGGAGACGAGATTGCTGCCAAAACAAGCGCAATCAACTTCCTCCGCCTCAAGTCCCACTGCTTCGATATCCACCTACACAAAGACACCAACGGCAACATCAAGCTCATCGACCTCGATCTCCGCGACCCCTACCCTACCGCCCTCGCCGCTCTCCTCCTACGCGCCACCTCCAACGAGCCGGACAACGAGCCACCTACCGGCGACCACGACCTTGTGGGCATCGTCCTCGCTGGCCGGGACTGGAAGAATGATGAGTCGTTTGATTCGGCCAGCGTGCTCATCTGCGGACGACGCAACTGGGTGCCCGACGGCGAGCTCGTCCGCCTTGGCACCTTGGAGCTGGGTCCTGGCGGCTTGTTAGGCATAGATGATGAGAACGCCGTTATCAAGGGCGCAATAAACGACGATGGAAGGTTGGATGTGCGGCTGAGAGAGCTTGACATCTACTAAAAGAAAAATATCACGGCCAACACAACAAATACGCACGACGAAAAAGTACATATATCTTCATGTCCATGTACATCCTATATATCTTTATAATTATACTTGGATAGACTGGGGACAGATACGGGAGGCGGGACGACGAATGAAATGGACGGACGACTATGGTGGGTGTTTACTGTTTCTGGGCCTGGCTTTCTCTATATACCATGTACCATAGCACATGTGGATAGCATTTCTATGCATAAGCAATTCAATTTTTGGGGGTATCGTTCGTGTCTGTCTTATTTATTCTTGCATACCTTGCTTGCGTTATCTCAAAGTCATCATTATAGAAGAAGGGGACCTGCCCCTGATGTCTCATGCGGAAAGAAACGTATGACCTGCCTTGGAGGGGTTCGCAAACAGCCCCTGATGCTCAGTTTTGCTCACCCCCATCATGCTCTCCTTGCTAGATGCCCGTTAATAGGCATCACCCCTTACACCCTAACCCAACTCACTCGCCCATATCCAAAATGGCCCTCCTCGTCAGGTCCTCTTGCACCCACCCGACGATGCGGCTCCCCACGTCGCCGACCAGGCGCTCGTAGTGCGGCCCGGCCATGAACAGGCCGCAGTGCGCGCCGACCTCGTCGACGTCGGCCATGAAGATGTCGACCCACGTGCGGTCGCGCGCCGTGCCGCCGTCCGGGGTGGGGACCGGGTCCGGGAGATTGCAGAACTGCCGAAGTTTACGGGGCTTCGTCTCCGGGACTGCGGCGGGAGGTGGAGCGAAGGGGGTCGGGGAGGCGACGGCGTGTTCGGGGGCTGCGGGAGGCTGGCTAGGAGCAGCGGGCTGTTGGGCGGGCTGCTGCTGGCGGATCTGCTCGTACTGCATGCGAAGCGCTTCTTGTTGCATCCGGAGGGCTTCCTGCTCGAGGCGGCGTTTCTCTTTCACCTCGTGCGATTCCTGGCGCTCGGCGTCCTTGCGAGCAGCCTTTTCCTTCTGCTCCGCCTCCCTAGCCGCATCCTTCTCCAACTTCTCGGCCTCCTTCAAGGCCTCCTTAGCCAACTTCTCGGCAGCCTTGAGGGCCTTCTTGCGCCTCTTGTCAATGATCTTCTCGCGCTCGCGGATCGCCTTGGCGCGGTCCTTGACGGCCTGGTCGTACGCGCGCTGGATGCGCTTGGCCTCGCGCTCGGCTTGCTTCCGGGCGTCCTTGTCGGTATGGAGGCTCGGATCTGGAAGGACGGGCTGGACGGGCTCATCCGGGATGGGAGCTAGATCGAGTTCGAAGTCTTGATCGATAGAGTCTCGAGGTTCTGAAGGAGTGGAACCATCCACGGTTGCGGGTTTGTCCTCCACAAATGTGGGTTTGTCATGAGAAATAGATTCTCCCTTAGAAAGATGCTCATCTTTGTAAGCGTACTCTTCCATGGGACTAGGTTCGTCCATGGGTGTTGGGTCAAGAACCTGCATGGAGAGACGGCCCATGTCGGAGCATACAGAAACACCATCCTCGTTCTTCGTATCGTCGTAAGTGTTGGCTTCCAAGGTTTTAGAGCTTGGGTCCTGGCTTGGACCCGGGTCGACGACTGGTGATTTGCCTTTTCGGTCGTGATCCTCGATTGTGATGCTGGGTCTCGGGCTATCGAAGCTGGGCCTTAGATGATGTTTCTCATCTGCCGCAGCCTCATAATGCGAGCCTTCTACCTGAGAAGACACCTCTGTCTCGTCCTCTTCCTCATTTGACCGTTCTGACTGGGGCGTTCCAGGCTTGGGCGTCTTGGGTCGACCGGTGCACAGGGTGTAATAGTTCACAAACCGGACCCTTGTCGTTGGTCCGCGAGGGTCTTTGCCTGGCCCGAACGGCTGCAGCTCGTCGACATCTTCGAGTGCACGGAGGCGACAGTACCTCGACTCAAGCCCCGTCAAATCTGCGAGTACGCCTCCAAACTCGAGGTAAGAGCCCATATGCTTGACGGCTGCCTGGACGAGGCCCTCGGAGCGATATTTGGAGGCAAAGTGCAGCATACGCCGAACAAAGGGCTGCTCGCGGAACGCGGCATCATTGAAGAACGGCTGGTTAAAGAATTGATCGCCTGGGGCGGGCAGGGCTGAAGAGGATGAGGAGGCGATGCTGGGTGAGTATCCCGCTTGTGAGGACTGAGAGGGAGTGAGGTTCACGGTTGATGATCCCGGGCTTGTAGTAGGGTTGAAGGCTTCGAGATGAGCGGTGCTGCTATTGTCTGGGGCCGAAGGATCTTGAGGCTGTGGAGCTGGCTTGAAGAGACTCTGGATGCCGGAGACGATGATCCCTGGGTGGAGGCCAAGGAAAGGGCAGTCGAGGGAGACATGCCCAAGAATACGGTGCTTAAAGGACCGTTGGCCATATGGGTTATAGTCCGGCTGTGCGATGGTGGTCAGATTTTGTGTTCAGTTAACAGAACAGAACAAGACATGGCCAACTCACCATCAAGATAATATCCGCAGCTAGGATACCGCCCATGGAGTGGCCAACAAGGATGACATCGGTATTTGGAGACTCGTGGGGGCTTAGCCAGGCGCTGAAGTTGTCCCGGGCGACGTCGACGGAACGATACGTCTTGTAGCGCGGGTAGATTTTAGAGTGAATGACATGAGAATCAACGAGCATGTTAGTCAATAGGGCATGGACATGAGCGGGGAATGAGCGGAACGACTGGTCGTTGCCGAGGAAGCCATGGAGATAGATGACGAGGAGGGTGCGGCGGCCGTGGGGATCGATGACGGAGGAAGCGGAGAGAGACGGCGTTGGCGAGTAAGAGTCGGCCGGGAGAAGAGACTGTGAGGAGGAGGAGCGCGGGTCCGGGGCGAGCCAGACACCGCCGGGGGCGAGAGAGGAACCCGGGGCCGAAGATGGAGACGGAGATCGGAACGGGACCTTTCCATCCAAGAGAGCACCAGAGGTTACCGGCGGTTGCGGCGGTGGCGCCGGGGCCGAAGCCGGAGCTGGAGGTGGAGGAGGAAACGGAACCTTGCCATCCAGGAGATGCGAAGACGCCGGAGGTTGCGACACCGACGCCGACGCCGGACCCGGAGTCGGGGCCGGAGCTGACGACGGGGACGCGTAGGAGGCGTGTGGATGCGGCTCTACCTGGTATGGGGGTGGTGGCGTTGGCGGAGATCCCATCTTTGGAGACGGATACGAGAATGACGTATCCAGGGAGGGACAACGGGTGAGATGATGGCGGGTGTCAGATGAGACGGTGTCAGACGAGGGTGTGATGGAGCCGGAGGAACCTCCGATGTGGATGGCAGAGTGATGAGCTTCTCTCACGCGCCCAGTTACCAACCCGCTCAGTGTAGCAGGTACAGCGAGAGACGGGTGAGTGAATCCGTTGAGTGAGTGAGAGAGAGCGAGAGAGTGAGTGAGTGCAAATCTGGCGGGTGAATTGTCAAACGTGGGGTAGGTAGTACGATTTCCCTGGAGACGTCACCCATTCGTTTATGCACCTCAGTCGATGAACAGCGCAGAGTTGGTTTGGATCTTGGACATTCAGGGCTCTTAAGAAACCGAGGACGCGGGGTTTTAGATGCGACGATATACTAGGCAAATCAAGCCTATAATCATATTAAAACGACGACAGAATTGTGGTTTCGCTGTTGCTGTTGCCGTCGTTGTTGAATATCGGCCACCCTATAGCTTCCAGGTCTTGAGAAAGAGACATATGCTCGATATCTCACGCCCACTGGGGGCTCTAAGTTGTATGGTTCAGTGGTCCACCCAAATGGTCCGACTCGACTGCGGCGAGCAGGACGACGACGCAACACGAACCCGGCGTATTCTCTGACAAAAGTTGGCAAGCTGAAAGAGACTGACTAACGTACTGAATGAATGAAGCCTCCTTGCCAATGAGGCGAATGCAACTTATGCCCAACAGCCCGTGCCGCACTTGTTTAGCACAATCGGCCCCTCCACCAACCAACCACAAATGTGCCACTCAGTCCTGCGGTAACATGAACTGTCTACAAAGCCACCATGCCTAATACATTGGCGATGGTAGGGTTCCAAAAGGAAATTACACATTTGACATGCCTGGTCTATAAAAAGGATGCTGACAATGGCGTCAACTGACCCAGTTTGGATCCCGATCTAATAAACGCCCTAAAGATACGAGTGTGCTTCCAAGGTAGCGAGAGATGCGAGTAGTCCAAGGTAATGAGATGATGAGGCGCCCAGGGTGTTGGAAGTGAATGGTGATATCAATTCCATACGCAAATACGTATATACACAGTACGTACAATGTAAACATGTATTTCCGCAAGGTCCCATCCTTATGACAGTTCCCCCCGCACTGCTTTCCCAGAGAGATCCCTCGTCGATCCAGGTACGTACCAGTATGCTACGCTGAGTTCTTTTCCACTCCCTGCGTCATACGTCTTTCGATATCGATGGATTCCCATCTCGCGATCCATCCCGGCTGCAACAATGCAACAGCGCTAATTTGGTACCTGCGCCTTGCTCAGTCAGATGGCTTCGCAGGGGGTCACTGGATTTTCATGGGCATGTATGAACGAGCCCTGTCACAAACACATCGCGAATGTAAATGCATTGCCTGCGTGACCTCTGTTGTGGTCGGCGAGTTGCTAAACCTACCCTTCACTGATAGCGAAGCAGGGCTGTCACGCAAACGCATCACCACACCGTTGAGAATGAGAAGAAGTCATGAAAGACGAAAGGGTACCAACGTCCAGGTCCCAGGTCCAGCAAAGTGGCACCCTATCTTGTTGTCCCAAAAGTCATCACACAGCCGCCTCAAATGGACTGACGGGCCACTTTTGGGCAAAACCCCATGCATTTTTTCTTCTTCCTCTTTTTTTTCACAGCACCTAAATATGACCAGTCCGCGCGTCTGTATCCTGAACGGAGCGTTCCTGTGTGAATTAATCCGTCCCACTTCGGTAGCTGAGCTGGGTTGAGATCCATGTCGGATTTTCTCTTGGGTTGTCACCGGCATGGCCCCCAATATTAAAGCATGGGCGCCGGGTTCGCAGAAGCGAAGCGGGAAATTACTATTAGTGAGCCTCGTGCGCGTCTTTAGGCCCCGGCGATGTTTGCAAACGGAAACGGAACAAGGACGCAATGAATGCAACGTCGACAGGGCAGCAGGGGACGGGGTTTTGCCCTTCTTTTTCTTCACCATGTTCGAGAATGACCAACGGCGCGTTGGGAGCGAAATCAAGCAGGGCAAGCCTCGTAGAGATGCGCATGTACGTAGTCAGACGGGAAATCGACATTGGGATGGCACGGACGAATTGGATTGCGAGGTGTTGGGGTGAATGGCCCTGTCAATTACTGTTAGCCTGTGAGAGAACTTGAGAAGTGGCCAGACTCGGACGCCCACCCAAACCGGTTGAGGTGCCGCATTGTGGCTGTCGATAGTCGGGCGACGGTGCCTCTGTACCTGCATATTATCGGAAGCGGTAGTCTAGGATGCCCATGGGAAACGACGGTTACATCGGGGATTAGGACGAGGTTTCTGACTTTCTGTTGGTTTGCATGTGATGTCTCTCTGTGATGCTTCAGGATGGCCGACAAGATGGAGCATGTCACTCGCATTCCAGAGCCATGAGGACGACTGCGATTGACTTCAGTCGCACAAGAAGCGGCACAGCAGAAGAAAACCAAACATAGAAGCTGCCAAGCACGAAACATGCTAGAGATTCCAAAAATATCTACACTCTGACCTAGCTAGCCTAATTAGCGGAGGGGGAGGGGGACGAGGAGATCGAAGAACCAACAACCCGACGACCCGTGGACTTGAATGGACACGGCCTTTCACATGGTGATGGTGACCTTTGGATTCCAACCCCTGTTTGGTGCTGTTTTGGGCTTCAGGTGCCACAACCCAACCCAACCCAACCCATCCCTCTCCCTTGCTCCCCCTAATACGTGCAAGAAAGAGACGCTCGTTGGAGCTCTAAAGAAAAAATCCTGGGTGCAGTTCCTTAGAGGGGCGGGCGCCAATGACCAGAACGTGGGCCGTGGGCCATGGGTCATCTTCACGGGTCCCCGGGCCAGGGCCAAGTCCAAGAGTCGTCGTCATCCTAATCATCACCGCCACCACCGTCCGTCCTGGTCTGGTCTCTGGCCGGGTTATATCGTGTTGTCGTCGGTCGCGATGGATTAGGCAGATCAGTCAAATCACCAAGCGACTCCAGGTAATTAATGAGATTTCCTTGATCCGGGCTCGTCCTCCATCCATCTATCCATCTCCCATTTTGTAATTAATTTACGCGTCGAGTATGGGTACTACTGATACATTGTGCATTGTGTACGAAGCATGCAAGTTATGTATGAGCATGTCTTGGTGGGTTGTCTGGAACGGGGGGTCTGAGTGGTTCACATTACCCTTCCCTTGTCTTTTCTTCAATCGTCCCTTGCAGAAATGCAGCCACGTTCGCACGTTGCACCATGCCGTGGCCCTTCTAGATGGGTCTCGCCCATGCCGTGCAGCCGGCCCTAGAAATCCCTTGTTCTTGCGGGTTGGCTGGAAGGGAGAGCCCGTCCACAGGTAGGTATGATTTCGTGTGAATTGTGTAACTGCATGCAGTACAACGTATGCACAGCGATTGGTACGGCCCCTTGGCATAAGGTACGTACGTACTTCGTATGACCATTGTGACATGGCATGGCCGGCTAAGGTACCTACCTACTACGTAGGTAATTAGTGCCACTACTCTAAATTGCCAAGCATCGTTATTATGGGCGAGTGAGTCGAAATCTCAAATCCCCAGTCCGCCGTCCGGGTTCCCAGAATCCCAGCAGTCTAGATACTCTAGCGTCCGTGTTGGTAGGAATTAAGGCCCCAACGGCTGTAAGTCTGTAACTCTAGCTCTGGAGGAAGGGCCCCAAGTTGACGCCTCCGGCACGAAGCGTCCGTTGACATGTGCGTGTAAGAAAATCCCATCAAGCACGCCGACGGGCTGAGGGTTTGAAGAATTGCGCTCGTTCGTACTGTAATAATATGAAATCTGCTTAGTGTCGGTAGCACTGCGCGCGTGGGTGGGAAATACGAGCTTGAGAGAAATGCAAGGCGGCCACACTCTAAAAAAACAACGCTCTGTTGTCGACGCCATCGCTGCGCGCCTTGCCAGTAGGAGGTCTATTTCAATACGAGAGGGGGAGGACCGTTATTCGTCTTCGTTATTGTGCAAGCGCCAAACCTAGGCGCAGGTACGAAGAGATGCAGGCAAAGTGCGGCGTGGTGCAGTGTGATAATGCATGCAGTTTCTTCACGAGCATTTCCATGTTGTACGACCCCATGTTGCAGTACGAACCCGTGTACACCACACCACACCACAGTAGCCAGTGGTGCCAGTTCTAGTAGATGGAGACCGTGAGGACGTAAAAGGGTTGGATCGTCAGGTACAGGACGCTCTTCTACGTACGGTGAGTGAGTTGGTTGATAACCACCCGCCCACTTCGTATCCTTTCATCACGTCTCAACGCGAGGGGTCGCGTGAGCCCAATTACCAACTAACTTAACTCATGCCGTGCTTCGTACGTGATGATGGCACGGAGTCGTCGACTGTACCCATTGGACGTACGTACATACCCTCCTGGCATTTCTCTGTTGTGCGTGAGATGGATCTATCATTTAATTATCCACCCCGATTGTGCCCTTTGCCAGCGTTGGATGGATTCCAGCCGCGTTTCCAGCCCGTGCCAGTTATGTCTCCTCTCGCCTCTCCCACACGAGAATCCACCAACACCGCTGTGACCGTCAAAGCCCTGGAGGTAGATGCCCGCCCTGGGCTCCCTGCGAGCCCCCTTCTTCCCCCCTTTGTGAGTTCGTCGAGGGAGGGGAGGGGACACGTAAATCGATGGATCGATGATGGGATGGATTGGGTTGGATCTTGGAATGGATTGGTGACACGGCAAAAGGAAATGCCAAGTTGTGTGACCTTGAGATTTCCTTGAAGTTGTGGCCGTCTTGTTTGGTCCCATTGGGATTCGTCGCCGCCATGGAACTGCGCTGTCCCTGTTCCTGTCGCCAGACCCCTGGATCTGTCCCGTAGGCACAGACAGGGGACTTTCCCGAGTCTTGTCCACTCGGAGCTATCCTTGAGCCATCCTTGCCAATGCTTGTTCGTTCCCAGGATGTCGCGAGGCTGCGATGCCCTGATTGGCCTCCCCCACCGCCCGCGAGCCACCGCGTCCAATTCAAGCGAGATTATTTCTCCCATCTAGCAGGGCCACTGGTACCATTGAAGCCAAGGATCACAGGTTGCTGGGCTTCTCTAGCCCATGTTGTCCCCATTTGGGATTCTGGGATTCAAGGAGAGAAGCGCTCCACGGCTTCCAGGAGGGAAGGGGGAGGCACTTACAGAATGCTGTAGCACATCATCACTGAAAGCAGACGCCCTGTAAATCGTAATGTGCGCTGCACACCCACCTGGAAAGCTGGCACCACTTTTACGGTTCAAACGACGACGCCTCGTCATTTAGTGTAGTCGGCGCCCACTCGTCACTCTTGTTCACTCACTCACACACCACGCTCTTTACCCGTCACTCTCTTTATCTCCCACCCCCTCCTCCTCCTCCTTCTCCCAGTCGCTCTTTTAACCCCCCTCTCCTTCATCCAGCCCTCTCGACTTTTGTGCGTGCCGTGCCGCCATGCCATCGTCGACTTCTGGGCGCCCCAGTTGATGTTGATGTAAGGAGAGCCAAGGACAGGATCCACGCCGAGAGCAAATCGCCAACGCCAGCATAGCCCGCCGTCGAAACCCTGTCGCGACTCGAAATTCGAACCCCCCGCCGACCGCGGTAACAAACGGGATCAGCCACTCATTTATTCTTTCAACGGGACGCGAGAACAAAGGCGTCAGGGATTGTCTGCAAGTCGGCCAGGTTTGCTAGGAGGTTCGCCAGAGCAAGTAAGAAAGAGGGAGGCAAAGAAAGGTCAAGGACGCCAGAAAGGAACAAGGGAATCGCACGAGAGCAAGCAAAGAGCGACGCAAGGAACAGCTGCATCTAAGAGCTGTGAAGGAAAGAGGTTGGATCGACGCTCGCCATCGAGGCTAGAACCGCGACGACTGCTGGGAACGACTCTGGCTATGTAGTACGTCTGCTGCCAACAGCCCACACCATTCGACACGACGACTACGACAACCACTCGCATCGCATAGCGTCACACTCATTCTATCTCAATCGCTCTCTATTTCTGCACCGTTCTGCCTACTGGGTTTGGACCCTTCACTAAAATCCTTCCTTTCTACACAGCCGCGTCCCCCCCATTACCCATTAGCGAATACGGCTGCCGGCCCGTCATTTTGGTTCCCAGTTTTTCTTCTTTTTTTAAAGAAGAAGCCCCCGCAAAAAACGGACAGGCGCATACGCAATCCGCAATCCCGTCCAGCCCCAGAGCGGCTCCAGAACGGGCCAGAGACCAACGCCAACGGGCTATCCTGTAATAGCCTTTCTCGCTCTAGGTGTGCATCGCCACACCTACGCCTGGGTTCCCAGCCTTCTAGGCCCGTTAGGTCTAATCTAGGGGAGCGCCAGCGCCAGCACCAACGACGCCAAGTACTAGTAACACCAGTACTACCAACAACGCCCAGTTCGCCATCGCCTGTGCCTACCTAGGTTTCTTACCGTACCTACGGATACGCCTGCGACGTACGCCTCACCCCAGCTGCCCACGGGCCACGACCGACCATGACTTACTCATCCAGCGGGCCTTCACTCGCTCAGGCCCCAGATGTCGATCAACCTCAATCTTCCTCCGACTCGTCATCGTCTTCCACTTCCCATTCTCACTCTCACTCAAGTGCTCATTCATCCCACACTCGTTCCAACAGCGGCAAGCGTCACGCTCACCTGCACCGCCACGACTCCCGCCAAGTCGAAAACACCGACCAGGACGACCAGGATCACCAACAAGACTCGAGTGAGGATCAAGGAGGCTCCGAGCGTAGCATCAATACCGTCTCTCGCCTGCGTCATTCTCATCGCCGCCACCAGTTCCGGGGTGCTGAGACGGCTCTCAAGCTTGAAATCCGCGACGAGACGGCCACTGGATACGTCACACAGGTTGTACAGACCGTTTCTGTCGTCCAAGTCGTCGATTCCGTGGGATCCCCCATCGCCGTCCAGACTGTTTACGGCGGCTCCAACACCATTGTCGTCGACTCGGCCTCCGGTAGCACCATCTCCGCATCCAACCCGGAATCGTCCACTGCGGCGGCCCCGGCCTCGAACGCAGCTTCCACCAATGATGTTGCCCAGTCGAACGACATGACCTCGCTCGTGGCATCCACTCCCGCCGCGGATGCCACCTCCGGTACTGGCTCCGCGGTCTACCTGGTTCCAACTTCAGTCTCTTCCTCGGGTCTACTCTCCGCCTCTTACTCTGACATTCTCAATACGCTTCAGGATCTAGCACAGACTCCTGGGGCTAGTGGAACTAATATCAACGGCTCCTTCAACGGTACAAACACTACACCAACTGCTGGTAAGTTCCTCCTTATACACGACAGAATCTCGCAGCATATTAATATGTCCTTCATAGGCTTCAGCTCGTCTGCCTCAAGCCAGACTTCACTCACAGAGACTAACCTTTACTCAACACCCGTGGCATCTTCCCAGACCACCTCGGATGCCACTACCGACTTGACGTCCTATTCTGTGGAGAAGAACATTCTTTCAACACCTACAACACGATCCTTGACCTCTTCTTCTATTTCCTCTTTTTCCTCCGCAAGCGCCACCGACTCGACTGATTTGTCCTCAACAATTCTTTCGTCCACAATATACTCCTACTCGACCGAGACCTGGACTTCCACACAATACGCTGATGGAGGTGGCGGCGGTGACGGCACCGCCACGGCAGCCGAACAACCTGCCGATGCGACAACCACTTTGGAAGCAAGCGGAACATCATCTAGCGGATCCCTGACCCAGACCCAGAAACAGGTTATCGGTGGCGTTGTGGGAAGCATTGCCGGTGTTGCTGTACTGGCGCTATTGATCATGTTCGCCCTCAAGTACAAGAAACGGCAAGGAGCGCTGCTAGGAGACAACAACCAACCTAGACCGAATGTCAAGGGTCTTATCACTGGTGGTGATCCTGGGAGTGGAAGTGGTGGAGTCATGGCCGAACGCGCAGGACCTTTCGCCGTCGCGGCTGCTCTGGCCGGCCTCACTGGCAAGAGAAATAATCTGTCACCCACAGATGCAGCTCCCAGTGGTGAGCGAGGATTTTATCGTGTATCAGGCAAGAAGCTGCCCTCTGTTCTCCAGACGGGTGGTGATGGCTACTCTGACCCCCATAACCCCCGTGACAGCGTCGCGAGTGGTCACACAGACTACTGGAGGGGCTCACAAGCTTTTGACCCTTCAGCCGATGGGTCAAACAGACTTGCGCTGGGATCGCCAATGCGGCCTGTCAGTGGCGTGCCTATTATCCGGACCGGCCCGGCGCGTACTCCCATAACGGAGGAGAACCCATTCGGCGATCCCACCTCACAACCACGACCAGACTCGGATGTGTTTGGTGATTCAATCGGGGTGGCTGGGTCGGTAAACTCGCACGACGGATCGTATGGTTCACCATCACGATTCCAGGAGAGGATCTAAAACAGCGCATCACTCCCTTTGCGCGTTTGCTTTGTCTCAAGTCTGAGCGTTCTGTACATTGTCGTTGCATCATCAAGGGTATCGTAGCGATTTGTCTACTACCTACCACAAACTACCACCGCCATGAGGTGTCTTTTCTTTTCTCTATTTTTATCTTTTCACAAATTCCCAACCCCAGCGGCGCGAAGCATTCTGTTCGGCGTTTGAATGTGGTACCACCATTGGGATCTCGGGGAAACTTTTTTTTAATCTGAACGGGAAGGAAAGCTAGGAACATAGAAGCACAAGGGGAGAAAGAAGACAAGGAGGAAGCTGCAAGGGAGGAAAAGAACCAAAAGAGACCGGAGCCGGGGAGACAAAAGTACTACGCGACGTTTTCACGGACGAATCGTCTTTGCCGTTCTACGTCCAAGCCTCCTCTAATGACCTCTCCTGAAATAGTGAGAGGAGCCATCTTGGGTGGGTGAGCTGAAGATGAAGAGAGAGTTTTGGTGTATATAAAATACAAGCTAACCCCCCCCCCCCCCCCGATTTCAAAGCAACATACCTATTGGATGGACTAGTTTCAAAGAGTGTTGAACCATGATTGTGAGAATATAGGCTCGAGCATGGCCTGAGGCCGTTCTACTTGAACTTAAGCTGTTGCTCCTTTATAACCACAACCACACACTCGTGGGATTTGGTTCGCAATGTCCAGCCCCAAGTGATAAATCATTGATCGAGGAGGCTCATAGGAGCGTGATTGTCTTAGCGCCAAGGAATGGATGAATGACTTAGTCTATTGATAGAAGACATGTGGATGAATACTAAAGGCTGACTGAATAAGCCGAGGGGGAGACACAATTAGGAAGTTCCCTTGACTTCGAATGATGGATCTCGGAGCTCGAGCGTGAGCTGGGTAATACGCTGTTAACGTATTTAATCTGGTACATGACTACCAAGGGTTAACATGCGCGAGAGGCGGTTGAATATATTTATAGTCTTGATGGATGCCTCGGCGCTTGCGCACCTACATAAGTACATCCTGCATGAATGTCCAAGGCTATATCAGCTATGTAGTATTGCCTGCTTCGCCCCCACCCCCATATTAAGAAACGACTTGGCCATAATAGTGCTAGACACCGCCTCAAATGTATTCCTTCCCGAGACTGCCGAGGATGACAGATGGAGAGAGTCGAGAGTCGAAGGCGCTTCGGCTAGGGTCGAGACCGGATACGCGGAGGAGAAGGGGGGATGGGATTGGCGTTGCCGATACGACAGTGAAACGAGATCCGTCAGAAGGGACATTTTCGTCCCATGTGGGAAAAGCTTGGCGAGGGATGTGTGAGGCAGCGGCCGTCTCGATGTTCTCGATTTTGCAGGATTTTACAATTCTGCTTTGTACTTGCTCAATGGTCCCTTGATGGAGTCAGCCAAGACGGCGCGCTTCGGGCACCGCTGGGGGACCCTTGGCTGGGACGGCGAGTGTCGGGGTTGCAAGTTGCACAGCCTCACGGATGTGAAAGAAATCAGCCAGGCGAGAAAGGGCAATTTGGAATCGAGAGGGGGGACGTATTCGTGTACGTATAGACGAAGTCATGAATTTTATGGGGAGAATATGCCCACTTTTCTCTCCGCCAGATTGGATAGATCTCGGGGCCATAGATGAAGAGGGCGTTGAGTGTGAACGGACTTTGGGGTTCCCACAGCTGAATGTAACGGAAAGAATGGCAGGGCACAGACGATGAATAATGTCTAAGAAGGAAAGGTTTAATGGAGTTTTGATGAACTTTGGCTAGCAATCATTGGAGCCTCTAGGCTAGTAGGGCTGATTTACAGCAAGTCTTGGGATGAAATGAGGCTATCATGATGTCTTAGACAAGTCCCAAACTCCGCCCGTCACCAGATCCAATAAACAGTGTGCCAGCCCAGGCAACACCAGCACCATTACCTCCTCTAGACATGGGCCCTTAAAACTCCGGAGCCGCTCCAAGACAAACCGCCCTACCCCTACCCCTCGCTCTCGGGTCTCTGGGGGCCAAAAAAGGGCGTGCATTGACCGCGGGCAGTCAGACCGGGGTTCGACGGGCCCCGTTGTTTAAAGCTGGTCTGGATTTCAGGAGGAAACCACCCTTGGGAGGCGGAGGGAAACGGCCCAACACATGGCCGGTTGGTGATTTTGAACAAGGGCCTGTCAGGCACGCAACTCTACGTAGAAGGATCCTCTTAGATCCTTGAAGAGACTCTGGGATCCTGAGGGCCGGACTCCGGTGTCAAGTTGTACCGTTGCAATGAGCCGGAGCCCTGAAGCTTGGCAGTGAAGACTCACGTAGTTGCAGAAGCCTTGCAGCATGGCAAATGCCGCGCGTGGGACTGCATCCATGTATCTATCTTTGAGTAAGGTACGGAGTAGGTAGACAGCCACTTGGGTGCACAGTGGAAATGGCGGAGGCTCAACTCATAGTCTACGCGAGGCTTACAACGTATGGAGTCCGACATTAGCATGGCTAGGTAACTTAATTTAGTTGTCTCTGGCAAGATGCAGCCCTTGCAGCGTCAGGTGGAGTTGCGGGAGAGCGAGCCGGCCGTGGTTGGTGTAAGTCACTGATGAGTGTCTTGAGTGTGCGACTGAAATAGCCTGGTGCCCTTTGTCAGTGCATTGCTAAGGACGGTGATGACGTCTCGACTGCAACAGCGGCCCCGTAACCGCGCGGGCTTCAATCAATTTGATGAACTTGAGCTGACGGAATCTTCCAGAGGAGGTGACGGTGATACGACATGGGATGCAGCCACGTTGGTCATCTGCCGTCGTTGTTTGAGGAGAAAGGAAGAGAGGCAAGGCAAGGCAAGGCAAGGCAAGGAGGGAGGGAGGGGGCCAACGTGGGATGGCTTGGATAAGGCTTGGACGGGGATGCGTGAGGCAAGGGTAAGAAGGTATCTCTTTGGTAGGCATGGGCTTGGTATTCTAGAGCTAGGTAGACTAGGTGGGCGGGACGAGATGCGACATGGTGGTGGCGGATAGTGGAAGAGACGAAATCCCGAATACGCAACCTTGCGTCGGCAGGCGACATGCCGAAGAGATAGTTTGATGTTTAACTGGTTAGGAATTGTAATGGCATTGGCCGGAAGTGTTTCTGGATGTTGTTTTTTGGTTTCTGGTTCCTCCCGGGGGCCCCTCTCTCTGTCCGTCTCTCCCAAGGAGGGATGGGGGATGGATTTCAAATTCTGGACCATCATGGACCAGCGCAGGGTTTAAGCTACCTACGGGTGCGGAGAAAAAAAAAAGATGATGCAGGCAAGAAAAGTATACTGCCAAGAGAAAACAAAGAAGAAGCACAAGTCACATAGCATGCGTGCGTACGTAGGTAAGACGGGAAGCGAGCACAGAGGCAGGGGCCTGCGACAAGCGGTGCCGCTCTCTTCCATTCCATTGCCCCGTCCTCGCAGTCTTGATGTGGTATTTTCTCGCAGGGTGCTACTCGACTTGTTTCGGCTGGCCCTCACCATGTTGCCCCCAGGCACGGCGCATTTTCTAGAGAGGCATGGGTGTATTTCTTGCAGGAATGGTGTCATTTTTTGTTGGTCGCCTGTCGTGCGAGGCCTCTCCCAGGCCCCCCCTTGTCGACAGAAGTCAGAGAGATAGACACAGAGAGTGATGACAGTGATGATGATGATGGCAGATGCTCTGCAGTCCGATAGCCGTCGCAGGGTCCACGGCTAGGGTCGCATGGGACGGGAGGTAGAGTTGCAGTCACACAGTCAGAGCTGAAAAAAAAAGGGGATTGTGCATTTGTCAGGGAGCCCGTTCGGGCGCGTATCGTCATCGTCATTGGGGGAAGGGGAGGGGAGGGGGAGGGGATCGTGGGAAAAACGGTCAGCATTGGGCTTGCCATCATGGCCGTCATCCATCAGCAATGGCGGCGGCGAACAGACGACCACTCGGCTCTCTGCATCCCGCTTATTTTCCCTCCCTGCTGGAGTTGGTATTTTGGTATTCTAGTTCGTTACGTTGAGTGTACTTGTTTGTTAGTACGCAGTTGACAACGTGGTCGATCGAGTGCTAGTATCTGCTCAACGGGTTCTTGATAGCCCTGCGACATCAATGACAACGGTCCCAAAACACACCCACACTTCGGCAGACGCTTCACACACGCACACACACACACGCACAACACTAAGAAGCGACACTCAAACCCGACTCCGCCACCCCACCTCTCCGCCTCTTTCTCTAGCGGTCTTAGTGTATCGCTGTAACTGCCACCATACCTGACCCGGGCAAGGTACCTTGCTGCACCTGGGACGTGGGGATCGTAGGTACCATTTGTAGGTGTAGCAGGTACATCCAGTACATAGTAGGTACGGTTTATTAATCACCCAGCCCCGGCTTCCCACGTTGGAACGCCCAAAACAACCCCGTTAGGTACAGGCGGCACTGGTCGTGCTGCTGTAGCCAGCGTCTTCCGCTAGCGACTATCACTGGCCAGTACTGACACTTCCATGCAGTGCCGGCTCTAGGTCTACATTAAATCTAGTCCAAGCATCACTTGGCATATGTACCCAGATCTAGTCCTACCTGGGTACTAAAAGTCCGCATCGTTTGCTTACTTGTTTTTTCTTTTTTAGCGCAGCGCCTCCATCTCACTCCGTCGAGGCCGTCGTCCACATCCCATTTAGAGGACCCGCCTTGAACAAGTTCCCCCCGACAGTTCCATTCACACTGCTTGTACCAAGGTACCCAAGGTAGCATTCATTCACACCACTCACACTAGACAAGACACACTCAAACATCGATAAACTCACGCTCCTCCTCCTCTTCTTCCATCCCGTCCTCTCTCTCAACCCTCCCCGCCTGTCATCGTCGTCCCATCTCCTTCAACTGCGCGTCTCCAGCTGCAACTTGACCATCGATTGCGCACGAAACAGGGCTTGCTCGGTGCCGCTGCTGCTTGCTGCCCGCCGACTCCTTCCCGTCCACCCGCCTATACTTCCGCGCCGCGCCGCACCTCCCGCACCTTCTCCCGCTCCCGCACTGCATTGCATTCGCTCTTGCTTGGGTCACGATAGGACTGCTCGCCTTAGGCCGCCGCTCCTCCTAGGTCCGAAGCCTCCCCTACGATTTGTCTCCTCGAATCTCCTCACGGCCGATTTCGCCCTCACGCTCGCTCGCCCGCCATGGACCACATGAGCTTCCAGATGCCGGCCATGGCGCCGCCGCCCCTCATTAATCAGCCGCCACAGATCTTTGGAGCCTACGATACTCTTCCTCACCTCACACCCGACCTGGCCGCTCAGATGTTCCAGGACTCGGCTATGCTGCTGGATGACTCTGTTGAGGCCAAGAGAAGGAGGATCGCCAGGGTAAGCTGCCCCTCGCAATGCTTACCGGCCCCGGCTGGCCGTTTTGCTAACCCGCCTCGTCGCCTTTAGGCCTGTGATATGTGTCGAAAGAAGAAGATCAAGTGTGACGGCAAGCTGCCCGCCTGCAGCCACTGCACCAATTACAAGACCGAATGTATCTTCACTCAGGTAGAGAAGAAGCGCAGCCCTCCCAAGGGGTATGTCTAGCCCTTACCGTACAGTGACAATCGCCTTCCAATTGCTGACCAATGCCCAGTGCCAAATATATCGAAGGCTTGGAGAATCGACTCGGACGCATGGAACACCTTCTAAGGCTTTCGGGTTTGTTTTGACCCTCGGTCACATGAATTCATGCTCCTTGAGCCCGCAACTGATCTTCAAACAGGACTACTCGACGATGAGGAAGGTGATGTTGACCTCAGTGTCCTTGAAAAGAAACTCACCGAGAGAAGAAATCAGCAATCACGGCAGGCTTCTTTGGCCACCATGTCCTCCCCAGCTTCTCCCTCGCAGGCCGCCTCGGCCCCATCAGCCACTGATGGAGCCGAGTCCACCCCGCAAAGCTCATTTACGTCCCCTGCCCCCGTCACCGTCAAGGATGAGAAGAAACCTACGAGTCCCGGCGAGGAGAAGGACCAGGGCGGTCCAGAAGAAGTCGAGGCCCTGTCGGAAATGATGTGCTCTCTAGTCACTAACAACTACGGCGAGACAAGATTTATTGGTTGGTTGTCCTCTCAAACCAGCATCCACTACGCGTGCTAACAAGCCACAGGATCATCATCAGGCTTTTCCATATTTTCCCCCAAGGGAATTGAATGGGTCAACACCAAAACCGGCGACCAGTCTTTCCAGCGTACCATTTCCGATGTTTCCGTGGACGACCACAAGTGGACCAACTGGAAACCTGAAGTCTTCGGCGATCTCTTCCGCCGACAGATCTTCCGCCCTCTGCCTGCGAAGCCCGAGGCTTTGTCCCTCCTCAAGGATTTCTTTGAGAACTTCAACTGCATCTTTCCGCTTTTCCACCAGCCTACTTTCATGCACCTTGTGGAGCTGCAATATTCCCCTGATCCTTACCATGGCTCTGGTTGGTGGGCTAGTCTCAATGTTGCGCTCGCCATCGCCCACCGTCTGCGTGTCATGAGTAATTTGGTGCCCCAAGAAGAAGATGAAAAGGCCTGGGGTCATCTGAAGAATGCCATGGGCGTTTTCCCCGAGCTGATGATGCGCAACACAGATCTGCTTAGTGTTCAGGCCCTCCTCGGCATGGCCCTGTTCATGCAGGGAACCCCCAACCCCCAGCCCAGCTTCCTCCTCATCTCCTCCGCCATGCGCTTAGCACACACCATCGGTCTTCACAAGCGTGGTACTGGCTTCAACCTGAACCCCATCGAAATTGAGCAGCGGAAGAGGGTATTCTGGATCGCCTACATGCTGGACAAAGACCTGTGTCTCCGTTCCGGCCGGCCGCCCGCGCAGGACGACGACGACATGAATGTGGAACTCCCAGAAGCTGACCCCGCGGACAACATCGGCAACATCCCCCTTGCAGATGGCAAAGGAAAAATGAACCTATTCCGGGTCATGTGCGAGGTTGCAATCATCGAGAGCGAGGTCTACAAGCGGCTCTACTCTGTGCAGGCAACGAAACAGTCTGATGGCGACCTGCTGAACACCATCGGCGAGCTCGACCAGAAACTGGAGGACTGGAAAGACAGTATCCCTGTTGACTTCCGCCCTGAGCATGAAATTAAGGCGTCGCACACGCCTTTGATACTCCATGTCGTCATGGTCCATCTCACCTACTACAACTGCTTGACGACGATCCATCGCATGTCTATCCATCACGGGTACTGGACTAGCCGTCTTTCTAATTATGCCATTCAAGGCCTGAATTCGAAGCCCCTTAACCCCCGAGTATTCTCCTCTGCGACAATTTGCACCAATGCAGCGAGAGCATCCGTGTCATTGCTGAAGTACGTTCCACAGGGCGACTTCGCTTGTGTTTGGTAAGTTTGCGTCTCTGAATTTACAGATTCAAAAGCTGATTCATTGTCTAGGATGATTCTGTATTTCCCCGTCTCTGCCCTCGTAACGCTGTTCGGCAACATCCTGCAAAATCCCGTCGACCCACGCGCCAAATCAGACACGCGTTTGATGAATACGGTCGTCACATTCCTCTCTATGCTTGGGCAGGAAGCTGAGCAGGGAGGTGTTCACCGAATGCTCGGCATCTGCTCTGAGTTTGAGCGGATAGCCAAGGCTGTTATTGAGAAGACGGAGAAGGACATGTCTTCGCGTCGCAAGCGCAAGCCGCAAGACACGTCAAGCAAGCCCCCGGCTACTCGCACATCCTCATCCACGACCGCCACTCCATCTACCTTCTCCACAACTAACACTCCTCGGCCTGCAAACGCAAGCCCTCCTGGACCCGACGCATACAATCATCTTTCGCCCTCACAGCGACCTGACCGAGGATCCCCCTTTTCTATACCGAACTCTATCAACGGTGGTTCTCCTCAGATGAACGCGGCTGGTTGGCCTCAGGAGTATGGCGTTCACCAAAACGGAGAATACGACTCCTTCGGCTTTGACATGAACTCTCCGCCTATGCATCCGGGCGCAATGTTCCAACAGCCCGTTCTTCCACAGGACCTCTTTTCCTTGCCCATGAATCTGGACTTTACCTTTGCCGAGATGAGCGGCGGCGCATATCCAACAGTCGAGAACGGAAACTTCAATCACGACCACTTGATGGGTCAACTACAATGATCGTGCGTTACCACACGGAAAGGGGCAAAGACAATGTGTACAGAAGGTGTGACTTGATGTCTAAACAGTGTGTGTCGAACATGATGGTGTGGTAATATGCGAGGTGGTAATATGTGGAAGCCGCAAGATGAAAAAGCCATCTGGATGAGAGCGTTATGAGACATGCGACATGATGGAATTATTGGATATCTACGGGAGGAGTATTCTGGGACTCTTATCTTTCTTCTTTTGGAGCGTTGATGGCGAACTGGTAGAAGTCTAGTGAGCACATCGACAACCTGATTTTCAATCGCATTTTTCATTATCAAGTAATAGTACCTTGGTTACTGCTTGATCCATGCCCTCAATCGTGAACTCTGGTGACCCTGGGTTCCTCGCCGGCCTGGTTGGGGTTATTGTTTCACGCTTTGTTGCTGCCCCTTTCATATCCTTCGACGTCTCAAAGCGACAAAGAAATAACCAAAGAGTCCACTTAGCACCGTGACTGAAACAGCCGTGAAGTCCGCAACTCGTCGAACCACGAGACACATCGGGCCACCCTTACACAGCACATGGTAGCAAGGGCTAATTCACAGTTGTACAGAGGAGACTTGAGAACACGGGATTCGCTGAAACCTGGTGTCGAATTGCGACTCTACCGGCATCTAATCCAACAAAGAAACCACTTGAATGCCTACTGCGCTGGTGTTTTCATCCGTCCTTCCAACCACCTGTCGTCCGCGTCGTCCGCGTCGTCCGAATTTCCCGTTGCCACCCTGTGTGGCCATCGCGTTTCATCAACGAGTCCATGCAAAAAAGAAAGAGAAGACCGCGGAAAACATTCTCACATCGCAAAGGATTTGCCTACACCCACACCCTTGCCTCGCCTGCTGGCCTTTCAAAGAAAGGCAGCTTTAAAAAAAAAAGTATCAAGAAGAGAGAAGAGGAGACACAAAGAAGAGAGCAGGCCGTGTCTCCTCGAACCATGTCTCCGACTGTCTGGAATGGCCACCATTTCCGCCGTCGCCATCCCCTTGCCTTCCCCTCACTTCCCCTTTGTTCAAAATGAGTACCATCCGTCCCCCCGTGTGCCCAAACGCCGTGCTGATGGACGGAAGCCATGTCTCCGTCCGTGCATAATGCAACAGTGAAAGCAGAAAGATCAGAAAAAGCATGAAAAAATAATGAAATAAAACAAGAATGGCAGCTGGATTTTTGGAATGTGACTGAGGCGGCCGTCTTTTTGCGTCCTCATTTCGGAGGAGGCGCCTCGTGTGTATCGTGGTATACCCTGTACAATTTACGGTCAAGTAAAAGAAAATAGGAAACGAGAGCCAACCGAACGGAAGGGTATCGTGAAGCAGTTGAGAGGTTTTTTTTGGTTCGCCCGTGAGCGATGCGTGCGGAATCCCTTGAACCAAAGACACCTTCTCAAGAAGGCTATTAGTTGGCCGAAAGGAGTTGGTGGAATGAGATTTGGAGAAAAGGAAGAACCTGGTCGAGGAACCAAGGTGAGGGAACTTCATGCGCCAACCATGCCAGGGCCGTAGCTTTGTTGGCGCATAGCGCTGGGATAGGGAGATGCATTCCCTGGATTCTAGAGCAAATGAGCGTTAGATGAGAAAATTTCCCACGTGAGCCAGGGTGCTTGGTGTTTACCTTCTTGCGGCGCTTTTGGCCCCCCTCTCCCTCTCCGGTAGAATATCCCGCTTCCACACCTGCATCATCATCGGGGAAGCCTTCTCCGTAGCCCTCATAACTGCTGTCGCCGTAGGTTCGCTTCTTGATGTTGCGCCGGGGTCGCGTGGGATCTGATCCTGGTGGCCCTTGAGGCTTGAGCCTGTTCATGGCTCCGGGAGCTCCAGTCAAGGGCGTATTTGGGGCGGTGGGCCTCGCTGATGAAGTCTGCTTGAAGTCTCCGTTCGACGGCGTCATGTCTCCTAGCACCGACGTATCCCACAAACTTTTTGGAATGGGGCCCTTGCCCATGGTGACTGCTCGTCCAAGGCTGGCGAGGGTGATGTCTGATAGACCGTCGGTGATCTCTCGGCCCTTGACTTGATGGACGTTCCACTCTAGGTCAGGGACCTGTAGCATGGCCATAAACTCTGAAGGCGCGTCTTCTTTCTTCTTGGACACGTCAAAGTGACCAGCGACGCCTAATCGCTTGATATGGCCCTTGTACGTTTTTCGCAGGGCGTTCTTCTCTCCGTTTGGCTTCTCTCGAGCAACCTCTGCAGCCAAGCTGGCAAGGTTGAACATTTCGTACAAGTCTTCCGAGGCCCGCGGCAGGGATTCAAGGTGCGCTAAAGACAACTGACGTTAACAAAACAATTCTATTGCGGGAATCAAGAAGATGCCCGCGACCTGTCTGCAGGTCAAGGTGGTGGCGCCAGGAGGAGCGGGAAGAGGACGGCGAAGGGAGTCTTACGAGTTTGGCAAAGCAGGTATTTCTTCCCTACATCGAGATGCAGGTCCTCAATGCCAAGCTTGCTTTCCTCGAGGTGAATCTTCTTCTGCTCGTGGTCGCCGCTGTAGCTGTCATCGACGGAGCGCTTCCGCTTATGCGGTGAGTCGTCGGCCATGATGGCGTCGAGCTGGGAGGCGCTTCCGTTGACGCTGTGCGCGGGAGTCGGTAAGGTGGTGGCCGTGGACGCGGCCATCATGGAGGTGGCCACGCTGGACACGGGGTCCGAGGTCCCTGAGGAGAATTGCGATGGACTCTGGGGCGTCTGAGGGTGGAACGACATGGTGTCAGTCTCCGCGAGGGAGGGTTGTGGCGAGAGTCGCGCCGGCCGCCGACCGAGTGTCGCTGCGCTCGGCTCTCAGCTCAACGTCATGCACCGCGCTGGGTTTTCTCGGCTCGGGGATCGGCGCGGCGGGCGGCGACGAGGCGATGAATGGGGATCTCGAGGAGTGTAAGGGCGTAGAGTCGACGATTTCGAGGAGGAACGGGCGAATGTCGCTGTCGGGCGAGGGTTTGCGTCGAAGTTGGGCGATCGTAGGGCGTTGATGGAGGTTTGAGTCGGGGGCGAGTGAGGTGGTGAAGGTGTGGAGTGTGGAATGAGGGAGAGAAGATGTTTGGGCCTGAAAGACGAGGCAATTTGAAAAAGGGCTGGCAGAAGTGGCAGTTGGGTAGAGCACTGAGCAGTCCAAGTGGAAAACGCAGGCAAACACAGGCAGAAAAGGTACGTACCTGGCAGGTCCCACGTTCATCTCACCCGCCGGGGCCGGGGTTTGCTGACCGAAAGCGTTCGGAGCCGTCGCCTGAGTGGCTGGGACCAGCGTGAAGTGGGCGAACAAAGGGCCTCGGCCACGTGAGCCACAGACAAACCACAGCCAAACCACAGTGAGCCACAGAGGCAAACAGGCAGGTACCACCCACCTTCTGCGCTCTATGAGACGCCTATCCTTCCCGTCAACAGCTGGCACCGGCTGGCACCACCAGCCCCGCGGCATCTCCGAATCCAAGGTAACCTCCGCACACTGGGGAATTCTTTGTCTGTACCTGAAACTTCAGGCAGCCCCCTCCCCACTGTCCACTGGACTTCCATCATCAATCCATCCTTTGTCGAACCAGGCAAGCGCCTCGATGGTACTCCGCACATCCACAAACCTGGCGCTGGGCAGGAGCCACAAAACGCCAGTGTCACATGACCTACCATCCGCGATAAGATCAACTTTCATGCATCGTCGCCAAACTTTTTTCTTCTTTTCTCTCTACAATGTAACCCCAGACCACCTCCTGTTTCTTCGCCAGCGCGCCGACTCTGCTCGAACCCATTCGCTGCTGACATACAAACGGAGATTAGTGGTCGAGAGCAACCTATAAACCTTGCCAAAAACCATCATCACGAGGGCCCCTTGTGCGGCTGCCATGATGCGGTGATGACCTGATGCAAGTAACATTTCTTCATGCTTCATGAAGCAAGACTCTGTGACAAACACCCAAGTGCTATTCCAAATTTTACTCCTCACACGGGGGAATTGTCCTCGGCCCTCGTTGAAAGTGTGACCTCGGAAATGTAAGTTATTAGCTGCCAAGGAGTGCTACTCCCATGCTTCCTATTCACATGATGACACCCTTACATCTGGTAAACCTATGGACCAGGGCTGTAGTTTTCAGTCAATTATCCAATTGTCTAATAACCGCTTGGTTCAATGAGGACAAAGGCATTAGCTGAGTGATGGTTCCATCCAAACCCCGTAAAACTACCCATGTTCCCGGAGTGAGGCTGACGGATAACCCACCAGGTTCTTCGCCTCAACCAACAGTGCATAGGTACCTATCGAATATCACGGGACGGCTCAGACACACGATTCCTAATCCTACTTGGTATACATAATGTCACCCTCACACAAGCATTTGAGGCGGACGCTTGCCACACACTGGCTAGTGTCTGCGACAATGAACTTGACACACGAAGACGAAGAGCGAAAACTAGAGTGAAGCCTTCGGAGATTTCAATATAAAGTTATGGGCTCATATTTGGGACTATTCAAGCGCTGTTTCCCGCATCAAGCGGGATCCTCAGAGGAAGTTGGCCAAATTGGCCCCTATCAATCAATCTACGGTATCTACAACACGAAACGTGCCAAAGAGGGACAGATCCAGTCCGTTCCATGAAACCCAATCAAGTACGCCAGTGTGCCCTTCCCGATTTTCCACCCAAGCAAGCCCAAGCCCAAGCTCAAAGATCATCATCATTGTCGAGACCAGCCCAGAACCACAAACAAAGCAAAAATAGGTCGTCATCATACCAAGCCACCTAGGCTTCCCCATACCCAGCTCCAAACCCCATCACCGATGCCCACTTACCCACCATTGTGTTGCGCCGAGATGCAAAATATTGATCAAGACCGTCAAAGGGAAAAGTTGAAAAAGAATGGAGAGAATTGGAGAAGGTGTGTTGGTTGTCTTGCCCGCGCATAGAGTAGCGGCGATGTAATGTGGAATATTCCTAACGAGATGTTTGGCAATCGTCGGGCCAGAAAACCCTGGCAGCTCTGAGGAGCACTATCGGCCTACATCATCACAGCATTGCTGTTTCTTTCAAGAACCCATAATGCAGCTAAGATTTGAGGACTCTCGTGCCTAAAACAGTGGCCGTGTCGATCCGGTAGGGAGTGTAAGGCTTCGCTTCCGCTTGTGTCCTTCTCTCCCGCTGATCATGTGCCTGTGAGCCTCTTCGCGTGCCTGGATTTGGCTTCCCATGCTCCCTTGAAAGGCTTGAGAGAAGTCACTGGGCGGAGCAATTGGGGCACTCATCTGGGCCTCTTGCATATTTCCCTTCTGGTCCGATGATCTTGGCACGGAGTACTCAGCTGGGGCAACAAGGGGCGCGGACGGATAGCTGGTTGTGTACGAAGAGGCGCTGTATGTGGTCGACGTAGGTGTGGAGTGAGGTTGGCTCAAAGGGCTTTGAGTCTGTACCTCCGAACCTGCAGTGCGATAATGATCCCTGGGGTCTACGTTCAGAGGCAGTGTTGCTGTCGCTGCTCGAAGTCGAGATCGGCTATGTGGGGACGACATGGCAGAGTAGCTCATGCCTGTGGGCGGCTGAGCAGAGGTACCTGTGTGATCATCATTAGTCCTGAATCGTTGACAGCTAGCTGGAGGTTTCTTACTGGGATAGGATGATGGATCATAGGTGCCTATCTGTCCTGGTTGATACATGGACGGATTCCGCTCACCCATGCTTGGGCTCGTATTGGAAGGTCGATAGTTTGCATAGTCGATGGCATCGCCTTTCCAGGCCATGCTTGAGCGCAAAGGTGACTGTGCAGACTCGGACCGCGCACGAGAGAGAGAGTCTCGGAGCTGCAAGGGTTGGAGGGGGAGTGGGCTCTGCCTGTTGGCTTCCATGGGTGATTCTAAACCGCTCTGACTAGCAAAGGGGTTCGAGGTCCTTGGACCACCGCCCATCGGCGCAGAGAAGTGGCTTCCGTACGGATATCTGTCGTTGGGGGCTGGCGAAATTGGCGACATCATGTCGGGGTTGCCCATACCTCCGGTTGGATGAAACCCAAGGCCTCCAAATCCAGGTGTCAGACCAGTAGGGGACGAATGATCGCTCGCTGCTCCTCTTCGAACGTCCACTATCAAAGGCCTGATCATGTGTTGTGCGTAGGATTGAGCGCCAAGATCTCCCGGAGATGGCATGGGCGTTCCCAGCCCATGTACTGCACCATACGGCGAATGTAGCGCTTGAACGTTGTCAAAATCGTCAGGGACAGCTCTCATCTTTATCATTCGATCGCGGTCGTCGGCGTTGAGACGTTTGATCTTGGCACGCCTGATAGGGGTTAGTAACGAAGTAGGGCATTCTCAGTACCCTTACACACCTGTTTTGGAACCAGACCTGAACCTGTCGGGGACTCAGGCCAGGGATCTCTCTTGAGAGCCGCTCTCGGTGAGCGGCATCGGGGTGCGGCTGCTTGGCAAACTCGCTCATAAGGAATCGAGTCTGTTGGTGGGTGAGTCTGGTTGGTGTTAGCCCGGCCCTGGAGGTCTCAGCATAAACCATCTTACCTAAACCGCTTCATCTTTCGACGAGCGGCAGTCCGCTCAGCTGCTGTTTGGCAAGATAGGTCTCCCTCACCATCCAACATGTCGTCTTCGTCAAAGTCATCCTCCTCGTCACTCCTCGAAGAGGATGCTTTGTCGCCCTGCCCATGCTGGGCAACAGACGACCCTTGGCCTTGTGTCTCATAAACACCAAGAGGCTTCTCTCGAAGCGAATCCTCAATTTTCAAGCCAGACCCTCCATCTTGAGTCTCAGAATAAGTGGAACCTGGTGATGAATGGGTGTCTTGCATCACGCCTACACCTGGAAGCTTCTGAACATGCGGCAACCGCGAGGCTTCTTCGACATGAATTCCCAAGGTGTCTCTCCCAGGTTCAGTTACCGTGCGTGCTGCGTCTTGGCTACCGCTGATGGGCTCAAGGGAGTGTGGGAAAGCATTGGCTCCGCCGGAAGGATACTGATGCTGCCCTTGCCATTCCGACTGCGCCGGCAATCCAGCTCCGTAAGGGTTCGACATGCGTGGAGGACTTGCTGGCTTCCGAGATGGATCGTATTTGTTGAAATGCCAGCTGTGGTCCGTATCACACTGCCGAGTAACAAGCATTTGGGCGGGATGAGCTATTTGGGTCGGGAAGGTAGCGACGTCTTCGCAATCTCAAGGGGAAGTTCAAAAGAGCCGTTGAGGGGGTGGCCTAACGGAGCACGGCTCTCAAAGATACCGAGTATCAAAATTGCCGAAAAAAGACGTGTTCGTGGAGACCACTAGGTGGGAGAGATATCGAGGATTTCTTGAGCAGCTTCGTCGTGGCCAAAAGGAAGGGAATGATGGGAACGATTTGGTTCGTTATGCTACGGTGGAGATGAAACAGCGAGGTGAAGATCATACAAGGTAACAAGAAGTTTAAAGTCTCAAGAGGGAATAAAGATTGATGAGAAGGTGCTGGAGGTAGACTGGAGAATGAAATGAATGTAATGGTTAAATGGAATGAAGAATGAAGTGAAGTCGGCCAAGGACAATGAGTGAAGTCACAAGGATACCGAAAAGAAAGTCAAAATGTAAGAAGCATCTCCAGGAACAAGCAACCAGCTTGAGTTCAAGAGAGGGAGGAATCAAATCTTCGATGCCACCAAGAGGTAGGGTCGAGATACATATACGGCCGGCATCCATGGGAAGAGCGTTTCCTTGGTGGGGGGTGATCGACCTGCATCCCCTGGACCACATCCGCAATCCGCAGCCAGGAGTCCCTTGAGCGGTCTGAACAAGGTCGTCATCCTCCAGAGACCCCGGTCCTGTGTACGGCAAAATTGTGATTAATCCCAACGAGGGTGACGGAAGAAAAGGGTCGACATAAGATCCCGACAGAGGGACCAGGCCAGGGACATGTTCCAGCACTGGAAGCGGCAGCCACGAAGCGGGGGGGTGGGCAGCTTGACTCTTGTGAGGTACGAAGTACTCGGCGTAGCTCAGCGGGTGGTCCGGTGCTCGTTTTGAGGCCTGTCGTTGCCGCACCTTCACGGGCCACGGACCAGGATGGGTCCATCCGATATCACCACACCCCCTCCCTTTCCCCTTGCCCTCCCCAGTTCGAAGCCATTATCTGCTGAGACTTGTCCAGAGAGTCAAAGACGAGGCAGCTAGCAGTTGCATCGTTGATCCCAGATGGCCGAGGCAGAGTCCGTCAATGCTTCGAGAAGCACGCCGAGGAGAAGATCCAGGCTTGCTTTGGGGTGTGTTCCGGCCATAAGCCGGCAGGTTTGTTACCAGGCTCCCTCCTCTATACAAAGCAATCGGCGAGCCTTTCGGTGTTAGGGGGAGTGACGGGAGCCAAAGTAATTTGATGGCTCCTGGGAGACACAATATCACACTCAGAAGATGCAAGGTACTCTGGGAAGATTGCGGGTGGCGTAAAAGCCGACTTGGCCTTCGCACCAACGCAGCGCCAACAGAGGCGGTAGTCATCGATCAAGGCTACAACATGTGAGTACATCCAGACAAGCAAGGGCTCGCCAGCCCACAACTGAGAGCAGTATCTCGGTTGGGATATCTGCTTGGGTGACCATTGGTCCTTCATTACCTTAGCTCTGTGTCCACTTCACGGTTGAAAGCATGTTACGCATGACCGTTGTTGAGACCGCACCGCCTGTCAAGTAGGGTACGAAAACCCGCTTCATGGGATTGTGGTAGCCACCCGGATCTTGGGGGTGTGGGTATTCGAGATCCAGCGTAGTGGCTTATGGCCCATCGGCGACGGCGTGTTGCCATAAGGCGGTAGCGAAGCCTCGAGAAAACGCTAGGCATGATCAAGATTTGATGGATTGCAAAGGAGGATGGCCTGCCAACGGCTGGAGGGGATGCCGCAAAAGCCCCTGGTGAGCAAAAAACGGCAGAAAGTGATGACGTGAACATCCATCGAGGACTCCGTACGGGTCAGCAATGCGGCCATCGGGTTATGAGCGCCTAGGCTGAGAAAGGAGACGGGGCCGCAAGGTGAAGCAAATGCCGACAGGCAGTACGCAACGTTCGTCGGAGGCCCAGGTCGGAGGACAGAAATGGCATACCATCTCGATCACTGGGTAACAATAAGAGTGGCGATTCAAACAAAAAAGTCCAGGCATTCACAGCACTCCCTCATCGATCCCATTGCGCGTTTGGATCCTCAGAAACGTTTCGTCTCCCTGTCTCTGTCCTGACGACGGATGGGGGACTGTGTCCGTGTTTTGTTTGCAGCACTGATCTTCCCATTGTGGATACACGAATCCAACATTCGAGACAGCCGCCAAGAGTCCCCTCAACTTTGAGAGCAACGCTGCAACGGTACTTGACCGCCCGTACGTAGGGCCGATGGAAGAGGCGGGCGGCAAGTTCAACGGTCCGAGGCGTCGCATGTGTGGCTAATAAGTCGCTGGGGTGTAAACGGTGGCGTGCCGGTAGTGGTTGTACAGAACAGTCGACCCGCAAGCTTTGACGGTAGACGGCTGCACAGCTCATTGCTCACAGCTCACAGCTCACAGCTCACAGCTCACAGTCCACACAGCCCACACAGCCCACAGCCCATGGGAAACGAGACATCACATTGTTGGCCCCTCGTACAGGGACAACGGCGGCAAGTCGAGCATCGCAGGAAATCCCACTTGGGGGCTAGTTTGTCTCTGCGCCTGCGGAAGAACGGATCCAAACAAGCCACGCAATCGAGAGCTGGTCACGACTGCGGATCATGTATCAGTGGAAGAAGCCGGAGAGTCGGACGCAGTGTCCGTTGCCTTGGGCGCGGGAAGGATGTTGCGGCTAGGTGAACAGCGAGGGAAGGAGCGAACGAAGGAACGAAGGCGCCGTCGGCTGAATCGACACGTCCCGACTCTAATATCCGGTCTGGTGCAACACAACAGCTTGCCGCGTTCTTTGTAGCTGAACTATTCATCAGTTTTTGTTGCTTCTCCTTTGCGCGGCGGCACGGGCTGTCACATTGCGAGTGGTGTGCTCGACAGAGTGCCGAGAGGCTCAGGAATTGGTCCTTCTTGCCAGGGCTCATAGATGCCTGCGGATCTGCGAGAAAGGGAAAGAGCGGGCGCTATTGCCTCGTGGCTTTCTTTTCATCCGAGTCACATATCTAGATGCAGCTGCGGGTGCGAGGTGTGCTTGCTGTTACTGGGCAGGCACTCTAGTACTGCAGCCACATGTGCAGGTACAGTCCACACAGTAATGGCTAGGAAGGCAGTCGAAACAAGTTTCTACCCACACCAACGCCGTCTGTGGATATTGCCATACCTACCCGGGTAGGTAGATGGGTGCACGGCGCAATGCCAAAGTTAGAACGAACGCGAGCTCACCCTCTCGCTGGCGAGTTTTCAGGAGGAGTTCATGCCAATTATCAGTGCTCGACTTACACAAAGGCTAATTCCTAATGCCAGTTCCCACTAAGCCAGATGGTAACCTACCTAGTTAGGCACCTAGGTAGGTAGGTAAATACTGCATACCCTACGTACCTTCCTAGGTAGGGTTGCCAATTTCTGGGCCTCAGGAAAGAAACCACTGCTGTGTTGTACCTGCTGCTGTAGTTGCTCCTCCCTCAGTCAGTCCACTAATAAACCTGGGAAGCCATGAGTGCAGTCTGTGCCTTCCATGCTTCCCCATCCATCTATCTCGCTGCTCTCCACTCTATCGTCTGTCTCGCACATCCCGCCCGAGAGACTTCAGCCAATACACAATCAGTACATCACCAGGATCAAGGATCGGACGCACCCAGCCTCGGGTTTCATCTGTCAGCGGGGGGGGGGCAACTGCTGACCTCTCCAGCCCCAAAGCCAGTTTCTCCGGATTTAGCGCCTCTCGCTGTGAGCTCTGAGCTCTAAACTCTGAGCTCTAAGCGTTCATCGTTAAAGCTTGATCGGCAAGCGTGGATTGATGTGCCCTTGAGACTCATCGATTGTGGCAACGGCCCCGATATTTCTCGTGCAGAAGCATGGATTCCGGCCCGTCTTCCATCAATCGCAACCAATGTCATCGCCATCCACCATCCACCATCCACCCATCCACCATCCATCGTCCATCATCCATCACCCACCATCCCGGCCCCGGTCCCGAAAGGTGAAGGAGGAGGCAGAGTAGAGACAAGCGGAGCCCAGCTACTGGCTCTTGACCAACAGTCCTAGCGACAAAAGGAGACCGTGAGAGTGTCACCAAAATGGTCTAGCAGCTCCGTCCTCCGGGCGCTGGTCGCCCCCTCGCAGTTCGCCAGGGCCGCAGCCAGTCGTCGTCTCTCTCAGTTACGTCCCCAGCATCCGTAACCATTACCGTCGCGGCATATGTGTCGATTGTGGGCCTAAGATGCCATTGTTGGGGAGTCCTTCATTTCTCACATCCGTCGTCTTCGGCCAGAAACTCCGTCTTCCGCACACGTCACCGTCCATGCGAATTGGGTTGTCAGAACGCACATCACACCCTCGCCATGGCCTAATACTTCCCCTGATCGTTGGTTCATCTCCTTTCTAGAAAGAGCCCCAGATGATGCTCCTTCGATCGTCTACTCTGTTGAGGGTCCATGGCTTCTCGTCAATGCAACAAGGCAGTGGAGCCGGATGATGAGAGACTATAGCCGTGTCGCGCCTCGCTATCAGCATGGATATGCGCAGCCATGCCATGACCAGTCTGCTGGTAACAATG
The DNA here is from genome assembly GCA_029931735.1 of Dactylonectria alcacerensis. Classification (NCBI taxonomy): domain Eukaryota; kingdom Fungi; phylum Ascomycota; class Sordariomycetes; order Hypocreales; family Nectriaceae; genus Dactylonectria; species Dactylonectria alcacerensis. The sequence continues at coordinate 2,885,141 of JAPMUZ010000004.1, forward strand.
TCTAGTGTTAAACATAGCCAGCGGCCCTGGGCCCTCCTACGGAGCACAGCTATGTGGTCGTCCAAGTACGAATCAAACGCAAATGCGAAGTTGGTCACCGAATCCAAGGACTATCCGAACAAAAGAAGCGAGGTGGCACGACGCTCGCTACTCCGCTCGCGCACTTGCAGATACCGAACATTGCACGCGTCCTACCCGATAACACCACAGATGCGCAGCAGCGACTCAGAGGTTTACGACTCTGCCAGAAGTAGGCAGTGGGTATCTTACTGCACGCCCGTACCCGAACAAGACGCTCGGATGGTCGTTTCCCTGTGGAACAAGACCAATTCTAGCCACGTTGAATAGCATGGAGGGACGTACATACTGTGACGCGCTGTGTCACTGCACTAATCAGGGCCGTGGTTTGAGTCGCCAGCCTTGTTGACCATCGGGTGTCCAGAAAAGTCGACACCTGCATTAGGTTTGTGTCGGCTGCAGCAAACCGCCCAGGTCTGGATGTGAGTCCCGAGACATACATTTTTGTAAAACACACGGCACATGTCTGATGTCTCTCAACTCCTTGAAGGAACGTCTCACAGTCAGATCTACTGAAAAAGCCTCGATTCAACCAAGTTGACCAATTCGATGGGTGTAAGTCCCACTGCCTCGGTGCAAACGAAAATCAAGCAATGTCTGCCATGCCATTTTTAGTGACAGACCGCCGGAGTGGGAGATATCACATCCCAGCTGATATCGACACGCCTCTAGCCCCCAGATTTCAGGAGCGCCATCTCCGCCCCAGCTGCGTGATGGCGCGGCTAGTCAAGGCGCTAGTGCTGGACTCCCGGGCCCTAGGGTTCTTAGGCTTCATGCATTGCCAATCATCCTCAACACCCAGCTCTTCGATGGTCAGAATTATCCATTGCAAGTTGGTATGGATTACGATTTCTCAGTTGGACCGCAATTCGACACGCGTTGAGTCGTGTCTCGATTCCCAGTAAGTGATGCGCCTCGTGTGTGTTAGGCTTCAGCCTTCTTGTTGATCCTCCTCGCTAAAACTGGTTCCGTAGGTATCCCTGTTGGAAGGTCGATTGGGAAATCTTGAGGAACGTGAGAGAAGAAGAATGGCAAAGAAGCCTGCATTCTCATTGTCAGGGACAGGGTAAATCCAATTGCAGGAGCACGCAGGGGCATGAGATGGCGTGGCGTGGGTTGGACGCACAGTAAGATCTCATTCACGGTTCAGACCTCTCAAAACCACCAGACCTCGCCTCATCTCACTTGGCACTCGCCCCATAGCATGCACAACCCCTCGGCCCCATTCCCCGGAAGTCGTCCTGTGCAAGGCGTCTCTGCAAGGCCCTGAGTCGCATCGTACTTGCGTCGTTTAATCTACTGCACTACCACCAGGATGCAGCAACGCTCGTTAGAGCAACGGCATGCAACCTCGGTAGTCATTCAACGCGAACTGGCTCGGCGTCATTCCTGTCCACAAAATGAACAGATGATTTACAAGGTAGGTTGGCTCGGCCGAGCCGAAATAAATGGTGACTTATCCGGCTAACAGTCACCTAGAACATGATCTGCAACGGAAGCCAGACCAGAAGTCCCAAACCACATCATGGTTACAGATCGAATCGAATGGTAACATCCTCGGAACTCTCAACATTTGAGTACTATTCGGCATGTATCGCTCATTTCTAGTAGCAGATCTAGACGGTTTCACGCCACGACAACTTGGCTCTAGATGAACTTTTGCTGCCCACTACGACCGCTTCAATGTCGGACCCGAGAACGGGGATTCCATCGCCCAAGCGCAATCTCTTCCTTCGGCGAGTGTTTGGGACGTCCTATTTATGGCTCTACTTGGCACTGCACCTTGGCTTAACCATTTTTCTTAACCCGAATCGCAAACCATAGGTGCCATGTTGTATGCTGCTCTGACACATGTGTCACGGATCTATCCACGGTCCCATCGTTCGGGCACTAATCATTCAGAACGCTCAACCGTGACTTTATTCACACAATGTCAAAACACCCGTCGAAACCTTACACCTGGTGAGTTAGGCCAATGACCCACGGCCAACAGGATTCAAGTGTTGCCGAAAGTCTGTTGCTTACCGATGACGTCCCTAATGTAATCAATCATCTCGCAGTCCACTTGCCAACGATTCAGACGAGCCCCGCTCGTTCAAGGGTAATCCTTACTTGGCTCTCCCCCTTCCTTGGAAGCATGTTTCATCTGTGGGGAATGTCCAAAATCTCCCAAAAGGGGTGTTGCGAGACCAGTTCATCTCGTCAACGTCTGAGATGACTCGATATACCCAAATGAGTACTCTTAAGCTTTGGTGTGTAGGACACGAAAAAATAGCCTCGAAACTACTCACCTCACCTCAGATAGTACGCAACATGGACTACGTTGAAAAGAGCGTCAGTCATATTTTGATAGTGGCCAAGAAATTCGGCTGCGACACCCAGGCTTGTTGTGCATCGGGCTAGTATTTTAGACAACTTCATTGCTGCGGTCTTCAGCTGGCGGCATATGCCATCCACCTTCGACTTCTCCTGCTACTGGTGGATGATTTCATCCCATCCCCTTTAGGTCTCTCGGAAAACATATTTGCTCGTCCTGCCCGCAGCTTTCAAGCATATCACATCTCAACTCCAAACTATTTCTCAAAAGTCGAATGGCATCACGGAAACCACAATCCACATGTCGGCCACACGGCCAGTATACCAGTTACGTCCGACATCATGATCCACTCGCCGGATAAGCGAGAGCCAACAGCATCTGAGAATTGACCATGGCGTCTAGTCAGCTTCTCGGCACTAGCTTATATTAGGTCCTGTAGACAGCGTCAGCATGCAATGCAGCAACAAAACTACTACCCCGACTCGCAAGGTACTGACTCGTTAGGGTTGCAGGGTTCTATTCATCTACATATGTTTGCTGCATAGAAACATGCACGATGTTGCTCAATTATTCGCTCGATGCCATGGGTTATCTGGGCAATACCAACACCGCCACTTCAAACGACCTCAACCAGAGCCACCTTGGCGCTTAGCCGGGCTACCGGACTCACAACTCAATACGCGAACAAGAAGATCAATTAAGGGCTTTTGAGGTCAACAAGCGGAATAACCCAAGTCAACTTCCGCGTTAGCCTTGACCACAAACAGTGATGTCCTAATTACTTACTGTGAACAGGGCTCACTCAACAACAGCCATTTGCCATTTGTCAGGTGGCAGCTAGATCTTAGAGCGGTTGCCTCCCCCCCCTCCCCTCCCCTCCCAAAAGCACCAATCGAACGATTGTGATGCCGCGGCGCAAGTCGTCTGGCCCTTGACGCTGCACGTCGGCTCGCTAATCATGCCCGACTTGACGCAAGTTTGATTGATGGATCCATACACAGCCGCGCGATGCGGCACTTCAGTCCCTTTTTTTCATCCTCATACATGCAGGTACATCCTGTCCCGTTATATCCGTTGCGAGGAAAATTCTGGTACGATCAATTAATTAACACTTTCAGAAGTTCTGTAGCGGTGAATATCTCCTTAGGGGAGGGGGGTTCAGAGACTCCATTCACACACACTTATGGGGCATATTTTGCGGACCAACAAGTCCTGATCATTGCCAAACGCACAGTGGTGTGGGTGCTGTGGTTGAAAATAGCTAGGTCATAACGGGAGTCTTTGCTCGGATCTTGCTCGACTCAACGTGTGGTTGAAAATAAACAGAAACAGCTGTATTTCAAACACCACAGCGCTGATCGCCAGGGCTGCTATTTTTGGGGTGGGTTCACGTCGAGGGCGATATCGAATTTATCTCAAACTGTAGCTGGGAAATTTAAAATTTTAGCTACCAGGCTCAACGGAGAATTTAATGTCCTCGAGTCCATTCGAGATGAGGACCAAATGCTAAGAAGGGGGTTTCTGGTTTTGAGACGGGTCCAGACTAAGCGATCATAGCAACCATGGCCTTCGCCGTCCATGTAGTAGATTCCGTAACTAGCCAGTCCATGTCGAGCTTGGTATCGCATGGTTCAGATACGAGCAGTTTCCGGGTTCTGTAGTGTTTTAGCATGGATGAGGACAACCTTTCACTTAGAATAGGGGCACCCTTCTTCCACGACGAATGCTAACAGGACATTGGGCACGATTGTTACGACAGCCTCACTAGATCACGATGCAACGTCACTTTGTTTCTATGGCAGGGCGCATCGACAGTCTAGTATCACTAAATCATGACCAAGTCACCTATTCCCATGATTGGTTTCTTTATGTGAGCTTTGTGAATGTTTGGCGTCTCACAGGTCATCCAGCACGGTCCTCGCCAGAGTACTTGTTCCAGCCTGGATGCGTTTGTCTGTATTGGACCATCTCGCCGTATGGAGAAGATGCAAATCCTTGATCCTCGAGTGAAGGGTCAAGGTAACATGATCATCATACTGATTCGTCTGCGATAGTTGTGCTCGTGCAATACTTGGTGATGGGCAGTTTAATCTACGGAGCGTGTGTTGTCCTCCTCCCGTCCTACGCAAAAAGGACGATTGGCAAATGCAAGAACCAATTTTTGCCCCTTTAAACTCCCCAATGAGTTGTCTATGTCAATGATGAAGTATTGGCGTAGTTTAGTGGTCTTCTCGTCAACATCCGCGTCCTTTTGTCTACCCTAGAAGAGGTCAATCGGTGGGAGAACCACACGATTGAGGCGGTACAAACAGACTACCTACTTGACACGAAAGAGAACTACCTCTAGAAGCGCGATCATGAAGAAGCGACACAGGGCTCTCGAAGTCCCTGCTGCATACCTGAACATGGTGGCTGGGATTACTCGTGTTGATCGATTTGATACGGAATAGCAAAGAGTCATTTTTTGGTATTCTATTTTTCCCATTCCTATGAAAGATGCAGTCTGCATGTTTCAGCCTAAGTCTTCCATCAATAGTCATAAAATCCTTTGCCGCTCTTCTTGCCCATCCATCCAGCATCCACCATCTTCTTCAATAAGACGCTAGGCCTGTACTTGGAGTCGGCCGTCTCCTCGTACAAGACCTTCATGATGGCCAGGCACGTGTCCAGGCCAATGAAGTCAGCAAGCTGCAGCGGTCCCATAGGGACGTTGGTGCCGTTCTTCATGATGGAATCGATAGAGTCGCGATCACCAACGCCTGTCTCGAGGCAGATGATGGCCTCGTTGATGTAAGGCATCAGGATGCGGTTGGCCAGGAAGCCAGGCGAGTCGGCGGACACGGAGGTGACCTTACCCATCTTCTTGCAGAACTCAACGGCAGTGTCGAGGGTGTCCTGGCTGGTCTGCAGACCGCTGATGATTTCGACACCCTTCTGAACAGGCACAGGGTTCATGAAGTGGGTTGAGACGACACGGGAGGAGGCAGAAGTGTCTGTGGGATCGGTGGTGGTGGCCGCAGCGATGCGAGTGATGGAGATGGAGGAGGTGTTGGTGGCCAGGATAGCATGCTTGGGGCAGATCTGTGCCAGCTTGCTGAAGATGTCAAACTTCAGGCTGGGGATCTCGGGGACTGCCTCGATGACGAAGTCGACGGAAGAGAGATCCTCCATCTTGGTGCTAGGGGTAAGAAGAGACCGAGCTTGGTCAGCCTGCTCCTGCGTAAGTCTGGACTTGGACACATCCTTGGCGAGGAGCTTATCTATGTGATGTCAGGTCTGGATCTAAGTAGAGAGGTAACGAGGACGCATTGATCCATACCGGCAAAAGCAAGACCCTTTTCCAAACTCTTCTCGGAGGTGTCAATCAAAGTAATGGGCACCTGGGCTCTCTGCGCCGCAACCAGCGCGATTCCCAATCCCTATGTAGATGTTAGTCGAGCTGATGCTTAACCGTCGGCATGTGAGAGCAGTGTGACGGACCATCTGTCCAGCGCCGATGACGCCTAAACTCTTGACTTCAGCAGCAGCATACTGCCGGGGAGACGAGCTAAAGCAGCGCACCTGGCGGGCGGCCCCCAATGATCTCATGCGAAGAAGTGACGCAGCCATTTTTCTGATTAATCTTTCTTTAATGCAGAGAGGTGAAGTCGAAGTTGACATTGCGAGGTTGTCCGCTTGTAAGTTCCCCGTGGGTTCGTAGTAGCGCGGGTAACCTCGGCATGGGCGGAGAAATCGCCGAGCCCCGACATCTTCTCCAATGCCGAGCCATTGCCTGCCGTTTCTGCCTTATCTTATCTCGGTAAATGCAATCTTATCGTCCGCGTCCCACCCACTAAACACGTCTGGACTTTACGCGTCTCAACGCGTGTTCCTGGGCCACACCAAAGAAGGCGGGACCACTGGCGCAACATTGTGAGCCTCGAATGCGAGCCCCACGACACGCTCTCTATGTGCATAGTATGATGCTTAAAGTAGCGGCTCAGAAGCTGTCTACACGCAATCATGGAGCTTGCTGATGGCACGACGGACATTGTCCATCCGGAAGTTCGAGCCCACATCAACAGTCTCGTGTCTGCGGTATATGCCCCTGATGGTCCCTGTCTGTGCGGTTGCATCGACTAGACGAGTGATGCTGATAAATTCTCTAGCTTGGTGGAATTGGCGCCGACGACGATGGTCAATACCGACTCGGAGACGATGCCCTCGAGGTTCTACGCGATATCAAACGATGGATCCGATTCTACGACGAAAAGACGAACCGCATGGACGTTGCGCGATGCACCTTCGAGGCGAACTTGATCGAGGGCGACTTGCTCCCCATTCTTGCGACATGGCCCGAGAATGCCATGGACAATAAGTTCAAGTCCAAGATAGCACTGGCCTGCTTCGAAGTGATGGTTCCCCTGACCTGGCCTATGGAGAAGGACCGCGAACGCATGACAGTGAACCACCACCGCCACATGCCCGTTCTCGAGTTGACACAAGTGGGATACAAGCGAGCCATCATCAATTTCGATGGAGCTCGAATACTGCATACGGCCGTCCGAGTGGCGCTGCCTTCCATGGCCATTGCAATCGGTGACCGGACCCCACGAGATCAGGGCATCATTAAGTTAGTGCTATTCTTCCTACGCAACATGGCCATGATCGAGCCCCCTCCCAACGTTAAGTACGACGGCGACGAGTCGCAAATTTCGAGGTCCGCAACCATCGACGCCTTCTCTTACCAAGACATTTTCCTCGTCCTCCTCACTCTTGCGTCAAACATGGGCGAAGACTTCAGGGCTGAAGACACAACCGTTATGGAAATCATTTACCACCTCGTCAAGCAAGTCAACGCTGAGAAGATGTTTATGAACGAACAACAATTGAACAAGGCCAGAGCTGGAGAGCTCTCAGCCATGATGAGCAAGGAACAGTCGATGCTCAAGTCCGTAAACCGCAAAGGACCGACCCGGCACAATCGATTCGGTACAATGATCTGGGTGAAGCGCGAGGACGGCAAGATGTCATCACTGTCAGGCCAAGATGCACTCGCCGATAACGCGACGCGAAATCAAAAGATTGACAATGCAAAGACCTACAGACCCCCTCGCAGAAGTCGAAAGGCCGACAAGGACGAACAGGATCTCGGGCTTCCGGTTAAGCTCAACTCGAGGGCAAGCGGCCAACTTCGCTCTTTTGTTGAGGAGTTCCTAGATTCAGGCTTCAACCCCCTTTTCTTGAATATCCGAAAAACTATCGACCGCGAAGCCCCCCATGTCATGCAGTATCACCGACGACAGTTCTTCTACTTGGTAGCGTGGTTTTTAGACGCTGAGCGTATGAGGCGCAAGTCCAAGAAGAAGTCTAACAGCAAGAGCACCGAGGAAGTAAGCAGCTTCAATCTCGTGGCTGCTGTTCTGAACCAGGAGATGTTTATCACACTGAACAAGGCGCTCCACGAGTCCTACGAATACAAGGACTGGCATGAGTTGACCGCAGTGATGCGCTGCTTTACTCAAATTCTCCTGACGGTCCAAGAGATGGCGGATTCCGGGAACGAAGATGATGAGGAGATCGCCGAGAATGTCCTGAGCCGTCTCTTCTACGAAGAAGCCACTCACGACATTATTGCAAATATTGTCAGGACCTACAAGGACCAGGGTTTCAGCTATCTAGATGCGTCCACAGAGTTGGTCCACCACTTCCTTCGCATTTTAGAAGCCTATTCGAAGCAGAACAAAGACATGCAAGTCCGATCACGAAAACGGACACGAAAGAAGAAGGCCGATCAGCAGGGCGCTGGCTCTGGGAACGAAGATGACGAAAACGACGGCTCAGATATTGATGAGGCATCGGCTGAGCGTACCACCAAGGAGCGCAAATTCGATTTCCACCGCTTTTGCTCACGATTCACGCCGCAAGGAGTAGTCGACACGTTTGTTAAGTTTACCAAGTTCTATCAAGAAATGAACGAAACACAGCTCAAGCGTGTACATCGATACTTCTACCGTGTTGCGTTCAAGCAGGAAATGAGCGTTATGCTTTTCCGGGTAGACATCATACATCTCTTCTATAACATGATCAAGGGACCGTCGGCGCTAGACAAGGCTTCCAGCACATTCAAGGAGTGGGAAGAATTGGTCAAGCAGATTCTGCGCAGGTGTTTCAAGAAGATTGAACAGCGACCGGAACTTATCGTTGAGATGCTTTTTAGTAAACAACAGAACACTGCGTTCTTTCTGGAGTATGGGTACGAGAGGCAGACTATTGCTGCTGCAAGCAAGGCAAAGCCTGGCGCAGAGCTCGTCTTCAAGAACACCGAGGAAAAGGACCGACAGATTGCGATTGTGGTGGGCGCGCTATTGGACAAGAACCAGGGAGATCACATCAGCTGGGTGAAGCATATCCTCACTGATGCTGAGAGCGAGCGTCGTGCCTGGGCAGCTGCTGAGGATGCAATGCCAGCTGTTGAGCCTGTTCCGGACGAGAACCAGGATGGCGGAGAGGAACCACCCACTGGGCGAGAGCCAAAGGCACCCCCAATGATCGGTAAGTGTCAACTATCCGCGTAACAATGGCCACTTGGCTAACAGAGTGCAGTTATACGTCCCGATGATAATACTCAACGGACAGCCATGTTCAAGAACTCTCATCTACGTCTTCTTATGACACTATGTGACTTCAAACCCCTTGGACACGCCTCGCAAGAGACTCCAGAGTCTCCCTGGGTCATTCCCTCCGACGTGCCTGTAGACAATCTCAAGGACGCGCTTCACTTCATCAACCAGGCCGAGTTTAGTCCACCAACATTCGAAGAAGGTGTCCTCGCCGAGAACCAGCTCAAGCGTAAGACGGTCCCTCGGAAGAAGGCCGACTTCGATGACGACGAGGAAGGCGAGCCAGACGACGGCTTGTTCCCCATGGGCGGCCCTACTGCCCGCAAGGTGATCGACGAAGAAAAGAAACCTAAGAAGACGCGCAAGCGACGTCGTCGGGACAGCGCTGCTCAGGAACTCGACGATGAGGAGCTGGAGAAAAAGGCTCGCCAGCGACGCGAGAGACAAGCGGTACAGGCGCGACGCATCAAGTCTGCGCTATTCGTGCGCGAGGGCGACGACGAGTTCGATTCGGACGAAGACGAGGCCTTCTTCGCCAAGGAGCGCGAGATTGCCGCAAAAGCTGCCAGCGTTGCCAATGCGACAGCCGCCACGACCGAGACTGTTCCACAACCGAAGAAGCGCGCTCCGGTTCTAGATATCAGCTCGGACAATTCGGACAGCTCTGACGACGACGACGATGACGAAGAAGATGACGACTTGGACTTTGCGCGCAAGATAATGAGCAGCCAAGCAGCCGCGGACGAGGCGGAGGATACACAGCTAGATGGCAGTGACGGCGAGGCACGGAAGCGGCGGCGAGTGAGTGCGGAGCCGTCAGCGAGGGATGATGATGTCGAGATGGGCGGCACGAGCAAGGTGCCGGAGCCGAAGCCGGCCGAGGATGAAGAGGACGCCGTCCCGGTCGTGAGGCGGTCGAGAGTCCGTGGCGGGTTTGTCATTGACAGCGACGATGATGAGTAGCACACTAGATCTGGGATGAGCCGGCGTTTAGGTTCTGTTCGGCTTGATGTTAATGGAGCCCTTGAGGGTGATCTGAGGTGCATGGCAGGTGGATACAATACACATCATATCAGTTAGCAGTCATGTTGATGGATTAGCCATGGCGTAAAATCGTTTCTTCTTCTGTCATGTATTCTGGTCGTTGCGTGACGAGCCTTGCTAGGCCTCGAAACGTCCATTTTATGTCGTTAGATATGCTTCTAATGAACCATTCCTTCTCTCCAAAACAGAATATCGACGCTCCATCCATGCTTGTGATATATGAGTCGCTAAATAAACCGGGTGCCGGTCAAGTATATCCATCCTCGCCTTAACACAGCGAATGCAATTCAGGTGTAATCTTTCCCCACCGAACTATGTCATCTCTACACATGAGAACGCCATACTTCTCAGGAGTGCCTCTACATTCTACTTTCTCTGAGCCCGCCTTTCGACACTTCTCCTCCTAGTCGCGGTACTGTGTCCAGACTGCATCTGACCCAACTCCGCAAGATCTTCCTGGCTCTTTCGTGACGCCCCGGGATGAGCAAAGACGCTGTCATGGAGGTCGGGGCGACGTTGGTGGCCACGGTTAGAGGAAGCACGACTAGGCACAGCTGAATTCTCATCGCTGGGGTCGTCGTCCTTGGGACCGCCCCAGGCACCACCAATTCCCTCCATGGTATAGGGGGAGGCGGTAGGCTCGTCGAGGGCGGCGAGCTCCTCAGAGCTGAAAATGCGCGGTAGTATCAGGGCACGAACGGGTATCAAGGCCATGATGAAGACGGGGAAGCCCACAGCAGCAACAGTTTGTGTGATGGCAAAAGTTGCGCCAAAACCGACGAGTTCAATGAGGACGAAGATCCAGATTGCTGAGCGCCGTCGGATCTGATGCAATGGAGCTGATGAGGGAGTGAGGGCTTTGTCGCGGGCCAAGAAGACGAGCTTGGAGGTGATCCCATTGGCCTCGAGCGCCTGGACTCCCATAACAAAGAACAAACCGGCGAGGACACCGTGTGGGATGAGGTGGATGACGACGAGAAGGGGGCCTGACATGGTGCCGAGTGTGAGGAGACCCTGTGCGAGGTTGGAGAACCGCTGCTCGACAACGTGGGTGGCTTCGAGGGAGTAATGACCTTCTTTCTCGTTACCGTGCTCGTCGACATCTTTAACAGGCTTGGTAACACAAAGCGACTCGGTATGGAAGGGCGCCTGGGGGATGAGACCATTGGGAAAGGGCAAGCCAAGAATACCGGCAACGCCAGTTGTGAGACCGAGGAGGAAGAGATCCCAGTGAAAGCCAGCGGGTTTTCGGAGAGGAAATTCTCTGCCTTGGGCGATGAGGGAAGAAACTAGAGGTTGTTAGCTTTAGGATTTCAAAGATTGTAGAAGATGTTGGAGATCATCGCGTACCATTGTGGTCGAACCAAAACAGAATAGTCAGAAGAATAGCAAAGGGAAGAGCCGTAAAGATCTCCCCGACACTCAGATCCCAAAAATTGACAAGCCAGTCACGGTCACTGGTAGGCATGAATGCATCGCTAGTAGGCAACACGTCAAGATCAACCTTTGCCATCCGCCCTATGTGAACAAAGCCGGTGAAGAAGACGAGGGTAAGCGGGGTGCCGTAGTCTTTAAGAAATACGCGAATTGGGTGTCGGAATAAGCTACTGGTACCGAGCTCCCCGCAGACATAGGCAACTATGAAGACAAGAAGGGCCGAAATAATGGAGAGGTAGAAGGCAGCGTCATCGCCGAGACGTTGGAGGACCTGAATTCCTTTTTGGAGGTAAATAAAGGCAACGTAAAAACCGAAGATGTCGCAGGGGAATCGAGTAACCCAGCGAAGCCAATTGCACGAGTTTGTAACAGCGAGAATCCAGTGAAGAATGAGAGACCAGCTGGTTCGTGTGAGTATTCAGAGTATGAGATGCGGGGTTGTGTATAGAGGGGGTAGAAAGGATAGGTCGGGAACTCGAGTTAACTTACATGCCAATCCAACACATGAAGCCAATGTAGTTGACACCCGTGGGCTTCATAATATCGTAGACGGTGCTGTGGATTATTTAGACTCAAAACCCGATGCAAATCTCACACTAGACGTTGACGTACTAGTTGAAAACGGTTATAGGACCAGTTACACCAACAATGACGAGAGGCTGGGCTGAAAACAAGGAGAAAACGACGGATCCGAGGACGGAAGCCAGCAGGACTTCGTTGACTCCATAGTTAGAGCCGGTTTTCTGAAACATGTCGAGAGAGAAGGCGAGAGCAGGCAAGATGCTAATAGAGTCAGTCTTTGAGGTGGTCCTATTTTTGACCTTCTTCTATTTTGACGGCGGATACTCACTTGGCAAAGTACATGTAAACCGTGGCTGGCACGACACGATAGTCCCAAGCATCCGTCCAATCACTAACATAGTAAGGCGCTCTGCGTCGGAGATCATTGACCATGCCACGGAACAGATGAATCTTCCACCAAGCGCCCGTTCTTCGGCCTTGCTGCCGCGACGATGACGGCGACGATGAACGGACGGGATTTCGTAGGGGAGGTGGCATCGGCGAAGGTGGTGCCTTCTTCTCCCGTCCAGCGGAGGAGGACGCCATTGAGCTTAGCGATGTTGGGCACTTCTGGCGTGTGTTTCGCAGGTGTTAATGGAGAAAGAATTGACAGTGAGGCTAGAGCGTGGTCTTCGGATCAGATCCCGGAGAGCGTTGAGAATTCCGACGGTGGAACTGGGAAGGAGGAGGTGGACCCTGGCAGCGGGAAGGGGTCAACTAAGACAACTCTAAGTATTGGTGGCCACGAAGACTAGGCAATTTCAAAGAAAGGAGGTACGGCAGGAGGTATCGACTAAGACCGAGCAAGAGACAATGGATGAAGGAAGCCGGGCGAGGAAGGAGCTACGTAGTTGTTGAATTGGCGTCTTCAAATGTTGCGGATCCTAGTGGCGCGGGGGCGATTGATGTTTAAAGAAACCCCTTCGGAATTAAAAAAAAAAAAAAAAAAAAAAAAAAAGGTGGCGACTGACTTGCGAGTGAGCAGTCAATAAGTAAAGATTTTAAGGAAACCAGAGGGGACGTCAACGAAGAGGGGGTAACATGAACCTGGGGACGAGGGAGGCCCGGAGAGACGCGCTAAAGCATGCAGATAAATCGATGGAGAGAGAAAAGACGCCATCAATGTGTGTACAGCAAGACCCGGCAGGTCGGGGAGAGGGGCAAGGCCGGCCATAAGGCATAGTACCTAGGTAGGCACTCATGTAAGTTACAGACTACAGTAGTACACAAGTAGGGACGAAAGACTACCGAATCGCCAAGTGGCGCTCCGTAATAATGATGGTTGCTTCTTGGCTTGGCCTTGGCCCAAGACGGCAGCCCGACAACTTTCACAGCCAATCCTCAGCTGCAGCACCGTTGCTAGCTCGCCTTATTTCCGGGCCAGCGGGCCTCAACCAGCGGAAAAGCAGACAGGGCAGGCAAAGCAGAGGAGACAAAGCAGGACAAAGAAGCAGCCAGACGCGGCAGGGCGGCAGGGCGGCAGATCATGGCAAACCCCGCGAGTGGTGGCAGCTTAATTTTGATTATGCACGCCTTCTTCCATGACCGCTATTTACGCAGCACCACTGGAAAACCCCACACGCGCTGGGCACTTGTTGGGACAATCAGAGGGCAGCATACGTATCGAGTCTGGTTTGTCAGGTATGACTTACCTATATGGATGTCGTACCCGACTCTCTCTCTCATGTGACAGACGGGAGCCGTTGGTGGAAAACATAAGGGAAAAAAAGTTAATCGCTATCACAACCCCGGTTCCTTGTATGTAAGAGACATGTGAGGAGGAGCTCCCATGTTGCAGTGATGCACATCCCATCTTCTAGCTGCCCACCACCAACCCCAAACGGATCATCATAGGGCTGGGTAGACTGGGTAACTCCATTTGACCATTCCCTCCTTGCTAATAACACAATGCCACGTCCCCCACAGCCCTTTCTCCCACTTCACGGTTCCCCGTCACCGCCACACGCTGGCTGCAAATGCACGGAACCTTTGACATCCATCCGCCCTCTCAGTCCAATGAAATATTTACCTACCTTAGGCAAATCCTCTTCATAGAACCTTCAATGGACTCATCCGTCTCTTCCGAAGTTCCTCTGTCTCCCCGTCTCCACGTCTCGCGCCTGTCCCATTTGTAGCATAGCCGTCGGCCCCGGGTGGCATCGAAATTGGTGGATGGCGGTGGTGGTGGTAATGATCTATTACTTATTAGCACTCAACAAATGCTCAAGTTATTCGTCACCGCCACCACGGACATTGCGTTTCAAACTAACCCCGAGGCGGTGGATAAATGACAAGACAGGCGCGCAAAGACTTGGAAAAAAAAATGCGTATGAAATAAGAAATAGCCACCACAAAAAACAAGGGTTTCCCAGTTCGCCATCCTCCACTTACTTTCTCCCCATGACAGGCCAAAAGGTGTCTCTGGGCTGGAGGGGAACTTTGCTGGCCAATCGGCGTCCGCCTCACGAATCAGTCAGTGACCCTCCCGGACCCAACAAACCATGCGATGTCACGTCCGACACAAATATAGTCTAAAACAATCCAATTGGAACCTACACCAATTCACCCGTCCTCTAGAAGATCGTTTTCTATGATGCCATTGCTGCCTTATTTCCACTCTGTCGGTAATGGCCGTGCAAGTATACCATGTCACAGATATGCAAATGCTCCCACTAACATTCGGCCGCAACCTGTACAGTGCCTTCAGATCATCACTCTCAAAGTCCTCACTCTCTTTCATAGCCATTCATGTTCCGGAATCGTTGTCGGTGGTCCATCTGTCTTTTGTGTAGCCGTATTGACAAGGTGTTACAATTCTATCCTCGGTTAAAATACATGTTACATCGAAAGCTCTCCTCGCTCCCGAGCTTCCGAGATCATTTGCTGAAATACACTCGACGGAACCGAGTAGGTGTAAGGTAGAGTTGAGTGCCTCCATATGCTGCCGTGGCCTCGCCCAGCCAATTTCCCTCTGCTGCCATTGTCCCCAGCTTATCGGGGTGGCTATGCCCATGCCTTGTCCAACGCCGCAGCCAATCCCCGTCCTGCCTCAAGTTCCCCAAGATCCATCTCCTTTCTGCTCTTCTCTCCATCGGCCTCAGCAATGAGCCGTGTGGTCCACTCGGCAGGGAGAATACGACTTCTCGTGCTCACCATTGACATTTGGAGTCCTTAGAGTCGGTCCGCCTCATCCCGCATGCTCTTGAAGGCTGGGGCCGGCGTCGGCGGCTCCTTGGGCGTATCCGTCTCCTCCGGGAATGGAGGCGGCGCACTCTTCTCTTTGCCTCCTCCGAAATACTTCTCAAAGTCCTCATTGTCGTCAAACGGTCGCTTGCCCAGGATGCGGACCATGTCGTCTCGCACCAGCACCTCCTTCTTGAGCAGCTCCTGTGCGATCAAGCCCACCTCCGTCTTCTTTTCCGTGAGGAGGTCACGACACCGTTGGTAAGCCTGTTCAACGATCCGAGACACCTCCTGGTCGATCTGCTGAGCTGTAGACTCGGCAAAGGGCTTCTGCATCCGATTGGGGTCGTTTTCGAAGTGTACTGGTCCCACCTTCTCCGACATCCCCCATTGGGTCACCATATTCCGTGCCATCTGTGAAACCTTCTTGAAGTCGTCACTGGCTCCCGTCGTCACGGTGGGGAAGTGGAGCTCCTCGGACACACGGCCGCCCATCGTCATGGCCATACGATCCATGAGCTGGTTGGTGTTCATCAAGTAGGCGTCCTGCGGCAGGTATTGAGCATAGCCGAGAGCACCCTGGCCTCGAGGGATAATCGACACCTTCAGCAAAGGATCCGCGTGCTCCAGGAACCAACCGCAGATGGCATGGCCAGCCTCGTGGTACGCCACCGTTTTCTTCTCCAATGGCTTTAGCACCAACGACTTGCGCTCAAGACCGCCAATCACTCGCTCGATGGCTCGCTCAAAGTGATCCATTTTGACGTCATCAGCGTTGCCGCGGGCAGCTACTCTCATGTCAGTTACTTTGTTCTCCATCAGAGTTATAAATCAGACGTACCAATCAGGGCAGCCTCGTTGACGACATTGGCAATGTCAGCTCCAGAAAAGCCAGGGGTCAAGGTAGCAAGTCGGCCGACTAGGTACTCGTGATCCTCATTGGTAACAATCTTGTTGAGGTACACCTTGAAGATCTCTTGTCGTCCCTTCATCGTTGGTCGGTCAATGAAGATGTGTCGGTCAAATCGTCCAGGTCGCATTAGAGCCTTGTCCAGCATGTCTGCTCGGTTGGTACCAGCCAAAACGACAACCTGCTCCCGCGTGTTGAATCCGTCCATCTCGGTAAGGATCTGGTTCAGTGTAGCCTCCCGCTCGTCGTTGCCGCCAAATCCCTTGCCACTTTCCTGACGTGCTCGGCCGATGGCGTCGATCTCGTCAATGAAGATGATGCAGGGTGCGTTCTTTCGGCCCTCGGCGAACAAGTCTCGCACTCGAGAGGGACCAACACCCACGAACATCTCCACAAACTCGGAACCACTCACACTGAAAAAAGGAACGCCCGACTCGCCGGCCGTCGCCTTGGCGAGCAGCGTCTTACCGGTACCGGGGGGGCCGGCAAGAATTGCGCCTCGGGGAATCTTGGCTCCCAGCTTCTCAAACTTCTCGGGCTGCTTCAGGAAGCTCACAAACTCCATAATCTCCGTCTTTGCCTCCTCCAGACCAGCCACGTCTGAGAACTTGACCTTTACAGCACTCTCGGCGTTAAACTTCTTGGCCTTGCTCTTGCCAAAGTTGAACATTCCGCCACTTGCGCCACCACGACCGCCCATTGACCGCTGGGTCCAGAGGATCAGACCAATGAACAGAAGTGTCGGACCAAAGGCTAGGAGAAGATTGCCGAATGTGCCACCGCCAGACTCGTAGCTAACAGGGATTCTCTCTGAAGGAGGGATGCCAAGTTGGTCTTGAGCCTCCTCCAACTTCCTCTCAAAAGACTCGACAGACCCGATAGAGAAGACGTATGTCTTCCGGGGGGTCTGGCCATTTTCAGTAGCGTTGCCAGAAGCCGATGCGTGTAGCTCAACTCGGACCTGAGATCCGTTGATGACGACCAACTTCTGCACAAGCCCCTTGTCGAGGAACGCTTTTCTCATCTCCTGCCATGTAATCTCCTTCTCCGAGAAAGGGTTGGCGATGAGTTCCGCAATCCATACAGTAACACCGATAGCAATGCCAGTTTGGATGGCCTCCAGCCAACCACTCCTCTCGCTCTTGGGTGGCTTGCCACCTTGCTTACTAGGGTCAGTTTCCTTGGACTTGACGTTTTCAGTACTGTCTTCTTTGGCTCCTTCTGATCGCTGCCTAGATTGACCCTTATCTTTAGAATCATTATCCATTCGGAAAGACGAGAAAGAGCCGTTCTGATCCTCATATTGTTCAAGCTCAACCATTCGCTCCGTAATCATGTAGATGCATCGCATGAGTCGTCCCTTGTCCAGAATCGTGAGACTTCCTTCGCCCTTGCGCAGCTTGGTGAGCAAATCCCGAGTCTCAGGAGGTGCTCCCGTTTGTTGAAGTTTGCTTAGAAGATTCTTGGCCATGGGTCGGTGAGCCTCGGGAATCCTGCCAATGAATTGCTCGAGGTGGGCAATCTCTTCTTTTGCCAAATGAATCCAGCCCTCGGGCAAGGGTGGTAGCTTCGGGGCATTCTGGATTTTCGAGGGGTTAGGGTCGTTGGTGTTGGTGTCTTTGTCGTTGTTGGATCGGGGTTCTTGGTCTGGAGGGGTGGGCTGAGACGAGTACGCTCTCCTCGCCCGGATCGCAAATGCCGCCGAGGTCTTCGAGGGGATTGATCTTGCGATAATAGATGGTCGTGCACATATGCGAAGTGCAGGCTGTGCTGAGAGCCGCGCAACCCGCGCGAGCTGGCTCGATTGTCGCAAATATCTCGACATGATGAGTATCCAAGCTTGCGCAAGTGCGGAACCACCGGAGTCGTGGGGGGGAGAAGAGACGCGCGGGCACCCTGCTATATCATGAGGGATTGCGGCTCGAGCCGAAACGAGCTGGCGATTTATTGAGGAGCAGAATTCCGTGCAATTAGCGAGACCTCGGGGTTTCTGGCTCTAATGGGATCGGATTGTTGATGACACCACCAGCCGGAGTAGAAGCTTCTGGTGATGAGTCCATCAACTTCGTTAGCTCGAAAATTGGGCGCTATCACGTGCCGTCGGAAGACGACGGGGTCCGCCCAGTGGCGGTTCAGGGTAGCGCGTCAGCGAGTCGATGCCTATGACGGACGGATTTCGCCCCTTCTCTAGGCCTGAAGGTAGCACCTAACGAATAGGTACCTACCTACGTAGTACATATGTAGGTATTAGTGAATCCGCCAGTTTGCATGCGCTGTTAGTTAGGTAGGTTTATTGAATCAGACCACTGTGTATTCTTTCGCTAGCCTTGGCTCTCTTCACATATTTCATAAGAATTTATTTCTTTTGTGTCGGAAGTCATCCCGTCATCGAGTCAGTCTCGAGCTGTCATCCGATTCGCCCCGACGTAATAACTCACTCATTCCCTCACAAGTGACGGCTGAGGCAGCCTCAACTGACGGCCTCAGATTCACGTCGCCAACTGACAAGATCCTTGTAATTCCGAGAGTTACATTGAGGTTTATATTACGTGTGCACCAATTATGAGAGGGCCAGCCTTTTCAGCATCTATTTGCTATGAGAATTGAATGAGTAGTGATCGTATGAGACCACTTCCTCTTACCGGCACATATTTTCTCTGGCCGTTTTGCGTCGCAATTTCTATACCAGCATCTTCATCCTCCCTAGCCTCTAAATCAGGCCAGTCCCTCCATACTTCAACTCGAGAAGCGCTGGCAAACGCATGCTGGAAATAGAGTTGCAACACACGGCTGGCTTGATTGTAGTCGCCAATCTCAAACAGTATGGCTTTTGGCCGAAAGCGTGCCACAATATTCAAGAGTCGATGATAAAATACATCCTCAGGACTGCACTCGATAGGGCAAGGGAGATGGTCGCCAGGGATGAGAGCAAGTTGTGGCTCGTACTTGCGGACAGAATATCCGAGTTGACCACGACCATGATTCCAAATATCTCGCGAGATGTACGGAGGGTTTGAGACGAGAACATCCCAGCGAGAACTTGCAAGCTGCTCGATGTCACTGTCACTGAAAATGTCCGCATGTTTTATAGTGAGGGTCTGTCGGGGGGTCGGTTCAGAAAGGGTTCCCAGCCCAATATTGCGAGTAATGTTCTCATTGGCAAGCTGGATTGCCTTGGTTGAAATGTCAACGCCTTGGACGTGCAAGTTCTTGGCGAACCGCTGCAAGGATGAAAATAGTAGAAGAGGGATGCACCCCGTCCCCGTGCAGAAGTCGATCACATTAAGCCCTGAGTCATCTTGACCAGGTCGTGGATCCAACAACTTGCCTGACTTAATGAGATCTATGAGGTGAAGTGTGTATGCTTCTGTTTCTGGTCTGGGGATGAGGACGCCGCGTCTACACTTGAGGTCTAGTGAGCCAAATGGCTGCGAGCCTAGCACGTACTGCAAGGGGACACCTTTTCCCCTTTGCCGACATAGTTCTTTCAAGCGTTCGGGTTTTCGATGTGTGCATGTCTCACTGACATGGCTCTTTATCCACCGCAGCTCATTGTGCGCTGATTCAATGTTGCGACAAGCAGGAAGGAGTGTAGCGAGGTGCGGCGAATGCCGTTGAGCACGCCGAAATAAAGATGGCGGAAGGCGTGGCATTGATTGCAGCAAACATAGTTTGCAGAAAAATGCGGAAAAAAAGAAATAGACGATTCTCTCACCTGTCAGTGATCCAATTGACGAAGGAGCCGGTTGATGGACAGGGAAGAATCCGAGCTTCGTCGGTGAGTTACACAAGGGTGCTAACTGGTTTAGCCGATCATTAGCCTTTTGTCGCCTTTGTGATGGGGCACCTAGATTGTCGCAACCTTGTCAACCTTGTCAATCCCATCTGGATTCACTCTGTATTATTGTGGATGTCCGAAACCTTTGCATTCAACCACGAGCTCCTTTTTCTTGGTTATACATAAATATCCCACAGGACCTCTTCTTGTCACTCAGTATTTGTCATTTCACGGCACATCGACTGTGCTCTGCATCGGGTCCCTCGAATCATCTTGCCACCTTACCACGACGCCTAGCTTTGCTGAATTCAAGCCGACACGATGAACGCGCCAGACCGGTGAGCCAAACATCTTCCTTATGTCATCTGTTTTAGCACCACCAGATTGCTTTGTTTCTCTACTTGAACGTGTCGGATGCTAGGCTCAGCACACCCGCTGCCTCACCGATATCGTGCCAACACCGTCAACTCATGCTAGTGACAACCGCCCTCTTTGCCCAGCACCTCGCAAACGAGATCTGCATCTCATCTCCCTTGATCAAACACATTCAAAATAGAGGTTTGGTATCAGGCTCCCAAGGTTATCGTGGGACCTGGCCAATTCTTGGATGGGCGGAGAACTGATGATGTTGGATTTCAATGGACGGGTTCAGGGGCCAAGTTATCCCCATTGGTGCAGACTACTAGGTAGTCTACACGAATCTGATTGCCTCATTCGGAGGGTTTGCTACCCGGACCATACAATGATTCGTTTGAGCGTATTCGACAGGTTGGCTTATCATTTGCCCACTCCTGCCGGGTGGCGCCAGCTGGCAACAATCCCCCATACAAGCCCGGCCTGGCTCTCCCCAAAATCCCGATCCTTGGAACCAGCACATCTTCCTCAACACCTCTCTCTCCCAATTCTCACCAAAAGCACTGCATCTTGACTATGGCCGGCGGAAATCCCAAGCACTTCAATCTACAGGACGACCCGTTACGTTATTTGCGGCGGCATCTTCATGACCAACACTGACGGCTGAAACAGTTTCGAGCTTTTCCTGCTCGGAGAGGGCGAGAAGAAGATTGAGGAGAAGGTTTACTCTGGTGAGTTCGCCAGTAGGATGCTAGTCCTTCATTTCTCACACCTACGATAGGCATGTCCAACACATCCGATTTCGTGCTCAAGAAGGAGGACCACACCCTTGGCAACCTTCTTTCCGAGCACATCAAGGCCCACCCCAATGTCTACATGGCTGGATACAAGAGTACGTAGTGAGGCTGCCCACAGACCGTCTCCTGTGCTTACCTCTATTATAGTTGCTCACCCCAACGTACCGGAGCTTTTCATCCGTATCCAGACGGACGGCACCATCACACCCCGTGACGTGTTCACTTCTGTGTGTGAGAAACTCATTAACCAGCTTGAGATGCTCCATCAAGAATTCACGCGGGAGTGGGAGCTGAGACGTATCACCAACACCGGAGAGCAGGGAAACATGCAGAACGGTCACTAATGGGAGCAATGGCGGGATGGATATCTCCGGCTAGACGCAGACTCCATGGGCGGCAGGCGTTGGGGACTTCATGTTAATTTTCAGCAAAAATATGGGCAAATACTAGTTAAGGGTCAAATGTATTCATGTCCTGCTGTGGGGCACTTTGACTTGGATTCATGAGCAACACAGGTGACATTTGCATCCCCAGAAGCTACCAGAAAATCTGGCGCGTAGTGCGATAGAGAATCCATTACAGACTGACCCGGTCCCATATTTAGCTTGGCGTAGATCATGTTCAAGTGATGCTTTCGTCTTTACATCCCCGTGGTTCAAGCAAGCCCTTCTGGCCCCTCACCTCCAGGGATCAACTGACACCCGACAGTTAGCAACATGCTATCAAAAAAGGTTCACAATGCTAGACGTACCATGCAAATGTTGTTTCCATTTAATAGGATCTTGGGCAGCTTGGTGTGGTTTCCGGAGTAGTCGCTATTCAGTTAGTCTCATTCTAGCAGTTCACGGAGAGAAAAAAAAACGGTGCGTACAATTCGGTCACATCCTCCAACACCATGTCTGCAACATTAGTTAGCAAATGAATATGTTTGCGATGAAATGACATTACTCACTGACGTAGTCGTCGAAGCCAAGGAGAGTTCCGCTAAATTCTATCACAACCCATCAGCAGCGGCGGCAACATGACTGACCGGCTTGCCTCACCCTTGTCTCCCTTCATGATGACCCAGATCCTGGAGCCAACGCACTTGTCGATAAGCTCTGGTTCAATGTTAGCAAATGTTGGGATGAGGCGGTTGTGTGTCGCAGTAGCGGAGGGCTCACCGAGGGGTAACAATTGAGAAGCCATGGCGATGAGAGTGTGCGGATTAGATGGTGGTAGCCGGGCAGCTTTGTGACGGTCCGACCTTCCGGATACGCAAAAAGGCGATCGACTGGGCGTACTTGAAAAAAGCCCTTGGTGCTTGAATTACTGTTGGTCTTCGTTTGTCGTTGAATCTCCGTTGATGTCGCCCAAACTGTCGCAAAGTGGGATGGAGATGCAAGGGTCGAGGCGTGAGCACGTCCCCACGTGAGCCCGCGTGGGTGACTAAGCAGAGGCGACTCAAGTCCACGCCAATGGTGGTGAAGGGATCAACAAGTCGCCAACAACATCACGCCAATCCGAGTGTGGATGCCTAGACCAAAGATATAGCGCATTCTCGCTTAGGTCATGGTCATTGATCGCGATGGTAAATCAGTGCTAACTGCGGCGGAACCTCCATCTCCTTCGATGATATATCACAAGGGACGGGCGACCATTGCTAGCAATGTAATCAGACCCGCCAAAAGACCACATTCACTGCTAGCCCATACGAGGTCAGATAGCACCCTACCGCCCCTCTTTCTCCCCGAATAATTTCTGACATAGAGTATAAATTTAGACGATACAAACCCAGCATGTCGTCCCCCTCTCATCAGAGCAAGCTTTGGAATCCAGACTGTGGCATTCGGTTCTCTCCAAGGACTGAAGCTCCGCCCCTCTATCCCGCCTTAGACTTGCTTCGTTTTACCCATGCCACACCGTTCGGCGCCAGCAATGCCAGCAATATCACTCAGCCGGTGGCTCAACCGGCGGTAGTTGACCCTGAGGACTTTGGGGTAGATGAGCAGTTCGAACTTGATGCAGCCGAATGGTTTGATCAGCAAGATGCGATGACGACCCTGGTTGGGCCTGGACAAGACGTTCAAGATTCCCAGAAACCCCAAAGGCCTCAAGAAGCTATGGAAGGGACCAGTGATCCTTCTCCCGGAACAAACGACAATGCAAAGGTCGAGGAAGAGGTTCTTCCACCACTTACTTCACTGGACTATAACATCAACAAGGAGCTATTTCAAGCCGCTCGGAATACCAAGGAGGGAGCTCCCGGGTCGTTCTGGTCTCACACCATGTACCAGCACATGCAGAGTGATGGCTCAGTGCAAAGAGTGAAAGTACACTATTGTACGAGCAAGCATACCATGGAATACGTTTGCGAAAAGTATTTCCTAAACGAGAAGGTCCTTGGATTCGATCTAGAATGGATGGCTTATGTGAAGTCGTCAGCGGGTCCCCGTCAAAACGTCTCTCTCATACAGATCGCGAGTCCGAGCCGCATAGCCCTCTTCCATGTCGCCCGATTTATTAAAGACGACTTCATTGGCCCGAAATTTCGGCAGATTATGGAAGACGAGAGCGTGAGCAAGGCGGGGGTAAATATCCGGGGTGATTGCACTAGGCTCAAGACCTTCTTTGGCATCGAGACGAAAGGCATCTTCGAGCTTAGCCATCTCTACAAATTGGTCAAACATACAAAAGAGAACAATTTGAGTCTCATCAACAAAAGGGTGGTGGCCATGGCCATCCAAGTCAAAGATTACCTTCGCCTTCCTTTGTATAAGGGCGAATCGGTCCGCACGAGCAATTGGATGTTGGCTCTCAATGACTCACAAATTTCGTGTAGGTTTGATTGAGACCTTTGTCGGTATCCGCTAATACGTATCAGATTCCGCATCAGATGCATATGCTGGCATCCAGCTCTACTACGTCCTGGATGAGGAAAGGCAAAAATTGGACCCGTGTCCCCCGAAGCCGGAGTTCATCGAGAAACGAGCGCCTGCCAAGGTGGTTGAAGCAGCCAAAGTTGATGAAGATGCCGATATCGAGCCGCCAGATAGCGAGACCAATGATGCACCAGAACCGGTGGCTGAGGCAACAAAGACTCCAAAAGCAGTCTCAGTCCCCAAGCCAAAGCATCCAGTGAATAACAGGGATTCTCGCATCCTCGCTGCTGAAGCCCAACTCCAAGTGTACCGCTCGCAGAGAAACAATCGCCTATCTGTCTCCCCCTCTGCCCTTCGTGCCTATTACATCTGGCACACCAACGACGATCTGTCTCCCGAATCTGTCGCGAAACTCTTACGCGAGCCGCCTCTAAAAACGAACACAGTTGTAACCTATATCCTTGACTCCATCGCTTTCGAGAAGTTACCGTACCCTAAGGAGCGACTAAGAGACGAAGTTTTGTCATTTCTCTCGTCAAACAGGTTTGTTCAGACAAAGTACAAGGCGCTGATGCAGGAAGCCCAGACGGATGAGACTTGAAAAGGCGTATTGGCGTTTCATGGAACGAAATGCCCACTGGATGCCAACATCTGCAAATGGATTTCTTTACTGGGATAGAGGATATCCTTGGTTTTTCATTTCCCAGAAGCATTCTCGCCATGTGAATTTTCCATTTCTAAATCTATGAGGCTAGTAGACCCCGTCCTCGGTTGATCTGGACCTTCTTGTCCTCGCCGCCGCTCACGATACCCCAAGTCTTGTCCCAAACAACACTCAATACCTTAGCACCATCACCTGACGGCGGTAGCTTCTTGCCCTTGAGCCACTCCCTGCCAATAGTGTACACAGGCTCGCTGACGCTACCACCACCTTCCTCGGATGTGCCCCTGCGCACGCTGCGCAAGTCCCAAACGCGGCATGTGCTGTCGTGAGAGCCAGACACAAGTGAGTGCTCGTTCTCGGGCGAGGGTGCCAGAGCCACGACCATGTTGACGTGGCCGCGGAGGGTCATGGCGGAGGTGGCAGAAGCGGACTCGCGGGGATCCAGCAGCGTGATGTGTCGAGCAGAAGAGCCCGCAGCGATTAGCGACGAGCCTGGAAGAGCGGTCGCACAGAGAATGGGGTGCATCGTTGTTAACCGGCTGACCTCGCGCTGTGTAGTTAAGTCGAGAGTCCTCATAGTGTGATCCTTCGATGCTGAGTAGGCCACGGTGGCGTCGTTAGGGTGAAAAATGGCCGCAGTTACAGGCTCGTCGTGAACTGAGATCATGGCAAGGGGGCCTCGCTGGGCGGTGTTGGCCGCGCTGGAGATCTTGGCGCGCTTGGTGCTGTGCGCTGAGGGGAGGCTCTCGGGGTCGGCCTGGGGCGCCGTGCGTTTTGAAGACGACCAGAGGCCAACGCGACCATCGGATGAGGCTGTGAGGATTCGCTTGGTGGTACCGTTGATGTCGAGGCTGTTGATGTCCTTCTCATGACCCCAAAGCTCCATGTTTGACTTGAGGGTGCCGGAGAAGCCGTCGTCGGACTCGCTATAGTCCCAGACGATGACCTTCCGGTCCAATCCGGCCGAGACGAGTTGCTTGTGTGTCACCCACTTGACGGCGTTGACTCTCTGGGTGTGGCCACCAACCTTTGATACCGCAATCGCATCACCAGAAGGATTCCAGACCCGAACAAGGCCGTCGTAAGACGCACTAGCTACTCTCTCCGGCACATTGGTTTCACCGGCCAAGATGCCTGCCACAGACGTCGCTGAGAGAACATCTACACCGCCAACCCAGTCGTCATGCTCGAAGCTGGCCTCGTAGACGGGGGGTAGCAAACTACGGACGTACTGCAGGACAAGAGTAGATTCTGAAGAGAGACCGTTGGTGGTGAGGTATTCTTCGATGGAAGTACGCAGAAAGGTGCCGTTGGCGAGGAAGTCGAGGGGAATGGGGGAGGAGGTATCGAGCATAGACTCGGAGTTGACGATGCGCGAGAGGCCATATCGCTTGATGTCTATCAATTGAGTTAGATTAGAGAATCCAAGAAGGGACCATCTTCCATGGAATTGTTACAAAGAACTTACCAGCGGGCACAAGGAGTTGTTGCTTCGACTCTGGGAGCACTAGGTCCTCCTCCGTTGTGGTGAAGACGACCTTCACCTGCGCAATGTCGCCCATCCTGGGTAGCAAACTCTCTCAAGAGAGAATCTTATCTCTAGAGAAAGAGAAGAAGATTGAACAGACAGTGGGCTGTTCAGGTGGAGCTAGAATGACCCCAGGTATCTTAGATTCTTGCGAAGCACTTCGCAAATCGAAGGTAGGCGTTCAGAAAATTTTGGAAAAATTGGCAGCCTTGCAAAAAAATGCCCCACCGCGGGGCGGTTCATAGCATCTGAATGGCCAATCATGGCGAGGCCAAGAACAAGGCTGAACACATGCCGGGGCGTGCTGCCCAGACAAGCACGGGGCTTGGCTTGGTCAGTGTTACATCTCGATCGGTGCGATAAGTGATAAGCTAGGTTGAGGGAGACGACGTGGGAAAAAGTCCCTCTGAGCAGCCCCTGCATAAAGCTGAGGTGAGACTATCGCAGGGTGTCAATTCACCGCCATTGAGAGATCTTCAGTCTACAAATGACTTGACTGACCTCCTTGAACCCTTGTCTTGTCTTTGACGAGATAAACGCGTCTTTTGGTCTGATGCAAGGTGGAAAAGTGTTGGGGCTAACATGCCCCGAAAATGGACGATCTGGAATCGCGCAAGACACACAAGAGCCTGCAATCACGTCAATTAGGCAAGGGCAGGACTCCGTAGTCAATTCAAAACAGATCCTGTTTGTGTGACCTTTATTTCTGGCAAATTGCCAAGACCCGCATAGTTAGCGCTTGCAGTACAGTTAGAAACACTGGGAATCAGAAATGCACTGCCTCGACTCTTTGTTACTACTTAATTGGATTCGCTAGCAATATCGTTAACCGGGATGGCTCCAGGCTGTTTCAACTTCATCTTGGAGCAGTGACCGATTCCCCATGACTGCATCTTGGCGATTCCAGTTCTGTAAACGCTATGTGAAGGTGAGTTATGTAAGACGAGACATTTCTGATCTCCGAGAGAACAAGGCTTTCTAAGTTGCCCCTGAGGCTAATTCGGCGGGTGTTGCCGTGTAACGAGGTATGAAATAGACGGACCCTCCCATCAGCATATGTAAGCTCCCTGAGTCCGACAAGGATGGTCATTTACAAACAGACTGTCGTGACTGAGCGTGGGGTGTTTGGATGTCTATGAGGCCAACAGTCTTGCTCTTACCTAAGATGGGGTTAAAACGACTCAGATAATGAACGGGGAGGCACGCTTGGAAAGATCCGAAGAGGCCAACGAAGGAAGTGGCGGGACAACAGAGGGAGCGATAGCAGAGCACAGGATTGCCAGAGCCCAGGAGAATGGGTGGCGGAAGAGCAATTACATTTTGTTGGTATGTAGAATTGGTGCTTTTCCCTTGATGTTACACGGCTAATGAGGAAAATACTACATGCGTATCCACACGTGCGTAGACTAATCGGCTTTCTTGCGTCTGTGTGTGCGGCAAAGACAGCGCTTGTGACGTAGGTCGTCGGCAGGGGTGATGGGACTACGTCTTGGGGCTTGCAAGGTGAGATTGGTTGAATGGCTGACCTGAGTTGAAGGTTGCATGTGTAAATATGGTGGTCTGGAGATTGATGTATCCCCGAAGTCTACTGGAGCACTAGCAACACGTGAACAAATAGAATGGAACAAAGTTACCTCTCGCCTGCTACGAAACCCGTCCACCTGAGCTGGTTCGAGCGAGGGGTACGGGAAGCTAGAGCGTAGCGTCAAGGAGCACGAGGGAAAAAAGGAGGATGGGCTCGAGCCGTCGTTGGCATTCCCCCGCATTCCTTTCGTCATCCCGGGCAGTCCAATGTGGTGCTAAAGCATGCATGCAACCAAAGAGAACCTCGCATTGCAGAGCTGAACTAGCACCGTTTTATCGATTGCCGTGTTCTTGGCCATCTATCCAGTTTGCCACGAGACGAGGAAATCCCAGCAGGAAAAGAAAAAAGAAAAAAAAAAAGAGGGAAAAAAAGTAGTTGAGTGTTGACTGCGAGCTCTTTTCGGACATGGCGACGGAGAGGGTTGCTTGCTTGCATGTGGCAACCTACCCAACAAGATGCAGAGTGTGCCAGCCACCAATTATTATTTGCCATCGGAGCGCAAGGCCCCGGTTTCGGTGGCGGGACCTTAGCGTGAGATGAACAGTGAGAAAAAAAAAAGAAATTGATCCGAGGAGAGAGGAAACAGCCTAGCCAAGTGTATCATACACGATGCTCGTGGATATGGCATCGACCTGGAAATATTACTGAGACAGCTTGGACTACGTTGAGGGATTCGCCGTCTTAGCTGGGCTTTTGGGTGGAGACGGTGGCGTCACAGAGGTCTGAGGGGGAAGGTCTGAGGGGGTGAGGTGAGGCCGATGAGGAAATGGGAGGAGGGGACAAGAAGCCGACGAAGCGCAGCGCATCGGCTGGCAAAGCATCGGCTGGCATGGGGCGATATTGGAGGGTGGGACAATGGCGGGCCATTCATGGATTCACGGGATTCAACCGATTAGAATAAGATGGACATGAATTGTCAAAGAATCGACGACAGAGGTCTGACAGAGGAATAGCGTGCACCAACAACAAACAACAAGCAGGCTCCGCGGATGTGCTGGATGGATGATGAGACGCTCAAAACTTTAGCACACCTCAGTAATGGCTCCACTGTAGCTCTGGGGAGCTTGGGTGGGGTCATTTTGGGGCATTCTCGGAGTCATTGGGGCGGCTTGGGCAGTTTTGGGTGACTTTTGGACCTTTTTGGCGCTCGGCGAACGGTTGTGGCGACCCGTGGGGGCTCCCCAAGGCCCGTTGCTTGGTCGGTAGCGGCGTCCCACCCCCTGGACGCCCCAATCCCCCAGTCCCCAGTTACCAGTCCCCACTGGAGTTCTGGGCTCGCTAGCGCAATAACAGTTCAACAGCTGCATCGTGTAGCGGGTTTCCAGGGAGCTAAAGTACATGACGGACCGAACAACCACCTTCTCAGAGCCTTTAGTAGGTCCGACACCTGCCCACCGCACGCTCGCTTCCCCCTCCTGGCCCTCTCTCTGTGTGTCCCTCCCACAGGCAGGCTTCGTCTCTCAGGCTCTCAGGCTTTCTCTCTCTCTCTCTCTTACTGTTGCCGTCACCACACTCGCATTCGCCTTCGCCCTCCTCCCGCTTTCTTCTTTTCTTCTCCTCTTCCCATTCTCTCTCCACCATCATCATCATCTCTCTCTCTCTCTCTCTCTCTCTTTCGCCCTCATCGCTCCTCTACCTCTGTTTCTCCACGGGCTGCAAATCACCCCTGGCGTCCGGCTCTGTGCCCCTCTCAGCATCAGCGCGCCCTGCTGCAACTCAACAATCCCTGCTCGCTTCTCGCGTGCAGATCCAAGCGCATCCAGTAGCGCCTGTGACGCAACCTCACCACCACCTCCTCCTCTTGGTCGTTTGCCCCCGACAACCTCTGACTTCGCCTCTTTGCTCCTCAAAACCCTTCAATTGGGTTCTCCGGACAGCTCTACAGCTTCATTTTCACCTTTGACTATCGTTTGCTACCCCCTCTCGGTCTCCCTGATAGCCCGTGTCGCGCGCCCCAGCCCGCTCCTATATCCAGCTAGCTGCCCCATCGTCAGATCATCCACGCCTGACCCTCCAACGTTCCACGTTGCCAACGCCAGACGACGCCATGAGTTCTGACGGTGGACAGTCACCGACTCGTGACATCAAGAACCACCTGCTTTTTGAGATTGCTACCGAGGTAGCCCATCGAGGTGAGCTCCTGCAACCCCTACTCTCCCCGTTTTCACCGTCGCTGTGCTGATCAGTGCTCTCGCTTTGTAGTTGGTGGTATCTACTCCGTCATCAAGTCAAAGGCTCCCGTCACGACAGCCGAATATGGAGATCGCTACACCCTCATTGGGCCCCTCAACCATCAATCGGTACGTCCTTGGCCGGATTTACCCCCTTGCTTTCAACCGTTCACTGACCATGTTAGGCCGCTGTCGAGGTGGAAGAGATGGAGCCCACGAACCCAGAGATTGCTGCCACGATGCAGTCCATGAGGGACCGAGGAATTGGCATCATCTACGGCCGGTGGCTCATTGAGGGTGCTCCTAGAGTCATCCTCATCGACACTAAGACAGCCTACGGTTATTTGGATGAGTGGAAGGCGGATCTGTGGAACGTCGCTAGTATTCCCTCGCCCCCCAGCGATGACGAAACCAACGAGACCATCGTATTCGGCTACCTAGTCGCCTGGTTCCTGGGAGAGGTACTATCAATGCGCCCTTGCTCTCTGCACCCGGTAGCTGACCTTTGATCTCACAGTTTGTCGTTCATGAGAAGAAGAAGGCTGTCATTGCTCATTTCCACGAGTGGTTGGCTGGTGTCGCTTTGCCGCTTGCCAAGAAGCGACGCATCGACATCACCACCATCTTCACCACTCATGCTACTCTTCTCGGCCGATATCTCTGTGCGGGCTCCGTGGACTTCTACAACAACCTTCAGTGGTTCGATGTTGACGCTGAGGCTGGAAAGCGTGGCATCTACCATAGGTACTGCATCGAACGTGCCGCCGCCCACGCCTGCGACGTATTCACCACTGTCTCCCACATCACCGCTTTTGAGTCCGAGCACTTGCTAAAACGAAAGCCCGATGGTGTCTTGCCCAATGGCCTGAATGTCACCAAGTTCTCCGCCGTTCACGAATTCCAAAATCTCCATCAACAAGCCAAGGAGAAGATCCATGATTTCGTTCGGGGCCACTTCTACGGACACTATGATTTCGATATTGACAACACTCTGTATATCTTCACTGCTGGACGTTACGAGTTCCGAAACAAGGGTGTCGACATGTTCATCGAATCTTTGGCACGTCTCAACCACCGGCTCAAGGCGGCGGGAAGCAAGATCACGATTGTCGCCTTCATCATCATGCCCGCTCAGACGACCTCACTCACCGTGGAAGCGCTCAAGGGCCAGGCAGTGATAAAGTCCCTGCGAGACACCACCCACGTCATCGAGCAGAGCATTGGTCGCCGTATTTTCGAGCGATCCCTCAAGTGGCACGACGGTGACCCAATGCCCGATGAGAAGGAGCTCATCTCGGCTCAGGACCGAGTCTTACTCCGTCGCCGTCTCTTCGCCATGAAGCGACACGGACTTCCCCCGATCGTTACGCACAACATGGTCAACGATCATGAGGATCCTGTGTTGAACCAAATCCGCCGCGTCCAGTTGTTCAACGACTCTACTGACCGCGTCAAAGTCATCTTCCATCCCGAGTTCCTCAACTCCGCCAACCCTGTCCTGCCCCTCGACTACGACGACTTCGTCCGAGGTTGCCATCTGGGCGTCTTCGCTTCCTACTATGAGCCTTGGGGATACACTCCCGCTGAGTGCACCGTCATGGGCGTGCCCAGCATCACCACCAACCTCTCTGGATTCGGATGTTACATGGAGGAGCTTATCGAAAACTCGAGCGACTACGGAATCTACATTGTGGACCGCCGCACCAAGGGCGTCGATGATTCCGTCAACCAGTTGACCTCGTTCATGTTTGACTTTTGCGGCAAGAGCCGTCGACAGCGCATCAACCAGCGAAACCGTACCGAACGCCTGAGCGATCTCCTGGACTGGAAGCGAATGGGCATGGAATACGTCAAGGCTCGCCAATTGGCTCTGCGTCGCGCCTATCCCGACTCGTTCACCGGCGACGAGGAGGAGGACTTTATTCCTGGAGTCGAGCAGAAGATTTCGCGGCCGTTCTCTGTGCCTGGTTCCCCACGGGATCGAACTGGCATGATGACCCCTGGCGATTTTGCCAGCCTCCAGGAAGGCCGCGAGGGCCTCAGCACCGAGGACTATGTCGCGTGGAAGCTTCCGTAAGTTATTTCCCTACTCTAGCTGATATGATCACGGTTTACTAACAATTCTTAAGTGAGGAGGAGGACCCTGATGAGTACCCGTTCCCCTTGACCCTGCGAACCAAGCAGCCCACGCCTCACAGCCCCTCGGACAATATTCCTCTAAACGGAAACGCTCAGTGACCGCGTACACCACTTGTGGCTTGAGGCTTTGAGCAGAGACACCGACTGTCAGGGATGATTGTCAATGGAACAGAATCATATGTTATTTATTATTTTATCAAAGATGGAGGGTGGGAAAGAGATGGGAAATGGATTTTGCCGCCCGCGAAGGAACTTGCATCTGGCCGCCGATGTTGGGGTGTCGTCCGCATTGTCGTATTGTCGAATCACGCATTTGCCCTGGTCCTGTTCATAGTTTGGACCGTATGATTGGGGGGTGGGGGGTGGGGGGTGTTTAATCAACCGTTGATACGCAAAACTCCTCGAACCAGATAGCTTCTTGCTCTCGACGCCACGCATGCTATAATACAGGTGAGATGTTCGGTGATAGTGACCTCGACTCACCACATGCCTGTTTACAGTACCGTTCTTGACTTGTCTGACAATATGGCGTAACACGGTAACGAGGTGCACTTCTCATAATTTTCATCAACAGAGTCCTATCCAACTAGCAACGAGCTACTGCAAAATGAATACACCGCCAACTGCTATGCATCAACGCACTCACCACACCGCACTAGGATTGTTGGATCCGATTTTTGGAATGCTCTGTGCTGCGGCGGCTCTTGCTTCGTACTCATTACAGTTTGTTTTTTTGCACAATTTTCTTTTCTTAGTATTTTACTCTTCTAACAAAGTTCACACTAAGCCTTACCTTGTTCACCTACTATTGTATCCTTATGGAGTTTTGTCTCCGTCAAGTTCACTAAGTAGGACGAGGGTTCGTTGGGTAGGTTAGACAATAGTGGCAATCGGCCTGGGATGATGGTGTTCTGCTTTGATGAAAGCTGTAAGAAGAGGAATCTCGAGGAATCTCCTTAGGTTGATAAGTGGATGAGAAGTTAGACTTAGCATATATGCTGGCAATGTAACGCTATGGTTTATGGCACATCCCAGGAAGATGGAAGCATCACATAGTCATAACTAGAGACAAAACGGTGGATCGGGACGGAGAGTACGAAATAGTTATGTATGATACGCCGTCAAGTAGATCATGTGCCCGACAGTGGGATTGGAGCGGTACTTGGTAACTACTTCAGCAACGGATATGGTAGAGTCGTTGGAGGAAATAAATAAAACGCATAGGTCATGACTTCATCTGGCGTATAAGCAAAGATAAGAGGATGCTGTTGTAACTTGGACAAGAGACTTGAAGAGATGGACACATCTGGGTGATGCATGGGAGTGGTGGACTCCGTCAACCGTCAATGAGTCCTAACGGGGATATGGTTGGGCGAGTTGCACCGGGAATGCAATTGAGATATAAACCGGTAGAATGGGCATTAAATAAGATAGCCCGTCAGTCTCCAGAAGCACGACGTAGGATGGTGAACAACGACAGCCTATAAACGAAGGAGTCAGCCTTCACAGTGCATTTCTATCTCAGTGAGGGTATCAGAAGACGAAGACAAAGCTTTATATCGATTGCGAACGGTTGGATGACGGAGGAAGTCGCATTCTGAGTATTATTCAGCGGAGGATGTACGGGTATTTGCTTCAGCATCACCACACACGTAGTGAGGAAACAGTCTTGGGGAAAATGCTTTTCATTACTAGCCTTTCACTCAGCACACTAGCACAGAAGCGGTATGTATTTTACTGACAGCTTTGGTTTTAACGTGATGCAGTTTGTCAAACATTGAGTGCGTGCCATGCAAACATCCATTAATGTCAGGAACTCGAGGCACGGCAAGTCGACCTCTGTTCTAAACCTCGATAAAAATTTAGCGCCAGTATTGTTGACAGCAACCAATTTACTTCTTCAGACTATTCTTTCAACTTTGTCGAGGAGGCTGTCAATAGCTACCGCCTCATGTGAGGTCTCGCCGTCTGGTGGCTTCCCCGAGAGATATAATTACACGCCTAGTGCTGGCGCTCGGTAGACGGCCCGAGAGCTTGGTACGTAGCAAATCCAAAGCGAGATTTTGATGGATGCCACTCTAGTTCCCGTGGTTTTTTATTCCAACGATCTGGTAACCAATCTCCACGAAGGGCCAGCCAGCCTCTATGAATGAGCACTTTGGACAGTTGTGGCCAACGAGTTCAACGCTACAAGTGTTACGTTGTATTACTGTCAGGTTGTCAAGCTGTCAAGGCGCCCCTGACGGTGCGTCGCCACTGTACATGTTGCTTGGTACGCATCGGCCATCCCAAGCCATGTCCTCTCATCAACACCCAATGCCTTGGCCGACTCTAGTACCACTAACAGTAGGAGATGGCCCTCCGGTAGGAATCAAACCCCCGTCACTCATGGTTGCTCATAGCATCATAGCTCCTCAAGCTCCTTCTAATCAGTGTCACCCTCGAATCTTTCTTTCACCTGAAATCTGGCCATATCAATCTAACGCCGTAGATACCAACAAACAGTACACACCAAGCATCCGGGATCATGGCAGCTTCGTTATCCAACGCTAACACTACCAGCATTCACAGCGGGATCTTCAAACGTTATTCTCCTCCTCCACACAGTTTGTCACTTCCCACACCCAAACATGGTTTCTTCGCCATGGTAACCCAGGACTTACGAAGTACTACGTAAAGACGCTATGGCGGCGATCACCCCCCTAACAAATCTCCTCCCTGGCCAAGGATCGCCCAGGCCAAAGCGCCACCGAGCTGAACGGCTTCGCCACGCATTTCCGTCACAGTGCGGGGTGCCCCAAGCTTGACGATCGAGGCTCCATACATAGGCAGTGTTACATTGTGAAGAGCATTCGTACGCAGTGCGTAACTCCCTTCCCCGCATTATTCATATATCGATCCTCGACAGAAGGAACAGAGAGATTGAGAGAGGCAGGTTCGTGGATCAACCACCCTCGAACGGACTGGTGATCTTGATAGGCGGCAGGTCATCTGTCCGTCTCTTTGTTTCATCAGGCGGAGGTGGTGCGCACGTTCACTAAACAAAACGTCGTCATCTGTGAGGCGGCGCAGATGAAGATCGGAGGCGTGTCGATTGCATCAAGTTGATGATTTGTCCCCCTTCCGAAATGCTGGTCCCTGACTCAGATCCCAACACTGTACGGCACCTGTGTGCGCAGCCATATCAGTATGCCTCGTTAGGATCTGCCTTGCGAGATTGGAATTCTACAAGACACGAAGTACAGAAAGATAGAGAGAGCAAGAGGATCCTCCGTAAGTTCACAGTGCACGACGCCACGGACCAGGGTTTCATCCTTTGGGGTCGATGCCCGTGTCTCAGCTCTGGCCACATGCCCACGCTTTGAGTTGAGACGCCAGCCAACTCAAGCCTAGTCAAGTCAGAGAGCTAGTTGTCGTGGAGTGAGACGTTTTGTCTATGAAGTCGCGGTACTTGGGGTTGGGGGGGGGGGGGGGGTTGGGTTAAGGAATTACTGTACCAGACTGCTTTGGAAAGAATCCCGCACGACCCGTTTGACTGAGCATCACATCCCTCACCTTGACGTACCGCTTGGAAGCCGCTCGAAACGATCTTCTCGAACAATTTCCAGAAGCCTCACCGTTTATTGAACTTCTTTGCTAGTCCTCCCCGCCCCTCACGAGCAAAACCCCTGGATCGACCGAAGGCGTCGCGCCGTTCGGCCGCCAACGAAATGACGAACGCCTCGTTAGCTTCAGCAAGAGTGATCTAGCCCACTATGAGCTAGCAGGGCCAAGAATCCCCACGACCATCGTCTCTCTCTCATCTCTCTCTTGATTAAATTTCTGTCTCTTGTTATCGAGGCTCTCTTGGCCCTCTCTAGCTAGACAAGGTACCGGGATATCGGAGTGGAGATGATGGGCGCCGGGATCACTCGGAGGCGCGCGGCGGGCAATCTTGGAAAAACGGTCGACTCGGTAGGATATTGATTGCTTTTTCTTTTCTTCGCAGCCTGCCTGCATGTAGCCGAACGGGGAATCAAGCCAGGTCAAGCAATTGCCGTCCGTCCGTTCATGATATGATATGATTCGAATTACAGATGACGGGACAAGGCAGGGGGGCACAAGTTGTCAGACATGTCAATGACGCTTGGCTCGAGATGCGTGGCCTATTCCTGCAAAAGGGTTGTTGAGTATGGAGCATGGAGTTCCGGAGCATAGAGCATCTGAGCGTCGGGAACCAAGGATTATGTCGGATTTGAAGGTTCAGACTAGCAGCCGAACTGAAGCTGAAGCGGTTCCAGAAGAATGAAGAATACGGGAAGGCTGTCCTCATCCTTCTCTTCCACGTCTCCACCACAGCTCCGAGCCAGTTTGCGCTCCCCCATGCGCAGACGCAGAGAGCACGCGGCGACTGCAATCTTGAGCATGGATGGACGTGACCAAAAGGCCATGAAAAGCCGCGCAAGAAATGATGTTAGTTCAATGGGGCTGAAGAGAGACGGTGGGATGAGCCTCGACCTCGATCGGCAATGCGCCGACCCGATCCAAGCAGCGTCATCTGGCTACTACGTAAAGTGGTGCAGCAGCGCCATTCTGGTACAAAAGATGAGTATCGTCATATGGGCTTCTTTGGAGGGGAACAGCCTACAGTGTGCGGCGGTAGTAGCGCGTTGGTGCGGTACCTTGCAGCGGCACCTTGCAGCGGTTTCAGTGGAGTGTCTCTAACGCCTACAGCGCCTTCAGTGGTGGGGTGGAGGCTGGAGGGAAGGCTTCTATCGGCTATCAACCTTCCCGCCTGGCCCCACGCTCCACCGCAATTCCACAGTGGATGGAGCGAAATGACGGGCAATTTTGGGGGGGCTGAAATTGAGTGAGGGTCGATTTTTGACCCTTTTTATTTTCTTGCAGTATTCTCTCCTTCCATTTTCGTCATAAGCGGTGCTTGTCATTCGCATTGGCGGTGAGCCAGGGGAGGCTGGGGTTCGTCATCTGGATAAGAACTGATGGCTGCTGGTAAGTTGAGGGTTTGAGCGAACAAGTCAATGAGAACAGACCTAGTGGGTGAGACACGAGCTTAGACAGAATTACAGGATTACAGAATCACCTGCTTGCTTGACATTACTGATTCGTCTTCGGTACCAATGCACCGGATCTCTCCGTGGGTCCCGTCCGTGGTTTGTCGGCGGCCAGATGTATCAAAGACGGAAGGGCCACACATTGCTGCGTCGTTGCGCAACCCACTCCGTACCTAAGGTATACCTACCTAGAGGATCATCCCACGTGTTTACGTGTTGCAGCCGTGTCGAGACGGGCACGAGTCCGCCGTATCATGGCTCTTCCAGCTGCCGCACCCACATACATTCCCTTTCTCGTTCCTGCATCGCAACGAATTCTGCATCCATCCCGGTCCATTCAGCCTCAATGACCGTTTGGGGGGACTACGTTTACAAACTGAGCTGCCCAGTGTAACCCACTGATCCCGCACAAAAGAGCCATCCCGCAAAGAGTCGATTCGATTGGTGGCCGCACACACACAGGCGCCAACAAATGTCCCAAAGCGGTAATCGACAATTCGACCCCTCCCATCTTCCATCTCCTCCAAGTCCCAGCCGCCGCCTCAACTGACCGCCAAAGATCGGAGGCGCCAACAGCCGGACCTCCGTCCAACCTCCGAACCTTAAGCGTTCTGGTTCTCCAACCACCCCAGCAGCTTAAACGGTTCGAGTTCGACTTACACCGAAACCAAAAAAAAAAAAAAAAAAAAAAAAAACCCCTCCCAAAAACGTTCACACCCTTGCCCATCCTCATCTGATGTCATGTCTACTCCCATTCCACATCCATCACCGCAACAACGGCCCAAAAACCACACCACAAAATCAAATCCAGCTCAATTCCATCAGCCCATCAAATGCATCACAACACACAAAGTCAAACCCACACATTTACAAAAATCGCCAGGCCAACCATGTATGCAAGAGGTCGCCGCACACATCTCCCTAAGGTACCTAATGTCCATGGTGAAATCCAAAGTCTCGGCTTTTCTTTTCCCAATAACCCTTGGAAATGATGTGGTTCACATTCATACCGCACAGTTCGCATCCCCATCATACGAAGTTGCATCTAGAACAAAAAACGAAGAAGACCAAGACAGTTATTGTAGACACGTCGGCAAGCGAGATTCTAGACCGAGCGCTGTTTTAGTCCCTTGCAGTTGGACCTCGTGTTGGGCCGTCTGTCGAGCACAGCATGTACCACTTCAATTACAGGGCACGGACATATCCAGAGCATTCAACTTGCTTTTGGCATGCGCTCGTACTCTACGTAGACAGGGCCGGAGAACAAAAACTACGTGTATCAGTCTTCGCGACAATATGAAGCAATTTGGCAGATGAGTGTCTCACAGAAGCGGATGGGAAAAGGGATCTAGTGTTTCTAGTTGGGAACAAACAATCAAGTCTGTCTTGGTATTGCGTGTGTAGTAAGCTATCTGCCAATCCATGACTCGGACGAATGCGTTGCTCCACGACCAAGTCTGTTCAGACAGTGGCCTCATTAACAATTGATCTCACTAGCGAAAGGGGCCTGTCAAAGGCGCGTAGCATGGATGCGTGTATGTTGTGAGGCGCCAAACGCCTATCCATTCCCCAGAGAGCATTCGTGAACCCAAAAAAAAAAAAAAAACGAATGTCCCATGCCCAAAACTCCGTCTTCCTTTTGTGCCACCCGGTTACCCACCGGGGGAATCGATTGCGCCTTGTACCATGCCCAAAGAAAACCCAAAGAAAGATGAAGATGAAGAGAAGAAAAAGGGCATAAAGGATAAAGTCATGGAACGCCAAGATGGAGATGTTGAACCCAGTCATAATTCATACAATCAATACATGTGCGCGGTGTTAATCGTGCTCATGACTTTATACTCCGCCGGCGGGCGGAATTGAAGCCTTGTCTTAGGCGTTGCCGAGTACCATTGGGTGTCATCGGTGTTGCAGGTTCTGATAGGGGAGAGATGGGCGACATGGGCGTGGTTTGGGCCCTTCGCTGCGCTGACTTGACAATCTCGTGATAGGTGACCGGTCCTCGGCTGCTGAGGGGCCGGGGGGCGGGAGCTGGTTTAGACTCGGGAGCCGAAGCCTCCTCCCGGACCTTCTCCATGTGGTAGGACGGCATCATGAACGACGTGAGGTTATCCCGGGATAGAGAAGAGTGGTTCGTGTTCAGAGACGTCCTACTACGCTTCTTGACCAGGCTAAGCGTCCGCTTGAACATGCCAGTGGGAGTCTTAGGCGTCTTCATATCGCCGGCGTTTTGGTGCTCGTCTTCCCGATCAGCCTTGGTTGCGAATGGGTCGATGCTGAGGAACAGGGGCTTCTGCTTCTCGACGCGGTGGCTGGGGAGCATACTGCTCGTGCGGGGAGGGTGTAGGATAGAAGACCGCACAGAGGAGCTGGAGGGAGATGAGGAGATGGAGACCCGGCGGTCAATGATGGGGAGGGTCGACGTTCTTCGAAGGCGGCTGGGGGGTCGAGAAGAAGTCTCGCTGGAGCTAGGAGAAATGGATCGCCGGGGAAGGTTGACGATGCAAGGCTTGCCAGAGAAGACGACCGAAACGACACGGGCGGTGTCCTCTTGGCTACCCCGTCTTACAGATGATTGTTGTGAATCGTCACTGCTAGTCTCGAACTCGAAATCGGAAAAGTCATCGGCAGAAGAGGAAGCGTCCTCCTCTGAGGAAAGGTAAACATCGTGGGGAATGGATTGGGCCGTCAAAGGTGGCGGTTGGTCCTCGGTGGCCATCTTTTGGGGGATGATGATGCCGTCGAGCATCCTTGAGGCCCGGCGGGCGCTCTTCTCAGGCAGGGCCGGGGCCTGCTCGGCGGTAGACAGTCGCTGTGGAGGCATCATATTTTGTGATAGATGTTGAAGTTTGTTTCGTGGGGTCTCGTCGGTGTCGTCGTCAGAATAAAGGGACGGCGAGGAGGGTATGGAATCTATAAGAGGATGTGGTGACTGTTGTAGACCCCGCGCAGCGGACTCTGGGACGTGCTCCCTTGGGAGTATTTGATGGGTGACAGGCAAGGTCAAAGACATAGCCAGGACAATATTGGATTCCCTGGCGTGAGAGGAAGTCTGAGGGAGGAACTCAGACACCTGTACAAAGGTGTTCGGCTCTATTCTCGGATGCCCGTTGTCGAGTGACAAAGATGGGCAAGGAGAACAAATGAGATGGACAGCCAAAAGGAAAAGGGTGAAAGAATATCGAGATAGAAGAACAAGGGAATGGTGAAGCTGGATCTGCTCGACGAACACTTTACAGGAACAAGGAACAGGTGAAAGGTGAACGGTGAACGGTTTGAATAGTGAACAAGAACAGGAGATGTTTCAATGGAGGCGGCTGGGGAGGCGGCACCAGAGCATATGTATGAAATGGAGCGGCGAGCAGCGACAGAGAAAGCGCAGCATGCAGCCAGCAGCAGGTCCCATGGTCCATACCATGCCCAAGTCCCAAGACCCATGTCGAAGGAAAGACGAGAGACCCTTGTCAGAAGCCCACTCTGCTCGACAAGCCCGCAAGCCCACTTCAAGGGCCAAGGGCGGGCCAGGCGAGCCAAGCCCAAAGGAGGAGCAAGGAGAGAGAGCAAGGAGAGCAAGGACCCCTCGCGCCCTCGTTCAACCTAACCCGTCCGCAAGTGGGTTTTGGGTGTCCACACGCCTGCCGCCACCTCCTGGGTGCCGTTGACGGGTGACGGATGACGGGTGATGGGTGGGTGTGGGAAGTTGGAAGTTGGAGAAGAGGAGGGTCCTGGCCAGTGCAAACTGTGCCGAAGACACACTGGGTACAGGGGACAGCCAGGTGGCATGGGGCCCTGGTCGCATCCATCCGGTGGGGTCGTTGCCAGTGCTGGTGCTGGCTGTTGGTGGATGCGGTGGAGGAAGAGAGCAAGCAGCCTGATGGCGGCGCCCATGAAGAGGAGAGGATGGGATTCCAACATCCATCCGTCGAACTCATCGTCGATCTTAGGATTCGAGGGATTGCCCTCTACGGAGTAATTAAAACCTGAAGGGATATCTACCTCCCTACGTACTCACCTAAAAGGCAGCCATGTCCCAAGAGCCAGGTTCCAACTCAACTCTTGTCTTGCTTGGCACACAATAGGCTGCCCCAGGGAAGGCGTTTCATCTAAGAACAGGCCCCCAGCTGCTCATTCCAGCTTTTTGCGCCTCGGGCGTCAGAGCGTTTTGCAGCAGCGCGTCCGTCCCTCAACGTCTCAGCCAGCGGTGCACCGTGGACCATGGGCCGTGGAGCGTGGGATTTAATCGGAGGGCCATCAGTTGCGCTGGGCTTCTTCCTCCGTGGGTGAATACTTCCGTCCAAGTCGAGTCCGTCCGTCGGCACGGAGCCCATACGGAGCAAGCCCCCGGCTGAAGAAATGTCGATTATCGATATGTGTTTCTCAACATTTCTTCCAGACGTCGAGAAGAATGCCGAAACCCCTGCTGCTGCCTCACCAGCATGCCTCCATTGTTGCCTCTCTCTACACTAACGAAATACTTCGCATGACTCCGTAGTACGTAGATATGTCACGCAGCTGTATTACGCACTCCCCTCCCAAAACCTAGCCCCTCGGTGTTCTGGGTCCCGAGTCCTCATTGTGCGTTTCGTCCAGATACCAGAGCTTGGCTGCTGGCCCAGCTGACTGGCTGCCACATTCAGTGCCTATCCAGCGACGAGTGACGAAAGGGTGTGGCCAAGCTCCGATGCTCATTGGCTGAAGGACAGGATGGTGGACGAACTTGGGCAATGTACAGCCACCACAGCGCATGGCGCACCAGCCTCACCAAAGCCCGGATACGTTGTCACGCCCTCGCGCCTCATCAGCTCCCTCTCGTACTTTGGCCTACGTACTCTGCATCATGCCTCGCTCTGCAATGCATTATTCGGATCTCCATTCTCCGGATGCTGACAGCAGATACTCGAATTGTCTCTGCCCTGCATTGCCTCCTTTGCTGGCCGCTCTCGTCATCGACATTGCCGTCATCCAGCCCAATTCCCACTTGATTCCAGGCCAACTCTGATCCGCACTCCATGTCTTCATCCTAATTCTGGCCATAATCTTAAACACAGTCCTGGCCGCTCTCCGCTTTGATCACCCGTCATCTGTCATCCCCGATCCATCAGCCTCATCCCTCATCCCACGTTCGTCGT
Organism: Dactylonectria alcacerensis; assembly: GCA_029931735.1. Lineage (NCBI taxonomy): Eukaryota > Fungi > Ascomycota > Sordariomycetes > Hypocreales > Nectriaceae > Dactylonectria > Dactylonectria alcacerensis. The sequence continues at coordinate 2,927,333 of JAPMUZ010000004.1, forward strand.
TCGTCGTTTGTCGTTCATCGGCAACGGCGTTACTGCTGATAGGCTTTCTTTTTACGACCGGGGTGTCTTTGAAAGTGCTGTTTGTCCATCCGCTAAGCCGTGGCCACAGCTTCATCTATCCAACAGAAATCACCTACCCTGTCAAGTCCGGTCCCCATTCCCACTCCCACTCCCACCCTCAGGGTCCAGGGGCAGGCGGCCACTGGCCAACGCAACCACGCAGGAGGAAAAAAGAACAGGCCAGACCAAAGTGCGAATTACTCCACCTCACAGTGACAGTCTCTTGAATTCTCGGTCAGGGGTAGTTCCCAGGCCCCTTTGAATGTTTGCGTTGCAACCTCTATTCTCAACCTCAATGCCGATGAGGAGTCGTGATTGGACCCGAGTTTTGGAGGTTGGCAACTGGTAAGCAAGTAGACCTGCGGATTGCAGTGCGTTACTTGCTTAAGGAGTTAGCAGCAAAGCAAAAGCGTCATGCGCGGGCGCGCATCGTAATAGGTCGATGTCCTGGCTCCGTCACGCAACTGGACACCGCTTTGTTAGAGCCCAGCGATGATCTGCACCCGTCACGCGAAAAGCAGGACCCTCCCCTCCAAAGGAAGACAACCCTTGCGAGATCTCCTGGGGCTCCCTGGGGTTGGAGGTTCCGTAATCTACGGGCGGTGACGGTTTGTATGAACTCAAAACCCGTCATGGCCGAAGTCGCCATCATCTCAGCTATCTCGGCGGAGGGGGATACGTCAACTTGCTCCGAGATGAAGGTCCTGTGATCTTCGGATTTCATAACTCATGTCTTCAGATAAAGTGCGGGCAGCGGAGGAAAAAGAGAGCTTCCTAATCCGCTCAGTGCTGGGGGGGTGTTGGATGGTAGTTGGTCGTTAGTCGTTGAATCTTGGTGGACTTTGGGCATTTGCCGCCGGTTCCTGGTGATCGGCCGCATGTCAGGTCCGAACCCTCGATTTCAATTCGACTCTTGTCCAGCCAAGGGGTGGGGGGGGGCTCTGCTGTGGGTTGTCGACTGTGTTGTATGTAGACTGTACGCTGTAGACTGTCTACATGACCGATTGTGGACTGTACTGTCGGCAGACCACCACCAGCTAACCATCGCCCTACAGCATCTGGGTGGATGTTGCAGAACTGCAGCTCCGGTCATACCAGTCCTGATCAGTCTTGCCAGTGCGCCTTGCAACCATGGCGTCGCGTATCACATCCACTGCATAGTCTGCATCCACACCACACAAGTCAACCCCACACACACACCAACCACCAATCCATCTGCTGTGTGTACAGCTCAGCACCCAGCCGCAATCCAGCGTGCTGCCCGCTGAGTGAGTTGGACGCCGTATTACCGCCTCTTGTAGAGAGGTCGAGTCTCAGGCTCAGCGAACAACATTATCAGATTTTCAGTAAAGGCAGGGAGAAACTGTAAAAATAAAGAGAACACTTAGCTCATCCAGTCAACATATTTGTGCGCGGTTTTGTGTGTGCCTTGCTGTCATGCAGGCTGAGAGAGGAACTGAAAAAAAAGATGCCGCTGGACAAGACACCAAACCCAAGCCGAGTTGGTTGCGACTCTAAGACGTGCGCCAACCCCGACCAACTCACCAAGCGGGCTCGACTAAGGCAGGCACTTGCTGCACTTCTGCACCTCTGCACAGAGCATTGGCGATCCCTAGGCCGCCATGCCATGCCATGCCAATCAAGACGGACTGCTGCTCCGGCCCTGCTTGTCACTTGTTCACGGCTCTTGTCCGATTTTTCTCTCTCAAGCCCCCCCTGCCATGCCCTGACTCTCTCTCTCTCTCTGCCTCGCACGCGCATTAGGGTGCGCTGCAGGAACTTAACAGGCACAATCGAGATTGGGCGACAATGGCTGTTTGAAGCGCCGCCCTCTCTCAGGTCCCAGGTCCACTCAGGTCCGCGGGGTTGGGCCAGCAAAAGTCGTCCGTTTTGGAGTGTCGTCGCTGGCGGTTCCACAGCCATCGTTGAGCCCTCGTTGGTCCACCGCGGGCCGGCATCGCAATCGGGCCAGGCGCAGAGCGAGCCGTTGAACGAATCACGGCTGCGAGAGACCTCTTAGACTTGCTGCGTGTGCCAGAAACATCCACATCCATACACGTAAAAAGAGAGGCTGTCGGCAGCCTCAAGCCTCTTGGGTGCGGGCAGACCGACAGACCGACATTTTGGGTGACCTGGTAAGAAGAGTTTTTCTTTCCTGCTCCTGCTCCTGCTCCTCCTCTTCTTCTCCTTTCTCTCGCATTCGTGTCCGAACCAAGTACCTGATCCATCCATCCCTTCTAGAATGGTAACATATTCGCTGGACGGCAAGTCATTCCTGTGCCTGTTCCTGCCTGGTCTCGTTTCTCGGGTTTGTTCTCGAATGGCCTCATGTCTTTCTGTGGGTACGCATACAGTGCGTACTGTGTCTGACTGTCTTTCTGTTTCTGCTTCTCCCATCGTGACCCATTCAACCAGATCCCCCTACCCAAAGCTTCCCCTTCCACTCTCCCACCCCCTGCTACACAGCGAGCATGGGGATTAACAAGAGGCGACCGTCTTTGCTGGGCCCCCCTACGCCTCCCACTACCTCTCTGTGTTTGCCTCTGGCAACCCTTGCCCTTTGACACGTCCATTCCGAAACCCCTTGCCAGTCGGGTCTCAGGTTGGGCGTCCCCAGTCGCCAAGGGCGCCAGGTAGCCAGGGTTGCCAATCCGCGCGGGGGTCTGAATGATGAGACGCAGATCATGTTGTCGCAGGTTCGTCTGATGGCGACGATTCCGGTGCGGAAGAATTACAACTCACTTGTCCGTCGCTCGTCTCCGTATTGTTGGCGTCGTCACTTCTTCGTTTCGCCCAGGCTCACCGTTGCTGGTCCCCGAATGCGACAAGCTCTTTAGAGCAGACCGGGCCAACCGGGCGGTTGTTGAAATTTGCAGTTGCTGGGCGTGCGTCGGTCGAGATGCCAACCCCAAGCAGGGCTACGTGGTGGCAGCAGGAGCTGCAATTATCCCATCTTGATTGACGGGTAAGATTAGGTCGATGCCCAGGCCGGCGTCTACGATGTAAACACGAACAACGCCCGCAAAGTGCAATTGTTCTGCGACCAAGCTGACGACCACTTATCGCCAGCGGCTCCAACTACAGCTCCAGCCAATGGTATTATAGGCATTCCCCAAAATACCCCAGCGCATCCCGAGGCCCAGCTACGAGCCGTAGCAGCGGTGGCAGTGGATAACAGGAAGGGTCAACCTCCTTTAGACGAGACCACCACGAAACATGTCAGCATTGAGATCGTGGCCGGCGATGAATGAGAGGCAATCTTGGCAGCGAGGCCAAGTACGAAGTTCACGGTGACCCCGCTGACGGGAGTGGCGATGCTCGGGTTCCTGCGACACAGAAACAAGTGTCTATCTAACCTTCCTTCTGACGTTCCTCCTGACCCATGGAGGGATATACCGACGACGCCTTGGGCGTGTACTTCGTACTCCGGTAATGCCCACTCAATCCGTGACAATTTGACAGCCTGTGGAGGATGATGATTTTCGGTGGGCTTGCTTCTTTCTCGCTTGGCTGTGGAGCGGTGCGGGTGTGTGGGTTTGTGCCACCGTTCGACAGTGACCGTCTGGCAGGGCCTTGTCCTGGTCATGGCGTCATGGTTTTCGGGTGCGATGCAGCGGGAAGCACCACGACTTTCTTTTTGCTCTCCCCCCACAACAGCTCCAGATGTTCTAGACTCTGGAGTTGAGCCACACCTTTATCGATATCCCATGGTTTTGTGCCCGTTCCAGCCACAACAGCCACACACCCATAGCTCAGATCCAGCATCCACAGCTTACAACGGCTGATCCCTTCAGCAGCCCTTTTTAGCCTTGATTGGCCTGCTAGCGCCATCTCTATCTAAAAATGGTCACGAAAATTAGCACCAATTTTAGGCCCTCGTGCGAGAGCCTGGTGAGAGCAGCCACAGTTTCGAGGATTAGTAAGGTGGAACTAAGTTGAGACACACCTTCACAAGTTCATACAACCAGGACTTCGAACCAGACGAATCAGGATGGATGCATCGTGCACCGATACAAGTCATCTAGCATACAGTGCTGTGAAACACAGTGCTACCTTCGTGTGCACGCATCACTTGGAGGCTAAGGTATGGTGAACAATGTCAGCACCATAGAAGCGACCGTCTGGGAATGAGATGCTCGACATGCTCCAGATGCAACCCGATGACGCAGCTAGCCATGGACTCGTGGGTGACAGATACCAGCGATGCAACATGACAGAAACACCAGCCCGACGAACGAGACTCAGCCACCAACGAGGCCCATGCTCTACACATCGCTATCCGCGTACTGTAACGCCCAAGAGCAGCTGCCAAACACGCCTTGACCCGGCGCGAAGCGAATCCGTGGTACCGGAAAGGCTCCGGATGATCGACAGAACCCTCGGACTGCCACGACTCCGCAGTAGGAAACATATTCTCAAACCCGGGACACCCTCAAACTCGGTATGCAGAGAGTGCGGACGAGTAGGGTAAGACGAGAGTCTAGACGGGCGAGTTCGCTACAGACCTCGAAACCATATCATCCCTTCTCGTCCGCCCTTGGACCCCTCTCTCCCCCGCTTCCGATCCTGCGACTCCTCGTGTGTCACATTTTCGCTCCCTTTTTGCACAGTGCATCATCGGTGCTTCTGTATCTGCTTCCGGTTATGTTTCTCTTCTGTTTCCGCTGCGCCCTATGCTACGCTGACTGCCCGGCGCTCGGCAATGCGAACAAGGGATATCGCGTGCGCTATACTCCACGTCGTGGCCTCGCGTGCAAACATTCCAGCTCTTGTGTTTCCTCCTAGCCGATTACCTGATTATCGTGGTCCGTTTCGTCAACGAACCCCGCGCCGCATGAACAACTCGATGCTGCCCCTGCCGTAGTCTGCTTCATCACGGACGTAACAGCACTATGGAAGGGAAAATGAAATAAAAAACCCCACGCGATGATAAGGGATGAGCCCGTCAATGCACAGTGTACTTTGTCGCCAACACATCCGTGAAACGTACTCTTTTCATCAGGAAGGTTGTTTGATCACCGTAGCCGCTCTCATGCCCCCTCGCCTCCTTGTCTCCTCCCTCTGTCCCCCTGGCCTTGTCGGCGATCGACCTTCCCGCAACGCAAAATGCTGCAGCACGCGAGCAGGCAAGATGTGATGGGCCTCAGAAGCCTTGGGGTCCGGAGGAAGAAGGAAGGGCTACGCCCCGCGGGTGCACGGAGGGCCGGGATGACGGTGTGGGAGTCTCCGGACCCGTCCTCTCGGGGGCCGTTCGGGTCTTGAAGCTCGAGGGGATCCGACTGGGCGCCGCGGCAGTGGGCGGTAACATCACATTGTAGGTATGTAAGGTCATGTCAGCCCCCGCGCGGGTTTAGTTTGACTTGCTATTTATCGGAGTTATTTTAGAAGTCATCCAGAAGCAACGGCGCTCGGTGTAGAAGAATGTAGTGAGTGCGGGGCTGACTGGGTGTGCATCCACGGCCAACCTGTCATGCTGAGTGGTTGGGTTGGTCCCAAGCTGTCGGCGACCATCCTTCTTGATGCTCAGCCGTACGCAGTAAGCGCGACGCAAACGGCCCCAAGTTGACTTCGCACAGCCTCCGACACCCTCTCACTACATTCTACATTCTGTGATACAGCCCGGCCATTTGGAATTTTTCGCAGCTGCACCGCGATAAGGCGTCAGCTGAAAAGGGCGCCCCAAGAGCGGTCGCCGTCCAACAAAGTGCCACCAAATCACACCAACCGACCAACCCACGCCGTATGACCTGCCCTTGAGAACGCCGACAGACGGATGGATCATGGGCGGCCCATATTAGCTCCCCCTCACTCCTCGCCTCCCGCTTTAACTCGCGGCCGGTGGCGGGGTATGATGCTATTCTCGGGCGGAAGCTTTCTTTCTCGGGAGCCCATATTTTCCCAAGCCGGACAGACAGACGCCGCACTCAGTTACTGCGCTTGTTCGCTTTGTTCCAACACGAGGAGGCGGGCGTTATGCCGTCTCCACATGGCGCTGGCTGAGCCGCATGCTCCGCTGCCATTTCTTTTCCCTTTCGATGGCGCACACAGTGCACCAGAAACTTGACGACTTTCAAGGACAATGATGGGGCAACGGAAGAAGAATAGGTAGGGTAAGCTGAATAAAACCCAACGTTGGTACGGGCGTTAGTCACAAAAACCATGCCAAGTCAAGGCGAGGAGGCGCATTGAATACGGCTATCCGGTATGTTCTTTTGTTTTTGGTGTGCGTTGGCAGACTGCAGAGGGATTCAAACCACCTGGATCCTGGGGGTCAAGTTATTTTGGGCGAGCGTTGGGGGCGGAGGGTTAACAGTGTTTTTTAAGCATTAAGCATCATGGCTTGGGCCTCGAAAAGGATCGAAAGGATCGATGTATTTGGCAGGTATTTTTCTCAGGTTGATCTATCTTTGTTGGCCCGGCTTGGAATGACAGTTGGTCTCATGGTGAGTTGGGAGTTGGTGTTTGAAGTTGTGGCGAGGTCGCTTGTAAGCGATGGGGGCGTCTAAATAACACTTGATGCTTCCGCCCATCTCACCACATGAGATGCCATCAGCGACCAAGATGAACTGCAGACTGCAATCAGAACCCTATCCTTGGGGTCTAAATATGGCAAAGAGTATTACATACTGCAGGTCCCTGCGGTTTGGCGTGCCCGGGACTGTGTGGTTTTTGCATGGCGGCTCAACACGAAAAGGACTGTTGCACTGCATCGCCGTCAGCAATAACTCGACTCCTACGGGCCCAATCGCTCGGGCATGGCTTCCCCGATGCGGAAGACAGGAAGAACTCATGTACAGTACAGTAATAACCTGTGCTGAATAGGTAAGAGCGGTCAAAACTGCCCAGGCTCATTCTCTTCCCCATTCTGTACACCCACCAACCATGGCCTATATCATGCCACACCAATCATATTCTCCATCCCCTTGATCATGTCCACGGCCAGTCTGGACGTTGCCGTCTCCAACTCCAAGACGACCCTTTCATGCATGCCATGGCACTTCCATCCTATCCATCCATCCATCCATCCATCCATGCCCTCGCGCCACGTCAGGCCCGCACCTACTGGCGCGCTGCACTTCTCCCTCATTGACCTGGCCTCAAAAATCAAATTTCGTTCTCCGCCCTTCTGCTTTTGCCCCGTTTCCTGCGGTTCCCTTTATTTCGCCAGTCTCCATCCCATCAGACCACCTGGGCGGGACAGGCACCCTATGCGAACAGAATACCGACCGGGGTCACATAAGGCAGCAGAACTATAAAGTAAACAGAAACAAAGGCCACTTCCCTCTCTCATGTTTGCCAAAAAGTGGTTCGATATCCCCGGCAGTAAACGCAGGAGAAAGCCGGCACTTTAACACGCAGTGGGCAATTGGGCAATTGGGCGAAGTGCGTGAGGTTGAGTCGGGTGTGGCGTGGTGCCAGGTTCCCGACCACCCCTGTAAAATGCGGGAGGACGTCATCGCCATGAGGCTTTCGTGGCTTGGTTGCTTTTGCCTGAAGAGGTTGGACGAAGCATCGCAAAGTTGGAGAGGTTGGTTGGGGCGGGGGACTCGATCGACATAGCTCATCGCCGGTTTGCAGCTATTCCATACTTAAGTAACTTGTTTTTTCGGTCTTCTCGAAATGTGGGACGACGAATGTCACACAGCACAGTATTCACTGTACGGACTGGGACACTTGTCTAGTTACCTGGGATGCGTCACACGTGGCGATGACCTCAAGTCCCACGACTACGTACGCCCGCAATGATCTCATCTTTCATGGAATCATTTCCATATTCATCTATTCCCTTTCTTTTCTTGATTCTTGACCTACTGCCCCATGACGCTGTTGTGCTCGTCAAGCAGATGACAAGATGGATAGTTTGCCACGCTGTGATCCGCTATCTGAAATGCTGGTTTGGGTCCCCCGAGTAGAATACTTGGAGAACTAAATAAGAATTGCAAGCTCTGAAACATTAACTACATCATATTGGGGTAGGTAGTGCAAAGGTAATCCCTTTTTTTTTTGTCGTTGTGTTTGGTGTAGAGGAAATCTACGCCAGCATTCCTCGTCATCCATGTACTGTCGTGCAGGGTAGGTGACTTGAAGAGGATAATCATCACGACATGCATCACACTCTTCCAACTACTCGGTTCGCATTTCCTAGGTATCTTCTCTGTTTTTCGTGTTGAGGTAGCTTTTAGAGCTAGTACTGAGGACTTTGTTTGGTTTTGATTTTGGCTTTGCCACGAGACGAGAGTGATAAATCGTAGTTGAAACACTTGTATCATTTCTTCAGTGTGTCTTACTATTCGGACTTGCTCTTTATTCAATGCGAGCTGCCGCTGGCTTTGACATGATCTCAACGTCTATAGCTGAAGGCAAGTTCGCTGCCACGGTTTCTTTTGTTTGTCTCGATAGGATTCAGTATGACTCAGTGCGCAGTCGCTCACCGAGCGTCATACGGTGTCATCAGGTAGGTCACGATGACATCGAAACGGGAGTGTACAGCAGTAACTCTTTAATCCAGAAGGAAAAAAATTGATCCATTCAGCCTCTTTTTTTCGCTTATTTTAGAAACACCAAACCAAAAGCATCCTTACATCAACTAAAAGGGTATTTTGTTTCCGAATATGCGGCCGTCCAGAACACTAAAAACGACCAACTACTCTCTCCCCTTACCATCACCGGAATTCGACAAATAACCCCAAACACCATGTCTCGCCCATGCCATGAATCTCATCTGTATCGCATAGACTTATCTTGAAATAGTTCGTATCCCTAATCATCTCCATAGATCTCGACTTCCTCGTGGCTCGCCTCCGCTGCTGTGGGGTCGCCACGACTCAGGGTCATCGTCAAGTTCGCCGTGACCAGCGTTCGTCCCAGGCACAGCTAAGAACCCCCCTACACCGTTGCCGACCATGACACTTCGTCGGGCGTCGCCTGCGTTCCATCCCAACCCCGCAACATCGGCTGCCAACCCATAGCTGCTAACCGGTCGACGAGGAGGTGCCGCGACTGACTTGGATGTGTCAACACGGGCAAAGTTCCACTTTCCGAACTCATCACTTTTGGTAAAGACCTCGAGTGTGTGTGTCGGAGGAGGCGACGCCGGGTTTCGAGCGGCAAAGGGGTTGTTGGAGCTGAACCGATGATTCGCAGGCACATTGGACACAGGTCGTCGAGGGGCACCGCGAGGTGAGAGATGAGCAGAGGGCGGTGCCAGGCTGAATCCTGGGCTCGACTTGATAGAAGTGTTGGACCCGGAGCGAACATGGCCGCCAGAAAACGCAGCATTAGGAGGCGGGAGGCCCTGGAGCTGGTCCGGAAAGGTGTCGTCGTGGACATAGAGGCGGCGAAGGCGGGGAAATCCGCCGCCCATGATGGATGTCGCGAGATAGCTATAGTAGCCAGCCGTCACCGTGGAAAAGGCGTTATTGGACGAATCACCAGATATCTCGTACCGAAGCGTTTCTAACGAACGGGATGCCAGTGGCCGTATGCTTGATGAGTTAGGGAACTGTTCAATAACGTTGGTTTGAATCGCGAGGGTCTTGAGGGAAGACGCCATAGTCAAGATCTCCTGAATGCTTGACGGATGGACACCGGTGTCCTTTAGAGTCAAGACCGCAAGTGCCTGCTGGGTCTCTTGCCAGGCGAGATACTCAATCAATCCCCGAATCGTCACGCGGGGAGTGTCCTTGAGGACAAGCTCCTTGAGAGGGGGAAGCGTAGGTAAACCGTCACCTGAGGAAAGGACTTCATCGGTGAGAGTTGGAGTCTCCGAGACCTTTAGTGCCTGGAGATTGGGTAGGCACCCGAGAACGGCTCGGATGGTGATGGGGTCGATGTTCAGGTTGTTGATCTCCAGCACCTCCAAACGAGGCCAGATCTGACCGGAAGCAAGCATGGAAAAGCTTCGTTCAGAACCTCCCACATATGTCATCTTGCGCAAGTTGGGGCAGCGAGCTTGGACCTCAAGCCGCAAAGTAGCAAAGTTAGGGTCGTCAGAGAACATGCCCTCAGGCAGATCGACGTAGCGCAAATTGGGCAAGACAGCGATGGTCTGAGCGAGTTCGACTTGGCATGACTCGCGCAACATGTATGGCATCTTGAGAAACTCAACTAGTTTGCCGAGGCGGGTTGGGTCGTCGCGGACGGTACGGCGAAGGAGTTGTAGTCGGGCCAGGGCGGGATCTTCGGGGACTCCATTGCGGTCGAAACGGGACGTCTTCTTGCGCTTCTCAGCGAGCCATGCCTCGCGGGGGCAGTAATGAACAGGGTCGATGCGAACGCTGTGGTATCTGTAGGTGGGAGGAATGTAGTTTAGCAGCTAGTCGCAAGAGCTCGTCGCGATGCCAAGAGCTCGCAACGCGGGGCAAGTGAAGCAAACTTACAAAGCCCTGATGGCAATTGCCCTCCAGGCGCGGCAGACACGAGCGCAATGCGACAGGTCGCGTAGGTCGCAGAGCATACATGGTGAGTCGCTAGAGGCAGCGCTCCCCTCGCATGAGTCGAAACTCTCATCGCGGGTATGAGGGCAAACAAAGGCGAAGACGCGCTCTACGACGGCGGGCGGGAGGAAGGCAAGAAACTGGGCGGAGCGGTAGGTGGGCGGGAAGAGCGGCGGGCGGGCGATGAGCTCAGTTGGGACAACGAAGCTATCGGAAACTCCTGTGGAGTTGCTCTTCTTGACTCGACGGCGGAATGGATTCCTCATGGCTGCAGCTGATCCCCGTCTATGGGGAGGAGGAGCGAGTCGGCGCGAAACGGAGAGCCAAGTGGTGGGAGGAAGAAGAAAGAAGGACCCCGTGGAAGACGATGAAGATGACACTAAAGTGTCGTGAAGTTGGTGAGGCGGGAAAAGAGTGAAGGGAGATACGAATGACGGGGGAATGTCAAGGAGGAGGAGGGGAGTGAGGGGAGTTGAAGTGTTGTTGATCCAATCGAATCCGGGCTGACCAGGGTCAGGTACAACGACCTCTGTACAAGGGTAGCATGTACTGTCCAGTTTTTGGAAGGTACAGCTGCGCAGGGTGCATCCACCCTTGAGTTCTTAGGTACCTCTCCTACCTCTCCTAAGGTAAGGTACACTCAGTCCAAGTTGCCATATCCGGAGCAGCTGCAGCAGGGGGCCATCAGCAATTCCCTGGTTCCTAATGCGCTGTACGGAGTACCTGATGCCCTTTTACTGAGCCGGTCCGCGATAGACAACGCCTCCATTCCCCCCTGATAAACCACCGAAGCACCGCCAATGAACTGGGCATCCCTTTAAACAAACTGCATCCCGAGTAACATCCATCGTCCAGTGAATCACTGAAGCAGCCCCTATCCCCGCAAAATGGAGGCTGAGTGGCGCTCTTCCTGGGGCCTTCTCCAGGTCTGGTTGGCGTCTGCCTTCTCGTCTGGGGTTGGCCCGACCACTCGCCAAGTCGCCCAGTACATCTGCTGTACTTGGTTGGCCGTCGCTGGCCGGTCACGCTTCGAGGTTAACGCGCACCTTGGGCACTAACAAAGGAACGTTTCTTTGTCACCTTGTCCAGTCTCCCTATCTCCCAAGGGGGCACAGGCTGCACAAGTGCTCACGGAACACATTGTGCGGCGAGATTGAAAGGGGTCAGTGAGATGGACGATCATCCTCCCCTGTGTCTCTCTGTGTTTTGCCGTCATTGAACCATCCTCGGCCAGGAGGTCTTGTTAACGAGTGGACGGCTGAACAATAGACATGAATACAAACTAACGGACGCACGTCGAGAAGGAAATTTTTTTTCCAAAAAAATCACCGAACAAGCTGGCTTGCGTCATCGTGCCAAGCCAACACAGATCGCCTGGCTGGAACAGTAATGAACAACCTTGAAGACAAGTCGGAGATAAATTGATAGATTGATAGAGTTGACGTGGATTCTTCCTCCGTCTAGGATGCATTGACGGATGAGGTCCCCACTTTCGCTTCCAGGTCTCACATCCGTCCTCAAGTAACACCCCTTGACCCTCACTTTAAACTGGAGAAATCCATTCCCACCTCCCGAGGGACCGCCCGCGGCTTAATTAATACCGATCGTCATTCTATGACACAATAGGGGTCCACGCCGGGAGCCGCAATCCATTGGGCGTTTCAAGATACCTACGTACAACTTGTTTGGCATTCCTACCTATCATTTCCCGTCGGCCATTTGCCTCGTGGCCCCTGGTAGCAGTGTGTTACGTAGTACATTTCGTCACGGAAGTATTGAATATCTTCGCTGGTACTCGCATCTCTGAATGTTTTGCGTGGGAGTGAACCTCCAGCGTGCAGGGCCAACCTAGCTTGCCACCCATCAATTCGTAGTAGCTGATAAGCTTCATCCTTGTCAGACTTGGTGACTGCAAAATACTGAGTCTGAAGTAACATTTCAGCACAAGTTACTCAGTGTCTAAATGTCCGAGAGCCGCCAAATTTGAATGAAATCCTTGATAGATGATCACCCTGAAGACATCGCCTTGTTTGTTGAAACATTGAGCAAGGTGACGCTGCGTTGGAAACAAGACCCGCATCCTCCCAAAGCGCCTGTCGGAGGTTTACACAGACAAAACTGAGAGCTAGCCTCCCTAGCTGATCTAGAGCTGGGTGGTGGTCCATGTTTATAAGTCGGATGAACCCTGTTTGTCAACTGTGAATTATCCTCCCCAGCTCGTAGTATCTATCCGCACTGACGCCCGCTCTTACCAGGACAAGACGCGTACGGGGCGACTGGGTAAGATGATTATTTGGGCGGCTCCTCAAAGCTGTGCCACACGAGTGAATCCTTTCGCCTTGATGCCACTTCTAACTAAGGTAGGTAATGGAACCGATCTATGTGCTGCAGTGAGAGATGGTTTGCGCCAGTGGAGACCTGGACAGGAGCAAACGACAGCGGCACAATCTCACCACCATGTACTATGACAAGGACTGACAGAGAAGACCAGTGAAATTCGAGGCGTTGCACAACAATCTTACACGAAACATCCTTGAATGACTGGTAACAAACAAGCTGAAAACAGACACATCGATTATAATCGTCTACTGTCCTCGTTATGAATTCTTTAAAAAAGACCCCAGAGCAAGAGACTGATGCTTCTATCATACATAGCCAGCGAAGAGTTATTACAAGGGTACTAGGTAGATCGTCGTAGCCCAAGGCTGCCCTGCGTTTGTCGCAACTCCAGCCGAGACTTTTTGGTCCCATGCCCGTCCTGCCAAAATGCCCCCATGTTCGCCAAGGAAACAAGAAATCCATGAAGACCGTCCTCGTCAACCACCTCATCATTATGACCACCCACATACACGATATTACTCTACCGCTGGCCCGCCCTTCGCAGGAACCCCACCGGTTGAGATGCGACATAAAAAACAGAAATCCAAACCACTGTATATACGTGTTGATGCCTCGCAAGGCTGTTCTGAACTGATCCCTTCTGCTCATCGACGATGTGCGGCCCGGGCAATGCGTCCAAGGGGGATCCGCCTCAAGGTGGTACGCAGTCCGTACAATGCGCCTTACTGTCAGGATACGTTGCCGCCGGAAGTGCTGCGGTGTCTCGTTTAGGCCTTGCGGGATCGGGTAGTGACACCGTTGGTCTTGGCACCGGTGGCAACAGCACCGTTGGTCTTGCCCTTGATAGGGGTGGTACTGAGATCGGGGAGAGGAGCCTGGCTCATTCGTCGCAAGCTCTTGCGAGTGGTGTTCTTGGACTTGCCATCACGCTTGTAAGTGGCAAGGTAGAATGAGATGAAGAGAACCAGGTACGAGCTGATGATAGCCATGCCGGAGAAAGCGGCGAACTCCTCACCAGCGCAGCGGCCGGCATTGGGCATCCAGGGGAAGTAGGTCGAGGTGAAGTAGGTGTACGAGGCGAAGTAGACGAAGCCTAGGCGCGATTAGTCTCATATCTCATGGCCATTTGTAGCCGAATTGCTTACCGAGATCAATGATGAACTGGACGATCTGGAGTCGGGTGACCCACTCCTTCCACCAGATACGGATGCCGCGCGCACTCTGGAAGTAGTACCAGTACATGACGACATGGACGGTAAGGTTCAGAGTGATGGGGACCCATGAGACAGCAGTGGAGCCGATGAGCTGGGTGTAGCAGAGGAGGGCGGTAGCACCGTGGTGGTAGCAGTGAAGGAAGGCTGAGTTGCAGTTAGTGGCTGAGGACGCCTGGAGATGCATTGCGGCGAGACGTACTGAGAGGCTTCTTCTTGAGGAAGAGGAAGACGGTGTCGAGGAGCTCGAGGTACTTGGTGAGGTAGTTGAGCTGTGATAAGGTTAGCTTTTCAAGCCCCACACGACTAAGGGAGAGGAAGGGAGGGATGGGGAAAAATGTCAACTCACGTAGTACAGGACGACAAGGGGCTGCGTCCACCCGCCTTCAACGTCACAGATGGCGTGGAAGACACCGCCGCGCACAACGGTGGGGACAAGCTGCTCAATGAAGAGAACCAGGAGAGCGCCGCTGATGGCGGTCAAGTAAAAGTTGTGGATGAGGAACAGCGACTTCAGCTTGAACGGCTCGCGGTTGCGCATGAACTCGCGGCCACCGAAGATGATGGCATAGTAGATGACGATGAAGATGGACGTCGACTTGAGCGTCGACATGGGTGTCTGGAAAGGGATGAACTCGAAGTCGGCGACTGGGTAACCCACAACGGCGGTCCATGCCTTGTCGAAGATAGGCCAGAGGTGGATGCCGAAGGGCCGGTCGACAGTGGGAAGCGGCAGCTTCTCGAGGAAGGAGGGGGCTGCAGATGACATGTTGGGCAGACTGGTTGACGAGAGTCGGTGTAGGCGGGCGAGGGAGGGCTCGTCGAGCGAACAAGAGCCGAGAGGTCGAGATCTGTGTCTTCTGACCAAAAGTTGGAGCGACGCGACGGAGGCGTAGCGTTGCGACAGATGGCGTAGTGAAGAAGGTCAAGGAATGACAAGAAGAGAAGAGAAGAGACTCCTGAGAGAGGGAAGGAGGAGGAAGGAGGAGCGACGATTGCCAGACACACGGCTATCGAAGGGGCAAACAAAAGAGAGGCAGAAGGAAGAGGGAGAAGGAGGGTAGAAGAAGGAGAAGAGGAGGAGGAGGAGGAGGAGGAGAAGGAAAGGAAGATTTGGCATTTGGGGCAAGAAGACGCGGCGCATCGAAAAGGGGAAATTTCGCATCAGATCGAGGTTGGCACCGGGAGCTGGCCAGCTAATGGTACGCGCTACGCCTTCTACAGCGTCTTTGGGGGGGGGACTTGGGGGTTCTTAGAGTGGGGAGTGGGCGCGCTACCACGCACGGATTCAGGCACTGAAAGTTACTCGTCGGTCCGCTAGCCCCATCTCACTTCCATGAGCAAGCCAGGACAGGGTGCGCCCCAGACAGGCCAGCTCAAGGTTCGTAGGGCCTGGCAACCTGGTACCTGTTTATTTTTTTTTTCTTTGATTGATGGCCATTGTAACGGGTGCCAACTCCTGTCAGCTCGAAGTTCGAGGCGATGATGGCGTCCGGCCCTTTCTCATCTCTAACTCATAATGCATGCCGGGCGCAACCCTTTCTCATCTCTCAGGCACCCCACTGAAGTCAGCAAAACGATAGTTCTGGGTCATGCAGAAGCACGCTGACGTCGTGGTCCGGACATACCGTTACTCCCTCTCGTGAGGACACGCTGGTGCTGCTTGCTCCAGCTATTGAAATGAGCATCTTTTCGCATGTGATTTGCCGAGTCGTCCGCAGAAGCCAATCAGCGGCGGCCCTTTGATGTTCATCTCATCCTTTTGCCTGTGGGGCACGTGATTGACGGGATTGACTCGGGGTGGGCCGCCCCCTCTGAGACGCACCAAGACGCACCCCAAGATTGGAAGGTCGTGCTCGCCACCGAACGCCGAGGCTTCTAGCCGACTCTCCCCTTGGCCAAGCCCGTTGACGGCCATTGTTGACTTTTGGGACCTGCACAGAGGCCAATTCAGTTTTGACTTGACGCTTGTTGCTTGCCGGGGTTGGTTGAAAGCGACGTTTAATAACCGATAGCATTTGCTACCCTCCCATTGCTCCACGATCACTGCTACTCTGTCTGTGTTGTCGCACGAACCCAGGTTACCAGGTACCAAACGAGTCCTCACCCTTTCCACGCTGGTAGAGTTGCACTGGGCCAATACAAAAATCCGGGGCAACCGTCTCTGTTTTTGCGGGTTGTGAGTCCCGGCAATTTCGGAGACACAGTGGATTCTTTGTTCTTTGTTGGGTCTTCTCCCTTTCCACCGTCGATCCGGATGGACGGCGGTGTCTTTTCTCGTCAGGTATGCTTGGCTTACTCGGCATGAAGAAAAGGAGATACGTAGGGAAGTCTCCTGTGGGAACCTCGGCCAACAACGGAATTGCTCAATGCTTCAGACAATGAACGGGCTCAGCTCCCTGCACAGCATGATTGTATCTAGTTGATCGTGTGGTTGGCGTCATGGAGACTGGGGACTGGACTGAGGCAGGCCCATTGAACATCACCGACGGGCTTTTCGCCATGCCGTGTCGGCCGCTGCCAAACTGGTTCCCCGGAATAGCCATGCATGTTGCTGTGGCTGTTGACCATGATTGTGGCCGTGACTGTGGCGCAAAGTGATATCAATTGGGGAAGACACGGGCCACAATCTGCTGTGAGATAAAATGACAAGCAAGCTACACGAACTGCCAATTAATTGGTGCGTCCTGGTCGTCTGGAGCCCATGCGTCCCGCCCTGCTGTTACTGTGGGAAATAAATACTCTATGAGACCCAGTCAGTCAGTGCTTGACGAGCCTTTGGGGTGGCTGCGTGAGCTGCATGTGCTGGTGCTTGAACACCTCTGTGCTGTACTGTTCTCTAGCTCTTCTCAGAAAAATGATCTGACGCTGCAATTGAACCTCGCTGCTAGTTCGTCACTTTTGCGCCTCAGGCAACAATTGGCTCTGGCTCCTGTGGCCTGGGGCGCCCTATCAGCCTCCTTCAGTTGTCACCTCCGCTGGAACCTCCACTGGACTGTCCTAGGGGCCTGGTCTGGTCAGCGTCAGAAAATGGCGAATGGAATCCGCCAAAAGTAAGCTCGCAGAGAAGACAGTGCGAAGTATATTACACACCGTCACAGCGCACACATTCCCCCATACAATGGCGGCTGTGCCAGCGCAATTCGCACCGTCACCTCCACCACTACGCAATACGGCATAGTCGCTGCTGAGTCACCCAGAAAGTGGCCTCAGATCATCTTTGTCCCTCGCCCAAACAACTCTGCAGCATCACCCGAGCCGGAAAAGCACCAAGCCCAAACCTCCAATTCCTCCTCGCCTCGACGCATCTTCTCGCCTTCGCGATTCCCTCTCGCTCCGCCCATCATGTCTGCCGCCCTCTTCCGCGTCGCTGCCCGTGGCATCCGCGCCGCGCCCGTCCGGCCCGCCGCTCAGCCCCTGGTCGCCCGCTCGGCCGTCGCCCTCTCGGCCAACTTCAGCACCTCGATGCCCCGACGAAGCGACCACGGCGAGGAGACTTTTGAGGAGTTCTCCGCTAGGTGAGACGGCCCCTCCTGGCCCCAATGGCCTCAAAATGCCATTGTGCCTCTCACCGAGAGATGCATCCCCAATCGCAATCGGGGCTGCTGTTGCTGGCGGACCTTTGCCGGCTGGTGGAAAAGATGCCTCAAAACTGGGCTGGTCTCTCTCCCACGCGATTTTTCCCGAATACCTTCAATGCAGCCGCCCGCAGTCCTCGCTCGGTTCAATGGCTAATCGGCGCCCCTCTACAGATTTGAGAAGGAGTTCGACGGTGTCCAGGACGTTTTCGAGCTTCAGGTAAGGTCCCCAATGAGCTCGCCGCTCCAGGCCCGCTCTGGAAATATCGTATGACTTTTGGCTCACCACCTTTGGCAGCGCAACCTGAACAACGCCTTCGCTTACGATCTCGTCCCTTCTCCCTCGGTCATTGCCGCCGCCCTCAAGGCCGCCCGGAGGGTCAACGACTTCGGCACCGCCGTCCGTATCTTCGAAGGTATGCCCTCACTGCAATTGACCCCTCGTCGCCGCAATGCCCGCCCGCCCACCCGACCAATTGCCGTGATGGGGGGATTTCCCACTCCCATGAACGCATCAATTGAGCAACGTCTGAGCCTCGACGGCACCTCCCACGACACAGATGGCGGACGATGCATGCGGCGGACTCACTAAATCAGTTTGGCTGACTTTATCCTCCTTCTAGGCATCAAGTCCAAGGTCGAGAATAAGGGCCAGTACGAGCAATACCTCGAGGAGCTCAAGCCCCTCCGGGAAGAGCTCGGCGTTCCTCTGAAGGAGGAGCTTTACCCCGAGGAGAAGTAGAGTACTATCCTTGAGTGTATCCAGAGTGTTTCATCCCCGGGCCAGCCCGTGTATATGTTAGCAGAGACGGAAGGGAATCCAGAGCAAGAGGTAGACTGGGGAGTTTGGTTGCGGCTACCCCAAATCGATTTTGTTATAACCAACCCCAAGGCGCAACTGGCGACTCTTCCTCTACGCTAATATCCTTGAATCTTGACGTTGTATACCCGGTTGTCTTACACAGCACGTCCCAAAGTTTCATCTTTTTGACGTTTCGAAGCGTTGTGATTTCCAATTGTTCACTACCAACTGCAGTCAAGCCTCATGAGTCGCTGACCTTAAAACCCATCTTATGCCTCATGCACGCATGCTCACTTAACTTGAAACACGTCGGACATGTATCTTACACATGGCATGCGCATGCCATGACATCAGATTCAATTACTTCCTTCTCCCCTTATCCCTGCCTCCGCATGCGCCGGTTGCATCAATGCAAGCCTACCTATCGAAAATACAAAGAAGGGTACATATGTGCAGCGTAAAATATCCTTGTTCGGCCACTGTGAACCCAACAAGCCATCTAATCAATTCCATCCCGAAGAAATATGACTCCCCCCTCAAGCTCAATCAAGCCTCTGGCCCTTCCGGCCTCGTACCACCTTTGATCAATCCCTCAGGTGACCCCATCGGCCGTTACCGGGCTGCTGACCCATGAACTGCACGCCGGGGATTGCCCCGGATCCATTCCCGTCGTACCCAGGCGCTGTAGACGGGCTTGTTCCTCTGCTAGCAGAACCAAACACTCGGCCAGGTCGCGGGCTCATCATACCCATACGAGGACTGCGTGGTACACTGGCTTGGCGTGTGGCTGGCCGTCCGTTGCGGAGGCTGAGTTCCTCCCGGAGGTGCGCAACTTCCACCTCTCGTTCTCGTAACTGAATCTTGAGATCAGAGAGGGTACGGAATAGCTCCTTATTCGCGTTGTCAGCCTGAATCTGGTGAATTCGTACCAGATTGTCTGAGGCCTTCTTCTCCAGATCCTCGTTCTGTTGCCGTAACCCCTTGATTTCTGCGCCGAGTTCACCAGCAGTCGAGTTAACATCCTGGTATAAGTTCCGGATATAATCTGCTTCCTTCTGAGCGTTCTCGAGCCTCTTCTCCAACAGCTTGATCTTCTTCTGAGACTCTTCAAATAGTTTCTCAGTCCTGGCCAAGGGGCTCTCCTCCATCCCTGACGCGCCGGGAGTCGATGTCAAGCGGGCAACTGTGGCCTCGAGCTCCGCAATTCGCTTCTGATTCTTTTCAGCCTCCTTCTGTGCTGCCTCCGCAGCGGCCCTTGCGCTTTCATCAGCTTTCAACTTTGCCTTTTCGAAACTGGATCGCTCCTGTAGAGCCTTGCGGTGAGATTCAGAGACCTTGTTGGCAGTCCTCTCAAATTCCTTGAGTCGCTTCTCGAGTCCGTTAATAACGGCTTTGTGCTCGGTGTCAAGATCGTTTGCCGCCGCTTGGCGCTGATAATCGGAGACCTGGAAGTGATTAGACATCATAGTTTTGTGTATGCATAGTAAGCTAGGCAAACCTTTTCTGCCAGAGCCTCCAGAACAGCCAAAGGAACGCTGATTTTGGACATCCTCCCACTGGCAGCATCCTTAGGCTTGCTAGTATTCAACAATTCTCGAAGTGCATAAGTAAGAGGAGGATCGTTGGACTCTACTACTGGCTGTAGCACAGGCAGCACCCGTATCCGCTTGGCGTCATCAGAACCATCGTCAGAGTCCTATGTCCCGGTTAGCCTGAGAGACACAGTCCATCTAAGTCGGTCGTCACTTACCAGCTTGCGTTTCAGCCCGTTCCCCTCACCAGACTTTTCAGCGGGAATTTGCGACCGGGGTTGCGAAGTCAAGTAAAAGTCGATCACGTAGTCCGGTATCGATTGAGGTTCCCATGAGATGCTTTCCGTGAAGCCATTCAGATAGTTGGAGAATACTTCTGCAACTTCGTGCGGGTCACCGTACCCTCGATCAGGATCGTCTATCAACCTTCTCGCTTGTACGATACCCGACAGGAGTGCATTTTTCCTTTCCAGGGGAGAAATCTCTTGTGGGAGGCGGAGCGCAATGTGCTCAATCGAATGAGTTGTTACTAGCTGTAGCACAAGTGGTGGCTTACCAGCATTACTGCTTGGTGACAGTCGATGAGAAACGGGAGAAGAGTTGAAAGTGTGATCGAAACCGATAACGACATCAAACTTAAATGGGTCAAGGTCCTCAGTCGACAGGGCAAGGGTGACGCGGACCGGGGAGTCTTTGTACGTACTCTCCAACGGTTCGGTGCTCCGACTCATAGACTCGAGTTCCAGGGATTCCGTTTGCGCAAACAAAAGTCGAAGGAGCTCTGGGGTCCGAGCAAGGATCAGAATTTCGGTCTCTTTCTCGATGGTCTGGAGAAGTTCAGACATGAAGTTGAACTTTGGGTTGGCATCGGTTGAATATTTGGCCTGCTCGTTTGCGGGTAGATCCTCCAACCTAGTACCAATCAAGTCTTGCGGGTAGTCACAAATGTTCATCAGGCGGCCCAGAAGCTCATCGATTCTCTTGACCAACGCTTCGTCTGGGTCCTTGTAGACCTCACTACTAAAAAACTCGCCGAATTTCTCAGCGTCAAGCCTATATTCGAGCAAGGTTTCATCATAGTATGGTCGCCTGCTTGCTTGAAACGGTAACGTGACGATATATTCGGATAATGGCTCTTCAGGCTGTGATGACGATGATGAGTCTGTGTATTGTTGTTGATCGGTGCCCTGTCCCATGGTGATAGACTGTCCTGATCTCTCGCCGATCCCAGAAGATACCACGGTCCGACCAGAAAATGGCATGATCATTGTGCGAGTTGAGTTTACGGGTTCCATCGAGTTGCTTATATCAGCAGAGGAAACAGTTCTTTGTGGAACTTCAGCCGAGCTTTCGGCCAAGAGGGTTCCGTCCAGTAAATTGCTTGCGTCGCCGAAGGTCAAGTTCACCATCTCTCGCATGGACTCAACTGCGGACTGTTCTGGGTTGACCATGATTGAAGCAGGTGAGATTGAGGGAGGAGACACGTCTTGAGCATTGCTTCCCATGACTTCGGGTTTCCAGGGTTCCACCGGGAAGAGAGTTTGCGAGAGTAGACCGGCTTCAGGGGACCGAACAATCACCTCTGGCACATCTGCCGTATTGCTGGCAAGGTCAACAGGAGATGGCTGCTGATTTTTCAGCGCGTCTTCAGGCTGCGCATCGGCAGTCAGATCCTCAAGTCCTGGACCAAGTGATGCGTTGCCAAAATCAAACAAGCTCTTCAGCTCGTCTATCGCCGAACTGGGTGGCTTCCCCCCCGAAGCTCCGTCCATGCTGGGTATCGATTCGCCCTGGTTTTGAGAAATAGGTGGGTCTGATGTTAGGGGTTTCCCTCGTATGGTCGGCTGCTCAAGGCAGGTCAGAGACTCTTCTGGTAAGACTTGGGAATGAGAAGAGCTCAAGAAATTCGTTTCAAGAGGCTTCGCTAGGGAGTACTCCTGACCTTGTGGTTCTTGTTCGGACTCAGATGTCTGGAGCCGAGAAGTGATATATGGTCTAGGTTCGGAAGAATTCGCAGCAGAGGGTTTCTGACTCTGTGAGTCTGGCTGAGACTGATTGCTTTGGGATACTGGTGCAGACTCCAAAGCTAGGCTCTCCCACCTCGATTTCGACTGTGAGACGGTATTGTGTTGGGTGTAGTGAGTTTCTGTTAGATTTTCTGGGAAGGATTCGAAGCCTCGAGGAACGGCCTGGGCCGCTTGCGACTCCCTAGGGGTAGACTGGGGGATAATCTGAGTTTCAGTGGGCTCGTTGACGTAGCGGTTGCCAGGTGAGTAGCTTTCGTCAGTATCTCTAGATTGTTGCAACGCTCGTATCGCAAGAGAGGCGGTAGAGTGACTCGAAGGTACTGGTGAGTCAGGAAACCTCGAAGGTTGGGTCAGAAACACCGGGTCGTGCGGGTCACCGCTAGGGGTTGACGGTGTAGCCACACGGATTTCAGGGACAGGAGACCTGCCTAGGTATAGATCTGGCCCAGTCGATAAATCCGGACTTCCCAATGATTGAGGCTGCGATAGTTCAGGTTGGCGGGAGGGAATATCAGAGCTGGTCCGTTCGGAGTTCGGAACAATGTCGTGTTGCGGTTGAGTCGAGCTTTCCCGATATGTTGGGGCTGGACTCCGAGCCTGGCTAGCTCTGGCGCCTGATTCTGGGCAGCTGAAAGAGTGGCCTTGGGAATCAGAGACGACGAGGGAGCTAACAGGGATACAACACCGAGATGATTTTTGATCTAATAGTTGAGGAGGGGTAGGGGTTATGGGTGCTTCCACCGGGGACTGAGCCCAACTTTGCTCTTGGCGATCTTGCGAGTCGGGGATGGTTCTCTGGCTCAACTGCGATGCGAGGATGGTTCTACTATCCTCGTCCTCAAGCTCGGACACCAACTGCGAGCTTTGGGTGTTAACAACGCTGTGATACTCGGTAGGATCAAACTCGGAAGGTTTGGTCAGTTCTATGGCAAGCTTTTGGCCGGCGAGACGAGTGAAATCCTCAGAGCGCACTGATTTGGGGCTCTGAATTTCAGGGTCCGCAATCGCTGTCGAAACAATTGATGACGCCGGATCCTCAGAAGGGGTGTTGTGAGTGTCAGTCTTCAACTTCTTCGTGGGCGGCTCGTCAAGATCAGAAGAGCTGTGAGGGGGGTCGCTATCACCGGAGACATTCGGGCGCTTGAGACTCCGTCGCCAGTTAGAAGGCCGCGGCTCCTGGCTGTCGTCGATGTCGCTTTCAGCAGCCGCAGTCTCACCCGCAGCCGCAGTTGCAGCCGGCGCCGAGGAGGATGCTGGAAGTTCTAGGGCGGCGTCTTCCGCGGTTGCCCTTTTGCCGTCCTCCCACTCCTGGAGAGCTACGTCTGTTACCTCTTCGCTCTTGAAAGAAAAAAAGGTCAGCTTTGGTGCGCATGGAGTAGATGCTCAATATACGAACCCAGCTCGGAGGATAGGCTTCTCCAGTGTTGGTGTTGTCGTCCCAGTCCACCAGGTACTCGACTTTCCCCTTGACCGTCCTCTCATCAAGGATCTGGCGGATTGTAAACCACTGTTCGGTCTGCGAGGAGGCTTTAGAACTGCGCTTGTTCGACTTCCTCTGTCGGCGTCGTCCCGGCATGGGTACTGCGGGTTGGGTGTCGCGGGTTGAGGAATGACGCGCGCGCGGGCGCAAGACGGAAGCGGTCTTCGTCGCGGTGAAAGGTTGGATATAGCTGCGACTATAGCTGCGACAGCTTTAAACCGGCCCGTGGGGGCTTGCGATGACCGGGTGCAGCGGTCAACGCTGAGGTATAAGTCGACCGAGGCGTGGCGCGCGACGACGATGATAACGAAGTTGCTCCAGGAGGCGTGCTGATGAACAGGCGATCAGTGTCCCACCAACGCACGTGATTCTGCTACAGGTGCTGCGCTGCTGCAACCCAGTGGCCGTCAGCGCGACAGGGCAACCGTTAGCGGGTGGATGGAGCCTTGGAGGGGCCGCTATGCTTTAGGGCTCCGCAGCGATCAAGCAGTTGGTGGCCCAGGCGTGTACTTGGTCGCTGGGGGAGTGTTAGGGTGCGCAAAAAGGGAACAAAGGGGGCGTCGGGCATCGGGATGCGTGCAGAGTTGAAATGAGGAAGCTGACGAGGGGTGCGATCTTGGTGAGAGATAGAAAAGGCGCAGGAGATGTCGGAGGTGAGATTTTGTGGTGCGTGTTTGCGAAGGAGGAAGAGTGAAGAAGAACTGCGTCTGGGGGCTCACCTCGAGCGCAATTCTGAAGCCCCTCCGTCATTTTAGTTGCCAGTAACACGGGATTTTGGGCAGTCAACACCCACTAATAATCACTAATAATAAGCCACCCACTTTCACTCCTCAGGGCAATGACATCCCGCAGAACAAAGAGACAGTCACTACTCCGTAGGTAGGTGCGCCAGGCTTGCATGTGCCAACCCGCCCCTTCCCTCGCTCTTGCTCTTCCTCTTTCTCTTTCTCTTTCTCTTTCTCTTTCTCTCTCTCTCTCTCTCTTTTTCCAGTACGTAACGATTCATTTTAATTGAGCGATTCGTCTATTTGATCAGTAAAGGAGTGATCGATTGTACATACCTAATAATTAATAGGGCGTTTGTCCTACCTAAGGTACCAGCTGTTCTTTCTTTGTTCGACCGAATCACTTTTCACTTCTCACTTGACACGTTCAGCTCTGCGCTGGCCTCATATAACTTACCGGGAGCTCCGTGCGACAGAGGCGCAGTGAATCATCCCCGACACATGAGTGAGCTCTAAGTGTCATCTTTTTTGGCTTCACCGCTCATCTCTAATTTAGACATTTGTCATGTTGTAGCCAGAAACAGTTATAGATAGAATACTCTTGGATCGCGAATAAGTCTGCAGTTAACAGCTTTACTGAGCAGGAAACCCATGTTCTCATCAGTTACATAGTAGGGAGCCCATCCGTACAGGTAGGTACCGTACTACCCAAGCTACCCTAGGCGCCTCTCAGTAGCCCCCGGGGCGCTGAGGCCGCTCGCTGTCCGCACTACCAAGGCCTACCGTGCAGTAGCGCGCCATGATCAATAATCTTTCACCCACCCAATGTTACAACATCCCGGACATCCATCCTCAACCCGGCTTCGATCCGTGCTTGACACTCTCGCCCCGCGACCGGCTCAATTTCGACGCCCGGTTAATGAGACTCAAGCAAACTTTCTTGCCGTAATCACTCACTATCCCTCTTTAAAGCTATCAGGGCTTCCCGTGTTTGACGACGCCAGCCGCAAGCCATGTCGGCCACCTTCTCTATTCAGCCCATCGGGCGGTTTGCTGGTGCCAGCCAGCCCGTCAAGAGGCCCAAAGTGAGTAGGTTTGGTGACTTGTCCTCGTCGCATCGCCCGGGTTGCTTAGTGGACTTGGGCATCAAGTTTAGCCCGTACGAGTGTCATCATCGCTTACATTTCCCCAGGAGTTTGCATGCTTCTCATACGACGACAACCACCAGTTCCAACTTGACGACTCATCTCTCAAGTACTACTACACGCCGACTTTAGGCGCTGACCTGTCTAAAGGCTTCGACACGTTTCAGAAGCACGATGACACGAGTGATGAGCATCTGGATAGTCTGCTCAAGACCATCATCGCCCATGAGAAAGAGACGGGCAAGAAAATAGACTCCAACCTTGTGACATGGAGAGGCATGATGACCAAGGTTGGACTGCGTCTCATCTCGACACATTATTTGAAGCGCTTTCAGTGACTGATGAAATTCATTAGATCATGGCGGCCCCATTCGACCAACAAGATGGGTAGGTGACTGCAAGATCACAACCGCGAGCATTCCTAATGCATCTACAGCTTCGAGATGAATGCCACCCTTTATCAAGTATGCTAAAGATCAAATCGCCCGGAACGTTAATCACCCGCTAACATCGCCCCTTTATTCAGAACTGCCTGTGAGGCATACCCCGGTTCTATTTGTGAGAAAAAAAAGTCAGCTAACATTTGTAGCTTTATTGAGGAGAACCATCAGTACAGGGCAGCCTCGAGGGCCAACGAAGGAAAGGGCAGGCAGCGAAGAGGCCCTTCACTCGACGTGATGCAGTTCTGGGGTAGGTTTGCCTTGCACAAAAGTCAACCTGGGCCTGATCTGACTTGCATACTTGACTCCAGGCTATAAGTTTGAGACACTCTCAACTCTACCGACCACTTGGGCTGATAGCTCGAGGGAGTTGATCGAGAATCGCGAAAATGAAATTGTCAACAACAAAGCCCAATATTGCTCCATTGTCCGCACTGGTGTTGGCAAAACCGTCTTGTGCCTTGGTGGCGAAGTCGACGCAAGTAAGTCTTCTCTCTCATGATCGACTCTCCTAATGTCCCCCCTTTCCCGTGTGCTAACGTTTTCACCTAAGTCTGGGACTCAAAGCCCGAGACGAAGGGCAGTCCGATCAACTGGGTTGAGCTCAAGACATCAGCAGAGATTCGCAATCACGGCGACCGGGAGAACTTCCATCGCAAACTCATGAAGTACTGGATCCAGTCCTTTCTCCTCGGCGTACCCAAGATCATTGTCGGCTTCCGCACGAGGGATGGCATCCTCGTCAATGTTGATGAGATTGAGACGCACAAAATCTCCGAGACGGTCAACTCCCAGCCCAACCCGAAGTGGAACGCCGATATGTGTGTCAATTTTGCTGGTGTATTTTTAGACTGTGAGCTGACCCTCCCTGACTTACCACATCTGTTCTCTCGGGAGCGCACGATCGGATACCTGGATGAACTAACCTAGGGGATGACAGGGCTAATGAAAACAATCAACGACGAGGGCGTTTGGAGAATAGCTCGCCGACAGCAATCGCCAACGATAGAGGTGTACAAAGTTGAGGAAACGGGTCATGGGGATATTCTGTCCGATGAGTTTAAAGACTGGAGGATCAAATTAGCTCTCGGGCCCAGCGATGATGCTTGAGGTCCTCTAGCCTATCTATCTCTACACTGTATTCGTCGAGTGGGACACGTTAAGGAAACAACCGCCTATGAAAGACTGGAGAATCGTGGTAATGGGAAATCCTGACTACTGTATTCATCTGTCCAAGTCCTGCCTAGCTTGCTGCTTATCTAGAAGCGCAACGGAACAGCTCAAAAATCAAACCCGCCTCCATCCCTCCATCTGAAATAGCAAATTACCACAGAACGCCATGCCCCCCCCCCGAATGGAATGCAAGCCGAACAAGTGAGAAACATTGCAGTAAGCAATCGCCAGTATGCCGTCATACCATGATGCCTTGCCGTCTCCCAATGCTATGATCAAAGCCACCCACGTGGTGGACAACCACAACATGCCGAAAGCCCTCCCATTCCGATTTTGAGAAGAAGAAAAAAGCAAAATCCGTAAAGTTGCATGCAGAAAATCGTACAGTACATCAGGGTATCTTGCAACGCATGTAGCGATGCCTTGATGGGTTACGTTTTCAACCACGGCCTCCTCCATTATGTACTAGGTGGCTCGGATCAGACAGCAGGCCATTTGACCCGGAGGCCTTCGACCCAGCGCGAGTAGAGGACGTCGGATAGCTGCTTGCAGTGCTCCATGCCTGGTCGAGCCTCTTGGCCAGGGTATCTTCCTTTGAGGGTAGACCTATCCCCAAAGTCCTTTTCGTTCTGGTTTGGAGATTCGATCTGGCGGCGACGTTGACTTCGGAGGTGTGGGTTGATTGAGCTGAGGAGCAACTTGGTCGGGCTCGTCTGAGGCGTGGAGTTCTTGACAATCACAGTGCCCTGAGGCGTTCCGTCGTCGGGGATCTTTTGGGCGGGTTGGCGGAGGAGGGCGGCACTCAGTTTGTTATCCTGGGACATGGCCGACACCATGTTGCTCATTAGATGGTAGGCACCCTCGGGATCGACCGCATCTAAGGCCGCAAAGGCATCCGACAGCTTCGCCAGTGCTTCTCTCTTCTGCATGGCAGAGGTCTGAGCATGCAGCTCGGCTAGGCTGGGCTCCACGGCCTTAGCATAGAGTCGGCGCCCGAGAACGGCTTCCTTCCCATACGGCTCAATCGGGACTGCTGTGACTGGTGAGGTGTTCTCATCACAGAACACGTCATCCTCGGAGGCGGACTGAGTAGTCTGTCCAGTTATCGAGCCGTCCGAAGGCACTCGTCGGAACAGACGCATAGTCGATCCGGAGTTTCCAAAGGACATATCGGGCTGGAGTGGCTTCTTTGGAAGCACATTAGATCGGGGCGAGCCATTAGATCGAATTGAAGAGGTACGGGCAATAGAGGGTGCCCGTCGGACAGTCGACTTTCTAACCGTGCCAGGGGATGAAAGTCCGAGCGGAGCGTCCTTCAGGTCGAGTCTACGCATAGCCTCATCAGCAGCAAAGATGGATGAAGGCTTGCGATGATGCCTGATGCTGGGTCGCTTCGTAGGCGCGACTGATTTGACGGTGTCGAAGACCCATTCTTGTTCATCGTCCTTGGGGGAGATGGTCTGGAGAGTCTCTTGGTAGTAAATGGGGTGCCTCTGGCGATTCTGGTTCGCATCCCACATCTGTCGTCGAGAGATCAGCTCCTGCAACGCCTCAACCTTGCCAGCGTTTCGGATGAAGCGGTGACGCAGCAAATCCTTCGCACTCGGTCGACGGTCGTAGTCCTTGGTAAGACACTGGGAGACAAAGTCCTTGAACTCCTTGCTGAAGTTGCCTTCTAGACGGGGCGCCGCGTTCTTGGGGATGTGAAATAGGACCTTCATGGGGTGAATGTGGCACAGGGGAGGCTCGCCGTTGGCCATCTCCATAGCCGTGATACCCAGTGACCAAATATCAGCCTTGAAACTGTAACCATCCTGCTGAATGACTTCCGGCGCCATCCAAAACGGCGTGCCAACGAAAGTGTTTCGTTGGGATTTGATGTTGGTCAGCTGGGCAGCAACACCAAAGTCGGCCAGCTTGACCTTTCCAGTCTCTGAGAGGAGCACATTTGCCGCCTTGATATCACGGTGAATTTTGCCCTCTGTGTGGAGATACTGGATACCGAGCAGAAGCTCGCGGCAGACGATGGCGATGTGTGTCTCACTAAAGTTGGCGGGTTTCAACTGTCGATGATTTGTTAGTCTGGGGCATGGCATGAATCGTAGGTACGCGTCAACACATACCAAATCCAGGCATGATCCTCCGCCGAGATACTCCATGACAATCCATAACTTTGTGCCCCGGAGAAAAGAACCTTTGTATTGGGTAACGTAAGAGCTGGCGCAAGTGCTCAGCACTGCAATCTCAGCTTGGATGTCTTGAATATCATCGTCGTTGGACTCTAGGTCGATCTGGAGGCATAGGTTGTTAGTGATTGTGGTGGGCGGGGCAACCAGGGGCTGGCACTTACATGTTTGATGGCGACAGTTTCGCCGGTGGCCTTTTCAATGCCCTTGTAGACGACGCCAAAACTCCCCCCTAAAGATGAGTTAGAAAAATGTTGCCGAAGAAGGTTCATGAACAGTGGAGGACTAACGGCCAAGCTCTTCGAGAACCTGATAGTGCTCAGCAACACCCTCATCAGCCATTGTGCGTTGACGTCATGCAATGTCCAAGGGTTGATCGGTCCGGCAGCCTGAGGGAGGCAGACAAGTGCGATGGCAGAAGACGAGAAGGAAGTCGAGGGTATCGAATATTCGGACGGGCCTGGAGGGGAAATCGTATCGTGTCGTGTCGTGTCGAAGCAGAGAGATGATGATGCTGCGCGGGCGATAAACTGGCAGCAGGCTGTCAACTATTATGGTGCTGCAGGCAGTGCAGCAGCAGGGTGACGGTTGTCTGGGACAGCGGGCGTCCAGGGGGGTCGGAAGGCCGGGGGTTGCGAAGCTAGGGCCTTTGTTTACTATTAGCCCGTTTTGGGGAGCTCGTGGCAGCTGGGGGCGAGCCGGGAATTAATAAAATGAAGAGGGACGATGAGCGAAGAAATGGCGCCGGAGCGAAAGGACCGCTAGAAACTTGTATTCTTCTTGGCTGGATCGTGAAAGAAGCTTTTGGTGGTGTTCTGAGTGTCTCGTGAGCCAAGTTAGAGACTATAAAGAATCGGTGCATTCCAGCTGCTGCAGGTGGTGCTTTAGAGAATCACGCTCGATATGCAGGTCGCTCCCCCATCCAGAGACCCTAGACGCATGCCCGGGCAGACCCTGGTGGATGATGTGCAACACTTGCAGGTGTTGTGTGGAGCAGCACACTGCCCCCCCTCCCCTGCAGTATCCATGCAATAGCGCCCCAAGGGCAAGTCAATTACATGTCTTGGTTGATCCAGTGCAACGCCCACTAAAGTTGACCACTGGAGCCATTCCATTGGCCCCCGGCGGTTCACTGAGCCCAGCGCTGAGACGCAGTCTCACTACGGTTTGTTCTCGTGCAAGACGGACCTGGGGTAGAAACCGCCGGAAACCAGACGCAATGAGCAGATCAAAAGCAATATTTAATACCAATTAGGTCAGCCGGTTGCTTAGAACCAAGGATCCCATTTCTCATATGAATCCTACATTTCAGTCGAATATACCTGCATCGAAACTCCCTGTGTCTACCTTGCCTTACCTTACTTATGCACCGTGCCTTTGCCGAACGGACTGCTCTGAGGCGAGATGTGCAATTACGGTTTCGCCATGCCTAGGGCACGGCAGGACAGCCAGATGCGTCTGGTCCCTGCGTCTTTAGGCCACCATCCCTGCTATCCCTGACGTCGTGCCTGGGAGTTAGCGGCCTTCGGCGGGCACTGGCCACCAGAGGCGCTAGCCGTGGGCGGGACGACCGCTAGCGGCTGTCAGCCCCCGGACATCAGTCAGCTCCCCGTGTTGCCCTGGCAACGCTGCCCCTCTGTTGTCACTGGCTCAGCAAGTCTCGGTGTGACAGGCGGCGGCTCATCAATCTCGGTCGCCTACCGACCTTCGCGGGCTAAGGACCATCGCATGCATCCATCACACGTTCACAATTCCATTGTCTTGCTCTCGTCCATTCCTCTTTGACACTTTACGTCCTCTTCGGATTCTCGAGACTACCTACCTGCTCAGGCCTCAACACGACTGTCTTATTCGAGAACAAGTCGCCCTAGCCTCGCACTGCTACACCTACTGTTTTGGCCTTCTGTCCGTGATACATACCTCGCACGCGTCTGGTTCAACGTTTTGTTGTATGATATGAAAGTTTTTGGGGAGATATAGAGCGTCACTTCACATCCACTGATCGCGTTGACGCTCAGTCTTCAGCACCGCCTCTTCGATCCGCATCGACACTTTCGACCCGTCGCGGTCAACACAACATCATGGTGCCAGCACCACTACCGCTCCCAACGCAGTTTCCGTGCTGGTGCAGAGCGGTTTACTCATGGGGAGGAGAGGTTTGTTTTGTACGAGACTCAATTACATAGCACGGAAAGCTGACAAGCGGTGGTAGTCAAAACGCGATCTCGGATTCATCGAGGGCGACTTGATCGAGTGCCTCAACGCTGGTGATGGATCATGGTGGGTGGGCAAGCTGTATCGCGATCGAAGAACTGTCGGTTCCTTTCCCTCCAACTTCGTTGAAGTTCTTCCCCCGGATTTCCGGCCGACGACTAAGTCCGCGAGTCCGCTATCTGGGAATACGCCTCCCAGCCATGCGCCCACCAAGTCCAGGACGTTCCGGAAGCCTTTTGAGGCATACGCCAAGGCTCCCCATTACACCAGTGCAAAGCAACCCGAGGTTTTTCGAGAGGCACCGAAGGCACGAACTCGGCAAGACTCAACCGCCTCCCGAACTCGGCAAGATTCAACAGCCTCCCGAACTCGACAAGACTCGAGCGCCTCCTATGCCCACATTACGCATGAGATTGAGAGAGGACCGTCCCCAGCTCCACCACACAGTTACGGCTCCAGGGTTCCATCACCGGCTCCGTCTCATCATGGCTATGGCTCTCGAAACCCGTCTCCTGCTACTCATCATGAATACGGCGGCGCAAGAGGCCCATCTCCCGCACCACATCACAACTATGGATCAAGAGCTCCCTCACCCGCTCCACCTCATGGCTACGGCTCAAGAGCTCCTTCACCGGCACCCCCTCACAGCTATGGTGGCAGAGGTCCCTCGCCTGCACCTCACGCATATGGCGGCAGAGGTCCCTCGCCTGCTCCGCCCCATCCCTATGGTGGCAGAGGTCCCTCACCCTCTCCTTCGTTCCGCCCCCAAGACTTCCGCCGCAGCCAGGAACGGTCTGCCTCTCCTCCTCCACCAGCACCGCCACCCCACCGACACGTTACTAGGACAGGATCTAATGACTTGCGCGGATCAATGGATCTCGTCCGCGGATCGATGGATCTTGTCCGCCAGGGCTCAAACGCATCATACCGGTTCGATGTTTCAAGACAAAATTCTCACAACTCATATAGACCTCCCGCACTTCCAGGCCCTCCGGTAAGACATGATTCAAGAGCATCGTTTGATGACAGAAACTATATCCCATATACTCCTGGCGCGGTGTCTCCTGTGCCGCCATCCCCAGCAGGAGGAATGACACCTTCACCATTAAGAGCGGCAATGGACGGTGTCATGGAACAGTTGGGTCAGTTGGGAAGTCTAAGTGGCTCTCGAGATGCCGCATCTCCAGAACCACGACTTGACCCTTGGTCTCCCGAATGTTTCGATATGGTATCTCGAGGATCCCAGCGCAAGAACAAAGAACGATCAAGACCGAGAACCTCTTTGGGAATAACACAACCAGACGAAGGTTACGAGACGTGGAGTGGCGAGTCCTCTCAAGAGGTGTCATATCAAAGTGGCTCCCGTGGTGATGACAAGTTGAGCAGCTATGTCGACCGGATGGAGAAGCGCTTCCAAAAATTGCATCACAATAGCCAAAGACTGGACAACGATAACCCTCCATCTCCACCCCCTAAGAACTCGCCATTCGAACGTCCCAAGTCGTCGATGGGAGGGTCTGTTACATCAGAACGGAAATTGCGATCCCGAAAGTCGGCGTACGAAATCGGCCGTGGAATTGCAAGGACGTACACGACTAAGACGAATGCCACCAACTCATCGTCCGGGAACCAGAGTAACAGTAGTTCGTCCACGCAGAGCAGCGGCCGGACATTGTGGAGTGGTACCTCGGCTGGTGCTTTCAGTTCAACCAGCGCCGGCAGCCTCGCTAGGACGGGGAAACGCGCTCAGAGTGCTCTCGGTACGCGAGATACGGACTTGGACAGGCCAGAAACTCCGTTCACGGGCGTCACGTATCACAGCAGCCATGCTAGCAATGCCACCGCTGCTCGACCCCAGACTCAAGTTGGATTTCATGATGAAGGGCTGGGAGGATTGGTGCAACTGGGTGGATTAGTGCAACCAAAGCCTGCGAAGAGGAACATCTTCCGGAAGATTTTGGACACCGCCAAGACTGGCGTCGCCAGTACTCGTGGTGGTCTCGTATCTGGCGCTCTTGTTAGCTCCGAGTCATCAAGTAGGTCACCATTTGCTCGATCGTTACCGCCCGGCGCTTCACCCCTGGGTGGACTGGTCAATCCAAACTACGGACGAGACACAGCAGTCGAAATGGGCCTCAGTGGGGGCATGGACTGGGTCCAGGTTCGTCGCGATATCAACCGGTCCAACTCTATCAGCAAAAACGAGCAGATTGAGCGTCGTGAACGCTGCCAAATGATGGACCATCCTGCGCTCAACCCAGTCGACGAGCTTTATGAAGCCGTCGAGGGAGATGAGGGCGCAGACGGAGAACCAGTGGAAGAGCCCATCAACTACCAGGCCATCAACCTTGCCCAAGTTGACAAGAATTCACGATTTGTCAACGGCCTTCCCAGTACGACTTCCGCGGCTACTCTAGCTTCGACATACGTATGCCGCCCATTCAGGAGCGATGTGCAACGCCTACGAGCTATCTTCACTTGGGTGTCGGAAAAGATTTGCTGGGAGGAAGACTTTGAGGGCGAAATTGATACACGACGTGTCATTTCTTCCAAGCGAGGTTGTGCTGAGGAATACGCTGTGCTGGTAATGGAGATGTGTTCCGCGGTTGGGATACATTGCGAGATTGTGAGAGGTTATCTCAAATCCCCTGGTGAGCTTCCTGAGATCAACATCATGCCCCGGCCCAACCATTGGTGGAATGCGGTCGTGGTCGACAACGAATGGCGCATGATGGACTGCTGTGTTGCCAGTCCGTCGTACCCTCGTCGTGGGCTGTACTCGAACACAGCTACCACGACAGCGGACCCATGGTGGTTTCTTACGCGACCCCTCCAAATATGTTGGACACATATTCCTGAGCATCATAGCCAGCAGCATATCGTGCCTCCAGTGGCACACGAGACACTGCTCAACCTACCATGCACCTCTGCACCATTTTTCTGCAACGGATTCGAGATGGTGGACTACAATACGTCGCTGAACCGAATAGAGGATCTGGAAATGGTCCACATCAAGTTCAATGTACCGGCAGAGGTGGAGGTCGCAGCCGAAGTTGAGGTGCGAGGGTACTCGCGAGATGCAGATGGCGACTTTTTTGAGAGCGGAGAAGTGGTCAAGAAGCGAGCTCTTGCCCAAGCCGAATGGTTCAACGGCATCAAACGGTACACTGTCAAGGCTCTCCTCCCCGGAGATGAAGGCCAGGGAACTTTAAAGATCTATGCGGGCCAGCGGGGATTGATGCACAGCATCAAAGACATTCCCCATCCGTTGGCCTTCTCACTGCCAATCGTCCACACGGGTGAGAATCCACCATACGAATTCGTGACGAGACACCCTACTCCACACGCGCAGCGGCACGACATTTATGTTGTTCAGCCTCAGTGTCAAAGACTGGCGCTTAACAACACGTTCGTCTTCGGTATCAGACAACATCCCAGTTCCTTATCAAATGGGTCTCAGTCAAACCTCACGCCGTCTTCAAACCCTGGCGGCACAAGCCCTATCCCCTTTAACCGGCCGGGGTCTGCTATGAGCATAAACGCGTCCAGTGTGAGCGGCTCTCAGCCCAGCTCTGCTAGTGGCACAGTGGCGGGTAGAAAGCCTGCGAAGCTCGCGATTCAAACGCCAGGCGGCAAAATTCTCCGTCTTATGAGAAAGGAGGACCGCAAGGGCGTCAACAGAGGCTTGTCAATTGGCGACGATGCAAGTGATGGAGGTACGTGGGAGACTATCATCAAGTGTTCGGAGAAGGGTGTGTGGAGAGGTCTCGTACTGGCAGACCGAACGGCGCGCTGGTGCGTATTCGCAGAATGGGTGTGCGTGGGTTGATGATGCGACTGCTGTTGTGACATTTGAGACATCTTCAAGGGGGATGAGAGAGTGGGCAGTGGGAAGGCTGGAGTTTTAGTTTTGCTTTCTTAATACCCGAATTGGGGGATCTTGCATGCCCTGGCGCTAGGGATTTGAATTTCTTCTGAGAGTTACTAGACGAGCATGGCCATTGGTTTTGTTTCTGGACATGATGTGGAAAAGGAATAGTGCTGTACAAAGCTTGTGTATAGATGTAACAGTACCAATGGCATGAGCATTGACCATATCTTCAAAGCAAAGCAGGGCTATAGAGTGATCCATGGTACAGTTTCCTGTGACGGTGGACCTTGTAATCAGTATGTCATTGATCTCACAGATGGAGCTTGAAGCTCTAGATGAGGTTTGATATGTGGAGAGGTTAATGCAAGTCGTGTGAGGCGGCCTGGGAGGCGCTAATGGCGTTAGACGCCACCAATCCAGCCAATCACGTGGCTCCGCGACACGACCATCGGATCCTGGTCACATCGTGTCTCCGACCTTCATCCTACACGCGGCGAACCAAAAAGCAACGACCCTAGATGTCGTCGTCGACGCCTTCACAGCCTAAGCGGAACCGGACGAGCACAATCGACGCCGAACCAATTCGAGCCCGAAGCACAAAGGGCAGACGCTGCGCATCCCCGTTGGAAAAGCCATGAAGCGGCACCGCGCCAGCCTGCGCCCCGCGACGACAACCAAGTTCTCATGTGGATGGTGAAGTAAGCGTCAGGTTCAGGGTGAGCTTGAAGGCCATGAGCTATCGCGGCCCGCAGGCCTTCCACGGCCAGGGCCAGCAGGGCCAGCAGCCGCCGATGCCGTCGCCGGCGGGAATCAACTCGTCGCCGACGTACATGGCGAGCAATGGCGCCAACGGCACCGTAGGGGGAACGGCAGGACGAGGGTTCCAGCAGGCGTACGGGAACCCTCAACAGCAGTATTATCCGGTCCAAGGGCAACAGCAGCAGCAGCAGCAGCAACAACAATACATATCTCAGCTCCAACAACAGCAGATGGCGCAGTTTGGCGGCATGGCGTTCCAGGGTTTCGATGCTGGTGGGCAGTCCTTCGCAGGAGGTGGACATCCCCAAATGCACCAGCAGGCTGCGGCGTCGCAATACGTGTCTCCAGCAAATCTGTGGCAGCAGCAACAGCAGCAGCAAGCGCAACAACAGCCATCGCCTCGGCAGCAGATGGTGTACCAGCAGCATTTCCAGCACCAACAGCACACACCTCAAATGTACCCGAGCCACGTCGCGTCGCCACAACAGACACAGCAAAGGACACAGCATATGCCTTCGCCGCAGCCCAGACCGCCATCATTGCCGCAGCAGCAGGGGTATCAACTTCCGTCGCAGCAGCAACAGCAACAGCAGCATCAACAGTTCCAGCAGCCAGTGTCCAATCACCAGCACCATCAACAACATCAGCTACATCATCAGCCCCAACGAACGCCAGTGCAGCAAGCGAGTCAGCGACTTGCCCAACAACAAGGGCAGCAAACCATACAAAAGCCAGTCAACCACCAGCTGCCTCAGCAAACCGCTCAAAACGTGCCCATGGCGACTCAGCCGACGCAGCAACCCGTATACAAACCCGACCCAGAACCCGTACCCGAGCCAGTTCCCGAACCCATTCCCGTACCCGTCCACGTCCCTGAGCCGGTGCAACAGCTGCCACCACAACAACCTATCCAACACTACGTAAATTTACAAGACATACAACAGCTGCCCCCACCTCCACCAACAGCAGTGAACCTATCCCCGAGCACCCTAATAGAGCCCCCAGTGCTTGATTCCATTCAGGTCCTTCCGCCACAGCTAGATTCTATCACTGTCAAACCCGCGGACATCATGCTTAGCAAGGCGCCACCACCACAGAAGGCCGGGGCGGTTACCCCCCATGTGAAACCGAGCCCTCACTCCTCAGTCACCAACTCCCCAGCCCTCACAGCGAGATCACCCAGCATTACCAAAAAGTCGCCCGCCATCCCCCCGAAGCCGCGACCAGTCGACACCGTTCAGATGATGGTGGCGGTGGCGGAGGAGTGCTTTGACAAGGCGCGAGCTTCAGTGCACGACGTAGCGATGCATTTGGAGCCTGCTCGCGTGGACGAGTACCAAAACTTAATCACGACGGGGTTGGCGTGCTTAGAGGCGTCTCTTCAGGGCAGCCGACTCTCTCCACGCCAGGAGGCCAGAATGCGGCTGAGATATGCCGCCGTACTTCTTGAGGAAACGGAGAACTTGATGGAAGCTGAGACGGCGCTAGCCAAGGGAATCACGCTTTGTGATAAGGTGTGTGCGTCCGATAGAGGTAGTTTATAGCCAGCTAACCAGGAGATGCAGCACCGCCTGTTCGATCTCAAGTATTGCATGCAGTACATCATGCTGAAAGTCTTGTTTCAGCGAAGCCACAAGGCTGCCTTGAACGCTGTTGACCGTCACATTTCGGACTGTGAAGCGTAAGTTTCTCCTCTGGCTTTGTCGCGTCTCACACTGACTCACCTCTTTCTCAGCTTCAAGCATGTCCACTGGGTCTATGCGTTCAAGCTTCTCAAAGCCACCTTCTACATGGAAGTCGGACAAACGGCGGACGCCAGCGCCCTAGAGAACATTCGCTCCATCCAAGTCATCGCCAATACACGCGGCGACAACGCAATTAGCGCCTTTGCCTCGATTCTCGAGGGCCTTGCTCTTCTCAAAGCCTCCAAAGATGGTGGCAACATTGAAAAGGTCCAAACCTGCATCGCCCACGCTGCCAAGTTCCAGTTCGATCCGTCCGTCCACATCATCCAGCTCGACATGCTCACTCTCCTCCTCGACCTGAGCTCTAGCATCAATCAGCAGAGCCCAGACGTGACTTCCCAGAAGCTAAAGTCACTGCAAAAGAGGCTTGATGAGTGCGGCGACTGGCACAATGTCAAGGCAGATTTCCTCGTCCCGATCAAAAAGCAACCGTCGACAGCGCAGACAATTAGCGCCGATACGGCAGCCATTATCCGGGGAGGAGACAGTAATATGTCATCCGACTTCCTAGTCCTATCGTTCATGACGAAAATGGAACTGACGTCGCTTGTGTAAGCTTTACCCCGGTGCTCTTGTTTCACTACATCTTCTAACTTGTCTCCAGGTTCACCTTCAGTGGTTTAACGAATTTACACAGATTATCCACCCAGACTACCAAGTCGGCCGGGCTTTGGCTGGAAGGACTCAAAATTCTCGATACCTGTGAGTGCATCCTCCTTCAATACAATTAGGGGTGGCTACTAACGTATCAGGGGATGCCACAACCGCTGGGATCCGATATGGCCCGTCGACCTCGCTACAAGAGGCGATCAGACAACGCGAGTGGCGAATTGAGGCCCAGGCTTATCTCAACATACTACTAGGGCTGCTCGCGGCCAGTCACTGCCAATGGGACACGGTCAGACAATTCATGGCGAAACTGGAAACTCTCATTACACCATCTACGCAGAGCATCCTACGATTGCTCTCCATCTATCTATCCGGTGTATGCTACCAAGGCACAGGAGACCTCCAGAGCGCTATGGCTGTGTTCCGAAACCCGTTGTTCAACATCTCGCAACGTGGTACGGGCATCAAGGCCGCGCACCGAGAGATGGCCCTACTAGCGGGCCTAAACCGACTTTGGATTATGCAGGACCCTTCTCAGCGCGACGACACGGAGACTCTTGAGCTGATCGAGGAGCTTCAACCCCTGTGCATCGCACACCCTAATCTTGACTTGCGCACAGTTTGGCATAACGTGATGGCTGCCCTCGTCACCGAGCCTCCGCAACAACTGAACCAACGAAAGCAGCACATCCAAGCTGCTATGGGTGGATCCAGGGTCACGAACAATATCCTAGGCGCTGCTGTGACGCTGGCTATTATGAGAAGCCGGCTGTTCGAGAACGTCGTTGGCGAACAGGCCTTGAAGAGCGCGTTGGCAGCCGCCAAGCAGGCGCATCGCAGCGGCAACGTGCTGTGGCAGAGCGTCGCAGACGGTATGCTGGCGCAGTCGTACGAGGTGCAAGGCCAACACGAGGAGGCGGCTCGGGAGTGGAACAAGGCGACAAAGGAGGCGAAGGAAGCATTTTACGGGCGTTGCTAAGAAGAGGCGCTATTGCGGACTTGGCGTTGAGGCATGGTCTTTTGCCACAAGAAAAAGGAACTTTTTTGATGATTGTATACCAGAGACTTGGGATATATGTGGGCTGTAAGATACCTGACCGCATCATTTGAGTGGTCTCATCTTTGTTGGGTGTGAATAATTAGATACGCGATGCGAGATCGCTTGGTTTGGCCCCGTCAATAGGCCTAGTTAATTTACCTGGCTGACTCTGCTTGATTCGAGTTTGGTGAGCCCTAGTGAGCCTGAGATTGTCCTGGCCCCTAATAAGCCGATATGGCGATGATGTTGATATTCTTGTTGATGTTGAGGTGGATGTCTGAGAGGATTTGAGGATGTATGGGAGTCATGGGAGTCATGGCTCACCGGCGAGGGAACCCAGGGGGAGGCTGGAAACCAGGAGGAGGCATGAAGCCAGGAGGCGCGGGAGGAGTGCCAGAAACTCCCGGAGCAGAGAATCCAGGCGGGGGGGCAGCTGGAAACCCCTGGGGCGGTGCAGTTCCGTTCGGCGGTCGGAAGCTTCCCGGGTGGAAGTCGGCCGGGTTGGTGTATCCGGCCTGGGCCTGGGGGGGTCTCGCTGGCAGACCGGAGGGCGCGGGGGGGAGAGGAGCAGAGCCTCGGCTATGGACCCCATGGGGTGGCGCTCCGTGTGCCGGTGCTCCGGCGTTGTACGAGGGTGGTCCGCGAGAGGGAGGCGCGAAGCCCGGGGGCATGCCCTGCTGGGGCGCGCCCATGGGAGGCATCCCCATGGCGGACGGGTCGAAGCCGGCCGGGGCGGGCGGCGCGGCGGAGGGCGGAGGCTGGAGGAAAGCCTGGGGTACGGGCTGGGCTTCGGGGGCGATGTTGCGCTTCTTGGCCTGCGAGGCCAGCTCTCGCTCGGCCTCGTCGCCGTGACGCTCGCCGCGGCCGTCCTTCTTGAAGGCGTACTGCACCGACACCTCCTTGCTCAGGATGTACTGGCCGTGCAGGTTGTTGATGGCCGCGTCACTGCTCTCGAAGTCGCCGTAGCTGACGAAGCCGAAGCCCTTGCTGGCGCCGCTCTCCTCGCGGGCGACCTTAGGCAGGCTCAGCAGGGGGCCGAAGCGGCTGAAGGTGTCATAGAGGATCTTCTCGTCGACCATGGCGTCGAGGTTGCCGATGAAGAGCTCGGCGCCCACCTCGGCGGCCTTCTGCTTGTCGGCGCTGGCCTTGTTGACGCGCAGCGACTTGCCGTACAGCTTGACGCCGTTCATGACATTGGCCGCGTACTCAGCGTCGGTCGGCGTGCGGAACTCGACGAAGCCGAAGCCCTGGTGCGTCTGCGTGACGCGGTCGCGCGGCATGTGGATGTTGTGGATGGGGCCCATTTGCAGCATGATCTCGTACACCATAGCCGATGTCGCGCGCTCGTCGATGTTTCCGATATAGACGGTCGCCTCCTTGTCCTGTTCCCTGGGGGGAAGAGTGTTAGCTGGTTCGGAATATGTTTGGCGCTCTGGCAGCAGCATCATGATAGCAGCCACGATGAACCGAGACGGGGATCGAGACTCACCAATGCCTATTTTGCGCCATCTTGCCGGTCCGTAAGAGGAAGCACACGCCTCCAAAATGAATTCCTTTCCAAAGTCAGAACCGAAAAACAAGCGTCGCCGTGTCAATCCGCAAGCCGTCGTCAAAAGGGCTGAGAAATCGCAGGCGAAGCTGTTCCGTGATGCTTGAACCTGAACCTGGAACAACCTGGAGCTCTCCCCAGAAATTTCGGCTGGTGGTTGGTCTAGATAGGCCCATGAGATGAGGTCGCGGGTCAATTTTGCCGGGGTTGATCCGGTTCGTCGTGCGCGCCCGCCGGAGGCTCAACTTTTTCCTTGGTCCGATCCGGGGAAGATCGAAGGCCGAAATTTTTGGAGACGTTTTTGCGAGCCCATTTCATTGTTGGGATTCTCCATCAGCATCCTCACGATCATCAACGCCGCCTCCAGGACTTTGCCGTGTTTCGGATATTCGCAATTTCTCTCCGCCCACAGCCAACATGTTCGCCCTTTCCGAGGAGTCCAAGGTGCGCGCATTCTTCACTGTGGAACCCGCCCCGAGAATCGCATAGTTGGAGGTATTAACCGCTAGACTGTAGGAGCGCATCTCCAAGCTCATCGACGTCTCTCGTGTCGCTATTCACTAGTATGTCTTGAAGCTCTCTCACGTTTCCCTTTC
This sequence comes from Dactylonectria alcacerensis, assembly GCA_029931735.1. NCBI lineage: Eukaryota > Fungi > Ascomycota > Sordariomycetes > Hypocreales > Nectriaceae > Dactylonectria > Dactylonectria alcacerensis. The sequence continues at coordinate 2,968,850 of JAPMUZ010000004.1, forward strand.
GCCGTCACTGATTGCTAACTTGTTCCCCAGTGGCTATCTTCCCCTGATCCTCTACCTCGGTACGAAACGCATTCAAATATCAACGACATCTCATTGGACTCCCAGGACTAATTCGATACCAGGCTACACCCGCAGCGAGCCCCGACCTTCAGTCATCCGGTATGTCTCTCTTGTCCGTTGCGTGGCAGCGCATGGCCAGGCCTCCTCGTGTGCGAAGCTACTAACACTCGCGCGTGCAGCCTCCTCTCCCCCCTCTCCTAAATGCGAGAGATCGACAATGCGACAGACCATCTAGTGTAAATTATCTTGAAGGAAGACGTGGGGAGGGACAACTCCACCAGCATTCATGGCGTTGGGATATATGATAATGGATGGCCGAGATCCGACGTATGCTTAGGAGAGGTTGGCTGGACGGGAACGAAACACTGTATCATCACGCAAAACAAGACCAGAAATGCACGTCAAAAAATGACAAAAAAGCCACTCTTGATTCTCCATATTTTGCTCGACTCCAAACAAATGATTCCCTCAGGCTCTGCTACGTGGAGTTGTCCCGGCCAGCTTCGGCAGATATGTCCGTGTGACGTCGGTGCCCGGAAGCTTGGTGCTAGCCTGACGACGGGGCAAGAGCTCCGATAAAAATCGAGATGGTCGGCTTCGTCAACCACAAGCCGAGTCGCCGTCTCCACGATTTCTCTCCTCTTTCTCTCCGTCCCTCACTCACTTTCTCACTATATTCTCACTGCACTCTCTTCGCACAATGTGACTGAAGCTATAACCCCATTCTGTACTTTATGCCCGACCTCAACCATGCGGGTCTCTCCCCCGCCGTCATCGAGTCCCTCGCCGGCCTCAGCGCCGGCACCGTCGCAACATTAGTCGTGCACCCACTGGACATTGTCAAGACTCGCATGCAAAGTGTGTGAAATTCTCGTCTCCCGCGATTCTTCTCCCAGTTTCAAGATACAAGGCTAACTCATGAAACCCGTTTAGTCTACCGCAGCTCGATGCCCTCGGCGGTGCGTCCGACGACCATCTCGCTGCTGCGGTCTCTGACGGCCAACCCAAAGCCGCTCGCATCGCTATATCGCGGCCTAACGCCCAATCTCGTCGGAAACGCGTCTAGCTGGGCGTCCTTCTTCTTCTTCAAGTCGCGCTTCGAGCGCGCTCTCGCCGCGTATCAGGGCCGCCCGCGTCCATCAGCCGGCGACTACTTCGCGGCAAGCGCCCTCTCCGGCGCCGCGACGACGGCGCTGACCAACCCAGTCTGGGTTCTCAAAACGCGGATGGTGTCATCGGACCTCGGCGCGGCCGGCGCTTACCCGTCAATGCTGGCCGGCGCGCGCGCCATCATGGCCTCCGAGGGCCCGCGCGGCTTCTACCGCGGCCTCGGCGTCTCGCTCATCGGCGTCTCGCACGGCGCCGTGCAGTTCGCCGTGTACGAGCCGGCCAAGCGCTGGTACTTCGCTCGCCGCCTGCGCCTACACGGCATCGACGAGACGGCGCCCATGGTCCCCGAGGCCACCGTCGCCTTGTCCAGCGCCGCCAAGCTGGTCGCCGGTGCCGTCACGTATCCGTACCAGGTGCTACGCAGCCGACTGCAAAACTACGAGGCCGAGGCCAGGTTCGGACGCGGATTCCGCGGCGTCGTGACAAGGATCTGGGTCGAGGAGGGCATAACGGGCTTCTATCGCGGCTTGGTTCCCGGGGTGGTGAGGGTCATGCCCGCCACCTGGGTCACGTTTTTGGTCTATGAGAACGTCAAGTATTATCTACCCAGGTGGATAGCTTAGGAGAACTGGGTCGAAGACACAATCCATGCTTCATCGACTACTCATCGAGTTCGCGGTCGGGTTAGTCAGTGCAATAGTGTAGACAAGCAGAACAGGACAGCAGATGAGCCTAAACCAGTCTGAGTCGATGAAGCAATCTAATTTCTCTTCGGCGCCTATGGGAGCAATCAGATGTCCATGAGTAGTTGCCATATCCCCACAGTGTTTTTGTTACCGCCAAACCCACTTGCTGTACCCGCAAAGGACAAGTCCACGTCTCCCTAAAACTTGTCTGGCTCAATGACTCTCCAAGTCTCTTATAAGACACGTTCTGGACCCTGCAATCATTCAGACTGGGTCACTCTCTCCATTTCCTCTCGCTCTCTCTCCTCTCGCCCCTTCCTCTCTCTCTCTCTCTTTCTCCTCCTGCAGACCTTGCAGTTCTCTTCGCCGACATACTCAGTCTCGTTCTTGTAGGTCTGCTCGCACGTCTCACCTCTCCGGCTCGGAGGGCACACGTCAGTCTCCATGACCTCGCCGGTTCGCCTCTGGCATACTGTGCAGTCTAGCCGTGTGAGAACTGTGTGGCACATTTTCCTTCACGTTGTAGTTCGAATTGTGTGTTGTTCTTGGGTAGAATATTGTAGGGAGTGTCCGAGGAGTGGGTTAGGGCTTTAGTTGCCGTTTGAGAAAACAGGGAGAGGACTTCAAGGGCTTATATGGCTGTTAGTCCAGAGTGATTCTGTTCAAGTGTGCGGTGATATGACAGCTTGAGTGACACTGTGTCACAAGTCGAGTACTTGGTAAGCTTGTGGTAGTAGAGGAAAGAAGTTCAACTTGCTCTGCCAGGATGAGGTTCTAAGTACCAGAGATGCCTCACCGGATTCACAACAGTTAGTAATTGTTGATTCATTTCGCATGGTAATAATGGAAATGCAGGGGAGGCAACCGGACAATGAAGTTCCGCATCTCGTCGAGCCATTCACGCGGTCTGTCCTTAGTTTCGAGTAATTCTATTGGCACAGCCTGAATCACGTAGCCTCACTTATTCTCAAATCTCAAATGGTTACTAGTGCATAGCAATAGGCTACCAGCCTGACTACAACATAATTGGTTAAGGAAAGCACCCCCTAATCTCTGCCTTGGATATTGTGCCCTCTGCCACAACGCTTGCCACAGCAGCATTGACGACGTCATGAGTGCTTAATCTGCATTGGTTTCTTCACAGCCGAACGATCTGTTGTACTCATATGCTATTCATATTATTGTTCGGACGTTCTTTGAGAGAATTGACGGTCTAGGGGGGGGGGGACTGTGTGATGTTGCATAATCAGTTCTGTGCGAATGGCGACACTCTCGAGTCCTACCTAGCCCAAGAGATCGGCGCGAAAGCGAGATGCACCCCAAATTCAGTTTGAGGTGTGATTGGGCTCTTCTGTGCTAGCTACCTTCATCATATGGTGCGCAGATATCTTGGGTACTACACCTTTTGTGCTACCACAACCTGGTTGCTTAGTCCTATCCATGCATGTTATAGGAACGTGATATATCTATGATGTGAAAAGAGGCTGGACCACGTTTTATTCTCCGTTTCATTCATTAATGAGAAGATACCTAGCTATTTAACTATCCACCAACAGTTCGTTCATCACTTGTCTCTCCCAAAGCTGCAAAACAAAACGCATATTCGCTGACGTCAAGGACTCTCCGCCCATACCACACCCGAACACCTCTTGATCCATCCACAATGCAACCCCTCGGAGATCACATCTGTTTTTTCTGCTTCCTTCTAATCCTCTTGGCTTCCCTGCTACATCTACCGCAATCTTCCTCTGGGACATAGAAGGCAACCTTGATTTCCTCCAAAACACACGAGTCGTCGACAAAGCCGGTCACCGTGTTGAGCACAGGCTGACACGTGTCAACCTTGGTCTCGACGTTCAATAGGGCGTCGCACCTCTTGCAACACGTCTTTTTGATGCTCTCGGTACACATTTGGAAGCGTATGGCTAACTGTTGGTTGGTGGTGGATGTGGCACGTGAGCGCGCTTGGGTGTTGGTTGGTGGTTGTTTGGACTGATGTGATGACGTCGTGTCGAGAAGAGCAGAGGGGTATGAGTCGGCCATGTGTACTTGTCGGTCACGATTGATTCAGATGCAGCTTCTGTCAGCGATTGATTTATTCATTGCTCAGAGTTGGTGGATGATGAACAGGTGGTATCTACTGTCCACCTACATTACAATGCGACTCAGCCTCATGTAAGGTTCATGTGAAGGGAGGGATGGACGGCTTTGATCAGATTCACTAGCATCACTCCACAACAATTCAGCCCAGGCAGCAAAGGCGCAAATTATGGACTACGCAGAAACATGTAATTACCACATCTTCCACCTTGATGCAAGGCAAACAACGTGGTAATGACGGAGATGATCAGGTTGTGACCTAACGACGCCGACTACCCTATACCGACGCAGCCCAACGCCAGTAGCACAAAACAAGGAACACGAGGGATGAAAGATCGATATAAGTCAACCATTTGTAGCCATTGGGTCGTATAAATGAACCTGAATCACCAAAATGTCACACTGACTCGATTGGCGATATAATTTAGCAATGAACTTAAAAAAAGAGGTGAAGGTTCGCGATTGTGTTCGTGAAACACCATCGCGAGTGACAACTAACGCAGGCGCAAGAGACAACCACGGGACATGTTACGGTAAACCCAAGTGGTTAGGCAGTCGGCAGCACGTTTCCCCAGCAGTAAATCAACTCTACCCGCAGAGAAAACACCCTACCCTACATCAGTCGTTGTCCATTGTCCCATTTCCCCCAAGTCCGCACTTGCCTCGCAGGATCTACCGGACCACCACCATCAAGGTCCCAATCCATTGATGCGTGAGAAGCCGACTCGGAACAGCAGCCAAGATCAATTGACTGATTGTTAATCCATTAACAATGCCTACGAAACCCGTGGAAAGCCGGTCGGCCGGATCTCAATTGCTTTCCCCCAGAACGAAAAACAACCGGGTAATCACACCACAGATGGAACCACACTGATCTGTTCCGGTCTCGCCCGTCTATGGCCATCCCCGTCCAACACCCGGATTTGAGATTTCTCTTCAAGCCTCAAGCCCCAAGGAGTAAAGCTCAAGTCAAAGGCGAAGGCGCAGGCGCAGGTACAGGCTCTGTCACAAGCACGAGAACCCTCCACATCACAATCACAACCAAATAGGCCAATACTTGGAGCCATGGGTAGGCATTCCGCACTGCACCCTCCCCGTCCCCGTCCCCGGGAACCAGGTACTCCAGGAAGCACCAGGACAAGGACTCTCTAGTCTGTTGTTTGAGCCCGGGACAGAATAAGGCCACGAAAATGCCATCCTGGCCCTGCCTGTCACCCGGGGTAAAACAACGCGCCACTTGACGTCCTCAACGACAAAATCCCAGGAGGCTGGTTCTCGACGGACCTTTTCTTCAACCCTTCACCAGCCGCGCGCGCGGTGCAGGGTCCAGCCAGGTGCAGCTCAGCGCACACACCGACCTGAGGCCCCTTCTCGCCCTCCTCAACGCTTCCCGCCCCCAGGCCTAGACGAGAATCAGTCCATTCCCGCCTTTGACAGCTGCTGCAAGAGAAGTACTTCGTATGAGGAGTGTGAGGAGTGATGGAGAAGAACGGCAACAAACAGGGACCGCCCTCGGCGCGTGAACTCGGCACCCGTTGCTGAAAAAAAATCGGAACAAAGGCCCTTGCAAAACTAGATGGTAGTATCTCACACAATCTCTCACAATCCAAGAACCCCTTCTTGCTGCTACCCTGTACGTACTTCGTACTTGTTGGTCTTTGGCCGACCTTCTCGCAGCCCGCCGAACTGGGTCCTTAGTTGCCCACATATCCAGCCGCAGAGAGGCGATCTCCGAGGACGCAGCGGCAATGGCTACGGCAAGGCTGTCAGAGAGTAGCAGTTCGCTCTGCCCCATGTTGCAAAGCCCCCCTCCAACCATCCCAATCCTTCATTGAGGCATCATCGGGTCCTGCGGGTGCGCGGCAAGAACTCTCTGTGCCGCATCGGTTCGGGCCCGACCCGTGGGGGATCCAACGCAATGCATCTCATGTGCGTGGACCGACGAGGCGTCGACTTCGACTCCTGCTCTAGAACCTAGAACAGACGCAGAGCTCCAGGGGCAATTCTGAAAACTGACAGGAGTGAGGAAACACGTCTGCGCCGCGTGCCTCTGAGATGCATGTACATGATGAATGTGATTGAATCCTCCAGCCTCGAGCTGAAAGAGTTCTCCACCATGCCTGAATTTCCTGTCGAATCCTTTCAAGGGACCCAAGGGACCCAGGGGATTCAAGGGAACGTAGTCCCACAGTCAATCGCCGAAGGGCTTCGTAGTTTAGGCGAACGAAGTATCAATAGAGAGGAGTACCAAGTACGTACATTGGATGTGGGAGAGGAACCCAGAAACCGTCTGGGGTGGTCGTGGTTAGTCGTCGTCGTGAGAAGAGGGGCCGGCAGCGTCCCGATCGATCACAGGGCGTATTCCGCGCACTAGAAAACACAATGATCAAGGAAGGGGAAACTTGAGAAGCTTGGGAACCAACAGCATGCCTGGATCAGAAGCGCTCGATGCATCGCTCTCTCTAAAGATACCCAATCGCTCAAAAAAGAAAATAGAAACGGGCATGGAGTCGTCTCCGGTCCCGAAAACAGTCTGCACCCTGGCGGCCGCGTGCCGTGGTCGGAAGAACAAGCCTGAATGAGGCACTGCCACCGGCGCCCCCTCAAAGGGCAGAGCTTGCGAATGGATTGACGGGACGAGCCGACGCTGATGCACCAGGGTTTTGCACCTTTTGGACTCCCCGGACCTGGAAATCCCATCAACTGGGACGCGCTCCGCCTACCCTGCCTGCTCACCTGTTCTCTCGTTCGCTTGCCCTGGTCTAACTAGCAGGAGAACTTGGGCCTGGGGTTTGCGGACGTGCCCCCCCCTCCCCCCTCCCCCCTCCCCCTCGCGATCGGGGAGGAGACAGGAGAGCAAAGTGGACTTGCTAAGGTACGAGCCTGAAACCTTGAACAGGAAGGCGAGGAAACAAGTCATGGAGAGGAGAGGATGGAGAAGGGAGAGAAGTGTAGGGGATAGGATGCGTAGGGGAGGGGAGACCTGGTCGGGCAAGATCTCAAGAGCTCGAGATGCTTAAAGACAACCAGGGGTTTGGGGATCGGGAACGCAACGAGGTTGCAAGAGACAAGAGGGGACATGCACACTCTGGAGCTGAATCTTGACGCAGGGGAGATGTGACCAAGTCGATTCGCCCGACTGCTGGGTCGATCCTCAACGCGATGTCACCTCGACACCTGGCCCACCTGGCCCGATACCCTGGTTCGATGAACCCCACGACTCCCACCCACTACCTCATACATCATAGTCCCAGCATTCGCCAAACGTCACCAAAGGGAGAGCTGCAAGGCTTGAACTCATACGCACCGCCACCGCGCCACACCACACCCAGATAGATGGCAATCGGCGATACACTGCGTTAGTGGTGAGTGCGAAGAGTTGCATGAGCGAACCGAGGAGGCCCGCGACTCATAACTCGGGAGTTGGAGTGTTCGTGGCTGGCTGCTACTGTAGCATCCATAAGACGCCAGTCCGCACCGGGGAGGTCACCGACCCCTTGCGTCCAGTGAAGTCCGATCAACATCAGTGCGTGAACCTCCATCTCGCATACATGGATGGATGGGGGTTTGGGTCAGCAAATACTGCCGAAGAATTTCGGACACTCCTTTCAATGCGAGTCTCCTACAACGACGCCCTAGGCGCCGCACGAGGCTTTCGATGATCATATCTCACAAAATTAACAGCTGCAACTGCAACTGCAACTGGTGCTCCGGGGTCTGGACGAACCCGGTGATGCGGGGCTTTTGATTGGAGGGCAGATCGAGTATATACATACTCATTGCGACATGGCGTTCAAAATATGACTGAGAAGAGATGATGGAGACAACAGTCGATGGAGACAAGACGTCAAGGTATGAAGCGCGGCTGCACCTTGTGCAAGTGAGGTCAATCCAGGGTTGGTTTGACTGACCGGTTGTGTATTGCTTGAATCCTTGGTACTCGCATCACTTCACACAGGTTGGTTACCATGGCCCCAGGATCTTGGGCGCCCCTGCTGCTCCCAGACATATTCCCATAGGCTATCGCGGAGCTTGCAAGTTACGTTGGCTGTCGTGTCATCCCGGCCGTGGTGTTTACCCTGTAGAGGGGTGATGGTTATTACGGTGATGGCGACGGTCGATTGGGATGGTGGCACGCCCTGATTCCCTAGTTCTCGGTCTGTCATTTTTTCCCCTCCCGGTTGGACGTCAGGCTCTGGGAAATGGCATCACGATCGGCGGCGTTGCAAGTTAAGCAGCACGGCGGCGATGCAAAAGCCACAGACTGTGTCTTGGGACCGACGACGACCACTACTACATCCCGCCTGGTTGCATCCTGGTACGGGATGAAAATGTGAGAGATGACAGGACATGGGGTGTATGACCAGGTGCTGGGAACTACGACTGCTGAATCTCAGAGGAGGGTTGGATTGGGAGGGAGGTTCAGCACCAATGTGGCGGCATGGGTAGGGTGTATGGAACCCCACGGAGAGCAGAGAAGAGAGGAGATGTGAAAAGAAAAAAATGACAGAAATAATGAAAAGACGGGATGACCGTAAACGGAGAGCATGTACCCTTGACACATGATCCTTGGGCTGAGTCCCATCGAGCTGAGGTTGTGGCGGGATGGATGCACGATTTGGGCAAAGAGGGACGTGATCGGGGGGGGAGAGATGGCGTACTCCGCCCGGGAAGGACATCACCCGTAGATGCGACAGGACCATGTGGAGGTTGTCGTAGGGTACCTAGATTAAACGATAGGTATGGCAGGGCGTGGCATAGTGAGGCGTCGGCGAACGAGATGGGTGGACTTACGGGTAGATGAGGCAAGATGGAGCAAGATGTGGGAGGGAGGGTGTATCTTACGCATGCAACGCAAACAATCCCACCAGGGTGCAATACCACGAAGGTGCAATAGCGTGCACCCAACCTCAACCCGCGTTGAAGGGGGATAGGGGAACATTTGACTTATAGGGTGCTGATGATAATGACGGGGGGGGGAGGGCAAAGAGGGAAGTGAGATGTGACAAGCTAGAGTTGCGATATGGCGATGGGAATGGGCCAGATTCTGGTACGCGATGCGCGGGACGGCCTCCGGACGCTCGCTCCGGCGTCTGTGTGTCTGACGGAGCTGGTGTCCCGTATTGTCGAGTGCCGCATATGTCGTCCGGGTGTGAGTCTCGTACCTGAAATTTGTCATATCTCATATGCCAGGCCGCGACGTCCGACAGTCTTAGGTCGTTCGGGCTAGCAGCTATGTGAGGAGTAGTAGGGAGAACAGGAACCGCAGCCTGGCAGCAGTAATCCGCTGCGCTTAACTAAGAGCGCTAGAAGGTGCGTCTGCACGTGCGTGCGGCGTGTGTGGCATGCGCGTGTGTGGCGGCAGTCGCAGCCGTGTTGCGACTGCTGGGCTAAGGAGAGGTTCAAGGTCTGTGTGGCTACAGTAGCTTGGTACGCACAATCCATGGCTGTGGACCACGGTGTCGGGATAGTACTAGGGACATTTTTCTTTCTCTGGTGGCGGTAGCACGAATGCGTAGATGGATGACAGATGGTCCGAGATGTGGCAGCTAAACCATTGCTCTAGGTGCAGCAGTAGCAGACTTGGGAGGTAGGGGCTGGATAGGGCAGTCTGTGGCTCAGGCGCGGGGGCACAGGCGCCGTCTTGGCTCAGAGGGGCTGGGGGAACTGAACTCGCGCCCTCATAGGCCTGAACGAGTCACCGAAACTGTCTCTGCCCCATATCGATTCGCACGTCTTTGCGCTGGACCAGCCAATGCCCGTGGCGCGATGCATCAGTGCATCACCAGCTGTACGCTCGGACACTGCAGCCCGTCTATCTGGAGTCTGGACGAACGGGCTTGCTCTGGTGCCGTTTTGGCCATTCTTTTGTGCTTGGCCGACGTGATACGCATGAGGCAAGCCCGACTACTGCAGGCGCCCCCCGCGGTGGCGGTTCTGTCATTACGAGATTCGGGAAGAAAACCAAACTGACATGGGGGAAACGGGATGAAAAATCGAATTCTATTGGGGTGCGCGCCTGCTTCGGATACATTGGTCCAATCCGTTTCTGTCCCGCTATGCAGCAAATGCCGGCACCCTTGCCCAGCCGCGTCCACCTTGAGATGCGGGTGCATTTGCTGGGACACCATGCAAGCAGAGGCGTTCCGTTCCGTCCCCACGGACATGTCAACACAAGCCTTCTTGCAAACCTCTTCTCGTATGCAGTCTGCTGTGAAACCCCTTTTCAAATCCCGATGCGGACGACGTTGCATTGAAACGGCTTGAATACTAATAAACCGATTACCGCGCTGTCACCTGTTCAAGGCCGTCTAATGAATCTATTGCTACTCACTGATCCGCATGCACGTTGGAAACCAGCCATTGGCAGTTGCTGACGCCATTGCCATCCAGGCAAGACATTGACAGCCAGCCTGGCAACTAGTCCATCAGCCCGACGAAACTATTACTGGCCTGGAAATCCACCACCCTCATCCTATGGTTTCGTGAGCCCGTCAGCCTTCTTAATCGAGGTTAAAGGTGGCGGACATGTGTCACCTGTTGCCTCTACCATCTCTGCTCTGATGAGATAACTGGGCCGGCAGAATGACTTGATTGCTGCAATGGCGCACCCGTCTCACTTGACTCAGCGAGTAACAACGAGGATAGTATGGCATACGTGAACCGACCCCGCCAAGGCAGTTTTCTATCATGCTGGCATCATTCAGTGAGCTTGGAGGCATCATGGGTACCGCACTAGCAACTCAACCAACTTTGGCGGGTTGTTTTCTGCTGGCAGCCCACCCATTCCCGGGCTGCCTGTCAACCCACGCACAGAGGAATAGAGCCGTCTAGTTCCCGTGGTCCCGCTCTTCCCAGTGAAACGGCGCTGGCTTCTGAAAAATGAAATGAAATAAAAGCAACGTAAAAACTTCACTTAGCTAGGAATGGATAACTAGCAAAGAGCAGCCGGATAAGAAAAAAAAAACGGCTGGACCCCCAAAAAAGCAAAAGGGGCGGACAGCGGCGTCTCTGAAAATCCGCCCCAGAGTTAGCCGTGTGTCCGCCCGTCGTTGTCTTCCCGCCCGTGGTCGCGGCGCCGGTGAAACGGTGGCTCGGGGCGCAACGTTGGCTTCGGGAGAGTGAGAGAAGCCAGGATAATGGACGGCCGGGAACTACTACGTAGCATGGAATCGCTCCGATCTCTCATTGCTCATCCCAAGCGAGACAACAGACTAGACCAGGGGGGTTGCGATTGATAAAAGTGGGCGTTTCGACACAGCACGCCTCTTCAGCCATTTTTGCAGTATTTTGCGCGTCAAGCTGAACAGAAAAGAAACCCTTGCATCGCGGATGCGACCTGTTATCACCGGCGTGGGATCTCATCTCGAAAAAATCTCTGCGGCGGGCCGGTCTGTGGGGGGGCGCAACGGGGCGAGATCATGGGTTGCAACCCCCAAAAGGGCGCTTTGGGCGAAACGCCAGGGGGGCAGATCACCCAAAAGAGGATCAGACCCCATGGTACTTCGTAGATGGAGTTGCGCCTAAGGCAGGCAGTGTCATTTGGGAGGTATGGAGGGTAGGGAGGGTAGGGGGGAAGAGAGGGAAGCGAGCGAGCGAGGGTTTGATTTGCGGTGCATCGTTGGCCTGCGTGTGAGGTGGGAACCGCAAAAATGATAATTGATAGATCGATAATGACCGGGGGTGTGCAAGATGGATAGATTCGGGTTGAGACGACGTTGGCTAAGACAACAGGGCCCCAACGACGATGGTTGGGCTGGATTGACTTGGCTTGTCTTTGAACTTGTGGCTCCCAAGACGTGTCTTTAACAGCCCGAAAGACAAGACAACCTAAGACATTGTACTACATAGTACGTAGTAGATACGCACATGCAATCAATTGAATCGGGCATCATCGGTCCTCAGCGAGACAAAACGGAGGTTAGCTGCTATGCATGAGTAAGACACGCCTACGGAGCCATGCCGGGCCCAATGGCCGACTGCATCAATCAAAATCACGAGGCGTCGTGCAGCTAAACGGCCATTGCTGGATCGGTCATGCATGGGGACAAGCCGGCGAGGGGATTGCAGGATTGCATCACCACCCGACGATATCAGCCAACCAGGCGACCGACCTACCATCCAAGAAGCCGACGCACGCCCACACTGCCGGGCCTTCACTTAGCACTGACATCTGCCCCTCCATTCCTCATCCCGAGCCCCGCAAAAAGAGATCACACAGACGCTTTTCTTGATGCTGCAGAACTAAACAATTAACCCGCGCAACCACAACGCCAGCCTTGATGCTGCGCTGCAACGGCACCACCCACTCAGTACCTCCGACGCAAGATCAGTCCCCCCCTACTTACTCCCACCACCCGGAGACTTCCCTCCTTCTCTCCCCCTTGCCTCGATCCTGCGGTGTTCACCGTGATGATAGATGACGATGACAGGAACTAACTCGTCAATCGTTTCGGACGTAAGCGAGAGGGATGGAGAGGGAGGGGGGGAACATGTGAGACCAGCTAACGGTTGTTAACCCCCCATACTATTGTACGCACTACGTAGTAGTTGCTTGATTCCCCTCTGAGACTGCAAGGTACAGTGCGAGATAACAGCAAGTGTGGGTGTCGTCGAGTCTAGACGCTGATGCTCCGTCGTCCACAACCCTGTCGCAAATCCGCCCATCTGGTAATGGTGCCCCTCAAGGTTACATACGGTATCCTGACTAGGCAGACCTGGAGGCCGATCACAGCTTTCTGTTTGGGGTTAACGGTGAGGGGGGGGTTACTGGCGACGATGGGGGGAACATTACCAACAAGCTGGACTAACAGGGGCCACACACGGGGTCACAAAGAAAGCAAGGCGAGGCGAGGCGAGCGAAGCGATGCGACGTCCACGCGCAAGTTTCCCGGTAGTATTGCAAGCCACCGACATAGTTGCCGTGCTAATACTGTACGTGGGACATGGCGTAGCAGGGGAGACAAGGAGGAGGGAGAGATGCTGTGTAAGGCCGCCCATATTGCACAACTCAATCGCGCCTTATCTGATTCGATTCCCATTACCTCAAGCTTTTGTCCATGCAAATATGCGTCATCAATGCTGTTCTCTAACGTTCTCTGCACCCTCCCCCCCCTTTTAGATCATCGCGACTCCTTATCCACTATGCCATTCCGTGAGGTAAACATCCATCATTACGTAGCATACGCTAGACGTCCCTTGCATAATCCAGTATGTACAGCACTGTACTCAATAATTTCTACGCATACAGTCCGTAGCTACCGCGCATATGGGTATGGGTCACCCCCAATCGTAATCCTGGTCCCTCCACTCGAACCATAACCACACCTTCGGGAGCATTTGCATCAAACGCTGCTACACCCAACGATGCCACACAAAGATGCCACACAAGCTGCCACGCAGGCTGGACTGGCCCATGTTCTCTCTTTCGCCAACCATGCCTTGTTTCGCGCCATCAAACCTTTTTATTCATCCGACGTTATCACCGTCGCCCTGCACATTAATAACTCTCCATTCGGTAAGCAAGCCCGTAAATCCGTTCCCGTTGGTGCCGCGTTCAGCGCCTCCCTCGCCTCGGTACGTAGTGCGGCGGCACTAGCCACCCTCGCTCCCCGACGGCCACTAAAGGTCGTTACGAACGCCGCCCGGTGGCTAGCACTCACACCTTGGCAGCTTGGGTCGGATAGCGCGCCGCGTACTCTGCTTGGTCTGCTCACCTGGGTACACTGAAATCATCATCGCCAGGCAGTTGAATCCCATCCCTACGTACACAGGTTGCCGGCATAAGTTTTGTTAGTTCGATCACTTCTAAGAAGTCACGACAATCCATCGAGACACTTCAATCTACGTTTTTTATTCTCTATTAACTATAACACAATAAAAGGCCTTGTTATAATCCTCTTTATAATATTAATACTAAGGTAGGCAGGCTGTGTTATGAAAAAGGTTAGAAATTGGTTCATCTGAGATTGAGATATTCTTCTTCGCGCGCGTAAAGCTATGTAGCTGGGCTTTCTTGGTACATAATTTAGGTGGGTCGAACTAACAAAACTTATGCCGGCAACCTGTGTAGTGTGCTTTATGGGGCTAGAAGGGGAGAGAGAAAATGGGGATTTGACCCAGCGCAGTGGTCCGCACTGACCCCATAGCGGCCCTCGACATTAGGACGCCCGCCCTTCGCTCCTTGGATGCCTTGATACCCCAGTTCGCCCAAGTTTTTGGCACTGGCAGCGAACCTAGCGGCAGTACTAAAAACCGCCCATGAGCTACTGGCTGGCTGAGATCGCTTGGAAGTCGTTTACTGTCGCCGCGGCGGCGCTCTGAGTGGAAAAGCTGAGGCCACCTGATATCCCCTGCGAACACGCCCAGCAGGCCTAGCAAGCCCATTGCCTGGAGAGCCGTTGTCGCCTACACCCTTCAGGTCCTGACCAAGGCACCAAGCTGGTCAGCCTGTAGTGGTGTGCTCCCAACTCCCTCTCCACACCCTTATGGCCCGGGCCCCTGTTAAGGCAATTCGTAGCGGGGGTACACTGGCTCTAGTGCTACAGTTCGGTACCTCGCGCAGCCAGGCTAAGGACCTGGGACCCCTATTGCATGGGCTTGTGACGATTCCGTGGGATGAATACGCAGCCCGCATGTAACATGATACTCGCCCGCTCAGAGTCTGTGAGTGTTAGTGGCACCTGTAAACAGGTAGCCGGAGTTGTGCAGTGTTTACCCGACCCGGCCTGATGGGAGGCACTGACCAATAGATAGCTAGACGCACCAACGCGGGAGGCACCACGCCGGCTTTATCCAACTCCCGCCAGTCCTCAGCCTCTCTCACCAACAAATGCCAAGGCCATGTCCAAGCTCGCCAAGTTGTCGCCCCCTGCGCCGCCCGGGCCAGTTGCTGACCTCGCCGTTGCGCCGTTGACGGCCGGCGTCCACCATACCGACGGCGTACCATCGCCGGAGAGCAAACATTTGAGTTTGACAGGCACCGGGTCTACGGCACGGATCGCCCAGTCCGCGGGTCCGGATAGATATTTTCCCCTAATTAGTGAGTGAGTATGTAGTAGCGAACTAGTGACGGGCGAGAGGGTCAGTCCAGTCAGCCTGGTCAGTGGACGAAAACATTCATGCCTCCAGACCCTTTTGGACGGCGCGAAAACATGACACAGAATCCCGCGCGCCGTTGGCAGTTTGCTCGACCAACGTCCCGCTAAAAGCCGGTCCGAGAGACCAGCCAGCAGGGGGCGTTGTTGGTTGGGTCGGGAGAAGCAAAACGCGGGTATGGCAGAATGGGACAGAATGGAAAGGTGCGATGTGAGAGAATGAACGAGAAGATGACGAGGGGAGGTTTAGCCAATAGTCGCGGCAAGCACGGATAATGTGTGTCATGAGCCGTGGAGGATGGACTCATGTTTCCATACCTGTCTGTCGTTTGCACTCCTCAATCCGTCATCGCCAGGGCCTCTACCATCGTCGGCCGCTGTCTGGTCTGACTGTGGTGCATCGGAAGCTCCATCGCCCGGGTCTCGCCCTCATCCTCAAGGCTGATCTGTCCTGTGGATTCCGTGGACCTTCTTCACATTTCCAGGTACCTAGCATGTGTTCATCGTCATTACGGAGTTGGACCGCCCGCACTTTTCCTCTCTTTCGACCAGGCCAGACCAGGGTGGAGGCTGGTGAGTGGATGACATCCCTGATAAGGCACCACTAAGGCACACGGCAGTGAGTGGGCACAGCAGAAGGGGGGATATTTCGGGCAACCCGCAGAGCATTGCAGTGCTTTGATGCTGACAAGGGACGGCATAGAAGGGCATGGGACGAGGAGAAGTTGGCATGAAGCAATAGGCCCCCAGCTGCAGCAAAGGAGCATCAAGCAAGTGTTCCTGTTCCTGCTTCCTCCTTCTTCCCCTGCATGTGTGCCTGCGTCAGGTCCAACGTCTCCCCACTGTCCCCTCCGGCTATCTCCTCTAACGAATCCTAGATCCAGTCGTCCACCGGCCTATAGATCAGACCAGGGAGGCCACGAGACAAAAAGGGCAAAAGAAGCAAAAATTAAGGCAGAGAATCAAAACGAGGAGAAGAAAGAAAAAGCACTTAGCATTCAAGCGAGAAGTGTGGTGACAAGCTGCGCTTTGATATTGTGTGAAGCTGTGTGAGAGTGCTGAAGCACAGCCACATCCCTCATCCTCTATCTTCGGGTGTTGGCGGGCATAAGACGGGTGGGTTACGTGCCTCTGGAACCTTTGGTTCCTCTGGATTGGGCACCTCGCATTGGCCTGCCATTCTGGTTGGCCTGTGCATCCATTTGCAGGTGCGGGAGGGGGCGTGTTCCTTCTTGTCCTCCACAGAATGGGGAGAAAATTCGGGATTTATTTTTGCTGAGGTCCTCACTCGGAGTAATGCTTGGTCAATTCCTCGTCATCGTTAGGTTCGCCGCACCGGGACTTTGAACAGGGGCGATTATCCCCACACAGCCGTGCTGCTGGTCACGCGTTTGCATTGATGATGAAGCTGGGCATCGGGATTGGCGAATTGGGCTGAGGAGGGAGGAGAACGACCTTCCCCCCTCTGAGCCCTGAGTGGTCAATTCTGGAGTCTGGACGAAACGGGAAGCATCAATATCCTCGTTGAGAGCAGTGCTGCGGATAGGCTCCATCCAGACTGACGCAGGTCCACGTATTCGTGCTTTCTTTCTTCTTCCTGTTGACACAGTCTGCGGCAATTGAAAGCGGTTTTTTTTCCGAGGGCAATGCGAGAGAGCTCGCATGATGCAGCATTGAATTACATGACATTGGTCGACAATTTGCATTTAGGCTTGATGGACCTCGTGACTCGTGAGCGATTCCATCATCGTCCGCCGCTCCTCTGTCTCGGCTCCTCCCCGCAACTCAAGCACCCCCAACAAACCTGGCTTCAACCCCATTTCCATCTTGTAACTGCTCCATTCTTCAACAGCTCCATCCATCCATCCCTTCCATGCGAAAATATCCGTCTTTTACACAGCCGGTCAGCAAGCATCTCGTCCACACCCCTCCCCGATTTTCTCTTCACCGGCTGCAATACATGCCACGCCCACTTGCCCTGCCCTTGGCACGAAAACAGAGACTGGCGCCGTCGCGTTGTAAACGGAGACTTGGGACAGCGGTAGTATGATGCGCATCCCGTGGAATTCCTCAAGCATGCCGCCAGGTTCCAGAGCCCCCGGTGCCGCAATCCCGTGTGCTCTGGTTTGGATGAGCCTGCAATTCCCGCCCGCAGCCTCAGACAATTAAACGGGTGCTAGTTTTGGTGGCAATATTGAGCCATCAGCCCGCTGCCAATACTTTGTAATATTACAGCACCGCGTGCATTGCATGACGGCTTGAAGCTTCACGCCAGCCTTGCGTCGGCCGAGACAGGATGGGCCTATGAACCCGAACCGCACCACTTGCCTTGCTCCAGATATCATTGGAACGAGTCCGAAGAGTCACGGCCACCAGATGGTGAAAATTTTCCTCGTCTTCGTGATGTTAGTGGATCGAATGATCGGGATGAGATGACCACCCACTGGGCACGAAAACGGGTTGGCGACCTTCTGGAAGAAAAACCCGGGCTTTGGAGCCTCACCGGATCCGTAGTCCCCGGCTCGTCCCCGTCGACCCCGTCGTTCCCGGAACCGCTCTCCACTGGCGGGCCACAACCCCCCTGGAATCTACAGACCCCTTGTCTGCCACCCAGTTTGCTCGACATGTTGCCAACGCCGCCTCGTGGCGCGGCATTCCGTTCTCAGCCGTTGGGCCACGACCCAACTGGGACCCTACTATGTACTGGGGATCGACCTGTCTTTGATGCGCCTGGCGCGCCTTGAAAATTGTCCATCCTCATCACATATCGGGGCTGGAATTGGAGGGAAGACATGGGATTTTCATTTCCAAGGGTCCTGTTTCCAAATGCCTGGGACCATCCATGCACCTGGTTGGTACCACCAAGTGGGACGCCCAATCAGCCGGGGGATCGCCCTTCACCCAGAACTCTGGGAACTCTCTTCCAGGCTGACCGGGGGCTGATGTCCACTAGGCCTCTTTTGCGCCTCTTAAGCCATGAGTGTCTCCTCCTTCATCACAGTTATACCTGCAGCGACGTCGTTGCAGAGCAAACATTTTCTATTTTCCGTCCAGGGGGGCATACGGCGCTGAGCCGGCAGCCCATGCCATTGCGATACTGTGGTTCTGTGATCCTGTGATGGACTGCTGGGCCCCCAGGAGATGGGCGGATGAATGAGCGCGCCTTGGAGAGCCACCCCCAAGCCAGCCATGGCCATGATGACAATAATGCCCGTTGTCGTCTCATACCGTGTCCTGGTGACCTTGCCCCCAAGATATTCCAAACCACATCACGACCCATCCAGACAGGTCGTCCCAGGTTGTTCAGGTGCCTAGCCTGCCTAACCTACTTGGCTGGCGTTTGAGAAGCCCTTACACACACCCCAGTCCTCCCACCAGGCGCGCGCAGGGGCAGGGAAGATTCGCGGCAGTCAGAGGAGAGGGCGTTTAAACTCCGCGCCCCAGCTTCTCATTACCGCCCTAGCGGCCTAGCCTCACCCCTGGTCGAGGCTTGCCAGGGCCTTGACCAGGGTCTTGGACCAAGCTCTCTCCAGCTCTCCCATTTGTTTGCCCAAATTTGGCAATCACCACTTGAGACGCCTCATCACATTGCGACCACTCCGCACGCCCACACCCCCATCTGCTCGTCCATCACTTTCTATGGCTGCCCTTAATAATGAAGTGGTATAGCGCATGCGACCTGGATGGAGGCCTGGGCTTGTGCTATTCATGTCCAGTCTCCCAACCCGACCCCCTTATCGCCGATCAGAACTTAAGCAAGAGCATCCATCGTCCAGGAGCTGAAGAGCTGGCGCTGATAGTGGAGGACGCCGCGCATTGATGATTACTGTACGGGCATACGTAGGAGGGCCCTTGGCGAGCAAGCGTCTTGTCCGTTCTGCGACACTGACTTGACTGACAACTTTGGAGGCGTTGCCGCTATGGCCCAGAGGTGCACCGGCCGGGGGAGCTTAAGCAGCCCTGTCCGTCTTCCGTGAAGCGGCTGCAGAGCGCCTCAAGTGCCTTACCAAGGCACCGGGTCGCCCTCCAACTATGCCCAGGTACCGAGATAGTCCTTAGGACCCAGCCTCAGATTCCCAAGTTCACACATCTGGATTGGGAGTCGCCCCGAGCACCCGAGCCCGTTCGACTTGACGTCAAATATCAAATGGCCAGCCTGGAGTGCAGATTGGGGCACACCTCCACGTTCTTGCCGATGGCCATCTCGAAACTTGCATTCTGGATCGGGAATGACCCTCAAAGGCAACCAACACCAGCGCTGCACATGTGACCTATGATTATCCATCCCCACCATTTGTGATAGATCAAAGGCATGTCTTATTTGCATCTCCTTTGTCCACGCAATTTGGCCATCGCCCTGAGAGCTGAAGTGGATGGGATGGGAGAAGCCCCACGAGGCGAAGGCAAGAATGGCTATGCATATTCGGTAGTTTTTACTTCAAGAGGGAACCTGCAGATTTGCACCTGGGGCTTGGGGGCTTGAACCTTGGCACGCATCCTCAAGAGCTATCGAGGATCCACACCGAGCTGCTGGAAGACGAGAGCAGAATCGAGATTTTGATGCGCCAGGGCTCGCGACGTGGCCCACTGCTGCCAATCGTTCTCTCAGGATTGGGATTTTTGGACTGGATACGGTTTGACATTGGAACGATATATCATATTTGTGCGTCACGCAAGCAGGGTGGCTTTAGCGCGGCAACATGATACCCCACTCCCCCTTTACACCCAACAGGAGGCAAGCATGAACCCTGGGCAACTGGGAGTCTCGCTAAATCCCATCTTTTCTCGCATGCCATCGGCCGAGAAAACAACACCGTCTCCGTTGGAGACACCGTTATGAATTGACTATGCACGGTGGCATCTGTCAATGAAACAGTGTCCCGTGATGCCGTGACGATGCCGGAGGGCTGAGACGCCGGGACCAGGGCCCCGATCTGGAGCTCGCCTAAAAGTATTCGGGAATGAACAACTCCGTCGTCAATAACTTTGATCGCAGCGTATTTGATAGGCAGGCGAAGGGAAACAGGATAGATTTCATCATTCTTTGGAGGAGACAACCTGGTGTGTAGAAGGGGAACTGTTCACTTTCGTAAGAATCGCGCCTCGCCGTTAGAGCATCTCCATAACTAAGGACGACTGTTGCCCGATGTTGCCCGATGTTGTCCGCCCACCCGCCCGTCCGCCGCCGAGCCAAAGCTCACTCATAACCCCGGAAAACGGTTGGTTGTCAACATTATGGGAATAAGTGGTGGATGTTCTTCGAGACTGGCGAATTTCTTCTAATGCTGTCCTTGATGCATGTGACTTGGATCATTTTCGATGTGGCCAACGGAGACAACGAATAGCCTGAGGAAGCATCCCTAGCCTTGAGGCCTGGGAAAGGAACGCCGCGCATATTGAACGAACGGGAGAGCCCGTGGCGGAGTCCAGAGGCCGTCGGTGGACAAGTCGCCGCTGTCAGGTTCCCACTCGGGACTCAACGTAGTGCCAAATGGAACAAAGAGAGACACATACCTTGAAGCAGACTGCTGCGTGTACCCCCACACTTCTCTGTCACAATATCCCGCTAATATGGACTTGGCTTCATTAGACGCGACATAATGAAGGGTGGATAGCTGGAGACGAGGGTTGCCAAGTTTTGGCTCTCTTGGAAGCAAATCGATACGCAATTGAGAAAATGTGATGATCAGTTTTTGTTAGCATCCCTTGCCTTGCGTCTGAGATACCAAACTGGGTAGCTCACAGCCATGAGGCAGCCCGTTATTACCTGGGTAGTGACTCAACCTCAGCTCCTAAGTGCGGACCTCATGCCGACCCTTCATCCTGGGTAGTTGCTGGGACGGGGTTGCTAACTTGTTGCGAATCGCACGTCGACGAGTTAGTTTCGCAAAAGCAGGAGGTGCCTTCGCCATTAGATGTCACTACTTGAGAACTGGTGAGTGGTGATATCGTATGCATAGTGTTGTGCCGCTGTTCTTATTCGGGTAGCAAGCCTATGATTGGCTCGCATGAAAAGGCACAAGAGGCCATCTCGAATCTGTGATTGAACAAATCGGAGATGCATGATCCTAGCTCGTGGGCCCTGGGTACAAAATCGGCCACCCCTGGTCGCCTGCTTCATCTGAGAACCAAAAAAAAACGAGACGACACGCCCTGTGGTTGAGGCACCCCCATCGTCATCCCACCCCCCCTTGCCCTGGCAGACCTGAGAGCGGCGCACCTGCTGCCAGCACGAGGCTCGGAGAGGTTGTTTGACAGCTGTGGGTTGTCAGAGATCCCAAATTATGGAGAGCCGCCCTCAGCGACCAGCCTGGCAGAGGGCAGATGGCAGACGACACAACGAGGCAACCACCTAAGCCGGGTATTGACCGGGCAGAAGCGCTATGGCATTGGAAGGCCATGAGGGCCACTTGACTTGGAAGCTGGTCATGGTCGCCTGCGCATTGCCAGACCTCTCTGCGCCTGGGATTGGAACGATTGCGACGACGAGTCGGAGGGAGCTGAAGGACGTTTCTAAAGATGGCGGCGGCGGTTGGCCTCGGGTGGCAGAGTCCGTCTAATTGTGAAGAGCCGGCGCCAACTCTGTTGCAAAACGTTTGATAGACGAGGTGCTAGCAATGCCTTTGGCGGTTTGGCAGCGATTGAGGAAACAAAGTATGGGGCCTTGTGCGATGAGACAAGTACGCTAGTACACACTCGGAAGCGTCTCCTCCCTTTTCCCTGGGAGCTTCCTCCCAGTTTTAGCACGGCGACGGAGTTCCTCCAGGGTCCAGTGGCTTTAGCAGCGAGGCCAGTGGAAGGAGTGAACGGTGGATGGGGATGGGTAGTAAGTTGCTAGGGCAGGAGAACGTGTACTATCCACACATTGAAACAGGAACCAACGATGGTCTCTACCTTATCAGCCTATTTACTACGCAGGCAGCTAGCAGTGTTTTTCGAAGCCGGGTTTTGTCGGCAGGAAGGACCACTATCTGGACGGGTCATTCATTGGAAAGGAGAGGGAGTATCTGTCTTGATTTGCAACGCGTTGGGGCGTCGAGTGTTGTGGAGTCATTACCCAGTCAGCATCCTCAGCCATAATGTTCGACCGTTGCGTTTTCCGAGCCAGGTCTAGCTGCTGTAAGGAGTCAGGGCACAACGGCATGCTCTGGATGAACTAGACGAACTAGGCGAACTAACAGTCGACTTTGTCAGTGTTTTCCCCTCTCTAAGTTCAAGTGGACAACGCCTCGATGGCAGGAATGGAGGGGCGACTCCACGACGATCCACCGCCCTACAGAACACCGCGGACTGGATGGCGACTGTACCGAGGCCGTAGGGCTAAGTGAGGCGGTCGGATGGTGGATAATACGCAAGGGAGCCAAGACCACTACCGCGGACCTTGCCAGAACCAAGGTGGCGAGCATTACATAGTACTGTGCGCGTCAGCGCACACAACAGCACAGCACAGCACAGCACAGCACAGCACAGCACAGCACAGCACAGCACAGCAGAAGACGGTTCCTGGCTGCCCTCAACTGCCGCATAACGCCGGGCGACGGGATCATCGGGACCCGCAATGCCACCAACAGGGTCTGTCTCTTGCGGAAGCCGCCGTCATCTTGTGGACTACGGAGAGAGCGCCAAACCCAGGGACCGGCGCCGTCGAGCGGGACCCAAGTTGGCTGGCTTTGGTTGATGCGACCCCCGAGCAAGCCAGCTGACGATGGACTTGTCGCCGCCGCGATTGTGCCCATTGATTGAGGCAGCCTATGTGAAACCTCTTGCAGCGGGGGTGTTGAGGAGCTGAGGAGACGAAAAGTTGAGCAAATGAGGAGCTGAAGAAGCTGAGGAGTTGCGCTTCGATTCGCATCAGCGTCGATGAGCTGCGAGACATGCTCTCAGATGGGGTACATCAACTCAAGACAACGCGGCCACGGCTGGAGAGTCCAGAACGGGTCGTCAACTGAGCCTGGCCTTTGCGCTTCGTCGCAAACTCCCCCAACCGTACGGACGGACACCACCGTCCAGTACTGCCGGTACCAACAACCGGCAGCAACAGCCGGCTCCAAGCCAGCCGCAACACCGGTCACGTCCGGGCTTGAACGAGGCCTGCTGGAGAGTAGAAAATTTCGAGATTGGATACCAGGACCCAGGGATTCCCCCGGCTGGCTTTCAACCATCAATCATCTTGCGCCCACGCCCCCTCCACCTTTGTCCAAGCTGCAAGCTCCCCAGCACCGGCGCCTCTTTTAGCGTCTCACGACCCTTGTCTCGATCCCGCATCCCAATGCCACACCCACGTCCCTAAACTCGACTTCACCTCTGCCTTAGAAAAGAAAGCATCTCCAAAGATGAGACCTGATAGGAATCGGCCATGGCAAGACCACAAAAGCAACCCTGCTGGGTGCGTCGGCGATGTGTCTGTTTGAGTCACCGTCACTGGTGTTTCATTCAACTTCCAGCTTCACCTCCGCCTCCACCAGCCAGCGGCCGACTTCTGTAGTGCCGCCAATATAAGGAGCTTTGGCAACAAAGCTTGACGAGGGAGCGCAGCATTTTGAAGAGGGACTTTCTGGGGAAGAGACCCCTTGTTGGGGTCCCCAAATGTCTCATCTGCGGCTACGAGTTGCCAGACAACGACCTGCTATCAGAAAGACAGAAATGCACCCAATGCTTCACAGCCTAGTCTGAGCAGAGAGTTGACTAGACATGGGTCAGCTTGTCGAACCTCTTCTCCCTCCCCCCCAAAAGCCAAGCCTCTCGCTGACACCCTTGCTCCCCTCCTTTGATCACCTCGCAGTGACCCAGATACTCCATCCTTGTCCTGGTCTTGCCGTCCTAGACTAGGTGGGTTTCCCATCCCACCCCCTTGGTCCACCCGTAGTGCCCACCAGTGGGGGGTTTGAGAGCTTCCTAGTCCTCCTCTCAAGCCAGTATAATGACGAGACCTGAATCACACTTCTCTTGCCATCCCGGAGCCTGGTCACAGAGGTACTTACAGACCCGCCCTAGAGAGGATCTCCGGACTTTACCGCTCGATTGGCTCCAAGAGATTTGAACCCATGCCGCGCATCAAGCTGCCTCGCAAATCCATCGCATATATGTACTTGGGCCTCGCTCCCCAGATCTCGGACCTTCCAGTTGGTCCCATCTTACACAAACCTCGTCAGTCACCTCACCCAGATACCTCACCACCTCGTCCTTACTTTCCACATACTTCTATCACCGTGGCCCCTTCCCTCTGTGTGCAAACATCACTTATGGTTTCACCCCAACCCTCATAACTCTTCAGAGTCTTCTTCAAGTCAACCGTCACGAATACGTCCCCTATACTTGAACTGTTGTGTCTCTCCACGAGAAAGCAATTCATCTCCAGCATTAGGCAGTCTTGTTATCGGAGCAAGACTGACACCAATCGACCAAATGGCTCTGACAGCTCAGCCCGCCGGCCCCCCCAACTGGGGACGTTGGCCTCAACTGCTCCATGGCGACTACGCCATGATTGAATCTCCAGCAATGCTGCCATATGACTCCCGAACATCTACTCCCGCCCCCCTCCAGCGCCCTCTCATGGCCCCTCAGTACATGGTTACCAACCAGTACAGTCCCGCCTCAATGAGCACCATTACGGCACCTCAGTACCAAGCCCCCAGCCCGTACCAGTTCGGAGGCTACCAAGGCCCGCCTACTCCTCCCCACCATTCTCCCCCATTCAAGGCGGAATACCATGAGCGTCGATTGACGGACCCCGAGATCGACAACGGCCGATCCATCTCCTACTCTCGGGAGACGAAGCATTACCCGTACGGCGAACAAGTACCTTCCCCTGCTAGGAGCGACTCCCAGGCCTCTACTGTACGATGGGCCAGCCAGAAGCCATCCACTTGCTCCAAGACCATCACCACCAACGAGACTATCAACCCTGATGACCAGGTCAACTTCGAGACTGACGTCGATGAGTTGATGAAGGCTATTCAAATGAGAGAGGATAAACAGATCGAAGTCTCTCAACAACCCCTCACTCCTGGAATGTCGCCTGTCTCTGAGGCCGGCGTGGACCACGCTACTCCCGCCCCCAGTGACCTCACGACAGCTCGGAAGCGATACGTGTGCAACGGGCCCAACTGCCACAAGAGCTTCACACAGAAGACCCATTTGGATATCCACCGCCGAACTCACACTGGGGCCAAGCCTTACGTACGTTTACAGTGGCAAGATGGCAAGTTCTTCATCGCTGACGATCGCAGGTTTGTGATTTTGCCGGGTGCAAGCTCACTTTCTCCCAGCTCGGAAACTTGAAGGTCAGTCGCAACGCACACCATATAAAAGAATGAGGCTCACAAAGGTGAACTAGACTCATGTACGACGACACACCGGGGAGCGGCCTTACTCTTGTGACAAGTGTGGTCGCCGATTTGCTCAACGAGGCAATGTTCGCGCCCACGAGCAAACCCACCAGGGGCTCAAGCCATTCATCTGTAAATTGGATGAGTGCAACAAGACCTTTTCTCAACTAGGAAACATGAAGGTATATGGCCCCGGACACCTCGCATTTACTGTGCGCTAACTCGGCCTCAGACGCACCAGAACAACTTTCACAAGGCGACTCTGAAGTCTCTCACTACCAGATTCGCTGAGGTCCTTGCCTCTGGTGAGGATGTGCCCGAAGCGGACCGAGACCTCTTCGAATACTTTTCCCACCACTACAAGAACAGCAACAAAGGCATCAAGGGACGTGGAAAGGCGCGCACTGTCGCTGAGCGCAAGGTCAAGACCGAAGCTCGCTCCCCACCCACCCCTGCTGCTACCGTTCAATACCCCCTCCCGCAGATTCCTGTTCCACACCAGGTTCACCATCATCATCAGCAACAGCAGCATCATGGCTTGACCCACCCGGGTAGCCTGGCGGCATACAGCATGAGCCGTGGTCACCACAGCGTGACAAACAACATTCCCCGGGAATCACACGCTAGCGGCTATGAGATGTTCGAGATGGATGGAGATCACCACTCCGTCCACACACCCGCCTCTGGAAGCATGCTTTACGAGGAAGACCACACACGGGAGATGACCTTCACTGAGCGCATGTACTGATCAAATTCATCTAATGACATGACGATAATCACGAACTACCCGGTTTCAACCGAGGACTCGCAGCCTTTGCAGGAAGAGGCTTGCAATACAAAGAAATAAGAAGATCTGGATTAAAAGAATCCAGTATTTCAAGGTCCAAAACAGAACATGGAGGGGGGCAACAGCATGATTTTATATCCTTTTACCTTTTCCGGCATTTGTACAACTGGGGTCGGCGGTATGTTCCTGTTGCACTTCACAGCAGGCGGAAAAAAAAAAGACAGATGTCACCGGAGTCGAAAACGGAACGCGGCTGAAGGCCAGTGACAGGAGGTTTTTTTTTTGCTTTTTTTTTTTTTCCTTGAGTACGAAAGTGTTTCTTTCGAGGGCGGTTGTCTCAACATTTTTTGCTTGCTCGACCTGGACTTAAAGCTGAATATTCGCGTCTACTCTTTGTAGACACCCTTTTCCTTTTTTGTACCCTCTGTACCAAAGCGGAGGTTTGTTCTGCTTTTCTTTAATTGCCAGTGCTTGGGTTGGAGCGTTTGTCTGTTCATCTGTCGAGGGCAGCCGCAAGGGAACTGTGTGGGGGTGGCTTGGCTTGGGGTTTCGCCTCTGGACTTGTCCATGGTCTAATTGGTCTGGACTTTAGCACGTGGGAAGAGCGGTTTCAACCGCGAGAGGCTTTTTGTTTTTCAGTTTGTTTTTGGTTGATTTGATATTGAGTTGGCGGGGGCATTGTGTAGCATCACCGGAGTTATTAGACTCCTAGGAGCATTGGTGCATTGGAGTTTCTAGACTCAAGGGAACGGAGCATCAGGAGGGCGCCATGCGGGGCGAAGCAATTTCCCTTGCACACATTGCATCCTCGGTGTAGTTAGCGAAGTAGACTGCTTTCTGGAGGTGAACAAGCACTAGTTTTTCTTGCACATGACACCATCTCCCTCGTTTGAATGAGCCTTGAAACCCCATGATCCTTGAAACCTGTCTTTTGGGGCTGGACGTGGAGCTTCCTCCAACCACTCAACCCCACGTACAAACGGGTCTTTGCCCAACGCGCTTGTTACGCTCTAATTGTAGAGAGAACTAAGACCAAGTGGTCACCTGCTACGCGGTGAGCGGATTGGACCGAGCTTCTGGGTGACGAGAATGTTCGAATGGACTGGCGCATATGGATTCGACACAATGGACACACACACACGCGCACACACAAAAAGAAATACCGCAGCGGATTCTAAGAAATGCCATGCGACCCCCGCATGAGCGACAGGAGGGAACACACTTCCCAAACTGCGTATCACGGGGCGGACCATGCTGTGTCATTTGTTGTGTCATCGGTACTACTTGAAGAGGATCAGTTTTGGCGGGCGACGCTCGGCGGCGTTAACCCATTCCGGGACGCGGGCGTTGAAATTGCTTTCAACGGGGAACAGTCTCAAACTCGTGCTAAGAGGTGTTGGGCAATGTCTAAGATTGAATCGATGTAGTCGGGCAGCAACAAGGATAACGGATAGCATTGCAACGTTGACTGTCCGGAGAAGTTTCCAGACAGTGAGCCGTGCTGCTGCCATGGGCCTGACCTGCATGATGACGGCCTGCACATCTCTGTTTCCGGCGATGTAGCTGGGCCCTCAGATTCACCGCTATGGAAGTAGTTGAAGAAACGGGTGCAAAAGTCATCGAGGATCGACTTCGAGCTGCAGCTATAATGTTTTTGGATGGCAATAACGGGCATATGTCTGTCTCATCTGGCCTGCAGCAACTTCGTCGCATGCTCACCGCCGCCGATAGATGGGATGGGCGTTTCTCGAAACCGGATTTCCCAAACTACCGGGAACAACGGTGCAAGCCACCTGCAGGCAGGGCTAGCGACAGGATGCCTCCACAACGCATCTACGAGATGGTGTTCTCCTGTCGGTGATCGGCTCGGGCTAGAGTTGGAACCAACTACCTTGGAAGTGGTATGTACATACTGTACATGCTCGCGGTACCGTACAGAGGAAAAGGTGTAGTGCGGCCCGAGAACGAAACGTGGTTTGCAGGGCTGACCGAAGCAAAGAGACTCAGTCAATCGATCAGGTCAGTCTTACCCGTGGCGTTTCACTGATCGTCGGCATAGCGCGGCGCCATGCAAAAATATGAGGTAATAGTGAAAGCGAGAAGAGACTGTATCACTTTTCGGGATAGGAGAGAAGAGACAAGCGAACACGCTGGACAACGTGGAGGTTTGCGCGAAACTGGGTTGATTCGTGCCCGAGACGAGCCGCCTTGGTCAGCCGAAGACGGCGTCGTTCAGTCAGCCAAGATTATCTTCATCTCCCCTCTGCTCAACAGTTTCATGCAAGGGAGACTGGTAAAGTGCACCTGAATCTTCGGGAGGGGCCGACAACTGGGCGAGCCTGGGTGGCGACACAGCATCACTACTGAAGGCCTACCCCCCGTGTAAAGTTGAGACAAACAGAATGCTGTCACCACTCTGGACCTCGTAGGCCTCCTCGCCCTCTAGTTCCCAGTCGGCGTCATTGATCAGAACCAGGATACCTGGGCGACTGTTGCCACCTGATCAGCCGCAGAACTATAAATCGGAGGGGGTGTGGGAATGAGCGTGGGAGCGAGTGTGGGAGAAGAGGGTGAAGAAAAGAAAGGGGGAGGGGGGTTCGCAATAAGATCCTGGGGCAGAAGGACGAGAAGATGATGCCGATACTTGCAGCTGAGATACGAGGGAGTGGGTGTAGCGGGCGGAGTACGGCGAGGTAAGAGGAGACATTGCACAGCATGTACTGTACTGTAAGATGGTTCAGAGTTGGGGGAGTAGATCACAGGATTGCAGGTTGCATGTGCAGGCCGCAAGTCGCAGGTCGCTGGTTACATGGGAGGGGGGTGGAGGAGGCCTAAGACATACAGATGGTTGTCGAGAACGAATAGGTCTTTGCGACTATCGTCCATGACATGGCCGCAGAGATAGTCGATGAGATAGGCGATGGTGGCAGCGCGGCCATCCTTGTCAGCAGCGGGGATGGTCAGGGCATGGTTGCGTTGATGCGAGAAGAGCATCTCCAGACCTCCGCTAGCGAGGGAATCCACAGGGTCAGCTTGGATCTTGGGAACAGAAACACCCCGAAATCGGGTGGGAGAAAAAGCAATGAGGCCAAAGAGCAGTCTCAGCCGCTGGAAAGGTGGGTGTGGGTAAGAGAGAGAGAGAGAGGGAGGTTTGGATGGGCCCAACCAAGCATGGATACCAGCTTTGGTATCTGCTTTGGCATCAGTGTCAGGGAACAGGCCTCGAACAAAGGTGAAGCGTGAAGCCAGAGAGACTGGCTCGTTGTCATAATATGACAGGTGGCTAGCTACGCTGGGGGTGCTGAGAGTCGAGGGGCGTAGATTCGCGCCGAGCGAGGTGAGGATGACAGCTCACAAAACCAGCGAGATGAGAGTGAGACGCAGGACTTACGAGAACTCGACCGTGATAGAGAGATGAGGGCCAGTGGCGGTGGCGGCCGCACCGACGGACAAGGAGGAAGAGGAGTCGGCCATGGCGAGAAGGATCGAAATGATCGATTTTGGGGGGTGGCCAAGTGGGATGCTGATCGAGGGTTGTGTGATGCCGGACGATGCTACTGTTGTCGCACGAGCTGCTGCTCAACGAAGGGATCTCCGATATTCCGGTCCCTCCCCTTATTTTGTTCCCTCTAAGCGTATTCGTACGGTGTACGCAGAACCCCGCTCACTGCCAACGCGTTGGGCTGGATCCAGCCCGTGATGGTTTTTTTTGGTGTCGCACACAGCCCG
The DNA here is from genome assembly GCA_029931735.1 of Dactylonectria alcacerensis. Classification (NCBI taxonomy): domain Eukaryota; kingdom Fungi; phylum Ascomycota; class Sordariomycetes; order Hypocreales; family Nectriaceae; genus Dactylonectria; species Dactylonectria alcacerensis. The sequence continues at coordinate 2,998,746 of JAPMUZ010000004.1, forward strand.
CAAAAGTGCGAGGCAACGCACAGGTGGAGAGGCCACCAAGGCGACGGAAACACGCGGCGCAGCTCTTGGGATGAAACTTGACGCACGTTCGGGGTGATTGTCAAATATCGGCAAACGACTCCGGCACTTCTCTTTGACGATGGGATGCTGGCTTGCAGGATGATGAGTGATTCTGGAAGCGCCGTAGGTATCTGGAGACGCTGCTCTCAACGGTCACGTGAGTCTTTCAGACATCCCATAGATCGGGAAGGCATTGAAGGTTGGTTGTTGGAATTCGATACAATTTAGTAACTATTTTTTGGTTTGAAGCTAGTTTAACGAATTGTGAAGCACTTCCCACGTTCAGATATCCGGGGAGCAGCTTTGCTGTAGTATCGTCTCCTTTACAACCTAGAACCTCCCCATCCTTGTTTGTCGTCGGCAGACCAAAGACATTTGGAGTAAACGAGTAGAAGTGAAAAGAGAAAAGATGAGGAACCGCTAGAATTGCAGGAACACGGGCGAAAGTGCGGAAAAGGCATTATCGCCGTGTCATATAAAAAACTCGATGCGTAGCAGCTTGCGGCCTTCGCTGGATGGCAGTATCGGATAGAGGTTTCTGCAGAGTCGGGAATGACTGCTCGTAAAGCCCACCTCGATGCTACCTCACGCCTTGAATGACCCAATGATAGAAATAAGCACAGGCTGCTACTGTAGCATTAAGAAGGCGAGGTGCAATTGCATTTGTGCTTATTACATTGAACTGAGTCGACGGAGAACAGTGGTTTCCCGTAGGTGAGGCTGTGCCGCTATTCTGTGTCGCTTAGATCTCCCAACTTAACTGGAGACGCAACCCAACGAAGAGAAAGTAATGAGATTTTAACCTTTTGCTCCTCTTCTGAAACTGTTCAAGCATATGCAGGGAGGGAAATAAAAAAGTAGACCCCCCTTCTGGATCGGATTACTCCCGCGACTTACAACAAGAAAAGCTAGACCCGATTGCTAGGGCGCCAACCAACAGGGCATACGAATTAATTAGATTACGTGTTCACTCCAAAGACTGCTGCATAATGAGTCAAGTTATTGTGATACTACCACGCCATTTGGGAAGGCTTGGTTGGGCTGGCATTTCATGAAGTTATCGGGATGAAATATCTATAGCGGCTTTGAGTACCAACAATACAACACCATCGATACAGTCCCACCCCCCTCGCCGCCTGTGCCGCTATTTTCTTGTCTACTTTATACGTGCCATAAAATTCATGCCCAAGAGAGTGTATCTTGTTTGCAGCTGATAACTCTGCACGGGAGTACAGAGAAGGGTGAGGTTTTAGAGGAGCGTAAAGACCAAAAAAGACGAGGCAAGGATGCGAGGCAGCCGCTCGTGGTGGACATCAGCAAACCCTTCTTGGGTATTCAAGTGCATTCATATCTATCCTCGACTCGTCCTTTCCTTGAGATGCGTTACACTGACAAACTGTTGCAACTCATTCTCATTCAATATCCTTGCATCTCCCGTCATGCCGAAAGACCGAGTCTCTAAAATTAAGCTGGATTAGCACGCACTTGCCACTGCGCTATTTCTTAAAGGTATATTTACTGCATGTACGTCTTTTAAACAGGACACGCGTATAACTTCAAACTGCGAGTCCTTGTCATATATGATTGCCGACTTGATCCCTGGTCGGAACATCTTCCATGGTTCACTAAGGACTCAATATCCCGGAGGCATGTCTACAAACCGCGACTGCTCGTTGCCGCTTATGAACCCGACTGTGGCGAAGGAGCTTACTCTGGCGCTTTCATAGCTCATGTAGCCATGTATCCTGCCCAACCCCAGCCGGCGGCATTTTAATGCGGCAACGATGAAGCATTCCATGCGTTGCGTAGGTACCTAATTTAGTTGCCAAAGTCAAAAATGCATGCGCTGTAGGACAACGCATGATAGGGCAGCAACTGACAAGGGCAGGGCATCGCACAGGGCTGGTGTCCGATGACATAAGCGGCCGAAAACCAGATCTCGACAACAAGCCCTCGCAGCCAATCAGCTTGCGAGTTGGACGCAATTTTCAGACTCACATCTACGACTTCGCCAGCAATTTTGACGACATGGCTGGTAGTCCCGTTTCAGTCGAGTACCTGTCGGCCGGTGCGAACCGACAGACAGCCGTTGCAGACTGGAGCCGTGGCGGCGTCTTGGCCTTCGGCACGGATATCAATGTTGCTCTTTGGAGGCCTGCTGTGAGTTTTTGGTGATGCCCCTGCTTTGAGGGGTCGCGGGGGATCATGAATTGACGGTTCTACCCCTCTAGTTGAGCCCGCCGAAGGGTGTCACCAAACTCCTGGGAGGACACAAGGAAACCGTAAAGGCCGTGTCATTTCTCCCGGGGGCGGACGGTGATGCCTCATCCTACCTGATCACTGGCTCAGATGACAAGACACTCATCGTCTGGAAGGCATCCAAGGATGGGGAAGACTTTACCGCTCTCCAAACCTCAGCTGAGCACACCGGTGCCATAAACTGCATCTCTGTCCTGCGAGTCAAGGCCGAGCATCCGAAATGGATCATCGCAAGTGGCGCCGCTGATGCGTCTATCAAAATCTGGAGTTTCGAAAACGACCAGCTACGGTTGCTGCAATCTCTCAAGACAGCCCCAAAATACTTTTCTCTGTCTCTCTCTCTGAGCTATCTTGGAGATGACGACGATGTCTTTGTCCTGGCCTCCGCTGGAACGCGGGACATCGTCCAAATCCTGACCGCTGAAGCCAAGGCGGAAGAGATGCAGTTTAAGTTACAGGCCACACTGTCTGGCCATGAGGGCTGGATCAGATCTCTCAGTTTTTCTAAGGAGACAGATCAACCTGGGAGTGATTTGCTCCTCGCCTCGGCCAGCCAAGACAAGTATGTCCGAATTTGGAGAATCCACAAGGGCAAAGAACTGCCTGCCCTGGCAGCCAGCGGATCAGACCCCTCGGGCGACGCGTACCTCCCTGGGAAGTCTCCTTCCAACAAGGCCCATAGACTCAAGGCTGCCGACAAGGACTTCTCTGTCACCTTTGAGGCTCTTCTCCTGGGGCACGAGGACTGGATCTACAGTGCGCGCTGGTGCAGGCAGGCAGATGGGAAGCTGCAGCTCCTCTCAACTTCAGCTGACAATTCTCTTGCAATCTGGGAGGCCGACTCCAGTTCCGGTATCTGGATCAGCATGGTGAGACTTGGAGAGATTAGCAGAGAAAAGGGCGCGACGACAGCTACAGGAAGCACAGGTGGATTTTGGACTGGTCTTTGGTCTCCTGACGGCACATCGGTCGCATGCTTGGGTCGCACCGGAAGTTGGAGACGGTGGCAATATGTAGCATCGGAAGACTCCTGGCGACCCTGCGTCGCTATTACGGGCCACACCAGAGCCGTCACTGGTATCTCATGGGCCAAGAATGGCGATTATATCCTGTCGACCAGCTCAGACCAAACAACTCGGTTGCATACCCGATGGAGGGGGCCAGAGTCAGAGACGTGGCACGAGATGTCCCGACCTCAAATCCACGGCTATGACCTCAACTGTATCGACTCCCTGGGCGACTCTCAATTCGTGTCCGGTGCGGACGAGAAGCTCATGCGGGTGTTTAGCGAGCCCAAAGCTGTGGCCTCGATGCTCAACCGCCTGGCCGGCATTGGTGGTGATGTGGATGTTCAGGCCATGCCTGACGCCGCTAACATGCCCGTTCTCGGTTTGTCGAATAAGGCCATCGATGCTGCCGACGACGACCTTGAGATTCAACCAGTCGACGATCGGGATCGGGAGGCAATGGACCCAGCTTCCGTTGTGAAAAAGTCACACCTTGAAATCGACCGTCCCCCTTACGAGGAGACGCTCTCTCGCCACACACTTTGGCCAGAGACGGAGAAGTTGTATGGACACGGTTACGAAATCTCGTGCCTCGCCACAAGCAACGATGGCAAGCTTGTGGCCAGCGCCTGCAAAGCTAGCTCGACTAACCACGCCGTCATCCGCCTCTTCGAGACGGAGCGCTGGACAGAGCTACGACCGCCCCTGACGGCCCATTCCCTTACGGCAACGCGGTTGCGCTTTTCCGCAGATGACCAGTACCTTCTCAGTGTCGGGCGAGACCGGCAGTGGGCTGTCTTTGAGCGAGCCCCTGAAGAGGACGCCGCCTACAAACTGCTACAAGTCAACCCCAAAGGTCACACCCGAATGATTCTTGATGCTGCGTGGGCACCCTCTCCAACTCCTCTATTCGCTACTGCTGGAAGAGACAAGCAGGTACGTGTTTGGGCGTCCAAGGCTGGCGAGGATGGAAAGCTTCAGTTCACTCAAGCTGCGGCGATCCCTTGCGGAGCACCTGTCACCTCGGTCGATTTCCTCCCCCAGCCCATAAATGCCAAATTCATCCTCGCTGTCGGCACAGAACTTGGAAGGCTCTCCGTGTGCCTAATTAAGGAAGATGGGTCGGAGGTTGTAGAAAAGCTCGCGTGCGAAGCGTAAGTTTTTACCTCCCCCTACTGATTCTGGACTTGGTATCGAATATGGACCGACTCAGCTGACACATGGGATACAGTTTCTGCCTGCCCAAAGCGGTGTTGCAGCTCGCCTGGAGACCCATAGCAAGAGAGGATGCGTCACGGGCTTACGAGATTGCGATTGCTGGAGAGGATAGCTCACTAAGGGTGTATGCTTTCAGCCAAGGGTATCTCGAGGGCTCATAAGAATGCAGCAATCCAATACAATGCCCATGGGCAGAAACAAAGCCGTATAATGGTGCTTTCCGTTTTGCGTGACGTTCATGTAAAACATTGACACCAACACTGCAGGGAGAAACGCGATGAGAATGCTGGCCTCAGATAACACTGCTGTTCCTCTTCCCATATTCTACAGGTGAAGTTGACATGTGTTGAATTTTTTCAAACGCTTGTTCCCCCAAGCCATTGGCCAAAGTGAAACATTCACACAAGCGTAGTGGTGAGATGCTCAGCCAGTGTTGGGAAAGTGTTGCTACAAGCGGCCGAATTGTCCCATCATTAGCTGAAGCGGCAAGAGAGCGAGACATCTTATTCGGGTTTGTCTGCTTTGGACCCGGGCATTGTGACCAAGTAGAAGATGACTTGGCATTGCCAGCATCATCTAGTCAATACAGCTGGAAGCTGTTAGGCCTGGGCTGGTTAATATCGCAAGGCGGCCAGGCACGCGACACTTGGCTGCCTCCTAGAATGGAAGCTACTACTCAAATAAGGCGCCGACGAGTTCCAACATATGATCCGTGTAACGTATATTATCATTAAGCCATATATGGCCAGTCTATCCCTGTCTCCGAGCCATCAAACGCCATTAACATATCCTTCACATACCCTCAGCACAACTATACCCCCTTTCTTCTATCCATCTGCTCCGACTCGGCACCGAAACTTGGCTATGCTCTTCATATCGCAGTAAGCCACATCCCTCCCACCCCTTACAGCTCCTTCAACACCGTCTCAACAGTCTCTTGAACGGCCGCAGTCGCAGTTCCCACCATAATGCCTGTACCCGACAGCGCGCCGGCCGAGATGTCGCGGACAACCTCGCGGGCCGCCTCGGCGACGTCAATGTGCTCCCCGTTGATGTAGTACCATGCGCGGCCGACCAGGAACGAGATGTGGTGGGGGAGGTACAGGCATGCCGCGATAAAGGTCAGGCTGAAGAGGAGGAAGACGAGGGAGCCTGTCGAGAGGGGGTGAGTGGTCAGCACATCGAGTTACGGGTTTGGTTTCAACGTATGGGTGCGTAGCGAGGGGATGAAGACAATAGCCGGGCTAGGTGATCGCTGCAGGGAATAAAGGAGCTTACTAAAGAAGAACTTCTCCCAAGGCGTAAACATGTAGACGCTGAACGTCACCTCGAGCTGGTACTGCTTGAGGCTCAACCACCGGCGGAAAGATCCAAGGACAGACATTTTTGTTTGTTCGTGAATTGCGGTCTAATCTCGGAGCTGATATGATTCGATCGATTCGTGTTCGTCGCGACTCGTCGGAGCCAATGCCTCGAGGAGAATAAAACAAGCAAATCGCGGGCGGTGTTGTTTGGTTGTTGAAGATGACGATTTAGTTGAAATCCAGGAGGCGGCACTGACCGTTGCAATGGGCCGCCATCTCCGAAATTGCCCCACTATTGATTGGACACACGCCACGCGCCACACCCACTTTCTGCATGGCTGTGGCTTGCGCTCCACCCAGACGCATGTTGCCGCCTTGTGGCTGGTGCCCGCGTCCCGCCAATCCGTTCTCGCAGCCTTGCGGCATGACAAGACGACCTCCGTGACCTCCAGCCAGCGCTCACCAGGTCTCTAACGACACACCAATTCCTCTGGCTCCTTAAGTTGTTCTCTAGCCACAATAGAAGAGACCCGTGGGCTTCGAAATGGCGATACAATGAAACTCACAAGCTCCCTCCAATCTCTGGCTCGTCGGCCAAGCATCCCGCCCGCCTTCACCTCCGTACCAACCCGCACCTTTACTACGTCTCATGCCGTCCTGGCGAAATCTCTCCCGCCCCGACCTAAACCGCCGCCAGAGTCCGAAATCGAAGAATTCTACGTGAAAGGCAGCGGTCCTGGCGGACAAAAGATTGTAAGCCAATATGACATTCCCTCCCACTTCCGTCGCGACTAGAACCCATCCACATTTCACAACCCGAAACACTCCACTAACACGAGTCTCCTTGTGTAGAATAAAACCAATTCCGCCGTTCAGCTGAGGCATACCCCCACCGGTATCGTTATCAAGTCACAGGCTACTCGCTCGCGTGACCAGAACCGCAAGCATGCCCGGGAGCTACTTGCTCAGTACATCGATGATTATCAGAATGGCGACCAGAGCCGTTCAGCCATCGTCGGCCATATAAAGCAGAAAAAGGTGGCGAGTGCAAGCAAGAAGAGTAGGAGGAAATATAAGAAGCTAGAGGAAGAGAAGGCCGCGAGTGCCGCTGCCCCTGAGACTGAGGCAGCCGTATCCGAGAGCGCAGCAGACAAACCCGTGGTCGAAGACAACGAGCTTTCAACCCATTCAGGTGAACGGGTAACAAGCGCAGAGAAACGAATGTAAAACATCCAACTTGCGTGTCTACAATCATATCATGGCTTTAGATCTACCGCTGGGCAACCCAGACACCGACGTTACTCAATTTGCACCATTGTCATCACAGTGTTCCATTCAACGAGTCTAAGTGGAAAGCAAAAGTATTTGTATGATCAACCTCGGCATGCTACCCCTAGGCACGCATTACGCATGCGGCTACAACACAGGGGCTATCACATCTCTTCGGAGAAAGGGTAACGCCCACCCTCTTGACCATGTCAAAAACTTTTCGTAAATATGAGACTCGCCCGAGATACGTGCCAGCCACCTGAGGCTCCGCATCTGTCGCGACCTCCATGATCTTGTCGTCGTTGCGTGAGGGGTGGGAGGATTCGGTTCGTCGGTGGGGTCGCTATCGCTGAGTCAGCCCGACGTCGTCGACAACAGCCGTATCCAAATTTCGACTACCTACCTTAGAAGCACTTGCGGTGGACGATCGAGGGACCACTCTCGTCGTACTCCTGCTTGGAGATCCACATCTGCTGGAAGGTGGAGAGGGAGGCCAGAATAGAACCACCGATCCAGACGGAGTACTTTCGCTCCGGGGGAGCAATTATCTTGACCTTCATGGAGGAAGGAGCAAGAGCAGTAATCTCCTTCTGCATACGGTCGGAGAGACCGGGGTACATGGTGGTACCACCAGACTAGTGAAGCGTTAGAAAATCGCGTGCGTCGACTTGAATACATGGGGGATTGACATACCATGACAATGTTGCCGTAGAGATCCTTTCGGACATCGACATCGCACTTCATGATCGAGTTGAAAGTGGTGACGTGGATGCCGCCGCTCTCCAGACCCAGGACAGAGGGCTGGAACAGAGCCTCGGGAGCACGGAAACGCTCGTTGCCAATGGTAATGACCTGACCATCGGGAAGCTCGTACGACTTCTCGAGGGAAGAGCTCTGGGCAGCAGTCTGGATCTCCTGCTCGAAGTCGAGGGCGACGTAGCAGAGCTTCTCCTTGATGTCTCGGACGATTTCTCGCTCGGCGGTGGTGGAGAAGGTGTAGCCGCGCTCGGCCAGAATCTTCATGAGGTAGTCGGTAAGATCACGACCAGCCATGTCAACACGAGCAATGGCGTGGGGAAGAGCGAAACCCTCGTAGATGGGGACAACGTGGGTGACACCATCACCAGAGTCCAGGACGATACCGGTGGTACGTCCGGAGGCGTACAGAGACAGAACGGCCTGGATGGAGACGTAGAAGGCGGGGGCGTTGAAGGTCTCGAAGACAATCTGGGTCATCTTCTCACGGTTGGACTTGGGGTTGATAGGAGCCTCGGTGAGCAGGACGGGGTGCTCCTCGGGAGCAACACGGAGCTCATTGTAGAAGGTGTGGTGCCAAATCTTCTCCATGTCATCCCAGTTGGTGACGACACCGTGCTCAATGGGGTATCGGAGGGTGAGGATACCACGCTTGGACTGGGCCTCATCACCGACGTACGAGTCCTTCTGACCCATACCGATCATGATGCTGGAGCTTGGTCAGCGACCGGCGAAGGGGAAAGGCGGGGAAAAGTCGGGATTTCATGACATACCCATGGTGACGGGGACGACCGACAATGGAAGCTGTTTGATGCTGTCAGTATGTCGTTGACGAGCGCAGTGCGCCCAAGCGGCCCATAGTCAGGCATTTGGGCGCGACCATCGAAGTGGGGTACTTACGGAAAACAGCTCGGGGAGCATCATCACCGGCGAAACCGGCCTTGCACATACCCGAACTATCGTCAAGTCAGTACATAGTCTAGGAACCAAGGCTCCCAGCGGCGAGAGTCTGAGTGGCAGATTCAGATCACCGAGGCCGGCTTGCTAGGCCTCGTTCGATGCCGTGGTAGCCATGCCAGGGGAGGCGGGGGATGAGGTCGGTGAGACAGGCGGGGGTAGCTTACCCATTGTCGATGACGAGGGCGGCGACTTCTTCTGTAGCGAGGATTCCAGTCAGCGAAGGTCTTTGAGGCATCTCGCGATGCTCCAGACGGATTGAATAGGCCAGGCAATGCGGCGATATGATGCGACGTACCCTCCATGGCTGTGGATTACGGTGGAAAGCTGTCCAGAAACGGGTTTAGCGGGCGAGGTTCCAAGATGAAAAAGGCGGACAGAAGCAGAAAAAGTGAGAGGGAGAGGGTGCTCACGAGATGCTAGACGAAGAAAGGCGATGAGGTTGATGGAAGACGAGTCGGGAGAGGGCGACTCGACTGGTGGGTGGGAAGAAAAAGAGGTTGATGATGGATGGAGCAGGAAGATGGGAGGATGGGGAAGGGGAAGGGAAGGGGAGGGGGAAAGGAGGGAAGTATCACTGGGCGACGCTGTCACAAGAAAGTTGTGGGCGGGCCCCGAAATGCTGAGGTGGACACGCTGCGCACCGGCACAGTGGCCACTGTCCACTGGGAGCAGGGGGAAGCGGCAGGGGGGCTTAGGGGGAGGGGGGGCGAGACCGCCTACCTGCTTGGGTGGGAAAGCGGGAAATGGGAGAGGCGACTGTGTGTGATTTGGGATGTAGCAGGCGGTGCAGCGGGCGGGTTTTGGTGGTTAGGTACTCACAGTTAGTGGTGCTGTTGGTGGTGGTGCTCGCTGGACAGGACAGTTGGAGCAAAAATGAGAGGTAAAGGTGGCAGAAACCAGGGATTTGGCTTGCCGCTTTTACTGATTGGCTCGTGGTGGTGACAGTGGCTGGTGGACGTGGTTGGGGGGCTGGCTGAGTTGGACTGGGGAGCTGCGTGGGTGCGTCACCGAATCGTTCGTGGTCACCGTTACCGTCACCGTGTTGTCTGATCTCGTCTCGTCCTGCCCTGCCTCGCCCTCGCCATCATCACTCTTTTATCATCAAAACTCCGTCCCGCATACAGCAGACTCGTCGTCGTCGTCAACCAGTCCCAGCCCACCGCCACAGCGCCCGAGCACCTGTTGCCAAGGGACTTTTTAATCCTGCAGCCTCGAGGCATCTATTCTTCTACCTGATGATCCTCCGCCCTGGGGGGCCACTCCGGTTGGGGGGGAAGGGGGGATGGGTGACGGAAAGACATGAGCTACCTTCGTGCCAGGCAACCGATTATCGCCCATAGCACCAGCGACTTTTACCCACTCCCGAGCCAGCTCCAGCAATGCTCGCGTGCGGACGGGACCAGCACTGAAGTAGAAAAGTTCCAGGTCAGAGCTTTTCCCAAGCTTACGTAGGACTGACTTTGGTGCTCGTCTATCGCCCTGTTCTTGTCAACCTCAACCACGAAGGTCAGATGAGATTGGTCTCCGGCGAGAATTCCCAGCTTGCCCCTGGACTCCCCGGCAGCCTAGACACAGGCCGGGTCCCCAGGAAGACGGAGACCCGGACCTACCGGGGCTGACTCCCGAGCTGGCGAGGAGGCTGGAAAAAGACAGTGTCAATCTCCAGATGCTTGGCAGATTGGGACTGGACCAGTTCCCACTCGCTCTCCACCAACAGGGCAACTAAGGCAGCTCCATCGCCAGGCACGCTGGACCGCTGGCACCATGGCTCAGCACTCAGAGTCCAGTCGCCCAAAGCAGCTGGCCGTGATAGTCTACTGCTAATTGCTCCATCAAGCGCCCCTTGCCAACTGCTCCAAGGTGCGAACTGCGTCGCGTGTGTGGATCTTGGATGCCGTTGCGTTCACAGCTCCACGGAAGCCGACTGGCCAAGCAGGCATCCTCAATTGCATCCCACAGGAAGCCGTGATGATGACAAGGAGGGTGCTCCAGCAACAGTACAGCCCCCCGGATTGCGTTGCTATCTCGCCTCTGCTCGCCGCGCCTCCTTTTCCCAGCCAGATCGATGCATCCTTCAATGTGGCCGAACTTGGCCGAACGCCACCCGCTTATCTGTTGCCCGTCCAATTTCTGCGTGATGCAACCGAGCCTATACCAGCTTGCAGCTGCTGTAAGCCATTGCTTAATATTACGTTCGACATCCAATATGCTCATTCTCATCTCTTTGCCTCCGTTGCTTAATCCCATGGCGCGGCAACGAAGATGGGATCGAATTCCATCCGTGAGGTGAGGTCGCCTCAACAATTCGTCCGCCCCCCCCCCCTTGAAAGAGCCGCCTCTCCCCCCGTCCCATCACTTCGTCTTGGTCATCCCCTGCCCAGCCAGCCTGAGGAATCCACCTGCTGGTGGCCAGTGAGCGGTGACTTAGAAACTGCCAGCCTCAGTGTGCTCCCACAAATGCAAAAATTCCACCAGGCTGCATCGTTCCGCGGGATCTGGTCACAGCTATCTCTAGCTGCAGCTCCCAAACTCATCTGCCTCCCATCTTAGAGGTCTGTCTAGGCAGGCTCGAATGCTATAATTATCTCTCACGCGTCGCCCTGCGGAGGTGGCCGACGCGCGTCAGCGGCTGTGAGCAAAGAACGAAGCTGGTTGAGTTTGTCGGTGTTTTTTTTTTTTTTTCGCTCTCGCATTGGACCTGATTCAACTCGCAAAAGCAGCGACGATGAGGGGCAATAACGCCTGGCGGGGCAATTTTGAACGGGGGGGGGAGCTATGATGAAATCATGAAATCTCCCACGTTGTAATTTTGACTTCACTTGAAGATGCCAAACGGCGCCCACCACGATTTAACGTGGGCTCATCTCAGCCGTACAATTCATGAAGATTTCTTTTACGGTCAATTTGTCGCTTGATGGAGAAGCATATTTGGACCGGGGAACCCGGCGCCGCCAGAACACGGAGTGTCGAATCCTCCAGGCGAGCAGTGGTGAAGACTTGTGCGAGCCGCTAGTACTCTTCTGGAATAGGGTCTTCTTGAAGGTTCCAGAATGGGCGAATCCCCGTCATCACGTCTAGGCGTCAAATTCCCCAATTTGACGTCCAAAAGTTTGACCCCGCGACAACCTCAATAATAAAGTCACTGTTGAATTCTCGACCTTTTAAAATTTATCAAGCAATCAACGCCTTGCGCATATACTCTCTATCCAAAGGAACACAAATAGCAAGCCAAATATTCGGTCATGGATGACAAGCGCCTCAACGAGCTCCTCAAATGGAGCATTCAAAATTCCGAAAACTCCAAAAGCGATCCTGCTGCTCCGGCGGCGCCCACCACCGATCTCACCCCCGAGCTCCTGGCCTCGATTATGGGCGGTCCCTCAGATGCGGATCTGATGAAGGCGTCTATGGAGATAATCACCGCCCCCGACTCGGAGCAGATCTCGCTCGAAGACAAGCTCATCGCATTTGATAACTTTGAGCAGCTCATCGAGGGCCTCGACAACGCCAACAATATCGCCAACCTCAGCTTGTGGACGCCTCTGCTTGAGCAACTGTGCCACGACGAACGCGAGATGCGCAAGATGGCAGCCTGGTGCATCGGCACCGCCGTTCAGAACAACGAGCGCACTCAGGAGCGTCTACTGGCTATGGGTGAGCACGGCCTGCCACAGCTAGTCCACATCGCCACTCACGAGGACGAGCACGAGGAGGTGCGCCGCAAGGCCGTGTACGCGCTCAGTTCCGCGTGCCGCAATTACCAGCCCTCTATGGATGTCTTCGCCGAAGAGTTGACCAAGAAGGGCCATGCGACCGGCAAGATCGATGCGACCGACATGGAGGCCGTGGATGTGGTCGTCCACGGACTTCGAGACAAGATTAAGAAGGCTTAAGGAAATTGGCAATGGCTATGCATGATGAACGAACGGATTGGGTCGGAGTTGGGGCGTCGATGTCGACTATTGATATCACGACAATATTTAGAAATCATAGATCGCGGATGGAAGGACCAGGAACGGAAAAGCTTTGTACATGTAGAGGGCAAGCAAGCCCTCATTTTAATGCCCATTTATGATACATATATCTTGTTACATGGTCTATGCTACATATCAACCATTTGGAGATGATTCCGTTTTTCTCGAACCAACATCGAGGAAAGGGCCCAGTCACTCATAAGTGACTGGCTTAGTGGGTGGCCTTGCCATAGAAGGGGAAGCCGAGAGCCTGCATCAGCAGACGTCCCTGTCTGTCCGATGTTCCAGTAGTCTTAATGAAGATGTCGCAACCAGGCATCAACCGTGCAGGGTACATCTAAAGAAGAATGGTCAGTCAATGCCCAGACACAATGACAATCTAATTGCGTTGTAATTGTTGTAGCACTCACATCATAATTGAATTCGATCTCGGGGAAGAACGCCATCCACGCCGGTTTCAGGCCAAACGCCAGGTTACCCGAGTCATCTCCAGTTGTGGCATTGATGCCTTGCCAGTCCTTGATCTTGGGTAGGACCAGAGTCACGAGCTTGTCGATGAATTCATAAGCGGCGCCACCCTTCAGCGTCACCTTAGCACCACTCTTGTCGCCCTTTCTGACACCCCACTGCACAACGCCGTGCTTGACTGTGGTGACTTCCGGGAAGCCGCCGCTGATGGCCTGAACGACGGCGCGCGCGACGTGGAGGTACTCCTTGTTCTGGCCACTGAGGGGCGCATACGAGTTGATGGTGACGCCCTCGATCTCGGGAATATTGTGCCAGGAGATGTCGCGCTCGAGTATACCCAAGCGTGAGGAGCCGCCACCACGAGGGCCTCGGCGAGGACGGTTCTTGTGGTAAGGCGAAGATCCATCCCACTCTCGCAATACGCCCTTGTTTGACTCGGGAAGAACGGTGCCGGGCGGTACGTGTGTGTAGGTCAATGTCATCAAGTCGGGAGCGATAGTGTTGTCGTAGGTGTGCTTTAACCGGGGCATGCTGAAGGGGCCAGGGACGAAATCTCGAGCTGTCGGGTCGGAGGATGAAGGCACCTGCACAGGATGGAGAGGGCCGCGGTAGTACTTTGGAGGGTGATACTGGTAGCTATCGAACGTTTTGTTAACACCTGCATCTCCAACCACACATGGTGCGGGTCCAATCACTCACCGGTTACCTGGCAATTGCTTGTTTCTCGTATTTTTCTTCTCAGCCGCAGCCGCATTGAAGGCCTCAATTTCCTTTGCATCGGGCGTCGGAGTGGTAAACGACGAAGCAGAGTCGAGATCTATGAGGACGTCCGAGGCGGTAGAGGGCTTGCCGGCCTGGGTGGAGGCGAATCTGCTGGCGCAGGACGGAACAGTCCGTAGGGGAATCTGTCTTCGGCCCAATGCGCTCGCCATGCGAGTTCCTTCTCGGAGAGTAGCCATGTTGTCCGGGCTAGCTTGGATTGCACGCAATTCGAGCTCTCCTCATCAACGAAGTGAATGTCGTTTGGAGTTGGAAATTTCCAATCCCCAGGTGGCTAGTGAGGGGCAAGCCACGTGTGGCTGGTGCGTTGTGGCAGTGCGCCCTCTACCACAACTTTCTCCATGTGCGGGTGGCTATTACGGCATCTTCAGTAGAATCTGGCAGTTCCATCTCAATTGGCTACCCATTTTCGATCCCGTGTCTTATCTTTAGCTTCATTGACCTTTCTGCTCTTGTCATGCTTGGATGTTCATTGGATTGGAGGGAACGCGGCCCGGAAGGTTCCCGCAACCTTGAAAAGTTGGCATCACACCAGATGAGTTTGGTTGGCTATCGGTATGTATTTACTATCGTTCCCATCCGGACTTCGGTTTTTGGGGGGGGGGGGGGGTTTCCGCGAAACTGAGAAACAAGACACTGCGGGGTGTCCGAGGGCGGCGGGCCTACAACTCCCGATATGTTACGGCACGGAGGTTTTTGGGTAAAAATAAGTCAAGTCAGGCTGGACAAATATCCTGGGTACTGGGCTGACCCGCGGCTTGGCACTAGGCAATCGTCATGGTCCACTACGATTCTGCAAATGGCCAGGCCGTAAGCGGTTGGACGCGGGATGCCCGTGGTCCGACAACCCCTCCATCGCGACCATCTCGCCAATAACTGGTCCCAACAGCTGATCCCAATAGCTTCCTCGCAGTAAAACGGAGTTTTTTCCTCCTGCCTTAGCTTTCCGTTTTAGGGCATGACGGAAGCGACTATGCGTTTTCGTCGGATGGGCCACGCGAGCCCACTCCAGCAAGCGATCTGCTGATGGAACTGCGCGGAAGTTGAGACGTAAGGGTTGCTTGGCTTGCGTGGTCCGTACGTAACCTCGACCAAGCTGCTGAGAATGCGAGGATCACCTGGCAATACCGCCGGGTTACTGGAGAAGCGCCAGGCCCAGTCACGGCTCAAGTATGCTATGCGCGGTCCGGGGCGGAGTTGGGATGTGAAAGCGAATGCGACGCTAATACGATGGTTTACCGACTGCCTGGCAGGCTTCTGTTTTTCAAAACGATAGACGGGGCAAGCCTCTTACGACACTACGTAGTCTAGGTACCCAGACAACCGTATTTCCAGGTATTCGTGCTTCGCAACAGGGGGCTATTTTGACTTCTGCACATTGAACGTTTTTCTCGGTGACACGTCCTTGCAGCTGGCGTCGCCACAAGGTTACATACAGCACCAGTTGGTATACTGGACCCTGAAGAGATTTAGATGAGGGGCAGCCAGAGCCATGACCATTGGACGGGCCAAAGGCATCATGGATGCTTCGATTTTCCCTTTTTACCCAGTGACGAAGTGCCTACTATGGAATACATGTGCAGACTTCTCTCGCAGCCACTGGACGAATACGCTCTGAGGTTTGTAGATCTGAGGTGATTATCTGCCTCTCGGGATCCGATACACCGCCGTCGCCCGGGTGTCATGGGGGACCCCGACGGACGGTGACGGCCGTCGCGCGAGGGCACTAACACCAACCCTAAGGCAGGTAGGTGCCTTGTCCACCTGCTGTTGTTGGGACGTTTTCTCGATTTTTTTATTTTTTTTAGGCGCAGCCTGGATAGCAGGGCTTACTCTGCACCAACATGCGTCGATAGCTAGGTCAGTTGACTCTCAGATAACTTACAAGATAGTACCTACGCAAAGAAGAAAAAATCAAACAAGCGGGTGGCCAAGCAGCTTCCACGTTGGACCTTAGTTCGCCGATCATGCACGCCTTGATGCCCTGCAAGGCGGCGGCCTTTTCGTTGTTTGGTTGCACCCGTAACCTATTAGTCCGTGGCCCCCGTGGATCCCACGCCGCAGTGCACAGCGTCGGAGTCAGTGGGACAGCCCAGGGTGCAAATTCAGGTATTACAGGGGCCGATGGCTGACAGGCAGGTGCCTCTGCTGGCTGGTGCTGTAGGTGCGTGCGAGGAACACTCACGTCGGTTGCTTCAGGGGACACAAACCATCGCGCTCTGATCCAATAGGGTGGCGACCCAGCCCATGATTTAGTGGTCCAGGCCCTTTTCAGGGCCTTTTGAGGATAAATCCAGCGCCTGCAGCCTGCCCGTGCACCACCCAAGTCCCACTGTCCCGCCCCCGCCACACCTGCCACTTGGCTCTCGACCCTCTACTACGTTAGCCTTCCCAGTCCCTCGCATCCATTTTTGGCACAGGCGCTCTGCCGTCACTGGAAACGGTCTAAGCTCCAGCTCCTCCTCGTCATCGCCTTCTTCATCCAACTGCCTCCCCCCTTCAAGTTCGCCTTCACTTCTCACCAGGCTCTATTTTCTACCGACTTCTCTCTCCTCCCATAGAGATATCATCTTCAACCTCTTCCATACTCATCGAGGCCCTAACATTCCCATTACTCTCCCCCGATTGACAAGGCTCAGTTTGTTGTGACGCCCCCTGCCAACTCTCTCCCGCTACACGAGCGCATCGAAGCCCAACTTAACGCACTACGCTGGCGGATGCGACACCGATGATGCAGGATTTCGACGATCAGCTTCTACCTCGCTAAACCCCGCGGGTCCTCATCTTTCGCCTCTTCCTTCTCGTTCGACTCGTCGCCGCGATAGTATCCATTATGAAGGAGTTTCCCAGGAAGTTCCTCAGCTTGCGCGACAAGAATGGTTCCAGCAGGCGAGCCAAGTCAAACCCTCCGCCAACCCCAGCGGCACCCAGCAGCAATAAGGTGCGTGAAAGCGCTCCGAGGGTTCCTACGTCCACCGGACGCCTCGAGGATACCCCGCCCTCCCTCTGATCCAGGCAGAGTCCAATCAAACAGCCTTGCTGACGGTGGTAATATGACAGCCGCGCCCCCTCTCGACCGGCGCCTTCATGGCCTTGTTCAAAGCAGACAATGCCAGGAATTCCTCTAAAGTCGATGTTGAAAAAGAGAAGGATACAGCGGCACAGGTACGGCAATTCCTCTAACCTCTTACGAGGAAAGCATTATTACTAACGCCTCTAGGTTGAGGAGGTTATGAAGCGGCTCGACGAACTGAACATCACAAATGTCACCGTCGACCATATCAATGACATTATGGCCACCAAGTTTGCCGCCGGCGACCCTAAGAAAACTGTCGAATTCATCGATATAGAACAAAAGGCAGCCGCTGGCATCATCTCTCGCTACGATCCCAGCATTGACATGGTTGGTGCCGAAAACCGGGGCAATGTCACTTGCTATTTGGATGCCCTACTCTTTGCAATGTTCTCCAAACTCGACGCATTTGAGTGCATGCTAAAAAATGACTTCCCGGAGGACGACAATCGCGCCAAGCTTGTCACTCTTTTGCGCATGTGGGTCAATATGTTGAGAACCGGCAAGTTGATTCATACAGATTTAGTAATGCTGAACCACCCCCCACGCCGACTCAATATGGATCTTGACTGACTAGGTGCAGACAAAACTCATCCAAGATGCCCTAGCCGATTCCGGCTGGTCAGATGCCCGTATGCTGGAGCAGCAAGACACCTCGGAGGCATTTGCTTTCATCACCGAGACTCTGCAGCTGCCTCTGCTTTCCCTGCAAGTCGATCTATTCCACCAGGGCAAGAGAGACAAAGATGACCACAAAGTGGTTTACGAGCGCCTCCTAAACCTTGCTGTGCCGCCAGACCCCGAGGGAAAGGGAATCAAGCTTGAGGACTGTCTAGAGGAGTATTTCAATGCTCAGGTCGATGTCCAGAGGGACAGTGAGGAGGCAAAGAAGGCTAGTTTGCAAGAGATGAGCCGCAGTGATCACCCACGGTTGGTCCACCGGGATACAATCCGCCTGATCACGGAAGAGATGGGCGAGTCATCCACTCCGACGGTCATGGCGTCACCAATTGCCATGTCTCCACTACAACGAACGCCAACTCTTGAGAAAGGGCCTCTGTTGCCCTTTCCGGAATTGAAGCCAGAGGAGGGCTCAAAACATGAAGTCTCTAACCCTGAAGACTCGAAACCCGAGGACTTGAAACCCGAAGAGAGCAAAACCCCCAGTAAACCCACTGGCGAAGCCCCAAGTGACCCGCCAAACGAGCCTCCTAATGAAGAACAGGTTGGAAAGGTCGTTACCTCGGAAAATGAGTTGGCGGTTCCTCAGAGCAAGCCGGTCATACGCGCGAGGTCAACAAGCGTCATTCAGAGGGTCTTGTTAGATGAGCAAGGTCGTGCATCCAGTCCTGATAATCCCACCATGCTACAAAAAGCAATGCGCAAGGGCTCAACTGTGGTGAAGGCGGTCACAATCCCTGCTTGGCAATTCTTCAGGTTGATACGTAAGTCCACACCTCGCACAGGGTCATGATTCAATTGCTAATATCACTGCAGCCTGGCATGCTCTGACTAGTAACGAGCCTCAAAGCAATGTCGATGTTGCGCTGAATTTCGATCAAAGACCAGTTGTGGGCATCTGCCTCAAACGTTACGCTATGACTGAATCGGGCCAGCCTAAGAGGCACAACACCTTCATCGACATTCCCGATAGTCTTAGGCTTCCTCACTTCATGATGGCCGACGACCCCAAAGCTGAGGAAGATCCCAACCCGCTCAGTGACTACAAGCTTGTGCTACAGTCCGTCATCTGCCATCGCGGAGATTCTCTTCAAAGCGGGCATTACATTGCGTTTTCGAGAGTAGCACCAAAGTTACTCACAAAAAACAGGCGACATGACTTTGATCCACCCCCAGATTACGAAGAGGCACAGTGGGTTCGCTTCGATGATTTGCACATCGAGAAGCGGGTCACTTATGTGGACGATATCAAGCAATCCTTGAAGGACGAGATGCCTTACCTCCTTTTCTACCAGATAGTGCCGGTGGTCGAAGTTACTGCCCCTTCTGTCGAGGATACGGAGACTGAGCCGCCATCGTACAATGAGTCCAAGGTCAGCATCGACCTACCGCCGACTCCAACACGAGTTGACATAAACCAACTCGGGATTCTTGGGCAAGAGGATGGCTATTTCGACAATACTCCAACAGCTACGAGCTCTCAGCTACACGCCAGCAAGCCACCTAGTATCCGGCTGTCGTCCGATAGCGAAAGAATTCCCCGGCGAAGTGGTGAAATTCTGGATTCTCACTTTGGCTCATTTCTTAGTGATTCTCGTCGCCCTAGTGTGAACTGGACAGATTCGACATCAGCGACTCCTGCGGTCACGCCCAACTCTCACTCCCCTGCCATCACACCGAGCGAGGAATCAACCTCTTCCAGGCTGTCCCGCGCAGCATCTCGGTTCACCAAGGCAAATCGAAGTCGACCAAGCAGTCAGACGGGGGAGAACCGCATCAGTTTCTCTATGACGCGCTATGTGGGCCTTATGAGACCAAGCAAAGAGCCTCTGGTAGATACGAATGGACTTGGGGCTTCATCAGCCAATTCAACAGGGCCCTTGGCTCTGGAGGCAACCGCCGAGGGAGGCGACTCCCCACCTCAGCCAGAGCCTGAGCAACCTCACATCCATCATCACCATACCCACAAGCATGGTCACAAGCGAATCCGCTCCAAAGACAAAACCAACAAAAACAAACATAGCTCACAGCCAGAGCGAGAATGCACCGTCATGTAACCCCAAGCATACGTGAGAACTTGCCGTAGAAACAGCAGCACTACCAGAAGCCAAAAAATATTGGAGAGAAAAAAAGGAGAAAGAGGAAAAACGGCGCAAAAGGAACACAATTGTCAGTGTTAAAGTACAGATGCGTAGAAGACTTGTTGGGTTGGATTCAGAACCCGATCGGATAGCAGTCTAGAAGGCACCCCTTGATTTTTAATGGGAGTTGACAGAACCACGCCCTTTGGGGAACAATAGGTGACGATGATGACGGTGGCGTGGGTAAGGAACAAGGGGGGCAAGCATGGTTGGTATCACGCATTTACACGGAAAACAACAGATCAGCATGGCGTTTGCGGAGCGTGGTGTCACAGCTTGGTAACCACAGTGGATTTGATACCATTGAACAGATACGGATCACAGGTACCGGCCCTCGCGACCTTGCTTCACATATCGTGCCTCGTGATAATTAAATATATCTACAACATTTTAACCGTATGCATGAATGACATAGTCTCGACTAACGTGAAATACAGGCAGTAGGTCAACCCTTTACCAGGGCGAGGAATTTCTTCGCCGGTGCTTCGCCTCATGACGTCAAAGTGAAAGGCCAATTACGGGCGTTTCCAATCGCAACACACGCTCGAGATTCAAAAGCATCATCAAGTTTGTCTATTCCTTATACACAGTACATGACAGGGGCCAATTCTCAATGGCCTCCCTATAGATGCGTCCCATCAACAAGTCACCTCGTATATGGGAGAAAGAAAACCCGAATTTTGCCCTGCTGAGCCCACACCGAATCTCAAACATGCTTTCTTTCTTGCCAAGACCAGGATAATAAGAGTACGGCCTCGGACGGGTAATATACACAGGTGCCATAGCCGAAATCCAAGCCCAGACTAGGCTTCGATGTAGGCAGTGGCATCTATACAGATCTCAAGAAGAGATCTCGAGGAGAGGGGGGGTGGAGAATGATTCCACGGTTCCGTAACATCATCAGGTGAAAGGAAAGGACGAGTAATAAGACATCAAGGGGAAAGGGGTTCAGGTTTCAGGGTTGAGGGTCCAGGCTTCTTTGCGCTGTTCAACGTGAGGTTTTACAATTAGATTATTCCTTCAGCGGAGAGCGGAATTTAGTTGTCGCGCTGGGTTGTCGAGACGATTTCTTCAGCCTCCCGCTTAGAACGGGATGTTGGGGGGAGGCTGAGAGGTAAGAGCTTCCTGCTGATCTTGAAGCTCCTCCGGCGCAGCCTCAATAGAGACACCTAGGCCGATCTTTGCTTGATGCTGTAGATAAATGATCAGTTTCGTACGCGCACACGTCTAACAAAAGTTCACTCACAGTAAAGTGGTCGATATCGGCAGCAAAGGTCATCATAACGGGGGGTGCAACACGCTTCTCGAGGACACAGCTCAGCTTGCCCTTAGAGTCGACTTGGGCGCGGAAAGTAGACATGCGGAAGTCGTACTTGGCACCAATGGTGGTAACACCCTCCTTCTGGAGGCCACCACCCATAACGCCTCCGGGAGAAGGAACAAGACCGAGGGTGAGATCAACACCGGCCTGGACTTTGTCGGAGAGCCTCCTCCAAAACGAGGTGTTCAAGGTTCCCATAGCAGCCTGTAGCTGAGCGGTAGCGATCCAGTCGTTGGACTTGTAACGAGCGGAGTAAGAGACGGCGCACTCGGGACCTTGGGTGAGGGCGGGTCGTTGCCAGAGAGTCTCGAGACCGAGGGCGAGCTTAGGAGTAACGGCTTGCAGATAGCTGCCGATAAAGATTCCGGTCAGACCGCCTTCGATGTATGAAGGGTTGAGCGCCTTGAGGGAAGCGCTGAAGTCATCGCCAGTGTACTCATGTTCGAATTGAGCCATATCCTGGCCGCCGGGGGCGATGGAGAGTTGCGACTTAGAGACAAACTTGTCGGACCACCGCCAGTTAAATCGGCCTGAGAGAGATCCTTCGTTGTCGAGGTTTCCCTGGCAAAAAACCTGTGTGGCGGCGTCAGTATTCGCATTCTGTTGGTTTAAATTGGCTATCGGGAGATGTCTACCTTGCCAGTACCGTACATTGCGGCAAAGGTATAAGGGTTCAGGCGCTCGCCCAGGGCAAACTGGTGAGAAACCTGAAAGAGGGGGGCCATGCTGAAGATCTTGGTCAGGTCGGCGCGCATGCCGGTGAACATATAGTTGTTGAGGAAGACATCACGCTGGACTTCCTTGGCGAGACCTTCAATCGTTCCGGGGTTGGACAGTCCAAGCTTCGCCCTGCGCTCTGAGAAGGAATTGATGGCATCGCCTAGTGCGGCGGCGACGGGGTTAGAGAGAAGAAGGGCCCGGACAGGGTCCAGTGCAGCGGTGGAAGCCATGGTGAGGCTCGAGGTGGCCTTTAAAGCCGGAGTATTGTCGAGGGGGGGACGAGCGGGGGGGGAGCGGAAGTGAAGCGAGGTCGGAGTGACAAGGAAACAGAGAGGGTTTAGCGGGTGATCGAAGCAGCCTCGATCGGTCGTTGAAGGTCGTTGAAGGTCGTTGAGGATCGTTGTCGTCAACGCCAGAAACGTGATGCCGAGCGCGGGCTTGCAGAGATAGATGGAGATGGAGAATAATTTTCATCAAGCCCCGGAGAGCTCCCTAGTGAGGAGCACGAGCCACCCAATGATGATGCTGGGGCTGGCTGACTGCCCAGTTTCTAGTGCGGAGATACGAATCTTCCGAGCTTGGGGCCAATGTGGCGCTCAATACTAGGTTCTCATAGAGGTGGGTTGCAACCGAGACTTAGCCGCGCGTGTGGCTCAGCCCTTGAACCAAAAGCAACTCAACAAAATGGGGTGCAGCTCAAGTTGCTTCCTGCCACAGAAATCATCACCAATGGCAAGCCTGCGAAATAGTTATCAAGCCAGGTTCAAAACTCCATCGACACGCTTTGGGCTTCGTCAAGAATTCTCTCGAAATTCCTCACATGTTTTGAATGTCGTCCGTGCTTTTAAACCAGTCTTTGGGCTTCCAATTGACGTTCACACTTTACAGCCTGGGAATGCAGGGGTTGGCCAAGACGGCCTTGAGTACATGGGATGGCATCAACAAAATCAAGGCGCCAACTCCCCGGGAAGGGCAATACATGCACTTAATGCCTAAATCGACGACTTGACATTTTAGGTAACGTAATTTATGCGGTTGCGATGCCATAGTTTAGGGATGGAACAGAGCAACCTAACCGAGGACGCAGGTGCCTCGACCAAGCAAGCTTTCCCGGGATTAGGTTCAGACTTTTGGTCTGATGATATACGCTGCACGAGAGTGGATGACGCCTCATGTGCTCAGAGGCACATGTACATTGCCTTGTCCAGGCTTTGCCTGGGTACCGTCTTAGGTAATAGGTAGTCCTCAAATCTGCAACATCGTTCCTCTGATGAATCCAGTATGTAAATATGTTTGCTTATTCTTATACTATGACCGAGCGCCAATTCTTACTACCTATACCTTCGTCATGTTTTTCAAACCAATGGTTGCAGGTTGTCCGGAAGTGGCTGGTGGGTTGACTAATGACTAGGTAGCGCCACAGAAACACCCCGCCAGCAGTGCCCGCCTTTGGCATCTTCCCTGTCCCACTCATCAGCGTCACTTGGCAAGGAGCATCCAACTGGTTGAGCACTTCCCATCTCTTGGGAAATCCAGGTCGCAGAGCTTCTTTCACTGCCCCAGAGGATTTAAAGACTGCGCTATCGAAATAATCTCCTCTTATACAGCAATCGGCCACATTCGACCACAGCTGCCTCCTCGGACAAAAGGCTGTACAAGTCTCCAGGGTGAGTTGCTTCGGGTGACGGGAGCACAACGACGCCTTAGATAAACCACAGGCACAAGTATCGCACTCGTGTTCAAGCAATTGCTCCTCGCTCAAGGTATTCCTAGTGTATGCTACGGGAATTCTGGCTGATTTGAGAACACCCGCTCGTCGCAGTCCACTGAAGCTCAGCTTGAACTTGGGGTTGGCAGGGATCATCGGAACGACATGGATACTCTCTTGTAGGTGTTTCCTTCCCATTTCTTCCACATACTATGTACCATCCCTTCCCCGGGTCATTGTTCAAATATATGAGATGGTCGCTTTCTCGATCTGGTTGATTGGTCCTCCGGACTACGTCAGAAGAAAATCGCCGCTTGCACAACATCACTACATAAGAGGGGGATGCGATAACCAGACATTGTCGAAGACAATCAAAAAAGTTCCGTAGTCTCATCGATCAGCGGCATTGCGAAGCGATGGAAGAGCACTCCTTCAGTAGTGGTGCAGTAGCTGACGATGGCAGAACCGCCGAGATTGCGGCCAACGCACCTCGCTACCGCCGCAGGAGTTCAACCTTCATCGATGGCATCCACGATGTCACCGAGGGCCAAGATCTGGCTCCTGCCCAGTTATACAGCACCATGTCAGGTCGCTTGTTTCACTCTGGCCGCATAGCCATTGCCATGGTCGGACCGCCCGCAAGGGGGAAAACGTAGGTACCACGTCCCTGATACCTATTGAGCTGGGCTGACGATGGTAGTCACATTTGCGTCTCCATGGCACGTTACCTGCAATGGCTGGGTGTAAAGACTCGTATCTTCCACCTGGGAGATTACCGCAGAGCCACCGTTGGACCTGGTGGAACAGTCCCTGAAGACTACTTCTTTCCCAACGCCTCCCCAGCTTCGGTGATCCTCCGTCAGAAGATCCTCAAGAAGTGCCGTGAAGATATCTACTCGTGGCTGAACCACGACAACGGACAAGTCGCCATTTACGACGCAGTGAATCCTACGGCGAGTGGACGACGATCTTTAGCCAAGGAGTTTGCTAAGCATGATGTCCAGGTAGGTTGAGCTATCCGCGCATTCCGGACGCACAGACTGACAATCGCCAACAAGACATTGTTCATTGAATCATATGTTGACGACGAGCGCATTCTGCGAGAAAACGCCAGAAACGTCAAGATATCTTCACCTGACGTAAGTGTCTAATACAGTCCAATTTAGACTTCAAGGCTCATGGCTCGGAACAGTTTGCCGGTATGGAACCTGACGAAGCAGCCCAGCTGTATCTGAGGCGCATCGAGATGAAGATCCCCGTCTTCGAGACGATGAATGAAAAGGAACTCAACTACATCAAGATGATCAATGCGGGTGCAAAGTTCTTTTACAATAATGTCAGCTTCAACTACCTCTCGCATCGAATCGTTTTCTACCTCACCAACCTTCACATCAAATCTCGAAAGACCTTCTTCGTCCGAGCCGGCACCTCTACAGAGGAGGACTTGTACAAAGCAGATGCTCCGCTATCACAGGAAGGCAGAGAGTATGGTGAAAAGATGACCGAGGCGCTTCTAAAGCACCGCGAACAGGAAAGACTGGAAAATGGAGGTGGACCGAACGTGCCTCTACCCCCTCTCGCCGTCTGGACTTCGACACGACTACGCACCATTCAGACATCCGACAGTCTCAAAGAGAAGGGATTCAAGGTCAGACAACGGTCCCAGCTAAGCCAGATCAACCCTGGTGTATGCGAGAAGATGTCTGAGCGCATGATCCGTCAGATATACCCCGATGAGGTGGAGAAGCACGAGCTTGATCCTTACCATCACCGATACCCCCGGGCAGAGGTATGTCTCCCTAACTTATCAGTTTTCTTCTCTATCAGCCTATTGACTTTGTTCCCAGTCCTATCATGATCTAGCGGTCCGCCTCGAGCCCATCATCCTTGAGCTTGAGAGGGAGCAGTCGGATCTCCTGATCATCGCCCACGAGTCTGTCCTCCGCGTCCTCTACGCCTATCTCATGCACTGTTCAACCATGGACATCCCACTGCTCAAGTTCCCTCGCGACGAGATCATCGAGATCATCCCCGCCGCCTACCAGAATGAGGCTAAGCGTATCCACATCCCCGGCCTCGACCCAAAAATGGTTCCTGGTTCACCACAGGACATCAAGATCCCTGTCCCAGGAAGTGCCATTCAAAGCGCCCAGCTCAGCCCAATTGCCAGTGGCATCGTCAGCCCGGCCGAACCTGTGGGGCGGCCACCCGAGAAGGTCATCAACACGGCCAAGGACATGGTTGCGGACAAGGTAAATGATGAGGACTAGGTCCCAGAGTTGCTGGACCTGGACCTGGACCTGGACCTGGACCTGGACCTGGACCTGGACCTGGACCTAGACATGAACCTGGAGCGGCACAGAGGAGAGCCATTGAGTTCGCTTAAGGTTGGGTGGGTCACCGTTAGATGGACAAGCCGTGATGATGATGCACAGGTATGGAATAGGGAAATGCGGTAAAGGAAGAAGCCTGAATAACCAGATATGATCCATGAATGATCCATGATTTTACTCTCATCTCGCGTCGCGGTGAACCAGCCGGCTACCACTCACCTCCAGCTCACGCAATATGACAAGTCAAGTTT
The DNA here is from genome assembly GCA_029931735.1 of Dactylonectria alcacerensis. NCBI lineage: Eukaryota > Fungi > Ascomycota > Sordariomycetes > Hypocreales > Nectriaceae > Dactylonectria > Dactylonectria alcacerensis. Next base: position 3,025,029 of record JAPMUZ010000004.1, read on the forward strand.
ATCAAACCTAGCAACCAAAGTTTGGCCATCCGCCACATCGGGCCTCGCTGCCAGAAACCGACAATCCCCAACAACATCCTATGATATCCCATCAAAACAGCATCGAGCACCATTTCAGGCCACCCTAGCATCTCCCCAACGAGACATATGCGAGCTCCGGGGGATCGGCAACGTAGGGAGGAAGAAGGATGCATTCCTCAACCCCAGGAGCCTCACGCACCCAATCGCCTCGACTGGTCGGTCTTCGGCCCAGGTCTTTCTCGGCAATTCTCCTTGCCAGATCCAGACCAGCCCGTCCCTTCTCGAATTGGAATAAGCGGGCTTTCTTTACCTAGGGTCCAACAGCTGCGAGGCGGGACCGCGTGGTAGACTCGTTGGAGCAATATGTCATGTCCCCGGCCTGAGCGCCATGCAACCAGCAGCCACACCAACTGGGTAGAACCTCCGGCAATCCTCCCGCACGCGCCGCATATGCCTTCAGAATCAAGATGGTCCCTTTCCAACCACCCTAGAGGCTAGACGCAAGCGCCGAGTTGCAGCACGACACGACTCGACAGGCCACCTCAGCCAACGTTGCCGCGCAGTTCGAGCTGCCTCGGTTTGGCAAGCTGGTAGGCAATGCGTGAGAGCGGGCTCGCATAGGACTCTCGTCCTCTGCTCTATGACGCCAACATCTGACTACATAGGTCTCCCCGGCGGGGGAGGGGTCACTTACCTTACCGTCCCGTCATCTGTACCCGGAGCTCCAGCTCCAGCTTACGATATACCGGAATACAACGACGGGGGGTGGTCCGGTGGTTTCGGAAGGGCTGGAGAGAGCGCGCGCGCTTGTGCACAGCATTGCCCGCTTGATGCAGGTCGCTAGAAGAGGAAGAGTGGCACAGGGCATGTGCGGATTCTGGAGTACGACGGGTGCGTGAGAGCGTATGTACTATATGTGAGTGTGTGGTGTGTGAGGGTATTGTTTCCCGGACAGGAGCATCTGGTCGTCACGGCTGACTGGGTGTACTGAACAAGAGGGTCTTGTCTCAAGGAGGCAGTGTGGTGTCTCCCGGATGGCCTGTTTGGTGTTTGCGACTCCAACGCAGCGACGTTGAAAAGGATCGCGGGGGGCGACGAGCATGCGACGAGGTAGCATCAACGGGGACAGGCGAGCGACCAGGGGCCGTCCCGGAGATGACGATCTCTCCCGGTAGGGGTGAGCTGAGCGGGCTGGGCAGGGCAGCGACGGCTTCATCAGTGAGTCAGGGTTGCTTCCAGTCAGTGAGTGAGTGAGTGAGCGAGCGAACGAATCGAGAAAGAGGCACGATTATTGCCGCCCCGGCCGATGGACAGACCAGCCAAACCACACCTACATCGCACAGCGATACACTTTACTGCACGGTACTGTTGCACTGCATGGAACGACATCCTCCGGTGCAGTGGCAGATGCTGGAGTAGCTGGTGGTGTGCAAGCCTCATCACATATGACAATGCCAGTCTGAACGTGGCCGTGCCCTGTCTCGATCAACTCAACGTCAGGTTGCGCTTACCAGCCCTTGGCCTGCGGTGCTCCCTTTATGCACCAGTCCTGTCCAGTCGAACCCTACCACCGCCCTATCCCATGCAGCAGTCCCTTTCCTTTCCTGTCCGCTTCGATCCGGCAACGGGACGTGTGCATGGACCTCCAACGAGCCCGTGTCACCCTCTGTCGCAGCCATACCGTGCCTGGATCATGCGTTTTGTTGGGCGTCGACGACCGATCTTGCGCACACAAAGCGTCTGGGGCAGGCAAATTCCTACACATAACGGAGTAGGATGGTCATCCCAGGGAAGGAGAGGGTAGTAAAGTACCCAATTCCACCAGACCCTCTTCACCGGCATTTCTCCAGGTGTACGGAAATAGACCTTTTCTGACAACTCAGTCTTTGAAGCGAGGCTATCGCCAAGAGATGCAAGTAATGAGCCAGGCGTCGCCGTTGGCAGGGGACAGGTAACGCACGTGATGATGCTGAGCTCAATACGACCAGTTTGCCGTACGTAGGTACCTATGTACGCACGTACATGTGTAGGATGTACGTACTGTACGTACCTAGTTCCACGGCTATCAATGGAGCATCCTGCCCTGGTGCGTCCCCTCGGGTTTGCTAGCATGTATTCCCCGGGCGGGAAGAGCGTGAGGGGCCGGCCCCATCCCAACTCAATCGCCAGGAGGCATCATGTGTGAATACGCCGCGAGTCGGTCCTCATGGCAGGCGTGGCAGGCGGGACAGGCGTAGCAAAGGCGTGACAAAATTTGCTTCATTGGCGCGAGCAGCTCTTCGGCCCGTCGTCGAGGCATTGGTGGATATCCACCACCACGTCACCTTACAGGATTCAGGGGTGTCGCCACGAGAAGCAGAATGGGATGTTTGCCCGTACTCTCAGCGCGAGCAACCCTGGCGGTTTGGCGGGCGCTCGCAGGCTGCCATGACACCAAAACAGGAAGGGGAGGCGGGGCATGACCGGAAGCATGCCATGGCTGCTCTGAGTCAGGAAATTGCACGGCGATGCCCTCATAGCGTTCGAGCTGCAGGGGAATCCGTCCTTGTGGTGCAGACGTAGAGCGATGCTGGCGTGATGTAGTCCCTCACCCCTGTGTAACCTACCCTACACCGCAAGTGGGCCACGGCTGCCGCAGTCCCAGGGGTCTGGACACACAGAACCTGTGGTTCCTTGGCCTAGCCTGCAGGGCAAATGCGGCCTAGTGATGCCGGTCATGACGATGCCGGGTGCGTCGTGCGTCTCTGCGGCATGCCCGTCGACCTCGTGATGGGCCGTGTTGAGGGGTATCTAGGCCTCAACCTGCAAGGGAAACCTACAATGCACGCTGATGTGGTGGATGGAGCTGTCGTCACGAGGCACGAGGTATGCGAGAGCAGCCCCCGCCATTGTGCGCTGCATCCGTGTGGACCTACCATATAGACCGAGATGCATCATATTCATGATTGACGAATGAATACCCAGAGCTTGATATACACCGGCCGACGGGTCGGAAAATCGCGAGGTGACCCGGGTTCAATAAGTCGTGTGCGAATGATGGGGTGTCACGGATATCAATTGAGTTGGTGGCAGTAACATCGGCCCAGCGAGAGCCCTGTCCTAGGAACTTATGCGAGATATCGTCAGAGGTCACGGTGGTGTCTAGAATAAAACCCAGAAGCGAACTTCTTCACACCTGGTATACGAGGTAAGAGCAAGCTCCACGACTAGGTGAGAGCCTTGACCGAGTGAGTGGGCACCATACAGCCGCGCATATTCGACACCACCCATCGCAGGTCTGGCTGATCGACAGATGATAGGTGCGTACGTACGTGCAGTGCATGTAAGCAGTCGTTCGGCTACACTCTCAACCGTGAATGAGTGACCCGATGTGGTCCAAGCTACAAGCCTCACCCTATCATCCTCAGTTAGACCAGGTCAAGTCCAACGCAGCATGCACACCGTTCATACTAGTTCCATCAGTGCCGATGTAACCTTTCCTCTTACATCGTCCCTTACATCTTGAAAAACCTTCCGAGAAGCTCCAGATGCAAGTTCTTGGATTCATTAATAAGGCGGTAGACTGATTGCCACAAGGATTAGTTTCGTGTATGAGCCTACAAGTAAATTATTCCTTAGATACCAACTGAACCGATGTCCAGTATCTCGCGACGGAGTATAAACTGGTAGACTTGGAGCTGGAGTCGACATGGCTGCACGTGGAGACAACGAGATGAGCTGATGATGCTAACATTCATGCATGCGGACGTCAGTTCATACTGAGAGGTGGCTCATCTGACCCTAAGAAACGCGGAGGTAAATGCAATCAAGACAGGGATTTGGTAATGAGTGTGGGAGGTACCCATCGTCACAGGAAGGAGAGACTGAAGCTTCGATGAGGAGGGTATGAGGACGTGATGGAATGACCAATGGCGAGCGAAAAACGATTGATTGTGACAAGGCTCGAAGCCCGGTGGTAGTTCAACGAGGAGAATGGTTTGAGGTGTGAGGGGGTTGTAAACAAATTCGTTTTCTGTTGCATCGATCAGGATGTCGGGCGGTGGACGATCGATTGAGCCCTAGTGGGCAATTACTTTGCTTCGCCTCCGAGAAATCTTGTCGTCTTGAGACAACACCAACTCCCTCAACATGCACTCTTTCTATCTGTGCATGAATGATGTTGTTTCCTAGACCGATTTCTGGTCGTCAGAGAGAGGGTGTTGGAGTAAGTGGGCCATTGGTCGTAGATATTCGCATTGGATGCATCTTTGGCCTCTCAGCCTCTATAACCAGCCCATCGGCCAGCATAATGAGAGCTGTGGATTAGATGTCACAAGCCAGGCGGCCAATATGATCCTCTGGGTCGTTAGACGGCACGGGTAGCTTGAGACAATGAATCCAACAACTGCAACAAGTTACTACGCCACTAATTCGACTTCAACTGGGCAAAGACTCCACTGGTCATGCCGGCATTGAGGTGGCGTCACGGCGCCCTCCGGGCTTTGAAACCCGCAGCTGCTGGTACGTACGTATGTAAGGGAATCTGATCTGGAATTTCCACCTCTGTTTCTCCCAGTGTCGCCGCAATGCTGTCCGGTGCGTCGTAGTTGAACCTGTATTAATGCTACGACTCTGGTGGGACGCTCGTTGAGTGGGGTTGAGATCAGATGCGAGAAGGTCCGGCTGCTAATTGCCCAGCCGTCAACCAATCGTCAGGGCGAATTGAAATCGATGGGACAAGTCGTGTTTGATGCGAATCTTGGGTGACGCTGTTCCTAGCGTTCAACGTCCACTAAACCTTGCCTTACCTTCCCAAGTTACCCTAGTCCTTTTCCTCACCTTTGGTGGTTGGATGGCTGAACAAGGGGTCTCCCCTTTTATTTTTGCTTCTTGATCAGATGGGCCGTGCCTTTGCGAACCTAAATCTGCCATTGCTGTTAGCGTTGCATGCGACGGGGTCATGAGACCACATGCATTCCTCAGAGCCCACCCACTCTCACCGTGGCTCCCATCACCCTCCCATCCGCGCGTTGTCCATCCTCCAACCACTGGCCTCGCCCCCTCGTTCTTCAGTTGGCGCCCTCAGGCCTCCATGTTACTGTCGTTGGCCCCTCCCATCGTTGACGAGCATTCGGGACCGCTGACTGGCCTGCTGCCTCCCATCATTGCTGCGGGTGGCTTGGTATTGGGGGAGAGGAACAGGGGGGCGTTCACGCTCCTAGGCGGCGTGAGGAGACCAACCCTAGTTCGTGCTCCGGATCATTTTCCCCTTCACCCAGATGCACGACAGGTCCTGATGATGGGCATGGAGTTGAAGGGGCGTCCGAGATGTAGCCCAGTGACGACGATCCATTCCTCTATTCCACCATCCCGGTTCTAGGACCGACATCATCTCTGACTTGGCTTGGACGTTTGTCGATATCACTTTGTTTTCAATCGCCTTCGTACACCTATGCGACCATCGTCGTCCGTTGCAACCGTCGGTCGTTGTGACACAGTACCACCAGCATTGGCCAAATGTCACAGGATGACGTCCCCTCTCATCATGACGTAGAGCCCCTCCCGCGCTGACCATAGCCAAACCACCTTGGGTCGCCACTCGTGTGTGCGTACAGTACTTCGTGCCTACCCTCTTTTGTACCTAGCAGATTGTATCTCGACCACTGCCACCAACCATGAGCCAGCCACACAACGACTGGTGTCAATCCCAGGCAGAACTGAGTCAATATTTGCACATGCATAATTGCGTGTTGGGGGTATGCTTCGCCCCCCAAATTGATGCCCGTAAAGTACCTACCCGTAGTGCACAAACCTAGGAATGATTCAATGGTGAGGGATCAGCATTTGGGAACTCGCAATCATGGCCGATCCGCAACAACGAATTCTGGTCACAACCTGCGCCCTTGCTCCTAAAAAAAATCGGTCGCCTACATACTTCGTAAGCATGAGATTGGATCGTAGCAGCTGCTCTCAAGTTGTGCCCAGATAGGGACCTGTTCTGTGGATGCAAGATTAGGGCTCGAGGGTTGCGATTCCAGCGAAATGCCTTGTACCACTTCGTCGGTGTGGAGGATGGAGTCCTTGACAGCTCCAGAGCTCAGGGATCCACCTGGCCTCACCATCACGGGCCCGCCACCCGTCTGTGTGTTTTGACGAAGCATCCATCGTCGTCTCCTTACAGACGGGTGGCAGCCGACTGGGACGGAGGAGCCCTGGTGGTTTCGGGCGAATCCCGCCGGTCAGGGTCGGCTGTCCGAGTGTCCGGTTGAGGACCTCGTTCCCGGCTCCCAACTTGCTTTTTGACCGATTGAGGCTGACAAAAGCTAGGCCTGCGCAAGGGGGTAACCCCTGCGCGTGTACCGTGGATGTTGCGACCGATTTGCAGAAATTCTGACTGGCAGATATCTTAGACAATCGGAGGTTGAAAGGCACTGATGAAATGTGGCGCTCAGTGCGATGGCTTCATGGAAAATTGGTAAGTGCTGCCTCATCCAAAATGCTACGATGCTAAACAGTGAGGCGGCCTGTTAGACACAACAGGTCTAAAGATACATGTGGAGGTTAGGCAAGGCAATAAAGAGGTGAGGCGAGGTGAGGTGAGGCGAGGTATGGTGAAGTGAGGTGAGGTGAGGTGACTGTTCGCTGCTATTCACGGACGTCGAGCCACCTTTGATGATCATGTGAACGAATTGTCCCGTGAGTTGGAGGGATAATTAAAACTGGAAATTGCTATCCAGACCTAGCAAGCGAGTTGAGCATATCCCGATCGGCTTGACCGAAATAGATGCACGCAAGTGAGATAAACCTCGATGGGTATTAGAGCCAAGATGGCCAGCCTAGATCAGTAGAGCATGTGAAATGTGCAAGTGAGGCTGCTAGGGAGGTCGGCGCACCTGGACGAAGGAACAGGATGTTGAATGGAGGGCCAACAGAGGCCTGGTTCTTCGTCGTTCGTACCCACCGAGGACTGACAACCCACGGAGGTCCTGTTGGACGTGGACAGGACAGGAGCTGGCAGCCACCAATGCGGGCCACTCTCTTTATCCTCTGTCAAGATTCATGAGATTCCTCGCTGGGTCTGTTGCGGCGAGTCGATAACGCTAGGCACTCGAACTGCTGGAGTGAGAGAGCCAGCGCTGCGGCACTTCGGGTTCGGCTGACTGACGAAGGATGAAGCGGGAATGGAACTTACAGATGGAGCATTGTGCTAAAGACAGGTTCGGGTCGGTACTCGAGTTCCCCTGCGGCGGTTTCGGTAGCTCACAATGCGTGCCCACAAGTGCGCAGCGCCGCATTGGGCCCATCTAGATCCAGGCCGGCCTGGGCATCTGCGGTGCGGCCAGGTTGGGTCGCAGTACGACAGAGCAACGGATACGGTACTATGGATACAGGAAGTAGGTTGGGCGTACATCGTTGGATCTGGTGGTTTGGCGTTTTGGTATTATTGCTGACCAAAGGCGTTGTTGCAGTTGGAAGATCTACGAAGCTAACTCAACTTCCGTCGCCTTGAGAGGAGAGCGGATACCCTACTCGAATTCGTTGAGTTAATTCGAACCGCTGGGAAACTGCTGCCACATGTAATGCTTACCATTTTGTTTGCTTTTTTGTCTTGGTTAAGCCCGCGGAAAGTGTCTCCATTGTGAGATCTGCCCTCTGACAGCGGTCGACACGGCACAGGCACCTTCCATGTCTCTTTCCTTCCACGTTCTCTCGCGGCATCAACCTAGCGTGGTGCGTCGACTCACCACGGGATGGCCTCAGGTACGGGTTGCTGCTGACCTGTCTGTCCTCACACCTCGCGAGGCTAGGTATCCGTGCCTCCCCTACCTCATGTGGAGGCAAGTGTATTTTGGGAAGTGGCTAAGAGGGTGGGCAGGGCAGACCAGGTACGTACGGCACAAGGTGGTATGCTCCTGCCACCAGTAAGGTACCGATGAGGTGCACACCGTCCTGGGCCGTAGTGCGACTACGGTATTCTCAACTTCCGCCTGTGGAGTTTTTAGCGCCAGGTGCCCGTCTCAAAATGAGCACATGAGCAAGCCCAACACCTGCGAGTGCGGGTCCTGACATGCTTACCAGTCGCCAATTCGCTTTGATTCCCATCTCTGGTCTGACACCTGGGTTGGCAGCTGAGACCTGCTGCTTCACTGAAATGTGCTTTTGTGAGCATGCAACTGGTGATGCCTCCGCTGGACACCGCAGTAATTTGCCTCTCGTCCACTTCATCGCCATCACTCCATCTTTTCTAGCCCAGGGGATGGGATGCTCACATATTTGTCATTTTGATTTTGATTTGGAGTTGTGGTTGGCTCTGTAACTGTTGCTGGACATTGCGTCTAATTTTGAGTTGACCAGCCAGTCAGTTCAGCTTGTTGCTCTCGCACATTCTACTGGTACCTAAGGCCCCCCTGGTCCCTGGCTGGTTCGCCTCACTTGTTGGCATTTTTTCTTCCGTCCTCAACCCTCTTTGGTGGTTATATCTGTACCTAGTGGCTCCGAGTCTCCCCAACGAACCCAAGTTCAGAGACATGGCGCTGAGACAAATGAGCCTCTTGTTGTATGCTGCGTTGTTTAACCCCTCACCCAAGACTCTTTCCCAATCCCCCCTCACCAAAGCGCTTTCTACGTGGTACCTATGCTTGAATACCAGCCAGTGACTGAACGACCGGAGCTAAAAGGAAGCGTCGTTGATTTGGCGTTAGGTTGCTCATTGACGTCTGCCCATGCCCATGCCCTTGCCCATGCTCATGCTCATGCCTATGCCAACGCTGCGCACACTGCTGTCCATGCTCAAATCCACAGGTCATCATGCCCATCCGTGCCCATGCCGTCACTCCAAGGCAACTAAAAAGAGTGCCCCGCATCACAATCCCCGTGTCCCTCTTCCAGGGCCACTCGCAGGTCACGGGCCAGGTGCCATTCAAGCCAGTACCGCCTGGCGCTGCTGGATTTGGGTGCCATCCCAGGTTCCGCGGCCTCTAGCCCAAGCCAAAAGTAGCTCCAAGAGGGGCCTAGGCGCGGCGAGAGAGCCCAGCAACCACCCCCAGCCCACCCAAAGTTGACCAAGCCAAGCCTCTCAAGCCCACTCACTGTCCACCAAGACCACCAGTCCACCCCAGCCCAGCCGGGCCAGCCCAGCTCAGCTCATTCCGCCGCACGTCAAGCATTCCTCCTCCACCATCACCTCCATCGTTTCTCTGTCGCTGGCCAGTCTCCCAACCTGCGGCCTTGATTCTACAGCTCACCGGCCCAAGCCTACGCTGCCTTGCGCATTCGCATCCGCATTACCCTCTGCGTCCTGTCGCCGCCTCCGTCTCAGCCGCCATCCGAGTCCGGCAGGTGTCTTCCCGCAAACCTAACTCACAAAGGGCGAGAGCCTCACCGTGCCTGCGGCCCGTCCCCTCCTCCCAAAAAGACACGCTTTCGCGTGTCCCCCTGCCTTGTCGCTGCACCACCATTGCCGCCGCCTCCAATACGCACAAGAGTATACAGCAGAAGCACGCGCAGCAACACACACACACACACACACCAAGCAAAGCATCCAACCTTGTCTTGCTCTGCCTTACGCTGCCTTGCAGTCGTTTGTCTCTGTGCCTCGACGGGCCCGACTACGTATTCTACGTACCACATACTCCCTCCTCCCACTTTCAGGTTTACCTTACATCTCTACATCCCCTCTGTTCGTCTCCTCAGTACGGCTCCCCCTTGTCCGTCAGTCTGAGCCGTCTTTCTGTCGCCTCAGCCTCCCGGCATCACATCCGCCATCGTTCGTGCTAGCCGCTGCGTCAAGTCTCCAAGAGGCACTACCGTGACCACCAGCCGACCACCAACCACTGACCACCACCGTCGTCATTATCGCCAGCCCCTCCTCAGTCAACCCACAAAACAGTGAGTCCCTCTGTTCCCTTGTCCTCTTGTCCTCCACCCGTCTCGAGACGCGTTCGAGTATCGTCCTGGCTGGACCTCTATAAGCATTTTTCATCCACCCCTAGAATCCCCAATCTCAAAACCCCAACTTCCACTCCGTACTCGCCCTCCTGCTCCTCGCATTCTGTTGCTGGGCTGTCACGAGTGTGCTCCATCAAGCACCCCGCCCTCCAGACCCGCCTTGTACCAGCCTCCATGCCCGCTACATGACACACCTCCCAAAGCACACACCTACCCACTTTGCCCCCTCGCGCAGCTTGACCCAGCTCGTCCAGCTTGTTCCAGCTCGTCGCCTCTGGCGCTGTCCTATGGAGCTCCCCTCCGTCGGTCCTCGTACTGCACTCTGCGCTGCAATCTGCACTGCACTCTGCACACGGACACCTAAGACCTACAGCGACGGCTTCTTCTCGCCTGCATGTACCTGGTATCGTTGCCCGACCTTTCCAGGGAAGAGTACCAGAGCGAGCAAAAAAAAAAACTCAACTCATGCTGCTTGATGCATGCAGAGGCATAGCGCATCCTGCCACACGCCCCTCGCCCTTCCACTCACTGCTCTCACTGTCCCTCCCGCTCTCTCTCTCTCTCCCTCGCCCTCGTTTGTCCTGGCCCTTACCTGCGTCGCCACCACCACAGACCAGTACCTCCATCTGGGACCCATCCCAGCGTCTTTTTTTTCTTCTCATTACCAGCATCTTTTTATACCCCGTCCCCTGCCCACCTTTTCTCGCCCATCGTTCCCTCCCCTCCCCTCCCTTCCCCCTCGCCCCGCCCCCCCCTCCAGCCTGTCCCGTGCCACGGAAAACACCACCAATTCCCCCTCGCTTTTCTCTTTGTTTCCCCAGATACCCTTGGCCTTTGTCTGCGCGTCGCCGTTAGCCCTCAACTCGACTCACCAGCTTTAGTCCACGCTGCCTGCCACAACACTCCAACTAGCTACTGCGTTGGAGTTTGTTCCTCGATTTGGCAGCCATAAATCTAACGACTCCGCTCGTGCGCTACCTGTAAACCCGTCGAACGAGACATCGCCTCGCCTGTCGACACTCTGGCTAGGACTGCCGCAACCATCGTCTCGCGTTCAAGTTTAGCCTTGCCACGACAAAGCATCAACCTCAAGATCCTCACCCACTCGTCGGCTTCGATTTAATCTAAGTCCTCATTGACCACGTTCGGTTGCCCATCACGGCTTCGGCAAAACCCAGTACATCAATTCCCCTCACCTGTTGAAACTACAGGCCCCTGCCGTCACCACCAATAGCACGCGTGCTTTGATTTGGGCTACATTGCTTCCACAATGTCGGCTCACCGACCAAACGCGTTCAATAGCCTGAGGATGGGAGGTGAGTCGCATTCTCATCCCATAAATCCGCCATCATCGTTGTGGGCATGCCAAACTGACACATTGCACAGAGGTGATTCGCGAGAAAGTCCAAGATGGCGTAACTGGCGAAACCAGGGATCTTCAGTACACACAGTGTAAGATTGTCGGAAACGGCTCCTTCGGTGTTGTCTTCCAGACCAAGCTGTCGCCGTCAGGAGAAGATGCCGCCATCAAGCGAGTCCTCCAGGACAAGAGATTCAAGGTGATTTCCATTGCAACGCTTGCTCCCTCAACTCTGAATCTAACGAGTAGTGCAGAACCGTGAACTTCAGATAATGCGCATCGTCCGACACCCCAACATCGTCCAGCTCAAAGCCTTTTACTACTCCAACGGTGAACGCGTAAGACTTCCGCCAAGTGACCCAGTTTATATGTGTTAACCATTCCATAGAAGGATGAAGTCTACCTCAACTTGGTCCAGGAATTCGTTCCTGAGACTGTCTACCGTGCCTCCCGATTTTTCAACAAGTTGAAGACGACCATGCCTATTCTCGAGGTGAAGTTGTACATCTATCAGCTCTTCCGAGCTCTGGCATACATTCACTCCCAAGGCATCTGCCATCGAGACATCAAGCCCCAAAACCTACTCCTGGATCCAAACAGCGGCATCCTCAAGCTCTGTGATTTCGGTAGCGCAAAGATTCTGGTGGAGAACGAGCCAAACGTGTCATACATCTGCTCCCGATACTACCGCGCCCCTGAGCTGATTTTCGGCGCCACTAACTATACCACCAAGATTGGTAAGGATATCACTGCGATTTTCACCCAAAAGGTACAAGCTAACTGTTTGTTATCTAGACGTGTGGTCGACGGGTTGTGTCATGGCTGAGCTCATGCTTGGTCAACCACTGTTCCCTGGCGAGTCCGGCATCGATCAACTGGTGGAGATCATCAAGGTCCTGGGAACGCCTACTCGAGAACAGATCCGAACCATGAACCCCAACTACATGGAACACAAGTTCCCTCAAATCAAGCCCCACCCCTTCGGCAAGGTCTTCCGCAAGGCTGACGCCAATGCTATCGACCTCATTGCTCGACTTCTTGAGTACACGCCCACCGAGCGACAGTCCGCTATTGACGCCATGGTTCATCCTTTCTTCGACGAGCTCCGAGACCCATCTACAAAGCTGCCCGATTCGAGACATGGCACTGGGCAACTTCGGGAGATGCCAGCCCTGTTTGACTTTACTCGTCATGGTAAGAAAACGACTTGTTCCCCAAGTGATGAACGGGAAATGCTGACTTGTCATAGAACTCTCCATTGCACCGAACCTCAACCACAAGTTGGTGCCGTCGCACATCCGCCCTACTCTCGTATCCCAAGGCCTCGACATTGATCACTTCACGCCCTTAACGAAGCAGGAGATGATGGCAAAACTCGACTGAGACTGCCCGCGTCGAGGTGGGGGTTGTTAAGCATCATGCTGCCGCCCCCCTCAAGGCTCTCCGCGGCTCTGGAAGAGCCCTGCACCATCCATTCCCAGCAATAAGCTGTGGACGAGTGGATGGGAGCAATGGCCCAGGCCTAGCCGGGTCAGGGGATGGGCAGGCGCAATATAGTCCCGAAGCTGACGGCGTCGGGCTTTGAAGAAAGTGCGACATCCTGGACGCTAACGGCCAGACGAGAAGACTTGTGTGTTCCGGGGAGCGTTGGAGTCTTTCCCGACAAGGAGAGGAACGGGCGTTTTGTGTGCTCCCTATGAACTCACTTTCTGGTGTGCTTTTGAGGTTTGCCACCACGAGGGAGGGTCGCATTGATGCGTTTCGCTGGGAATCACGTTTTTAGACCACGTTTCGATGCATGACAGATGATGGCTGATGCTTTTCGTTTTTTCACGTCTCATGAGAATCCAAATTGTTGCAATGGAAGGCCTCGGGATGACGGAGAGGGCCTTTCCCAATTGGACCGCGTTTTGGGATTGCCATGATTTGCTAGGAGGCTCCCATGCTCAGACATGCTGGAGAGGCACCGGAGATGAAAAGGCTCAGCCCGCATTGGCTCGTGGAGGATACTGCCCAGCACCGATATTGTTTGAGATGCCACGATGGAGTTATCAATTGAAGCTGGGCCCCGGATGGTCTTGTGGCACTTTTTTTGAAGAAAAAGATTTCGGCTCTTATCCCCGTCGAATGGTCTACGAAGATAAAAGGGAACGAACTGGTCTGGTCACTCACCTGTGTGAAGGACAAAAGAATGACGGGGACCTTGACGTATCAGGTAGTTTTGTGCATGTTTCAAGAATAGGTTGATAAACTATCCTCCGAATTCCAATCGACGTGAGCTTTCTGGGCCAATGAATATGATTCAATTTGTGAGACAACCTGACGAATGAAATGCTAAGACATCGCAGTAACTTACCTAAGAATTGAACGAACGGTCCTTGCTTGGCAGTTGGCACGGAGGCGGAGTGAATTGTTTTCGTGGTTGGGACCCTTCTGCCTCATTGCCTCAGGCAGAAGGATCAGTGGGTACCAAACGCGCTAGTCGATCGCCACAGCTCATGCAGGCACCTTTTCGCGAGCTCACTAATTACCTGGGTTCGCAGCCTCGACTTGGACGAAACACATCTTAACGTGCGCTTGCACAGAGCACCGATTGACGACTTCAAACACTATCGCATCGGATCGTTCGAAGCGCGCATCATGGCAGACTTTGATCGGCGAAACTCAGGTGGCTACTACAACCGCAAAAGGAGGAATCGAGGTGAGCTCGCCCCTGGCAACGTTGTTGGCCCGGAAGAAGTTGCGCGTCGTTCTACTAACACGATTTCGTTCTAAGATGACGATGACCACTACGATCGCCGACATCAGCGAAGACGAGTAGACTCGGCGCCACTACCTGTGCGAGTTCGCCGACAGCTCCTCAGCATTGCCGACTCCCCTCTGCGACGATGGAACGAGGAAGTACAGTCCATTGCCCATATGGTGGCCGAAAACTACGACGACGAACATTTGCGGAATACCTTCCTTGACCTGTCTATGCAGCTAGTTCTGGAGCAACCCCTGAAGACCCCCTTCGTCGCAGCCGTATTCCTCGTCATCAACACACTGAAGCCTGAGCTTATTGACCAAGTCTTGGCCAAGTTAGCCCAGGCGACCGAGTCTAAAATCAGCCAGGGAGAATGGCGGGACGTGAAGCTCTATCTCAAGTTTTTAGCTTGTTTACAAGCTTGCATGGAGGGCGATGGTCTGTTCCCAGTGTTGGAGGAGCTCTTTAGCCGTGCCGCCGACCTGCAGACAGCCAGTTCTGATGATGTAAGTCTTGCTAGAAGGGCAGAAGGAATACTAAACTGACCACCTCAGACCATCGGAACGGAACTGGTGAAGATAATCCTCCTCACAATCCCCTACATCATGGCGGCAGCGCCTGGAACCTTCCAGCAAAAGGCTGCGGAGTTGATGGACAAGACTGATATCATCGCGTCCGAACCACATGCGCTCCAAGCCCTTGTTGATCCCTACCACCCAGAAGGCAAGGCCGAGAGCCCTGGCGCATCCCTGAGCGTGTGTATGCTCCTCCAGAAGCAGCTGCAGGCTGAGGCCGCCAACAATTGGGAGCTTTCATGCTTGCCCCGACCTTGGCAGATGCCCCTCGAGGACATTGAAGCCCAGGACAAGGTTGCCAATGCCCCCAAGCACTCTCTACCCGCAATTACTATCCCTGACACTGTCGTGGCTGGATCCCATCCATTGTTTCCTGAGATTTACTTGTCTGTCTACTCGGACCAGGAAGTGCCCTCCGTACCCGCGGTTACGAATGTCGCGGCATCCCTGATCAGGGATGGTCTCACTGATACAATTAATATTCTGAACTTCAACCGAAACGTCACAGCGCGGTACTTGATGGACCTTGACTGCTATTTTGCCGAAGGGACCTTTGTCAAACGCGCCACTCCTTTCGACGAGCTCAGAAACATCCCGGCTGGACGATCAACATGGAAGCCGGAGGACGTGGCGGTTGATACAGTCTTCTCACAGCTGTTCCAGCTGCCCACTCCTGAGTGTAAGCTTGTCTACTATCACTCTGTCCTGACCGAGGCCTGCAAGTTGGCACCGGCAGCCATTGCCCCTAGCCTGGGCAGAGCGATTCGATATCTGTATCGACTCAATCCCCGAATGGACCTGGAGTTGGGCTATCGGTTCCTCGACTGGTTCTCCCATCATCTTAGCAACTTCGGTTTTACCTGGAAGTGGGCTGAGTGGGCTGAGGACACAGAACTGCCCGACCTCCACCCTTGTAAATGGTTTCTCAGGGGTGCCCTGGATAAGGAGGTGCGACTTAGTTTCGCTCAGAGAATCCAGAAAACCCTCCCAGAACCTTACTTGCCTTTGGTCGGGTCGGAGAAGGAGAAAGATGTCCCTGATTTCAAGTTCAGTAACCCTGGTAAGCGATTGTTTCGAGCACGAGCATGTGACGTAGAGCTAAGACTGGTGACAGATACCCCCTTTTCCAAGGAGGGTCAAGAGCTTGGCGCTCTTCTCCGACGCAAGGCTCCCGACGAGGATTTCCAGCCCATCATCGATAGCATCCAGGCCCAAGCTACTGAGCACGCATTGGACCCAGTGGTCGCTAGCACGGATGTTTTCATGACCGCAGTTTGCTGGGTTGGCTCTAAGTCGCTGAGCCACGTCCTCGCCTGCATCGACCGTACCAAGGGCCGGCTCCTCGACGCTGGCAGTTCTTCTGATGCTGTTCGATCCCAGATAATATCCGCTGTCATGGCCTACTGGCATGCCCATCCGGGCGTTGCCCTCTCTATTGTTGAGAAGCTCCTCAATTACTCTATCCTCACCCCTTTCTCCGTAGTGGACTGGGCCCTTGTTGCTAGCACGCCCGCTAATGGCACCAACGGCGGCGAGTCCCTCGCCCAGTCTCATATTTTCGAGCTCGTCTCCAACACCATTGCCAAGGTGACAAGCCGTACACGCCAACTCCTTGCCTCCGCAGAGGCGGACGACGAGACACGAGCCAAGGAGGTCAAGGCCACCCAAGACCTGTTCCGCGCTATGAACGATGCTCTCGTCAGCTGGGCCGGCGGCAGCAAAGATGAGCTGATGGAGGAAGGCGACGGGTCTAGCGATCGCGAGGCGTTGATTCGGCGATGGGGACAGCGCTGGTACCGCGTGTTTAAGCGTATGGGTGCCATTGAGGAGGCATTCGCGGCGGAGTCACTCAAGGCTTTACTAGCAGCCAAGGATAAGATGGTCACAACTGACGGAGAGGAGAGGAAGTAGGACACTTCATCCAGTATTTTGTGATTGTTTTCGTGGTTGGAGATTGGGTGTACGCTTTTGTAGAATGAAACCTGGGACTACCAAACGGTTAAAACAAAGAATTAAATGAAAATGAGCTTCCGCATCTCCTATATTCTACGTTTCTAAATCACGTCTGAGGCAATTGGTGCCATGGTTGATAGATTTTGCACATAGCCCTTTTGAAGATAAGGAGATTGATGCATTGTTCATTGAGCTATTCATACACCACAACCATTCATAGTCACTTTAATACACATGTGGCTAACACTAGATCCCCGAGGATGCATTTCAAGAACCTAACCCAAATCATCCTATCCCACCTCACATCAAGGTCTTCGAGCCAGTGTTGTGTTGTCCACCTCGTCGTAAATCATTCATTCCGATTAACGCCGAGAAATGTGCAGGGTATCTTATTCCCAAGTGAGGAGTACCGAAGGAAATAGCAAGGACCACGAGCTCCGTTGAGTCTATAGACATTGCTTTGTTTAGACATATAAGTTGCGCTTGATGTGTTGCGGGAGCAACGTGCCGTCGACGGAGATCTGTTCGCTGCGTTGGGATTTTTCGCCCATGCTCTTCAGCTTGTCGATGAGATGACTGTTTACAATATCAGTTTGCTAATTCTGTCTGCAACTGGGCGAGGTCGTCTCCGAAACTGGTTGATGTGGGAGTGAAAACTGCGTCCTGTCGTCACTTTTGACACTGTCGGATTGTATGTGCTGGGAGGGTTTGTGGGCGACGTGTACTGAATAAGGGTGGGATTTGTGGCACTGCTGGTGGTAGGAATAGGGGCAGCCATAGGAGAGGAAGTAGCGGAAGAATGGAATTCGACAAGAATGAGAAAAGGGGGGAAGTATGCGTACTTGATTGGGAGTTGACCACGGCTTTCGGACATGGCGAGGCAGACCCTCTTTGCTTGTTGTTCATGGTCTTGGAAATGAAGCCTAATGCGCTCCTGGCATTCCTCCTTGTCGCCACCACGGACAATATAGCCACAGTCTTCCTCTTCGCAGGTCCAGGTGTTATGGGGCCCGTGAGGAACAGTTGATGGGATTTTGTCAGCTCGGATGAGGATCTTGATGGGTTCCTCATCGGAGAGACGGGTATCTTCGTCTTCGGGTGAGCTTGTGTTACCTGAGTCATCGAGATCATCATCAGAGAAGTAATGTGACTTCTTTGCGCCTAACTCTTCTTCTTCCCAATCGCTTTCAACCTCGGAGTGAGGGCGCTTTTTCGATCCGACGGCTAGACGTAGGCTCGATTTCTTTCCAGACCGGCGTCCCCTCGGCCCTTTACCGGCTCTGGAAGAGGGTCTAGAGTTGGAGCTCGAGGCATCGTCATCGAGAGCTTGACGAGGAACGCCTCCGACACTGACAACCGGCATTGACTCTGCGATCTTGGGCGCGCGGGGGGCACGCGTCCCGCGAGGGACGAGTCGATATGGGAACTCTGATAACTTGATCGCGATTGGATTGAACTCCCTCTTGGCTGCCTCCTCAAGCCAAGAGTAGATTTCATGCTTGCCGTACTTATCCTTGTCGATTACCTGCAAGAGTTCCTTGGCATTGTATTGAAGAACCTCCATGACAGGGATTTTGTGAGAGCCTGGGCCGCCCTCCCTATAATTGGGGAATTTGTGGACGAAGTAGATCTTATTGAGAGTGCTCAACACGGTCAAACCGTGGCGGGATCCTTCAAGCGCTACATACGTTTGCTCAAGCGCCTTTAGAACGGTTTCAAAGGGCGTCAGGTTGTCGGCCTCTACTGGAGTTGGTGTTTGCAAGTCTTCAGAAGGCGCGGGATTTGGGATTGGTGGAGCAGCAACATCTGGGCTCACCCTCGCCTGTTGCGGCTGGAGCGCCTCGCTCGCCGCGTCCTCATCTTTCTGGGTAAGTGAGCGCGATCTCGTTGATCGTTCCCTCGGGGCACTGGTCCTGGTTGCGGTTTGGCGCGAAGGAGGGTTGCGTGTGAGGCTAGGGGTACTGGAGCCAACGCGGGTCCTGGACGGCAAGACCTGTGTAACAGGAGAAGAGACTACCTCGGCGGAAGGAGATCGAGGGAGTTGCGGTGGATTTAATAGTCGCTCTTTGGCCTTAGCTAGGAGATCCTGTGAGAGTAAGGTCAGCGAATCAAACAAACCAAGCAGGAGGGGGACACATACAGCATGCTTGCCGGTCAACCAACTGTAGAAAAATGTAGGCCTCCAATCAAACTCTTCTGGGTCTTCTTGAGTGAATTGAGTAATTAAGAAGGGCGCATGCTCAATACATCGCTGGGTGACTTCATCCAGAGTCGAACCATCGCCGACCTTGGCAGCGTACTGAAAGCATTTGTTAGCGTCGGAAGTTGAGATGGTCTCTCGAGGGAGTCTACTTGATGAAATACATGAGAAAGCTCAGTCATGGGATCGGTGCGCTTCCCCTTCTTGACTTTCTTTGCTTTCTGGTTCTTGTATATATCCATTATGCGGTAGTATAGCATAGCGGCCTCGCACATCTTATTATAGACGGGAAGGTAGGTTGGTGAGGGGAAGATCTCGTACCAGCCGCCCTTCCCAGAAACCCAGATCAAGGGTTGTCCGTCTTCCGCTTCGCCTATTGAATAGGAGATGGACTGTCGGACCTCGATGGGTATAGAGGTTCGGACCCTCATGATTACTACATGCAATTAGAGGGTGCGGACGGAAACGGTGGGGGTATTGGAGCTGGCGCACGATGCTGTTTCTGCGAGGGGTCGTCGATGATGAGAGTGCCCCGGACGATAAATGGTCCTCTGGTGCCGACATTCAGAGCATTCTCGATGGTTTGGCCATCCTTGTTGAGAACAACAGCGTCTCTGAGTTCGAAGATGGGCCAGTCGTTACTGTCGCTCAGCTTGGGAATTGACTTCAAGACGGACGTCTCCTGACGCCAAAGGATCTGGTTCTCGTCTACCGTATCGACACTAGACGTCGACGCCCGGCGATTGCGGCCGGACATGATGAACGAAGGGACCGGCGCGAGACCATCGACAGTTGGACAGGATTGTTCGATTCGAGGGTGGAGGTAATGGGAGGTGTGGTCGGAGGGACTCAAGTAGCGCAAGGATCAAGAGGATGGTGGAGGATTCGTCGCGTAAATCTGAGGAGGCCGTAAACCTGAGACTGGAACGTCTAAGGACGTAATAATGGGAGGTTGGGGGTTGACAGCACGTTGATACTTGCAATATGTGGTTGAAAGGTGTTGGAAGAATCGCGGTATTGAGGATTGGAGAGGATGGCGCGTTCACTAATTGACGGCCAACTGTAGGCACTGACCGCGGGCGATTTGGCGGGGCATTGCTGGAGGCGGCATGGAAGGCCTACAAATACAGTGGGTAGAGGCTATGCTTCAGTGACTTTGTAGGCATGACACGGCAAGAACTCCACCAACGTGCGCCTTTGGACTGCCTCTGTCTAGCGGCCAATGTAACGCTGCGGATAGTGGGTCGGATAGGAAGGAGGAAGGATCATGACTTGACTTGCTGGGGTCTAGAGGAAGTCTGAAGCGGGCGATAAGATGGCGCCAGTGAATTTTTAGCCTCGCGTGCGTCTGTAGCCCAAGTGGGATTCGCACGCGTTTAGAATGCGATTCTCACGTAGAGACACATTGTCTTGACCACTGGGTTGCTCATATCTTGACTCTCGAGCTCTGGGTTTTCTACAAGTCACATTGACGAATACTAGAGCAAATATTGGCCAAGTCTAAGTTTATTGAACGTATTCATTGCCTTTGTCTGAATAGTTATCACCATATAGCAAGAGGATGCCGAGAATTGTCATGTATTTGGTGGTGCAGATTACATCATGCCATGTGTGAATCATAGCCGCTTTTTTTTCCCTTGCGACGCAAACGCTGCTTCTGTTCTCGCTCCACC
Source organism: Dactylonectria alcacerensis (assembly GCA_029931735.1). Classification (NCBI taxonomy): domain Eukaryota; kingdom Fungi; phylum Ascomycota; class Sordariomycetes; order Hypocreales; family Nectriaceae; genus Dactylonectria; species Dactylonectria alcacerensis. The sequence goes on from JAPMUZ010000004.1 coordinate 3,045,484, forward strand.
TTGTGCCTCTCGGCAGGTCTTACAATCTTTTTCTTTCCTTCTCCTTCAACACGAGGAATCGCTCGCATGAAACCCCGATCTATCAAGCTCAACATGGCAGCGGATATCCTACGGGAAGGCGTTTTTGGTACGTCGAAAGCTCCACCCCCCTCTTTCCATCATCTACAGCCGGTAGCCCCGATCGACGGTGGCCTAGTTCTGATCCCATTCCCAAATCTTTCCTGCTACACTTGGAACTCAGATTCGCACTCGATAGACTGACCGCAACTCCAATTCGCAGCAATCAACAAGCCACGCGGCCACAGCTCTGCCCAGGTCATTCGCGAATGTCAAAAGGTCTTCAATCCCTCACAGTTCTTCAAGCCATCCATCGATGCCGAGATCGCAAAACGTTTCAAGGAGAACAGCGAGCAGTTCAACCGTCGCAAAGCCATCAAGAGGGGCTCCCAGGTCAAGATTGGCCATGGTGGCACCCTCGACCCTCTCGCTACAGGCGTTCTCATCCTCGGCGTTGGTTCTGCCACCAAGCAACTTAACCAATTCCTTCAGTGCACCAAGGAGTACGAGACAATCATCCTGTTCGGCGCGAGCACCGACACCTACGACCGCGCCGGCCGCATCCTGTCCAAGCGACCCTACGACCACATAACTCGCGAAATGGTCGAAAAGGAGGTTGCTGGCATGTTGGGTCCTCAGGTTCAGATCCCGCCTCTCTACTCAGCGTTGAAGATGAATGGAAAGCCGCTGTACGAGTACGCCCGCGAAGGAAAGCCCATTCCCCGAGAAATCGAGGGCCGTAATGTCGAGGTTCAGGAACTTGAGATCTTAGAATGGTACGAGCCCGGAACGCACAACTTCAGGTGGCCTACCGAGGAGGCAGAGGCTGCCGAGCGGAACCTAGCCGAGCAGGTCTGGAGGGTCAAGAAGCAGCAGGAGTCTGGCAACAAGAAACTCAGCCCAGAGGAGAAGGAGCAGGAGGACCAAGCGATAGCGGCGCACGAATCGTTCAAGCGCAAGTTCGAGCAGCGCCAGGATGAGCTCATCAAGGACGCCCCCTCTAAGCGATCCCAAAAATCTAAGAAGCCTCCCTTGATGTCTGGCGCCCTCGGTAAGCTACCAGAGAAGCCTATCTACCTCGAAAAAGGTCTGAACTTGGTCCCCGACGTCCCCGACAAGGATACTCCTCCGCCTTGGACTGACAAGGGCCCGCCTGCCGTCAAGGTACGGCTCACAGTGACCTCGGGCTTCTACATCCGTAGTTTCTGCCACGACCTAGGCGCCAAACTTGAGTCGGCAGCCCTTATGTCGGAGCTGTGCCGATCACGACAGAGCGACTTCACCGTCGGTGGGACCAACTGCCTCGAATATGACGATCTTGCCAAGGGTGAGAGCGTCTGGGGCCCTCAGGTTGCCGATATGCTTGCAAGGTGGAACGGCGAGCCCAGCGGCAAATGGCCCGGCACCCAAGCTGACAGCCCTCTGGCGACTACCGTGAGCAAGCTTCGGCAAGTTTTCGAGGTCAAGAGCCCGCAATCGATAAAGAGAGATGAGGACTCCAAGAACGGCCAAAGCAGCCCACCCCCGTTTCCTCCCAAGGGCGAGAAGAGGCGGCGGTCCGCCTCGCCCAACGGCTCGGGCTCGCCACCCCGCAAAGCCGCGGCGCTGGAGGTCAACCAAACACCAGCGAAGAAGGGTAGCCAGGCCCGATCAGATGACGAGAAGTCTTGGAACGGCTTTGATGACTAGAGGACCAAGGCTGGCATCCCGTTGCCTGACGGCCAAAAAAGGGATTTTGAGGGGTCGGAGTTAGGAAGCAAGGGGACTCGTCGTTTCTTTTGTCACCATAAATCCGCTGAGGGGTTGAATGGTCGACCAGCCCATGACTTTGGTGTGTGAAGTCTACTGTACTAAGGGGCCAGGAACTGAGTGAGAGGGCGAGTGCCTATCTACATACGTGCATCAAACAGGGGGTGGGGTCTGTATGCTTTTGCTTTTGCATGCTGGAAGCGGGACGAATATTATTTGACGGCAAGACACACAAGCCACGTATTATGTTGGGCGACTCTAATTCTTCGCACCATCAAATAAACATAAAAGAGCTAAGAAGACGCCCTTTACACTGTGAACCCGCAGAATCCAGAATGATCCATGCTTTGAGAGGCGGCGATGTCGCCTTTTCCATTGTTGCCAACACCAGCGCCAATGCCGTTTCTAGACCACCCCAACCGTAACTAGCCAAAATAATAACAATGATGATGATACAGCCCATTACCGAACTAGCCTGTTTTTGTTGTTCTAGCCCCGCCCATCCTGGTCCCTGTGTGATGCATGTCCCGCTGATTCCCATACCGAAAGACGAAGTTGGGGGTGTACCCCTCTGTGATACCATCGTCTTGAGTGTTAGAAGACGCCTTAGAATAATTCCACTGATGTCCATCATATCTCACACGGCCGCGGGCTCGCGCGGCTTTTCTACGTGATCCCACTCTTTCATCTTTTGCTTCTCATTTTCGTCTTCGCTGTCACTGTGGATGTCCTTGTGGGGATCCTTGTGGTCGTGTCCCTCATCCTCCTCTTCAGAGTATATGTGGACCTCAACCTCCTCGGCGAGTAACAGACGCACCCTTTCGATCCGACTCATGGCGCTCTCCAACTTCTCCAGGCGGCGGCGTTTCTCAACGTCCCTGCGCTCCAGCTCGCCCACGCGCTCTTCGAGTTTTGCGCGGGCGCGGCGTTCATCGGCAACCATCTCGTTGGCCTGCTCAAAAAGGGCGGCACTGAGCTCTTCAATCTCGCGACTAGTAGTGGCGACCTGGGACTCGGCTTCCCTCCGAAGGCCCTGTTCGCGGGTCAGGGCTTCCATCAGGTCTTCAGTGGAGGGCGACGGCGGCGGGATCGGGAGGCTGGCATTGCGATGGGCGCCGTGGGCGGAGGTATCGATGGTGCGAAGGTCCGGTGTGGATTTGCGAGGAGAGAGCAGGGCGGAGAGGCGAGAGGTACCAGACTGGAGAAAGGAGACGCGGGGGTTCGCAGAGGGTGTGGGCGGCGTAGTGGGCTGTGGTTGTAGTTGCTGCGGTTGTAGTTGGCCTTGTTGATGCAGTTGCTGACCTTGTAACCGGCCTTGCTGTTGTTGTTGTTGTTGTTGTTGTTGTTGTTGCTGTGGGAGGGGTTGAGCGAGTTGAGCTCGAAGTCTGGTAAGCTCGTCTTCGTAGTCGGCCCAGCGGTCGACAGCGGCCGTGGCCTTTTCGTTGAGGATGCGGATTTGGCCCTCGAGATCGCGGATTGTGGCCCGGGCATCGAGGAGGTCTGTGTGGGCGTGTTCGAGCGAAGGGAGGTTGTAGCCGCAGCCCGGGCAGCACGTAGATGAGGGCGGCTGTGTGGGGGGCGACGGCGAGGCCATTGTCATGACCACTGTCGATGACATGACTGATGGCCAGTCTTGCCAGTATGATCAGCCGCAAGTGCTGAGTCCTTTTCAGAGCAACGTAGTAATTCGTGTCGAAAGCTGTATGCTTTTTTGCAGTGGGCGGTTGCGAGGGTTGAGGTCTAGGTCAGTCAAGGGATGGATGGATGGATGACGAGCGGTCGATGATCCGTCTTATTTTTGGCAGTGGGGGTCAGGTCAGGTCAGGTTCAGGTCAGTCGGCAGCCTGGCGAGGCGCGTGGTGGCTTTGCGACAGCGTCATCGTCGCACCCAAAGGGGGCGGCTCGTGCCAGGCGAGTTACGAATATGTAAGGAGGGTGCATTAAAGATTGAAGGGAGGCGTGGCGTTTATTGGGATGGCACGCTACAGCTCCAAAGACACGCAAGCGATTAAGTTACAATATTCTGCTCCTGGAATTGGTGGTTATTTGGGTTTCTTGCTGTTGAACAGCCCCTCAGGTGTTGATCGTTGGCTCCAACGCGCAGTAGTGGGGATGACGGGATGAACGATCCAGGCCAAGCCAACCCATGCACAATTTGTGATCTAGTGCAATCTCCACATCGAACAGTAGTACATACAGCGAAACTTCAGGAGTATAACAGTGAGACAAGATCCATGGGAGCAAATCTGGGAACGAAGCAGCACATGTGGTCGTCAATTTGCAAAGTTCGCATGGTCTAGAACAATATAACACAGCCAGCTTAGATTAAAGGGTCGTTTGTGGTGGTGATGATGATGCCTGAACATGCATAATTTTGGCGGGGTATCAATGCTACATAGGTAGCTACCTACTTATTAGACGTCCTTCCCCGTCATCTATTTTTGGTGTATTCCATCTGGCTGCGGCTGATGGCAAAATGCCCTACCTAACCGCAAAAGCAATTGCGCCCTGTAGATGTTCCTACCTAGTCAGCAATTTTTGTTGACATATATCTAATGGAGCCGCTCGCTTTGTGAAGGTCTGTTGTCGGGTGCAGCGTATCTAACCTGCATCAACAGCGCCGTCGCCCAAATGCATACCGGTATAAGACGCGCTTGCAAGAAGCAAAATTCTCTAGCAGAATTACTCCGAGACGTCTCCGGCCTGGGCCATCATTGCATTCCAGTCGCACGAGGAGCTGACTTGGTGACAGCGCAGCTCGCTCAACTCGGCTTGGCAACCTTTCGGGGTTCACTGATGCCCGTCTCGATGTCCTTGTATTCCTTCCAACTCGCAGGGACCATGTCATTTCCGGCTTCGCTGATCGCCATGATGACTCCGAGTTCGTTCGAAGCGGTAGAGAGGTAGTAGTTGGCTTGGTCGCCGAGCGAAATCTAATCACAAGGACACTGGTTAGCTAGGTTCGAGCTCCCAATGTGATGAACATTTCTTACCACCTGAGCTCGCACGATGTCGCCAGGCTTAAACGACTCGTATATCTTGACCTTGTCCTTCTCTGTCGCCCTCACATCCTGAACACGAATTACGCCTTGCCACTCCGTCTGCAAGACAGTCTCGCCAACCTGCTGGATCACGACGATGGCCTGGCGGGGCATGAGGCGCACGACGCGCGCAAGGACAACGTTTCCAACGTCGGGAAGGATCTCGTGCTTGCGACCGTGTCGAGAAACGGAGATGGTGGCAAGCCCTTCAACAGCTGGAGCGGTGATCTTATTGAGGCGCTTGGCAGGGCCTGGAGCCTTGGCTGGCAGGATGACAGTGACGCGCCCCATGAGGGAGGACACGACGTTGCCCTCGAAGATGTGAGTGCCAGTTCCGGGGGTGAACCTGGAGGTTGGGCCCAGCACCTTGCCGGGCAGGGCGGTGGTGGGAATGTCGTCGACGGCCGCCATGGTGTTTTCCTGGTGGTGTAATGCTAATGGCCCTTGGAGGCTGGTTCAGCCCTCGGTCTCCGAGAGCAGCAACTCGCGCAGTGCTCAAAGAGGCAATGGGTAACGAGCAAGGAATCGCAGCAATATGCTATGCGCTATCGGAAACACTGATCGATTGGTTGCTGGTCATGGGACGTGGGACAGAGGCGGATGCAGCCCTGCAAGCTCAGCGCAAAAGCTCTTTCGGCCGGTGGTGGTGGGATAATCGCCATAATGGAGCCGGAATGTGGGAGCCGGCGGTCGGCACGTGACGGCGCCGAAGCCTCTTAAGTCCTTGCCGATTAACTCCGCACACCGATGCACCTGTCATGATCCACACCTGCCGATACGGAGCCGAACCGAAAATTGGCTGAGCTACTCGCATCTTCTTCATACGACCATCCCTGCCGTCGTCTCGTACTCTTGTTCCTATGAGTGGGTGACAGGTGGGCTGTCAGCAATCGCGCTTTCTCGAATGTGCCTAGCGGCGTACTGTCATTATGGCTAGCCATCTTGGCTGCTGATGAGTCGGACGTCGGAGTCTGAAGACACCGGGAACAAAAAGCGGCTGAATCACTGTGCGCCTCCTCCTCATTCCCGGACAGGTTGATGAGGTTGCTAGCAGACAAGCTTCCGGGTCGGCCTGCTCCTCTCCGGAACGGGATACGGGTAGTGGACGATCGCCGGAGAAGATGCAGCGCAAGGGTTTGGGGGTTTCCCGGACAGTTGCCGGATCATGACGAAGCTTGACACCCACTTGTTGAAGAGTCATCGCAGGCAACGACATGGAAGTCGCAAGCTCAACGCAAGAGAAAGAGAGCATGAGGGAAGCACAACTGAAGAGTCACCCCCGAGTTCCGAATGGATTGCCTGAATGGGTAGGCAAGGAGCCGCGAACAAACGTTGAAAGCAGATCCCCCGCACCAATTAGCACAAGCGATTGGACCGTTCTCGCGACGTGCATCGCGAGAGTCCAACTAGCCAACCATGGCCCTGGCCGCTTTTACGTGGAAGCGTGGTTCCGTATCCAGCAGAGATACTCCACACGGCCTTCGGCCAAGGCAGGTGGACTAATCAAAGGCAACCTAGCTGCCCTTTTGCCCCTTGGTGCCCATGGCAGGAAAAAAAAAAACCATGGTGCTTTTGTGTACGCGGATACATGAGGAAGTTCCGGGCGGCGGTGGAGTCATGAGTTTTGGTTTGGTCAGCGGTCGCGAGTAGGGTGTGCTTCGCAAGTAGTCCGAAGTCCGAGCTGTTGTCGCCTTGCGTTGCGCTGCCTTGCGTTGCGTCGCAATGGTACGTCGATGGGTTGTTTTGCAGCTCGGGAGCTCGGTTTTAGCATCACTAAACCCAGGCAGGGCCTTTCGATATTGTCGGATCTGGCTCGTTTTCTTGTTATCATTTTGTTCCTGGTTTTCTCGCAGACTGGTTATGGGCCATTTGAACCCAATCGGGGACAAAGATTCGTTATCCCTGACGTTGTCGTCATCATCAACCCGCACAGAAGACAACTATTGCTGCAGTTTCTCAACTCCGGTTGAACTATCAGGTCGGCAACCGAATCCCTTACTAGCAATCCCCTTCCCCGCGACTCTGAATACCGTCCCCAGAAAGTCATCGACTCGTCATTCTCTGCTTTGTAATCGGACGCCTTCGAATCTAGCCTGTCGTCTAAGTGCACCACATCGTATCCACCTGCAATCCTCCACCCACACCCGCACCCCCCCCAACAATACCGGTCGATTTCCCTTGTTCAGTCCCGAACCCCGTCTCGCTGCCTTCTGGGGGTCCTGCTACTCATAACTTCTGGTGGTTCCACAGTCGAATCTTAGGTCAACTGTCAACTCAACCCTTACACTTACATCACGGTCCCTGTTCTTCCTTTGGCCCAGTCACCTTTTCTATTGCTCCTTTTGGTTGTTTATACTCCCCTTGGCTTGAGGATTAAGATCCAACGCCGAGTTCCGCGAGGACGATATTATTCTGCTGCTAAAGTCCACCCGACAGCCTCGAATGGGGACACTACCCACCCATACTTATTGAACTTGTCAAGAACCACCACTTTATCTCTTTAGAGTAGAAAGAACCACCGGGCAACAATATCATCCTGGTCAGCTTGTATCGCAAAACCCGGCTTAACCTGGGTGACAGCGCTGGGGCACTCATCCACATATCGCAGCAATCAGTCCCCGTCTGTGTAAATCCATGATGGGAGACCCTCTAGATAAGGAACTAAAAGTTCCTGATGTTCAGGCTGCTGCAATCCAACCCACCAACCTGGAACGGTCAACCGATTCGGATGAGGAGCGCATTGAGAAGACTGGTGAGAAAGATGGAGATAATATCAGCGAAGTAAAAGATATCGACGATGAAGAGGATGAACTCAAAGGTTCAGAGTTGAAAGTCACGAGGACTTCAGCCTCTGCTGCGACTACGGCTACACACGCTACAACACCAGCTCCGATTCCTGAGAAGAAATCATGGCACAAGAAGCTCAATCCTCTACGTTGGGGTCCTCCACCGCCAGTACCAACGGAGAAGACTGTCAGCAGGGAGTTCAAAGCCGGCTTCTTCAGTTTATTGACGTTTCAATGGATGGCGCCACTAATGACGGTAAGCTGATATTTTGCATTTTCTTTGGATCTCATATGCAACAACATGCCCCGCATGCAACACTCGTATTCTTTCGTTTCAACACCAAGTTGGCTAACTTTGACAAGAACGGATATAGGCGTTCCCTGGAAGAGAATGACATTTGGACAGTTAACCCAAGCAGAGCCGCTGGACCTCTGACAGCCCAGCTCAGGGAGTCGTTCAAGAGACGGGTCGCACGGGGCGACAAGTACCCGCTCCTATGGGCGATGCACGAGACCTTCAAGTTTGGGATCTGGCTCGGTGGAATTTGCGCGCTCTTCACGAATATCATCCAGGTCATCAGCCCCTTTACCCTGAGGTATCTCATCCAGTTTGCCTCCGATGCCTGGGAGTCGCACATGACCGGTGGACCAGCTCCTCACATCGGTCGCGGCGTTGGACTGGCCATTGGCATTACTCTGATGCAGGTCGCCCAGAGTTTGGGAACGAACCACTTCATCTACCAAGGCATGATGGTTGGTGGGCAGTTTCGTGGTGTCTTGATCGGGCTCATCTACGAAAAGTCCATGGTCATCTCTGGGCGAGCCAAGGCCGGCGTGAAATCAACCATGCCGCCAGAGACGGAGTCGACAGAAGACAAGGAATCCGGCAAGGGAAAGCAGAAGCAAGGCAAGAAAGGAAAGCCGAGCCCAGATACCCACGACGGTGCTGGCTGGGGCAACGGCCGTATCGTGAACTTGATGAGCGTCGATACATACCGCATAGACCAGGCTTCGGCTCTTTTCCACATGACTTGGACCTCACCTGTTCTGGTCCTCGTCACCCTGGCTCTGCTTCTTGTCAACATCACCTACAGCGCTCTTGCTGGTTTTGGTCTTCTGGTTGTCGGCATGCCCTTCCTGACCAAGGCTATCCGCAGCCTCTTCCATCGTCGCCGAGATATCAACAAAATCACCGACGACCGTGTCTCCCTTACCCAGGAGATTCTCCAGTCTGTCCGCTTTGTCAAGTACTTTGGCTGGGAGAAATCGTTCCTCGAGCGCCTGAGCGACTATCGCTCGCGCGAGATCCACGCTATTCAAGTTCTGTTGGCCATCCGCAATGCTCTCAACGCCGTGAGCATGTCGCTACCGATTTTCGCATCCATGCTATCGTTTATCGCATATTCACTGACCAACCACGGTCTTGCTCCTGCCGAAATCTTCTCGTCCCTTGCCTTGTTCAACGGTCTGAGAATTCCCCTCAACTTGTTGCCCCTCGTTCTTGGCCAGGTGGTTGACGCTTGGTCCTCCTTACAACGCATTCAAGAGTTCCTTCTTGAAGAAGAGATGGTTGAGGAGATGACTATTGAATCCAACGGCGAAGACGCGATTCGGCTAGAGAATGCGTCCTTTACATGGGAAAAGACACCCACAAATGAGCCTGAAAAGCCTGCTGCCGGTAAGGGGAAGAAGTCGAAAAAGGAGAAGGACAAGAAGAAGCCTGTGGCACCCCCCGAGTCAGATCCCGCAAGTGAAGACACGGCGAGCACTCTAGTCGAGGAGCGGGAACCCTTTAAACTACATGATCTGAGCATGAGCGTGAAACGAAACGAATTGATTGCTGTCATTGGGTCAGTGGGCAGCGGCAAGAGCTCTCTTCTCTCTGCTCTGGCCGGCGACATGCGAAAGACGGAGGGTGAAGTGGTATTTGGATCTTCTCGAGCCTTCTGCCCTCAGTACGCTTGGATCCAGAACACGACGCTCCAGAAGAATATTACCTTTGGAAAGCCACTTGATAAGAGCTGGTACAAGGAGGTTGTGCGAGCGTAAGTGTTTCTATTCTCACGTCTTTGATAACACATACTAACAGCATTATAGTTGCGCCCTCCAAGCTGATCTTGACATGCTTCCCAACGGCGACCAGACGGAAATCGGCGAGCGTGGCATTACTATTTCGGGTGGCCAGAAGCAGCGCCTCAACATTGCGCGAGCCATCTACTTCGACGCCGACATTGTCCTCATGGATGATCCGCTCAGCGCTGTCGACGCCCACGTCGGCCGCCACATCTTCGACAAGGCCATCTTGGGCCTCCTCAAGGACAAGTGTCGCATCCTGGCGACGCATCAGCTCTGGGTGCTGAACCGCTGCGACCGCATCGTCTGGATGGAAGGCGGCAAGATTCAAGCCATCGATACCTTTGACAACCTAATGCGCGAGCACCGCGGCTTCCAGGCTCTGATGGAGACGACAGCCGTGGAGGATCGAGACGAGGATGCCAGCAAGCCGGCTGAGGCGAAGGCCGACGACGACAGCAAGGACAAGAAGAAGAAGAAGAAGAAGAGTGCCGCGCTGATGCAGCAGGAGGAGAGAGCCACGGCCAGTGTCCCCTGGTCCGTCTACACAGCCTATATCGGCGCTTCGGGATCGATACTCAACGCTCCACTGGTCATCTTCGTGTTGCTCCTCTCCCAAGGCGCCAATATCATGACCAGTCTCTGGCTGTCGTACTGGACGTCGGACAAGTACGGCCTCACGACGGGCGTCTACATCGGCATCTACGCGGCCCTCGGCGTCGCCCAAGCCGTCCTCATGTTCATCTTCTCGGTGCTACTGTCCATCCTTGGCACCAACTCGAGTAAGTACATGCTCCAGCAGGCCGTCAAGCGTGTGCTTCGCGCGCCCATGGCCTTCTTCGACACGACACCGCTGGGCCGCATCACCAACCGCTTCTCGCGCGACGTCGACGTCATGGACAACAACCTGACGGACGCCATCCGCATGTTCTTCCTCACCATGGCCATGATCACGTCCGTCTTCATCCTCATCATCGCCTACTTCTACTACTTCGCCATCGCCCTCGTCCCGCTCTACATCCTCTTCGTCCTGGCCGCGTCGTACTATCGCGCCTCGGCCCGCGAGGTTAAGCGCTACGAGTCGGTCCTCCGCTCGCACGTCTTCGCCAAGTTCGGCGAGGGCCTCAGCGGCGTGGCCTCGATCCGCGCCTACGGGCTACAGGACCGCTTCATCGAGGAGCTGCGCGAGTCCATTGACGACATGAATAGCGCCTACTACATCACCTTTGCCAACCAGCGGTGGCTGTCGGTCCGCATCGACATTATCGGCGTGCTGCTCGTCTTTACTGTCGCTATTCTGGTTGTCACGTCGCGCTTCAGCATCAATCCGTCTATCGGTGGCCTTGTGCTGAGCTACATCCTGGCCATTGTGGGTATGATGCAGTTCTCGGTGCGCCAGCTGGCCGAGGTCGAGAACGCCATGAACGCTGTCGAGCGGCTGTACTACTACGGCACCGAGATCGAAGAGGAGGCGCCGGAACACACGGTCGAGGTCCGCAAGTCGTGGCCTGAAAAGGGTGAGATCATCTTCGACAATGTCGAGATGCGGTACCGCGCAAACCTCCCGCTGGTGCTCCAGGGCCTGTCGATGCACGTCCAAGGAGGCGAGCGCATCGGCATTGTCGGACGTACTGGCGCTGGCAAGAGCTCCATCATGAGCACGCTGTTCCGGCTGGTCGAGATCTCGGGCGGTCGCATCACCATTGACGGTCTCGACATCTCCACCATCGGCCTTCACGACCTCCGCTCGCGCCTAGCCATCATCCCACAGGACCCGACGCTCTTCCGGGGCACCGTCCGGAGCAACCTGGATCCATTCCACGAGCACACGGACCTGGCTCTGTGGTCGGCTCTCCGCCAGGCCGATCTCATCCCCGTAGATGCCGGCGACTCGCCCGCCGAGGCCCGTCGCCAGGACCCTTCGCGCATCCACCTGGACAGCGTCGTCGAGGAGGACGGCCTCAACTTCTCCCTCGGCCAGCGCCAGCTCATGGCCCTCGCCCGCGCCCTCGTCCGCGGCTCGCAGATCATCGTCTGCGACGAGGCCACCTCGTCGGTCGACATGGAGACGGACGACAAGATCCAGACCACCATTGCCACCGGCTTCCGCGGCAAGACCTTACTCTGTATTGCCCATCGACTGCGCACCATCATCGGGTATGACCGCATCTGTGTCATGGACGCCGGCACCATCGCCGAGCTCGACACCCCACTCGCTCTGTGGAAGCAGGGCGGCATCTTCAGGAGCATGTGCGACCGCAGCGGCATCCGTGCCGAGGATATTCATGGCGCCAGAGAGGAGCTGGCTGGGCTTGAGAGCGGCGAGGGTAGCAGGCCGTGATGATGTAGACATTGGAAAAAGCATGTTGGTCGACATTCTGTTAGTTGCATGCATCTAAGAATTATGTCCAGTTTACGGACACAGGATATCATATTAAGGAGTAGAGTAATTTGGTAGGCCACCAGTGCAACAATAGCACGATAAATGCCTAGAATTGAATTTGTCAGAATGACGTCTATTTATCATGCAGCAACAAGATAATTGTACCATCTCCATAAATGTCTGACAATGTGCCTGCAGTAGTTTGAGGCTTACCACCTGTTCAACTACCGGCAGCTTACACACATACCTTCGTGCTTCTTCGTCTTCATGTCTCGTCACCCACGCGATGAAATCGCTGAACCACTCCGCATTTAATCACAACTAGCCCGGGTTGTAACAAATGCCTTATATTTAATCCGCAAGTATGTACGACTCGAAACAAAAAGCGCTTCCACAGATAGAACAAGCTACTGGTCGCCAGTGGGTCGGATCCAACTCCATTCCTCCTGCAAGAGCTGCAATGCGACACAACGAGCGTCATAACCGTCTTCACCACAAAAACTTATGTTCGTCATCAACAACGCCCTCGCCAACAGTCAACTCATACAAGAAAAACCCTCGCTGGATTTTCCCAGATACCAGCGAATTAAAAAGTCCTTAGGTTGAAGAAGAAAATAATACCCCAATGTACTTGATGAGAACAAAGAGTATCCACAAGTCGTTCCGTGAAAATGCCGATCCTTGACGCCGTTGATTGAACCAATCAATGAACCACTCCCCAAACCCGATTTTGGTGACCGAGGACCATGGTGTGAGAAGGTGGTCTCATGTTCTATATTGGTGACCGTCGTTGTGCATCTGCACTTCAAAATCGGTTCTGTTGGCCAGGAGAGCCGTTTCCATACGACGAATGTCTCGAATTGGGCATCTGGGGTGGAGGGAGTGCTGACGGGTCGTCGGCAAGCAAGTCATCTAGGAACGCACTGGGGGCTCTCCCGCTCGGAGGCCGGTTCAGGTTGAGTGATGAGTTGCTAATGTCACGTCGGGCGTTGAATGAGGGCGAGTCGGGAGGGGATGGGTTTAGTGTGTGGCGCGAAGGGTTGGCATAACCACGAGAGTCGGGGCGCAGGTTCGTCAGGCTGATGGAATGATCTGGGTTCGCACCGGGAGAGCTGGTGCCAGCCGCGTAAAAGCCCGAGGGCAGGAAAGCCGAACTCCGATTGCCTGCAGTATTGCCAGAAGCAGCGGCGGTGGGCGAGAAGAACAGGTTGGATTGGCTCGGTGTGGATGAGAGAATGGGGCCACGAGTGGTTCGACGAACCCCACGGCCAGCGGCGACAGACATGTTGGAACCGTTGTCGGTGTACTTGTAGAACGGTGCCGGAGGGGCGGGAAAGCCAACCTTGGTGGTGGCATCGTGCTGGGCCTTAGCAGCTCGTTCAACGGAGCGGTGAAGAAGAAATCCGACAATGACGCGCCAGAGGAGAATCGCGATACCAAAGGCGCCGAGGATGGCGCCCACGGCAATGAAAATGGTACCGCTGGGGGCGCTGGAGTGCTGCATGAAAGGAGCGTTGCTAGTAGGCGGAACAGTTGGCGCCGGATAGGTAGGAATACTGGTGACCCTAGTCAATGTAGGCATGCCAGTAATGGCGGATTCGGTGGTGGAAGATGCCACCGAGCTAATGCTAGATGAAATGTCGGTTGTGGATGACTCGGCTGCCGTAGTAGAGCTAACCTCGGAGGAGGAGGAGGAGGAGGAGGAGGAGGAGGAGGATGAGTCTTCGGTGGTGGTAGTCTCATCTTTTTGGGTGGCGGTCTGCTTGGTTGTGGATTCTTGCTCAGCAGTGGTCGTAGAGTCCTCTGAGGCATCAGTGGTCGTTGAGCTGTCGCTGTTTGTGTCGCTATTTGTGTCGCTGTTTGTGTCGCTATTCGTATTGCTATCGGTGTTGTCGTCTTGGGCAAATGTCACGGTGCCAAATAGGGACACAGAGGTAAGGCTGGAGAGCAGAAGCCCAGGCCTTGGGAGATATCTGGCTGGCCGCATGGTGACGGATGGTTACGATGTCGATTCCGTCCGATTGAAAATAATTCGAGAAAAAAAGGGATTGGATGGAAGTGTTCGACACGAAATCGGTGGTTGGGTGAATGCGAGAGGGTGGATGCGAGAGGCAACAGGCAGCCTCGTCTATGGTTCGAGCGAGGGCGAATCGAGGGGCGAGAATCGAGGGCGATCAGCTAGGGGCACGACGTGTTCGAGAGAGGAAGGCGAAGAATGATCCACGCGAGACTCAAAACAAGGACGGTAATGTTTGGATCGAGAGTCGCGAGAGCGAAGTGAGAGAGAAAAGCGAGAGCGAGAGAGAGAAAGGGCTGTTATAGAAAGAATAGCCAATAGAGTTTGATGTTGTTGCTAAAGAAAAATAAAGGGAAAAAAGAACGTGATGGGTAGAGCAGGGCAAAACGTAACCAACGAATGGGTGATACGCCTTACCAGCACCACAGAAACATAATCTGGGGGTGATGTCTGATGGGAGATGAACTGGGTGGGCAGAGAACAGAGGAGAGCAAAGGAAAACGGGGTCGCACGACAGAGAGCGACGGCACACGTCTGCGCACCTGTCAAGTCACGCACAGCCCCAGTCGCCTGGTGCGTGTCCCTTGCCTTCCTTCCCTGCGGCTTGCGTCTTGCGTGCGCCTTCCCACACGCCGGACCCTGGCAAGGAAGGCAGGACCCAGTCCAAAGAAATAAAAAAAAAGGAGTAGCGACGTGTAGCCATTATAGGACTAGCTGGACTGCTGCCCTACCTATTTGCTCGAGGGCAGATCGAACGCCCCGTGTGGATGTCACCCGGCGCCTCATTCGTCGGCTTCCCCCGTCCCCCGCAAATCCCCTCCATCTTCAGCGCCCTTCTCAGCATGACCGCCTGTGTCTTACCCTTCTAAGCCGCCTATTTTTGCGCGGCCCAGCACTATATCTGCCTTGGACAGAGTAGTTTTGAACCCAGTGGCCCCCAATCTCCCCTGGCGCGCCGATGCCGCCAGTCGCGCGCCACCCTTACCGGGGACTGGTTAAAGCAGCCAGAACATTAGGCTTGGTCCGCTATTTTGGCGTGCGGCACTGCTGTTCAGCTCTGTTCCAGCGATTTTCTTTGCCGCAAGAGCACAGTGAAGCCGCTAGGATTGTTGCAGGTCTCGCTCTCGCTTTCAACGTGGGAGGATGAGAGGCGGATCAGAAACTGGCTATTTTGATGGTTGCCCTGGAAAAGCTGCTGACAAAAGTTGGCCAATGTTGGTGTTCTTCCATGGACTGAATGATACTGTAGGTACCTACACAGCATGTAGGTACAGTGTGCACCTACATTGGGCTGCGTACGCACTCACCCGTTCTTGGCTGTGGCGGCGTTGCTGGCTACTGCATGCTGCGCAACCCATGAGCCCATTTATTGGTCCAACGTCGGATTTGCTAGTTTCTGCGTGTCGTTGTCGTCACAATCGTCAACTAGACTCGGGTATGTTGATATTGGTTCACTTGACGACCATGATGACACCTGCAGGCTGCGTAAGTAAACACCAAAATCTCCAACCAACACAAGCATAGAGGCGATTAATTCAATTGGTTTGATCATGAGCTATTTCTCTTGCTAGCGCACCCTCTCCCTCACCTCCGCTCGCTCCTATCCCAGTGGCTTTTCCCGACATTCCGGCGACCTTCGTATCTTTGCCACCGTTATTATTGCTACCACCACCGAATACGACAGCATGCAGATAGACATCCAGTTGATCCAGCATGAAAATGGCCTCCGACCAGGGAAAACATAGTTGACCTGCAAGCCACATGTCGTCAATTTCCAGGGATATTCTCCGTCTTCACTTTCATAGGCTCCAGTCAAGCCATCACAGAGTCGTTAGGATCTCCGCGTCGTGTTATTCGTAGTCCATCGTCAATGCACAGGCCGTCGCTGGGCTGCTTTGATGGATTTCAGGGTCCCGTTCGTTTGTGACCATCTTCTCGGCCGCTGTCCAAGCTCACTGGTCAGCAGGCAACATGGCCCTCGTTCCTACATCCACTGGCGATTTTTAGCTCGAAGTCCCAGTTGTTATTCCTCGTGTTCCTGCCACATTCCCCAATCCCCAGAGGTTTGAGTCGGCATTGTCCCACGTTGCGCAGGCATGACCCATGCTTCGCGACACAGGGAATTGCATCACCTCGACCCTGTGCTTTGTAGTGGAGCCTTTGATCAGTTCGATAGTCGGGCGGGCGGGCCACCAAGTGCTAAGTACCCAATGTCTGCACGTGACTTCTCCAACGCCACGCCTTCCGACGTTCGCCCTGAGCCGCCCAGCCTCGTCATCATGAGCCTCTGAGCTGCCTCATCCTCCGGACTTATTCCAGGTGCCTAATTCAACGCCCACCTCCAACATCATCTAATAGCACCGTCATCACCTGGCGCATTATCCTCCGATCAACCCGATCTCGATTTTTACCTGCCAATATGGAGGAGGAGCGTCTCTGGAAGTTCAGCCGGCCCGAGTGGCTGAACAGCATCTGGGCCCGTAACGCGGGAGTCTACGGCGCGGGAGCTCTGGTAAGTCGCGAACTCCTACCGGCGAGCGTACGGCCTGTATGAACCAGATATCACTTGGCTTCGCAATGAAGATACTGGTCGCCACTGCACTATGCGCCTCCCCTCTTGCGCGCGCATCTCATTAACCGGATCCTCCACGCAGTTCTCCATCGCCTTCTACGTCATGCTCGACTCCGCCGTCTGGTCCAAATCTCCCAACAACGGCTCCGACGTCCATGTCAAGTTTGTTGACTGGCTGCCCTTCATTTTCTCGAGCCTAGGCATGCTCATCATCAACTCGGTCGAGAAGCAACGCCTCAGCGCCGACTCGTTCAGTTACAGTGGATCTGGCGTCGCATGGAAGGCTCGTGTCGTCCTCTTCCTGGGCTTTGCTGCCCTCGCCGGTGGCATGGCTGGAGGTGTCACTGTCTTTATTCTCAAGTTTGTCGTTCCTAGTGTGGCTATGCCTGCCTTGAGCATGGGCATTGAAAACGTCGTGAGCAACGCCTTGGTTGGCCTGAGGTGAGCTCAATCCGCTATCTTCCCACAAATGAAGACGTTTTCGCTAACATGATTCAGCTCCGTCGTTCTTTGGGTTAGCCAAAACATGGAGGACGAGTATGCTTATAACCTCTCCCTTTAGATCCCAACTAAGATCATCAGGGATTGAGATGGACGGCGGGATGGCTTCAAACCCAACCCCATGCGCGGGTTTGAAAACCATTATCAAGAGACTGTTGAATGTACAATAGGGGTGGAACATCCTGACTGAAAGGCGTCAGACCAGTTACACAGAACGGAACCCTAGGTGTCATGGAGAAATGACTGTTAGAACCGAGTATTGCTACTCTCGATGTGGAGGCTATGATATTGCACGAGGTGTCGATGAAGAGACCTACGGGAATTTACAGGTGATTTTGTGATTTAGCGTTATTGATAGGCATCATACTTGCAGAGGTTCCTATATGCCACTAGTGACCATGATTGCGAGATGCTGGAGCATGGCCATGCCGATATGCAGATGCGCACATAAACAAGATTAGGAACGGCAGATTTCCATGAAGGAGATGGAGACTGTCATGGATACTGATGTTGGGATTTGGCTTGTTAGTTGTGCATCGATTTCAGATGAGGTGACTATGTGACAATGCTGCTTGTCGTGTGGTTTCTAGGCTGGACATCGCAGGCGGCTAACGTCGCACTGCAACCGCATCCCCACCAAAGTCAACACAACCCACCTCAACTTTGTTATTTCAACCACCATCCACAGCCATCACATCCGACCACCTAAATAAAAAAGACTCACCGTCACATTGCTTTCTCCTAGACAAGATCACATCATTCATGGCTGACCGCTCCCGTACAGCCCCCAACGGCGGCGTTTCTCGGACTCGCAACGGCACTTCGGCCAGCGTCCGTCGCAACCTCTTCCAGAGCCAGTTGACGCGGCGACCGACGGCCAGCTCGTCGACGTCGGCCGAGACGCTGCATCTCGACGCCGACGTGCTTTCCGACACGTCTGATATTGTCATCCGCGACAAGCATGGCGAGATTGAGCTCGGTGACCCGCCGACGCCGGCGCTCGAAGACGAGGACGAAGTTCCGCTGGATCATCGCCAGGAGAGCGAGAGTAAGTGATTTCCATTAATGTTTACATGGAGGGACCAGTTTGAAATCACGAAAGGCTCATAAATTCAATAGAGGAGAGACAGCGCTTGGCCGAGGCCGTCAAGCATCACCAGATTCATCGCAGTTCTGTGCCAGACCAACCCGAAGGTCCGTCTGCATCCTCACGTCAACAACGAAAGTCAAGTCACTAATGTGCAACTGCAGAACTCCTCGAAGCTGTGAGGGCAAGTCTCAGAGCCAAGGTTGCAGCCCTGGCCGAGGACAACTGGATGTTCGAGCCAGAGGAGCAGCCCCGTGGTTAACCATGCCTTTGTGCTTATTCAACGCCTGCTGTCTATGTTTTTTTCTCTGGTCCCTATGATACACGAAGTCCAACCCACGCAGACAGCCCTTTAATCTAGCTCATTAATCCAGCCCCTCTGGCGCCGGGGCATCGATGCGCCGCGCAGCCGGCCGCGCCCGCTGCTGCTGCTGAGGCGCTCCTGGCGGAGCGCCTCCGCCAAACAACCCGCTCATCATGTCCATCAGGGGATTGCTCTTACGGGGTTGGGCAATCCCGAAGTACATCTCGCCGATCATCTGCAGCGCATCCGCCCACGACTCCGCCTCATTTATCTGTGTGGCGTACTTGGAGACGAGGCCTTTGTACAGCTCAGGCGCTGACCGCTGGACGGCCATGAGCAGGAAGCCGAGGAAGTTGAGGAGCGGGAGGCTAGGGAAGACGCGGATATCGCCGCTGTTGCCCGAGACGTCCTGGACGCCCAAGTTGGGGCTGTCGGTGCTCAGCGTGCTAGTGAAGAGGCGGTAGCAGGTGTTGGCGGCGCGGACGTTGCCAATAAGCAGGTAGGGCAGGACAGCCCGGCCGGCGAACAGACCGGCTTCGTGCGGCTCGCCCTCCTTGTACCACTTGTATTCCATCTTGGTCAGAACTTCGGGAGAGTCGTTAGTTCCCAATATCAGGTGCTTCTCCGCCTCGTATGTGCCGTGTTCTTCAGCGTATAGCGATCCCGCAACGTGGTGCAACTCTGGGTCGCCGGCCGGAAACTCGCCAAACTTAGCAGACCAACTACCCCAAGGCCGTCGTCAGCACAGCGTCCATATCGAGTCGTTTCTTATTGTATGGCGGCACTCACCCCGTCATCTCACCGATGAACTTCTTTCGCGTGGGCTCCTCGGAGTCAAACAGGCGCAGGCAGGTCAGCAGCCGGCCCTTGCTGGGTCCGTCGGGCTTGAGCTCGGCTTGGCGATAGACGTCGACAAGCATGATGCAGAGGTCGCCACCACTACCACCCTGTCCGGCGCGGAGCAGCGACTGGGCGACGTTTCCGAGAATATCAATGGCGGCGGACCAGTTGGACGTCTTGATGTAGCGGGCGGCGGCGACTCGGGTTTGCTGCTGGGCCTCGTAGTAGTCTCCCTCAGTGATCTTGCTCTGCAGCCGAGCCACGATCCGGTCGACCTTGTTGGCCATGATGGGCGAGGCGGGGGTTGCGTAGGTGGATAGTATGGCGTGGTTGCAGCTGGCAACGATAGAGCAAGTGATGCGGCAAAGGCCTGCCGTAGAACGTAGCTAGGAGCAAGAGTCGAGATGGTGAGCTGAAGCTTGTCACAAGAGATGAGTGTCGCTTTTGGAGGGGCCGTAGGCCACCGCCGTAGTTCCAAGTCTTACCCCACATTTGGTGATGTTGCCCCACAATTATGACCTATCCTTGATAATGCCAAATCCCCAAGCCTCTCCCATCAAGCATGGCTACGTTGCAAAACAGCGTGGATGGTTTAATGGTAAAATGCGGGCTTCCCATGCCTGTGCTCCGGGTTCGATTCCCGGTCCTCGCAATTGTCTTTTTACAGTTTTTTACAATTATTTTTACATGTCTTAATTGCTGTTGGTTGTTGATTGAGTTAGATGGAGAGGTTGTGAGTTGGTTCTGGTGGATATGATAGGTACGGGGCAGAAACGGAGAAGAGACAGGTCCACAAGTGACCGCCCCCACTAAAAATCAGTGCGGCCCTCATCTTCAGTGAGCGGCCCCCTAAGCTTTAGTGAACAGCTACTATAATTTAACGGGGGTTTACGATATACATTAGTGAGTGTTGACGGTGATAGATTCTTGATCTGGCGTATCGCTGCCGGCGCAGCCTTTCAGAAATGCCTACCTAGACACCTCTAAAAAAAATTGGTACTCAAGAAGTCCGTGTGCCTTAGGTGGGTGGGAGTCCAGCCATTGAATGCTGGGTGCTTGATCTTTACCTGCCTACCTACGATAGGTACCTAGGTGGGTAAGGCAGGCAGGTAGGTGCACACTGAACCAACACTCCTACCAGGTTCTCGAGGGAGTTTGATCAGAATTGCGACCAAGAATTACCCAGCTTTGCGGTCTACTTATCCAACTTCGTTGACTCCGGAAGCCTCGCAATCCAATTGAAAGCATATACAAGTCCTTGTCTTTGCGTAAGAAACGCCCAAAGAAGAAAGACAAGGGCGGTGCAGGGGAGAGTGAACGCCCAGTACACCCAGAAAGTATCTTGGACAACAGGCTCATTGTCCCAATCCAGCGACGGCAGTGCGAAGAGAGCGGCGAAGAATGTGGCTGGCAAGAAGGCCATGGTCATAACTGCGACGACTTTCATCGACGAGCTGTCGCGAGTGGACGCCTTTGCTAACTGGATGCTGGCGAGAGCATCGTCTCGGGTGATTTTTTGGGTAATCTGCCACCATGTCAACTCATATATCGCCCCGTGCTCAACGATGATACTTGCCGCATTGTGCTGGTTTTGGGCCCTTGCACGGATGTAGTTGAATGTAGCCTCCATCACCTCCAACTTACTCTGGGTGAGCTGGACGGCCTCTAACACGGACGCATTTCCATCTTCAATAGATTCGATAGTAGGCCTTTGTACGCACGTGGATTCTTGATGGAGTATATGTTTCTTGAAAGACTCCGTGGCTAACACCCATTGCCTCACTTTGTGCAGCATCTTTTCGACTTTGACAAGCAAGGAATTCATCTGCCGCGACATCTCTGAGAACTCATGTAGCGCCATTTGACCGCCAGAGTCGATTCTCAGACCCGTAAAATTCTCCATTTGCTTGCATTCGTTGTAGTATCCTCGCATATGGGCATCCATCCCGGTGATCGTTTGGGTGGCTCCAGCAAGAGGCAGGAAAAGTGGATGGGAGACGAGATCCAGGTTCGACTTCATGGTCGTGATCAAGTCTCGAAATACCGCGTTCCCCGGGTTCGAACTATTTCCAAAGGCAATCGCTCTTGTTTGATGGCTCCTCTGGTCATAAGACCATACGAGCTGGTATTTGACGCATTTCAGATAGTAGCTTGCTGGCCTGTTTGAGGTGTCTCTTCGCAGAAGGTGGAAGCCCATCATCTTTGTAGTAATCATGCCAAGCGCGCAAGGATCGATGCGAAAGATTTGCTGAAGCCTTTGGCAATCCGCCTGACTAGTGTGGAAGGTATGGCGCTTGAAGGATAACGTGCGATACGACACCTTGACGAGGATGAAGGGCAGGTCAGTGCTAGTAAGCCTCTCGATCTCATCAAGCGTTGCGGCAGCTTCCATTAATTGACCATTGAGTCTTTGCACGGACTTAGCGGTCGTTATATGATATTCCAGAGGACAGCTGCGGAATTCCAGGTTCTGGAAATCTCCTAGGGCGAGATCCCGCAGCGCATTCATGTTTGTGTGTAGGTAGTAATTGAGTATGAAATGATAGAGATGATTGTGGACTGGCGAAAAAATGACCAAATGAACCGGCGAAATATGTCTCAAACTGTAGAATCTACGGATAGGCATCAGTTAAAGAAAGGGCTTCCAAAAGGGACTTTGCCTTACAGTGGTGCGCGCCTTAAAGAATGCCTTGTGGCACGGTTATTTGATGATCAGCAGAGAAGATGATGGCGCATGCGATCAATACCTCTTAGCTACTCGGGTACATCATAACTGCCTATCACTTGTCTTATCGCAGCCACAGGTATATTCAATGGCCCAATATAAAATTCAAAGTTCTGTAATCTTCATTCATAAACGCTTGCTACATAAAGCCCCATCGTGTGCTGTATAATCCACACGTACACCGACTTACCCCTCCCACATATACTCCTGCTTGACACGCGGAATCAGCGGCCGTAGGGCCATTCCATAGTCTCCTCCGTTTGGCGTCCTCAGCAGAGTGTGGATGTGAAACTTGGCGGGCTCCTTGTTCGCCAAGAAGACACCGGAGTGGTGGTCGAACTCGATGATGACCACGGGGCTCTGGATACGATAGTAGAAGGGGTCCTCGTTGCCGAACCCGCCGATCCAGCACCAATACGTCTCGTGGAGCCAGCTGCGGATTTGATCCAGGCGTAGCTGGAGGGCCTTTTCGGGAAGATATAGGAGGAACTCCTTGCAGATGCCCAAGATGAGATCTTGCTGCGCAGCCGTCATCTCAGAGACGAGGATGCCTTCATAAGGAACGACTCGGTTGTCGCGATACGCGCCGCAGACGTGGCGCTGATCGTCGTGGTTCCAGCGGCCCCAGGGCATAGCGGGGTCTTTCATGAGTTTGTAAACCTGGGCCTTGGCTTGCTTCTCGGCTGGGAGGTCCTGCATGAGCTGCAGCCCTAGAGCCTCTTCGCGGTGGAGGATGCGGTTGCCTTTGTAGGGGCCTTCGTCTATCAAGTTGGGCTCGGCGCCGGTGAACCAGGGTGAGATGACAATCTGCGACTTGTAGAGGAGGATGTTGAGGCATAGGTGGTGGCCGTAGAAAGAGAAGCCCCAGGGCGTCTCGGTCGAGGGCTCGCCGAAGAGGACGAAGTTGTAAGAGTGCTCGTTCATGATGTTGCGGACTTTGCAAAGCTCGCCTAGAAAGCCGTTGACACGCATGGCTCCGAGAGCCTTCTGGTAGCCCTCTGGTGAGAGTGTCACTTCGAGGACCTTGAAGACGGCGGACCGCTGCTCGTCGCTAATCTCCTCGAGGCGGATGCCCTTATCACTCAAAAGAAACTCGGGATTCGACCAAGTGCGCCATTCAGGCGAGTCGATGTGATAGCAAGTCTTTTCGCGCTGCCCATGGTCGAGGAGCTTGAGTAGGGCATCGGTGACCTGGACAACGGTCTGGATGGGGACACCATCGTCGTGTAAGTCAAAGAGATCGGGTCGAACCTTGCCTGATAAGAGTGTTAGTACAATCCATGAATTACCTTCCATTCTTTCTTTTCTTTTCTTTTTCCTTCTCACTCGTATAAACATTTGCATGAGGGAGTAGGGGTACACATACCGTCGTTGGTGACGCCCTTGAAGGGCTCCTTGAGCAGGTCTCGCCAATGAAGGAATAGGCCGTGAAGCCACGGGGGCTGGCCGCCCTCTTTGAATACTTTGGCGTACTCGTATGGATCCTGCTTGGCCATGGTGGTGAAGCGAGGGAGGTTGAGGTCGGGGAGATATTGGCGAAACGCGCTGGACGCCGAGTTGGAGGATTGAGGTGCCATGGTTGCGAGGCTGTTTTTTGATGGTGCGATAATGCAATTCGGACTAGAGCAATGTTGAACTCAATCGAGCAAGAAGATTAGATGATGGTGAAAATGAAGAAAGAGGTGGGATTTATCTAGGCCGTCTCCGTTCCCGTCGCTCCAAGAAACACTATGTGCTTGTCGGCGTTCGATCCGACAATGAATGGTACGATGTGAGGGAGTACGTAGCTCGTAACATGTGCCTTGACGGACCGGCTGAAACCCCAGAAAATGCAACAAAAATGGCTGAGTGATTATCAATGACAGCAATATGCAAAAGAGCCTTGATCGTGTCAGCGCAAAGATGCGTCCCAATTGAGGGTTGGATTGCCGGTTTAGAAGCCCGTTGTGTAGCCGTATATCCTCGATTCCCCAGTTGCCGAACCTCAGGGCCGGGAAGTAAAAAGGGTTCACAGGGGGGTCGGGGGGGTTTGGGTGGGGGGGTTGAAGCCACTAAATTCCACTGAGAGGTCCACTAAAGGCGTCCCCCGCACTCCGCCCCGCTTCCCGCTGGGCTTCGGCTTCATCTCCGCCGAAGCCGGGCAGTCGGATTACGCAGCATCTTTGAGTCAAGCGAGTCAAGCGATTCTATCTCCTCAAGCTTCATCTAATTATCCCCGTTGCATTTGCGCCGGAATTCCCGTCTTCTCCAACACCTCCAGCTTCCGGCTGCCCACTCGCGTGGTCTAAACTCTACCCCGCGAGACCCTTCTTCCGAGCATCGGCATTGATCTTGTCCATCCCCGCCGACGTCACGGGCTTCACCTCATCCTGTTCACCTCTTCGGAGCTTCTGTTGCAACTCCCACTCCAACTTCCGAACGCGGACTAGACCCTAAGGTTTTGCTCGGCCTCGAAAAGACCGGCATTTGGTTCTTCCAGCTTGCCTGGACAATTTTATCTACTTGCGCGCCTCCATCATTGTTACTTACACACTGCATCCAAGTTTGTGCAACTGCAACTCGTCCATCATGGCTTCGGCAACCCTTCAGCGTAAGTCTCAAGCGGAAAATTCACTGCTGCGACACCAAGCTCGCCGCTTAGACTCTTGTCCTATTATCTAACCCGTGCTTCCAGGTCTCGTGCGCTTCGTACCCAAGTCCAACCCCTCCAAGATTCTCATCGGCCAGCCTTCAGACAAAGATGTCGATGTCGGCGCTGCTGTGCGTAAGGGCGTCGAAGTCGCCGTAAACGTCTTCTCAGGCACTTCCGTGCTGGCTCCTGGCAACGATACCGGTTCGACCGAGACCATTGGCCGAGTTCTCTCACCCCTGGCCCAAAATGAGGTTGGCACCATTCGATGTATCGGCTTGAATGTAAGTCAAAACAACGGCAGTCTGCCCATTGGTTCAGTATAAGGCGGGATGCTTACGCCGTCTTATTTAGTACAAGCAACATGCCATCGAGGTCAAGATGGACATCCCAACTATTCCCACCGTCTTCATGTAAGTCATCTGTCAGAGCAACAGCTGGCATTATTACTGACGCACCCGTCAGGAAGCCAAGCACTGCCCTAGGCGACCCTTGGCCCACCCCCACGATCCTACCCAAACTCACCCAGATTGACGACTGTGGCGACTACGAGTCCGAGCTGGCCGTTGTGATTGGCAAGACGGCCAAGAATGTCAGCGAAGCTGATGCGTTGGACTACGTGCTAGGATACACGGCTTGCAACGATGTCTCAAGCCGTACTTCACAGCTTAACCAGTCCCAGTGGTCCTTCTCCAAGGGCTTCGATGGAGCGTGTCCTATTGGTAGGCAACCCCGTGTTGATGTTACAGTGGCTTTGATTGGAGCTCACAGCTGATTCCGTTCCCATAGGCCCGACTCTCGCTCTCAAGTCCCTAATCCCCGATCCTTCAAAGCTTTGGATGAAAGGAATCAAGAATGGCACAGTCCTCCAAGACTGCGGTATTGAGTAAGACCCACCTATCCCGCCCTTCCCACCAGCCGTCTCTAACTCGTCGACCTTAGTGACTTGATCTTCAGTATTCCCAAGCTAGTCAGCTTCCTATCACAGAGCACCACTCTTCCTCCCGGAACTGTCATCATCACAGGTACTCCCGCCGGTGTCGGACTAGGCAGGAAACCTAAGGAGACGCTTCGCGATGGTGATGAGTTTGCCGTCGAGATTTTGCCCCATATTGGCACTCTTGTCAATGTGTTTGAGAATGAAAAGTAGAAATAATTCATGTACATTGGGCGGAGAAATTGGATACTACTTAGACCTCGCAATTGATCATTACAGACACACATGCGTTCCAGCGATTTCGAAACCACCACTTACAAGTGTCAACACGCGTGACCTCCACACTGTGTTGATAAACTCGAGTAACTGAAATCACATACATGGTAGATCAACATGTATACCGTCGTGCCCAGTGGTGGCATTGATTTCTTGAATTTTCCTTTCTCACGCATCACTTTTCATTAATTTCATCAATTCTATGTGACAAATCCCTTGCAGAACTGAGAGACGAGGGGCAGGCTTTTAAGTGAGGCGTGATATAATAGCTAGCCTCATTTACACCGAATTAACAGACTTATATTTCCATCAGCTAGAATAAATTTCCAAATTATCCTAGCAGCTTAGGCACCTCCTCGACCAAGTAGTCCACGATTGCGTCCGGCCCCTTCTCCACTTGCAGTCCCGTGGGAATGGCGTGTGTCTTGATATCCGGCACGACCGATCTCGCCGTTGTAAAGATGGTGTTGGCCTCTTCAGGCGTCCACATCGAGGCGCAGAACTATGGCGTGTTTGTCAGATCGGATATCGTCTCCGCCCATTGGTGACAACTTACAATAACATTAGGCTTGTGCTTGGTCACCTTAGGGAGGACCTCGGCCATGTCTGTAGTCAATTGGCATTAGAGCATTGCCCAAGTCAACAGAATATAGTTTGCGACTTACTCTCACAGTTGTCGACGTACTCAATGTCATATCGATCCTTGAGGGCCTCCATCATTCGACCGATCAGTCGCTTCGCCCGCTCGGGGGCGGTGTTGACGGTGACGAGTCTCCAGGGGCCGCTTCGAGTGGACATGATGGGCGGTGTATGTAGTTGAGCGATTGTCCGGAAATCCAGTGGTTGATGAATATGAACAAAAGAAAAGGATAAATTTGTCGCTAAATTATTAGAGAGGTTGAGAAGCTGCGATTCTCGGCCGTTGTCGCAAAGTCATCTTCACCAACGCGAGCTACGTACGTCAGTCAGTCGGCAATGCGGGGGAGTTTCAATTCCCACTTGACCGGCTCCATCTCCGGGATTCCCGCAGCGCATCCACCACATCCCGGCTTCGGAGATTCTGGCAAGCTGGATCACGAACGAGGTGGGGTCTCACGATGGAGTTTGTCGGATATCCCGAATCTCAGTGGACAGTTGACTGGCAAATCGGATCAAGGTTGTCCGTGGTGGACGAGGTCTTGTGCTTCACCATCAAGATGCTGTTCATTTGGGTATCCGACTGGTCCCCGTTTGTGTGAGGTAGATTAGGCACCCCGAATAGCTTTACCTATATCACTGCCGTGATCTGCTTTGTTTTACTTGTTTTTGGGGATATTTCGGTGCTGGTAAAACTGGCGTTTATGAAAACTACAACTCGAAACGACCAAGTGTGAACATATCGCCATTTGCGGGTTCTCAGATACCACCTGCCCGTCAGTGATATCTATCTGTATTAAATGAATTTCGTCGATCGCCGAGAAGATATCGTCTTAAGCCGTTGTGTAGATGGCGTGTATTTATTGAGCTCGTGTTTGATCGACCTGGGCTCGCCCATGACCAGAGAGGTCTGGGTTCTGCCAGCCCTGCATTTAAACATCGCAATCGTACCCACGGAAAAATGCACTACATGCCCGATCCCTCGGGCCTTGGAATTGTTGGCAGTTATATCGAATAAATCGCCATTTGCGATAGTAAATTATACCATGGCGACTAAGGGGGATATGGTCTATATGGTGGTGGAATAGTGATCGAAGGTGGAGGGAAATTCCGCACCAATCAATCACTCAACATAATCATAAGATTTTTTTTTTTTTTGCTTTCATCGTGAAAGCAGAAGTTTGCTTCTATTCCAGCCAAGAACATTCATTGTTCATTATGGCGCATATCAATCACGCACGCCATAAAGTGAAGTTCACAACAAATGACCAGTGCCATGCCTCCAGGTAGCAGTACAGGGTAGGCGCATAGGGCGAAATCGATTGTCAAAAACACCATACCTACATCAATTCTACACTACGTAGACGATGTCAAGTCCCAAACTGTAAGTTGGTAAATCCACTGGGTCATGTTATTGTGTTTGTGCATCGTTGCAAGTGGCTTTTGGAATTTAGTTAGACACTTCTCTTCACCGAAGGTTCCGTCTCTCTGCAATCGCTGACTTAGAACCCGACGGGAAACACCGTTTCCGGCGGTTGTTCTCACCGTCGGCATCGGTAGCTTCCGATGTAACGATGCCGATTGGCTCGTGGGGGGGTTCTAGACGTCTAGGATTCCAGAGCTATCGAAGCTGCTGAGGCTAACGACCGCCACCAAACGTGGAGAGAACCATCGATGCTTGCTGCGTTGAATGGAGATGCTCCGCAAAACACTCATATCGTCCCTTTTGTCTGGCTGAGTTTGCTTTCGCCATGTGACAGTGGGGATGTGCTTCATCGGGTTGTCATAGACGAACTCCTGTACTTCGTAGCTGCCTCTCCCCATCCATCTCCAGCTTACCCCGGACTTCCACCAACAAGCCCCCCAGCTCCTAGTGTGGGGAACCCTGTCGTGATATCCGGCACATGCGGACACCCTCTATCATATAAGACAGTCCTCGCGGCCGGGATTTAAAGAAGAACCTGTTTTTTCGAGCCTCTGAAATCAATCCAACAAACTTTCTCCAAGCCTTTTGCTGTCGTCCCCAAGTCCAACATGGCGAGACAACAAGAATCTACTGCAGCCGAGGACATCTCTTCCGTTGTTCAACGACGAGCCCCTGGAACTGAGCTTCTCTTCGACAATGGCAACGGCAGCAAGCAAACGGCCGGTCTCCAGTTCATCCCTCAAGGCGATACACATATCTTGCTCGTACCCCAGCCTTCTCTCTCCGACCCCAACGATCCGCTCCGCTGGTCACCGGCGAAGAAATGGGGCACGTTTCTCAATGGCGTCGCCTACGCCTTCATGGGCAGCGTGACAGGTCCCATCATGGCTGCTATGATGCTCCCGCTGGCTGAGAGCTTTGGCGAGACCTTGCAGAGGTTGACGTACGCCAACGGAGCTACGCTGATCTGCCAAGGTGTAGGCAACATATTCTGGATGTAAGTCTTCCCAACCAAGAGACCAGCCTCATCGTCTATCCGTTTCTTTTACACCGACTAACATGGCCTCTTCCGCGTTCAAGGCCACTGGCCCTCAAGTTTGGACGTCGGCCCGTCTACATGCTCTCAAACATTCTCATGGGTATTGCTTGTGTGTGGCTCGGACTTGCATCGAACGCCTCCTACACTCCGTTTCTGGTCGGTCGAGCGTTTCTAGGGTTGTTTGAGGCACCCATTGAGTCTATTGTTCCTTCAACCATCACCGACATTTTCTTCCTTCATAACCGTGGAGAGAAGGTCTCGTTCTACGGACTTTCTGTCCTTGGTGGCAACGAACTTGGCCCTCTGGTATGAGATCCCTTGGTCCGTTTTCTTCTCTTTCGGATTCTAACATTTTCCCTGTTTTAGTTCTCGGCTCTTATCATTCAACGCTACGGAAAGGATTGGGCATTCTACATTGTTGCCATGTTCATCGGCTTGAGCTGCGTGTCCATGTTCTTCTTCATGCCAGAAACAAAGTACACTAGACCTCGACCCCAACCGTTCCTGGCCGGGAACGAGGCCGACAACGATGAAAAAGCGAAAGTTGAGCGAATCGAGCGGTTTGGCGATAACGTCAACAGTGATGCGTGCGGTGAAAGCGTTGAGAGTGCGCCCCAAGGCGTCCCGAAGCGAGGATTTGTTCGCAGCCTCGCCCTGTGGGAGAAGCCAGACCCCAATGTCAGCTTGAGAAACGCTTTCCTCCGTCCGTTTGTCCTTGTTACATACCCAACTGTTCTCTGGGCATGCCTTGTCTATGGTGTATCTCTTGGGTGGAATGTCATCCTCGGCGCAACAGTCGCTCAGCTATTCGCCCCTCAGTATGGTTTCGATTCTCAGGCTCAAGGTCTTGTTTTCCTGTCTCCATTTGTGGGCTCACTCGTTGGATCGTGGCTTTGCGGATCTCTGTCTGACTCTATCGCGAACTACTTCACCAAGAAGAACGAAGGTGTCCGAGAACCGGAGATGCGACTTCCTGTCTGTATCATCGCCACCTTTTTGACCTTCTTCGGTGCGCTTATGTCGGGCTTGACATATCACTATAATACGCATTGGGCCGGACCGGTCGTGGGATATGGAGTTCTTAGTGCTGGTGCGCAGATGGGCGTTTCCTTGTCAATGAGCTATGCGCTAGATTGCCACCAAGAGGTATGTATCTGGAATCTGATGGACACTCCCTTCGGGCTCTAGGCTAACTGTCGCAGCTCTCTGTGGAACTCATGGTGACAATCGCGTCATTGAAGTCTCTTCTGGCCTGGGTCTGGACATGGGTCATTAATGACTGGATTGTGCTCAACGGGACACTCACTGTCTTCATGGTGATTGCTAGCATCAACGTCGTCATTCACTTGACAACAATGATTCTCTATTTCCGTGGCAAGAGCATTCGAATCTGGATTGCAGAGAAGGATATGCTGACGCGATGTGGGTTGAAATAAGTTAATCCTCTATGCAGCTGAAAGGGGGTAATTTAGCTATTAGCCGTTAGCTGGGAGTCTTTCATTTTCAACCCGCATTTAGTGGTATACCTCGGCGCGAAGAAGAAATTGAACATCGTACACCCAAATCTCTAGCCTATGATACAAGCAGCTGCCCTTATAAACAACACTCTGGACATAATTACATGTTTCTCCCTTTCTTTAGCTCAGAATTATTACACATGGAACATTTGTATGCAATAGGTCTTCCAAAAAACGGTTGGTAACGGGTAATAAAGCATGCTTTCAGTACCGTACAGTCGGGAACTCTATAGCCTCTTGTCCTGTATATTACTCAGACCCCGAAGCATGAAACATTGCGTCTTAGTACGAAACTACAGCCTTCTTCATAGAAACAGTTTGGTCATGCATTCCCAGAATCCGACCAAGCCGTCCAGTCCTCAAAATTGAGAAAATTGAAGACGAGGTTTGTATCGACTAGACTTGCAAACGGATCTCCCTCGTAGAGACCAAAGTCAGCCCCTGAGCCATCCCCTTGCGGCTCCGGGGGAGCATTTGCGAGATAACTTAGCAAGGCAGCGTCGTTGTAAATATCACTGCTGGAGTTGTGCTCTGGTTGGCCGCTTCGATCGAGATGGGACCGAGCGATGGCTAAAACCTCTTTGATGATCTCCGTGCACCGACGAGCCACGGCAAGCCGCTTCATTGACGAGAATATCTCAAGGCTCTTCTCTATGTCTTGCATGATGCTCTCTGCTGCTATTGGGTTGATATTTGACAAGACGACGTACAGGAGCACCATGGATGCATCAAGCACGTAGGTACAGTTGTACCACCTGTATTTCGATGACCAAAAATGATTAGAAATTTCACGTTATTAGATAATTAGCCAAGATCAGACGAACCAGGTGCGAAAGTACGGGCGATACAAATAAGTCGTATGGACAAACTGTATGGTCTCGCTCGCTGCCTCAACGCATGATTGCGTGTGAATGGCAAACTGCTCTCGGTGCGACTCAGCTGTCGCCGAGATTAAGAACGGCCTGTGCAATAGAATTCTTGCATTGAGAAATCCTTCCAGCTGTTAGCGACGCTATCACGGTCTTTCTGAGGAATAACTGACGCAGCTTCAGCACAACTTTCTGCTTCGTTATCAACTCTGCCTCGTCCAAAGATGACTTTTCTAAATTGAGCGGGGCTCGTAGTTGTAGTTTCCAGGTCGAGAGGCGTTCGTCCAGCGTAAAAGAACGGTTGGATCTCTGAACCAAAGTTGCTGCCTCGTCGGGGCGGCAAGCATTGGCTGAGATCTCCGTCAGTATTTCTGCCAGTTCAACCATGCAGTTGATGAGATAGAGCGATGGGCCTGACGAGGGCTAGGTATCTCATTAGCTTATGGTACTCGGCGTAAGACCAGAAAACCCACTGATGCGCGTGGCAACGGAATGCGATAGTGACTGGGCTCCCTTAGGAATGACTGGCGACCAGCAGATGAGCACATTTCACTATGGGTTCTAGTAAGTAATCGTCTGTCAAGATGGCAAAGTTGCCTACATTTCATGTGAGTATAGGCCCCTGGAAGTATTAGCCTTGCTGAACTTTGTGTTTTAGGAATTAAACAACTCACCACCAGAAACGGCTCTCTAAACTAGTCTCGGAATGGAGGCTCGTTGGTATACCTATTGCCAGCGCAGTACGTAGCGCCATTCCAGCGTACATGTAGCAGCTATGGGGTTTGAGCGCATTTTGGCAAAACACCGACTGTGAATTATTGAGTCCTATAGCATGACTTACGTGGACAAGGGCCCACATACCATGAGGAAGAGAGTCTGAGCTGTCTCGAAGGAACTAGACTCAAAGGTATCTTCGAGGTGGAACTTGGCTCTTTCGAAGAACAACTGTGAGGCTCTAATGGGGAGGTAGGTGTTTGGACTGATGGACTTTTCTTCTTGGCGGCATATTTCGTCGATGAACTTCGCGGCGCCATTCCACATTACCAGGGCAGTTTCCCCAGCCGTTATGGCCCCGATGGCGAGGACGATGTTGAATAGAGCGAGGAATCGAGTTCGTGCTCGTACTCTAGGGGTTGGTGCTTCAGCTGGAATGGCGTCGCCCATCCACACCTCCCTTTCACAGCGGCCGAGGAACAATGCCTGATCAAGGATAGGGTGGATGCAGTGTAAATTCAAGAAATAAAGCCGCGCGCATTCCCGCTCCAGCTCCGTTCCTATCGATGACCTCGACGCCAAAGGGCTTTGTACAGATCCTTCAACTGATTGAGAGGCACAAGAATGACCACCGAGAGGATGAGGGGTATCGGATGACTGGCCGGTTGCTCTGTTATCCGGAGCTCCAGAAACGGAGTAATCGGAGCTGTGTAGCAAGTTGACAACGGAATCATCTGCGGCCTCTCTGCCTTGCCCCTGGTCCCCGCTTCCCGGAGCTACCCTGCGTGATCTTTGTCCCTTTGCTCGGGATCGAAGCCGGGATAGGAAGTAAAAGGTCCCCGTGTGACCATAGAATTCGGATCCTTCAGTATGTTGGTTGATGTCGCCAAGCCCTTCCGGTTCTCGCTCTGTTGAATGGCAGGGCTCTGAACCCTGGGTTGCGGATGTCATTGGGGAGAGTGGTGCTGGGGCACCATCTAAGCTGACGGGGGATGTCAACGGAGCTATCCTCTCACTTATTGCCTTTGAAGGCTGAGGAACCATCTGTGTCTCTGAATGCGGAACGATGCCTGCTGGTCTTGGCTACTGGTTAGATACGGTGTATTGTAGTACCCTACTGACCTCTTACTGTGCTTGTTTAGTGACATTAGATCCTCGACGGTAGTCTATATAAGCGACAGGTTGTCTTTCTTTAAATGAACACTCAAATGAATGCTCTACACCGCAAGTCAGGATAAGGCAATGAGATGGTTTGAGGATATCAACCACTCGACGTGAATGCTGAGGGGACTTACGGACACAGCTGGAACACGGGAACTGCCCATCGCACTACCCACAAACACATTATTATGGAGAAATAAATTGATTCAGGGTATCGAACCTTGACTTTGCGAGTCCTACACGAGTCGCAGGCAACGGCAGCTCTAGGACGTCGCCTTCGTTTTATGTTCCCAGAAGAAGGCTCCCCGGAATTGGATGTTTCGTATGATCGTAGTGACATTTTTGGCGTTAAAGAGAGCGAAACTATGGTTATTGCACGAATGGAAGTACTCCCTGGATCGCAAAGTTATGAGTGTTCCATAATGCTGAAACGACGGGTGCAGTGCAGGTGCGAAGCGGGGTGACGCTGTGGTGGCGAGCTACAGCTTATGAGGCAAGTGGCTGGTATCCATATCGTCCCGTCTTGGGTTAGACGAATAGTACATTTCTACAAACTACGCATAGACATTGTATAGGGCATCAATGATGAGGAGCAATTCATCGTAGGATGAAAATGAATTCCAATTCCTTTGTCTTGGTTGATCTATGTGTCAAATGTCAGGGTGCATATATGACCACTAACGAGATATCTGGATCTGTCAGTCGAGCGATAGTCCCTCATAATTGCCAAAGATCTGCTGTCGAGAGCGCCTCTCAACTCATGGCCCAAACACAGCCTAGTTGTGAGAATATCCTCGTCCCATGGCTGAGTCTGGAATTCTCGGGGCAGGTGATGAACGTGCCAGCACGCACCTCGTCGCATCAAAACCCATGGGACGAAAGTAGGTGGAGGGTGAAGTTGCCAGAGACGAATCGGAATGCTTTCTTCGGCGTACCCCAGCCTTTCCCCATGATCGTGCCTCTAACTCTCTCCCCGCTAAGCCAATCGGAAGCCGAGCTTCGGAAACTCAACCCGTTGACAACTCCACGCCTGAATGCGATAGAATGTGGCCGGGGAACGCCGTCATGGGCAGAATTAGTGCGCATGAGTACCGTGAACTCTTCTACAATGGCATGCTCTCCGAGTTGACCTGCCGATGATCCAGAACATGGTAGAAATGTGATGCCGGAGGTAGGACGGCGTTCGGAAAGTGGGGATCCTGGCCCTGAGAGTGTTTGACTCCTCGACGTTGACCAGCATGAATAACTTGACATTTATGATTGAAATAGACGCCGATAAACACCCATTTCTGATGAGATTAAGCTGCTACTTACACATTGTAACCAAGAAATCAGAGGAACACAGTATCACACCCTCATCATGCCCGGCCTGCTCGATACTCACGCTGCCAACGGCACCAACACCATCAATGTCCCTGTACTGATTGTCGGAGGTGGTCCTGCGGGATTGCTTTCGGCATATATGCTTTCTAAGCTTGGAGGTCTGTTATAGAATCTATGTAGGTTTATTTCATGTGCCTAGACTGACGAATTGACTGGATAGTGCAATCCCTCCTGATCGAAAAGTATCCCGAGCGACTCGCCGCCCCCAAAGCCCACGCCCTCTGTCCCAGAAGCCTTGAGATATGTCGGCAATTTGGCCTTGATACTATGGAAATGCGCCGACAAGGGTCACCGCGCGATGATGCGTACTGGGTCAACTTCGTCACTAACCTCAGCGGCGAGCGGATCGGCGTGCTCCCTTATGAGCGGATGGACAGCAAAGTGCTCGAGGCGACTCCAGAGGTATGAAGCTGATAAGACAAAGTAAAAGGAAAATTGTGATTGATTCTTGTCTAGATGATCCATAACATTCCACAACCCGGCTTTGAACAGTTTGTGGCCAAGGAGTTGGAGGATGATCCTAACGTCCAGATCCGCAAAGGCGTCGCCTTTGTGACGTGTGAGCAGGTGAGTTCCTACACTTGAATTCCCTCAGGGCCCGTGTGGCTCAACCATGGAATAGAAGGAAACAGACAAAGTGATCACGACGGTCGAAGAGCGCGCGACAAAAACCCGATGGCAAATCACGTCTAGGCACGTCATCGCCTGTGATGGCGCAAAGAGTCAGGTCCGAAAGGACTTGGGCATCGAAAGCGAGGGAGAGGATGGCTGTGAGTATTGATGTACTTCATCGCAGTGGACAACTCTGGATGCTGACTCTTGTTGAACAGACGAGACAATGATGACCATCCACTTCAACGCCGACCTGCGTCCCGTCGTCAAGGACCGAGTCGGTATGCTGCACTGGATCACCGACCCGGCTTGCTCGGGCTTCATCATCGCGTACGATTTGGGAGGCAACCACGTGCTGATTAGCAACTTTGACGTGAGTCGAGATGATACGCCCTCGAGAAGTGCAACTAATCAAAGCATAAACTAGTCGAACAAGCATCCTGCGAACACCTGGGACCAAGACCTCTGTCGAACCACCCTCAAGGCGGCAATCGGACAAGACATACCGTTCAGTGTGTTGAGTTATCGGCCTTGGCTGCTCAGCCGCAAAGTCGCAAAGACGTACCGCCAACTCAACGTCTTCCTGTAATGCCACCTCCTTTTTGGGAAACTCAAGTTGTATCAACTGACACGGCTACATTAGAGTTGGTGATGCTGCGCACTCTTTCCCACCTACTGGCGGCCTCGGCCTCAATTCTGGCATCGCAGACGCCCACAACATCGCATATAAGATCGCGGCGGTGCATCAGGGCTGGGCCGGCGACTCGATCCTCGATTCCTACGATGCGGACCGCCGGCAGATTGCGCTCGTCAACTCGGCGCAGAGCGTCAAAAACGGCAAGAAGATCTTCTCGTTCCTCAAGGCGCTGGGAACGGCAGGTATTGACGACGTCGGCAAGGCTCGTGAGAACTTGCACAGGTCTATTCACGATCCGGCCAAGCAGCAAATGATTGCGCGGGAGGTTGAGGCCCAGCGAGAGCATTTTGATAACGTGAGGCTGAACCCCTTTTCATCATCAGTGAGACTTGGACTGACAATGTGCTCACCAGCTCGAGATTCACATCGGATACGTCTACGGCGACAAAGAGACACCCCCCAATGCGTCCAACTTCACACCCAAGTTCGTACCTGGCGCTCGTGTCCCCCACGCTTGGATCAAACCGCTCGATGCCTCCGTCTTAGACGAGACACGTCCCCTAGACGTCTCATATGTCAAGGAGTTCGATACAAATGAGGTTGCGACTCGCCAGTACTCTACACTGGATCTCTGCAGCATTGACGCCTTCACCATGCTGGCCTCCGCGGTAGAGCCTTGGACACAAAAGTTCGAGGCGTTACAGACTGTCCTCGAGAAACATGGCATCAAAGCCCGACTTTGGGTGGCAGGTGTGGATTTCGAGTTCACTGGAAACGAGCAGAAGGCATTGTTTGAGAAGGATGGTCATTTCGCTGCTGGTGGAGCGCTGCTTGTGCGGCCTGACCAGCATCTTCTCCAGTGCCCAAGCAGCGAGACAACTGTGGAAGAGTTGCAATCGCTGATACTGGGACACTTGGGCTTGTAATTCAGAAACATTTCATCACATCAAGGCAGAAGGTAGTTGATAGCGAATATTCAAGGTTTATTAGTCTTATTAACTCATGAGCCTCACATTACCAAGTTCGGTTGGCCATCGTTCATTCACACATCCAGCATGGGTACCTTTACATCGCATACTTGAAAATGCGATCCCCAATAAGATCATATACAAAACGCCATCAGCCACAAGGACGTCAATGCGACTGAGAAGACTGGGTGGGCAGTTGGTACGGCATAGATCTAAGACGGCCCATCCCCCTCTTCACTTCCAATCTCAATGGAGCTGCTTGCCTAGCTTCGAGTTCATGTTGATACCAGCCCACCGCTCAGTGCAACCAAGCATTACTCGACGATCGCCTACCCTTCTCGTATAGCCACTTGTTATTCAGCCCAACGCTCGTTCGCTTTCCGCCGGATGGGCTCGGAGAAGTAGGGTCGGAGAACAAATTGGCAGAAGTGCTGCCGCTGAAGGGGCTGCCGGAGCCAACGGATGACCGCCGACCGTTTCCAAAGCTGTTAACGCTCTTCTGGAAAAGGGGGCTGCCAAGAGGCGAGCCGGTGTTGCCCTGGACGATGGGACTTCCCCGACCAGACAGAGGCGAGCTGTTGTAGCTTCCCCTGCTTCCCACAGATCCTACTATCGAAGGCGTGCGCGAGTATCGGGGAGGGGTGCTGAACTTGGCATCGGGGGTGGGTGCCGCCGAGGCTGGAGCGAGACCTAGTAATTGACGCTGGGCGGGAGTGAGGGGGATGTCGGAGAGATCATCCTTTGGACGAACGAGAGGAAGGCATGCGATTCCAATATTGAGGAATGGCACCAGCTGGAAGATGAACCATGTCCAGCTGAGGTATGATCTAACGGATTGGGGGACCCTGAAGACGGGTTAGCAAGGTCCAGAGTTGGAAGGTGGCAGGACATGTGCTTACGCTTGAGAGCCGATGTTAAGTTTTGCAAGCACCTGAGCAGACCAAAGGGCTAGAAGGGCGACGGTATTATAGGCTATTTGCCTAACGTTCTTCTCGGAGAATGTGGTTGCATTGCGCCGCCTAGTGATCTCGTTGAGTCGCGGGTGTCGCCAAGTTCCAGGGCTGTCCGTGACGGGAGGACCTTGGACTGGAGTCGACTTGATAGGGGTCGACATGTTGGAGTATAGAATCGGCTGAGGCGAGTCTCGAGGTCGGATTGTGTACGCGACAGTGGTGGTGGCGTGCGAACGTGGTTTGAGGGTGAATGATGATCCAGAATCAGTGTTGTCGAGGCGACTGGGGGGATTTATGCATTGGCGAAGTCCGACGTTCTACATAAAGGCAAAGCTGTTCACGTATCGCTCCGCTAAATCTTCTGGGGGTTAGTAGTCACTGTGGGAGGCCGAAGCCGTGAACAGAACGGCTGTTCCTTGGTCGTGGATTTGTTGACGTTGATGTTGCTGGCCGAACGGAGGTGAAAGAAAGGCCCCAGGCGGCGACCTTTGGGGAAAACAGAAAGCAGAACTGACGCTAGCCATCGGGTTGCAGCGAGCGACCAGGCACGGGCCAGCTAAGCCACACCTGTTCAGATTGCATTAGAGGCACGTAGTTTGTCTAAATGTTGTCCAGTGTTCAGTGTCGTCGCCTGCCCCCTTTTTTGCAAATAGCTTTGGCTTCATGTTGAACCACCAAAGAATCATGCGGAATCTTGCAATTCCCAAACATGGACTGTTTGGAGTTACGACGATGAACCAGGTGCCAGAAACCGAGCCACACCGAACCCTGACACTAAATCACGATACATCCACCAGCCACTATGCACCAGCCACAGCTAGCCAGGGGTAATCAAAGCCGCTACACTTCAGTGCATCCTTGACGCGCCTTTGCACTAACTTCCCGTGAGTCGCTATCTGGTGGGCGAGGCTCTGGGTTCGCGCGCAGCTGTGGCATCTTCCTCATCTCAGCTTCACGCTCGCGCCAAAACTCTGCTCAGGCCTCATCACGATCGGCCTCGTCATCACCATCCACAACAACAAAAGAATTCCTTCTCTATCGATTCACCGTGTCTATCAACAGTCTCAAGTCTACTCGAACTAGTCTTTCTCACGACATCGCCATGCGCCGTTAACCCTGACGCACGTTGCCGCATCCCGAGTTTATCTTCCTTCCGCCCGACTTCTCCCCAGCAACCTCTTTCAGAACATCATCCAACATGGCAGCCTCCCCTAGCTCTGTTGGCGCTACGTCCGATATCGAACCTCCAAGCTCTCCCGTACAAGCCGAGGGCAAGTCATTTGTCTCTCGCGCCATGACTGAGGATGACGACACACAAATGGCCGAAGCGACGCCTGACCCTGTCGAGAAGCCTGCTCGCGGCAAGGGAAAAGGGTCGCAAGGCAAGGACGTGGGTAACCAGCAGCAGATTGGCAAGATACGGCACCTGAAGAAGGAAGATGGAGAGCCCCTTTGGCGAGAGGACATCCAGTACGACTTCCTCAAGGCCGTCTTCAACAACGAGTTGACCGTCTTCACCAATTCCTACG
Organism: Dactylonectria alcacerensis; assembly: GCA_029931735.1. Lineage (NCBI taxonomy): Eukaryota > Fungi > Ascomycota > Sordariomycetes > Hypocreales > Nectriaceae > Dactylonectria > Dactylonectria alcacerensis. Next base: position 3,084,905 of record JAPMUZ010000004.1, read on the forward strand.
ACGACAAAATGGAAAAGCAAACCTTCGCAGACCTCTACATTGACACCATGTCTCGCAGCACAAAGACTAGCAAGGTCCTCAGGGACAAGCTGTTGAGCGACAGAGAAGCTGCCAAAGGGATGGCCATGGTCTGTCTCTTGGTCAACATGGGCCGCATGAATACCACCCTCAATTGTGAGCATGCCTCCTTACACCTGGCTTCCTATCTTTTATGCTAACTGCGTCAGTCTTCCCCGAGATGCGAGCACAGCTCAGAACCTATCACGCAATCCCCTCCCTTCAAGCCCATCAAGATGCGCACGCCTACAAGCAACTACAAGATGCGCCCCGTCTAAAGTCAATTCTCAAAGGCGGCGCCGAGGATCGCAACGAGCCCAATTCATTGGACAAGATCAAGGGCGAAGATGTTCCGCGCACGAACCCTGTCAATCTCATCTTCGTCATGTGCAACACGGCTCAGAAGATTGCCGAGCTACATTTCCCCCGACACCGCGAGTTCCACGACCTCATCATGAAGACCCAGTACACCAGCAAGTCCCGAGCGAATGCCTTCCTATGGCTCATGTGGTTCTACCTTGAATCTGATTTTACCGAAGAGGGATGCGAGGAGAACCCCTTTGGACCGGGTGTAGACTATGGCTTGGACGTAGCGAACCAAGGTGTGCCTGTTCTTGATGAGATGACAGACGAAGAAAAGGCCAAGGAGAATGTGGACACACCTGAAGAGGTCGAATTCGGCCGAGCCAAGCAAAAGACACGAGCCAAGATCCTGGAGATGGATCAAGCATACCTCAATGAGCGCGAGACGAAGCGCGGTAAGATCCGTCCATCCTTTGCTGATGATGGACCCGCCATTCTCCCCCGGATTAGGCCATCAAAGCATGAGTCTGATATAGACAGCACTCGATCTACCCCACCCCCAAGAGCTCTTGCCCGAGGCATCGCCTCTGCACGGAGAGGAGCTCCTCTAAAGTATCAAATTTTTGAAGGGTCTTCGCCAGCACATCACCCCCCGGGTGAGGGTGTAGTCGCAAGGAAGCCTCGACCCCCAACAGCCCATCAGTTGGCCGTTGAGCGAAACCGGAGTCAGAGGGTCGAGTACATTCTCGATCGAGGTCTACGCAAGCAACACCACAAGAGCCGGAAACTTCGACGTCAAGATGGTGCCATCTTCCGAGCATACCGGCGACTCGAAGCTCAAGCAGACCCTTTTGAAGACAGCGATGAAGAAGGCGTCGTCCCGCAAAACCTCTCGTTCGTGGGAGACAAGGCTCCTGGGCTTTTCAGAGAGATTGGGCTGGGTGGCCTCTGTCTCCTCACAAATGAGGAAGACGACTATGGCGAGGAAGTAAGCTCTTACGCCTCTGCGCTGAGACGGACCACACGACGGTTGTCCCGCTGGGCAACCAGTAGCGCTGAGCTTGGCGTTGTCCCCCCTATCAAGCGACCCAAGAAGAAGGCTGAGGAGGACAAAGAAGACGGCGCGGATCTAGAGGACGACGAGAAGACTAATGGCCAACTCAACGGCGATGCTAACGGCGATGTCACAGTCGGGGATATGACCCTGGGAGATATCACACTTGGAGATGTAACAATGGGCGACATGACCATGGACGATGCTGAAATGGAAGACCAGACTATGCTCCACGAAGATGAGGAAAGGGGAGACGATGATCTTGACGACCCTGATCGGACAGAAGTCATGGGCGACTCTGACATTGACTGAATAGATAGCCGCCGTTGTTTGAGGCAGGAGGTGGAAGTGAATCTAGGTGGAGAGCCGCAAGGAAGGGAAGGCAGTTTCGATGGCGATACAAAACGGTGGTCGCACGAGACGGGTAACTGGAGGAGTTTTTTTCTTGTTTGTGTATCTTGGGCTTCGCTTGCTCTTTCTCCTGCTTGCGTACTCGTCGCAACCTGTAATGTACGAGGCGTTGAGAATGTACGAGAATTGTTCGGGACTTGACATTGCATTTGTCTCGAGGCTGCTAGAGGGATCTAGAATTACCAGCAAAAATTAACACACGATTATTATTAGACGGCTATTTCGCATTCGGGTACACTCAGTCAAACATCCTGATGTGCTCGCCCACTTACTCACTCCTCTCATTAACTGGCGCTGTTTCCAAATCCGAACACGAAAACGGAGCGCGAGGATGGCGCAAATTAGGCCAAGATCTGATGGCGTTGATTACCATAACTAAGGTACGTAAGATCAATCAGCGGGCCGGGTAATTGCCCGTTCATCTCCTGCATTGCATCGCATCGCATCACTCGGGATTCGCGGATACCGAGCGGTGAGGGTCGGCAATTGTCAATTCAGGGTCCCAACAAATCTCTGTCGCGGATACAGACATACTCGACGGAATCCCCGGTCGAGGACGCGCTGGCCATCTCCTCTGTTCTTCATCACCTTCGCTTCGCATCGCATCGGTCTGCGCCAATTGACACGGGATTGACGTCGCCCTCTTTTCGGTATACCTGTTTTTGTAATAGCTGTCTCGTTGTTCTTCAGCCTCTCCTTATACGACACCTATCGCGATGCCGAAGTCCGACAGCCCTCCCGCGGGTATCAACCGGCTACTGGCCATCCTGGCCGTGCTCACCGGCCTCCTGGCGTCAGTCTTCTACGTCCTGGGGCAGAACCTCGACGCTTTCTACATCCTCGACCTCGGCCACTTGGACGACGTGTCGAAGCGCGCGCTCGCTGAGCATGGCAACGATACCCGCGCCGTGGTGCAGTACATCACCTCGGAGCTCCATGAGAAGCACCCAGCTCATATCAACCTGCACGAGGAATGGGTTTTCAACAACGCTGGCGGTGCCATGGGCGCCATGTACATCATCCATGCCAGTGAGGATGACCCGTGGTCCAGTTTGGGATGATTCGTCAGATGCTAACAGTGCCGTTAGGTGTGACTGAGTACCTCATCATCTTCGGTTCGCGCCACGCCCCCCTTTGCCCCAAGAAGATAGGAGCATCACCGTTAACAATGCAAACAGGAACCGCCATCGGCACCGAAGGCCACTCTGGCCGCCACACAGCCGACGACTACTTCCACATCTTGTCAGGAACGCAGCTCGCATACGTGCCCGGCTCCTACGAGGCCGAGGTCTACCCCCAGGGCAGCATCCACCACCTGCGCCGCGGCGATGTCAAGCAGTACAAGATGCCCGAGGGCTGCTTCGCCATGGAGTACGCTCGCGGCTGGATCCCGCCCATGCTGTTCTTCGGCTTCGCGGACGGTCTGTCGAGCACCCTCGACTTTCCCACGCTGTGGCACACGACTCGCATCACTGGCCGCGAGATGATCTCCAACCTGATGAAGGGTAAGTTGTAAGCAATGGGTGTCTCGAGAAAGGAAAAGCAAGCTGTAAGAAAAGAATATCTCCAGGAAGGTGAAACGACAGAACATTCGAGGTCGCGGCAAGGTGGGCACAGGGATTTTCGGGTTTGGGCGGCTGAGTGAATCGCTGGTTCAGGCTATCTCGAGCTGAAGGTCATCCAGATGATCCCACCTTGCCACCAAGACCAAATGTATCATGGATGGTGTACGATCCTGTAAAAGATGAGTAAAAGAGAGGGACACGACTTAGACGGCGCCTAGAAATGGCTACCAGGCCGATTAGCGCGGCGGATGAAATACCATTTGCCTCCACACATACACTCTATCACCGCGTCGCGCAACCTTAAGCTTCCGAGCTCCCTTGTTCGGAATGGCGTTTGATTGTCTCATGTCACCTCGTCCGTGCACCAAACACATTGGTTCCCAACACGAGGGCTTGGCTGCACTGATACGTTTATTAATAATAAGCTTGAGCTTGACTCCAGCTCAAAGGGCCTATGCATTAGGCTATCACCTGCTCAAGATGCAGATCGAACATTTGAGGAGCCGCCTTGGGCCTTTTGGCATGTGGATGCTGGACCTAGATGGGTTCGTCCCATCTTCCCCGTGGGGCTGATATTCGTTTTCGCTTTGCTCCCTTGTTAGATTCCAACGCAAGTGCCAGTATTGAAGGCTTTGGAAAGGGATGACCTGCTCTACCGACTCTGGGTGATCAATTAGTTGAGGACTTGGAAACCGTGTAATCGATAACACGATATGGTGATGGCATGGATGCTTGATTGTAGAGTCTGATGGTGCTCGAAACATGCACTTTTGATACGAGTTCCTCTTCAAATCCGATGTTATCCGTCGATACGCGCTATGCATAATTCAAATTCGGTTTAGCAAGCAGCTCATGATTCGGCCGAAATGCGAAGCGAAAAGCTTGCGACTGGTGGCAAGAGAAGAAGCAAAGCTGAGACGACGGGGAGTCGGTTTGGCTTAGGTGATATGATCGACTGGGCCAGCAGATCGGCAGTGAGACGGCTGATTTTGGACTGAAATTGTCAGCACCCAATCCCCCGGCCCCAATGACCTTGTTCATGATGTGAGTAGTTGCCTTCTATTGATCAGTGCTGTTGATCAGTCAGAGAGGCACACGCTTGAACACGACAGGTTGAGAAGGTGGTGGAGAGATGGCCCCTTCAACCCTAGACGCGGCCCTGTAAGCATCCCCTGTGAGCATCCCCTGGAGGGAAGCTTAAAAAAGGACCCTACTAGCGCCAGAAGCTCTCTAGCGTCGCTGGCAGTAGCGCAAATAGGAAGGTGGCGTCGCTATGCCGTGCACGGGGCCTTGACTTGGCATATCGCCTGGAATCTATCTCCCCACACTGTTGAAACATAGAGAGTTAGTGTACGTAGAGCACGTACGCAAGCGTTGATGTTTATGCCAACGTCTGATCATGTTGCGGCTGGACGGCAATGGCTTGAAGAGAAGGGGATAGATACCTTAGCTGTGGTGCCTGTTTTGGTTTTCAGCCTTTTTTATCTTTCGGTCTTGCGATGGCGCCTTATTGCGTACTGGGTTTAAGATTCCATTGTCGGCTGTTGTAGTCTTTGGCGTCCCGCAACAAGAATGTCGTTCGGGGGGCGATACCATCACACACCACCATTAGAAACCCCAGTCCGTAAGCCCTCACTCCATCCCCTGCACCCAGGGCGGCATACATGGCCCGAAATGTAGCCAAGACGTGGCCTAGTCCACGCGGCCGCTTCCCGCAACGCATTGCTGCCACTCGGCCACACCCTCGGAACATTGGCGCATCCTTGGCGGTCTTGGGGTTGGCCTAACTTCCCTTATCGTGATCGATGTGCGGGCACGCGACTAGCAGCGTTGCAACGTTGCCGGAACTTTTGATTTTCGACTTTGCTTCACCATACGATGGTTTCTGTCTGCCCTGCTCTCCTCATTTCTGCCGCTTCCTTGGCCCTTCGCTCGCCTGGTAAAGGAAACCGGCACCTCCAGCTTCTGTCTGGTTGGTCCGTCTGGTTGGTCCGTCTGATCTCCGCCCTGGCAACACTAGGTTTTGTATACGGCAACGATCACCGAGATGGCTTCGCAGCTGCGGGGTGACCAGATAAGCTGCGCCCTCTGTTCAGCCTTAGGAAGCGAACTTCTAGAAGCGAGGACAAGTCCCGAACTGGAATCAAGTGAAGGGGTTCTCGCAACCCAAATTTCAGCCACACCGGACGGGGCATCATGGTGACCTCATCTGATGTTGTAACAAGTCAGTAAGGGTCTTCGCACGCAAGCACTGGGGCCAACAGTCGTGGGAGCAGTCTACCTACTCAATGGTCCGATCCTCGTCTCAATCATCAAATGGCCACACGTTACCGTCGATGTCCCACCTTAATAAACCAATGGCCCCTGGTGAGGAGGTTGCACGGCGTGCCACACACGCGAAACAACTGGGTGCTGTCCCGGCGGGCGGATTACAATTGCCAAAGGGAACCAACGCCCGCTGCAATCTTGTCGATGATGGAAGAAGTTGCAGATATGCCATAATTAGGACCACCCATGGGAGCAAGAATGGGAAAAGGCCATGGGGGTCATTGGGAAAAGCGGACAGCCAAGTGTTCACAGACGATGAAGCTCAAATCCTGTGGTAGAGAAAGGGCAACTTCCCACAGTTTAGACGCCAACCCGCCAACCCGCCGCAGGCAAGTACCCACCAGTGGCACCTGCCGAAGTACCTTAGCAGTTGCGAGTATCTCTGGTATTAACTATTAAGGAAGGAGGCTACTATACGGGCTAGTTCCTGCCCTTTTCCTCTATCGCCGAGGACCAGTAATGTCTTGGCAGTTTGGCTCATCGCAGGCATCTGATATCCTGTCCAACCCTTTGCCTGGCAACCCGACCTTCTTCTTTCACTCTGATCCTTGACGCCGCAATACGACCCCCAAAGCTCCCAAGCTTCATATCCGTCCACAGGGATTGGACCCGCTCCCAGTCGTCGGGTGCATACCTTCGGCCCTCGGCTGCCCTTTGGGTATGATCGCTGGTACCCTTGATCGGGCTAACCTCTCACCAGGTTCGCAGTTATAAAGACGGGTGCCGGATCACACTTGCAGCTTCTCCTCGCCTCTCGAACTCCCCAGTCCCGAGCCCGTGGCCCCTAGCCCCGATCAAGCATTACATCGTCCTCGCGGAAATAATTGTTAGCACAAACCAACAACTGACAATGGCGCCCCCTGGCGACGTGACAGACTCCATCGCCGGAGCTGAGTTGCGTGCTGAGGTTATCGACGAGAAGCGAGCCTCCATCTCTGCTGAGCCTGTCGTCGCTGCGACTGCTCCTCGCGACAATGGCTTCCATCTCGCGACCCCGGAGGGTATGCAGCTCCCAACCGACGAAGAAATGCGCACCCTGAGACGAGTGCCGAACCATGTTCCTCTCAAGCTCTTCACCATTGCCTTCGTCGAATTGTGTGAACGTTTCTCCTACTACGGTTGTACCGTCGTGTGTAAGTTGAATTGCCGTGGCGCTTCCCCAATCATTGAGATATGATCAGTATTGACCCGTCCCCAAAGTCACAAACTTCATCCAGCAGCCTCTTCCTGAAGGTTCCACCACTGGTGCCATCGTCAACGAGGGTGACCAGCCCGGTGCCCTGGGAATGGGCCAGAGAGCCTCGACTGGTCTCACCACCTTCAACCAGTTCTGGCAATACTTCATGCCTCTTGCTGGTGCCTACGTCGCCGATCAGTACTGGGGACGTTACAAGACCATCAACTATGCACTATGCATTGGAATTATTGGCCATATCATTCTGATCGTCTCTGCTGTTCCCCCGGTTATCAAGAACAGTGGTGGTGCCCTGGGCGCCATGGTCGTCGCCATCCTTACCATTGGTTTTGGTACCGGTGGTTTCAAGCCCAATATCAATCCCCTCATCGTGGAGCAACTAGGAGAACAGTACATGCACGTCAAGGTACTTCCGTCTGGCGAGCGTGTCATTGTTGACCCGGCCGTCACCACTGAGCGAATCTACAACTGGTTCTACTTCTGCATCAATGTCGGCGCGCTTGTCGGCCAGATTACCATGGTATGATCAATCTGATCCCAATTAGACTCCAAGTATTGCTAACCTTATGCTATAGGTGTATGCCGAGAAATATGTTGGATTCTGGCTGTCTTACACCCTTCCCACCTTCATGCTCTGCATCTGCCCCGCCGTCATGTTCTGGGGCCGCAACAGATATGAGAAGCGACCACCAGGCGGTTCTCTCATTGGACCAGCACTCAAGACTTGGTTCCTCGCCCAGAAGGGCCGGTGGTCCATTAACCCGTTCCGAACCTGGAAGAACATGCACGACGGTACTTTCTGGGAGAATGTGAAGCCCTCTTCCTTCACCGATGAGACTCGACCAAAGTGGATGAATTTCGATGATGCGTGGGTCGACGAATTGCGCCGTGGTTTCGCCGCCTGTGCTGTCTTCTGCTGGTATCCCATCTTCTGGCTTTGCTACAACCAAAGTAAGTCTGGTGTTGTGGGAAAGGTGTCGTTTTACATGTGTGAGGGCAGCCGACTGCAGGCCTAGCACGCGACAGACTTTTACAGAGCCATATCCTATTTAGAGCACTCGCTAACTCATGTTACCTAGTCAACAACAACTTAATCTCCCAGGCCGCGACCATGGAACTCCATGGCGTCCCTAACGACGTTTTGTCCAACCTGAACCCCTTTGCGCTTCTCATTTTCATCCCTCTCAACGACTTTTTTATTTATCCCGCCCTTCGCAAGGCAGGCATCAGATTCACCCCCATCAAGAAGATCACAGCTGGTTTCTTCGTGGGATGTGCTGCGATGATCTGGGCCGCCGTAGTCCAACACTACATCTACAAGAAGTCTGTCTGTGGCGACCATGCAGGTGGCACTATGTGGAGCGAGGAGGACGGCGAGGATGTCTCTTGTCCCGCTGCCCCGATCAATGTCTGGGCCCAGACCGGATCCTATGTTCTCATTGCCCTCGCCGAGGTCTTTGCTTCTATTACTTCTCTTGAGTATGCGTTCTCCAAGGCCCCCAAGAACATGAGATCCATGGTCCAAGCCGTGTCTCTCTTCATGACTGCCTTCTCTTCTGCTCTTGGCCAGGCCCTTGTCGGTCTTGCAGAGGACCCCCTCCTGGTCTGGAACTATGGTATCGTCGCCATTCTCGCCTTCATCGCTGGAACGTGCTTCTGGTTCCAGTTCCGTGATTTGGATATCCATGAGGATGACATGAACAACCTAGCAGAGGGTCGTGCTGGTGCAACTGCTGATGAGGAGAATCGTTACGATTTGAAGGGTGCCGAGAACTGAGGGCATCGACGATGATGGTAACAGGGAAATGTCAACTACGCGATGGAAAGACAAGGTCATGTGACAAACGTTGCGTGAACATCTAGTTAATATTGAAAGCCATACCTTTCTAAAATGCATTGAGTATTCCGGATAGTGATGTTAACTGATTTAGGGTGTTGGTTACAGCGGCGGATGGGTTGTCTAAGGTGGGATCTGTGATGTCGCTAGTTCTTTCAACGTTAAAAATTGCGGCAGTAACAGCCGCGTTTCATAACCAGGTGGCGACTCAAGCCATTCATCTACTTGTGAGTTTATAACTACATGCTCGAATTCAAACCCTTTGCATAAGTATGAAAAAAGTGGATATTCGATCCTAGTCTCAGTCATTATTCTTGATCATGAACTTGCCGCAAGACCTGCCGCTTCTAATTGGGCCAGAGACCCTCCCCCGTCCTTAGGAGAAGAAAGAAAATTCACAACCATGCTTCGAACCATGCTGAATGTAATGCAATCTATTTTCTGTCAGAAATCCATTGTTCTTGCCATCTGCGCGTTTAGCCTTTCTGTCTCTCTACCTACCTATGTCTGCAGGGTAAGTACCTTGGTTGTGATGCAAGGGAAGAGAAATCATGGTCTCGCCCCTTTTTTAGAGATCTACCATCTCCCTTGGTGATGATGGCGGCCTTAGAGTACAATGTGCTTTCCTCAAAGATATCTAGGGCGCCGAGGTACTGTGTTCCTGCCGCCACCATCCCTATTCACCAAAAGCCGAACGAGTTTGCAACGACGAACCCCCCCGTGGATATTCAAGCTTAGAGACGGGAGGGTAGGGACAAGGAGACATGAGCAATGTGCACCTCTGTTGACCTGAGAATCACCATGACCTTCAACCCTGCAGGCCATTTAGCTTCATGTATCCTTGTATCAATCCTTGTTAAGCCAGCGGACGAAAGACGCGGCTGTGAATAAACAAATAAACAACAAGAGCCTCCACCGTTGCATAGAACAACGGACAAAGGCGATGATGCTCGCATACTGTGGATTAGTTGTGCGCCATTATTCGTCTTGCCAAGCTACCCTTGTGATACTTAGGAACGTTTCAGCGGACCTAGGACAACACAAGTAACACAATTGTCATACAGAAGGAAAAACGGAACAGCCTCCTTGCGCAATGGCCGGCCCGGGATACCCCGTTCGGAATTCCCATCGTAATAAAGGAGGATTTGTCCTTGCAGCATCTTATCTGCCTCTAATTTGATGCCTGTGAGACTATCGAATCAACACGAGACTAAGAATTGGTCAGTCTATGGCTGCCTATCGAAAGTCTATGATGATGGCGGTTGATCCTTAGGTACAATACCAAGACTACATAGCGGTACTTGTCCACGCACTACTCCATCTTAAATGCCCACAGTATTTCCACAAGCTGTAAGTTCCTCGCGGTACGGTATGAAAGATACCGATAGCTGATAAGATGCGTGTGGTTTTGATACCACCGGCCCCGAACGGAACCTGTAGCTTGCAAACGGGGTCAAGGTTTTCCATCTGAAGAGTCGGATGCCAATTGACAATCTGCGGCCGCTGCTTGGAGGAGGGGAAGACGCATGGACTGTTGGTGGGTTGAGATGCTTCGATAAGGCGGTCGGTAGCAAGGGTTCGGGATTCAGATATGATAGTCGTTATCCAAGGTCAGTCATATCTTTGCCCACATGCAGTTGGCCGCCGCTATCTCTCTCTCCGCGAACTTATCTCACTCCGCCCGTGCTCGTATCTCTCCAACGGCATTGGCTCTATCCAATGGCATGGTTCTTCTCTCCAATGACATGGCTTTTCTCTCCAATGATATGAACGCTTTATGCATCATCGCCGGAAGTCTAGAATCCTGCCCCCCCTCCTGTGCTTGGCAGGTTTTCGGTGCGGGGAGAAGCGCGCACCAAGAACGAACTCGAGACTCGATCCACGAGCGATAATTAGTGAACCACGACAAACTAGATAATGCTGGGTGGCCGTTGAACCCGCTTCTCTCTTGTATCCGAAGCGCTCGAGGCGTATCTACTACTACTAATCAGTAATCAGATGCAATTAACTCACCGGAAAAGAAATCACTCGTTCAATAAACGGCCACATTATCCTATATAATTAACAAACAAATCGCCCATCGGCTGCCCACCCCGCGCGCCTTGACCCCTTGCCTCGTGCGTGCCGCCCACCCTACGTTGCTGTTTGTCGCTGTTTTGGTCGCGCCGCCTTTCTCTCCCTCCTCTTCCCCCCCACGCGATGCTGCTTTTCTTCCCACTGGACCGCTGCCAACCCCACGCGTTGTGCGGGCGGCCACAGGCGGGATGGTGATGGGGGAAACGCCTTTGGTCCAGCCCTGGCGGGGGGGGGGAACGACATGGCTTGTATAAGAAGCTGTGCCCGGTTCCAGTTCCAGTCGTTGGAGAAAAGAAAAAGGTCAGCAGCTACAACTTGTGGTTTAGGCTTGCTCGAATCCTCTTCACAGTGACGAGGACAAGATGCTGTCCAGATAAGACGGTGAGCAGGGGCATGGTATGTATCGCTGTGTCACGCTGCAGGGAGTCGTCCTATCCTGGCTGTCGGGGGGCATCTACTCTCTGTCCGCGTGCCACCCAGCTGGTGGTGTACAAGCGGTGGGCAAGGGAATCATCCACAGCCTGTTCTCTCAACCCGGCTTTTCCATCCCTTCTCTCTTCTCTCGCTTTCTTCCCGCTTGCTTATCTCCCAGCGACCGATACCCGCGTTATCAGTTGACTCGATAAGCGATAACATGCGAGATGGAAACTGCATAAAAGCATTCATATCTTCAATGTCATTAAACACAGGTTAGCTGCTCGAACGAATCGATCTGAACAGCAATTCAGTCCGGGACATCCAAGAACGAGAAATGCAGACGTGATTGAGCGAGGGCAGTGGAACAGAGCGAAGGGAGCCAACCTCCTCCTATACACCAACAACATGCACAGCAAAAGAGGGATATCGTGACATTGGAGAGAGACAGATGCTAATTCGTCATCGTTTTCACAAAAAGTCGTCCGTCCACCAGCCATGATGATATTTCATTCCCAGACCAAACCACCCATATACGCCTCTGCAAAAGACAGACAAGCAGCCTGGACCTCCTGTCCGAATAAACACAACTCCGCTCCGCCCAAATGCAATCATCGCCGATCCGCGCCGCCATTCAGTCCCATTGTGTGGACTTCCGGGATGGATCTCTTTTTTGGTTCTCCATCTCTTTAACTTTTTTTTTCACCATGTTCGAGGAATTATGGGAAACCTCCAAGTGGAGGGAGGGCAGCCTCATTATGCCAGCCACTCTTCTTCATCTCGCTTACGACCTCGCATGATCAATCCGTCGTCGTTATCGTCGTCGCTATCGTCATCACCATCGTTGATTTTGAGTTGCTCAACCGACGTTGCCGCTGCACGTACGTCCTCGTCGTCGCTGGCGTCATCTTCCAGCATCCATGTCAAGCCATTCGCCTCCTCTTCCAAGGGGAACATTTCTCTGGCGTATTCCTCGATTCCTCGGGGACCTTCCCACAGCTCCAATGCTTCGCTTGGGCAGCTGATTTCCACCTTGGAGTCGCCAAAGTAAGGTGGTTGCTTCCGGGCATCCTTCTCATCAGGGCTGAAGAGTTTCTCTAGGCCGACAAGCTGTTCTCGGTAACCGACGGGGATCCTCACGTTGATGTTGATGGGCCCCCTGACATACCACACGCGACGGCCAACGCCCCGTGAGAAGAGCCTACACACTTCCCTTGGGGTCAGATACTCGTATGCAAGCGCAATACGCTCGCCGTTCCACTTGGATGGTCCGTCCTTGAAGACCTGCAGAATAGCGGGTCCCACATCATGCTCGGCATCTAACCAGGGCAACTTTGCGTCCTCATGGAAGGGTGCCTGCCACCTGAAAGAACCGTCCTTCTGGAGCTCCATGCAGAATAGGGGGTATTGAAGGGAGGTGAAGTTGTTGTTATAAATTCCCGTGTACACGAACGAAGCGGGCAGCCTCAGTTGGCGCACGTACTGTTCAACCTCGTGCTTAGCGGCCCAGAGGGGAAGCGAGGGCCAGCTGGAGTTGTAAGCGGCGTGATCGGGCATGGACGAGTAGACGTAGTGCTGAATCCCCACGCGCTTGGCGGCATCAGCGAGTGCTTTGCCAATTTGGATCTCGTCGCCATAAAAGGTGGTGTTAATAAAGGCCAGCTGGCAGCCGCGGAAGAGGTTGTTGATCAAGTCATAGTTGACTCCCACACCCGCGAGCGGACCATACTTGGTGACGTCTCGGTTTACGTCTGAAGGGTTGTGTCTCGTGTACAACTCGCCCACGAAGACGGTAACGTTGGGGTTGGTCGACACCTCAGCGGCGACGACGCCCTCGAGATTCCTCAACTGGGCGCGGACATGATAACCAACAGCAGTTGCGACGCGGATAAAGGATGCTGCCTGCCGCCCGCTGGCATTGATGACAGCGATTGTCTTGTCGGTGTTCGACATGAGCCTCTTGGGAGGACGGAACGTCAGGGAGTTATTTCGGGAGTTGGCGAGCGGCGAGGACTCGGAATACGAAGATCGAGAGTGCTTGTGTTGCTTGCAGAGGACGGTGGTCTGGTCGCCGGTGATTCGGAGGGGGAGGGGGATGCTGGCGGTCATGGACCCGTTTAGTTGAGCGGGCATAATAGCTCGAAGCTCGCTGGCAAAGGAGGAAGGAAGTCGCAAAGGACGAGGCGAAGCGAAGCGAAGCACGCGTCTCACTTGCTACCGTCGGAACTCAAAATGGGATACCGCAGAAGGAACGAAGGCTGAGGCAACGTTGGTGCTAGGCTTTTATTTGTCGAACGAGAACGACGACGTCGGGGCGTGATTCGGACGGCCGGTGGGGACGGAGGGAAAATGGCAACGAAGGCTCACGGGACAGCAAAGTCTCCAGCGACGGCGACGACGGCGACGGCGACAGCAGCTGGAGAGAGCGCAGTACGTAAAATGAACGTATGGTGGTGGATCAGGCAAAGCCGTGGGTGGACGAGCCGGCCAATGTAGGCGCAGAAATGGAATCAGCAGCGCAGGACTGCGGCAGTAGTCGCAGAGGTAGTCAGTTGGCCGGGGTGGGAGGGTTGAGGAGACGAGCGGAGGAGGGGCGAGGGTATCGTGAGAAGGAGGGGAAGAGGAAAGGAACCGACAGGGAAGAGGAGAGGAAGAGGAGCGGGAACGGGAAGCGGGAGAGAAGGAAGGGGAAAAGTCTGAGAGAAAAGACGCCGGTCAGAGGAGGTCACGATGCTGCTTCGCGGCGTTGCGGCGGGCTTATGGCTCAATGGCTCAGTCAAGGCCTATGGCTCAATGATCAATGCTCCCAATGCGCACGCCTTTAGGCTCTTGGATCGTGTGGACGAGCACCGCGGGGCCAAGAGGGTCAGGGCCTCAAGGATCTCAGGGCCAGAGGAGCAGAGGAGACAACTAGACGCAAAAGAACCCTGGTCAGTCGGCGCAGGAGTGGACTGTGGGCGCAGACCAGGCGCCGAGTGATCAGAGATGTGGGTGAAGGTGGGTTTTGAGGGAGGGGGCTTTAGGAACTTGGCCTCGAAGAGTTCTAGTAGAAGCGGAGCCCAGAATCACCAGGATCAAGAGCCACGAGCCAAAAGTCCACGAGCTGGGGGTCCTTGTTGAAGATTATGTCCCCGCGTGCGTGTGTGCGTATGCCCGTGTGCGTCCAGAGCGTCTATGCGAGTCTGTGTGGTGCTGTGTTGGAGCAAGTCGGATCGAAGGCAAGGCGAGGCAATAACGATAAGCTAAAGCGGAGCAGGACTGGTCGAAACTGGACGAGTCTGGTTGCGTCTGACTGACAGTGCCGAGCAAGAGACAAATCGGAGTGAAAAGAGAGAACAAGGGGGGTTCTCGACGTCTCGATGCAACAGGCGAGGCCGATCTCTGTGGGAGTTGGAGTAAATATAAAAAGCAGGTTGCGTTGCGGCGCTGTGCGTTGTGATGGGTTGCGGGTTCTAGGCTATGGGCTATGGGTGTTATTGAGTCGGTGTGTGGGGAGTGTGCGGGAGGTTATGATGGTGTCTGGATATGGCCAGGGCGTGGTGTCTGGATAGTAGGAGTGAGAGGAGTGGCAGTAGTGTAGTGGGCACTTGTGGTAACACGGGAGCGAGGACAGCCAAAAATGCTCAGAAAGGATCGAGCTCAGCCGAGAACAAACGGCCAAGGTTCCAGATCTGGGGGACCAAGGAAGATGAGGCGTGGCGGCGGCGCGATGACGGTCTCTCGACGGCGCGCTTGAGAAGCACACCAGACCGAACAAGTTCAAGACCAGACCGGCCCGGTGAAGAACCTTGATGAGAGAGAGGCGACGACGGACCTGCAGATTGCGATTTGGGGATCCTAGAGTGGGAGCTGGGAGTCATGCACAATCTCGTGTCAGGATCATCCAAGGAATGAATCCAAGGTCTCGGGGGAGGGAGAGAGGGGGAGAGCTTTGATGGCACTGCTGAAAGATTATGCTGTTGGAGGGCGCATTTGCATTTCTCTGTGCTGTAAATGCGACCTTCTCTCTAATCCTGATCCTCCAAGTCCAGCACGTACAAGGACAGTATACAGCACGGAGTCCTTTTGTCGGAATGATTTTGGTACTGAGACTGCGCCAAATCAGAACTGGACGTGGGTCACTTGGGATTTTTTTTTTCAGGGTCGATACTCTTTGGGACTGGCGGGTGACGTGATGGGGTCGGCAGCGAATAGAAGCCCACGAAGGCACCGTTATCAATCAAGCCAACCGTGCTTTCTCTCACCTTTTCCTTCCTTCCCAAAGCCGGGGCTGTTCCTATTTCGGCGGGGTACAGAAGGTAAACGACTCGACGTCAGTGACGGGGCAGTTAGTTGGAGATCTTCCTTCCTTTCTTTTTCTTTTTCTTCTCGGGTGCGGCACTTGCGCAGGGGACGAAAAGGATGGGTGAGTGAGGAGAGAGGGAGGGGATGGAATGGGATGCAGAATTGCAGATATGCAGAGAAACAGCCCAGCACCACCAGAAGTCGGTTGGTAATCGGGCAGGCAAAGCGGCGCAAAAAGGAGGGGGAAACAAACGGGGGATGCGGAAAGAGGGGAGATCCTACAGGGTATTCAGAAATGGAACATGCTACAAAATGCAGTCGACCTGGGAGAGAAGGAAAGAAAAACCGAGATAACGGGAAGGGAATTCTGCTTAAGCGCGAGAACCCCAGGGTCCGCGCCCGCAAAGAGCCAATGCCAATGCAGGACTCCCCCAAAACGATACTGGTGGGAACCTGGGAAGTGACAGCACTCGGCCTCCCGATGATGCACTTGGCCCAGGTGACCGCGACGGTGACCGACTGATAAGGACCCGGGACGACATCCGTCCCTCCTTGCCAAAAGCAACCTTACTCGGGGCAATTTTGGACATTTTGGCACTCCTCCATCGAAACCACCTCCCCACGCCATTTCCTTTGACCAACGGGGAAACAATGTTGTGCTCTCCTACGCCCTGAGGGCCTGGCCTTTGCTCCTAGATGTCCTACGCCTATTATTACGCTTTGTGACATCGCAGCGGTATCACGCCCGTCCCCCGGCCTCCCTCCCGACCTTTTGGTTACCTGTACTTGCCCGCCTTGGTTCGTACCTGCTTCTAGTTGATACCGCCACCCTCCCCCGTCTGCCGTCTATTTTCCCTCTTAGGGCCTTAGCACCTGCCACGCGCACGCCTCTCACACCATCCCCACCCTTCCCACACCCCCGGACCCTCGGCTCCTTATCAGTACATCCATTATGTACCTTTTTTTTTTCTTTGGCCCTCTCCAAGGACGCCCTGGTATGGATGATGAAAGAGAGATAGAGCAGACACGCTCACGCACACAAAGAGAAATAAAATCGAGAGAGGGCTGATGGTGCCTTATTTACCCCAGGTCACGTCTCATACCCGCCCCCGCTCTCTTCCCCGAGGATCCAGAGGTGTAGGCTCTCAGATGTTGCAGCCCTCTGCAGTTGCGTGAGGATGTCATTCGCCTCCAATTCTGACAGGAGCTTATGCAGTTCATCAAGAGAATACCTTACCCTCCCCTTCCTGGAACACACACACACACACACACACACACACGCCCCTGGGCTCACACTGGCTCATTACGTGAATATCGTACTAAATCAAAAAGTTTCAAGCCCAACAGGAAAGGGCAAAAAGACAGCACAGACCGACTGATCCAGCCCTCCCTCTATCGACAGATTTGGATCGGGGGACTGTCTTCTGACAGCAGTATAGAGGTGGCCTGGATGAGCTCGAGCCAATCGGGGCAAAGCTCGTCACTCGTGGCATGGACCAGGTCGTTGCGTGCCCGGGCGGGCAGGCTGGCCAAGCGACCCAGGTTCGCGAGGGGTTCCTCCAACTTCCAAGGTGGCTGTTAGTTGGGCGCTCGCCGTCGATTGCTCCGCAAGCCGCTGGACCCCCGCCAAATACCGCTTGAAGATCCGCTGGGAAGGCCATCCCGGCGCCGGACTGGCGGCGTAGTGCCACTGCCCCCCGACCCAGGTTTCGCTGGTTGGCAGAGAATGAATGGACTTGGACTGCGAAAAGAGTCTGGCTTCGCAGGTGCCGACCAAAGATGAAAAGGTCTACTACTACGGATAGAGCCACGGGATGTGGCTCATGATGGAGCAAGCGCTCTCTGGCCTACTACGTAGTAGGCCTGGAAGGAAAAGTCCGGGGGCAGCCACTGAAGCGGGCTGCAGCACGCGTTTCCGTGCTTGTCTCTGAATCGTCGATCCGGTTACTCGGGCTTGTCTTGCTCCTCTTCGCCATGTCTCAGAACGGCATAAGAACAGACCAGACTACTTAACAAAGCCAAGGCGTGCAGGAGATGATAGCCTAGGCCAACCCTGAGCAACCAACGGCTTCCGGAAGGTCCATCCACCGCTCCCAGGTCCAGGCGATGGCAACTCTAGAATTCGACTCCAAATGAGTTTGTCTCCAAGTGAGCTTGTCTCCAACAACCGAGCTTGTCTCCAAGAGAGGCGACGCACACAAACCTTCGCACCGCCATAATCAATTACCGTTTACATCACCGGCGGCGCCGATGTGGCAAATGGCACGCTGGCTGATAGGAGTCACAAAACAGGCATCTAGACGGGCAAGCTTGTCGTGGAAGCGACGGAAGCCCGTGGCCGCCGAATGTCGTCCATTTGCCGCTTGGTACCTTCACCGTTGCTCGTTACGAAAATGAAACTGCAAAAGATGGCTCCCTCAACAAAGGTATGTCCCCGTATCCGTACAAACTCGGGTAGTCGCAAGGGCACCAACTTGGGGGAGTGCTCATAGGACCCATGTGATGGCATGCGATGCTTATGAGACGGGAAGTCCCAAACCCCGAATTGCGGGATTGCGGCATCGGCCATTCCACGCGCCGCCATTGGCCCGTAGCCGCCTCCCGCTTTCTATTACATAGGACTTACATGATTGCTGTTACTTTTGCTTCTACACTTTTGTCCTCGGTTTCTAATCCGACCTATTCTAGCCCCTGTCAACCTTGTCACGAGATCTTTCACGGGGCTCAATCTAGCCTCACATTTCGTTCGCTCTTTTTTAAACGAACCCCCTCTTTTTGCCCTTTTCGCTCCTGGAGGTGCGAGCTAAACGACTAAACGTTGAGCAAAACAACGAGAAACAACCTAATCCTGGTCCCCACGATTGCCACCGATTGCGCCATGCCATGTCTCGTTGGACGCGTGGGACTCGTAGTTCATCGGCAAGGCAGGGCGGTAGGGGTCTGGGGTGGGCAGGCTACGAATATGCCACGGTGGTGTCTACCGTGTTAGGTACCTGGCATGTAGGATGCAAGCTGAGTACAATGCGTAGTGCATTTGATAGTTCGGAACCTTCAAGAGGTCACCGACAGCCCGAACGGCCAGACCGCACCAGTGCAGGGGGCAACGCATAGTTGCGGGACAAGGAGACAACAGCCGTTTACAAGCCTGTCGTATAAACTAGGCACATAGGTGAGTAGGTATGTCCTCATCATCGCCCAATGCCCAATCCGCTCGGTACATGTTCCGAAGGCGCAGGCAGACCTTGTGTAATGGGTCAATGACGCTTAGTGATATGACACGGCCTCATCTCATCTCGCCCTTGTCCGCCTGGCCGAGACTGAACGCATCCGCCTTGGATCGTGAACCCGAGTGTACCAGCCGCTTCGTTTCCCGTCTGTGGACGGCCCCTCTCTTCGTTAGAGCCGAGGACCAGAGCCAAGAGAAGAGCAATTCCCAACAACTGCTAGGCGACACTACTGTATACACGCACCAGGTACGCATCCGCCAACCGGGTCCCCCCAGCGGCAAGTGCACGTATGTAGTATGATAATCGACTATTTAGTCAAAGTAGCAAAAGTAGACCAAACAGCAATTAATTAGACCAACAAGCTCCATTCCGGGTACTTGAAAGGTGGTGGTCAAGGTCCACAGCCTTTTTTCGACCACCACACCCACGATGAACATGGGAGTCCCAAATGCCGAGTAGCGTGGGAATTAGGTAAAAGTTTCGAGGCTGCTCCGCACAGCTCTCCAGTCAGAAAATTTTACCCCAATTCCATTTCTCATCCAAGTTACCAACGCCTCTAAGGCTCCGACCTTTGGCTCTGCCCTATTTGCTACCCGTGTCTGATAGCGGCGCCGCGGGACGGAGATGGATCGATCGTGTTCTGGTCACCCGACGTAGAGGAAAGTGATTGCAAAAAACACCATCCAAACTCGGGACAGACGCGACGCTTTCTTTTTTTTCATGCGCCGCCGGCGACCCAGCTCAAAGCTTGCCTTCGGCCGGTGACTGGTTTACTGTGCTTTTTTCTTTGCTTTTACTAGTCCTACCTCCCTGTCCCCTGACCTGTTCCCCCAGATTTGATGCAATATCGGTGGCCGAGCTCCTCTAGCCATGCCCATTTAGAGAGCCATCCATCAAACAGGTGGAAAAGCTCGCCGCAGGGCTGGTGGGCTGCAATGACATAGGCACAGGCACCCCTCCCCCTCTCCCCTCTCCCCTTACAGCTTTCAATCACGAAATTACCCCGTCAGCATGACGATCTTGCGCCCTATGACCAATCTCTCGCCTCCATCGCATGCCGCCGTCGCTGGCAGTCCCATCTTCCGGGAGCCCGCCAACCCGCCCCATAAAGCTATCTGCCAGGTACAGAGAGCAACATGCCCTGGCACAGGCTGTGATTTTTATATACCCTTTTTATTCCTCAAGTCAAGCCGGCGGCTAAGATCGGAAGGTCTTTCTGTCTTTACAAACCACACAGTAGAAACCGTTGATGGGCCACGGCTAAAAAGAAGACTGCTTTAGTTGCGGGGTGTCAGTTCAGTCTCTTCAGTTCCATCAGTCCACCCATGATATTAGAACGCTTCGCCTACGGGGGCGACAATCGGGGCGCAACGGAGGCGGCCCTAGAACGGACCCGCCATTCTGGAAGATTCAGATCACCAAATCAGTCAGTCACCTGTTGGTTTTTGCGGGTTTGATGCTCATGTCGGTGAATATCAATCAAGCTGGGCCTGGGCGTGGGGACTATGAAACAAGGGCTTTCTCGAGGCTTCTCTCTGCCTTTGCCCTCCACAGCCAAGCCCTCTTCGTCATTTCCACCCAGCATGTCGCATCCATCCCTCCATCCCTTCCTCCATCCCTCCATCCATCCATCCCATACAACGATGAGCCTTAAACAGGGTCAACGCGGCGTATGCAATTACGTACAAGACGCTGTCTTGGCAGTTTATCCAGGTTGCTGCTGGCTGCGTTGTCTCCTGGGTTTGTGGATGCAAGTGATAGCAAGGTCCATGGAACGGAAGCTCCCCCAAACCCGATGCGGGCATAGATTCGACAGGCTCGCAGCAGCCACCTAGCCACCCAACAGAAACTGATTCAGGCGTCGTTCCGCTCTCAGCATGGCGCACAAGCAAGGGCGATACCGTCTGGATTGAGCATCTCCGCGGAGCTGATCGGCGCTCGGTGGTTGTGGCGTCGGCCGGCTGCGCGGCTCTGTGAATTGAGTGCTCCCAAGGTGCTGTCTTGGGGAATAGCCTGTCGCGCAATGTGACACTGTCCTACGTCATGACCCCTGTCGGCTTCTTGTCTACTGCGTATTAGTAGATTGTGCTACTACGCATCATACACTGTAGCACTGCTGCGGTACAGCGGCTTGTACACCAAAGGGGCCATGGTTTGGTATCGTTGCGTCGTAGTTATTGTCTGAGCGTATGTCTCAGTGTATCTCTGGCCGTATCTCTGACCATATCTATGACCGTATCTTTGAGCTTTGAGCGAGGACTCGTTTGCATGGTATGTTGTGTCGTCAGAGTTAGAAATCCCTAAACAAGGTTGTCAGAGCTACCTAATTAGCCACCAAATTATCCACCAAGAATGAGGCCAGCAACCCGCATGCGCAGACGCCATATCACTCACCGACGACGCAAGCCAGCACAATATTGTCACCTCACTGGACTGGGCTTCACTGTCGGCCTGGATATTGATGGATTTCATCGGCATACTGTCCTTCGGTGACCCCTTCAGGTCGTGGCTACACTGCGCAACGGTGCGACATCCAACCACGACATCCCACGATACCACGACATGGCAGCCCCTTGGTGGTGAGTCGGTGACGGCCATGCATGGATCGTGGGCGACCACACCCATCCGTTTGCTCCCCTTAATCCCTAATCTCTAATCCCTAATCCCTAATCCCTAAACCACTAAGTGATGCTTCTAGTGGTCATCTCGGACTGCGTGGTGAGACGGGGTGATGCCATGCCATGCGGGGTCATCCCCAGATTTGTCTTCCCCAGACGCTTCCTTGCGGCGTGCGAATATCCGTCCATCCACACAGCCAGCTTCAAGCCACACCATCTCCTGATAAGCTCTCATCTCTGCCCGCACAACCACGCCAGGCGTGCCATCCGCACGGCCATTGATATGTGAACATCCACTCCCTCAGGCTAATCTAATCCGTGACCTTGTGCACCAATTCGGAAATAGACGCAAGATGAACTCTTTCCGAGGATCAACTTCTTCCGAAGGCCGCCTCATCTCTTCCTTATCTCATCGACCTCGACTAGTCGTTGTTCCCCAGGGGAGGCTGGCCCCATCCCCCAGACCCCATCATATCCAGATCCTCCAGTGACGGTGGACGCTCCATCCACGTTTGGCCCGTGTCCTCATTCCGTCCAGCATCATGGCTGTGGGCGAGAGATATGTCGAGATAACGCTAGCAACGCTGATCAGATTGTGTTCCTGTCCCGCCTGTGATGGTCTAATATCTTACCCAATCCATAGTAGCCGCAGTCTCCTCCATCCACGAAGGATCAAAGCTGAGCCCTCCTGCCAATTCAGCAGAAGTGACTTCTAACCCTGAAATTCCTGGAAAGTTCATGCTGGTAACCGCCTCTGCCGGCTGGCCGAGATATAAGGGAGTATTGCCCGACCTTGACCCGGAATCCGAACCTACACTACTGTTAGCATACCTGCTCCTATCATCCGTCCCGGGGCCCGTCTTACCAAGGCCTAGAGTCGAAAGCAGATCTGCTTCATTTCCCCGGGTTCCCATGGAGCTGGGATCCACCGAAGGTGCTCCCAGGGATGAAGACTCGTTGCCGATGCTCGTCGTCCGGGGTTGCATTGCCTCGCTGAGTACCCTTGCAGAGTCGTCAACGGGGCTTCCCAGCTTGGCCAGCATGGTAGCAAGCGTATCGGCCGTTTTCCTGACATCTGGAACCTTCGAGGCTACATCCGCCCAGATGAAGTACGACCGCTTAATCAGGTCGGTGAGCTCGGCCTTATTAGGCGTCAGTGTCGTCTGCGCCATCCAGTCAAACTGGCCCCCTGTTTCTGAGTAGTGCTCGTTCTTGATGACGAGATAGATAACCATGGCGGCCAGCAGGTAGTCGTGCACCGCGAGCGACGATACAAACCAGCCGTTCTGGCTGAGGACGTGTCCTGGCTTACACGCCTCCCAGATGGTGTGCTGATAATCGAGAAGCGACAACGCACCTTCGAGGCACTGCTTTCGCGAGTAGTCATGCTCGCGCTTCGGAACTGCCTCAGCCAGGTATCGCCGGTGGAGGACGCACCGACTCTTGTTGAAGATGCTGGCAAGCCCAAACCGCTGGATCAGCAAATTTGGGAGATCTCCGACACACTCGTCTAGCGGGCGAACGTGCATGAGAGACGGCACCGACCGCCACGTCTCATTCAGGAGGTTGTCGAGCTTGAGAACATCTGCGTAGCTCGGCGGTGTGAGAGCGTGAGCCTGTTGAGCTATTTGGCCAAAGACACGGAGTATATTCGTCTTGTGGATAGGATAGGTCATCGTAGTGTAGTCAGTGGGCGGGCGGCCTGGGGGTAGGTCGGTCGTTTCCTCGTCGAAGTCATCATCTTGCAGATTCCGCGGAACCGCCGTGTCGGTCTCGAAACCCTGGAGCAGACTTGGGAGGCCCATATGAAACGATACAAGCAGCTCTATTTGAATAGCCATGTTCCACATTCGGCGCCGCATCTCGCCCTCGAACGGGGAGATGTTGGCCAACTTACTCGGATCCCGGTGGAGGCCCATCTTCAGCATCAGCCGGACGCACACACCAGACAGTACGTAACAGTTCATCTGGGCGGCGCGGTTGAAGAGAAAGTTAGACTCAACATAGAGTAGGAACGCCGGAAGTGTGGCGATGGTCGGTTGTGTGTACTTGCCCCAGGCCAAAGCCCATCCGGCGCAGGACTTGTAATGTCGAACCCTATCCAGAGGTTGGAGGGGAGAATCACCTTCAACTTCGCTGAAGTTGATAAAAGTGTTGAAGAAGACACCGAGGCTCAGCATCATGAAGAGCTGGGCTATCCAGTGTAAGGAGACATCACTTGGGTCCTGCCAAAACTTGGCGTACTATTTCTTGAAGTTAGCTACGCCATGTTTCGTGCCTCGATGAGAACTCACAGCTCGAGTAAATGTTGGTCGATGCACGATGTCTATCGGCTGTAAGCTCTCTGGCTGTGACTTGGTTCTCGTGGTCGATACGTACGTTGGGATGGGCTCATCGAGGCAAAGTACCTCGTGATTAGTCTGTCTGATACCTTTCGATCTGGCAGGTGGCTCAGTAAATCTTCGCGGTTCCTTGGACCAGCGCGAGTAGATAGTAGCAATTCCGCTGAATCCATGTCCCATTCTTCGCCTTCGTCGACATCCTCCGGTTGGTCAAAATAGCTCTTCAAGTCTTCAATCTAGATAGTGTAAGAATTCTGGACGCACAAACATTGAAGATATCTCGTGTTAGCACTTACATCCTCAAGCATTGCCATGCAGTGTGTAGCGCCTACATACGTCGTCGCATTCTCTCCTGTCACGACGTGGCCACGAACCGCAGGTCCTACCGTTTCTGCGTCATCCTGACCTCCAGGCGTATGCGCAGAAGCCTCTCCAGAGACCTCAGCATCCATCATCTCACGGACCATACCCTCCAAGCGCTTGAGTCGTGCTGACATTCCCTTGGCGGGCCGCTTCCTCTCAGGTTTCGGTGCATAGTGACATGAGCTGACGCGGTCCTTCTTGGTACACTGGCCACAAGGCTGGCCGCGATCGCACTTCAGCTTAGACGCACGACAGGGTGCGCACGAGAGGACGATGCGCGAGCGCTTCTGCCGCTCTCCTGAAGCGGAGGAGACTTCGTTGGGGCTGGAGTCTTGGTCCATTGTGTTACAGCTAATCAACGACGAGAGACAGCTTGTGACGGCCGGTAACTAACAGGCACTCTTGCTTTGGAAGAAAAGGACGTGTCGAGGTTGACAGCGTATCCTATGGCATCGAATGAGGACGCACACCGTAAGTAAAGGATTCATGCAGGCAAGGAGTTGATGTGGCTTAGACTTGGGGCTCGACGTTCGCTGATTGACTCCGCTTTAGTCCGCCGTCTCATGTGGACATCCCGGCCTGGGGTTAATCAACAACTGACGCGACCATCAATATTCCATCGGCGCATTCTCTATAACGGACAGTAAGATAAGACGACACTGTAAACCATTGAAATGTGTCATAAAATGGTCCTTTCTCTAATTCATCAAAATCAAACGCTCTATGAATCCGGAGCTCCAGGTAATCTCTCAATCACATACTTGGCCCTTGCCACACTCATAATCGGCACACCGGGAATTTTCCTTAGCCGCTGTTTCAAAGCCTTATCGTTGGTTCCGATAATGTATATCCTGCTCTTCTGCACGCGGTCGACGAGGCAGTCATCCGCATAGACGCCCTTGTGGTCACACTCCAGTCGCTGCCAGCGCTCGTCACGGGCGACGCGCAGCGCAAGGCGGTACTTGGGCCCTAGCTTTTCCAACTCTGCCATGACGCACGAAGTGATGATGGGGTTGCACTTGGCGTAGAGGCAGTCCATCATAGAGTCGATCATCGAAAGTTTGCGCTGAACTGTGTGAGAGAGGAAATTGGTATCGACGAGGACGTTGTAGGGCGGCACAAGAGCCGTGTTGTGCTGGAAGAACATGTTGCTGGGCATCTGGGGTGCCTCGCGAACGAGCTCGCCGCCGGCGGTCTTCTTTGCTGCCTTCTCCTTTGCCGCAAGCTCGGCCTTGGCCACGTTTTCTTTTAGTCGAGCATCACGACGACCGATGACTCGTTTCACCTGTCAAGGCACCAGCATGTCAGTACAATGCATCGTGAAATTTCACAGTTGCGCCGCTTATCGATAAGCCCAACCCACCTGTCCGAATTTTCTGGTCTTTTTCGCAACACCCATGGCTTCTAGTTTTTAGAATCGGCTGCAGGTACGATCGCCGGATTTCGATGAGAAGATAGAGGCTGGGCTTCGAGCGCCGGTCATCGGTAGAGCGTGGCTTGGGGGTGTCTTTGTTCGTGTGTCGCAAGAAGAATTCGAGGCTCCAAAAGTTGCTACAGGCGGTTGGATTTTGCCATGGAGACGAGAAAAGCGGTGGCCGGAGTGGGGGCACCTGCGCGTGCACGTGCCATCCCCGGACCACAGCTCTAACCAGGTAGACCCAATTGTTTCCAACGCGTCTTCCCCTCCAGATCGCGTAAAGTGATTGAATATCCATTCATTCAACTCCTCATCCCAACAGAAATCCACCATGTCAGCACGAAAACCAGAGGAACCGGGCGAGTCATCTACTACTCTTGCCTCTAATACATCTCTTGCATCTACTCTCAATGGGTCAACATCTTACGAACTTCCCTGGTGCAACTTACCCTTCCAATCCCGTCACGACAGCTTCACTAACAAATTTGCAGGGTGGAAAAGTATCGTCCAGTCTTCCTAGACGATGTCGTGGGCAACACTGAGACTATCGAGCGGCTAAAGATTATCGCCAAGGAGGGCAACATGCCACACGTCATTATCTCGGGAATGCCTGGAATTGGAAAGACGACCAGTGTGCTATGTCTAGCCCGGCAGCTGCTGGGAGACTCATACAAGGAGGCTGTGTTGGAGCTCAACGCCAGTGACGAGCGAGGTTTGTTTCTCCATTTGCTTTCAATGGCCTGGCTAACTTTTTTCCCCAGGTATTGATGTGGTGCGAAACCGAATCAAGGGCTTCGCTCAGAAAAAGGTCACTCTGCCCCCAGGACGACAAAAGTTGATCATCCTCGACGAGGCCGACAGCATGACATCTGGTGCACAGCAAGCCCTCCGACGAACTATGGAAATCTATTCCAATACCACCAGATTCGCATTCGCCTGCAACCAGTCCAACAAAATCATCGAGCCCCTACAGTCGAGATGCGCCATCCTGCGATACGCCAAGCTGACCGACGCACAAGTGGTGAAACGGCTATTACAGATCATCGAGGCGGAAAAAGTCGAGTATAGCGACGATGGTCTGGCCGCACTGGTTTTCAGCGCGGAGGGAGACATGCGACAAGCCATCAATAATTTGCAGTCAACATTTGCCGGTTTCGGTTTCGTATCGGGAGACAATGTCTTCAAGGTTGTCGACTCGCCTCACCCGATCAAGGTGCAGGCAATGCTAAAGGCATGCTACGAGGGCAACGTGGACTCGGCACTGGACACTCTACGAGAGCTATGGGATTTAGGCTACTCAAGCCACGACATCATCAGCACCATGTTCAAGGTAACGAAGACAATTCCTACACTGAGTGAGCACTCGAAGCTAGAGTTCATCAAGGAGATTGGTTTCACGCACATGAAGGTACTAGAGGGCGTGCAAACTTTGCTCCAGCTTAGTGGATGTGTCGTTCGGCTTTGCAAGATCAACATGGACCCGAAACGATTTCGAGAAGCCTCCAAGTAAAATGGGGTGCGTCGTGGGTATACAGCAGCTGCATGATTGGCGTTGGAGTTGGACAGCATCTGTTCCAGTGAGGAAATATGAACGAAAAGATGCGACTTATTTTTTACATGAACAGCTCTGCGGCCGCCTTCCCTGTGATGTGTAACCTGATTATGTGACCTCATGTGGCGTTCCGCAAAGACGAGACTAGCTGTTCTCTTTCTTCTCATTCTCGCTCACGAGTGAGGCTTCGTACTGTTCCCACTTCGCCTTTTCCCGCATCCAACTCCTCCGCACTCTCATGTCATGTTCGTATCTCCGGAGACTCCCATCAGCATGGATCATGCTTCCTAACACCATGCCCGACATTTGCAAGTACCTGAGACAAGTGTGAGCGTTAAATAGCAGAACTCCAAGTGAGGGGCAATACACTTTGAACTGGACCGTTGTGCCTCGATATACTGGCGACCAGAGGTAACCTGCTGCGCCCAAGATCGCAGCACCAGCTCCCCACTTGGCAGCTCCTATGAGACCTCCCCTAGTGGCTGCCCATGCGGCCTCAGTGGCCTCCTCACTCTTCATGCCCTCAGTACGCATCTTAGTGGTCGGGTGGTCGTGCAATTGAGATCGGTGTTTGTTACGATATCAATCGGCTCTGAAAGAGAGCGCTCAGGCCGATCAATATAACTGGAAGAAGAGACAATCAATCCGTCATCAAAAAGATCAGACCATGTCTAGACCCTACGTAAAGACCCTCAAGTAGGTTTCCGCCACGGCTAGCTCACCTTGCTGGTTCAGACCTTGCCGAGCAAACCCCGTCTCACAAATTTGCCAGTGTTGTGGGCCTGATATCAGCCACAATCAAGACCTGGCACTGGCCAAGCTAAGAGAGCATCAGCCTCATTCTACGGGAGCTCGGCCAACAGCTTTCCCGTCCCCACTGGCGCCCCGCTTAGCACACTTTTCGCCCTACTGGAATTTCTTTATAACCACATTCCCTTCTTCCAAAACCTTCCGCATTCATCTTTCTCACAACGAAGATGACACGCAAGCATCAACGATGAGTACATCGTTGCCTGGTGCCACCACGCCCAGAGCCCTGCTTCTCTCCCTTTCATAAACGCCTGCCTCCTGGACCTTGGCTGCTTTGGTGCTTCTGACTGCTGTTTTCCCTTGCTGCCTACCGCAATTGAGCAAAGTTGCCCAACATGTCGGAAAATCTACTCGATGCCTACTGGCAAACACCACCCATTGCCAGGTAAGTCTGCTCTACCCTACCTCCGCAACTCTTCTCATTCTCGCAGTCATGCTAACCAAGTTCGCTTTCCAGGACCTTGACCACTATTACTGCAATCCTATCCCTCAGCATTCAGCTGGGTGTGCTGCCAGCGCAATGGTTCATTCACCACCCGTTGTACCTGTGGAAACTCTTTCCGGAGATATGGCGTCCCGTAACATGCTTTCTGATCACCGGCGGTGGCCTCAGTATGCTCTTTGACTCTTACTTCCTATACCAATACCTCTCCCAGTTGGAAATTGGCAACCCGCGCTTCCCCCGCAAGGCAGATGTTGTCTGGTATTTGATGTTCATCAGTGGAACGATCTTGGTAAGCTTTGGCCCGTCCACCCTGTGCTCTGTTTCTTGTCCTTCCCTCCCCCCCTCATATATCTGCCCGGATAGTGCTTTGCCTCTTCAGCTATCACGGTTCCTGGAAATGAGGAAGATTGCCCCTGCATGGCAGACCACCCATCATTCGCAAAATCCGGGTTGGTCTGCGGTGTAGGCATGGTGGGATGTCTTATGGATGGCTCGTGCGACTATCAATTCGCTCGAGTGGTTTTTATAGCTCCCTACATTTCTAAATCCACGCGGCACTCGCTGTTGCTCTCTCGTCCTCCTGTGACCGACATTAACAATGCTGTTAGACGATTAACTTCCTCGTTAATTTGCCGTTCTTCACCTTTATCAGGGCCCTGATCCTCGCCATGGCCTACACCGTAACACAGGATCAACGTGGGATGAAGGCTACGTTCTACTTCATCACCATTCCCGCCCAGTTGACGCCAATCGCCATGATCTTAGTCAACCTCCTCTTCCCTGGAGGTCACATGGCCATGCTACTCCAGCTTGAGGGACTTGTCGCTGCCCATCTGTATGACTTCTTTGCCAGAATATGGCCCGA
The DNA here is from genome assembly GCA_029931735.1 of Dactylonectria alcacerensis. Classification (NCBI taxonomy): domain Eukaryota; kingdom Fungi; phylum Ascomycota; class Sordariomycetes; order Hypocreales; family Nectriaceae; genus Dactylonectria; species Dactylonectria alcacerensis. The sequence goes on from JAPMUZ010000004.1 coordinate 3,114,068, forward strand.
ATTTGGTGGTGGCCCCAATATACTCGCCACGCCTGCCTTTGTCACTCGCCTTGTGCAAACGCCCCGGATTCTCGAGAGAGGCTTCGGTACCGCCATCCGTCCAGAGGACTCTGCATCTGGCAGCAGCTCAGGTATGTCAAGGGGCCCTCTCCCAGACTCGTGGAGGACTCGGGGTCGCGGTCAACGACTAGGATGAATCATGGATAGATCAAGATTAGAAAGATGAATGAAGAGTGTACGATATCATCAATTTATGTATTATGAACATTGAATTATAAGTGCCCAGAACTCCTTGCTCCATTCCATTGATCTAGGTATGCAGATCATTGCTTCCCTTGAAACTCCATTTCATTCGACAATTGCCATTCCAAATGCATGCCGTCGTCTCAACTCAAATGTCATCGAGTCTATACTCGCCGATTCTCGGCAACATCGCCAATATGTGTTCTAAGGTTCTCTTGACATGCTCATCACCTCTCCTCCTTGTTCATGATCGGGGCGTGCTCATCGGTCGGAGTGGCGTCTGATATAATCACGATTGGTGGTGTGTACTTTTTCGGCACCCGTATCCTGGGGACAGATGGCATGGTCAAGGAGGGGACTTTTGAGTGCTTCGACTGCTTGGGCGGAGGAGGTCCAGGTGGTGGGGGGGGGATGGCTGTGGTGGAGGGACCGCTTGGGCTGTCATTGTAAGGTGGAGGAGGGGGGTGAGTGACAGCGTTCTTGGCGGCTGCGACTGCGGCTGCTGCAGCCGTGGCCGAGTCATCGGTGGTATTAATATACGTTTGTAGGGCGTAGGAGTTGGACGTGTTGGAGCCGGACCGCTCATGGATCGGTGGTGGGATAGAAGGAGCGCTGTCTGCGAGAGCAGACCGTGAGATAGCGCTCGGTTTGTATGCTTGGTGAGTGGGGAGAGCGGTCCCCGGTCCCCGGCTTTCGACTCGAGGGTCGAAGTTATAATTGATCCTACTGCTACTCCTTTCTTGCTCGATGCGGTCGTAGAAATCGCCGGCTGTCATACGACCACCCTTGTCGTAGTTGCTCTGGGCGCTGTAAGAGCGGAGCGAGGCTGACATACCCATTCCCCGGGTGTCAGGAGGGAAGAGGGGATCCGGGGTCGCAGCATTGCTGCCGTGGTAGGAGGCCTTCTCGTCACGCTTGGCCTGCCTCTGGCGGCGCCAGTAGACTATGAAGAGGACCACGGCGCTAAAGAAGAATAGCGCGGTGCCGACAGCGATCCCAACGATGGTGCCGGTGGTCATGGTGGAGGAGCCGGCACCCTCGGGCTTGTCGAGGATGTTCTCGGTGGCGGTCGTGATGTTGACGGCTGTGCGAGAGAAGACGGTGCCGCTGAGACTGAGTCGGTCACCTGCGGCGGGCTTCTGCTCACATCCGGCTTCAAGGGCGATCATGACTTCAAAGACATGTTAGTGGACTCATCTCCCAGGATGAGGAGCCTCAGATGGACTTACAGTTTGACAGGTACACTTGGTTACCGCTGGACTGGAGACAGCTGATGCATCCCTTGAGCTTAGATCCCATGAACTGGCCATCGTCTGCGTCGCAGTATCCGTAAGTATCGTTTGATGTCGAGGTGAGGTTGTCAGAAGTCAGCGCCTCCCCCAGCGGTTGGCACCCATAGTCAATAACACATGGCGAGTCGACATCGAAAGCTGGCGCGGCAGGGACGGAGAAGAGACAGGTGCTGATAGTGTACCGCAGGTTGTCTTGACTGTGTTAACACAAGCTCGAACGTCTAAGTCGTCCCACTCATGAGGTGGTTAGGCTGTGTTTCGGTTTGACTTACAAAGATACCAATGGAGGTCAGACTCGGTCCCATTGGTCTTCTCGCTCTTTTGCAGGCATTCGAGGCAGTTTTGGAACTTGATGCCGACGGCCTTTTTGGAGAAGTCGGTGTCTTTACACATGATATCGGAGGTGTTGGTGGTAGAGGCGGCGGGGTCGAAACCATTACCAGACACCTCGTCGAGGCAGAAAGTGGCGCATGACGAGCCTGGGGTCACTTCCAAAGCCAGGACGGATCCGAGGAGAAATGCAAGCAGCCAGACCAGTGAGATTGGAAAGGAAGCCATTGTTGGTGATGTTTTTGGTGGTGTTGAGCGGCTTGGTTTGGTCTTGGACTCGACTGGCGATTGGCCGGTGGCGGCGGACGGCCGTTGAAGTGGCGGAGGGGAGGGTGGAAAGAAGAGGCACTACCGTACTGTTCGAATCAACATGGCCAGCATGAGTACCGGGAATAATCTCTACCGGGCCACTTCGAAGACCAGTCGACGGAGGCTAGAGATCCAGGAGAGACAGAGGCTGAAGCTAGAAGCCCGCTGGGTGATGGGCGGTTGGTAAAGATATATGGATAGCCATAAGCCATGCGGAAGTCTGGAAAGCGACGAAGTTTCCGGGCTGGCTGAAAGCATCCTGACAGACCCTGCTTGCCTGCTAGACCCTGGTAAGACATGCAGGATTGATTTCTATTTCTTGGGGCAATCAATAGCGTCTAAGTGATTTCTGGCAGAAGTTGCTGCCGATCAGAGCAGGCAGCATGCCGGGTAGCATCCAACCCAGTCTGGTGCAGGCGAACCTTGCGCTGGCCGAGTCGTCCATGGCTGAGAATAGCAACCAAGCAACGGCAGGCGCAGAAGCGACCGGGGGCAAAGACCAATGGGATGGCATCGAGGCCATCCCGCACGCGACGTAAACGCCATGCTGACGGAGCCTTGAAGGGACGCCAGCCAATCGTGCGTGCCGAGCCATAGGCGTCCTGGCGGTTGTGGGGTTTGGCTTGACAAGGCGGCTTCTCACTGGTCTATTCGCCGACAAGACGATGTCGCCCCTTGGTGTGGTCGAAAAGTTCTTGGTGGTGACTTGGTAGGTGCGTGCGCGCGTGGGTTTGATGCCCGGCCATAGAGAATCAGTGGTCTACTGTAACCGCCGGCCATCTCTGCGGCCTTCTGGGCCTGCAACCGTGCGAGGCCTGCTGGTTCCACGAGACAGCGGAATTGGCAGTACAGTTCAGTATATTTCGAAAGGATGTTTCGCCTAGCCTTTTCCCTGCACCTCCATCTCAAAAAAGGGCTGGCTGGCGAACTGCGGGGATTGGATGATAACCACCTAGAAGTGAAGATCTCGCCGAGATGAGCAGTGGCAACGCGGAGAAATGAAAGAATTGTCATGTGCGTCAGATGCGACATGGAGCACGTGTGTCAGCTATCAGACCAACCCCCAGGCCTACTACCTCAGGCATCTACCTACCTCGCCCATTTGGCGAGCTTCAACCGGTCAGGCTTCATCTCAGGTCGAGTCAAGCACCTTTCGCGAGGCGACGAAGCATACCCAAACTCAATAACACCCGGTCACAGAACAAAATGTGGAATTCCCGCTCATCCCTGCCTCGTGGTTCATCTGCTCCGAGGCCCTAAACAGATCTGGTTAGGAGTCCCCGGTAATAAAGGATCCCTCCAATCTCCACGGCCAGCCAACGAGCCACAACCAACAGCTGGATAGCCGCCAGCGCGTCTATATCCTGCTAGTACGTGTGACGAGGCTTGCATAACGCACGCGGACCTTGGCCATCACCAAACCAACGCTACGGAGCATTCTTCCCATGCGTTTCCACACGCCATTCCCGTCCAGTTGCAACGCTCCTAAGCGACTTTCCACAACGGGGACCATCTCTTCCAAGCAGCACTTGGGATTCCCAGTCTCGCCGATACGTACGATTGCCGCGTCCATCGCTTAACGTCTGAGTCCTAGACTCCTAACGAGACAGAAATAGAACACAGAAGCGCTCCCGTTGACATCTTCCCCCCATCTCTTTGCACCCCCGAGGATTTCGTGCACATGCAACCAATATGGCAAATTTCAGTGTCTTGGCAGAAGATTCTGTAACCACTGTAATTAATCTAGCGCCTAAAGGGATCAATTTGTCGGCCAGATGGTAACGTGACCATATTCCCGTGTCCCCGGGTAGTGAAGCATCCCTCCCGCGCTGATGGACTCAATAGGACCTCCACCAATCTTGTCCCAAATAGGACCTAAACCCAGCCATCAGTTTTTGTGTCCTCGGCCGATATGTACACTTGGTTACGGCATGGGCTCTGGATGAAACATGTGGGCTTGCCGTGTGCGAGCTGGTTAGACTTGTCCAACAGGATCGGCGGCGAGGTTGAGCCTTGCCTGAATAAGTCCAGTCACATGTGGCTCTAACTTTCAGCCATGATCATTCCCGTCTATAATTGGGGCCTTGTTGCCGCTTGACATACCTAGGCTATTATCATTGTCACGCCACTTTGTGTTCTCCGAAGAAAGCCGTGGCACAGGTCATCGTCCAGGCCCGCCCAGTTCACTTATCAGACCCCAACCTCGGCATAACTACGTATGTCTTCCTCCCATCCGGTTCACATTGTATAATTTCAACACGCACTAAGATATTCATCCCTTAAAAAAAAGAAAAAAGGCACATAGGCCCCATTTTCTGTGTGTTTGGGAGACGCATAGTCCTTTCTCCATCGGCTCGCATCTGCTTCGCACCCACGCATCCTCTCCTTCCTATGTTGGCGACAACAAGACTCAATGGCCTGAGATGTTATCACTGATGTGCTCATGTAACGGGTTGGGTTTCATTTCATAAATTCATGTGGTCTCCTGCATGGCACAACTCACCATGCATATATCTTCCTGCACCTCTCAGCCCGCATCATTCCACCACTGGGTGAGGAACTGGCTCTCCATGTCCAAGCCTTTCAGTTCAATTTCTAAACAGCCAGGTATCTTTCATGGAATAGGAGCCAACATTCAGTCACTTGGGTCATTGTATCCCCAACCCGTCGTGGTGGGCTAGACACATCGAGTTCCTAAGCCCAAGTTGCGTGTACTCTAGGGTAGGTGGCGTTGCATGTGTGCTTTTCATGGAAGTGGTTTCTAGGGATTTTCTTTTCTCATTTTGCTCTCAGAAATCAAACTTTTAGATATTTATTTATTGTTCTTGTTCAGGTTTTGTCAATCCTCCTTTGTATCTATCCAGTCCCACGAGTGATATGATCCGGTCATGTTTTGGCAAAGCGCACAAAGTCTTCTGGTGTAAGACTTGCCACTATGGCTCGAATCGACCTTAAAAATATAGAGACAGGAATCACCAGCACATCTAATCATCCTACAGTGTCGAATAACGCCACGAGAGACGTGAAAATAGTATTCCCTTAGCTCATATCAAGCTTGTACAAAGCAAAGAACTCCACACGCATTTGAGCATATCTAGGCGATCTCCACGGGACTCTCACTTTGTGCTCGGATTGATATAATCATATGCCAACATTGGGACTAATTTACTATTCACATGTGTTATGAAACCCTGTAAGCAGGGTATTAGCTCCCTTCGCCCACGATTGTGGCAGAATGGGGATGCAATGAAGTAGGATGTCTAAGTTATGTCTGGTGATGAATACCCTTGCGTAGAATAGCAGGCTAAGCCAATGATGATAAAAAACTACGCGCACTGATGCACTCGTAAGCCACGATGAGTCTTTCGGCCTTGCAGCAGTAGAAAAGCCAACTTGCCGCTGGACTCGGTACGTAGGGAGGCACATGCCACCAGCACCAGGACTGCTGCAGTAGCGCCACAAACAAGGCAGGTATTTGAAAGAGATAAAGAGGACGCTGTGACCTATGATAGAGCATGAGGGAGACGCTACAGTTCAACATGAAGCTGATTGCCTGTCCAAGATGACGTGCAGCTTTACGGAGGTGTAAGTCGTGCAATCGCAAGAAGCTTCTATACCCAATTAAAATCACCAAGGACTCCACCAGAGTGGGAGGGCTGTGTTTAGGTTCAACACTGCTGAATGAGTAGCCGCACCTGGTATACACTCTGATCTTCCTGTGAAAGCGGATTTGGCACCCAATGAACACAAAAAAAGTATTATCTCGGGCTTGGATATTGGGTTTATACTGTTGGTCTTACTACTGGTTTTTTTTCTAACTGTTTTATACTGATCTCCCATCTGGGCGCATGCTACTAAATCTATTCGTTTAATGAACACAAAAGAGAGAGAAGTGGAAGATTGGTAAGAGAGGGTGTCATGATAGCCGTCCCACCACGCTTGAACCATATTTCGGCGATTCAGGTCTACAGAACTTACATCAGGTACGGCAATATCTTTCTCGGTTGCTCTTAGTTGAAGCGTGTAAAAAGGCGTATGGAGTTGACCAGAGTCATGATCAGAGACAACTCATCGCTTGAAACGGTCATCTTAATCGACAGGTTGGTAAAGGCACCCTACAAAGATCTGATGTTAGTCGCATTATGACGCACCCGCATCATTGCGGCAGCCAATACAGAGGTCATCTTTCATACGTATTTCTTCAATGTAAAGCATGAACGTGATCCTACAACGTATCCTATGTAAGCAGAATATTGGCTCATTGTTAAGCAGGTAGGCACAGAAGTCCAGTCACTGGCTTGGTATACTTGCAACAGATGACCATTTGATGAGAGTGGGATGGTGGAAGAGGCGTTGTGAATGTGTGTTTCAGGTCTCTAAATCGGGCTTAGAATGGTCACCAACAGCGAGATGTCACTCGCCGGCAGATGGGAGCCGGTCAGGGGGTAACCAGTGATACTGTGATAGGTGTCAAGGGAGCACTGAGTGGTGGTGACGGTGATGCGGGGTGAGGCCGGAGGAGGCGACAAAGGAGAGTCTAGAACACCGAAAGAAAATGGAATAGATGGGTTTACTGGAGCAGATTGTTTCGATTCTGGGAAGAAGAGGCAAGATGTCGTATGAGTCGTTTGGACAGGATGGCGGGCCGTCTCTGCTGGCCAATCCTGGAGAGGATGAATCATGAAAGGACGTCAAGGGGACGACAGGGAGTCGGACCAGCAGCACGCTGTGAAAGAACGGACAAGTGATGATGATGCCAGGTCCTGCCTCGTGCGCGAGACAGGGAGAGCCATGAGCCGTGGGCCATGCGATTGAACGGTGAGCCATGTGTGTTGCAATACATTGCTCCTTGTGTGCTCCTTCTCAAGAACTGCATGTTCCATGCATGCTCTTCCAGCCTCTGCAACCTCTGTCTGGCCGAGTCTGCGACGCCCTGTCTAGCCCAGTTACAGCGGCTAACAGCGCACCGTGATTGGTTAGAGTACTGGGACGACTTGACAGAGCCCCGCTATCAACCCCTCCCCCGCCCACGCAGCCGTGCCCTGGACGTCACATCACTGCATCTTGCAACATCTGACCCGTCTCTCGATTGGACACTCGTACGCTTCGGCGCTCCTTTCTCAGTCCTCGACTTTTTTTGATCCCCTGGGCGGCTGTCGCAGCCGGCGCGTGTCATCCGAGCAACGCATCCAAGCGCCGGCTTGTTGGCCTCAAGGGGGTTAGTTACTCTACGTCGTTTTGGGCCTGGGCTGTGGTCGCCCAATCCTCGACTCCCTACTGCTGGCTTGTTGGCCTGCTGGCTTTCTCTACCCCATAAACGGCTTCCCATCCATTCCCTCGGGTCCTAGAAGCCGTCTGTTGGCTTGGGATCCCGAAACTTACGCTTCCTATTCGAGTCTCCTTCATGTCGGCCGTGCCTCTCCATACCGCCCTCGCGACCCATCGGCCACGCGAGCTGCACCCACGCGAGCGGAGTTGGAGAGCGGCGTTGTCGCATCGATACAGCGGCTGGTGAGACAGCAGCGCATCCGCTGAGAAGTCATCATGAGGATAGGCTGTCTTCAGTTCGCGCCTGCCGTGGGCGATGTCGACAACAACCTCAACCGGGCGGATGCCGTTTTACACCGGGCTGACCCTGAAGGGTTGGATCTTCTTGTTTTGCCAGAGCTGGCTTTCACGGGTACGTTGTAAATTTTCAGTACGAAACTTTTGTGGTTCGCCGTCGCCTTGACGACATGTTTACTCACACGACCAACAGGATACAACTTCAAATCCCTAGGAGAAATCTCGCCTTTTCTCGAGCCTTCTGGCTCAGGTATCAGCTCTCTCTGGGCGCGCACTCAGGCCCTCAAATACGACTGTACCGTCATCGTCGGCTACCCCGAAAAAGTCGATCTGTCCGATCAATGGCCCGCCAGCCCGGAGTACTACAATGCCGCCATCGTTGTCAGCTACGACGGTGATACTGTCGCCAACTACCGCAAGACTCACCTGTACTACACTGATGAGACATGGGCTCTTGAGAACCCAAGGGGATTCTTTGGCAAACCATTACCCGGCTTGGGACGAGTTTCTATCGGCATTTGCATGGATTTGAAGTAAGGCATACTACCTCGGTCACCTTGCCTGTAATTAACTGGTGTGAATAGCCCGTACAAGTTTCAGACTTCCTGGGATACCTTCGAATTTGCCCACCACGTATTAGACTCGAGAACTCGTCTCGTCGTTGTGTCCATGGCCTGGATTACTCAAGAGGACCCCCGAACTTTCAGCCAAGAACCGCAAGAAGCCGACATGGAAACTCTGACATACTGGATCTCACGCCTGGAGCCCATTATCCGAGCCGAATGGGACGAAGAAGTCATTGTGGTTTTCGCAAACCGCACAGGGTCGGAAAACGAGGCAACATATGCTGGCACGAGCGCTGTGGTTGGCATCAAAGACGGCGAAGTCCGAGTTTACGGCATCCTTGGACGTGGAGACAAGGACCTGCTGGTTGTTGACACCGAAGCCCCTCCGTTTGCGAAATTGGTTTATCGACCAATGGCAGAAACTCTCGAGGTCGCTGACGGTCTTTCAGCCTCGGCCAGCCGCCGCATGTCTTTGCCTCGAGGTACCAATAGTCCAGATAAGGACCATAGGGCTTCCACCACACCCTTACGTGATGGACCTGAATCGAGAGGTGTTGGACCCTCGTCACTTCGCGAACAAAGTGGAAAAGCGTCATACCACCGAGATGATCTTTCTGTTCGTATATTCCAGCAACACCAAGCAGGAGAAGGACAGGCTGTCGAGACCCCGTCAGCACCAAGCCCAACTCCCCAGGACCTTCGACCGCAAATTCATCGGCAGCATGTCGAAAGTACCGCTCACGAATACTTCGAGTCTCAGTCTTTCGCCCCATACCACGGTACGAAATCCTACAACGACGACTATAACCACCCAGAAATAGACGTGGGTTTTACGGCACGCCAACTAGGGCTGCACCGCGACATATCACCTTCCAACAGCTCCGAGTTGTATCTGTCCGAGACGCCAGGGTTAACATACAAGAACTATGGGCTAGACCATGGACATGGTCCCCCTCCTCCCGAAGACTTCGAAGGACCTTGGATGATGGGAAGAGAGGATGTCGATGAAATTATCTCGGAGTTTGGCTCTGTCTCTCGTGAAAAGGTAGATTGCCGACATAGCTTACGCTCTGATATCTCTGTTTGGAACAGCCAAGTTGGGAAACAACGCGTTGCGGCAGCGCTTCCGACCCCGCCACAGGAACCACCATCGCAAAGCCCTATGCAGACCCGAGAGAAAGTGTCGCATTCCACGTCTTCCGGGAGGTCTCGAAGTCGTCGCCCGGACGCCGCAAGGCCACGCCATAACAGCAGATCCCGCGGAGGGCGAGCCACCTCTGCGAAGCCCAGCGGGTCAGAGTCAAAACTGTTCAACCCGTTCGACGATGCGATGCAAAAAGCGGAATCTTCTCGTGAGCATCGACCTCCTTCCAAGACGAGGAAGGATGCCTCTGTAAGAAAGACGACGTCCCAGGATCGCAGGGTTACCAACGCAAGTCAACCGCTCATCGACATCGGCCCAGCTTATCCTAGCCACGAGCGAGCATTGTCATCTGGAAACTCTATTCCGATTGCGATGGATCCTAGTGTTTGGAGAGACATGGTCCCCACCGCCTCGAGTTCGCGACCAGAACGGCCACCGTCAAATCAAACGAGAAGCGATCCACCAATTCTGAGGCCTGCATCGCGAACTCGAATTGCAAAGAGAAGCCCCTCAAATAAAGACCTAGATTCCGAGCAAGGTCTGTCGCCCAATCCAGGTGCACCCGGCGACTACTTTGAATCCGGTAGACGGTCAAATCACGACAGTCGAACCACCAGCCGCGGCAGAACAAGATCGTCGAAGCCGAATGAAGAGAACCGAGTCCAGGCAACTCCAGCTCGCGAGCCTAGGACCAACTCTCGTAGAAGCCGGAAGCCGTCTCAGGCAGACATCGATCTCTCGCAGTTTCGACTAATTGAGGATTACCCCTCTGCAAACTGTCCCGTGCATGGATCTCGATCTCGTTCGAGGGCCAGACACGGGCACTCGTCTTCTCGCCACAGGACCCCAGCAACCGAAAACCCGCAGGCACCCTCGCGCCAACGGGCAGGGAGCCGCCCGACGGCGCATAATAACACCCCGGTTCCCGCGGTTGCACGACTGCAGTACGGAGAACAAGCCGCCTCAAGGTCGACGTCGGACCTGTCGGGACTCGGTCGACCTGCAGAGCTGGCGGCCCCGCGCGGCAAGCCTGTGGTCAATGATTCGGTTGACACGACAACACCTAGTCCCAGCTCAGGACAGGAACCCAAAACCCCTATTGCGATGATGCTTGTTTCCGAGATGGAGGACGCGCCTCGGATGGTCAACCAACCCCTTCTGCCTCCCCTCAAGTGTGTCGAGAGGAGTGCGTACCCGACCATTGCGAGACCCAGAAGTGCAGTATGGTAGAGTGTTATTGAGATATACTTTATATGATGGATACACGATCTTTTCTACGGTTCCCAAATTTTATGACCATCCGGGATTCTTTTTGTTGTTTTTCATTCGAACTCAGCGAGGAGTTTGGCCACATTTCTTCACACAATATGTTGGCGCACTTGACATTTACTATGGATGTGGAGTTGATCAACAAGGAAACTTGCGAATTAATTGCGTCCGGGATCAGGAACCGAAGCGAGCAATAGTCATAGCGACGGGACCGACCATGGCATGTGGAGTAGACGGATAGGGCCAGGGGTGGATGGATCATTACGGCTCTCACCGGAAATGTGAAAACGATCTTGGAGAGATGCGTGTGTGCTGCCTCGCATGTGAAGTGACGAGGCGTTGGGTGATTGCCAGACACCAAACAGACAAAGTGTTAGAAAGCAGGATGCAATATTCCCTCCCCCCTTAATTGAGCGTGATATATGATGGCTAATGGTACGCGATGTAAGCGTGGGCGGTCTCGATGGCACGTTTGTGATGGACGGCGAAACTAGGGCGTTTACGAAGTAGGCATCAAGCACCGGTGGGTGCCCCAATCACTGGTAGATGTGATGGTGTGGGAGAGAGTGGAGGAAATGTGATGTGATGGGAGTCGCTGGTGATAGGGGCCGACCGAGACTATCATGTGCGAAGTACGTAGTCTGTAGTTGAGGTATGAGACGATTCAGATGCTAATCCCCCTGGTGAGGTGCGTGTAGGCGCTTAGAACGCGGCGGATGGTACGAGGATTTCTGGATATTCAAGGGGGCTGTTCGTGGGAGCATGTTGGTATAATATCTTTTACATGTCAGTCTCGTCCAAACCAACACGAACACGCCCGGTTAGAAGCATCAGATTGAGGGCAGGCGTCCGGATAGGCCCGAGAAAGGACGACCTGGACGACAGATGCGGTCCAAGATGGGCAGATGCGGTCCGCGGATGACAGATTGGGGGCGAGGGGGGGCAAAGAATTCAAGCATTGAAGGATTGACGGGCGGTTGGGGGCCGAACCGGATGTGGTGAGAGAGTCTAGACCAGGGATGAGGCCTGGGGTTGAGATGAACCCTGCTGTGGGAGGGCATTGCGACGAGCAGATTGGTGGGTGAGAAGGACGCTTGGACGGCAGCTTCAATGCTTAGACTGCCTGCGGACCCAATAGCTGGGCGGGGAGCCCTGGCACAGCGGCTGGAGATCGACAGTAACAGGGGGGGTGGGGGGGCTTGGGAGGGGCTGTAGGGGCTGTCGGGCATCTGGTTGGCAGGGGTTGCAGGGTGAGTTGGTGAGGAGAGGTGCAACAGGCCGGGTCCGTGCCGTAGGTGTGCTGAAAGCGTGTTGGGGCTTCCAGCTGCTGGCTTCTGCTAATGGTCAACGCACCAACACCAACAAGCTGCATCCCGAAGAGCTGACAAGGATGGTTGCATCGTCCGCAGGCCCTGCCTTGCCTGCTTGCCCGCTGCGGCACCTGAGTGGCCGCCGGCTGTAGCGGTGGCTTGCAACCTAACCCTGTGGTCCGTCTCTGCCGTCACCCGCCCCGCTGTCGGCAAGCCCGCTAAGAAGGCCTTGCGACCACTAAACGGGCCCAGCCGACCGCTGAAGAGCCCTAGAGGCGGTGGTGGGCACCGACTCGTGCGTGACAAGTGTGACAATGGAGGACCCGGACAGAGAGGCCTTGATGACCAGACCAAGGTCCTTTTTTCCCCTCTCGAGCTACTTTTGCGCCTCGAATCTTGGACGGTTTGCCCATTGCTTGTTGCAGCCCTGGGACTGGGTGGTATGTTGTTTAGTCCGAAATCACACCAGACATAGCGCCCATCGATGGCGTTGTTGTTGTTGGTCTAAGGAAGGTGCCTCAGGAAGGCATCTAGATATTCCATCCCCCGGGAACCTACCTACCTGGGCCTGGCTCCCTCTGCATCATCACATCACATCAACCAACACACACCAACCTGCAGTTGGCTCCTGCACCCATCACACGAGTTTTCCAGCGGCCCGGCGACAAAAGAGAGAGTTCCCTCTTACGCACCTACCTACTTGTTGTGTGTGCCATCGGAGCTCTTATATCGTCGCCGTCACCTCAACTTGGCCCCCATTTTTTTTTTTCGATCTGATATCGAATAGAGCCCATCGCGGGGTTATGTATCATACAAGCGCTGTTACACCAAGCCGCATTCTATAACCCACCCTGAGACTCGAAACAACCCATCCCATTGCTTGCTTGCTGCGACGACAGAAAATGCGCATCATAACTAACTTCGCTGCTGCTGGCCTGGCATTCCCCGCCGCCAATGCCATCCTCGTCGCCCCCGGCTCGCCCTGCTCCAGCTCCTGCGGCAATGTGCTGAGCTCGACGACGGCTTCCGACATTGTCTGCTCCCAGGACAGCTACTCCAGCGGCGCCGGCCAGGTCTTTGACAATTGCGTGTCGTGTGAGATCTCGAGCACCTACTCCAACAGCGGAGAGACCGACCAGCAGTGGGCCCTCTGTATGTGTTCTTCCGTTGCTGCCCGTGCTTTGCACTCTGGAGGAGGTTGCGATTCGATGCTAACCCGCCACGATGGCTTCTAGACAACTTGAGATACGCCGTGTCCTACTGTCTGTTCGGCACACCCGACAATAGTGATGCCATCACAACGCCTTGTATCACTTCGTATGTCTTACACCATCTCTCGTCTCATCCTACACGCAATTGTGCTTACTCTCCCTCCAGGAAAGCATGTGGCCCTTTCAAGGACGCTATCGAGTTCAAGAACCTCTCGTCCAATGTGGACAGCTACGACTACTGCACGCTTTGGCCAGTCACCGACAGTATAGACTATAAAGGCTGCAAAGAGTGTCTTCAAGCTGGCAGTCAAGAGTACCTAGCAAATTGTTCGTCTCGTATCCTGCATCTCCAATTATTACAATTACTGACCTGTTCCCAGTTGTCATCGCCCTCCAAGCCGGTTGTGAACAGCAACCAGTATACGGCCTCACCATTGGCCTTGAGGGATCTGTCTTTTCCACCACGGTTGTCAACATCACTGAGCCATCCGCTGTGGCCACTACCAACCCAGATTGGTTCGACGATGGTCCCATCACCCTGGGCGGCAAGGTCGGCATCGCCATCGGCGGGCTCGTCTTCGTCCTGACGCTCCTTGGATGCGGTATCGTGTGGAACGGCAAGAGGCGCAGAAGAGCATTCCTCCGCCAGCTCGAAACCAAGCACAGCCAAGATGGCTGGCCCTCACCGCACCAGAGAGAGATGCACGAGGCGCGAGACGCGCACGCCACGCCGCTCAGCCAGCGCCCACTCCGTGGGTGGGACGACTCGCCTATGAGCGCCACTACCACCGAGAAGACGTACCCGCGATACTTCTCACCCTACTCGTCGCAATACAACAGCCCCGTGAGCGCACAAGACGGCGGACCAAGCATGCAGTGGCCAGGCGCCACGCACGCTGCTTCTCACTCGCCCTCGGCCGCTTTCGCTCTCAACGCCGAGCTCAGCAACCGTTGGGACCCCAGCCACACGGACGCTCATAGACGCCAAGGAAGCGCCGAGACATATGAGATGCATCGAGTAGATAGCTCCGCGGGCGCGAGCTTCAGAGAAAGGATGCAGGCGCACCCAGCTTTAATCCAAGAGCACCACGCTTTGGCTCAAGAGCCCCCAGTGCTGAACCACCCTGGCTATGGAAGGAGCGAGAACAGCCCGCCGAGGCGATACCCAGTGGCCGAGGATGATCTCAAGATAGGGTCTGCGACTTGATACCACGATTGACTCATTTGTCTGATTTTCAATTTTCAATTTTTTTTTTTTTTTTTTTTTAATACCTTTGTCCCTTTTAGCCACTCCTTTTTATACCCTGTGGTGTGTGAGCTACCTGATGAATCCTCGCGATCCTGGGGTTCTGTCGAGCGTGGTGTCTGGAGTCTGATGAAAACATTTCACTTTACTATATACAATTAATCTCAAAGCTTGTGTATTGCGCACATTGATAGAAGGAATGAAATTACATTGATAATTTTGAGACAACATGCGGTTCACTAGAAGCAATTTTACGCATGCGTGAGATCGATAGGATGCGTACTCGCACCCTAAGGATCATGTGGTCTCGAAAAAGTGTTCTTGGGAATACCCACTAATACTGATTTCGTTTCTTCGAAGAAACCCAGGCATGGCTGTGGTGCGATTGCCGTCATAGTTGACAATTTCAGGGGTGAAAGTTGCAAGGGCTCAGATTCGGCGTCCAGTAACGGAACTCTGTTTCTTGCTACACAGAGAAGGCCTACATGAGTGGAATATGACTTCAGAAACTGAAACATCATTGCTAAAGTTGTATTGACGAGAGGGTTCGAGGCACAGTGGCTCATCGCCAGGTACCGGAAGTATACAAAGTGAGCGCTAGAAAAAGTACAAAGAGAGAGAGAGAGAGAGGTATTTGCCTCTTGAGATCAGTCGTCTTGATGACCCGTTCCGTGATTTGAATCTCGACCCAGTGCTCATTCTCCAGTAGAGCCACGATCTCCTTGCCTTGACGCTTGCTTGTGGCTGCAGCCTTGACGACACCGTCAGTGATCCGAATTCCTGTCCCATGCTTTGTACCTGCAGACTCATATGCAGCTGCAGTTTTCATGACGTCCTCGGTGATTTGGACGTCAGGCCCACATTGGTCAAGAAGAAGAGCCATGATCTGCTTGCCTTGGACCTCATTTGCAGCTGCAGCCTTTTGAGGATGTCTAGGGTGATCTGGATCTCGGCTCCACGATAATGAAGAAGAATGGCCACTATCCCTATGCCGTGAGAGACATTTGCAGCTACAGTCTTGAGAATGTCTTCATAAATCTAGATGCCGACACTGCGCTGTTTGAGAAGAAAGCCATGACATTATGGCGTTGATATTCAGCCGCCTGAAAAACTGCTCCTGCGATGTCGATATTGTCTCCTTGATTATTGAAAAGAAGCGTGATAACCTCTTACTGTTATTGCAGTTCACAACAGTGTTGATACCGTCAGACACGTCAAAAGCGACATGATTGCTCAATTGCCATTCAAGAATGTCAGTGCTGCCACAAACGATCGAGGTTCTGTTGTACACGGCCTCAGTTTCATCTATAGACTCTTCTTTTACCAACTGTATCCAATGATCCCTAGTGAAAATACCAGACAGGTCAAAGGCACAAATGATTGATAGAGGGGACGGCTGCCGAGATGTCTGAGATTTCGCACGTTTAAATCGCCTCCGATGTTGGTCACGCCATTGCGACCTGGTATCGGACATCTCCAGAATTTGTAAAATGACCTCACATCGCTGGCAAAAGCTTGGTGAGAGTTTTTGTCCATCAAGAAAGAACTCGAGCAGTGGTTTCTGCAGTCGCTGTCCCCATTGAACAGCTGCATGCGCATGCAAAGGCCAGGAATAGTTTGAGTACCTTCTGAGTTCACTTCTTTTCACATCCTGCGGCATAAGCCCAAGAGTGCGCCTGTCGAAATGACATCGGATCCGCCAGGTTTTTTCAGAGTCACAACGATTAGAAACTCGCTCGATTTGAGTTGCTCCTAGCTACAAAGAAGCCAACTGAGAGAATTCTGAGCAAATTGCTTGTCCGTGTCGGCGGGTGAATTTTCAATCTTAGAAAGAATCTCCTGATACACCTCTTTCAAATCCTTTGGCAGCCGCCCGGGTCTTTCGGCGACTGCCTGCTGTATGTGCGGTTCTTGGAGTGCTTCAACTTGCAAAGCTACCCAGCGAAACCTATCTTCATTAACTACCCTTGTGGCTATTTTGTCGTCACAAATCACTCACATGCCCTGCGCATCACATGTTAGTCTAGTGATGATGTGGTCACGAAGTACCGGCCTCCTAACGCTCGTGCTGGACCACAGCAAAGACCCGTTATCGATAAGTCGATCTGTTTTCCACCGAACAAATTGCTCGATATCTCCCTCCTTAAGACTAGGTGAAAGATGCAAGTTCAGGTAGTTGCCCATTATATAGGCAATAACTTGATCTTCCCGACTTGAAACAAATATTCTTACCAAGCATGACGACGACTCAAGAAGAGCTTCCAGAATGCTCAAAAGGTCTTGTCGATTGTTGCATTCATCTAAGGCATCAATCACAATCGTCATTGTCGCATCCTTGTAGCATTCAAGTAGTTTGAGCACCAAAGCCTTGCTTTCCGTAAGCTAGAGTGGTCCTGATGCCATGGTGCCTTCCTCTTGTCTCTAATATTCGTCGATTGCGGCTTGAAGAAGTGGCCCTTTCTGGTAGGGAGTTGAGAGTTGTCTTGTAATATAAGCCATTGTCTTGGAAGGGTTGGAGCGGTCAGGCTCGGCCGAGTTTCAAGAACAGTAGAAATATACTGGGGCTGGTACCTGGTTGTTCTCGAATACCTCTAGAACATCCTCTACAACAAGAGGACTATTATTCACAATTAGATTGGTAGATATGTTGTTTTTCATGACACACGTGAGTTTTCTTTTCTCGCAGCCTGGAATGCCGTGAAGCCAATGGATTGACGAAGTGCTTTCCTGCTTCCACTGTGAGAAGCCACTCCCCCGTGCCCTCTATGACTTCGTTCTTCGTTTGTTTGTAGTGTAGAACATAGGGCTAGTCCGAGATCCGACGGAGGATCTGGAGCCTTTTCGTCTCTGGTTCAGTCAGCGATCAAGCCCCGTACTGTGACGCAGGCCATTCTTACCATTGAGATCGTCTTGAAGTGAACGAAGCGACTCGCTCCAACGCTTCACGGGAATATCGAAGCCCTTCAGCTTGCGGGTCAGGTCTTCGCGGCTTTGCAGTTGGGATTTCTCATATTAGAACATATGCTTGAAGGACGGATGGGTTCTAACCTTGGAGCCTGAAGATGCTAGAGTTACGCAGTACATCGTCTCGGCCTTCAACAATGGCTGTCAATGCGGTTTCTAATTCAGATGAGGAAAAAATTCCATGTTTAAGAGTTGCGCTCTTATTGCATCAGTATGCGTGCAAGATGAGATTTGGCTTACTCACTGAAGCCGTTGCTCTCGTAATATGAACTTGCTCTGGCAAGATATGTCAGAATACTTGCGTACAGCTTTACCACAGCCCGTCTCAGCTCTTCTGTCGCCTGTGACTGAGTATTTTTCAGCAAGTTTTCAACGAGAGCATTGCGGCATATGAACTCTGAAATCGGGAAGCTTCTCGATGAGGGTATTGTACGTGTCCAAGTCCTCCATGGCGGCCCTTTTTTTTTTTTTTTTTTTTTTTTTTGGGTCAGTGTAACACCTTAGGGAAGCTTGGGGTTCAGGGAATGTGGCTAACCGTCATCAGAAGCCGAATACCCGTCCAGGGCAGGCCAGCATGCACGGGGTCGAAGGATACAGCAACATCGACTACTTTTTGGAAGTGATTTGCCCACTTTGCAACCTTGCGTAGGACATCTCTAGCGGTGACTTTGTCTCGATTCTTCCACTTGAAGGGCCACGATTTGTCGTCTAAGCAGTGTCTTGACGCTTCAATCTGCTTCAATAGGTGGTCCAGTATTTTCTGCTTGTTCTCTTGATAGAGACTTGGGTCAGACTTCAGGGAGTTCAAGTCATTACCGAGAGAGAGAATGGCTTCGTGCCAGAGATCATCACTGCACATAAATTGTATGTCAGAAGGCGAGGCCTGCGTGGGGGGGAGAATGCTACCTCGTGGGCCTGCTGCATTTGGTGACATCCATGCTGTGGAAGTTGGTGCGATGAAGGAGTCACTTGACAGGCTTCTTGAGAGTCACCTATATTTGCGTACTATCTCGATGCGATTGCTCACTGATGGAATGAACCAAATGTGTGTTACGTGGAAGAAAAGACGATGCTCAATTATCTTTAGTAGCGTATCCTTCTAATACATGGTTGCCCATGTCTTTGAATTCGAATATAGCGTTGTGGCAATGGTGATCTAGGTCATGTCTAAGGTAGCCTGCTTGACGCTGGGTGTCTTCCCACTGAAAAGTAGCGCGGAGCCTTCTCGGTCCAAGCCAGACTGGATCTGATCTAGCGGTGGCTGGTGGGTGTGGCACACGTGTGCTCTTCACCTAAACAGGGCTAGCGCTCAATTGGCGCCCCAGAGCCTCGCAGCTTTTCCGCCTTTTTGCGTTCGCCCCCACACATCGCAAGAAAAAAATTTGGAAGCTGCCAACCACCAAACCGGGCAGACAGCGAGGAAATCACGAACCGCCTCCGTTCCTTCCCTCGTTAGAAGCACCTTCTTGCTTTGGCCCGGTATATCATCAGAAACACGCAACGGAACCATCTGAAGCTAGCGTGAAGCCGCGCAGCCGCACCTGCCCAAGATGTCCAAGGAACTCGTGAAGAAGGGGTCGGAGGACGAGTACACCATCAAGCCTCAGGCCGTGACACCTGCCATTGACACGAGCTCGTGGCCGCTGCTCCTCAAGAACTACGAAAAGCGTGAGTGGGATTGGAATCGCCGATTCATTATGGAGAGCGCAAGACTGACTGGGCGACGGCAGTGCTGGTTCGAACGGGACACTTTACTCCCATCCCCAATGGCTGCTCGCCGCTGAAGCGCGACCTCAAGTCGTACATCAGCTCCGGCGTCATCAACCTCGACAAGCCCTCTAACCCATCCTCACACGAGGTTGTTGCCTGGGTCAAGCGTATCCTTCGGTGCGTTCATCCATCGCTTCTCTTCTCCCCTCCCGTCGCAATCGTGTCTCGAGAGTGTACGCTTTATGCTAACTTGTGTCTTTCTCTTTTGCAGATGCGAAAAGACTGGCCACAGCGGAACCCTCGACCCCAAGGTTACCGGATGCCTGATCGTCTGCGTTGACCGCGCCACGCGCCTGGTCAAGTCTCAACAAGGTGCCGGAAAGGAGTACGTCGCCGTCATCCGTCTTCATGACAAGCTGCCCGGCGGCCAGGCACAGTTCGCCCGTGCCCTCGAGACTCTCACCGGTGCGCTCTTCCAGCGACCTCCGTTGATCTCGGCCGTCAAGCGCCAGCTCCGTATCCGATCCATCTACGAGAGCAAGCTCATCGAGTTTGACAATGACCGTCACCTCGGTGTCTTCTGGGTCAGCTGCGAGGCTGGTACTTACATCCGAACCCTCTGCGTCCACCTGGGTCTGCTCCTCGGTGTCGGAGGCCACATGCAGGAGCTGCGTCGTGTGCGCAGTGGTGCCATGGATGAGACTAAGGGTCTTGTTACCCTCCACGACGTCCTTGACGCCCAGTGGCAGATGGACAACACCCGCGACGAGTCCTACCTCCGCCGTGTCATCTCTCCTCTCGAGACCCTCCTCACCTCGTACAAGCGAATCGTCGTCAAGGACAGTGCCGTCAACGCTGTTTGCTACGGTGCCAAGCTCATGCTTCCTGGTCTCCTCCGATACGGTACGTTTTTGATGTCGAGCCATTGAGCTTCAGGACTATCGCTAACAAACAATTAACAGAGGCTGCCATTGAGCACCACGAGGAGGTTGTTCTGATGACCACCAAGGGCGAGGCCATCGCCCTGGGCATTGCCCAGATGTCTACGGTTGAGATGTCGACCTGCGACCACGGCGTCGTTGCCAAGGTCAAGCGCTGCATCATGGAGCGCGACCTGTACCCCCGCCGCTGGGGTCTCGGCCCTGTCGCCCAGGAGAAGAAGAAGCTCAAGGCTGACGGCAAGCTGGACAAGTACGGCCGCACCAACGATGCCACCCCCGCCAAGTGGAGCACCGAGTACCAGGACTTCAGCGCGCCCGATGCCTCTGCTGCCGCGGCCGCTGCTGCCCCCGCCACGCCCGCGAAGGCTGCGGAGGACACCAAGATGGGAGGGGCTGATGCCTCATCGCCCGCCCCCGCGGATGACAGCAAGGACAAGAAGCGCAAGAAGCACGAGGGTGAGACTGCGGAGGAGAAGGCCGAGCGGAAGCGTCGGAAGGCGGAGAAGAAGGCTGCCAAGGCGGCCAAGAAGGGCAAGAAGAGCGAGGACAGCGATGAGAGCGACTGAGGGGTTCCAAGACTTGGATACCGCTGCCATTGCCATGGCTCTCGGCTTTGTTAATATGGAGCGGTGTACTTGCTGTACCATACTCTCTTGCTTGTTTTTCCTGTTCTGGTTTTTATTTCCGCTTTGACAGTCAAGTTTTGGGAACACTTATGGCGTTTGGTTCGAAAATCTTGGTAGGAGTAGATGAAGGTGTCTCTCAATGCAAAAGGAAGATAAGAAAAGCAACCCAGATGTAGTCGAATCAGAACGGCTTCCCAGTGATTAGAGTGACAGAACCCGACAGGAGGGAGAGGGCAGAACTACCGAGCGAAGGTGCCTGCTCGGACGTGTGTGGGGGCATTGCGGCCGGAAGTGCCGTGCGGATCAATGTCCACTTTGGATGCATCTCTGCGAAGAGGTGTAAAGGTGGGCTTTGTCTTGCCTCGTCATGTGTTGTGCGACCAGAAAAGGCGAAAAATAGAAGTCGGATTGGACAGGACAAGGGTTGTATCGCATCACAGGTCAGTCATGGTGTCATGGTGTATGTGCCGACACCATGGCTCTTGGTTGGCCCCATGTTGGAAGGTCTTTGTATGATCGAGTGTGTCCAGGGGAGAGAGTCTAGGCGAGAGTGTAATATGTTCCATGGGTGCGTATCAATGCGTGTAATTGCCAACAATTATGCCAGAGTCGAGCTGAACGAGGCCAATGCCAGTGTCGCAAATGGTGGTTGGAGAAAGCTGGAGCCATGACTTGGTCGAGGTTCGCCCCATCATCCTGAAACGAAATGCCATGTGGGCAATGCATGCGCTGGCAATCTGAACAGGGGAATGAGAAAAAGCGACAGCGAATACTGTAGCATCAGCTGAGTGAGAAAGGCTGCGGATGCATCCATCACCCGCAGCCAGCATGACGAGGCTCACTGGCAGCTTACTGATGAACAGAGCGATTAAACGATTCTGCCTCCAAAGGATCTCTAAGGAAGAGGCTGGCGGTGGCTGCAGAATTATCATGCACCCCCGTTAGACACTGCCGACAACGACGAATGACGCAACCTCGTCTTGTCTTTCTCACCTCTCACCAACTCATATACCTCATGGATCAAAAATTGCGGATCTCTTTTTTTCGTCCTAAGGACTGGGCACAGGAACTGAGACGAGGGACACGACCGTCCAGTGACACTAACTGAGCCTCGGCTCTTGTTAGTCTCTTGGCCCATGCGCGAATCAGGACGCGGGACGTCCATTTATTTTCCGAGACGGGCCTCGACGACGCATCGACGTCTCAACCGGATTGCATGCATCCCGACCAATTTTGGTGTTTCGGGCCTGTTGATCTTGCTGGAGCTCGCTCGCTGGTTTGTCAGGTTTTCGCAGCGTCGCATCTGACTGCGATGACACGCCCCCCGACGATCTAGGGCTTCCCTCTCATCTCCCGATCCTCTGACATCTCACACCGTCATGATATGCGCACATGGAGATGGGACACGCGCGATGAGGAAACAATCGTCCGCTCATGCCACCATCATCGTCCACGACATGAAATTAAGATGGTCGCATCCTTGCGCGCGCACGCTGACTTGGACACACGCGACTGGAGCCACCGGGTGTTTTTCTCCTGTTCATCCTTCCCCGTCTCCTCTCCGTCGTTCTTAGTCCGTCTGCAGAGTTGCATGGCGCAGCCCGCCAATGGGTTGTTTCAACTCCACCATTTCTTCCTTTTTTTTCGTCGCCATGCCGTCCAGATCACTTTTCGAATGCAGTGGCCCCCCCCCCCCCTGGGATTTAGCCCCTCCCCTTTTGCTGATGAATCGTCCGTGCCAGCGCCCGCATGTGCCTGTGCCTGAACCAAGCAGCATCCGTCGCCATGACCAGGGGCGCGAGGACTCGGGAGGGCTGAATAGACGCCTAGCATTGAGGCATTGAGGGTTTATTTTGAGAGGACGAGATGGAGTCGGTGTTGGCTTGGCGGGTTAGGGGGTCGTGGCTAGTTCAGAAGTTCTGTTCTCCCTGGGTTCTCCTCGAGTGTATAAGTATGGTGTTGAAGGTCGAGTTGTGAAGGAGAAAGGAGACCCTCAGGATATCTGGCTTTCGGTAATCCCTCCTCCGCGATCTCCTTCAAGAACCTTAATACACAACTCCAGGACTCGATAAGGGAGACGCACCTAATTCAGCTCTTCTTTACGACCTTTTCCCACATCACGGCCAAAGACTAGCCAATCACATTCATCATGCTCATGATGACTGGCTCCAAGAGCCTCCTGTTCACAACCCTCCTCCTTGCCATTCAATCTACTTCCGCCATGACCATCCCTTCCCGAAGAACCCCTGTGGCTTCTTCTTCCTCTCCCGACTCCTCCGTCTCTCCCATCAAGATCACCCTGAATTGGCCTACTGAGGGCATGGGAAAGCGACAAGATGCCGCACTGGCGCCGGTCATTGACCAAAATTTTCCTGATCCTGCTGTCCTCCAGGACGCCGACGGCCAGTGGGTGTCGTTCTCAACGAGCGGTGGCGGCTACCACATCCAGGTCGCCACGGCAGATGATCCCTTTGGCCCCTGGACAGTGCTCGACCAGGATGCCCTCCCCGGCGATGGTTGGACCAGTGGTAGCAATTTCTGGGCGCCCGACGTGAGACTCCTCGACGACGGCACTTACATCATGTACTTCTCGGGTCAGATCTCTGGGAGTGGCCACTGCGTTGGCACGGCGCGGTCAGATACCAGCATCGGCCCTTACAACATCGACATGGACGAGCCGCTCATCTGCCCGGATGCCGAGGGCGGGGCTATTGACCCGGCCGGGTTCCTCGACAAGGTAACGGGCAAGCGCTATATTGTGTACAAGGTCGACGGCAACCGGCTCGGATCCTCGACGCCGACGCCGATCCGGCTCCAGGAGGTGGATGCCGATGACGGCGCGACGCTGATCGGCGATCCGGTCACCATCATGGACCACATCGAGTCCGAGGACGGCCCGCTGGTGGAGGCGCCGAACCTGGTTCAGCTCGACGACGGCCGCTACCTGCTCTTCTTTAGCAGTCACATGTACACCGATGATGCCTACGACGTCAAGTACGCCGTGGCCGACTCCATCGAGGGCCCGTATATTCGAGGCGCCGAGCCGTTACTATCGACACCAGACCTGGGGCTCAAGGGACCCGGCGGCGGCACCAGCTCCGAAGACGGCGGCGTTTTGGTGTTTCACGCTTATTGCAGGAGTCGCGTGCGTTGCATGTATGTGATTGGATATGGGATTCAATGATGTGGTTAGTAGTGGAGAGAGGGAGAAAGAAAGAGAAAGAGGTTTTTTTTTTTTGAACGAAAAATATGGGATACAATGTAATGTGTCATGGATATATGACGGAATACCCTGAGAAATAGATGGATCATAAGAGGCAAAAAGAATTGGGCGTTGAACGGATGGACAGACAGGTGGATAGATGGATAAACGATGACAATTATAATATGAGATTTGCGGCATGATTCTTCCTGTGAAGTATGGAACGTGTACAAGTGAAGGAACGAGTTCGAAACTGATGTTGGCCACGTTGAAAATCGTTGGTATCAAATTGTTGTGGTGAACATATGGTCCGTCCATTGTCGTTCCTTCCCTGGTGGTCTTCGGAACTGTAAGTTCCGTCACCCGGTTCTTGTCATGTGATTTCATCTTGAACTCTGTGGCACCTTCCGTCCCGATATTAGCGAAGTCTTGCTTTCCACACTGTATGTCAGCTGAACTTGGATTTTTGGAAAAGTATTAGAAGAGCCTTCTCTTTGGTGGCGCTGACTGCATTCTGTCGAACAGTCTGGGTCTGGCCAATCACAAGTCAGACCTGGCGTGTGGCATCACACTTGGCCAGTGACATAACAAATTGGACAACCCAACACAGTAACGAATCCCCTCTGCACTTCCCCAGACGATTTCATTTAATAAAGACGAGCCCCGAAATGATGGACAAACGCACATGAGACCATGTTCGTCCCAAAAGTTAGAAAATCGCGTGCATTAGCGACGAGACCCGTCCAGACATGACGCATCACAGCGCCTGGTTAAGCGCCCGTCAGCCGTCCCCTCTCGAGTCTTAGCCCCCACTCCCACCTCTGGCTGCCTCCGCTCGTCCCCGCTCTTCTAACCTCTGGCCCGTCCTCATTGGCCTGGTCTCCGTGCTCCGGCGGCTAAACCGCCCACCTTTGCGCGCATCCCCCGAACGCCGACTGTGATAGGTTTCGCTAAGGAAGAGCAGAGAGAGCAGGGGTTCTCTTAGGGTGTGATGAGCTGTGAAAGCCCTTGCGTTTGCGCTGCTTGAGGCTTTCCGCGCGAACTCGTCCCGGGCGGCAAAATGGGCCTGGACTTGAGAATGGCGGGAAGGGGGATCAATAGCGGCGTTTTTTGGGGTTGCAGAGGGTAGTGCGCGCTGTTAATGTGTGTGATTTGAACTGCAATGGTTGCAATAGCTGTATATCCGGATGCCGGACGACGAGGGGGGCTTGGTTGATATACGACCTCGTTTGCTTGCCCTTTCTCCATTGCGCTTTTCCCTCGTTCTCGTCAGATATCCATCCCCTTCTCTGTTTTTTCTTCGTCCCCGCCTCCGTTGGTTGTTGTATTCTGCACATCGAACTTGGCGTGTCCTTTTTTACTTGCCTTGCTTGCTCTCGTTTCTATTCCAGGCCCCCACCACAGAGACCAAAGGATCGCGATAACCCATGTTGTAGAGAGTGGCTGGAACACTCTCACTCGCTGTCTCTCGTTCGTCGCTTTTTTCGTCCGTTCTGCCTTGTCTTACTCCATCTACGACGTTTCACAGCAGGTCTGGCCTGGCCTCGGCCACTTGGAGCACTCAACAGACCAATACAAATTTCAAAGGCCTGGCCCCCAAACCTGCCGCAATCATGGCTTGTCGATCCTCATCATCAATTGCGCTATTCCTGTCTCCATTCCTCTGCCTCTTCCTTCCTCTCACTCTGCTCGTCTTATCTCCAGTCGCCAAGGCACTTCAAGTCACGCCCAATTCGCCTTGCGCCTCGTTCTGTCTTGCTTCGTCCGGCCTAGATCGCTCCGACCCCAGCGCATCTTTCACTGATGGCGATGAGATTGTCTGCGGAGACGACGCCTTCGATAGTAGTACCAAGGGAAAGAAGTTCCAGCAATGCCTGGCCTGCCTCCAAGACAGCGACTTTTCGCGAGGGGACGAGAATGACCAGGACTGGTTCCTGTGTAAGTTGTTCATCTCTCACCATAATTCTCCGATTTCAAACGTGTTACTTACGCCGAAATTGTAGATAACCTTCGCTACTCCTTCGACTACTGCATCTTTGGCTATCCCAATGCATCTGACATTGGCTCCAACCCCTGCGTAACCTCTGAGGCATGCGGTCCCCTGGAAGCTGCCCTGAAAAAGGGCATCACCAGCCCAGACGACAGAGAGCAGTGGGACTACTGCGAAGCCGATGACGGGGCCATGCTTGGATCTGCTTATGAAAGCTGCTACTCGTGCGTGAGGGCCGATCACTCTCACACGTACCTGTCCAATTGTACGCACCTCTTTTATCACTGGCCTTCGGACTCTCATCTAACACTCTCATAGTTCTGGTAGCTCTCGAAGCTGGATGCCAGCAGCAGCCAGCCGTCGGCGTCACCGTCGGCCTCAACGCTACCGTCTTCTCCGAGACGGCTATCGAGATCATCAACCCGACCTCGTCGGACACGGCCTCTTCAAGCTCACTCGGAAACAATGCTATTGCAGGCATCGCAATTGGCGGCTTCGTCGTCCTGCTCGTCATCGTCGGCTGCTTCTACATGCAGTACCGCAAGCGCAAGAACCGCGCCGCCCGCTCCCGCCGCGCCCGCGCCTCGTCGCTCTCCTTCCGTTGCCAGACCCACCTCACGCCGATCGACCGGGGCTTCCGGGACGGCCCGGACGGCGGCGAGAGCCCCGTGCAGATGAAGGAGAGTCACTACGTCGATCCCGCGGCGGCCCTTGGCTCAAACCCCATTGGCGGGGCCTCTTCGCCCTGGAGCCCGCAAAATGGACTCAGTACCAACCGGACCAGCCCGAAGCTGTCCAGCATCACCACCACCCTCCCCTGTCCGCCGCCGGTTCACTCCTCGCCGCGGCAACTGGCTTCGCCAGACGACTACACAACACCAACCTCAACTACCTCCACGCGCTCCAACGCTCCGCTGCTCCATCACAAGCCCTACAATCCAGCCGATCACAGATCACCGCTAGGATCTCCTCTCCTCAGCCCAGGGTTCACTATCGCTAGTCCTCGGCACGCTTCTCCAAAGATCCAACGGGATAACCAGGACGCCGAGTCCCCATGGGAAGACCAGCCCACCTCTGGCTCTCGGAGAGACCTGATGAAGAAGGCGTCTTGGGGCTCCGTCGCACCTGTTGAGTCTCGAAATATCCAGACCAGTTTTGCCCCGCCGCCCAAGAAGCAGACATCATAGCTCTATGCCCCCGTCTCGGTTCTTGCAAACATGTAATGAGTGACAACGATTTGGATAATAGAAGTTGGACAAGGAGTCAATGGAGGCGCCGTAATGATGAGTGCATGAAGCACATATATGACCTACATACTACGTTCTTACGTTACATACGTGACCACCTAATAGCCAAATCCATGGATACCCAAGCAGAGCATTTCACTAGTCAAGAATTAATCACGAGAGGGAGAGCTTGTGTGAGCGTATTATGTGCGTGCGTTTCTGGCCTGATCGCCAGCCGTCTTATTTGTTTGTTCCATTCCCGCCACCATCCGTAAGAACTGTGGTGTACACACATAAACAGATAATCCTATCCCATCCATCGCTGATCGAAACATGAGTATCAAAACAAAACCACAAGGCATCCCTCACATCCATCATCCAACTCTATGGGTATTTCCGGTGCTGAGAATTACCGGCAAACCAATAGCGGAATACAAAATTGAAACCGAACCCGTGTATAGGAGCCGCCACTGCTTTGCCCCTTGTTGCGAAGGCTTGCTTCCCTTTCCTTGAACGCCGACCTAGATGCTTTGATCCCACGGCGTGGATCCCCTGCTCTCAATTTCACTCTGTAGCCGTTCATTCTGGTCCTTGAACCATGATGTTCCTTCCTCCATCTCCTCCCGCATTGCTCTGAGTTGGCTGACCAAGTTCTGTGCGTCACTCATTACCCTCTTGTGGGCATTCGCCTTCGAGGCGGCAGGAATCTCACCGTCGTCACCTGTCGACCGTTTCCGTTTGTTCTTTGTAGCTAGAGTGTCTGTCGTTCTGTGGTCGACATGGTCTTGCGAACTTGAGAGCAGACCTTGTCCATCGGGACGTGTTAAGTCGGCAATGGATGCTCGACGCAATACACCGGTAGTTGGAGGGCCCATAGAGCCGAGATGGGAGTATCTCTCCGTTCGATATCGGGTGTCGTTGGCTAGAGATTCAGGAAGGGCTGTGCCGTCTGGCATTTGAACAATGCCCATGGCTTTGAGTCGCCAGCGCTCAGACACCCTGCTCACTCTGACTCCTGGATCGGGGCTGCTAGTGCCACGTGATGACATGGGAGGCAGAGAGCGACGAAAGCCTGATGATGGGTCGCCAAGTAGCTTTTCCCGTAAGAGTTGCGTTTTCGAACCACCCTTGGCGTTTGTCGATCGCGATACGTTGGTTGACTGGCTGCTTGTGACTGAGCCACTGACAGAAGGAGCCTTGTCCACGATCTTCGCAACCGCGGCGTCCTCGTCGTTGACTCCTGACAATACTCCCGAGGCTAGCAAGGCATTTTTGGCCTGTCGTTTGCTTGGCTTCCTGTGCTTGAGCAAGTCTTTGAAATCTTCGGCATGGTTCACTTCTGCGAGCTCAGCCCGTTCTTTAGCTGCTCGTCGAGCAGCCTCTTTCTGGCGCTTGAGCTGAGCTGTTCGCTGAGCCTCGTGGTAGGACCTCATCTGATCGCGCCCACTTCGCCGCAACTGGCGAAGGCGGAGCTCTCGCGCAGTCTCCCGCCATCGGTAGAAGTATTTCAGCGAAAGATTATAGACACGGAACTTGTCTGCCTTTGCGATAGCCTGTTCTTCTGCCTCTTGTTGTTTCTTCCTCTCCTCATCTTTCTGGAACTTCCTGAAGACGCCCTGCAGGATATTATCCAACATGAAGGCCTGAAAGTCTTCAATGAGCCCGTCATCTCCCTCGACATACCATTTCGTCAGGTCACCCATCAAATCGCGAGGTGGTGGAGGAGGTGTCGGTGGCATTGGAAGGCTTGCTGGTTTTTGCTCATGGCTGGTGATCGGAGAGGATGCCGAAGCAAGTCCCAGCATACTGGGTGTGGACGAGGACTGGAGTGAAGAATTTCTGGGGAATGAGGGCGCTGGTTTTGGCAAAGGTGCCATGCCTAGCGTAGGAGTAGATGCGCTGTGCACTGCGCCTTCGTCTTCCGCAGAAGGAGTTGATGTCGGCTTGCCTGACATAGTACCAAAGCTTGGTTGAAATGCAGCGGGCGTTGGTGAGGCGGCTTTACCAATAATGCTAGGCGGAACTGAACTCGGCAGTGCCTCTTTGGTAGGGAAGCTGAAATTCGATGGTGTGAATTTAGGGGTAGGTGGAACGAGGTTGAGATCGGGAGTCTTCGCTGGCTCTTTTGTGACGCTTGGTGGAGCCTGTACCGCTGGACTTTTTGTCTCAGTCTGTTGACTGAAAGGATTTGCTGTCGGATGTTGAGTTGAGAACGGTGAAGGGCCCGCAGGCTTCGCTGGTGGGGTTTCCGTTGATTTGGGTGTGCTGGCCAACGTAAATGAACTCTTTGCCGCAGTTCCGGAGGATGGTGCAAACGACGAGGCAAAGGGGTTGAGAACGGCTCCGTTGGAAGCCCCCGGCTGGTTCTGAATGCTCGAAGCGACGTTCGCAGGAGTTCCATTAGGGGCTGATGGGGCGGTTTGTAGTTGTGTCGTGGCAAATGGATTCATGGCTGGTTTGTTGTTGGCCCCTGGTGAAGCGACCGAAGTGAATGGGCTGGCTTGGAAAGGGGTTTGTTGGAAAGCTGAGCCAGAACTCGGCAGCGTTCCGTTAGATTGAAGTCCTAGAAACGAAAGCAAGGTCAGAACCAGCGGCTGTGGACGTTTTTCTGTCTTTGCCAGATTTCCAGTGGTTCGTCTCGAGCCATCTTGTCACCTCGAGAGTCATCTCGCAGGCTATGGCATCTCAAGTCTCCGTCTGAATGCGAAGTCTTTGCTCGCCTACAATGTACAGGCTCTTGCAAATAATGATATATATGAGGGCTGGTATGCAGAATCTTGTGTGCAAATTAACTATAGGGGGCTCGGGGGTCTTACCTTGGTTGCCGTTCAGGGCGCCGTTGTTCCCTAACCCACCTGCAGGTAAACCAAAGGAGGCAAAGGGACGGGGTGTTGTTGAGATGGGCGCTAGAGTGATGGGCGTCTCCGTGTCTGAGACGAATAGACTCTCCTCGACAGAACCATTGGCTAATGGCTTTGGCGCATTCGAGTCCTCGAGAACACTCTGGTGGATCAACTCTGGGAGAGTTCTTGAACCACGCTTCTTTTCCACCAAATTCTGAGAGAAGTGATGTTGTAGTCGATGATGAGGCAAGGGCTTGCGATTATCAAGAATTAGATATTGGCGACTGAGATCTGACGGATCCTCCTCGCATTGGCCAAACTCAAAATCGTGTAGCTCCGCAAAATCAATGGCTTGTTGTATGGTGTCGAAGCGGAGGAATTTGTTGAGGACTGTAATCGTAACATCTTTTGAAGACTCCCGTGGTCGTGCTAATGCCTTCTTGACAGTTGTCAAAATAGACCGTCGGAGGTGCGGAAAGTGACACTCTGCAAAGCAGGCCATAGTGTATGACACTTTTGGATCTTCTATGATCCGGAAATAAGTGTGGTAGGCCGCGGACGCAGCAAGTGATGGTGCGTCGTTGAGGGGTCCGTGGAAATGCTGGGTGTTTTGTACAGCTTCGACTAGAGATACCGCAGTCCGTACTTCGTCGGAATCTCTCCAAAGGTTGGGCTTCCATTGTCGCTGAAGCGTTTCAATGATGTTCGGATCAAAGGCGTGGAAGACTAGGTAATAGGCGCGAAACTCGGCCTCGTTCTCACAGACGACGCCCTGCTCATTACAGTCGTCGTAGAGATCACGTAAGGAGAGGAGAGCTTTGCCAAGCTGCTCCAGTTCCTGTTGTTCCACGAAATCTTGAGGCGCCTTGCCTTCTTGGGAGAGTAGGTGCAACGCTGTGACATGGAATCTCGCAATATTTTCAAGAACGTAAACCTGATCTTTAATTTCCTCGGGGGTGAGGGACGAAAAGAATGTAAAGTCGCGGCGGATTGCTCGGGTTCGATCCCAGAGGAAACTGTGCAAAGTCGGCAGGTTTTGATCGTTTTGAAGAAGGTCGTCGATTAAGTAGTCGAGTGTTCGTCGGAGTGCAGCAATGGAACGGACATCCATTGGCAGCGGGGCTTCTTGACCAGCAGCAGACCGCGCCAACTTTTTGACCATGCGTTGAGTGTTAGGGAAGGAGGTTTTGGGGTTTTTCTCCGGTTGGTGGACATCCATCTCGTTAATGCGCGTGATCTTCTCGTACTCAGGGCACATTTCTTCACATATGCCTTTGAAGCTGATGGCATCTTGCAAAGTTTTTCTCTTTTCCGGATCATCGATTAGGCCAGCTTTCGTCAAGGACGCGCGCACCTTATCGCGGTACGCTTCATACTTTTCTCGGAACTTGGTTACTTCGGCTTTGTTTTTGGGGTTTCCGGGTTGTGACGGCCACTGCGGAGGGCTGATGCCATCCTTCCTGAGCTGCTCGTATACCTTTCGGGCATGAGGATTGTTGGATTGGTAAGATGCCGGGACGGAAGTGGTGTCGTCAAAATCGGCGCTCGAGGATGAGGTCGGTCGCGATCCCTGCGGTCGCGTCGCGCCAAACGGGTTGTGCCCATTGTCGCGCTTGTTCAAGGGCATCGGCTTCTTCCGTGGATCGACACCGTTGGCCTGATTCTTCTTTGAGTCTGCGCCTTTCTTTTTCTTCTCGTCGCCATTCTTGCCCTTCTTATTGCCGCCATCGCTCGCGTTGGCATCCTTGTTCTGGAAGGGATTGTTCACCTTTCGTTTTCCCTCATTGTCACTCTGGTCGGCACGCCGTGAAGATTTTTTGTTTCGCTTCGCCCATGAAGAGTCGCCTGCACCATCAAGGCCGAATGAGCTGCCTCCACCGTCGGAGTTCGTCGCGAAGGGGTTGACGGCTGGAGACGGGCTCCGCGTCGGCTGGCCGAAGGCCGAAAACATCTGGCTTGACGGTGCAACGTACGTCGCAGTCATCTAGGAAATCGTCTGAACATGGAGGAGAGATCGCAACGCGCAAAATGCGTGGCGGGAGAACAAAGGCGTGTTGTATGAGGCTGATGTTGAAGGTGAGCGCATGGAGCCGTTACCTTTCTGGGGAAGCTTTTGCTGCAGTTACCAGATGCACACCACCACGTGACTCATCTCTCCAGCCACCCCGCCCCGCCAACGCATCCGCGCTAGACCGTATTCGTCTATGAGGCTCAAGCCTGGAACATTGGGGATGCAGGGTAAGACAGGCGGGCAAAAAACAGTACATGAGCAGACCTGACGTCTCATTTTCAAAAATGGGGTCTGTGTTGCAAAAGGACTTCATATAGATTCATTATGATGGTAGAGGTAACTTTTATGGCCATATCCCGATCAGCGTTCACCCCCCTTGGTATCCGCTCTCACCTTATCCGACCGCGAATTCGAGCCGGCCCAAGGCCATTCCTGATCTCATCCAGCTGCTCCAGGCCGGTTTGCGGTCTGTTTTTCTTCGAAGTCCTCTTTCCTGGCTTCGTGAAACCTCCAAGGAACTCATCCATGATTCCGTCGAAGTCGCTGCGCACTGGCCCCTGGACACTGGACGCTGTTGAAATGGCAGAAACAGATTGCATGTCATCTGCAAAATCCTCGTTATACGCCTCCTCGATCCTGTCGAATCTCGCGTCCAATAAAGTCATCTGCTCTGTTCGCACAAGTGACGACGACGTCATAGAGTAGCTGGAAGGGTTTGTGAGCGCTCCCTTTCTCTTCTTCCGCCTTCCACCGTTGGTGGTTGTGGTCCAGTTTGATTGCAATTCGGATGGTGAGGCTCCGGCTGGTGCCTGGCTGCTCTTTTGTTCCTTTTTAAACTGCTTGAAATCTTCCATCCAGTCCTGAGAGGGTCCCTCCGTGGGTTGCTCATTTGATGCTTTGACAAGTTGAGGCACAGCATCCTCGTATTCCTTATGAGGCTTTGCGGTGTCGTCTGATTCCCAACCCTCTTCGTCGTCGAAGTATTGTTGCTCTTCAAACTCGTAATCGTCAAGTTCGCGTCCATCCTTGGCGAGCTCGTTGAAAATGTCTTCGTCATCCTCAACGTAAGCATCATCCTCCAAAGCCTCCAGAACCTCTCGTAATCGCTCATCCATGTCCGGTTGGAAGCCCTTAATGGCGTCAGGGATATTTTGCTGCGCCTCGTAGGTAACCCGTATGAGGTTCTTGGAGGGTAGGATTTCTTCGTCGAGAATGTCGTCTGCTCTCTGCTCCAAGTCCATCTTCTTCAAGGCGTCAGACAGCGATTCCTTCTGCTTTCCCTTGCCCTTGTTTGCCGGATCCGTCGACTCGATAAAGACAACATCGCTACCCCCGGTGTTGAGATCTCGCAGATGTTGCATGTAATCATATTGGGAGTCGTCAAAGTAAACACCGTGGCTGGCAGCCTCGCCTTCGTTCGCGCGGATATTCTCAGCATCGTTGCCTAGCTCGGAGGCCAAGTCATCAAGGTGCTTTCCCTTGGAGTGACTGTCGGAAGTCTGTGTAGGGTTGAGCACCATGGATGGAGCATTTTCGTCATGGATGAGGGGATCATTTTGCGGTCGATGGACGAGCGTGAAGTGCTGCGCCGACTTCTTGTCACTTGATAGGCAAAGTCAGTGGACAGATCGAAACAGGCGCATACTTTGCCAACAACTCACATCCATTTTCCTCGAGCCATCTTCGCGTCTAGAAGGAAAATTACTGATGGTGAAATGGCAAACTCAGAAGAAGACTCGCGGTTGGGCTGCGAATCCCACTTCTGGGCGCAAAAAATCTAGCGGGGTGCATGAAAAACCCTTTATCGGTGGTCATACAGTTATCCCGGCTTTGAACACTGTGTAGACTTGGAATTATCCATGCATAGAGACAGTGCCGATAATGAGGGGCACCGTCACTCTGAAAATTTGCCCCTCCATTATGCCCATTATTCAGCGGGGCAATTAACTTCGCCATGCCCTCTCATGGTACTTGTATTCACACTTCTTCGCATTCCAACATCAATCCACATTACTCTTTGGACTTGGATTCCTAGCACATATTTTCTGTTACCAAAGCCAGAGTGTTCTAAAACGACATCACCGTCAAGATGGTTCTGGCAAAGTCCAAGAAGTCTGTGGGGTTGGGGAATACCCTAATGAATGATCGGTTTGGCAAGGGCAAAGGCAGCGAGAGGAAGCGAGTGGGCGCTGTCACCAGAACGAACCACGCAACCGGTGAGCAGTATCTCGTCAACGAGAAGGAGGATGCAGCCTGGGTTAAGATGCGCTCCGTCACGGAGCAGGGCGCCCTCGACGAGTTTCTCGCCACAGCCGAGCTGGCCGGAACCGATTTCACTGCCGAGAAGATGAACAACGTCAAGATCATCCACACCGACCAGAAGAACCCATATTTGCTATCATACAACGAGGAGAAGGCTGTCCTCGGCAAGCATAAGATGCACAGAAACCGCTTGACCGTCCCCCGAAGACCCCACTGGGATGAGTCCACAACACCCCGAGAGTTGGATGTGAAGGAACGCGAGGCTTTCCTAAACTGGAGGCGTGGGCTGGCTGAACTTCAAGAGAATAACGATTTGCTGATGACCCCCTTCGAGCGAAATTTGGAGGTATGGCGCCAGATGTGGCGAGTCATCGAGCGATCAGACCTCGTTGTTCAGATTGTCGATGCCAGAAACCCCCTTCTCTTCCGATCAGAGGATTTGGAAGACTACGTCAAGGAGGTCGACCCCAAGAAGGAAAATTTGCTTCTCATCAACAAGGCAGATATGATGACCTTTAAGCAAAGAAAGGCCTGGGCGAGGCACTTGCGCGAAGCAGGAATTTCTTACAAGTTCTTCTCGGCGCAGCTGGCCAAGGAGTTGATCGAGGCGCAGGCGCAGCAGCAGGAGGAGAGTGAGTTCGATGAAGAGCCCGAGGCTGGTCCTTCCTCATCTTCAGGGCCCTCGAAGGAAGAGCCCGTGAAGGAAGATGTCAAAGAGGAGGCCGAGGATTCCCAAGAGGGTGCATCTGTAAACCAGGAGGAAGATGAAGATACACAGATCTTGACAGTTGAGGAGCTAGAAAGCATCTTCCTCAAGTATGCGCCAGTCGACCCAGGTAAGACTTCAAGTCCTCAATGTCCTCTAGAATATTGCTTACCCTCATCA
The DNA here is from genome assembly GCA_029931735.1 of Dactylonectria alcacerensis. Taxonomy (NCBI): domain Eukaryota; kingdom Fungi; phylum Ascomycota; class Sordariomycetes; order Hypocreales; family Nectriaceae; genus Dactylonectria; species Dactylonectria alcacerensis. Next base: position 3,149,214 of record JAPMUZ010000004.1, read on the forward strand.
GGCGCGGATCACAAACTCCAGGTGGGCTTGGTCGGATACCCAAACGTCGGTAAATCGTCCACCATCAACGCCCTTATCGGAGCCAAAAAGGTGTCCGTCTCATCGACGCCCGGAAAGACCAAGCATTTCCAGACCATCCACCTGAGTGAAAATGTTATCCTTTGTGATTGTCCCGGTCTTGTCTTCCCCAACTTCGCCACCACCAAGGGCGATCTTGTTTGCAACGGCATCCTGCCCATCGACCAGCTCCGTGAATTCACCGGCCCCGCCGGCCTTGTCACCCAGCGAATCCCTCAACCGTTCCTCGAGGCCATCTACGGCATCCAAATCCGCCTTCGTCCTATCGAGGAGGGCGGCACCGGTAAGCCTACTGGCTCGGAGCTTCTCCGCGCCTATGCCCGAGCCCGAGGTTTCCAGACCCAGGGTCTCGGTCAACCCGACGAGTCTCGTGCCGCTCGTTACATCCTCAAGGACTACGTCGCCGGCAAGCTCCTCTTCGTCTCGCCACCCCCTGGAATCGAGGATGCCGCTGAGTTCAACGATGAACTCTATGACGAGCGTCACCTTCCGGAGAAGCAACGTGCTGCCTTCACCGCTGCTCTTGATAACCTGTCCATCGCCAACTCCGAGGCCGCCTCCAGTGACTTTGCCTTCGTTGACGACGACCTCGCCTCCACCGCGGACATGATCTCCCTGCCCGCCGGCCCCAAAAGCCAGAAACTCGACAAGGGCTTCTTCGGCGCCAAGGGTAGCCAGGCCCACAAGACGATGCCCTTCAGCTACCAGTACACCGAGCAAGGTCGTGTCGCTACCAAGGGCCTCTCTGGCCGCAAAGCTCGCACTGTCGTCGCCCTGGAGGCTGGTGTCGACCCAAAAGATGTCCGACAAGCGGCAAGCAAGAAGCACTTCAAGACCAAAGACAAGGAGGCCAAGAACAAGCGTCGTGCGGCGAGACTGGGAGGCGATGATGATTAAGCGGAGGGATGAACAGTGACGATGCAATGAGCAGAAAGGAAAATGGGATAGCGCATATGAGAGGGTTATGACACGGAATGGTTTGTTTGGCTGGGTATGATTAGCTCACGGGTTGTTAGTTGATTGCCTTCCTAACTGTGTTGTTACGAGGCCACGTTCTTGCCCTGAGAGCAAGTATGACAATAAAAATTTTCTTTGTTTGATCTGGTTTTCCATTGATGGCTTCGTGCTCAGCCGGACTTGATGGTTGTGAGATCCAGTTCGTTTCAAAGGAATGAAATGCCAAGTCTCTAAGCCGAGATGAATAGACACATCGTCGGCTTGATATAAGTCACTGACATTATTCAACATCGCGCCTTGAAAACATCGAATGTATCAACAGAAGAAAATGTATTGTGGGTATTGACTGTAAACACTGCCTGCAGTTCGCCGGGTAAATGACTATTTCGTGTTAAGCCAACGCAGATGCCATGCCTTGTATGCTAATACCATGCCGTCCCAAACTCCGTAATGCAAGGTATCCTTCCGCATTTGTCGTGTTGGCGCCTCTCCTTTCGTATGAATGTTTGGTTTGTTGTCATGTTAAACTACCGATTCCCTCTTGACTCTCGGCGATCTTCGTTCTTTCGAAATAGCCGTTTGGTGCCGCCGACCTTTCCAAGCTCTCCAAACCTATTCTCGCCTGAAGACGATATCCTGTGCTCACCACTAGCAAGTCTGACTTTCTCCTTCACGCTTTCAACCCATGCCTTATTCTCCTCACTCATCTCGACCTTCTTTCCTGTGGGTCCCGCCAATCCTAAAAAGGAGCTGTCATCCTCGGCCCAACTGAGTCGGGAACTCGATCTGGACCTGTTTGACTCTTCTGAAGACGGACCTTCCTCAGGAGCAGGAGCAGGAGCGGTAACCACTGGGGTTTTGGGGAATAGTCTAGGCGACTCGCTACTCAAAGCTCCCACACTTCGTCTCGTCTTGCGAACGACGAGAGGGGTCATCGGCGAGAGCTCGAGAGCCGAGGAAGGTCGTGCTGATGGGCTAGAGCCCATGTTCGATCTCCGGCCGCTGGGCTGCACATGGGGTTGTTCTTGGATCTCGACCTTCGTGTTCTTGCCGGAAGCAGATCGACGTTTGTGATGGTTGGCATACTCCTTGAGATATTCTCCAAGGTCTGCCCAGCCTCCACCGACCCGAACCATGACACGCTCACCTCGCTCACCGACGCATCGAATGAAGAGCTTGATTGGAGCCTCACCAGTCGAACGAGAGAGATGGTAAACTTTGATCTCCTGTTGCCCTCGGCTTCGCGCTTTGGAGTTCTTTGCCGGGGAGAGAGTGAATGACGGCGTTCCTGCTCGGGAAGAAAGACTTGAGGTGCTTCGCTTGTAAGGGTCAATCGAGGGTCTCTTCCGAAGCCGTGGCAATTGGAGGTCTGGGGGATTCAGGTTGATAGCAGGAAGTTCGTTGGAAAGCTTGATCTTGGCGGGAATGGTCGAAATAATCTGGCTGATCTGCTGCTGGAGCTGCTGGTCCCCAGCACTCCCTCGTCGGTCATGGAAAGAGCTAGTGAATTCTGAGAGCGAAATTGAGTCATCGAAATCGTCTGTGAACGAATCATCCATGACGTTGGCCATGAGGAAGTCATCGTCCGTCTTAGGTGCGATTAAAGGACTGTCAAACGGTGGCATTGATGGTTCCCGGGAATCAGTATCAGGCAAAGGTGGTGAGCTGGGAGGGCTGGCCTGGAGATATTCAGCCTCACGAATTCGAGTGCGAGGGAGATCTGGAGAAGCAGACACCTCAGGTAGGTCGCTCGACAGGCCATCAAAGTGGCTCGATTCCCGACGATTGATGATAGAGTTTTGAGACAGATCGCTGTGTCGCCTAGCAGCCATCCGAAGTGGGGGTAGGTCTGGTGATTCGTTTCCTATTATGAGACTCGGTGTATCCCTTAGTGCCTCGGAGTCCGTCGCGAACGAGTGATCGGGGGTTTGAGGTGGCTGACTGAAGTAATCGGGATGGGTTTGTGTTGTTGGAGTAGGCGGTTGTTCTCCAATAGAGGGAGATGCAACATCTCCGGTGCCATTAAATGTACCAGTTAGCTGTTGCTTCGGCTCATCAACATCCTCGGTGATGATGAGGGATGGACTTGCAGGCTCGTTCTCGAAGAAACTATCGTCCTTCGGTTGATCGGGAACCACGGTCTCTGCCTCTGACGCCTCTGAGACTCCAGAAACCTTTCTAGGGTCACCAATTCTGATGGATGATACCTGTGGCTGGGGAAGTCGGAGTGGGATAGGGCCGATCTCGACATCGCTGCCGAAGGAACTGTCAGAATCACTAAACGACCCCTCCACAATGAGGCTTTCGTTCCTTGCCGAAGATTCTGGACTATCCTCAGCGCCCAAGGCCTGTTTTACAGGCGATGGAGATCGAGGCGCAGATCTGGATGTAATCGACTTGGCCCACTCAGTTTCTCTTATCTTCCTCTCGCAAGCAGCAACCCATTCGGCGTAGCTTGTCTCCACGGCCTCCATTCGATCTAGCCATTCGTCGGGGAGTGTGTCGGGTAACCCTTCGAGGGAATCCAGCATGAAATCGAGACTACGACCGGGCTGAGCAACCTTCTTCTCGAGAACGAGCTTCATCACATCAAAATCCTTCCTTATCAGTGAGGGCCCGCGTGGTGACTGCTCGTCCTGCTGCCGCGGCGTCTTAGTAGAGGGCAGCGAGATCGCATTCCAGCCAGACCCTACAGCTACCTCCGCGTCCTCAATGGCGAGGAGTAGGGAAGGAACGCATCGTACAACGCTGAGGCGCAGGGTCCAGGTGTTTAATAGCCGAGACAGTTTTGCCAAATTTGGTAGTGCCTTGACCACAATGGCAGTGATGACGGCGGTGAGGTCTTCCATGCGGTTGTAGCTGGAGCTCGATAGCACGCCGGATCGAGTAAACTCGGAGAGGGGAGTGCCCGGCCTGGACAAGGGTAGGATGTGGTTGTTGAGAACGTGTGCTTTAACCTCCTCAATGTCTAGATTATTCAGGTCATGCTGGATTTGAGCGAGTCTCTTTTCGTATCTAACGACATCTTTGGCGGGCAAACTGCCCATGTAATCATTGTCGTTCTCGTCTGAGATTGTGATCTGAATCGAGAGCCTTTTGCGCTTAGCGCTGGGCATCTCGAACCCAGCAGGGCCGGGTTCTGACGGCCAGGGCCAGTTCTGCAGCTCATCAACCCATTCCCATATAGTTTTGGATATAACAGCAGTGCGCATGGTGAAGTCGCGATCGGTGAGTGAGGCCCCGGTCAAGCATATCCGAAGCGCGCCGGTGGCCGTGGACAGCGCGTCCACGGCTGTGCGCGGGCCCAGATGGGCGAGGATATCATCGGTGAGGCGGTTTCTGGGAGGGGGCGACAGGGTGGAATGCCGTGTGGGCTTGCTGATGTGTGCGGCGGAATCGCTCATGGTTGTGTCGGTGCAGTGACGGGGATACAGTGAAGCGTAATGGATCGCGAAGGCATCGTCTGTCTATGAACCGAGGTACAGAGCGACAGGGCGGGCGCGGAGGTCGGTTCTGATGCCCATGTCGAAGAAAGGACGCGCTGGGAGTGATTGGCAATCGGGGTTCCCGGGAGAGATCTAGGCCGTGATTCTAAAGGGTTCGCGAGAGTGGTGGTTGATTGAATTGGAAAAGGAAAGACGAATGGACGAGGCAGCTGTAGTCAGCCAGAGAGAGAGCGAAACTGAGCGGAGCGAATGGGAGGGGATGACGCCGGGTCTAGCGTCACAAGGCCGCCCTTACCCACTTAAGCAAACGAGGACGGAGAGGCGGTGGAGGGTTTTGAAAGTGACAAAAAGAGTGTGTGAGGATGAGAACTGATGGTTGAGGATTGAGGGCTCTTTTGGGCCTATGAGCCGTAGCAAGCGGGAGCGGGCAGGCGCAGTCGCAGCCGCGGGATTGAAGATGCAGATGTGGCAGGGGCCACGTCGCGGACGCGGTTTTGGGTCAAAGGGAAGGTCTGGAGCGGAACGAATGCGGGTTGTGGTTCGTGGGCCGCAGTGCTGGTTTGCGTTGCAGAAGCCGGCTAGGCGTCACACGTAGATCTGTGACCTGTCGGCCCATGTGACCCGTGCTTTTTTCTTTTTTCTTTTTTTTTAGGGCTTGTCGGCGGCCAGCAATGGATCGGGATGCAAGCCAGCTGGACTGTTGGGTGGGAGGCTGGAGAGAAGAGGCGGAGGCAATTCGAAGGCGGAGGTGACGTGTATTGTGCTGCGGCGGGCTCCGATGATGAGCGGCAAAGTGGATATGGAGGTAGGAAGGCAGATGCAGGTTTCGTTATGCCTCTGGTCCGTACAAGATCGATCGGCAGTCGACGACGATCGCTGCGAGAAATCACACCTGAGAGAACAGAGTTGGAATCTCTATCTCGTCGACAGCGCAAGCGGTGAGTGGCAGAATGTCTCGTCGGGAGGGGGAGGAATGGCGAGCGCGTTGTGTGTCTTGGACCTTGGCGAGGCTGTCGCAGACGAGTCTCCAAGGAGCTTGTGAGAGCTGTGGCCACTGAGGGCGCTTTGCGCTGGGCAGGTTTGCGACAAAAAGGAGTCAAGGGAATGAAGAGGCAACTATAGATGAAACAAAGAGAAAACAGGCAGGCAGGTAAAAGAAGGCAAAAGAACGAATGACTGCCTTATGACAAGCTGCAGCAAAAGGAACAAAGACGAAGACGACAATGAAAGGTTGAAGGAGGAGATGAGGTTGACAAATGGATGTCGCTTGGTAAACTTGGGTAGACGGATGAAATGAGGTGGATGAGAATGGGTTGGCCCGTTTCCGAATGTGGCCAAAAACACCGCCCAGGGTTGCTGAGATGCAGAAATCGCCAGGTGCTGCACCTAGGAACGCAAGCACTATAGGCAAGCACTGAAGCAAAAGCCCAATAGAAAAACAAACAATCAACCCCCTGGAAAAGCCTCGCCTGTATCGCCCAACGCTAACAAACGACAGCACGGCTCGCTGGCCCATCAACCGATTGACGACCGAGCCAAGCCTCTCAGGGGCCCCCGTACCGGACTATGAAGCACATCCACCAATATTTCGATAATAACACCATGTACAATATACGACGCGGCCGGGGTCTGGATTGGACGGTATTTGGCAGTGGCGACACTACGGCCGATCATTTTTATTATGGCTGTGTAAAAGAGAGGCCGGAGGCCGGAGAGTATGGCGCCAACGCCGCCTCGTCAGGTCGTGCTCCGACATATTGAGACGCAGGTAAGTTACCTAGGTAATACAGAGTCACTCAACCCATTGGGCATCTTAGGCAGCAACAAAACGTCAAGGACAGTCACATCCCATCATATCTCGCAATTGATACCCTCCCATTCTCCGCCCCGAACCTCATTATCATTGTCTGAGTCACTCGTCATCCGCGAGCCACAGTGCCACAGTGCCACCACGAACAAACACATCCACATACCCCCAGTCACCCCATCTCCAGCTTGCAGCATTCCCCTGCTTGTCAACCGTCCCATGTCGCTTTTTGACGGGGGCCTGTCCTTCCTCTTTGTTTTCTTTCTTTTCTTCCCTTTCAGGTTCTCTCTGTCGTCATTGCTTCATCCTGGACCCGTCCACACGCCATGGGCATCTCACCTGGTTCCTACGCCCTGACAGTCCGGCCAATGCCCAATCCTTCGCCAACCACCAGTATAGCGGTGACAGGGACTACCCGTGCTCTCGTTGTTATAAACGCCCCATCCCCTGTGCACAAGGGCTTCATCGGGAAACCAAACACAAAGACACTGGCAAGACACGGCCGTAGCCGCGGCCATGGAGACGACATGCCTGCCACCCGAGCGTGTAAGACAGCCCGCCAACCAAGATGCGGTTCGCACGGGGACAGGGGTTCGTTCAAGATCGTCCAATGCTATCCATGCTCTATCGTACTGCCTTATACTTTACCGTATAAACATGTTTCGCGCTCCTCACTCGTTAATTGACTCTAGCCAGCCTCATTCCTATCGCGTCCGGCTCAGCCCATTCTCATCAACGTCCTTCCCTACACTTTCCCCCGACTTGGTTATTCTCACTTAAAATTGGTCGCTACAGCACAGACAAGTCTAATTCAGGTGCCTCGGATCATGAGCTCATCCTTTCCCAGCCCGGATCACATCACCTCATATCAACTCAGCCCATTCACCCTCTCTTCAAACCATCCGCCATTTTCTTCCTCCACTTCCTTTAGACTCTAACACGTCACACCTTCGCATACCTTTACACACAGTCACAGACCATCATCCAGTCCAAAGTCACAAAATAAGGAGGAAGTCGCTTCGCTTTGATGTCAAGTCATCTTCGTCTCTTTTCACTAGCTAGTTTGTACCGTAACAAGGCGGGAATGGTTACCACCAAATAGATTCCCGTTTCAGACCTCTACAATGCACGCCTACCTCCTCCTCCTCCTTGAGAACTTTCAACTCCTTGGTTGAATTAGTTTCGTAAATGTCATGCTCAGCGTTCCCTTTTTGGTGTCCAAAACGAAAAATCCCAAATTCCAAGCATAAAATCCGCCGACCTATTTAGCACATTTACACCGCTTTGAGGACTGAGCCCGCGCTCAACGCCTCAAAGCCCAAAAGATATCGTGACGCCAGAATCTAATGCGGTACTCCGGACAAAATAACAAAACCCCAGACTCCCATCCAGTCTCTTCACCGGTAAGAATAGACAGAGACCCACGAAACTCTCTAGCAAGGCTCTAAGCTCGCATGGGAACCTCCGTCGTCATGGCATTAGGGTCAACCTCGGCGCTCATGGCCCAGTTCAAAGCCTGCTCTGCTGACATAGTTGGCGGCTCATCGACGCCTCGTCCAAGCACCCCAGCAATTAAGTTCTCATCTTGGTTCGCGACTCCCTCAGGGGGGAACTGAAGCCATTGGTCGACGTCAAAGTCGGCTCCAGTAACGGCATTCCAGTCAAATTCATCGTGACCTTGCATGAAATCCAGGTCCATGTGCTCCACATCCAATTGGATCTCCTCCGATGCGCCACTTGCGCTTGGTGTGATTCCGGCTGCGGGAGACTCCAACTCCGTCTGAGGTGGCGAGTTGGTTGACAACTCCAGCGCCGCCGCGTTGATGGTGTTGGGCGGCATCATCCTCGTTTGAGTAGGGGTCGGGGTCGCTCGGGGCTCCTTTCTCGGTCGCTCATTGAAGAGAGACTCAGATGCAGTCATATACGGTGCATTCTCGGGTGGCGGCGTTTGGGCGCTGAACTCGACTGGCACCCGCTTCATCATCGCTATTGTTGACGGCGCAATGTTAGCGTTGATATCGATCGCCGCCTTTCTCAGGGCGGCATCGAGGAATCCTGTCGCATAGTCGGCCGCTGCGTATACTTCTCGCAGCTTCTCCATCACTCGCATGCACTGTCGAAAACCCCTGGTGGCACGCTCTCGAGATTGCGGTGCTGGATTCTTCATCTCCAAAAGGTGGATAATCATAGCTGGTAGAATGACGGTAACACCGGTCGTAGGGAGGAAACGCTCCAGCCGGCACTGGTGAAGCTCCGTGGCCATTCGAGTGATGTGCATGGCAGCATCGCGGACTCTGAGGCGTGACATATCCTGAACTTGACGAGACGTTGTAGGGGCTTGGAGAGGTGACGAAGGCAAGAATTGGGGCCGATGCAGGGCAGAGATCGTCGTGTAATAAACCATGTGCAACAGAGTTCGCTGCACCGCAATGGTAGATCGGCCATCCTTGACGTCTAGGGGAGTCAAAGTGCGGTACTGACAGCAATTTGGCAGGGACTCAGCCCATGCCATCAGTTCGTGGTCCACCTCGGTGACACTCTCAACATTGTCAAGCTGCTTGTTCGGGAACAGCATCATAGTGCTGTTCGTGGTGTTCTCGGGCTTCATCTTGTCCCGAATCAGCACGGAGTACTGAGACTTCAGCATGTGACTGATGCAAACGCAGAGTTGCGCCTTGGCAATACACATGGTGGCCAATTCCCGTTGCATGTCAAGGTCCCGAACAAGGGTGCACGAGGCGGGGATGACTGTGTTGTCCTCTGGAAGGACCTCGATTTCAAAATCGCTCTCCTCCAGCATGGGAACATCGAAGTCCTCGTCCTTGATGCGTGTCGGCCGCCTCATGCCTAGAGCAATAAGCCGGTCTCGCATGAAGCACGACCACCATATCCGCTTCCACAGCTTTTGCTTGGCAGGGGTCATGCTCGTGGAGCCGGGATTGCGGTGAAGTCCGATGGTGTGCGCAAGTGAGATCGCCACTCCCATCCAATGCCAAGTGTCCTTCTGGTCATCAGGCGTCTCGTACCAGTACGTCATCAGAAGCAGGGCCTGAACAAGAATAAGGCGGTCTGACTCGTAGTCGAAATCGTACAGTAGCTATTGACATGTGAATACCGAACCTAGCATCATCGTCAGGGGTACGACAGTCTTACCCTAGTTTTCTGAAAAAAAGATTTGCGAGCCGCCTTGCGCGTGGGGTAACCACCCTCTCGGAGGTGCTTCATATCCACGAAAGCAGACGCCGCAAACATGACAGCTTGGTACAGGAATAAGCTAGTCTGGCCATTGCGTCCATCTCGGCTGTTAATTGTGCCGAGGAAGCTGTTCAGATCCATGAGCGGCATGTAAGGGTGAACATATTCGACATAGGCTTGCAACAGGGCGTTTTGGAGCGGCAGCGTTGGCAGGGACAGGGCGCCCTTGATGTGGAGGTACTTGACATCCTCGGCAGCGATCTTGGTGGGAAGTGGGCGGAGGAAGGCAGGAAGCCTGGAACCGGTGTTGCTGCTGCTTGTGGTGCTGGCATTGTCTGGCTCGTCAAGCGAATTGAGAAATTGAGGTGTGCGCAGATTGTCGAAAACCGAGGCTGTGGTCATGAGATTGGCCCACCCCACACGCTGCGAGCTGCCCTCAGTGGTCTGCAGCTTGTTAAGGAGAACAGGGTCATGACGATAGCCAGAGCGCTGGTCTTAGGGGGTCTCGTGGTCAGCAATAGCGTCTCAGTCATCTTCATGTGATCGAGAGTCGGGGTTGCGAGAGGCGGGGTACAGGGGGAAAAGTGGGACAGGGGCGGCTGAGAATGCGGAGAACGGAGGCGTTCTCCAAAAGTGGCACTAGCCAATGAGAGGCCGTGGAGCCCAGGGCGTCCTGGGGCGCACAGAATGCAAGTCGGGGCGGGTCAGCAAAACTCACAGATCATGTGTGGCACATGGTTATCGAGGCCGGAACTGCTCAGAAAGCTGCTCGGGCCGTCGATGCTGCTCGTGGAAATGGCAGAGCCGCTGCTGGGGCGTCTGAGGTCAGCAGTGCTTATCGCCATGGGGTTGTTGGGCGATGTTTTGCACCGCAGCTGTGCCTCGGTAGGGGTAGCCTGGCCCACTGTGCTGGCCGTGAGAAGATTCTTCCTGTGGTGCGTGTTAGTCGAAATTCTGATCAAGGGGCCACATTGGCATTGCATGACGCCATCTTCTAGGAAACAGAGCCAGGGAATCAGAGATCCAAGGTTAAACCCGCAAGTAGTTCCGGTTTGAGAGCCGGCACTTGAAGACCGAAAGGAAAGAAATCCACTCACTTTCGTCTGCGACTTTCTTGCACAACGCACTGTTCAGGTCAGTGACGGTTACGAGATTAGAAGCGGGCCAGCGAGGCCCGGAGGACCCGGCGCCTACCTCGACATTGTCCCAGCGACAGTTACCGCAGGGAGCTCCCTCAACAACGTCGCAGCGGACTTTGCGCGCCCGGCAAGAAACACACGCACGCGCAGCGCGTCGCTTTGTCACTTTTTGAGGTTGTTCCGAATCATCGTCGGGCGAGGCTCGCTTCTTGTTGTTCTTATCTGTGACCGTCTTGGTCGATGTGGATGCTGGCGACGGTGGGGCCACCGATCCTTCTGATGCTTCAGCAGCCATGGTTGTGAAATTTGGCGTCGTTGACGTTAGGATCGGATTGAAGTAGAAATCCGGTGTCGAAATTATAGAGTCCTTCCAGTGGTCAGAAGGTCGGAGGTCGCCTGGCGCGACAGGTTGTTGCAAGTTTTTTCAATGTGATGTCAAGCAATACAGCGGCAGCAATACAAGAATGTCGAGGTGTCTGGTATCTGCAAGTTCGAAATAGCCAGCTTAGAGGGAGAATGCGCGTTTCGATATTCGACAATCATGGAAGAGTCCGATCGAGCAGACAGTGACAGAGGAAGGCCGGTAGAGTGGAGATTTTTCTAAGAGGTCGTCAAGGTAGTAGTCGTCGACGTCACAGGTCGTTAATCTATCTCGTTTAGATTCGTAACGTAGTAATGGTAGAGGTCGTCAACGTCGGAGTCGTCAAAAGCGGTGGCGTTGTTGTCGAGGTGCAAAGAGACACAGTTGAGTGGAGATTTGTCCTGTAGTGAAGAGCGGAGAGTTTCCCAATTGAGTACCTTGATAGGCAGGCAAGGCAGGTAGATCAAGTGAGGCTCAACGTCGACCACGATCCCAGGGATTTGGTTGGAGCAAACGCCCAAAGTCCCTAAGGGAGAGCGGTGGAAGTCAGTCACGGTTGGAGGAGACGAGACGGTCAAGGAGTTCGAAGCCAAGGGAACGGAAATCCGGGGGCGGCAGGTGGGGGGTGTGGGTGGTTATTATATTCTGGTCGCTAGTCTAGAGAGCGCTCTTGAAGGGGCGGAGGAGTTTTGGGCAGAGCAGGGCAATGAATGCCAAGTGGAGGAGGAGGGTGTGCGTGACGCCTTCGTCGAGGGTTGCGGGGCGTCAACGTCGTCGAGGGGCGTGTTGGCTTGGTCGAGGGGTCGCAAAGGCTGTCGATGGCGTCGACTGTACGTACCATCAAGGGTTGCCAAGGGAGGGTGAACGTAGTCGTCTACACTCTCAAGTCTACAGACCCGGATTTTGGATAGCGGGCTGGGAGGAGAACGGACCTACGCCAAAGACGGTAAGGATGGAACAAGGTACCGCACAGAGTCTGGAGGTGGCACCGTGGCATCGGAGAAGAGTGTGTGCGCATGCCAAGCGTGCTTTTTTGGGGGGCCTGGGGTGCTTCGCTTCTTAGTGGGTGTAAATAGTATCTGGTAAATGTCGTTCTGCGGCGTGCTGCACTCCTCTGCGCTGCTTTCTTCTCTTTCAGCGAAAGGGTGTGGGATTCCTCTCGGGCTTGTTGGTGCGACCAGCAAGTAAGAGTGAGCGCTGGCCCTGTTGTTCGGGTGGAGATACTCCATCTCACTGTCGAGCCCTCTTCCACTCCTGATGTCTCCTCAGCTGTGCCCCCAGGCGTCCAGAACCAGTTGCAGGTGCGTGCAGAATGACGATGCTCAATGCTGGAGGAGTTCCCGACCCGACTGGACATGGCGAGATCCCCGTTGCCCTCCCCCAAAAACCACGAGACGCCCGCGCAGCGCTCAAGACCCCGGAATACAGTTACCCAGATGCACTCTCCTCTCTGGTGTCGATTGTCTGGGGCTAGGACGTTTCAATGGTCCCGCCCGGACAGGTGCCGTGAATTAGACCCAAGAGTGTGCGGTAATCCATCGGGCTTGGGCCTGGTTGGTCACTTCTCCCGATGCCTCTCATGCTCCTCTTATTCCTCATTACGGAACCATGCTCCCTCGTGCTCCTCGCGGCTCATTCAGCTCACCACAAGTGGTAACCGGCGCTCGCTTTGCCATACATGCAGCACATTGTCCTCACTGGACATGTCTTTGGTCTCGCCCTGGGGTAGCCTTGGCCAACAACGCCTCCCCCTCTGCCCTGGCTCCACGCGAGCATGCACCCCTCAACAAGGACTAGGCGCTGCCACACCAATCACACTGACACAGGCAACTCCCTTTCAACAACATCCCACTCCATCTCGACGGCGGAGACGGCGGCGAATGACGACGTACGACAACAAGACGACGATACCATGCTCTGCTGTATGCTGTGTGAAGAATCAGGTGTAAGTCTGCATGTTCTCCTGTGTCTGGTCGCGATGGTATGGCCACGTTTACACCACACCACCACCACTCAAACCACTCCAATTCTACCATGTACTCCCAACTCAAACCGTACCCACGCATCTCGCGCCCGCATAGGGCACAGGGGCGAGGTGGTATCAACGACGTAACAAGCAAGGCGACAGCGGTTGATCGAGGTACGCGCACTAGAGCCGGTGGCATCAACGTCCCTTGCCATCAATCAATGCACAGTACCGAAGCAGGTACCTTGATGAAGACCTTGCGTCTCGGAACGAATCCTAATTCCGTATTTCCCCAAGTCAACTGGAAGGAGGGGCCGACAGGGTTCTCCGTATCGCCTTGTCTCTCTCCTCTCTTCCCTACACGTGCTTCATCTCATCTCGACGTCTTCAAAATCAATCTTGCCAGATCTCACTCGCATGTCATCTATCCATGAGGGGACAGGCTCCTGGATGACCTGAACGAACCCTTCCTGGCCCCGAAAAAAAAAAGCAGAGGTGCCCGCACCCCAGTTTCTCCAGCATAGACCAAGTCATCCAGCTGCTCGATTCGTCTTCGATCCCGGTCATACGTAGTCGGCTCCATCGCCCAGGGTGGCTGTTTTGGCAAAACCCCCATAGTTTGTCAATGTAGTGTGGAGTAGCCAATCACCTCCCCACAGTGGCTCTCGGATCGAGTCAGCAGCCCGTTAAGACAAGGGGGGTGTGAAGTTGAAAGGCCGGGACATCACGAGACGCCGCAAACGTAGACGCAGGTCTGCGCGCTGTGGGGATCATTCTGCCCACTGTCCAGGTCCAGGGGTACAAGTTTTTCTTCCAGCTCCAGTTGTTTCCAACGCTACCGCCATGGAACTGCTTTCCGGTGCTGAAGCTCCTGCTCAAGATAGAAGCCGGCTGGATTGCGGAGGTGGATACTTCGCTCCATAACAAGGTCGTGATGGTTCGCCAGTGTAGCTCCGTGGTCCATGCCAGGGCCCTCCCAATGACAGCCCCAACACACACAGGCCAGCCGTAGAATCGTGGGATTTCCAATGCCTACCACTCCCCTCCACTTCAAAGTCGAATTCAAGCCATGAAAATGCAATTGGCAACATGAGGCAGCCACCACAGGTTGATGCGATCTGATGTACAGGGTGGAAGTCCTCAAAGACCGAGGCCCTGGGCGCTGTCCCTTTAGCCCGGCACAAAGCCATTACGGACGGGTGGAAACTTCTCTTGCAGGATCGTGCTTACGCCAATCAGAGGGCGTCCTATTTGCATTCGCCAAGCGCATCGACCAATAGCGGAGATTAGTCGGCAAAGTTCGGTAATGGCCAGCTCTGAGGCAAAAGGATAAGCCTGAATGGAGGTGGCCAAAAAGACCGTGGCCGACGAATCAAACAGCGACGAAATATCTGGTGTCTTCGCCTGGCGGCTTGGGACTTGGGAGATTGGGTTTGGGGGTGTGTTGCAGGCGTCAGACTAATCCATGACACAGATTCTGGCTCAGCCAACGGCGCATGTCTTCGCGGGAGGCACCGGAGCTGTAGAACTTTAACGCCAGGCGGAACGCACAGCAATCGATAATATAGTCAATTGGTGACTCGGCAGTCTTGCCATGGGAGTCTGAGCAACAAAGAGTAGGCGCATGATGCAGACGTGTATGCGGTGAAGTTCTCTGGCGTTGAAAATGGGAAGCCATTCGAGGCTGATCAAGCCACTGGCAGCTTATCTAAGCGTCGCAACGAAAGGGCAGGACCTCGTCCCATCCCACGGAACCCGCCTGCCAAACCAATCTGGAAGGAACCATGACTGTGCACATTGTACTTCGTACTTTCTTGCTGTCACTTGCTCAGTCAGTCAGGGCTCACAGGATCATGCAAATTCACTCTTCTCCACATCCATCCCACATAATCTTGACACACAGCGCTTCAATTCTGTCATAACTGATAACCGCGCCTCCCGTTAATACTTCGTAACTCCTCGCTTCCCGGAAACCATTAACGCTACCGTTACAGTCTTTACAGTGTATATGCAGGCCCAACCTCACCTTCTTACCGCGGGTAAGCTCTTACAACATGTTTGACTCTATCTTCAAGACACGGCTCCCGTCCATGGGAAAGAATTTCGGAATCCATTTCTGACTTCCGCAGTATCAATTGCTCCCTCTCTACGCACAACGAAAGTTAACGAGGTATCATGACCAAGCAGAAACTTCAGAAACAATTCATAACTTCATATAACCATCTCGATCCACGATGCAAGTCAATCACCGAAGCCAGGCCCCAGGCAGCCTCAGCGGAGCCCAGACTTCGGTGGAGTGCCGGCCCCGGTGCGGGTCCATTTGCGCTCTCAAACGTCGCTACCCTCCATCGGCCACGTACCGACGCAATGCGGTGTGTGCGGGGCGGAATTGAACGTCCGTCTACACCCCCCTGGCTGTCTTTATGGACGCCTCCGGCCTGCTTGGACTTCGAAGTCCATGCAGCCCGGATAGTCCAGCAGGTGAGTGGTTCAGGCAGGCGGGTCGATTGCTCATTTTCCACACAAACAAGGGGCGCCGACAAATTTTTCCCATGGGGAGGTGTGGATCCCCTCCGTCGCGTGCGTCTCGTGCCAGGTCAGGGCCGTCGACATGCAGTAGCTTGACGTGATGGGCCTGACAATTGAGCTCTTTTTGTTCTGGATTTACCTGGTCGGTGAGAACAAGACCGGCTTAGCAAACATCAGAGTTGCTTGGGCAATTACTTTGTTATACCCAGTAAATTATCGGAAACCTTCCGTGTGCTCCGGGGTATTTGAAGAGTCAAAGTTTGGATCGAATTGGTCGAGGCTCGGGCGGCGTGGCTTTTCGTGTAGATCGATGACGAGCCTCACTCGGAGTAACTACAGCATGCGTATTTGGGTGATTGAGGATGTTCCGGAAGACATGGAGGAGGGGTGGCTGATCTCTTGCCAGCGGTCCAAACCCGAACAAGCCATTGTTGATTCTTGCTTGCCCAAAACAACTTCGAGGGGGACGTGGGACTGATACGGCTTCTAGATGCTCTATTGGCTTCTTATCCCAGAAGTTCCAAAGATGGCCACCGATGGGGGCTTCGAGGACGACTACATCGTAAGACAGCATTCACACATCAGAAGCAGAGACAAGTCACAAAATAGCATCCTACACCTCATTGCTTCATGATTCGCACAAGAATGCTCATCAACGGGCCTCCCCACACACGTCCACCCAAGCATTTTGCGGAGGGTCAGAATGCATCAGTCGTCGCATCAGATCGAGTGCACTTTGCTTCTCCAGGTCCCGGAGTCACCCTTGTCATGAACACGCGGAGGTGCAGCCCGATACTGAGGTGGTATCCAAGAGATTACCACACTGCATCACCGGGGCATGTCGGTGCTGCCCTCTGGCGGCGCAGGCCGGGCTCATAGTTTCACTCGAAAAGGATTATAGATGGCCAAGCCGCATCCTAGCGGCACGGCAGAGGACTCGGCTGTTGCCAGAATAGTAGGACCCTGCCGGGCACGTCTCCCGGCTGGGTTCCTTTGCAGAGATTACAAAGAGCAGCAGCAGCATGCCGACACGACGACCCATGGGATGCTTGAAGGCTGCGTGCGGCAATGCACTCCCTACGCCACATAAGCGTTGCTTGCAACTCTCATGTCCAATCCCTCACCCACCCTCTCGGCGTCTTGCACGACGCCCATTCCGCTGCCTCCGACCCCAACCCCGAAAATCGGGGCCGGGCCCGGGAGCGAGTCTCCACCAGCGACCAACTCATGCCCCATGCGCGCTGCCGGCCAGAATCACCACCAAAGTGCCGCTCCCAATATCGACCTGGGCATCCAAGCATCCAAGCATCCCAATTGTCAACGGGCCCAAACAAAACCACCCTTGTTCGATTGGCAATCCCTCCACCCACCCTCCGGCCCCGTCCAATGATACAGGCCTCGTTTCCCTTGACCACAAATTGTCTCATCGATCCCGCCGCCACCCCCCTCCTTACCCTGCCCTAGAATTGCCTCACACACATTCGCTGGTTGCCGCCTCTCCAAGCCCCCAGATGACCCACAGCCCACCGGCACCTAACCCCGGTCGGTCAGCCCCTCTCGGCCCCGAGCCCTTACTGCGAACCTCCGCTCGGCTACCGACGCGCATTCACGGCCATGTCTCGCGCCCACCCATCATCTTACGACGTCTAGCCCTCAAACAAAAACCACTTCCCCCCCAACGCCCTCACCCGCGCGTGGGTCTCCCCTCTTCTCGAGATCTCGATACCGTCGGTTCGACTCCATTTCGTCATGGGTGCTGGTGGCCCCGGCTCGTGCCCTTGGCCACTTCAACAGTGGCTCTCGGGATCGAATCGCCTAACATACTCTCAGTCCGGCTTCAACACCATCACCAAAAGCTCGCCAACGTCGGGCACCAGCAAGGCTGTGTGCCCTCAACATGCGTTGGGGTGGCGGTGAGGGCTGACCTCACCGAGAATTGCTCCCTCGGCCAGAGATGACCACACTCCTCTCCCCACTAGGGACATGCAAGTTCGGCGCTACCTCATCGAACACTGCTTTGGACAACCAAAGACATCATCCGCACCCACATCACCGAGAGAGTCGGGATAGCCTTCCTATGCCCGGGGATACTTTCCCAGGCGAGGTACGGTCATGTGATCATCGACCTGATCAGCGACTATCTACTCCGGCAAGAGTTCTTGAAACCGGTGAGGTAAGTCACAATCTCTTCAAGTCTCTTCTTCTCCGTCTGGACAGTGTCCTAGGAGTCCTTTGGAGAAATCCAGGTACATCACCACCACAAATCACTCATGTCACGGCATCTTGGTTCATATTATGTATCGTTGAATCCGTGTTTAACAATTTCAACTACCAGTACGTTCAACCTCTTTCGCACATCCATTTTATCCAACTCTTCTATGCCATCAATCCCAGATGGAAATAATTAAATAGCCGTTAACGCATGACGCAGATAATGAAACGCAAAACGCCCATCATGGGGCCCGCTCAGCAGAGTGCTCATGCCCAGCGATCGATGCGCTGGCATGGCATGAGTAGGTATCAATATCGATGGCGAGGGAGAAAGCCGCCACCTGCTGGTCGAAACGGAAGTCCGTCAGAGCCAGGCAAAGTGTTGCCATCTCAAAACGCCCAAGTGCTGCTGTCTCCGCAAGTGCGGTCACTCATTGGAAAGGTCACAGACCTTCTTCCATTTCCTTACTGTCCAGCTCCGATAAGCTATCGGAACGGGCGCACCAGCATGCTCAGATGCAAACTGTATTTCCTTACAGGTTGCTCTTAGCGGCATCGGCGAAGCAGAGAGGATCGTAGATGTGCTGCTTGATGTAGGAGTTCAGAGCAACATCACCCCACTCCTCCCACTCAGTCCACTGGGCTTCGGGAAGTTCTGAAACACCAGCACGGCGGGCCGCCTTCATCACCTCTCGGGCAACGACGACGCTGGCATCACGGACGCGCTCGATACGAGGGTAGATAAGGCCCTTGTGCACCTCATCAACGTTCAGCGAACCCGCAAGAGCGGCGGCTGAAGTGTACACCATCTCGTCAGTGACACGAGAGGCCTTGGCAAGAATGGCACCGAGACCCAGGCCAGGGAAGACATAAACGTTGTTGCCCTGGTTGGGGTAGTAGGTGGTGGCGGTGATCTCATCTCCGAACTTGGCCTTGACAGGGTTGAAGGGGGATCCTGATGCGAAAAGAACAGTACCCTCAGTCCACTTGATGGCCTGCTCGAAGGTGCACTCAGCCTTGGTCAAGGGGTTGCTGAGGGGGAAGAGAATTGGACGGCGACCGATGCCGCCCTCCTCGACGGAGCTCTTAAGGGCGTTGACGACAGACTCGGTGAAGACACCGAAGGTGGCGGTCAGGCCGACAAGGGCGCTGGGCTTGACATACTCGATAACCTCCTCGAGAGTACGGAACTGCTGGCCGTTGTTGTCGGTACGGGCAAAGTACTTCTTGTGCTCAGCAAGGCGGTCACCACGGTCCTTGGTGACAAGGCCCTTGGTGTCTACGAGCCAGAACTTTTCACGAGCAGCCTGCTCGGTCAAGCCACGTCGAGTGTAGTACTCAACGAGCTGCTTAGCAACACCTACACCGGCGGAACCAGCTCCCATGAAGACCAAGCGCTGGTCCTCAAGGGGAACGCCGGAGAGATCTACAGCACCAATGTAACTAGATGGTGTGTTAGTTCTGATACTAGTGGTATCGGGGCGTTTGAGAGTGTTGGCTTACCCTGCGAGGACGACGGCACCAGTTCCCTGGATATCATCGTTCTTAGGTCTAGGTTAGCGAATCCAAACCACATGTTCTCATTGTCGCTTTTTAACTCACAAAGCACTTGTACTGGTTGCGGTATCGGTCGAGGTAGTCAAAGGCCTTTTGGCTTTCGAAGTCCTCAAACTGAACAACCATTTCAGGGAAGACGTCGTGGACAGCGGCCATGAACTCGTCCATGAAAGCCTGCTGTTCCTCGAAGACGGGGCGCTTCTGGCGCAGGCCCAGGTAGAAGGGGTCCTTGAGGTTATCCTCGTTGTTGGTACCACAATCAAGGACGATGGGCAGAGTCTTATCGGGGTGAATACCAGCAGCGCCAGTGTACAGAGCAAGCTTGCCGACCTGCGGGGGGTAGGTGTTAGTGAAGTTCAATGCTAACCATAGCTTCCAAGAGGGACCCATACCGAAATACCAACGCCGTTGATACCCAGGTCACCGAGTCCGAGAATACGGGAGCCATCAGTTACGACGCAGATCTCGGGGTTCTTGCAAGGCCAGTTCTGGAGCATGGTGCGGATCGACTTGCGCTGCTTGATGGAGATGTATAGAGCCTCAGGGCGGGTATAAATGCTCGAGTATTGGAGGCACACATCACCAATGGTGGGAGTGTATACGAGGGGCATCAGGTCGCGGACGTTATCGATGAGGAGGCGGTAGAAGAGGTCGATGTTCTGGTCCTTAATGGAGGACAAGTACAGGTACTTGTCAATGGGAGTCGACCGGCTGTTGATCATCTTCATGGCGCGGGCGCACTGTGTCTGAAGGCTCTCCATGGTGTGGGGGAGAAGGCCAGTGAGGTTTTTGGAGACTCGCTCCTCAGGAGTGAAGGCAAGACCTAGGAAGAGTCATGTTAACACAGGCTCGCTGGCACGCAAACGACCTCGAAACGACAAGCCGGCATACACGATTTCAACTCCCATGTTAACTACGGCTTGGGAGGGAACAGGGAACACCAAAGTGTTGAGGGCCCACAGGTGGTCAAGCCAACCAACATGACGTTGGTGTTGAGGATCAAACAATGAGACGGAGACAAACTCACCTTTGTTCCAGAAGGGCTCGCGGACGATCTGGTAACCAGCAGCCTGGTCCTCGGCGATGTACTCGGTGGGTCGTTCTTGCTTAACCTCTGAGTAGTGGTTCTGGGCATAGCCGCGGTGCTGATCGAGAGTAGCCATCTTGATCTTGTGTTCAATTGCAGAGATATCGACGTTGGACATGGGATGGGAATTGGTCAAGCTTCGACTGGATGGGGGACGGGAAAGTCAGTATTGTTATACTTCTGAAGGGGGGGCACAGGGAGTACGGACGATGACGGAGATGATGACCGAGGCGTGTGGATTTCAGAGCTGGCAGTGCTATAGGGAGACGACGCCATGGGGCGAAGAAGATGGGGTGACTGAGGATGACAAGAATAGGAGAAACGGGGGAGCGGCAGTCGAGGGCGATTATTAGTAGTCGCCGTGACAGCAGCGACGAGGGGGACAACAGCAGACGGGCGGGTGAGAGCAGACGATGTTGCCGTGCGCAAGGGGCCGCTAACGAGGAAAAGTCGGTTTAGAACGTTTTGGGCAGACCCGGAACCCGAAGGAGAGACGGCGACGGTCGAGAGCGACTGGCCCATGCTGCGGCAAGGTGAGAGAGAAAGCGGAGAAACGGCGGGAGAGTGGTGGCAGAGGAGTGGGAGGCCGGGGGTGCACGGGTGTGTGTGAGAGTGATATTGCTGCTTGTCACTTGGGCGTCAGTGAATTGGTACCCGGGAGGCAAGGCAAGGCAAAGGCAGGAGCAGCAGAAAGCAGATCAGGAGCAGCGGACGGACCACAGGGCAGACCAGGGCTCAAGGTGACGGGATGGCGAAGGAGGTTTCAGCAAGCACCAACGAAAAGTCTGCGGCACGGCCGAGTGAGGAGTGAGCGGAAGCGGAGCATCCCTGTTGGCTAGGCGTAGACGGAGGCGTCGGCGTCGGCGGGCGGGCATAGGGATGTTTTGGGGGGGGGAGCCTATTTCGGGGCGTTGATAATTGGGTGGAGGCCAATCCATGGTGGGAAATGGACGGGATGGGATGGGACGGATTGTCTTCTTGGGAGTGTGTGTGGATAGCATCAGAGATGATGATGGAAGTGTGTGGGATGGGGAAAAGCATGGGGGAATTTTTGGGCATTGGGGCTGGCTGTGGTAGGTGGGTGGCCGCGTGGGAACCTGGGCTGGAAGGAACGAAAGAAGGAGGGAGGGGGTGTGCGGGGCGCGCCAGGGGCGTAACGGGGGTGGTGTAAGGGGCAAAGGGGGCGCCAGAGGCTGAGGGAAAGCTGCATATCCATGTATCGAGGTACGGAGCTCCAGGTATCGAGGTACCCGGCGCATGGGTACCGGCAGTACGTACCTCGGGAAGCGGGACTCTTTTAGCTGCAGCCAGGTGCCTTTTGGGGCTTTTTTCGGGTGTCCACCTCGAGTCGGGGCGGGTTTGGAGCTGTGGTTCGGCGCGCGTGATCGCCCTTGACGCAGATGCGAGGAAGTGGGAAATTTCTTGTTGTAGGTAGGCTTGTCCTGGGCCTCTTCTGTTGAGGTGAGTGTGTGGGGAAAAGGCGAAGAAGCTGGTGGGCGGGATTGTAGCTGTTGATGAAAGAAAGGAGTAATGAGAGATACGCAAGGGGAAAGCTGTTAATGTGTGAAGCGATTGACTCACGTCAACGCACGTCAGGACGCAGGCCACACGAAGCAGGCCGGGGATTCGATTCGAGGGCCGGAATCTGGGGTGAAGCGTTCTTTTCCCAGGCGAGCCAGAGGCCAGAAGCAGCAGCAACGAGGGCAAAGGGGCTGACAACACGAGAAGATGGGGTGATGGTGGGGGTCACGTCACGTTGTTGGCCTCGGTGTGCTGGGGGACAGAAGGCGGAGTGAGTTGGACGCCGACAGGCTGTGCACCGGGAGGCAATTCTGAAGCGGTGTTGGCGATGCGGCTGCTTGTTGCTTGCGTACTTAGGAATGCTTGCTTGTGGGAAGGATAAGGGTGCAATTTCCAGGTGGCCTGGCGATGCTCACCTTTCACCGTCGGGTCTTTTTTTATCCCGACACTTCTAATAAGCTTCCGTTTCTCTGGCGCCCTCTTTTTTTTTCGTTGGGGCAAAAGAAAAAAAAACATGCCGATGGCCGTAGAGAGGGCCGTCGAGCACACTTGGTGAGGAGAACAGGAACTTTAGCTACGTAATAGTTGGGCCGTTTTCGACTGGACACGACAGAGTGAGACTCGGTGATGAGAGGGAGGCCAAGCGACTGATGGAGGGAGTACTGGAGTCGGAGGTATCATGGACGCTGACTGGCCCCGACCCCGACTCCGACTCCGGGGGCCATTCCAAAGGACCTGACCGAGACCGCCCCATTGTATGCAATGCAGCCAGCAAGCCCTTGTCATGTTTCCGAATTATCAGTCACTCTGAAGAGTCAAGAGTCGAGACATTTTGAGATTTCGGCGCATAGAAATCCAAGCCAGTTAGACTAGGCGTGGCTCGGCCCCTCTTCTGATGCCCCCTTCGTCTCTTCTTTTTCTTCCCAGTCCACCAAATCCGCAATCCACCGTCCCCCAGTCGCCGCCGGGGGGGGTGGCCCTTGGCTGGACGGGCTGCTGCCGGTTGGATGTTGGATTCGAGAGGCCCCAGGCCCCAGTCCGGCCGCCGAGTATCCTCCACTTTTCGGGGCCGGATCCCCTGTTCGAGGCCGTCGCATCGTGCATATCCAAATCATATGTGTGGCTTCTTTTTGCGTCTATCCCAAGCATGTCCATTCCCATACGCGCTGCTGCGCACACCGTACTTGGCCGCCGGCGATGAGGGATACACCGTCTTCCCCAAGGGACCACTTTGCCAGGTCTCTTCCCTCGTTTTGGAAACCCCGCCGAGCTGGAGACGCGGCTGTTTGAGGCGAAAAGATGGTGTTCCGTCGCTCTGATGTTACGCACGAAGGTAAGATAGTACATAATCCTGTGTAAATGTTAACTTAACTTTCCGCACTCCCCGTCGGCGGGTTTTGGTCATCTCACTTATTACTCACTCACTCGCTCGCTCGCTCACCCACTCCGGCCGAGGACGGACGGACACACACGGCGCTACTAGTACATGCCGTTAGCTGAAGCGTAATTGGATTGGATTCTATGAGTGTCCTGTCGTGTGAGCCTGAGCTCGTCGAGACTTCCAGAGCAGGGCCAGAACCATTTCAAAGTGGGCTCCGTTTCCATCTTCGATGCGACACCATGACAGGCCACGTCTGGCGACGGACATGCCATGCAAAATGATGTACATGCTACCCGCAACCCGCGACCCGCCTCTCATGCCACAACTACGATTGCCCATCTCTCTCACCCCAGGATCGCCGTTCCCAGGAGTCAAACTTGCCGCTCTTATCGTCTGTCACCCAACCCAAGCCGGGTTGTTCGTTTGCGGCCCGAACCCCCTTGAGATGGAAGCAAAAGGAACGAAAGGGCGACCATGTCCACTCAGGCCCAAGGGCGCATGTTCATGCTCGCCCCAACAGGCCAGGGCCCTGGTTTCCCGGCTGGATCGAATGTGCATATGCGCCCAACAGGGAAGCCTTGTTAGGCCCAGGACGCCTCCAGAACCGGCACGAGGGTCCCTGGCGCTGCCCTGGGCCCGTCGCTGGTTTGCTCGTCCCGTCTCCAACAATTTCGAGACGCTGACTTTGGAGACGTCGTGGATGGAGTCAGGGCTTGGCTCCATCGTCGTCCTCGAGCCTTGTCCCGCACACCCCGGCACTGTTACCCCCCCCCCTCCTCCTAAGCAGCTCCAGTTCCAGCCATTAGGGCTGCATGTGTTTACGTTCGGTTGCTTGCTTCTGCGGACTTCCGTGGTGCCTAATGCTGATTCTGGTCTAATACGTCCCCGCGTTCTCGTCGTTCCCATCGTCGCTGTGAGTTGCATCGCGTATGTGTCAGTGTGTGACTCTTTTTGCTGATGAACGTGTGAGAGCGTCCATGTATGTCCGCGGCATGTGTATCGAGAAACAACGCTGTGCTATCTTCTTTTTTTCTTTACACACCTACCTACCCAGCTAGGTCATGTACCTAGTACGTACAGTGTGTCCGTTTGTGTGTGTGTGTGCCTGCAGCAGTTCTCTTACAGAAGTTGCTCATGCGACGTTCCTATCTACGTAGTACACCCTCTACTATCTCTGCCATGTATACCGACTACTCATGATCGGAGGTGGCTGCTTTATCTCTATGTGCTTTACTTATCAGATGGCGTTGAAGTAAGAAGGGGAATGGTGTGCGTCATGCTTCATGCTTCATGCTTGCTCCTCAACGTTGAATTGCGGCATCACATCTGCACCCGGCGTCAGTGAGCGTCAGCGTCAACAAACGAAGTGCCACCCAAATGTGGGTTTTCTATGCAGCGGCGGCACAGATCAGGATCGTATCAGCCAAGTGATTGGATCTCGAAAGACGCGTTGGTATCCAGCTCGCCATCGCTCCCCGGCGGACGGATTTGTCATGTTACTGGTGACAATTTAGCCGTCCCCTGTGATGTTATTCGTGTTAAAATTATTTCACAGTAATAATACTGTTACCGTTCGTAACTCGTCGATCGTCGCCTTACACCCAGTCAACCAGTGCCCGTCTCGCGGTCTTTTTCTCAAATTTACCCTGCCTAAACCCATCCCTCCCCACGCAAGGGAATGGTGTGTACCCAACCTAGGTAGAGACACAGAGAAAGAGAGACAAACAGGGCATGGGAGAGAGTGGGTGGGATCCGCTCCGCGGGTCAGACGAAGGTCTCCCGACTTCCAGAATGAAGATTCCGACTTTGCCCGACAGCATCCCGAGCCAATGCAGCGCTAACGCACCCCTCCAACGGTATCCCGCCCAGCGTAGCGTTGCCAGCACTACGGGTCAGGGCGCGTTGGGGGAGGGTTAGGGAGGGTCAGGGAGGGTCAGAGAGGCGCAGGGCGCTGAACACCTAGACCCTTGTCCCCCGGTTTCCTCCCACCCCAAGTGGCGCGCGCCACAGCGACTCCATCACTAATAACTCCATCTCCATCAACCGGCTCCATCAACCAGCCCCATCAAACACTTTGCACATCACACATCGCACACATCACAGCAGCACGACAGCACTGATGCGTGTCCACCTTCAGTCCCGCTCAGTCCTTCCTCCCCTGTCTGGCCCACTTGATCCATTCTGTCCCACAGCTTCACTTTCCATGCCCCGGTAGATGCATACATGCAGGGGGGTCTCTCGGGAACGCCTAACCTCTAGAGGTTCAAGGTCTCGTCGTCTCACCAGGAATGGGGAACCCCACCGCGTGCGCTCACCCTAACCTTCACCTCAGCTTTTCCTTCTCCAGTCTCCACTCTTTACTATCATTATTCCTGCCCAACATGGATTTGAACAGCTGTTTTTCAGAGGCCTCATTTTCTCTGTTGGTGATTCTAGCTCGTAGCAGCACCATGACTGTATAAGTCTGCATATGATGAAAACTTCCCCCTTCTCTCTATTGCGCAGGATGCGGAACTTATTCATTTGATGCCTTCGTTTTAGATGTTGCCTTCTCCTCAAATCCAGACAGCAAGGTCGCATCCCGGCCCAGACATTGAATTCACTAGCTTCCGGTAGCCTCCTAGGGATCCACCGACCACACCCGCAAACACCCATCAGATCGTGAAGGGATGAAAGCATACTCTGCATGATGTACTCCGTACTGTACCACACAGTCTCGACCCAAGCCTGGTCTCATCGAAGCACAGTCTCAGTCGTCAAGATTTCCGATTCTAGCTTCCCGTGCTACTTGCTCGATTCAGGCAAACTTACCCGTCGGTACCAAGGAGAACTACAGCATTTTGTTTGGTTTCAGACTGTCCACCGATTTTGGCCGCCTACCGATTAAACCTACAAAGCACTTGTAAGATGGTCGCTCTTGCATGCGTGGGTGGTGGAGCTGCTGCCCCGGCGTGGAGTCGGCGGCCAAATCGCCACTTTTGCCGACTCCCTCCCCTCCCTTGGCGGCATGCCGCTGCCTGTCAGCCATGCCATGACGGAGAACTCACCTGTGTGAGAGGGAGCCTTGGCGATAGGTTACCATGCGTTCCCACTTGGATGTAGTACATGTGAGACGGCGTTTTGAGACAGGTTGTAATACTATGTGCGAAGGACAGCCAAGAAGCTTACAGAGATGCCAGGACCCTGTGTTATGTGTATCAGCTGTCTCGGCAGGGCCATTCCGACCGCATTCCTCTGTTCCGTAAGAGAAAGCTGAAAACCAGGGACAATGGGGGGAAAGACATGTCTCGGACCTGGGCCCAGGTCAATGCCCTGCCTGTCATATGTCACATCTTTGGGGCCATCCCAGAACCTTGCCGTTGCTGCCACTGCTACATTGGTGACGCACAGCCCGTCGTTGTCCCAGGGGGGCAGCTTAGATGTGGCGTCCGCATGATCACCAACGATTTGACGGTCAAGTCATTTTGGGCACCGCCATTTGGCACCGACAGCCGCGCGAGTGGATTCCTGACGAGCACGTCACCGCAAGACATGGTAATTAGTTGGTCAGGTCAAAAAGGGACAGAAAGAGACTGTGAAAATAATGCCGGCAAATGGCTGACGAAAGGGGAGCTGCAGCATCAGGTCGGTTCAGAGATTCCCTGCTCTCGGACTGTTCCGGCTGGGCCACTCCGTCCACCAGTAAGTCCGTCCTCCCCGCCAGTCCAACTTCCGGTCCGTCCAATAGGTACAAGCGGACAGGTACCCTGATTGCCTCTAGAGGAAGGAAGGACTCCCCACCGGGACCTGTGGCTGGTCAGGCTGCCTCCCCACTTGTATATGCCCCTAGCAGAGCCAGTATCCATCTGATGCAGGTCTGGGAAAAAAGGTGGAATAAGAAAAAAGAAAAGAAAAAAAAAGGGCAATCTTGATGAGACTTGGTTGGGCCATCAATCACGACGGGAGGCTGGGGGGAGGAGGGCCTTGGTTCCTTGGGCCTTTTCCCATGGCTTGGCAAAGTGTCCGTGTGCTAAACTGGTTGCTGCATTTGCTCTCTTCGGTTCGGGTGACGGTTTCCCTTTCCTTTGGCGGCGCTTGGCCTCCCTTGTTGTTGAGACCGCCCACGCAAATGACTAACAACCTTAGATACGTAGATAGTTGTTTGCAATGGCTTCCTCTGCCACGTCCAAGTCCAGGGCTCGGTCCGGCTTGCTTCGGTCCAACAATTGCGTCTCGATCGCCATGTATTTGGGGCCTATCTTGAACCCACCAGCTCGTCTTTCGCCATCGAGAGCTCAACAACAGACTGGCAAGCAAAGGCGAGCCAATGGATCCGCTACTCTCGATTTTTGACATCCTGACCTCATGGAATGTGTTGGCTCACACCGCCCGCCTCACGTATACATGTGCCTCACCAGATCCCCCTGCCTCCGCCATTAGGTTGGTTCTCTCCGCCATTCTTCGTTGCCTTCATCACATGGGCCGCTACTTACAGAGCAGTACCGTGTACTAACTAGTTGGCACCAGTGTATGCAATAATATGATATGATACTCCCGTGTCTCCCAATTAAAACCAGGTGCTATTGTTGCTATCCAAGATTCACGCCCTCATGAGACGTGCCGCCATCTTCGAGCAGCAGCCCACCAACTGCGAAAGTACTACCCCATGCATTCCACTCATACCTATGAAGCACATGTTGGTGTTCCCTTTTTTAATGCGTGATCCGGTGCCCCGACGAAGGCTTCCCTCCCTCCTCCTCCCCACATGCCACTACCCTGGAGCTAGTGCCCCCCGCACACGTGCCATCGCCATCCGCCATAGGAACCTTACCTAGGTGCTCTTGGTTCTGAATTTCATTGCCATGAGCCATACTCAGTCCTCCATCCCGACGTGTCTGATTTCCCCAACAGGCCATAGCGCATGCCTCGCTCCCGTCCCGTAGCAGGATATCTGATGGCATGTGCTCTGTCTAGCTGTGGCTCCTTCAGCCCTCTTCCTCCTCCCGAGATCAGATTTGCCAACTCGCCGAACCTCCGAGGTTCGACCTGCCAGCTTTCACAAGCTCTGACGCATTCGCCAATCTCGAGCTTGCCTCCCCTCTCTCCACCCCCACACTCGCTCACACGCGTACGCACGAAGTTCGGTCTGGGGCCGAGGACTGCGGCTCCGGGGCGGCTATTTTCAAACTCCTGGGGAAAGCTCGCGAGCCGTTTGCCCTAGCTCCGTTACGGCCTCATGTCGCTGATGCCGAGGTGGTACATCCGTTCCTCCATCTGTCTCGCATCCTTTCCGAGGCACCCTATTACGCCCACCCCTTCGGCTTGCAGCCCTCAGCACACACAAGGAGTCATACATAGCTAAGGAGTCACAACTCGCAGCTCACAGAGCTCTCATGCCGATACCGGTTCGAACACATATGTCCAAGCTCAAGCTCAAGCTCAAGCTCAAGCTCAAGATTCCTCGTTCCACCATGAAATCCACATGCAATGCATTGGCATAGCAGCTCTCCATGTAGTATGGTATTCCCCAACCGGGTTTTAATTAAAGCGATACACTGCAGGACCGGCCTCGCTCTCATCCTATCTACATCCTGATTTTGCCTGTCTATCTTGTTCTCCTCGATCGTGACTCATACATGTGATCAAGCCACCCGTGTCAGTCAACTGGTGCCAACTGCCGAGTATGCCTGTGCGAATTATCATCCCGGGTCCTTCTAGACTCTCTCACTTCAGATCTTCCTTGCCAGCCTCCGAAACCTTGCGGCTCGCTTTCTCAATCTTCTCCATGGCCTTCTCGTCCTGCAGGTTCCACCAGCGTCGCAGTCCCTCGACGTACTTGATCTCCTGGTCAGTCACTTCTACAGGAGGGCCCCTGATCTGGGGTAGCATTTCTTCGTCCGCCCTTTCAAACACAGCCCACGCCGAGGCTTCGCCGGCTCGAACCCCGAACCCCCGGCTCTTCATGGACACGACCTGAACTCGCCGGAGGAGTACCACATCGCCGGCGTGCACCACGGGGAGCGACGAGAGGTGTGGCCGGAAGATGTGGGCCACTGATACGCCCGTAGGCGCCACTGAGGGGTCGATTAGATTCATTGTCAACATGTAATCTCTGGGCCCGTGTTTCGGCCGGTGCGGCTGAGTCGGGGTAGTAGTGGCCACTGCCAGAATGTCCGTAGCCTGATTGAGCGAGTTGCGGAGCGTCTTAAGCGACAAGAAGTCCGGCAGGCAGGTACGGAGGCTCCGTAGTAGTTGGAGCTTTACGGCGCCGATACTTTCGTCTTCGGGCGCAGTGAAGGAACCCGACACGGACGGCGACTGTAGCACCGACCCGACCGTGTCCGGCGTATTGGCTCTCTGTGCCAGGCTGCGGGAGCTGGAACGGGTCTCGCGAGTCGGCTCCGGCGTGACATGTCGCCGCGATTGCCGGGTTGAAGCAGACGGCGAATTTTTTGCCAGCTGGATGCTTGGATCCCCACGGTCAGCCCTGCCCCGCGACACGCGAAGCTTTGCTGGTGGGCTGTTTTCCGCATCGTCTACTTCATCGCGTCCCCTCCCCTTGCCCTTTGGCCCTCCAACTTGTGGCGAGGCTCTCGCCAACTGAAGACTAGGGTCGGCTTGGTCGGTCTGGTCGGCCTTGCTACGCGTTATGCGCAGGGTCGTCGGTGGGCTGCTGGCTTTGACATCATCGTCCGGCTGGGTAAACTTGGTCGGCGCCTTGGCCAATAGGAAGCTAGGGTCTGGCTGGGATATGTCGGACGATTTTGACTTAGTCGACCTATGGCCTCGGCTGCGCAGTGACTTGACGGTAATAAGAACATCGGGTGTTGGCGCAGCATCTGTCGACTCCGAGCAGTGAGGTGCCTCGGTCAGCTCGGGTTTGGGCTGAGGTGAAGGGAACGATGCAGGGTTCACATGCGGTTGCGTGTTCTTATGTTTTGCTGGGGAGTGTTGCAGAATCTCTGCCATGATCTGATCTTCTGGACTTAGGTCGCCCTCATCGATCTGCCCATTACGCTCCGCAACGGGGTGGTAATTCTCCGTCATCTCAACCTCCTCGACTTGCGTCTCCCCAGGTGTGGGCAGATGCTCCTGGAGCTCATGATTTGACACCATAGATGCAGCCTGCGAAAGAGTTGATTCGTCGATTTGTCGCAATGGCTGTGTGTTGGAATCCTGTGTGGCCGGTGGGGACATCTGGCCGTCCGTCCCTACCTGCTGAGGCTCGATTGTTTCCCCGGCATCGTCATGGTATCCTGTTTCGTACCCATCCATTGTCTGTAGCGGACCAGACCCGACTGTCACTTCAACATGCAAGGCATCCTGCATCGTGGCGTCCGGGGACTCGTCGTGCCCTTGCCCCTGCGTGTCTGGGGTCGGGTCCGTTCCTTTCTGGTTCAGGTCAATCTCCTGAGCGGGAACGTTCGACATTGGAAGCGGCTGTACGCCATTTTCTGGGGTAACCGGTGATTTTCCCGACCTGGATAGCCCATCTTGGCCCTCCTGGGCATCAGCAATGCTCGCCCTCGTACCCTTTGAGGTCGTGTCATGGGCTTCCTTGACATCTTTCGTTGTGTCAGCAATCTCTGGGTCGGCTGTAGCGGTTGACACATTTCCTCTCTCCACGTGTCTCTCGTTCGTTTCATCCACTTCCATGGCGTCGGTCGGAGCCGCAGGTTGTTCAATAACGTGTCGAAGTACTTCCAGGGCTTGAATATCATTGAGTGCTTCAGCCCCGTCATCCGATTCTTCAGCAACCACCAATACTTCCTGATCAGGAGGCCCTGCGTCCACAACGGGTGCCTCAGTGTCTCGATGCTGTCCACCATCTTCGACCCCTTGCTCCGAAGCAAATTGTTGACCTTCATCTAGCGGGTGTTGGACCGCAGTACTCGACTCTTCAACCACCTCAGAATAGGACTCCCCGGTAGAACCGGTATCCTCGGTTGTATTCGGTAGAATTGAATGCCGAGGAGACTTGCTATCGATGTCCATCTCATCAGCTGGTAGAGAGGCTCCCAAACCTTCGGCCACTTTCCCCGACTCTTCGCCTTGAGCCGTTTCTAGGGCATCGCCGGTTGGTTCAGGTTGCATTGGATCTTTAGGCGCCGCCGGCTGCTCCTGCTGCGCCGGTTCCGTTGGTTGCTCTGTCTTTTCCGGAACTTGATCAAAGCCTGATTCCCTTTGAATTTTCGACTCCTTGATATCTGATGCCTTCTGAAACTGTGACTCATTCTGAAGCTCCGGTTCTTTCTGAAGATCTGATTCCTTCTGTAGCTTCAGTTCCTCTTGAGGCTCCGGTTCCTCTTGAGGCTCCGGATCCTTGCGAAGCTCGGGTTCCGGTTTCGGATCGTCTTCGTCTTCGGAATCAGAGAGCAGGCTAATAAACACCGGTTCCTTGGGTGCTAGTGGACGAGAAGGGGCTGCGTCCTCCTCATCTTCTTCTTCGTTTTCTTCGTCGTATTCATCTTCATCGTATTCCTCTTCGTCTGAGTAATATTCTCCCTCTGCGCCGCGATCGAACTCTCCAAGCTCTTGGCCGTCCATTTCTTGGTCATCGTATCCGTCGAGCTTTTCGTCGTACCCAGTCGCCTCGCCATCACTTTCCTCCTCCTCCTCCTCTTCCTCATCATCCACCTCCACCTCCCCAAGTCCATCACGGTTGGCACCTTGTAAGTCAACATGAATACTGGCAGGCTCTTGGTCTTCCTCAGATTCATCCACATCGTCGTCGTCCGCATGAGCACGGTCGTAGTTTCTCAGATCATAGTCATCTCCAGGCTTGTCACCACCGTCCTCATACTGTTCCTCTTCGCTCGATCGCTCGATAAAATCATCCGCCTCCTCCTCGGGGACATCGTCGGCCTTGTCATTAATTATGGTGTCTCCGAGTCGAGCGTAAGGCTTAAGAAGTCCAGTTCTTTCGGATGGAGAAGAGTTCGGCTCTTCGCTTAAAGCGCGTTCTCTTGTGGGAGAAGAGCTGAGAATCTCCACCGGTTGATCAGCATTTTGCGCGGGCGTCATAGAGAATGGCGCGGATGAGGCCCCCGTCAGCCATGTGCTTGGGGGAGGCTGTGAAACAGTGTGAAATGGAGAGTAATATGGAGGCCCAGGTTCGAAAGGAGGGACCGCTGGCTCTTCCATGCCTAATGACTCGAGGGGAGAGTCGTGGGATGGTGACTTTGTCCGGGTTTCGATGCCTATGGGAAGGCTGGGGTTGTCGAGGAAAGACGTGGGATAGTCCTCCGATACTGGAAGGTCGCTGACTGGGGCGTGTAATGCCTCCTCGGCATGGGAGACTGGGAACATATCAGATGCGGACTGGTATAGCAACGGCTGTGAGGGAGTAAAGCCAAATGCCAGCCCCGCGTCCACGGGAGCAGACGAGTGTCCTAGGAAATCTGTGGCTAGCTCATTTGTAGGTTGTTGCTCTTCGGGCAAGCGTTTAAAGCTCAAGGAGTGGTCCAATACTGCATCTTCAGTTTCGATTGCTTTCGTCCTAGGAAGCGGCGTCGGAGTCGCGTATGTAAAGCCGAAGAATGGGCGAGACTCAGCTGAGACCTGAACACTATTCATCGGGGTAAAATCCACATCCATCGTTTGACATCCCTCATCGACCATAGTCGGCCGGGACGGCGTATCTAAGGGGGCATCGATGGCTTCTTGGTCTGCACTGCTAGTTTCGACTTCATTCGTTTTCTCGGGTTCCTCGGGCTCTTGCTCTTCTTCAACCTCAGGGCTGGGTGATCGGCTGCTGTATCTCCAAGCATTGGCAGGTAGGCTGAACCGTGGTCTATTCTTAGTCTTGCTCTTTCGGCCGATATCCCCGTCGAAAATGTCAAGACCTCCTTCGAACAGGGATCCGTAGGAAACCCTTGCGCGCTTAATAAAGGCCGGCGAGGCAAACTCTTGGGTTTCGAACGATGGGGATGCCGGGCGTTTCGTGGAGAGTGATATGACCGGTGATCCAGGCAAAGGTATCGCAAGGTCGGAGGCGGATGGCGTTTCGTCGAGGAGTGTAGCGTTTTTTGTATGGACGTTTGTCGAACCGGAGTTGATATCAATCACGGCTTCCTCTTGCGAGTTGGCTCGTTTGATGATCAGACTTAGGCGATTTGTGAACTCGAGTTGCCATTCCAACGTTGTTCCAGCAAGCTGAGTATTAGTTTCGTTCTTTTCCCACCGTGCCCCCTCCAAGCTCAGGCGGATCTCGTCGCCTCCTCCTACGGAAGCGTCTGCGATGGCTCTTGCGGCAGCGTCATGGAATCGGATGCGAACCTGGCCTTTGTCGCGTCGGAGTCGAAAGTCACGCTCAGCGACGATGAATGCGATCGATTTAGTGATAATGCTAAAGGGCCAGGTGATTGTGATGGCGCCATGGACGACTCGGGTATTTTGGTCTGAGAGATCGGGGTTGAGGAGAGCAATAGGTGTTGGCTCGGTGACGCGAAGCGCCTCGTGCGGTGTCTCGTTGTCGGGCATCTTGGTGGCGGTTGCACCAGCTGACGGCTGTCGCGGGGGGACTGCAAGCTCTAGGTCATGGACGTGGCTCGACGTGTAAGGCAGACACGGTTGGAGGAAGGGTTCATCGGCAGATTTTAAACGCTTGAGACCGCGAAGACGGCAATCGCATCGCGTCGGCGATCAGGTTCGCGCAGCAGGTCGGGGTTGTTTGCCAGTTGTTTGCCAGGAAATGGTGTTGTTGAGTTGGGTTGTGAAGCTCCCCTTCGAAACCTCAGGTCGGAACTGAAGCTCAAATGGCAAAATGACGAAAGTGGAAGGCGGTATGTTTGAGAGCTGAGTCTAAATTCACCCATGAGTTCATGCCTCAGGATTCACACAGTTCCGTCACGTTGCGGAGCTCTGACACTCACACTCACGCCGCCAAGGTTGGATTATGCGAGAACCCTAACTCTGCTCAACCTCTAATTCAACCTCATAATCCCTAGATCCTCCCTTTTTGTACCAATTCATCTTCCTTGAAGCTGAAGCTGGATAGAACCGCACTTTGACAATCGAGATGGGCAGGGCATCCATCATCAGATAGATGCCGCCTTTCCTCTCCTGGAATCCTGAGCCGTAGGCTCGGATATGCTGATTGGCCCTACCCGTGGCTTGCATCTGTGTATTCTTGTAATTGGCCTGTTCTGATTAGGTACTCAATGAAACCGGACTTTGTCGTATCCGGCCCCCGGTCTGCAGTGGTCTGGGAAGGCAACGGCGCCCTTCCATGCCACTTACAGCAGACAAGTGTCGAGCACGACATCCCTAATAGTTCCATTCCCCACTCGCCTGTCAGAGAGGAGGCGAGTCACCATCGTGCGAGAGGCTGATGATTTTTTTGTGTATTTTGTATTTATTGTAATTAGAATTTTGCTTCCTCTTTTCCACCTTCAGACGCCGTTGCCGAAGCTTCACAAGGAACAACACCATGGGTTCCTACCCGCCTGCCAGCTTCGACGTAAAGAAGGTTGCCATCATTGGAGCCGGGCCAGCCGGCCTTGCTGCCGCCAAATACCTCACGGCACAAGGCGCATTTGAAGAGATTGTCATCTTCGAGCAGCAGGATCAGGTCGGCGGCATATGGAACTACACTGGCCTCGCCCCTGGTTCCTGCCGGGCGCCGCAGGAGGACCCTTTCTGTCCTCCAGATGAGCCAATCCGGCTGAGCGCAAAGGCGGCGCCCATTTTTACGTCCCCGATGTACGAGGACCTTCACGCCAACATCCCCGGCGATGTGATGGGCTTTTCCTGTCAGAAGTTCCCTGAAGGTGCGAGACTGTTCCCTGAGCGTGTCACGATTCAAGAGTATCTTGTTCAGTATGCCCAAGAT
Organism: Dactylonectria alcacerensis; assembly: GCA_029931735.1. Taxonomy (NCBI): domain Eukaryota; kingdom Fungi; phylum Ascomycota; class Sordariomycetes; order Hypocreales; family Nectriaceae; genus Dactylonectria; species Dactylonectria alcacerensis. The sequence goes on from JAPMUZ010000004.1 coordinate 3,184,261, forward strand.
GTTCGGAGCCTTGTCCGATTCAGTCAAAGGGTCAACCGGGTCACTTTGAACCCGAGGGATGGCCATGACAGGTGGGACGTGGAAACTGAGTCTACTCTAAGCGGCCAAATTACTAGGGGCAGGTTTGACGCCGTCGTCGTCGCAAACGGCCACTACTCGACACCTTTTATCCCCAATATGAAGAACATGAGAGAGTTCAATGAAGCATATCCGGGGGTCATTACTCACTCGAAACAATATCGCACACCGCATCCCTTCCAGGATCAGAAGGTGGTCGTAGTTGGCAATGGCCCATCTGGGCTGGATATTGCCCTCCAGATCAACCACGAGTGCCTGAAGCCCGCTCTCATGTCTGTTCGGCATCCCACATCCCCAAGTAGGCTGGCGCATTCGGGATGTGAAGAAGTGGTCGAGATTGACGAGTTCCTTGTCGAGGAGAAGGGAGTCCGTTTCAAAGACGGCCGCGTCGAAACAGACGTCGACGCCATTGTCTTTTGCACCGGATTTTTGTACAGCTACCCGTTCCTCTCCGACGCGGAGCATAAGCTGCTCACGTCGGGGCGAGGCGTCCACGGGCTATACGAGCACATTTTCCTCATACAACACCCCACTCTTGTCTTCCCATGCCTCAACATGAAAGCTGCCCCCTGGCCGCTTTCCGAGAGCCAAGCGGCCGTCTTCTCGGCCGTCTGGTCCAACAACCTCCAGCTACCGCCCAAGGAGGAGATGGAGGCCTGGAGCCAGGAGCTGCTGCAAACTCAGGGCGACGCCACGCACGTCTTTGAGCCGCTCGGAGACGGCTACTACATCAACGCTCTCCACGACTGGGTGATGACTGCGAAGCAGCCAGGAAAGAAACCGCCGAGATGGAATGACGAGCTGATGTGGCAGCGGAGCATCTTCCTCGAGGCCAAGGCGCGATTTGAGGAGTTGGGATGCACCGCGCATACTCTGGAAGAGATTGGTTTCCACTACGAACCGGGGAACTGGGGCCAGAAGTGAGAGGATGGGGTTCTCAGCGCTTATTATAGCATTCCCATGACTGTTTTGGTGCAACACGCACTCTTTTTAGTCAATTGCGACATAGTGTCAGAGGCAATCAATATCACGACATCTTGTCTGTGGCTGCTGCGCTGCTGCAACCCCCTGGTCTACCCTAAACCAACCCAGCCAAGCACCAATCTGCATCTCTCAAGACGTTCTAGAACAATGCGATCTGGCTATTTGCCTAAGATCCAACCCGCATTGCGTAACCCGCTGGCAGCATCCCACTTCCGGGGTCGGGGAATTTATGGGGTTGAGAATCGGCTGGGGATGATGCATTCATGTTGTGATCACGGGCTTGGATGACGGGGTTGGTGGGATAAATGGATTTGTAATGCAGACCACAATGCCGGGATCGGAAACAAAGCCCCTCGTACCACATGCCGAACAGATAGATAGCCAAGAGATAAGGTACTTGAAAGGAATCAGGAATTGGATCGAATAATCTCTCTCTACATCGTATCCTATCTTTAGCATCTATCAAGTGTCAATCGGCCTGTATCGAGATCGCCTCAACCCAGTCTCATAGCCTTCCACTGCCATGGCTCCTTCAGCAACCGCCGACACCAACGGGGCGTCAAGCGCCGCGTCGCCGCCAGCGCCACTGAACCTGTCTCACCACTATTCAATCGTTACAAAGAACCGAGATCCAAGCAAGATCAAGTCCTTTTACAAGTTCTCACGTATCCCGGGAATCAGCAACTTCTCTGGCGGTATGTCATTCCCCCGCCTCACCGGAGTTTCTCACCCCACCGAAGCTCACCGAGACCAAGCCCCTCCGAGACCTCTGTGTCTCTCACATAGGGCTTGGGATGGGTTATCATGACGTCCACACTGTCTCTGTCTCTGTCTGTGTATCTCAATAGTACGCATGCTGACACGATGGGCTGTTGCCAACCAACCCAATAGGAATGCCAAATGTCAAATACTTTCCTTATGATACCCTCGAAGCTCGTGTCTCAAAGGCCGACCGGTGGACGCCCTCACCGAACAACCCATCGACGGAAAAGGCTAAGCACCCACTGACCAACTTCGACGGCGTAACCGCCGCAGTAAACGGTCTCCTCCCAGATCCCGACTTTGACGCAACGTCGGCACGCATCACGATCCCCAAGGTTCTTAGCCAGCCTGACCCGAGCCTCAAGCTCGATCTTTCCACGGCCCTCCAGTATGGCCTCTCCCAGGGTTACCCGCCCCTGTATTCCTTTGTCCGCCAGTTTACCCGTGATGTTCTACATCCCAACGTGCCGTACAAGGGCGGGCCGGAGATTATCATGACCAACGGCTCCACTGATGGGTTCTCCAAGGTGCTTGAGCTCATAGTCGACCCTTGGTATGAGGGTGTCCACCCTGTTACCGACCGCCCTGGCTTTTTGTGTGAGACGTTTGTCTTTGGAAACATCCTCTCGCAGTCCAAGCCACACGGTATCCAAGTCGTTCCCGTCGAGCTAGATGCCGAAGGTATGCTAGCCGAGGGCCCCGGAGGGTTGCGCGAGGTTCTCGAGAACTGGGACCCTAAGAATGGCCGGAGACCGCATTTCATCTATACCGTGACGTAAGTCGTTTTCCTACCTTTTGATTTGCGATCGGGAAGCGATCGGGTGAGATCTATAATGTGACGCTGACCACACGTGCGCTTACAGTTTAGGCCACAACCCCACGAGTGGCATCCAATCCGTGCAACGGCGAAAGGAGATCTACAAGATAGCCAGTGAGTTTGATCTGCTCATCGTCGAGGATGAGCCGTACTGGTACTTGCAATTCCCCGCTGCTGCCTTCGAGGAGGCCAAGTCCAGAGGGCTCGAGATTGCCCAAAGCGAAGAGCCGTATCCGTTCGCGAAGAAGTCTGGTTACGAGTTCATCGACTCGCTCGTACCCTCATACCTGAACATCGACATCGACGGCCGAGTCATCAGGCTGGATACCTTCTCCAAGACTATTGCCCCTGGCTGCCGACTTGGCTGGATCACTGCCCAGCCGGCCCTCATTGAGCGTTTTGAAAGGTGAGTCCATATAGTTTCTCGCACTTGCACGCCATGTACCTTTTGTCTGACCACCCTCTCCAACAGAATTACCGAGGCGACGACTCAACAGCCCTCTGGCTTCGTGCAGTCCCTGATCGCCGAACTGATCCGGGGGCCTCAGCCTGCCGCTACCGTTGCCGCCTTCAATGCCCTCTCTCTTCATGAGAAAGCAACCTTTGGCGGCTGGCAGCTCGACGGCTGGGTCCGCTGGCTCTCCGGTCTCCGTGGCGAGTACGAGCGTCGTATGGTGCTCATGTGCTCTATCCTCGAGGAGAACACCTTTCAGCTGAAACAGTCCACGCCAGTCCGTCAGACTGATGCTGAGTGGGGCGTCATCACCAAGACTCGGATCCTCTCCTTCGACTGGGCCCGTGGCGGCATGTTCGTCTGGGCTCGTGTTCACTTCGAGAACCACCCGTTGTTCGGGGCCAAGGGTGTCGATATCCCCGTCCTAGACGGGCCGACGTTTGCCTCTGCCTGGTTAATCTTCACCACTCACGCACCCAACCTCGTTCTCGGGTCTCCAGGTTCCATCTTTAGCGCAACACCAGAGATTCGGTCCGAGAAGGGTTGGCAATACGTGCGGTTGTGCTTCGCGGCTGAGAGCGATGAGAATATCGAGGCCGGATCCCGTAGATATGCTCACGCCCTCCAGAAGTTCTGGAGGATCAAGGAAGTTGCTGAAATCGAGAAGCTGGTCAAGGAACTGTCCATTGCACTAGCAGGGTAGTTGCATCAAAGGACTCTTTTCTCGCAGAAAAGATAGAAAACTCGAAGAGAACAAAATTTCTGGTTAAAACATGTGCGAACTGTCTCTTCTTTGTATTCAGAGTGTTGTGGAATGGTTTACCAGAAGCAGAGACTGGGTAATTATACACTGCGATTTGTAATGTTGGGCTATTGTGATCATGCAATATTCCCGTCATGCGACAAAAGCATCAGGGGCCTACGTTGGATGGACTGTTGGCATTCTGCCGCCACTGAATGATTGGCTCTGGTGGGTAATGTTGGATGAGATCAACGTTCCTAGGATTGCGTCATGAGGGTTGTCTGGCAAGTCGAGGCAGATATGATGCGACGTTCTACGTTTACCGTCATTGGTTTAAGCTCGCATCACGGCGGGGTGGAGGGGGGAATGATAAGGAGCGATTTGGCTCGACAGCAAGGATGACATAGAGGGTACTCGACAGCAGGTAACTCTATATGAAGTCAAATGACAGAATGCCAATGGCGGAACGAAGTTCATAAAGCGTCAAATCTCTGATTCATTTTTAAGAGCTTAACCTTCCAGAAGCCATTACGCCTCGATATCAAACCATGCTATACCCCGCCACCTAGTTCTTCCTAGCCCGCTGCACACCCAGCGAGTTAGACATCTATTCCTGCTTCTTCTGCGACTCCTGGGCGAAGACGGAAGCGTAGGGGTTCAAGCGCAGCATGACCTGCTTGTTCTTGAGAGGGTTCTTCTTCTGAACAGCGGAGCGTCGGGTAACAGCATCACCCTTGGGGGCGTTGAGGGTGCTCTGGATCTCGGAGCTGTTGATCAGGCGGGTGAGATCGGCCTGGGAGACGACGTTGGAGGGCAGGAGGAAGTCGCGCTTGTGAGCAGAGGGCTCGGTGGTCGTGCCGTAGATCTCATCGAGGGCCTTGAAGGCAGCGGAGGTCCAGACAATGAATCGGCCGAGGTGACCACCAGGGGCAAGCTGGAGGAGGTTGAGGGCGGTGACGGGAGAGGTCTCGACACCGGCGATGTTGCGGAAAGCAGTGACGAGCTCCTTTCCGTCGGTCTCGGCATCGTAGATGACGAGAGGACCACGGCGGTGGCGGTGGCGGCGGCCACGGAGCTTACCCTTACCAGCACGGAGCTTCTTGGTGCCCTTGGCCTTCTCGACATCGGCACCGGCGCCGACAGCCTTCAGGAGGCCGAGAGCGGCGGAAGTCTTGGCAATGGAGGCAGCCTCGAAGACAGCGGAGTCGACAACCAGGGGAACCTCGGGGACGTTGCTGATCTGGTGACCACGGGCGAGGAGGAGGGGAGCGGCAGCGGAGGCAGCCAGAGCGGAGCAGACAGCGTATCGCCTAGTTTTTCGACGTTAGTTTTGCCCCTCTCAACAAAAAATTCGCAGAATTTACTCACTTCTGGCCCTGGTTGACCTTGACGTGCCACTTGCGCCAGATCTTGGTGGGAGCGAACATGCGACCGGATCGGCACATGTTACCGAAGGCAGCCTGACCGGCACGGTGAGTACCACCACCGGAGACACGGGGGATACGGGCAACAGCGCGACCTGAGAGAATTGATGTCAGCCTCACGCTCGTAATTTTGATCAATCCAGTCCAAGACAAAGCCTCCGTCGGGCACCGTGCTGGCGGCCTTGCTGGACCGTCCCATCCCACACAAAAATACTTGTCGCCGTCCAACAATAAAAAAAATTCTTCACTAACCAGTTCCCCAGGACTCGGCAGAGGTCTGGTGACCAGCCTTCTCGCTCACAGCGTAGGGCTGACGCTTGTTCTTGGCCATGCCGGTGTGAACCTGCTGGACAATGTCCGGTCGGATCGGGCTGGTGAAGACCGCAGGGATGGGGTGGGTAGCTCCCGTGGGAGTACCATCTTTGCCGATGATAGAGACGGTAGGTCGCGAAGCCATTTTGAAGGTGGGACTTGGACCTGGTGAAAAGGGTCGAGTTAGTATTGTAGGAGAGAGATTGGGATCACTCTCGACCAGAAGCGAACGGAGCGTACCTCAAGCGTCGTGCGGCGTTGAAATTGGTGATGGAGTGGGAGGTAGTAATTCGGGCCCGCGATAAATTTCACTTGGATTTTTTCCTGCGGTTTGGTGGGCGGAGACCCTAAGCCCACACCTCACTCCGCCCTAGCGAATTTGTGTGGTGGGGCACGTGATGTGGTAATGTACAGTGCTAATAAACTCACCTGCACTATCTCAGCTCTCATCCATTCAACTATTCCGACAGGTCAATCAGTCGTTGGTTTAGTAGTCAAGTTCGGCCCCAATGCTGAAAGATCTAGAACCCAAGTCATCCATTTCATGTCATTGGTCTCATTTTGACTACATATATCGTTACGGTCGCCCTTGACGTTTATACATGCATCATTATGCCCACTTTTCTATACTAAGGGTCCAAAGTTCGTGGGTTGGTCTACTCCCACCTCTTCCACTCCTGAATCAGGCTGTCTACCTGTTCCTCCACCCAGTCTTCATCATGACCCGACTTGTCTAGTTTGGCCAGCTTGTCGTGAATTATTGCTTCAACTTGCATCCGCTCTAAAACCTTTCTTTCCAGATACTCGTGGTCGTTACTTCGACACGCGGATTGGAAAATTTCTCGCATTCGGGGAGAATAAAGTTGGCATGTTGCCAGTGGAAGCCTCTGCGGGCTTTGAAAAAAATTCCTAGCAATGACGTTGTCGTGTTTCAACTGTGGACGAACCACTTCCTCGAAACAATCGCCACAGACGGCGAACTGTCGAAGGAATTGTAAGGTGTGCCAATACCCGTTCGCAATAGGCGTATCCTCGTGGCACTCGCTGATCGATGCCATGTTTTCTAGCTCTCTGGCTAGGCCTCTGATGTCCGGTTCCTCTTGCTCCTGGCGCGCTATGTCTGACGTGGTCTCCATGGCGTCAAAGTACATCACGAATCGCTTTCGGCGGGGCTTAAACCGCATGGAGCAGGTTCCCCTGGTCGGCTCTGAGCGGGGATCCAAGGGAATAAATATGTTAGAAAGGTTGGGTAATAAGACTTGTATGATTCGGGCACACTGAGTGCAAATCGTAAAGTCATTAACAGGTCGTCGCGTATATGGGTTCCAGATCGTTAACCAGTTTCGTGATGTCGTCCTATCTCCCGGGCAGGGCACATTTTGAGTGGCTGAAACGATATTGGCAACCTCATGGAAGAGTCGCAAGTCCGGCTTATCATTCTTCAGAGTGAGCAACCAAGCAATGCGGTACCAAGGAGAGTTGCTGAAGTCACAAGATATAGGCCTGTCAGATGGACGAAGCATGGGCTGGAAGGAAGTCCGGAATTCAGTGTTTGAAAACACAGCCCCATAACAATCGGTACAGATATTGAAGTCTGTCCTTGGCAAGGTGAGCCAATCCATCTTCCCCACTACCGAATGCTTCCGGCGGCATTCGGGAAATTTGGGAATACCAGTCGCTTCAATGTTCTCTGAGTGGCGTCGCACAGAGCCGACTGGCCTTTCGAGGTGGAAGCCATCCCGTACCGGGTCGAAGGGCGGAGGTTGCCACGATTGGGATGTTGCAGGGGCGCGGGCGCTGGGTGGAATAGTCGCTGACATGGTCTCAAGGGGCGTTTCAGGACCAATCGGGATTGGCAGTGGTATGGCTGGCATAGAAACGGATGGCTCTCCATCGTATTGTGGTCTGCCCGTCCACTCATGTCTCCGAACACCGAATGGGTCTAATGGAGCGTCGTCGTCAACGGGATACGGTAGCTGGGCCTTTGGGCGCTCTGGAGGCTGAGGCTTCTGTTCCTCTTTTGAGACTGGGAAGGTTGAAGAGCCTCGTGTGTTCGTTGGCGCATCATCTGGAAGCCCAAAAGGTACAGGGATTGGCAGGGGCATCGTCGGCCCTCGCGGTCTTAGACGTGGGCCACCTGGCGGCTCAACCTTCTCCAGCGCTGGTGAAGACTCTCGACCTTCCTGCACGACAATGGATTTCGTCCGACGTTGCTGAAGCTCCCGTGGACCTTTGGGGTGGTCGTCACCGGATCGGCTCTCTGTTTCTTGTCGGCCCTCGGGTTCTCGACGACTGTCAGGTTCTCGTCGCCCTTCAGGTTCTCGTCGCCCTTCAGGTTCTCGTCGCCCTTCAGGTTCTCGTCGCCCTTCAGGTTCTCGTCGACCCTCAGGCTCTCGACGACTCTCCGTTTCTCGAGTTGGGTACTTGCGCGGAGTATCATCGCGTTCTGGTCTTCCATATTCGGGAGATCGATCCTTTCTGTTTTCTCTTGCAGGTGCATACTCTGGACGGTAGCGGAGGTCACCTATCCTATCATTGGAAAGTGGACGAGCTGGCCGTCCAGAGTCGCGGTTTGGGCTAACTCGCTTTGTCGCGGATGAGGTCGAGGAAGCGCGGGCATGCGTTTCTTCAAATCGCCGATCACTGGACTGGACCGGATATGATCGCTGAGTGGGCGACCGACGACTTGCGCTCTGGGGTTGAGCGTAGCCATGGTAGGCCTGTTCTCGCCCGCTTGACCCATGCTTGATGACTTCAGGTGCTAGCATCGGGTCGGCTTGCGGTCGGGGAGGTCGGGGAGGTTGGGCAGGGGGTAAGTCGGGTCTGCCATCGTGTGCGGCAGGATAGTTGCGATACTTCTCGGGCAGACGCTCTTCAACATTAGTCTCAAGTTTGGGGAGATCTTGTCTACTCTTGCGCTTCTCTAAGCGGGGCTTGTTGCTATCCCTGCCGCTGCTGGAGCCAGGCCTCAAGTTGGACTCGGGTTTGGGCTCAGGTCTCAAACTGGGCTCAGGTCTCCGGGGAGCGTTGGTCTCGCGCGGGAAGTCTTCCGCCCGTCGGTCTTCTCGCGGTGGCCTGGGATTTGCCTTCTTTTCCGGTTCACCTTCATCAGACAAGCTAGGCGGACCAGTCAATATGACAAATCGACGCTCCGGGTTGTACTCATGGACCTCCATTATAACGGGGTGCTGATCGACTTCGCCTCGTGACGGAGTGTCCTCAGCCGAGGATTTGGATGCAACTGAGCCTCCATATTCGCGCTTCAACGATACGTCCTCATCCTCAACGCTAGGTGGTGGTGGGATAAATCTCCGAGGTCGTGACGCCGATTGGTAGGGTCGTGCAGTTGTTGTTAGTTCGTATGATGGAGGTGGCCGCGAGTATTGGCGGGTTTCATGGTCCCTTGACAACCTGCGATCGAGTTATCAGCATAAGCATATGTAGCGGGTGGAGTGGGAGGCGTACGGTCGAGGACTCTTGGACCGCGATGTGGCGTAGTAGCCCGTCTGAAGCAGGTTCTGAATGTCTAACGACTCTCCCATGTTGTGAATTCACTTGACTAGGTTGAAGCGATCAAATCATAATTCCAGTAGTGCGAGGCAGAAATGCGCCCAGCGGAGGTGCACAGAGGAGTTGGCTCTCGGCTCGAGACCCGATGGGAGGACGCTGTTGTTGGTGCGGTGACTCTCGGTGTTTCGCAGGCGGCGACTGTCGCCGGGAAGTGGGATAGCCACAGGCGCTCGTCGGAAACAGAGAGAGTTTTCGAACTATTAGCGATGCAGTGCGTGGGGAAGCGTCGGACGCCGAAATCAAGCAGAAGCAGACACAGAGGAAAAGCTGGCGGGGTGTTGGTTGAGTGGTGGAGGTTGCGACGTAATAGGGCCAAGCCGGATACTTGAGCCTTGGAGGCGCAGCTTGAGCGCCCAAGCGGCGGGAGGGGAGGCATGACATAGGGCGGATGAGAGGGGGATGGATGGACCACCTGCGGGCAGTTCTACACTAGATCACCCACCACACCGAGGTACTTCAGCCACAGTGGACGAGCGACCTGCAAACCAGGTACCGGGCGGTAGACAGGCACCCGCTCACCAACAAACACCCCTCCAAGGCTCCAACACTCCTTGGGCATGCACAGACTTCCACCCACCAATAGCCCTGCCAGGTTGCCCCTCTCGACGTCGGGCATGCCTTGCTGAGTTAGGTGGCTACCCTGGACTTTAGTGCATGTGGCTCCATGACAACCAAAACAACCAAAACAGTGCATGCCCGGGGCAACTCCTCCTGCAACCTTGGTTCGTAATCTTGATTGTGCGAATGGGGATTACATTGATCTGTTAGCTGTATGCTGTATTAGTGTGAAGAAAGCGAGCAAAATTGCAACACCCATCTACATACGATCTTGTAATTGAGTCATAGGCAAGACGCGGTCTAGGTTGCTTACATCTCTTTGAGCCAAACCTCAACGCAGTCAGCAGTCTGAGCCTTGATGCTATTCCAATGCACACGGTGTTGGAGTAAGCGTTGGATGGAGTGGCAAAACCAACCCGGCACACCATGTGGCTAGGCATTCAGTTTCCATGGATTCTTCTGGCAAAGCAGCAGGATCCCATCGAGGCGACGTAACCATAACTGGTGACTTTGCCTGGCGAGTTGTTACTCAACTCGCCCGTCTACAAGCCCTGTTGTCGGGCGAGCAATAGTGCAGCCACTTCTATGCCCTAACAGCACCCAAACCCTGTTCTCCCCCGACCAGTTTTCTTCATGCACAGAAGCTACCAATGAATAATGGCAGCATGATAAAATATGAGTTACTTCCTGGTCCCACAAGGATGTTGTGCTTGGTATTTTGTCCTGAACTTGTGCTAATTGTTGCCCAAGCTGGACCAATGGGACCATGTTCTGATGGCTGGTAAATCAGGTTGAGGATTTAACACCTACCGCCTACCGGGTTGATCATGGCTTGAGCGGCCTAGTCCGTGTCGCACCGCTTTATCAATTCACCTACAACAGTGGGCGACAAACAAGGACTAGCTGAGCAACAGTTGCCTTGGTGTCCCTGTATAATAAGCACTTGACCGTAATAGAGGCAAGCGCGAACTCCTCCTTAACCTTTAGGTGGATATACGAATGATTTTCTACAGTCGTGAGGGGAGGGGTGATGCTATCGAACATCATATTCCATCCACGACATTACGCAGTATAGAGCGGCCGATTTGACAAGCGTGGCGCTAGAAGAGGCCGTGATTAGACCGAAGTTCGATAGTTCTTTGGAGACCGAATGCTGTGCAGCATGTGGTGGTGAAAGTAGAGCTAGGGAGATAGAGCTCGCCCCTGGTGCTGCGCTTCTGGCACATTGGGAATGATGATCGATAAGTTCAGATCAGTGTTTCTTGATTAATCTCTAATGTGTCCTATACATCGATGTCGCGTGTGGTTATCGGCTCAGTCCACCAGAAACTCCTCAATGTCCTTGTCATCCTCCTCCTCCTGTCTTCGTAGTTCCTCGGCCTCGAGCATATTTTTAAGCATCACTCGCTGCCTCACGCGGGCCTTCTGGCCCCAATCAGCGCCTGTACCGTCGCCCTCTGCGTCAGCCTGGACATCTTCCTCATATCCGTCCCGGAGTTCGTTGGGCGAGATCTTCGCCTTAGCTTCCTTCTCCTTTTCGTCTTGCTCTTCCATCTTTCTGACCGCAACCTTGCCGGCCATCTTCAAAACGTACGGTCGCAGTAGCATGTAGCCACCGACGATGACGATCAAGCGGATCCAACCCTTGGTGTCCATGTTACTGAACCCCGCCGAGAGGTTGTTGGACGCGTTGGCTCCATATTGGAGGAATTGAGCGGCCACCTTGCCAAGAGCGTTCAATTCGATCTTCTCAGTCTCAAGGGGCTGCTGCTGGGCGGTCTCAGTGTCCATGATGAGAAATCTGCCTTGGTTCAACTTTGTGTGCTCAATAGTAAGATGTTGTATGAAGCGCCGTGTCCCGATTACGAGGCGACGTGGAGTTAAGAGACAGGTGGTTGCAGGGCTGCCAAGGCTGAGTGAGGCAATGTAGCGTGAGCGGTTTGTGGCGGCTGATCTTATGAGGCGGAGTACTGTGTGGCAATACCGAAACGAGGGCAATGAGATGACAAGGTCAGAGCGCGTACAGGTGATCTGGACGAGTATTACTTTTTTTTTTTGAGACTGTTGATGAGAGTTGTTGCAGCTTGAAGTTTTTATAGCGCGGGTTGGTCTAGAGTGGATTTCTCCGATGGTCCCGGCTTTTTTTTGCGCGGGAATGTTCTGGTGGCAATGGTAACAGCCACCGGGACGGGACATTGGACGTTACTCCCTTGCTTAAACTTTTAATCACTCACTACAAGTAGTATTGTCACTCTTATTGCTGCGTAAGGCAGATCTGTAATTTCGCAAATATCTGATACATAATAGTCGATCATGCAAAGATTAGTACACTTGATTAAAAATAAAAATGCATCATATGGGCGATTAGCCATGGACTTGAGTGCAAGTAGGCCATGAGTTGAAAGACACCCTAGTTTGTCGTGACTTATTGACAGCCAAGGCGGCACTTGGCCCAGAAAGAAGAGCCCGACTGCCCAATGATCATTTTTCAGCTCGTGGCGATTGCCTGCCGTTTTCTTTTGATACTACTGCGCAATCGGCTTTTCGACAAGTTATACCGAAGTGTGAAACCGGCTCAGTAAGACAGGTGCATTGGTGTTCGACGTCAGCATCATGTCCAGACATTGTAGGTACAGAGTGAGTCTTTTCGGAAGTCTTTGTATCATTGGCCGACCCGCGGGGATGAAGCACTGTGTGTGTACTGTTAATTTGAAGACTTAGTGAGCAAGGCCGAGGAGAGATCATACAGTGGCATGAATCTAGCGACGCTTCGACGTCAGCCATCTTTATTTGAGGCACTAGCGAGTCGAGGTATTCTCAGCAGAGAAGATTGAGGACGAGGGGAGATGAAAGTAAGATTTTCGAGATGCGACTGACGGAAGGTAAGCGTCAGCATCTCATTTAGACGAGTCAACTACAAGTACGTGATCGCGACAGTAGTACTTCAGGCTCTATCGGGATTGGTTCTCCCCTTTTGGCTGGCCAATTGACACAGTGCTGAACATCCCCTTGATGACCTCACAAGCGATCATTCGGAAAGCTTAGCTACAAGCTCCATGCTTGATGGCGGACTGTAGCAAGGCCTCTGCGTGATGCATTTCAAGTAATTTTGGCTATGGTTAGCGACTGCGCTGAATGCATCGTTTTCCCCGTATTGTTTACTGGGAAATTGAAGCCGTTTTTCTTGCAGACGCCTTGCCGTAGCTTTGGGATGGCTGGTTCCTTAATGATAGGGATATTGGAATTCTGAAAAGTCGGTAGACATGATCAGCGAAAATCTCCAACCTTCATCATGGCTTCCCAAGTGTCGCCCGACATTCATGTGTCACGTGACCTCACTATCATCCACTATTGCCTTGTGCTGTGTGGACTCCCTGGCCCCTGGTCCATTGAGTGACCGGCCCACCCACCACTGAACAAACCACCTTCGAGCCGTGAAGCACAGCTCATGAAAATTTCCAGCACATATCAGAGCAGCATCACCGTGGGTTCCTGAATTACCGCAACTGGTCCGCCTCACCTCTCCGCTCACCCCGTTTCTCATATCCTTGGAGTTGACATCTTATACCCCGCGGCTTGCAATCATGTCAACCGCCTTCCGATCCGTTGCGCCGTTCTTGCGCACCGCGCGCCAAGGCCTCAGCGGTGGCCGAGTCAACCCTTTTCAGTCTGCTTTCAAGAAGCAGAACGTCTCTGGCGTCCTCAACATCTACCGATCATACGCTGTCTTCGAGCGAACTAAGCCTCACGTCAACATTGGCACAATTGGCCACGTCGATCACGGCAAGGTACGTCCAATGCCCCTCAATCGCACCCGCTCTCCTCCAGGCACACTCGACTGACTTTTTCGTGCTCTGCTATTTTATAGACCACTCTCTCCGCCGCCATCACCAAGCGTCAGGCCGAGAAGGGCTTTGCCAATTTCCTCGACTATGGCTCCATTGACAAGGCTCCCGAAGAGCGAAAGCGTGGTATCACCATTTCCACTGCTCACATCGAGTACTCTACCGAGAACCGCCACTACTCCCACGTCGATTGCCCTGGTCACGCCGATTACATCAAGAACATGATTACTGGTGCTGCCAACATGGATGGTGCCATCATTGTCGTTGCCGCCTCTGATGGTCAGATGCCCCAGACCCGAGAGCACTTGCTTCTCGCCCGCCAGGTCGGTGTTCAGAGGATTGTCGTCTTCGTCAACAAGGTCGATGCCATTGACGACCCCGAGATGCTGGAGCTCGTCGAGATGGAGATGCGTGAGCTCCTCACCACATACGGCTTTGAGGGTGATGATACCCCCGTCATCATGGGCTCTGCCCTGATGGCTCTCAACAATCAGCGCCCTGAGATCGGCAACGAGCGAATTGATGAGCTCCTCGAGGCCGTCGACACCTGGATCCCCACCCCCGCCCGTGACCTCGACAAGCCCTTCCTCATGTCTGTTGAGGATGTCTTCTCCATCGCTGGCCGTGGTACCGTCGTCTCTGGCCGTGTCGAGCGTGGCACTCTGCTGCGTGACCAGGAAGTCGAGCTTGTTGGTAAGGGCCAGGAGGTCATCAAGACTAAGGTCACCGATATCGAAACCTTCAAGAAGTCTTGCGAGCGATCCGAGGCTGGTGACAACTCCGGTCTTCTCATCCGTGGTATCCGCCGCGAGGATGTCCGCCGTGGTATGGTCGTCTGCGCCCCTGGCACCGTCAAGTCCCACACTCAGTTCCTTGCTTCTCTCTACGTCCTGACCAAGGAGGAGGGTGGCCGACACACTGGCTTCCAGGAGCACTACCGACCGCAGCTGTACCTCCGAACTGCTGACGAATCCGTTGACCTGACCTTCCCTGAGGGTACTGAGGACCCTACCGCTAAGACCGTTATGCCCGGTGACAACGTCGAGATGGTTGTGACCATGACCCACCCCAACGCTATTGAAGTCGGTCAACGATTCAACATCCGCGAGGGTGGTCGTACCGTCGCCACTGGTCTCTGCACTCGCATCGTCAAATAAACGAATGCAGAAAGAACGTGCCTTGCTGTAGGAGCTCACTCTCGCAGTTGGGACACGACGTGAAAGGGAATTTATGTCTTGGAGAAAAAGAAGGTGATGGTGTACGAATTGTTCATGCTCATGACCAACTGGGCCACGTCTTCCACATCGAGTCCGGTTTGGCTCTTGTATATCTACGGCCTGGGGCTCAAACATCTCCGCTCTGCTTCCTCCCGATGTCTTGACGAATGTAATATAGACAAAATAGGGGCGGCAGTAATCAATACTTGTAAAACTAGAATCCTGTCACAGTTGTCGAGTGACGTGACATGAACGTGTTTTGGGAAAAGATGCATAGTGCTCGGCTGACAGACGAGGGGCATGCACGGAACAGATCTGACAAGAGGTGGTGCAAAACGATATGAACCGGGCTTTCGGTCGGTGATTTCGCCAGAAGATACTCTGGCAGCCGTTCGGCTCATCCTGACCACATATTGCCTGCAGACCCAATCGTAATTCTTGTGCCGAAATCCCTTGCCCCATTGGTATCAAACACGGAGAGATCGACGCGAAAGGGGAGGCACGAGATATGAGGTCCAATGCAATGGTATTCGTCTATCCTCGGAGGATGTTCGTCAGACGCACGATCTTCCTTAGACCCAAGCAAGCCATAAAACTCCGGTTCCAAGCGGCCGTCCTCCGAGATACTTTTGGCGAGGCCCTTCACTTCTTTCGAGAGTTCCCCCTTAACTACCGGCCTGCTGCCCGACTCATGAAAATTGGTTCCAACATCGTTTATCGGTACTGTAGGCACACAAACAGTCAGTCTCTAACCAGTTCTCATGTGATTCAAAGATCCATCTTCGTTCTTCCAACCAAACTCACCTTGTTGAAGCCAATGTCCTTCGCCTTCTCGCGGAAGCACTGACGGCACAGGTTGAGGTCGTACTTGCGGATAAGACCGGCCGTGTGCTTGCACACGCGGCTATAGTCGAGAAGAGAAATAGGTTAGCATTTCGAGGTTCTCGGAGACGGGAGGAAGCAGAGTCGCTGCGACCAGGAGGGCGATAAATCGTACCAGCTACGAGAGCCCTTGCCGTAGGATCGGGGGCGCGAGTTCCAAACGCTTTCGTGAGACATGTTTGCGGGTGTGATGCCGAAAGTTGGTTTGCGGAGGGTGATTTCGTGAGGGTTAACGTGGGCGGGAAATTTTGTGTGAATTGTTCGATACGCACGGCCTACCGATTGGAGGGTTGGCAGCCCCAGCCCAGGCGAGGGGTGGTCCGTGAGGGCATCTGATCACGTGAGGGAGATCAAAATTACTCCTTCACCTTATCTTCACGTGTGCGGAGTGGCATGCTCTCCAGCCACGCTTTGTAGCCCACGCCCCAGTTGCCCGGTAAGGCGGGCTGCTCCCCGCCATGGTGTGGCTGCCAGCTTACCTCACCCTTACCGTTTGAGACAAGACAAGCTGGCATCTTGCAGCTTGATTTCTGAGCTTTCTAAGTTGCAGTAACACCACAACGGTTCTTCTGCACATCTAAAAGTTGTGCTTTTATATCCTTAAAATTTCCACGTTGACTCAGCTTGACAACGCCGCAACCATATCATCCCCCCGCATTGGAATCGCCGTCACAATGGTTCTGATCAAGAGCTTCTTGCTCGCCGCCTTGGCCGCCTCGGCCACCGCCAAATCCTCTGTCATTGAGCTTCTGCCGAACAACTTTGACAAGATTGTTCTTGGATCCGGCACACCCACTTTGGTTGAGTTCTTTGCTCCCTGGTGTGGCCACTGCAAGACTCTTGCGCCCGTTTATGAGGACCTTGCCTCTTCCCTCGAGTTCGCTAAGGACAAGGTCCAGATCGCCAAGGTCGACGCCGATGCGCACCGAGACCTAGGCAAGCGGTTTGGTGTTCAGGGCTTCCCTACACTCAAGTGGTTTGATGGAAAGAGCAACAAGCCGCAAGACTACAAGTCGGGCCGCGACCTGGACAGCTTGACCGACTTCATTGCCGAGAAGACTGGCGTCAAGCCTAAGAAGAAGCAGGAGCTGCCTAGTGACGTTGTCATGTTGAACGAGGCAGCTTTCAACGAGGCAGTGGGAGGAGACAAGCACGCATTGATTGCCTTCACTGCGCCGTGGTGCGGACGTGAGTATCTACATCTCGGAGAATTGAGGACTGGGCTGATGGTTGCGACCTATAGACTGCAAGACCCTCGCTCCCACCTGGGAGCAGCTCGCGACCGACTTTGCCTCCGATGAGAACGTTTTGATTGCCAAGGTCGACGCTGATGCAACTCAGAACAAGGCTTGGGCCAAGTCCCAGGGAGTTTCTGGCTACCCCACGATCAAGTACTACCCTGCTGGCAGCAAGGAGGCCGTTGACTACAAGGGCGGTCGCCACGAGCGCGAGTTTGTCCAGTTCATCAACGAGAAGGCTGGAACTCACCGAGTCCTTGGTGGAGGGCTTGATACTGTCGTTGGAACTATCGAGGTCTTGGATACTCTCGTCGCCAAGTACGTCAATGGTGCCGAACTTGCCACGGTTACCACCGAGGTCCAGAATGCCGCCAAGGCCCTCAAGGATGCCACTGAGATCAAGTACGCCGAGTACTACGTTCGTATCCTTGACAAAATTAAGAGGATTGAGGGCTATGTTGCCAAGGAGCTCGCCCGCCTCGAGGGCATCTTGGAGAAGGGCGGCCTTGCTGCTTCCAAGCGAGACCAGATCCAAACCAAGACCAACGTCCTTCGCAAGTTCGTCAAGAAGGCTGAGGATGTCAAGGATGAATTGTAAAGGAGAGATCTGTAAGATCCCACGTATGGGACAATACATTGTGATGTTAAACATCAGTTGACGACAATATATAATGTATTCTTGGGTTTCGCCCTTGCTATGACTTCAGATACACCCTAATTGAGCTAGCAACTTGAAACATGAGGTTTACCTAGTCATCCGTTTTTAATGATAGCCTTGAACGCCTTGCAAGCATGGATTACCTGGGTGCGTCGTTTTGCGATTCTTACTTTGAAGATCCTGCGTCCTTGGACTGGCTCTCTTTGAGAGCAGCCTCTAACTTGTCAAGCCTCTCGGACATGTCATCCACTGGATCTGGTGTCAGGACATGGAACTAAGAATGCCACTTGTACGAGACTCACTCTTGGCGAAGATCTCTGATGAGACACCGGCAAACTTGTTGGACAATGTGTTCAGGAGCTCCTCGACGGCAGCCGTGACATCGGCACGGGCATCCTCTGACTCCTGAGCGAAAGGTCAGCTGTTTACTTAGTGTGCTGCTGGTAGCACGTAACACGACGCGCATCGCGATAAAACGGCATGCAACTAGCCGGAAGACATACATTCTCTGCCTTGGCGAGGCTGGGGGTGGGGTTCTCTGGGTTGCTGGCCATGGCTTCCTCTGTGAAGATGGAGGATGGGGGAGAGGGGAAGCGAAATCAACGGGGTGTCGCAAAGGGTCACGATTGAGGGGCCAAGTTCTCTCGGCTTCTTTCAATATCAAGCGACAGTGATAATCGTACCGTGTGCTAGGTAGGCTGGGGTATTTCGTGTACAGAGGTCGTTGGCCCCAATGTGCAGACCGTGGACTATTTCGTGGATGTCGCGTATGGTCCTCAACGGTGAACCCCGAAAACACAAGTGTACCAAAGACGACATATTCGTACTGTACGGCATTCTGTACTGGGTTATGTGGCGTTTCTCGGCCTCCGCCCGCCACAGGTACCGCCACATTCCGTCATGGCGCCGTACCTTAATAAGGGGACTGGATCTAATTCATACGTGCAGGTGCCTCAACTCGTCAACTACAAATCAACCACGCGACAACAGTTCCTAATTCACAGCGACCACAAAACTCACCCGGGCATGATTGCGAGCCGCCTCGTTGCTGTTGTTCCTGAGACCCGATCCCGTTTGAAGTAGGATGTCGCTGCGGTAGCTCCGTATCGCCGCCGATCAGCATGCCGCCGGCGCAGCACCCGATCGTGGGGCTGACCTTCATCCTCTTCCTCATCTGGCTGATATTCCCAGATGGCGAGTACCAGAGCGGGTCTCTAGCACTCTCTGATTTAGCTGCCGAGAGACTCTCCAGGTTCCACGATGCCCTCGATGTCCTCAACACTTCACACTGGGGCGATTTCAACCCAGCGCATCTACCGAGAAAAGATGATGATGCTGGGCCCTCGTATCTTAACCTCTCCGGGTTCCGAGCTGAGGATAACTTTGCGTGGGAGGACCTGAGACGGTTTCGCGAGAGGAGCTTGGAGTTCAGCCGGCATGCTATACCGCCAGTGGCAGGCAAGGACTTGTGGAACAATGGCCAAGGCGAGGCAATCTGGATGAACGCATCAGGGACGGTCCATGGCGAGTGGATTCGACGCGAGGGGTCCGTTCCCAGGGGCTACGACAGCTATAACCTCACCCATAACGCCACCGACATGGATTGGATAGGGGACAAGACTGACTGGGCCCGCAACATAACAGGAAAAGCTGGGAGGATGATGTTACGAATCGATGGGAACAAGACAGTATCCGAGTACGAGCAGGTGGTGGAGGGTGCTACCCCCGTCTCCGGAGGTTCGATACGCAGCGTTAAAGGCACCACGACCATCGAAGATACTGACGGTTCTGGCTATAGTTGGGAGATGAGGCTTTGGGGCGTCCACTGGCCACATCAGGGTGTCATCCTCATGACGACGACGAGTGAGAAGTTTGAGGGCATCTTTGGCCTTCCGCACTTAGGCCCAAGCGAGGACTTCTTCCAGTCTAGCCAGAGACTACTGAATGAGTCCTTGGCCCGCACGATCGCCCAGAAGGAGGAGAATATTTACATCGATCAAACTATGCCGTGGACTTCGGACCTCGAGAATCCCATGTACACGACTAATCCGTCGCCACATTGCGAATACATCATGTATGCGCAAGTCCACCCACCAGGCCAGCAGATCCTCAACATTGACATGGATGATATCTCGAGGGACACGATGGAGTCCATCATCGGCGCCATCGAGTCCGAGCTGCAATCTCCCCAGGGCGCTCCCATCCCAAAAGTGCCAAAGTTGCAGATGTCGGTCGTCATCTACTCCCCCGACTGCGCCTTCTTCCTCGAGTCCAAAGGCCCGCCTGACTTTAGCCCGAGTGAAGCCCAACACCTTGTGGGCATGAAGACTGAAGTTCACCTACACCAAGTCAAAACGTGGATCCTCGCCTTCGCCCTGGTGGTCTTTGCGCAGGTCAATCTGCTTAAGAGTCAGATCAAGGAATCCTGCACGCCGTCGACTATGGGCCGCGTCAGCTTTTGGACGACTGCCATCATGGTCATGGTTGACGGTATGACATTTACTGCCGCGGCAACGTGGGTATCCTCGGCAGCCGCCACCTTTTTGCCAACCCTGGCTCTCCTCTTCTCAGCATTCCTATCCATGATCATTGGTGGCAGCTTCTTGGCGAAGATTTGGGAGGTTCAACTTCCAGAAGCCCGCTCACGGCGTGACCGAGACCGGTCACCAGGCAACGCCAGCAACGCTCCCAGTAGTGCGACCTCATCTGCGGTACTAACGCCCAATCCTCATGTCTCTGGTTCGCTTCTTCCGGCGCCTGTGACGGCCAATCGTCAGGCGAGAGCTCCGTCACCACCCATTATTATTCCATCCGATCAAGATATCGACGCTGAGATCGCTGAAGGCGCAACTGCTGTACCTAACGGTACCACGGCACAGCGTACGAGTACCACTCCCCAATCATTTCAAACCATTGTTGGTCGGCTTATCCTTTTCTCCCTTTGCGTTATCTTCCTCGCCATCTCCTCGACAACTTGGTACCCTAGTCTCCGTTGTCTCTTCCTCAATACATGCGCCCTCGTCTACCTCTCACTCTGGATACCACAGATTCACCGCAACATTATTCGCAATTGCCGTCGCGCTCTGACCTGGTCTTTTATCGTGGGCCAGTCCGTTTTGCGGCTCCTCCCCATTGCCTATTTTTGGGTCAAGGCAGATAACTTTCTCTATGCCCAGCCCGACCGTCGGGCTTTCATCGTCTTTTGCGCCTGGGTCTGGCTCCAACTCTTTGTCCTCGCTGCTCAGGACATTGTCAGTCCCCGCTTCGGAATCCCTGTTGGCTGGACTCCAGAGGCCTGGGACTACCATCCAGTCCTTCGCGAGGACAGTCTTGAGGCTGGTGGTCTACCCATTGGCTTGGTATCTGATGATAGCTCCGGCCGCGACCACGGAACTGTTACGTCGCCAACTCAATCGGATGACGACCAAACAAAGAAGCGCAGTTCCACTCGTACAATGGACTGCGCCATCTGCCGCGAGCTTTTGGAAGTGCCGGTCATCTCGGCTGGTGATGAAGACTCGGGTGTTGCAGGCGTCTTCGCGCGTCGCCTATACATGGTCACGCCGTGTCGACACATATTCCACAGCGCATGTTTGGAGGGATGGATGAGGTTCCGACTGCAGTGTCCGATTTGTCGAGAGGAACTGCCGCCACTGTGATGACGAACTCGGGCGACGGTTTGTATGATTAAACGATGGATAGACATGCCTTGGAAGTGTTACAGCATTGAAGATATGTATATATACATGGATGGAACAGGAAAAGCAATGAACAACGTCTCTAACCTTTGACTTTTATACAAGCTCAATGTGCAACTTATGCCCTCACGCTTATTATGTTATAGACCATGATGGCCCCCGTCGTCTATATTGAGATGATCAGGTATCATAGTTTGGACATCTCTCCGCCCTTCAACACGAGACCACCTCCCTTGACCTCATACTCCGCGCCGCTCTTCCAACCTATCCAGTCCCGCAGCAAACCTTCACCACCGGATCCCGGGGCCAGCGGCTTGCCCTCATAGCCATCGCCTTCTACTCCGCTGCCCTGCCCGTACTGAGCCGCATCTACCAGCGCCGCGCCTTGCTTCACCGCCAAGCACGGCGTCTCCCGCAGCGTCACCGCCGGCCGCTGGTCGCCCTCGCGGCCCGGCTGGCTCTCCAGCTCCGGGTACTCCAGCACGGGTGTGCAGCACGCGTCGGTACCGTCGAAGACGGCCTCCCAGGCCGCCCGCGTCTTGCCCCGGAAGGTCTCGACCAGCAAGCGCCGGAACTCCGGCCACCTCTCGGGGTCGGCACGGTTCTCCTCCCAGCCTTGGCCCCCGAGCCCGAGGCCCTTGACCAGCGCGGCGAAGAACTGCGGCTCCAGCGCGCCCACAGCCATGTACTTGCCGTCGGCCGTCTCGTACGTGTCGTACCAGGGACACCCGCCGTCGAGCAAGTTGTTGCCGCGGCCCCCGTCGCCCAGGGACGTCTTAAGGGCCATGCGTGGGAACGTCGCCAGGTACGAGCTGCCGTCGACCATATTGGCCTCGACGACCTGGCCGCGACCCGAGGACTGGCGCGCGATGACGGCGAGAAGCACGCCCTGGAACAAAACTGCGCCGCCGCCCGCGAAGTCGGCCAGGATGTTCCACGGCGGGTGAGGCTTCTCGCCGTCGCGACCGAGGAGCCCCAGGGCGCCCGAGACGGCGAGATAGTTGATGTCATGGCCGGCCATGGCGGCATACTTGCCGTCGCGGCGGAACCCCGTCATGCGGCCGTATATCAGACGCGGGTTGATGGCGCAAAGCACGTCCGGGCCGAGGCCTAGCTTCTCGAGGACGCCCGGGCGGAAGGGGTCGATGATGACGTCGGCCGCGGCAACCAGGCGCTTGATCAGAGCGATGCCGCGCGGCGCTTTGAGGTCGACGGCGATGGACGCCTTGTGGCGCGCCAGCATGTCCTCGGTCGGCAGCGCGCCGCCTCCGAGTTTGTGCGTTGCTCCGGCTTGCGCCCGGTCGATACGGAGCACCGAGGCTCCGGCGTCGGCCAGAAGCATGCCTGCGAAAGGGCCTGCAAAATCAATTGAGTATCTTGCCGTGCCGAATGAACCATCGTCGTAGCTGCTGACGGGAGTTGTGAAAACATACCTGGCGCAAGGCCGGCAAACTCGAGGACCTTGATGCCCTGGAGAGGTGGAGGACCAGCCATGTTTGGAGGAGGGATTCTAAGTATACAGCAGACCAAAAAGCAAAAAGGAAACGAAAAGTCAATGGTTTAAATGATTCAGCTAGATGCTCACCTCTGAAACGCCAAAAGGCATTTAGTTTTAGTTGACGACTTGTTCGGTACACGATACCCGCCCCGCGATGCCATCACCAACGGGCCGAGGTCATCCAAAAGCGTTTGTTCTACCTCTGTACGATTGAGCCGTAAAAAATGCCCGCTATAAACCCGCAGCCGAAATCCAGCTCATTTACAGCACTATAATTTTATGGGGGTCTGCCAATTCCTTTAGCGGGCCGGCGCCCCGGGACACGGGAACCCTCCCACTCCCAGGGATGCGGATAATGCGGGGAGCTAAAAATGCCCCCCTTCTAGCCCCCTCACTAACCAAGCCCCTTAGGTACCTAGCCCCTGGAACGCAGCCTGCAGGGACTCGGAAACCCACTGAAGCTTGGAGCTTCTGGGGGACTCGCCGCTCCGCTCCAGTGGTCAAGGGGTTGGAAGCTCTAGGGGAATTTGATCATTGGCGCTCCATATTATGGGTGGCCTGACATGTGAATGCAAACAACGAACCATCAACCTGGGAAACACCAACAAGGCCATTGACTTGAATGATGCACCATGAATTCCATTAGCATCGCCGTCCCACATAGCACCACACCCTGGTCTACTACAGCGTCCAAGTCGAATATCCACTTCAAGGCCCGGGGTAATATTGTAACTACCAATTGGTCCATTTGGTCAAGGCCATGCATGTCTGTACAGCATCGTCAACTGCGCAACACTCCTCCCAGTCTCGCCAGTACACACGCCACGTATCCAAAAGAGACCCCGATTCGACCATATATTACGTACAATCCAGCCAACCGTCACCCCACAGAGATGCGGCTCTCACCCGGCATGCATGCCACTTTTTACCACAAGGGTCTAGAGCAAGGAATCACGGAAAGTGCCCGGGCTCGGTGGCGGCTCGGTCAAGGGGCGCCGGGATATGCTATGTATTACGAGAGAACTGATCCCAAATCTCCTGACATCCCGACAGCGAGATGACCAAACAGGCAATTCTCACATCTTGTAAGTGAGGGACGTAATCGACAATCGTCGACGCCATCTCAGCAAGGGAGAAAGACCAAAATGGCTACTGAAAAAAAAATCACATTGGCAAGTTGCGTAAAAATTGTACGTTGTTCATTTCCGTACTACCTAGGTAAAGGGAGGCTAAATTGAGAGTAACAAAAACAACCATCCAAGTCTATCGCGAAGCATCTGAGAAAACACACAATTTCAAGGGGGATCCCTTCTTTGAAACCCCACCAACGCCCTACGCAGAATGCATCATGCCATGCCCGAGACAGTCGAGAACGAGAAACAGAAGCTAGGCAGTAGTCGTAGAAGTCTCCGCCACAACCTGTGTCAGTCGTGGCTAGAGATGAGAGGAGGAGGAGGACCGGAGCATCGGAGAGAACCTCTCAAAGCTTTTTGTGAGGCCGGCTCGGGGGGTATATTGCTTGGTTCCCTTCAGTTCTTTTTCTTTCTTTGGCTCGAGGAGCTTTTAGATGTCCGCCCACCAGTCGCCCTGGTCGTGCATGGCCTCGGCGACCTTGATGAAACCGGCAATGTTGGAACCGGCGACCAAGCTGGGCAGCTCACCCTCCTTGGCCTCGACGTACTTCTGGGCGGTGGTGAGACCGGCGAAGAAGGCGTCCTTCATGATATTTTTGAGCTTCTCGTCGACCTCCTCGGAAGTCCACTGGAGGCGCTGGCTGTTCTGGGCCATCTCAAGACCGGAAACGGCGACACCACCGCAGTTGGAGGCCTTACCGGGGGCGTACCAGATGGACTCGGCACCCTTCTCCTTGCGCTGAGCCTCGAAGACGTCAATGGCATCCTGGGTGCAACCCATGTTGGAACCCTCAGCGACGATGAAGGCACCGGCAGCGACGAGAGCCTCAGCCTCCTCCTTGCTGACCTCGTTCTGGGTGGCCGAGGGCAGGGCGATGTCGACCTTGCCGACGTGGATCCAGGGGCGAGCGCCCTCGAGGTAGGTGAACTGGCCGTCATGCTTGAACTCAGTCAGCGCCTTGCGGTTGATCTTGATGTCGGCAATGGTAGCAATGTGCTCGGGGGTGAAGCTGGCTGAGTCGCCAGCGACAAGAGCGCCCTTGGAGTCGGACAGGGAGACGACGGTACCGCCGAGCTCAATGACCTTGAGAGCAGCGTACTGGGCGACGTTGCCGGAGCCAGAGATGGCGACGCGCTTGCCCTCGAAGGTGCCGCGGCCGGCGTGCTCGAGCATGTGGGCGACGTAGTAAACGAGACCGTAGCCGGTGGCCTCGGGGCGGATCAGGGAACCACCCCAGGTGAGGCCCTTGCCGGTGAGGACACCCTCCCAGCGGTTACGGATGGTCCGGTAAGCTCCGAAGAGGTAGCCGATCTCTCGGCCGCCGACACCGATATCACCAGCGGGGACATCGGTCTCGCCACCAATGTGGCGGGAGAGCTCCTTCATGAAAGCCTGGCAGAAGCGGCGGATCTCAGCATCAGACTTGCCCTTGGGGTCGAAGTCGGCACCACCCTTGCCACCACCCATGTTCACTAGAGGACACTGTCAGCTCATTGTTCCAATTGTTGCGGTGAATTACAGTTGTGATGGCAATGATAGAAGATTGCGCCATCGAGTCCGTCCGGCCAAGCGATAGAGCTTCATAGGCCCAGAGCTCTAAAACCCGGGGGAGCAGGGAGCATTGGGAAAAGCAAAAAAAAAAAAAAAAGAGAGGGCGTGGTGGGGGAGGGGCAGCATCCAATCCAAATGGTGGAGATAAGGAACAGGCAGCTGGGACGCGATGGAGACGGAATTGTCACTTACAGCCAGTCAGGGCATTCTTGAACGTCTGCTCGAAACCAAGGAACTTGAGGCTGCAGGCGCCACAGTCAGTAACGACGCTCGTTTAATCACTAGGGCAAGCCAAATCCGCCACCAGGCAAGATAACAGAATGACGTTGTCGAATGACTGTTGCGTATCGATGCAATCAATGCAATCGGCGCAGTCCATCAATTCGTTCGTATCTGTGATATCTTGTTGTAGCGGCGGTCTAGGCAGGTATCTGACGTACATGGACAGATTGACGGAGGGGTGGAATCGGAGTCCGCCCTTGTAGGGGCCGAGGGCAGAGTTGTACTGGACACGGAATCCACGGTTGACCTGGACGTTGCCCTTGTCGTCACTCCAGGTGACACGGAACTGGATGACGCGCTCGGGGATGGCGGCGACGGCGAGAGCGGTGCGGAACTCGGGCTTCTCGGTGAAGAGCTTGCTGTTCTCGAGGGTGCTGGCGAGCTCTGGGAGGGAAGTTAGATATCACAATGCTATCCCCAGGTTGTGTCAGGAAAGCTAACCGTTGTAAGCCTGCTCGAACTCAGGCTCGGCGGGAAGGTGAGACATGGTGTTCAGCTGCATGAGGGATGGTTGGGGAGAAATAGGATATGGTGTAGGTATATTGCGAGAGGAAGGTATATCGTCAAATGCCAGATTCGAGTAGGAGGATGAGTTGGGTGGAGGGCAAGATTGGGAAGGGAGGATGGGAAGAGGGTTTATATAAAGAAAGACGGACGGGTCGGAGCCACACACCGAGTGACAATGGGAGCGGCCATATTGTTTCCATAGCCGCATTCTCCCATACTGGCACGGCTGTCTGGCTGGATGGATGGCTTCATGGGCTCTCAACCGCGCTCATCCCAAACCAACGCCTCACTCCGCACCTATTCGGCAATCCACAATGCGCAAATCCACAGTGTTGACGGTCCACTCGAGACATGAATCCATTATTCCCCTATCTCTCTGGGTCAACTCCCATCCATCCCACACCCCTCCCCTCCCCCTTCGTCCTAGGGCACCCCCAACTACGGTACGACATCCCGACTGTGGACAAAGGAGAGAAGAGGGAAAAAAGAGTCCCGTCCAGCGCCACGGGAAGACCCATTGCAAACAAACAGCCCACTAGTCGGCTAGCCGTGACATGAAAGCTTCAGTCAACAAGAAAAGCTGGCCTATGCGCCTTCATCCCTGTCCTTGCGTTTCCGAGGACAAGACACTGGGATCGCATGGTGGTCCGTTCACGCGTGTATGTCAGACGTGTGTGTGCCTGTCTGTAAGGTGTGAATATTTTTGTCCGCAGTCCTCCTTCGTACGTATGAGTGTGTGTGCTGGTCCCGACCAGGCACGCACCTGTGTCGGACCTACCTAACCCTCCCCACCTCTTTCCATCTCATGTCCCCTGTCGTGCCTTCTTCCTATTGCTGTTTTTGGGGTCATTCCTTCCCTCTCGTCACCCCCGCCACCCCCCCTCCACCCTGCCGCCGCGCCGCCAAAAGCCTCGTCCGCCGCCGTCGTCGCCGCTCACGGCCAGGACCCAGCAGCGTTCCTTCCCTGGTCCCTTTCCGTGCAGCAGCAGCAGGAGCGAAGCGTGCCATTACACCCACTCACCGGCAGCTTGCCAGCGTGCATACGGCCCAAACCTCCGAAACTCGGTCGGGTTCTGATTTCAAACCGCTTCCCTTATCCTCCGACATGATGATCCATGACAGCTCCAGGCCCAGGCCCAAGCCCAGCCCACCACCCACCATGCCGTTGCACGGTTAATTATTATTGTTTCCTGTACATGTTCCCATTAGCCAACCTCCCTTACCCATCTATCACTCGTCCGACATCAACCCTTCTTGCTCCCACGCCGCATCGGCCGCTCCCACTGGCCAGCCGCACCTTGTCATGATGCGCCTACCGCGGGGCGCCGCGCGGGGGTGCGTTGCGTAGCGCATGGGACTGGATGCACGATCTTATCTCTGTTCCTGTTCATCATTGCCATCATTCATCGGATGCTTGAACTTCTTTGGCGCCAGTCTACCGAGTCCATGTATGTCAGCCATGTTCCAGGTCGGTGGCCCATCGGGAGGTACGGCCAGGGCTGCTAGCTGAGCTGAGCTTGGTGGTGACAATTGCTTGATGGCTCAGCTAACAAAACACCCCACATTCATGACATCCCACGCCCGAAGTCAATGCCTCCCCCCATGTCATGTCTTCTCACGGGCTACAACGTAGGATGTGCGATGTCGAGACACCCTCAGCCTAGACACAACATGATGTGTGTCTCTAAACACGTTGTGTATCCTACACGGAGTTGCAGCGAGCGTCAAATCATATAACATAAAAAAACATGGGGCGGAGCCTCCCGGGACCCCGGGGGGAACAATCATCATCCCTCCCTTCACCATCCCTCCATACGGAATACAGGACACCCCTCCATAATCACAGGCCGTACAGGCCATCCATTTCCCCATCCCCCATCTTCGTGCCCCGGAAACCAGCCCCCATTTCTGCGACGCATCCTACCACGCACACGACCTCCAGCCTCAAGAAAAATACCATGTACTACGTAGTCGGTAGAAGAAGGAGAGAAGAAGACTCACCCACCAATGGCACCCATTTATCGGCACCACCGAACCCCAAAACAACTTACCGAAGCTACGGGCCCCTATAAGCACGCCGACGACCTTTTTCACCTAGGACTGCGACTCGCATAGCAGTGCCCCTTCAGCCATCTTCTACGTATTAGGCCACCAAACAAGCACCTTCTAATGACCGACCCGCGCCACCTCTGGCTGAACCCCGGAGCCTCGGCCAGATTCCTCGGAACCGCTATTCGGGACTTCTCCCTCCTTTGGGACCTTCTCTCGTCCAGTACGTTATTTGTATTACATACTTCTCTCTATTTTACCCCAACAATTGGTCTAGGTCTCTCATGGAGACGCCCGGGCAGACAACAGGCAAAAATGGCCGTGGCTCCATATTTTGCCATGATGATGCATGCGTCTCCCGAGTCCCCTACTAGCTCCGTCGATACTATCAGAGCCCTCCCATTGGCCGCCTTGTCATGTCGTTTGAAGAATCAATTGCCATCGCTCTGACGGCCTGGCCAATCACTGCGCGCCCTCGGGGCTCCAGGTAGCCTAGAAAGGGAAGAGACAAAGCTCGCCCAGGGTTGTCAGTCAAAGCAGGCCACTCACGTCGTTGGCTGATTCGCTGGTTGAGTCGCTGCTGGCGGCTCACAAAATATTACTGTATTTGCTTTCGTACACGAATTCATGATTCAACCATCAAACCCGCTGCAATTAGCCCATTCACGGAGAACTCGCCGGGATCGGGCCCTGTCTTGAGCCGTGCTATGCGCTACCATGGATTATTGCTGGTCTCTCATTCTCCAGGCGGGGGATCGTTG
The DNA here is from genome assembly GCA_029931735.1 of Dactylonectria alcacerensis. Classification (NCBI taxonomy): domain Eukaryota; kingdom Fungi; phylum Ascomycota; class Sordariomycetes; order Hypocreales; family Nectriaceae; genus Dactylonectria; species Dactylonectria alcacerensis. The sequence goes on from JAPMUZ010000004.1 coordinate 3,213,282, forward strand.
GGGGAGACAACGGGGGAGGAAACTCCATGATGATCCATGATGAATCCGGGGCAAGACCCTCCGTGATCATGATGTTTTGTGTCTTGTTGTCTCTCGCTTGTCTTGCTCTTGGCCTCGCTTGTCTCACCACCGACACCATGAAATGAACGCATGGATGCGCCCAGGCGGTTGGCCCGAGTCGCAGCACGCACACGCGCACACACTCACACTCACACACGCAAGCATGGTTATTAGTCTATTAGGTAGTCTGTGAACAAGCCTTGCATCCTGTCATCAACGCCTCTCTGTCCGGACCGATTCCGACTGCCGTGTACGTTTCCGAGCCTCGCATTCTCGGTCGTGTTCTCGCCCGAGACTAATTAAAAAAAAAAAATCCCCCTCTAGCCCACATCATCCATTCCCTTCCGCGTCTGGTAGCCACACCCGGACATGTAACTCCATTTGATGGATTATCTTCGGTGAAAGGCGGGACAGAGATCTGGGCTGGATGGAGTTGGGCAGCCAGGCAACCAAGCTAAGAGCTCCTATACCGGGCATCCATTACGGCTGAAGAGTCTTTTTTTTTCTTAATGCCGGAGAAAAGTTTACCATCGTTATCAATCAGCGCGTCAGTCCAATCTGATGTTAGCCAACCACTTCTCGAAGCAGCCTCATCCACAAGTCTCGCTCTGTCTTGTCCCCTCTCGGTTTCGCCTCCTGTCTTCGGCTGCTATTACAACCCCCGCTTCCACCCCATCCATCTCCTTTGCCCCTGGTCGTCCCTCCACCACGATGCAAGTTCACGATCCGTTTTTATTTTATTTTAATTATTTCTCTGTGCACGGAGAAATATTCCGTGCTTCAACGCTCAAGGCCCCAAGCCCACAGACCATCCACGTATGTCTCGCATCCCAACCGGCCTCACTCTCGTCTATACCACGCCACCCCCCTGACTCCGACTCTTCCCGCTCCTCTCCTCCTTGTATTCCTCTCCGTCCCGGTTTTACCCACTCCGCTTGCTCCCTCGTCAGCTCCGTTTACGTACGACGTAATTAGCAGTTATCCTCCTTGCCAACCACATCGCCATACAATTTCTACTCCGGATGCATGTACTCGCTGGCCCCTGTGACCGTGCCTCACCGTAGGTCTGCTCACCATCTCTCCATGATCCGCCCACTCCGCCACTATATTCCAACGCAGCCACATGGCAATCCCTCCAGGGCAGGCCTCGATCGTTCCGTCATTCAAGGGGCGCAGACGCCGCCAGAGCAAAACGTCCGACTCACCTCTCCAGCTCGCCTTGCATCGCCCCACTGTTGCTCACCGTTTTATCCTCTGCCCCAAACTGGAAATGCGTCTCTTCTGCTTCTCCTACTTGCGTCGACTGCTATGAACATGCTTCTACGATCATCCCCGCCGCCTCGGCGCCACCAAATGTATCCCCGCGACGCCACTCGCGATGCAAACGTCCCCTGCTTTCACGTGCCTACCATTTTGGCATTGCTGTAATTTGCTGCTCTTCTTTTATTTCAACACCGGCATTCCTACTGGCTCAGATGTAAACTTATACGTAAAATATAAAGACAAAACCATCGGCAATGACGTCGGGCCCTGCATCTGTCGCCCTCCACCCCCCTAGCCGCAGAACCCTGGCTTGGGAACCCTGAATGAACCCCGCCGAAACGCCTTACGTACATTCAACGACAACATCGAAATCCCATGTCCTGCCACTGCCATTACCTGTGCTTTGCGCCTGCGATATGCCTGCAATGTGCCTGCGCCGTGGCAGTAAATCATGCCTGTGCCGTCTGTCCATTTCAAATCCCCGGCCTTCTCCGCCTCCTCGCTTCGCATCGCTTCCCGTCGCTTCACATCGCTTAGCCCTGCTTGGCCTCGACTTGCCTTCACCCTACCATCTCTTCACCATATGGCCGCTTGGTCCGCATCGAACCGCGTCAGCTCTTTGCCCGCGTCCTCCAAATCCTTCTTGGCCTTCATCCGCATGTAAAAGATCGGGCAGTCCTTGCTACTGCAAATCACCTCACAGTGCATGCTCCCCTGGCATCTTTGACACTGGGTCCACAGTCGCCCGAACCGCACCTCCAGATCCGACACGCGATCAAGCGTCCTCTTGTACAGCTCCCCGACACGCGGCGAGCAGTCGGCGCACACCGCCCCCTCCCTCTCTTCCTTACCCGTCAATGGCTTCTTGCAACCCATGCATGTCTGCGTCTTCTTGGCGAACTTCATCAGACCCCCCACCGTAGGAGCCGCAACCGAAATCGTCCGTGTGTGGTCCCCTGTCAGTAGTGACTTTGCCTTAGTCTCCCCGAGAATCGGCTCGAAAATACGCCCCAGGGGCTTGGCTAGCTGGTTGTCCAGGTAGTAGCGCGTGTCAATGGGAACGTTGTTTTCGAGAACATAGATGGGATCCTCCGATTTCTCAAAGTTCTTGGCCCCCGCCGCGCCTCGGATCATGACGTAGGCCACTCGGTCACCGAGTCCCGGCGCCGAGCCCGCATCCCGCTTCTTCATCCGCTGTGCCAGCTCGACGTGGGCTTGCTTTGCGGCATAATCGTCCTTTGTGAGCGCTTTTGTGATGACCAATTTCGACATGTCGACTTTGTTTTGCAGCAGATCTGCAATCGTCTCCTTCACATAGCTAGTTTGCCGCCGTTAGCATCCAAATAGCCTTCTCGGGCCATCACCGAAAACTCACTCTTGCGCGCCTGGTACGTCCTGGTCAATCAAGATCATCCGCAACACCTTCTCAATCACAGTTTGCACCAACAAGCAGTTGTCTCGTCGCACAGTCTCGATACCCTTCGTATCCATTTTGTCGTACTTGTCTGGCCTCGTCCAATACAGTCCCGCATATCGCTTTTTGTTGATGAGCAGATACGGAAAATACACCTTCTCAAACTCCAATTTGATCGGCTTGATGAACTTGTCAGACACGAATTTCGACGCCTCTTCGCCCAGTCGCATAGCCTCTGCGAGATCCTTGGTACCGAACTTGATCATGACCGAATCGGTGTCACCGTAGATGACTTGGGCGTCGTGAGTATACCCATTCGCAATGTTGTATCGCTTCTCCACCTCATCTTTAGTCTTCTCAATCATCTGTCGTCCGAAACTGGTTGTGCTACTGGCGATCGCGAGACAAGGAAGTTTGCCTGTCGTGGCACCTGTCAGACCGTACACACTGTTGGCACTGATTTTCAGAGCCAGCTGACGACCATTCAACACGGCCTTTTTGAACGGATCCGTTTCAATTGCCAGCTCGCGCTTGGCCTGCTTTCGCGCAGCAAGCAACTCTTCCAGAATCTGCGCCAGCAATCCCTTTCTTTGCTTCGAAGTAACGAAGTAATCGTTGTTCGGAGTAATGATGTAGTCCTCATCCTTCTTGAGGCTAAATACCTCGATATCCTTCTTGCTCGTCAACAGCGTGGTATAACACAGGTTATGCGCCTGCATGATACTGGGATACAGCGATGCGAAATCAAGTGTGGCGATAGGAACATCATAGTAGCCTCGCGTGGGCTCAATGACGGTGGCTCCTTCGTATTGATCATCTGACTGCTTGGTCTTCAGGTTGGGAATGACAAGTTTTTGCTCGAGAGCTTTTCGGAAGAGCTGGCTGACAAACTTGATTTGCTGGCCTCGTGATAGCAAGAAGTTGAACGGCACGCCAGTGACACGAGCCATTTCGGTGTAATTTTCAACGCATGAAAGCTTGTCCATCAATCTCTGTGGGAGATAGGCATCCTTTAAGCAATACAACGCAAGACGGCGTCGTGACTCGGGAGTACCGTTGAATAACTCGGTAATCATGGTGTAGTGCACATCCTCCTTCTGTTCACCCAAGAAGTGGGCCGATACAGAATTGAGTGTGTAACTTCGAAGATGGTGGTCGCGCTGGATCAGTTGCAGAAGATCCAACTGCAAACGGCCATTGATATTGGTGGCCTTAGTGTCTCGGTTGCCCATTTGCTTGCTTGAGAAGTTGGTCTCTTTCGATTTGGAGGCGACACTAGGGAGGCGACTCCAGTACTCGAATCCTTTGACTTTAAGATGATGTGCTCGGTCGAGTAGGTATGGGAAATCGAAGTTGGAAATATTGTAGCCGGTGATGATGTCTGGATCACACTCAAGGACAAACTCTTGCCATTCACTCAGCAGTTTCTCTTCCTTCTCATACTCCAGTATCTGTGTTGCCACAATGGAGCTAGTCTCTTGGAGACAAAAAACATTTCGAACAAAAGGTTTCTTTTCTCCGTATCTGGTAACCACATTGGCAATCTGGATGACGGGATCATAGTTCGCTTCCGGGAAGATTCCTTTTCGACCGGCACACTCGATATCAAAAGACAAAATACGAAGGGGTGCCATCTTGGACCATTCACCCTCGGGCTTGTGTGCGATGAGATCGAGATAGCTCACTTCAGCTTCAATCTGGCAGTTCGATTGTCGAAGGTGGTCGGGGACGAGTTTGAACGTTTTGGCTGGTGCCTCTACCCAAGACATACCTTGGACCTTTTAGGTTGTCAGCTCGCATTCGAGAATAATAATCCGGATCACGTACCTTGCAATCGACCATGAACCGTAGCACATATTGAATGTTGTCATAGGTCTCGATTTCCTCCTTTTCTCTCAACTTCCACATGCCCTTCCAGTTTGCAAACCCACTCTGGATTGTTGATCGCACTTTGGAGATGAATTTAGGGTCTGTGACGGTGACCTTGATATATGGCTTGGCGACGTTACCCTGAAAGCCATAGATACTCTCTCTCATGGCCAGAGCCACTGCGTGAATTGCCGGCTGATGTAGGGCAGTCTGAGTCTCGAGGTATGCCTTGTAAGCGGCACAGTCTTTCGGCTGGAAGCCAACCGGGGCAGCGAGGTAGAGGTAATGCTTGAAGTCTGTGACATGTAGCATGATCGAGTTCCCTACATCGTTGACACCGAAGAGCTTCACGGTGGCTCTACCGCCATGAAGTGTGCCCTCCTCGGCCTCAATGGACTGGAAACACAGGCTGTCGCGTTCGGGGACAAAGTCAACAACAGGTGGCCGAGCCCAGGCCTGGTCCTTCTCCGTATTGTTACGCTTCGCTTCCGAGATGTCCTGACTCAACTTCTCGAGGACCTCCAACTCGAATGTGCTTTTGGGCTGGCTCGAGGCCAGCTTCGACCGGGGATTGTTCTGGGAGCTGTTGAATCGAGGTGCCGGTGATGATGAGAAGGACTCGACCTTCCGCTTCTTGGCGGAAGAGGGTGTCGAGGGGATGTTTTGGCGGGTGAGGGACTCGCCCAATACCCGCTTCTGGGGGAGGATGACGCTAGCCATGACGTGAACGGTTCACGGCGTGAGATTAAGAAAAAAAGATATGAGAAGGAAGGGAGGAGGAAAGGGTCGAGACTAAGCCGTCATGAAGAAGGACGTCATAGAGTAGGGTGAGTAGAAACGGGTTGTTGTTTGTTGACTCGGCTTTAATTTGGGGGGTAATGCTGGGAACAAATTCTGGAAAGGATGAAATGGACGACACGACATTAATTGATCAGCACCGCGAAGCGCGACGTCCTCAACCGTGACGTGACTGCCCCACTTACGCCGTTAATGGCTGCACGTGAGTTGGCGTTGCGCCTCGCCTGAGGCAGCTCTCTGCCAACCAGGATCGCCACAGTGCTAATCGTCGCAACCACACCTGCCTAGCTAGGTACCGAACATAATTGCACCTTGAGCACTATGTTAAGTGTTAAAATAGTGATGTCGTTTATAATTGGTTGTTTAAATCACCAGGTCCTTATGTTCGAGTGCGACTCGGTCAGTCATGCATGTGTCCAGCTTCTCTCCTAGCGCTATCCAAGGTCACGTCTCTGTAGCAATAGAAACCTCGTCACAGAATCTTCTTGTATAATGCATTTCTATCAATTCTGACGCATAATGAATATATTGCATGTCAAGGGACGATTCATATACTAACAGCCCACGGCGGATGGTGTTGGGTTAGCCCAGCGATAGTTAGGGCGTGTAATGGTATGGTGGACGGTCTTCTAAACCTACCTTGGGACTAAGTTGACGGTGCTTCCCCTGCCTCACAAGTATATGCCTACTCCGTCGAGCAACTTGGTTTCTCTAGACTGCGTTATTAAGTATAACATGTTGAACATGCTGCCAAATCGGTTACACTCATCAACGTATTGAGAAAGCATTGCACGCCTCCCCGTCGAAGTACCTTATGTTTGATGGTTCCGTATCCGTGCGATGTTAACTACCACAAGATTTCTCCGAGACAACAAACTCCCAGCAAAAGGGTATACAATATTTCGTAGGGAAAGAGTATTCATATTTATTATCTATTTCCTAGTACATACACAGCATCGCCATACACAAGCCATGCGTCAAATTAGTAACAAAAAAACTCGGATGGCCAGGACGTCAAGGGCCAAGACACCCCCTGCATACCCCAAGTTCACGCCCAAAACGCCACAATAGGCTCGCACATCGGAGGCCATAATGGACACCCCCTCCGCTCACATCTGTCCCCAATTCAGGTCAGTATTTCGCTGCCTTTTTGGGGTGCTCAAAGACAAAAAAAAAGGCACGAATATCAACTATCAGACATCCATTCTAAACGCATCCTCATCCCTCTTGGGATGTTCAGCTAAGCCATGCATATAAAGAAATTTCATCATAGAGATCGAGGTAGGAGTAACAAATGGCAACCGGAGTGAAACTTACTCGACAATAGTCTCACAGTACCCTTCCTTGCAAGTGAAACAGGGAATGGCGGTGGCCGTAGATCATTCCAAGGGGGTTGTCATGGGTTATGGGCAGCTTCAGTCATCAAGGAATCGGTGACCGGCGATCAGCCACATCATTCTACTACCTTAAAGGAGACACGAGAGAGGAAGAGGAAGAGAAAAATTGAGAGAGAGACGAAGAGCCATTTTATGCCGCTGAAATTCTACATATTATTGTAATGAGGGATCACCCCTTGTCATCATGTGGCTGCAGTCAACAACACGTATGCGGGGTATGGCATGACTTGGTGTCGTATCGACCAGGGCCAAGAGCTGCAACCTCATGCAACAGATTCCTCCATGTCCACGCAATTTGTGCTCACTCAAGGAACCTCTGACCGCCGGCTCCCTGCCGGGAACGGTGTCCCATCTACCCCAGATCCTAATCCCCGCATTACAAAATCACACATCGGGATCAATGCTGTACAGTCATGGCTTCATTAAAATCCGGGCTTGGTTGACATCCTGATTGAATCTCAAACAACGACTCTCTCAAACTCGAACGCCGACGCTGTGCAATTCAAAAGTGCCCCCTTTCCCGAGCGATAAGAGCATTCTTATTCCAAAGTCCTTCCATCATCCCCAAGGAATGTTCACCCAGCTCATTTCTGGCCTCGATTGATTCAGTGCGAATTCCGTCTTAAGAAGAAGTCGAGTTCGAAACCGAGTTCTCAAGTGTACCAAGCTCGCACCAATCGCTGACAGGCTGCCGACATGTTAGTAAAGAGTCCTCTCCCTACGCCAAACAGAACAATACTCACAAGACAACTGAGGTACTTGCACCATGAACAGGTAGTAGACGTGGACTGATAGAAGTTGTTGATAAGAACGATGAAGACGACAATGATCATGACGAGCATGCCGGCTCGGACAAGCCACCAGGCCCACCAGAGGGGTTTTCGACCCTTGAAAAAGCCGACTGGGTTCTTAAAAAAGGGAGGAGGTGTTGCGGTGGTGCCCGACGAAACCGCAGTATAAGACAGATCCTCGCCCAACTTTCGTCGGAGAGCGTTGGGCGAGTGGAGAACGCATACTCCTAGAGCAATGCCCATCAAGAAGCCACCGATGTGGGAAAAGTTGTCCAAACCAGGCAGAAGTCCCAAGACAAAGGCGATGATCATATCGACAAGGATGAACATTAAGTCCTTGACAGGACTCTTGCGCTCCTTCCACGAATATAGCAGATCGAGGAGAGTGAGTGCAATGATTCCGAACAACGCACCAGACGCACCAGTCGAAGCAATCAAGGGGGCAGCGAAGTTACCTCCCATGACAAAGCCGAAGATACCAGCACTCATGTAAACCAGAAGGAAGCGAACGGAGCCAATGGCCATCTCCATTTCCTTTCCGATGGTCATCTGCAGAAGCATGTTGAAACCGATGTGAATGAGGCCAGCGTGCATGAAGATCGGGATGATGAAGCGGTACCACTGGTTAGGCTGCGGGGACTGCTCGATATTGTTCCACTCCGGGTTAGGTACACTTCCGCCAAAACCACAGAGAGTTTTGAGATCGCATGTATCGGTGTTGCTGGTCGCGTTCGGGCAGAGAAATGACAGTTCTTGCTTGGAATCCTGGATTCCTTCGACGTTGTGCATACAGGGCACGTAGCGAGCACCCATGTTGATCAGAACTTGGGTGGAAGGACCGATCATAGGATTGAAAGAGGGCTTGATCATGATGGGGGAACCAGTCAAAACAGCTGCGGATTGGTCAATGGCGTTCATGGGGAGGTAGAATGAAGACTTGGTGAGGGTAAAACGAACCGTTCCTGGCGATTTCGCCGATAAAGACACCAACCTGGACGAGGGTGAAGATGTAGACAACCCAGGGAATCCGCTTCTTGTCGGCGCCAATCATTCCAAGCTCGCCAAGTCCAAATTTGCCCTTCATCTTGTCCTTTTTACGTCGTCCAGAGGAACCACCAGGCGCATCGTAGATGTGGTCGTTCATCTCGGGGTCCTTGATCGGGCGATCTTGTAGAGGAATGTCTTCCTGACTCTGTAAGGGTCGGTCTGGGCCAGGACCGCCATGGTAACTCGTATCCTGGTGGTAGTATCCCTGATTTTGCGAGAGGTCTCCAGAGTAGGAGTGGGAAGGAAGGGGAGGTCTTTGGTTGTTCATGGGATAGACGTGGTCATCGAAGACAGTGTCGAAGGGAGATTGGTCGGGCCGGCCGTTGTCAGGCTGCTGGTTCACGGGGCTGCTGTCGTGAACGCCTTGGGGAGGATACGAGGGCGCAGAGTAGCTAGCCTGGTAGGGAGGAGCCGGTGTCGATGAAGGAGACGGCGTGTTGATGGATTGGTGATAGGGCGACGGAGACTGTGTACTGGTATAGGGAGCCTGTTGTTGGCCGTGGTAGTAGTCGTGAGAAGCCATCGTGTGTGGTGGAGAGAGGTGAGAAGAGGTCGCGAGGTCGGGAAGGAAAGAAAGGGGAGAGGGTCCAATCCGATGGGGCTAGAACCAAGCCCAGGGCCTTTGAGCTGCAGCGGGCGGCGAGATCGGATACGAGGCCGGTCGATGGACGTTGAAGAGCGAGCGAGAGTGTGCGTGTTGTTGGCTGAGAAAGAAAAACAACACACAAACACGCGGTGTCGAACGGTCTTGTCTAGGCCTAGCTGTGAGGTCTGGAAGGCGGCCGGATACCGGGTCTGTTGGGTGATTCTAGGGCCAGTTGTTGTGTCTTGGCTGTGGAAGGCGACGCGGCAGAGGGTGCAGAAGCCTGTATGAAGCTGCAGAAGCCCGTAATAATTAAGGTGCAGAAGCCCGTTAGGTAAGGTGGAGGCGCAGGGCGGTGCGTTTTAGGGACGAGAGATGGGAGAAACGACAGGCCCACAGCGCTCTACGTAGGGTGACGTTGGCCCCGAAACAAGGCAGCTTTTTTGGCCTGTCGCAGGTCTTTATTCGATGGATCGGCGCCGAGGAGAGCTGGCGACGTGTTGGAATTGCGGGGCTTCGGACAGCCCGTACTCACTTCTGGGTTGTCTGGGTCCTGGATTTCCTTTACTTGGCCGCTGTGGCTGGTGGTCGTAATAACAATCTGCTGATGGGTGAAAGGCGAGGCCCAAAGGGAGCAAGCGAAGGACGGCGGAAGCGAGAGAAAGGGGGGGGGGGAGAAGAAGAAGAGGGAGAGGAGGAATGGAGAAGGTGTAAACGAATCTAATAAAGGTTGCAAGCCTCGATGTAAGTATACCCTCCTTCTTCTTTTAATATCTCACCTACTCAGTGCTCTCCAGCTTCTTTTGTCGCCTCTTCATGAATATCTCCAGCCCATCTTCCACCACGCACGAATTACCATGAATTACCAGCGCCTTCAACCCACTGTACTGCTGACTTATGACAGTGACGTGCACCGCTGGGGCAGTGCTGATGCAGAGCCTTGTCCATCAGTAGCCCGGCCAGGATTAGCGTACTTGGCGCTGTTCCAGTTTTAGAACTTTGACGTTGAAGGCGCAAATCGTCCAGCATTTCGTGGTGTGCTGCGTATTGCCATTTTGCTGGGCAACATTTTGGCTTGTTGGCTACCTCCAGATCGCCATGGGTCAGAGCCCTAAGCTCCTGTTGATTCCCCATAATGGACTCACTCTCCGTTGACTCAGCCTGGGGAAGAGAGGCAGAGAGGCAAAGAAAGAGGCTGTTGCTTTCGCAAGCTTCTCCACACTCCCCTGCCGGGATGTCATGACGGCTCTCCCAGGATCTAGTCCCCTGTCGCGGCTCGATTTGGTTGCAACATTACTCCAACAGCACGAGACATTCACCCATCGGACAGAATATATCTGTTCATGCCGTGTGCGGATTGCAAGTCAGGCTCTCAGGTGTGGGAGAATACAGAGAGCAGCAGCTTCAGTCATGCACATACAGCCAGCCGCAGAGATTAAACGCCCTACGTGTTCCAGATGCTCCGATGCTTCCCCCCAGTCAACCCATTTTGTCGGCCCGCATTCACACATGACGACAAGTTCTGTGCTTTCTGCAACCCAGCATGTTTCATGTGACACGCCAATCTGGCAATCTGGGTGGCATAACTGCCGTCGATACCATACCGCTGTCGTGCACAGTTCTCTTGACCGCGTCTATCCCGTCGTGATTATCTCGACCTTTCTCGTTTATTTTACTTTTCCTAGGTTCCCATGGTATCCTGATCTTGCTTCGTGCTCCGTCGTTCAAACCCCTCATTCACAGCCTTGCCCCCCACCATCTCCTCCGTAGTTAGGAGCATGGATCCATCCGTTTCCGTCTGATCTTCTTCTATTCACTCCTTCCGTAAGGCTGGAGCACAAACGATGCGTGTACGAGGGTGGCTGAAGCTGACCTCGGAGCCACGGTCTTGGGCCTGCCGGAACACAACGCAGCCACGGCCATGGTGACGAATACACCCCGTATTAAATGCCACCATGTGGGTACGCGCTGCACGCACCACAGATTGCTCACAAATGCCATGCCGACTTACCGAGCCTCGCCTGGCTTTTCTCAGCTACTTTTTCTCGGCGACATGACACGCACGGAGCATGAGTGAATATTCGTGCGTAACCAACACTTCCTTTGTGTGCCCGGCACTGCTACACGGGATTGCCTGACCACTATGCCTTAGCCCGCCAGCATTGTACTATCCATCAATTACGCCCCCAATCTTACTGTGATAAAACTTCCAGGGATTATTCACGCCGTCACTTTTGTTACAGCATTCCTACTTCGTACAGTAGCGTAGCAAATGATGTGGAAACCGACCGTATACAACTCCGGCGTGCTACGTTATGACTCGTGCATATCAATGCGAGCCAAACCATCAAACCCGAGCCGCACCGACAAGACATGAGACGCCCTAGCAGATTATGGCAGTGTGGTAAGTGGCTATCGGACAGCTTCAAAAATTACAAAAACATATTTTCGACGGCTTTGGTAGATGTATCTGCAGCGGCGTCCTGGTCATGTTATGTCGCCATGGACACTCGAAGCTATTCCATCTTCCGCCATCTTTATAAATATCATACAGGTGGCTATTGTACACATAGCATCGTTGGCTCCTCCACTGACCAACGTCCCTCTATGTCCTTCGAGTGATTCAACCCTTGGGGCTTCGTTTCGTTCATTTGTCGTTCGAGCTCCCCTCGCCATCATGCTTCTTCCCGCTGCTACCCCAGTTGCCGTTCCACACGTCTGCCACTTGGTCCATAATGATGTCTCCGAAGCCCTTGCCCTCTTCGAACTTTTTGCGATGCTCCTCTGCGCGCTTCTCTCGCCAGTCCTCGCTCTCGCCGCCCATCCACGTATCGTTGAGCACCTTGGCCAGGCCTTGCTTCTCATCGACAGTCTTCTTCTTCTCCGCCGCCTCGCGCTCGCGGTGCTCCCGCAGGAGTTGCTGCGTGCGCTTGGCGCCCTCGGGCAGCTCGGTCCCGATCATAGAGCCCATGCGATTGCCGAACCGACCGTAGATGGACTGGCCTGTGTATTCGTATGCGAGCTGGTTGGTAGAGAGCGAAAAGGCTCCGGCGAGGACGAAGAACCGAATGTCCATCTTTCGGGGCGGCAGTGCCATCACGATTGGCGCAAGGATGGCGCCCGCGATGGCCGAGTTGTGGATGAAGGCATTGCGCGGGGGAAGAGGGTGGGCGTCCTCTTGTGACATAATGGGCGAGCGGGCTGTGGCGACCTCGAAGGGGTTCGAATTGGCTCGTCGAGACTTCAATGTCGACTTTGTCTCTTGTGAATTGAGGGCTCGTTGGTCGGTTCAATGTCAAAGATCGTAACGCTGGGCTGCGGTTGATGCTGCCGCCATGCCCGCAGAGTAACTTTTTTCGGTGTGCACTATTGGCCAGAATCGAATGACCGATGGTGGATGGGGTACTTCCGACTGCTAGTTATTAACGTGTGCTACCTTGTAGCCTCTTCAGTGGAACTCTGGAAACTTTGTCATATGGTCATCGTCTTACCCTATAGCTGCGCTGAGGTGAAGTCGAACGCAACCTGACATATGGATGATAACAAATTATCGATTTGTTCGGTATTTTGATGTCCTTGAGTGAGGACGAGGCTAGCCGATCTGTTGACAAACTGAAGGGCCCTATCGAGCTGGAAAGTGTGTATTTGAAGTCAATACTGAAAAAACACTTGGAACGCCGATTGACCTTGAAATCGAACATCCATAGACAATTAACCACTTAGGATGGAGTCAATAAAGGCACTCCGACCCATATCACATAGGTCAAACCGAAGTAACATATCGCTAGGTACTTAACGAGCGGTATCGACACGTAGGTAGTACGCAACTCAGTAGTCATAATAATGCTCTGCATATCCGAAAATACTTACAGCAATGACGACACTTTGCTTTTCCCAGCGGCACTTAGACTGCGGCAGGCCTATTTCACGTGGCACCCAACCAAAGACCCGCAATTAGGCGCTAATCAATCAGGGCAGGTATCTGCGAACCAGGGCATCTAGTAGCTCCATTCGACTTGTCAAAAGGGTATTAATCGCCTATATGGCGTAATGGAGTTAGCCTCTGCCACCGGACTTTCGTAGAAGTCCGCTAGAGCACGTGGAGTTGCAATCAGAGGCTGGACTTAGTGTCGGAACCGGCGGCTCCCGACCCCGGCACTAGACCATCACCTTGCCAGATGCTCTAGACATTGAAAGAATACCGATACGAGGCTCTGCTCCTCGAAACTCGGGCACGAGAGCAGGTGTGATGTCCAGCATGCCATGCATCTCCCCATAAAACGTGCCGAGGGGCAGACTCCTGTCAGAAAACTCTGTGAGGACTCTAACTCACTCGAGTTTGATCAACTGAGATCGAGGATCTGGGAAGGCGAACCAACAAGATAAAATATGTGGCAAGACTCGTTCTCATATTTCATATTCCTGTTGTCCCTATCATGCTGCCCTCCCCCCCTAACGAGTGTAACGTTCCAGCAACGGCCTGCTATGTACAGTACTGCGGAAAAACCGCTGACCGAGTAGCTGGTGTCCCATCCATCATCCCTTTCCTGAATGGTGGCACACCCCTGCTAGGAGATGGGACGGTGCTTGCGGAGAGATTCGATCAAGAGCAGACCCATGAACACGAGCAATGCAAGGGAGCATACCGTGCGGGTCTCATCGGTCTACAGTATGGTTTTGGCAACGTAAAATGTGAAAGAATGGCGGCAGTAAGGCAGGCCGAAGTGACGGTGGTGGAATCATGTCATTTTGCGGTAGGATAGGTTTTTTTTGTTTGGTTTCTGTCACCTCTCATTACCTGGTTGGAGGATCTGAATACCTAGCATATGGTACATGGGCCATCGCGGCTATACTACCTCCAAGGTAAGCCATGCCTCAGTACGACGTACATCAGTTATTAGCACCTGAATCTCTCACGGGTAACCTTCCCGCCACCAACAGCGTCTCAGAGCACCTCAGCCTATCCCAGCGACAAAAAGCCCGGGATTCGGAGCCGAAGTCTACGGTCGTACGGATATCGGGGTAAGCTTAACTCCGACAGAAAATCCTCAGGGGAAGCCATTTTTGTGATGCCAAGTTTTTCCGGGGGAGGGGTTGAAGTTCATTTTCGTTTTCCAATTTCTCGGGACAGACAGTAAAGAACCTTGGGTTATAGAGTGTTGATTCACGTACTTCACAGGCACCTTACTGTGTACACTTGATGGAGCTACAGGGCTGGAGAACAGCAGAAACCAAGCAGCCGGCGGGAAAAGACAGTGCTCATGGAGATCATTGACTAGGGCGAGGATGGAGTCCCAACCAAACCAACTTCCTAATGAGATGATGGACATGGATGTGAAGACAACAAACAGGTGTAACCCAGGAAGCAAGGTACTGGGATTTGGGCAGTGAAACTCAATCGGCTGACTGCTCCTGGGGAAACAACGCCAAATTAATCACTAACTTCGAAGGCAGTCTAGGTATGTACGGAGCTTCTGGTAACCGGAAGAACCAGTCCTGGCTGGTCTTGGCAGCTGACGCTAAGCATTAGTTCGCCTGTCGTGGAATGAATGAATCAACGTAGTAACATCTGCGGGGGCCGCTTTGGGCTAGGGAATGGGCTAGCCCGGAATTAACGACATTCTCGATACAGTGTACTTGCGTGCTTGTTGGCAGCGAGGGCATTGCGTAGGAGCTGAGATCGTCACGCCCGTTTTTCCCTTTCTTTTCTTTTGCTGTCCATTAATAAGATGACGGGATTGGGCGTGATAACAAGCAGCATATAGGTATTGACACGAATGGTGTCGTCATAAGTCGAGAATTTGCTTGAGTAGGGAGATTGTGCCGAGTGGCTCGTAGGGCTGAACCATTGAGTTAACTGGTAGTGATCGAACTATCCCATTCAACTCAACAGGAAGAGAATCGAAGAAGCTCACGAGTCGCTGAAAGCTGTGCTATCACGAAACACAACACAGGAACTGGCGTTTTTCGAGACAGGTTTGGTAAGCCACAGCCACCTCCTACGGCGTGGGTTGTGGTGAGAGTTTGACTAATGGTGATACTGCAGCATCAATCACACCCAGAGAATGGGGACGAACCACCACAAACTAGATCCTCTGGAGCCGCCCGCCCCCAAGAAGCAGCGACTGGGCCAATGTGTAGCCCTGTAAGAGGGTGGGGAGCAGGAGGAGAGCATGGACAGCTGGACACGGACGATTCCTTTGCCGCGGGCGCAGACGCCTCGTTCAAGGGATGGCGCGTGGAGTATGGACCCTGTAGCATGGTCACCGTGGTGGGATGGAGCACGGTGGAGGATTGGCGGGCGAGTTTGATGAGAATGACGTTGCCTTCGCCCATCCCAGGACACCCAACTACCATCCGATGAGACGGGTAGGCTACCCACTACGTAATTAAGGTGCGATATTGGCTCGTGGCGTTGAGCCTTGTTGGTTTTGGATCCTGGATGGAGGGAGAGCTGAGGAGAGGGGACGGCTTGGACGGGAGAGATTGCCATGGCTGAACAAGCGTCACAGCAATTGGTGAACCGATTGGGGCCAAAAAGAAGGTGAGAAGATTAATAAAGCCTCGACCTCGACTTGGACTGCAGGATGCATACCCAAGCTGTGGCAGGACCCCTGGATAGACCAGGCACATGGCAGCTCAGCCCCAATCCTGGGGCCGGAGGATTTGGTCGATGATTAATTCTGTTGCCTGGAACCTGGCCGGTTCACGATATGCAGTGTAAAGCGCGAAGCGACGGGGGGGGGGGGGGAGAGGAGAGAGGAGCGACGAGAGGGGGGATTGACTCCTTCGGTGCCGAACGGAAGTAGGTCACTAACCGTGACAGGGAGCTAAGACACAGGTAGGTCAGGGTCCTTGGAAGTTTTTGAACGATTCACACAGCCGTCATGACTCCCCATCCCTGAATCATGAGTCTCTTGGTGATCCACTGCGACGTGTTTCCTTGGAAGTGTCGGATCGATGCCCTTTCGAAGCCAAGCGCCTTCTTTCTTATGCTTGTTCCCGGGCGTCGGGCTACAGTCAAAGCTCATAGGTGCGGCCAAGTTCATAGATGTGCCAAGCCCATAGGTAGCGAGGATGGTGTAGGTATGTATAGGTTGGTAGGTGGCCGAGAGAAAAAAGGATGCCGCCCACCCGGAAGCCGAAGGGAGTTTCGCTCAGGGGCTTGCAGATACCTTGAGGTTCTTTTGGAATAGCATCTGTTTCCAACATCTCTATATTTTATATTTTCCTTGTTTCTGTGCTTTATTTTCTTTTTCTTGCCCTCCCTTCCTATCCTCCTCCCACCCTCTTGCCTCTTGTGCCCTTAGTTGGTAAGCCATGTTTGACTGTCTTGGATTGGAGGCTCGCTTCCTAGCACGTGTGTGTTGCGAAAAGCGCGTCAAAAGGCGCCTCCGCTCTTGCTCCAGCAATTCAAGTTGGAATGCCCCGTAGGCTGTGGTAGGTATGCGCTAATCACCCCAAGCTAGTCTCCCCTGGCGCCTGGCGCCTGGCGCCTTGGACGGGCCAGCGAGCCGGCTCATCAGTGTCAGCCAGCCTGAACTGCTGAACTGAACTTGGGCCTTCCGGCTACCCTACCCGAGAAGGGGCAGAGAGGGTGGAGACTCGTTCTCGCCATCCTACGAGTGCTGTAGGAGCGTAAGCCATTGAAGGTACTGGGTTTACATGCCCTAATTACCTACCAGAGCAGGTAAGTAATGGGCTACTCACAGTATCTGAGGACACAAGACAGACGCTTAGAGTGGAGAGAGTGACCCGGCCCCTGTCAAGAGCCCTGATTGACAGGGCTATGAAGACGGCAGCAGGGCGCCAGGGCTACGTACGTACAGGGGGATTTTTATCTACAAAGGGACAGTACAGGGCCGCTGCTGCAGGGCTACAGGAGCCCCGTCCAAGGATGGGGGCTGGTTTGGTCTACCCACCGTCGGGCAGGCCCTGGACTATGATAAATCAGTACTGATTACCTAGGTAGGTAGGTATGTGGGACTGGTAATAATATTCAGCAAGCAATCACTCTGGGCTGTCGTAATCCGGTATATTAGTATGCAATGGTAGTTGATGGGAAGAGGGAGAAAGACCAGGAACCAACCTCTGAAGGCAGGGAGAAGTCCTACGTCTTAGCAAGAGGGTTTGGGGCGGGTAGCTCCTTGTCACATAGCGTGGCTCTAGCACCCTAGTGGCTCACAGACCACTGCTACTCCAAGTTCGGTGCATAGTGGTGGGTGGAGCCTCCTTTTTCGCGCTTCATGGGAAGAGTGGGAGGGGAGGGTATAACGGCAGAGCGACAGCGCGAGAGAGACCACGCGACGGAGCGCGGAGCGAAAGGCGCCTCCAGGGCCACTAATAAATCCACAATCCACTAATCCCACGGGTTCACTAATATACGGGCTGCATAGTAGGCGATCCTGTAAGGCTCTGCTGGGCACAACACTCTGCTCTTTATGTACTACAGGTACCTACCACTACCCACTAATTGCTCCTGCCCACAGCCCACAGCCCATGGACCAGTTGCCACACCTCCCACCTCCGCCTCTACGTAGTGCCTACCTCCGCTCATCTTCCGCAGGTCCCATTGCTGGAAGTGGGTGCACGCCTTGCGTCTGCAAATGCAAAAGAGACAAGAGCCCCATCCCACCTGGACGACAACCTATCGATCCTTCTTCATTGGAGATTCTTTTCTATGCAATGCCCTTCCATCCCTCATTATTCAACCCACCGCCACGGACGAAAATCGAGACACTTTCTTTCTCTTCTGGGCCATCTTGACTCGGTTCTTGCTGCGCTTGTAGTTAGCTGGCTCCCACTAAAACATTATTTCGCAGTTCTCATCCCGCGTACCAACAGAGACCCGTTACACGCCCGACACATTCGCACCCAGTAACCTGGGTCCCGGCACACGCATCTGGGAACGCCGCGAGACAAATAAATCCGACACACCAGCTAGTCACTAGACGGACGGAGAGCAAGAGAGACGTGGTCAATTTTCTACAAAATTTTCTACATACTTGGTTCGTTGCGGCATCGTCGACAACAACACCATCCGGGCCAGGACCCGCTTCTCTAGGAACAAGCACTAGACAGACTGTTTGGCCGCCATGCTGTCTCTCTAACACTCTTTTCCCCTTTGATCCTTAACCCGAGACGCCCGATACGCGCAAAGAATACTCGTGGAGTTGCTAGTTGATATTAATTACATGCTCACCCTCCTTCTGAGACTCGGTGGCCCTAGTAGCCACGCAAACACTATACTGACAAAGCCCGGCCTTCGTCGATTCGGCACCCCAGAGTCAAACGAGCATCAACCTCTGGCTGGAGCCCACCTAAACGCCGATCTGGGACTTTCCATGTCATCAACTCGAGTTAAAGATGAATCCATATCACCCCGACCCGAGGGGACGGCTGCGGAAGCAACTGGAACGTCAACCAGAGCCTCCTCGACTGCTGAAGGAGCACAACCATCGACAAATCTTTTGCCAAGCCATCTCGATGTGAACGAGGACGGGCAAAATCATCACCAGCACCTATTCAACAACATGTCTGTCAATACAAACTTCAACGTTGACAGCCCAAATCCCGATGTCAACGTTCCGTCTCCTGTCTCCAACAACTCTCCTAACTCCTTTAGCAGCGCTGCCGTCGTTCAGCCTTCGGCTTCCGTTCCCTCTGCTTCCAGCTCTCTAGATATCCCCGTGAAGGGAGATCCCTCTGCTACCCTCCAGTCCCAAACGAAACAAAAGCGTGTCCGAACGAGCAAGCCCAAGGTCAAGACAGGGTGTACCAACTGCAAGTTCGTTTTCGCCCTCCCCAAATCTTAGATACATCTAAGGCTCACCTCTCCATGACAGACAGCGGCGAATTAAATGTGATGAAGTCCGTCCATCTTGTACACAATGTGTGCGAAGTAAAAAGCTTTGTACCGGATATCCTCCGCCAACTCGCGGTTCCCGCCCCTTTGAAGAGATTCGTATTGCGCCAAAGCCTCTCCTCGCCCAGGCCCAGACGAACGCGCCTATCGAACTTTCACCATTTCATAGTAGCGATGTTGTATTGCCGCCTCGACGAGTCCGCCAGCGAATTGCTCAGCGGAATGCTGTGGCCTTGGCTTCGTCTCCTACCACGTACCAACCGTCCATAAGTCTCCGCCTTCCACCCACCGAGGGTTCCTACTTTGAGATGTTCCGAGCCCATACTGCCAACGAGCTATCTGGTTACTTTGATTTCGAGTTTTGGACCCGCCGTGTGTTGCAGGAATGCCACACCGAACCGGCTATCAAGCATGCCGTTATTGCTCTTGGTGCCCTCTACCAGACACTCGAGCAGACAACCGAGCCAGCTGCCCGCGGACCCTCAATCGTCAACGATCGCCAACAAGCTGTTTTGGGTCATTGGCAGATCGCCATTAAGCGGTATTCGGACGCCTGCAACGCTCTTGTTGGGTTGAATTCCCAGGATAAAAAATCCAGCAAGACGCTCATAATGGCTAATGTTCTGCTAGCCTGTTTTGACTCCTTCATTGGAGACCACAGGCAAGCGATAAAGCAGATACAGACTGGCCTTGGCCTCCTCGACAGGCTACGCACGCAGCAACACGACCGATTACTGGCGGCCCCATCAATACCACTGGAGGATCCTCTCGAGGAGGAACTTGTCACCATGTTCACCCGCCTGGCTATCCAGGCCAAGTCATACGACATGGCGTTCCACTTCCCCCAGCCATTTGTGATTCGCCTTACTAGCCCACGGACAACAACCACACCGTCAGGCACGCCGGCGTCCCCAAGTTCGAGTGGGATTGGATCGCCTCCTTCTGTAATCGAGCCGTTGGAGTTTCCAGAGAATTTTACCTCCTTGCTTGAAGCCCGATTAGCTTGCGACAGGCTTAATGAGAGGATTATGCGTTACATTGAGGGTCTATATGCAGTCAAGACGGACCAAAAGGGGACTCTTCCTCAATCATGGCGCGACTACGGCCTCGAGTTCAAGAGCCAAATCGAGACGTGGTGTGATGCCTTCGATAACATGTTCAACTCGCGGAATTCCTCTTCGGTGAAGCCTCAAGAGAAGGCTGCAATTGCTGCCCTGAAAATGCTCGCAACCAACAGCCAGGTGCTGTACCTGATGATGTTTAGTGACCAAGAGTCAGACTTTGACGCGTTCTTGCCGCAGTTTCAGACTATTGTTGATCTGGGCGTTGAGATCGTAGCTGATGAGGAGGAGAGGGCTGCCGCCCAGTGTTGTCCCAAACCGGACCAATGCCAACATCATCAGGAGCACCAGCACCCGCCCCAACAAGAAGGAACTATCTTTTCAGGCCCGGGATACACGGCACCACACATCAAGCCTCGTTTCTCAGCCGACCTTGGCATCGTTGCCCCTCTCTTTGTTGTTGCGACCAAGTGCCGAGACTCCGTCACCCGACGCCAAGCCATTCAGCTGCTCCGGAGCAGTGCGCGGCGCGAGAGCATGTGGGACAGCCAGATGGTTGCCCACATCGGTACTTGGGTAATGAATCTCGAAGAGTCGGAGACGGTCGCCATGGATGGGCAGCCGGTAATGAATACCGGTGCCGGGCCTATACCTCGGTTCATCCCCGAGGAGAAGCGGGTCATGATCCGGTCCGTTGACTTTGATCTGCGGGCCCGTGTTGCCGATCTTCAGGTCGGGACCAGGGGTTTGCAACCTAACTTGCCCGACCCTAAATTCCGCCAGACACGGATCACCTGGTGAGCTGGGCGTTCTCTACAAATAGAGGCTGCTGATGTGCTCAATAATTCTCGGACACTTGCGGATTTTACGATTTGGGATAAAAGGGGGCGTTCTATGTACTGGGAGCATTTGTCCACAGTGACGTGGAGATTTTAAAATGAGAATCAAATCTACTTAGATGTAGATGTATGAGTCCATTGTCGGGGAGCAGGCGAGTTTCACGAATAGGTGGATGCCTCTCGCGATCTTACTCTAAAGGGGAAAGCGGACTTCTGCCTCCAGGGGCGATATTGGCTAAGAGGAGCCTTTGAAAACAAAACATCCACTTAATCACTGCATTACTTATCCCCGTAAGACAGTTCATTCGACATCGCAAGATGAGTCCTCGCGGAAATCAAATCCCGATGTCTCATAAAAGGGGAAACAATTATGTAAATTCTACCTAACCTCTGCAATGCTGTTGAGCTGAGTCGATAGAATGATGACAACAGAGGCTGAGAAGACGTCCCGATGTCCAACCCACCCGCTAAACCTTCAGACTCCGGATCCCGATAACTATCGACCTGAAACCCCTGATACCCTTCCTCTGGGCCTCCGAGTGGGAGAGAGAACGAAAAAAAAAGAACACTATCATGATCCATTCATCCCGTATAATTTCATTAAGCAGTCTACTCTAAGTTTCCCCTTCTGGACAACTGGTGGTATCGAAGAAAAATTGAGATGCTCGGGACATTCGTTGCGTGACAGAAGGGAGGGCAAAAGGGGGTCGGAGGAATAATAACACGTTGGCATCCTGGGATTACCGTGAGCGGTGAGGGGCTTGCGTGAGAAGCGAGAGTCGCGAAGGGCTGGTTTGACCCCATTGACGCCAGGCGAGAAGAGAAAATGAAAGTATGATGTCGTGGTGGAATGGACGGCATTACTGTACTTGACTGACGATCTCGCTGGCCTTAGATAGAGATTCAACCATCTGTTGGCACTCCTTCCGCCTCCTGATGGTGAAATCACTCTCCTTCAGGAGCTCATCCAGGGTGTCGGTACGGTACATGTTTTCGAGGAGCTCTCGCTGCATCTCATCTTTGGTGAATCTGTAATTCTGGTAAGTTGATGTCCTGACATGTAGAAGGGGGGACTCTGAGAAAACTACGTACTGGACAAGGTTTAACATGACAGCCTTGGGGACCATGTCAATCATGGTGCGCTTCACAATGTTGTAGTACGAGGATATCAACAGTTCTGTTAAGATATGAGCACTGAAGGGGACTAAGGGTATCAATGTGTACATACTGATGACCTCAACCTCAATATTCTCACGCTCAGACAAGGTACCAGAAGCCTTGAGCGTAGGAGGAGGGGCCTCCATAGCAGCGGCCTTCTTCTTGTTCTTCGCGGCGAAGAAGCTGCCGAAGAAGCCTGAGTTGTTTCCATCAGAGGCATCAGGAACTGTCGGGCTAGCGGCACGAGGAGTTGAGGCAAGGGGCTTGCCAGTCTTGGGGTCGACCTGAACGGGTTTGGCGGGGTTATACCGCTCGTTGACGATGGCCATTGCCTAGAGGTTAGGGGTTAGCAAAAGGGTGGCGAGGTCTCAGTTTATGAGCAGAGCTTACTCGGTGGCCGTTTAAGAAATCAGGATGACCAGTGTTGACGTAGCACGACTCCATGGATACGAGATCCCGAACCAACTTGTTGGTGGGATCCATGGCCTTCTTGAAGAAGCTAATCACAACAGTGTGCATCTTCTCCTTGAGTCCAGGGTACCGGCGATACAGTTGCTTGCCAAGCAGCTGCGACAATATGCGAACCAACTCATCGTAGACGAGGGACACACACTTCAAGCTTGGGTCTTCGAGTCGCTTGATTTGTTGCTTGACGATCAGCTCAAAGGCGGTGGTGCCCACAAAGAGGGCCGGCGAGGAACCAGATGAGTTATAGAGAATAGTGCGAATATCCACATCTTTAACAACGTCAAAGGGATCGATGGCCTTGACACCGTTGGAGTACAGCTCGTGAAAGACGAAGCTGATACGGGCACCACCTGACAGCTCCGTGCTGGACAGCTCAGTGTTGTTACCGTCCAGAACTGTTCGCCACTCATTTGTGAATTCGGTGATGATATTGAGAACGATATTGGCGCTGTTGCCAAGCATGGATGGACCGAGGCTTTCAAGCTCAGACCCATACTTCTGCAAGGAGCTGGAAATTCGGGCCTTGATATCAGGGAGGGTCTGCTTGATGTGCATCATGAGGATCAAGTTGAGCTTGCGGGCAAGGTAAGGGGTTCCGCAGTAGGAGCTCTTGTTACGGTAAGCCTTGTGGTTCTCGAAGAAGTTCTTTTCTGCCTCCAGTGCCACGTTGATGGCCTTCTTGTTGTCGATGTCTCGCTGTCCTCGGTTGACCACCGGGACGTAGCCTAGGCGAAGGGGAATAACGCGGTTCGAGAGAATATCAATGACATCTGTGCCGTCATCCATCAGATCAACCTTGGTTAGGACACCAATGGTCCGTTGACCTTCGGGGTCGACTTCACGCGCAAGTTTCAGACCATCCGAGTTGGCCAAATCCTGGTTGGCGGCGGTGACCGCCAGGACTATAGCGTTGGACTTTCCAATGTACTTAAGAACCATCTCTCGAATTTGTCGCTCGATATCCCGGGGCTGGTCACCAACAGGGACCTTGGTCAGACCGGGCAGATCGACAAGGGTCAGGGTGAGGACGTTGGGAGAGTAGATGCGCAGGTTGATTGGGGCAGGGGAGATGCCACCATTTCTGCCAACCTTGGCCTCGGTTTCTCTGGAAATCTCGTCGCGAATCTTGGAGAAGTCGTAGAACTTCTGGCCGGGGATGTGGAGGAACTCTCCCCACTCGTCGGGGTTGGCGGCTTTGTCTGCGCCGGCGTCGATTTCGTCTTGTTTCACACCATTGGTCTGCGCCGGACGGTTGATGAGTTGCAGTACGAGGGGTCGTCGGGTTACGATACCGGAGCCTCGGGGCAGACTGGGAACTGTCTGTCAGCTTCGGATGACGCTGAAGCGCAAACGGGGAGGGGATATTTCAAGGCGGTGGGGGGCACTCACAAGTCTCGACCAACAATGTTCTCGAGCACTGAACTCTTTCCACTTGACTGACTACCGACAACAGCAATTTGGGGCAAATCAATAGGGTTATTGACTCCAACAGTTGCGAAGACATCTTGGAGCTTGTTGACGAGCCTAAAGGAGCGGTTAGAGATATGTGTCTTGGAGGCCTGACCGCGGGGGGCTCACTGGATAAGGGCGGGATCCGAGATACCGCCCGGCGTAGCGAGAGAGCCGCTCATGGTCGGGTCCGTGATATCCTCCACTAGAGCTTCAGGTATAGCTAGGATCGGTTGGATCGAGGATGGTGGACGTTTGGTCGAAACGGGTCAGTCACTGGGCACCACTGCTTGGGTGAAGCTGGCTGAGGGGCGGTCGGCCGGGGAAGAGGGCTTGGGAGCGTTGCAAGAGCTGAGAGCCGGAGGGCGCGAATGTAGGGTAGGTCTGCAGATGGTAGCTAGAAGTGCCTTTGAGTTGAGATGGATGGAAGCGGCTGGTTGGCGGTTGTGAAATATGAAAAGGCGTTGAGATTCTGGGATAGGGAGGGCACAGCACACACTCGCAAGACGACACCGAGTTCACGAGCCTAACAAGGGCACTAAAAGTTGCGCCGCTGCCCTGGACCGCTGTTATCCAAGCCACACGTGGCGCAACAGCCTTCCCTACCGGGCCTGGACCCTCTTAGGAGCGCAAATTCCCTGCCAACTGCCATCTTCACCGTAAATTGCCCCTGTCTTTGGCAGGAGGTGAACCCACGTGACCGCACTACCGATGTCGCCCTGGTCCCTGGCTGTGGCTGAGGCGTTCGGCTTAATTTTGCAGCCTAGATGATAACGTCACCAGCTGATGCGTTCTTCGGATCTTTGTTGCGGGTGCCTTGTTGCTTGTGTCTTTTTTGCGTTGTTCGGACCCGCTTGACAGGTACCATGAGGAAGACTACTCGGCTACCTATTTTGGCAGTGGGCGATGCTGTGTAAGTGCAATGTGAACGATGATGCTGGCAGCCTAGATGCGTGGTTGTCAAGCTGAATGTGCTATTCTGGGCCGTGGTCAAACAAAGCAGGCAGCATTGTATCAGACGCAGGGACAGTGCGGATATCAACAAATACTTCAGCCTGGATCAGGATGATCTGAGGCGAGAGATGGAGACTGATGAGTAAATCATTCTGTGGCCATACTTGAATGCTGATTCAAGACGTACTGGGGTGAATATCCCAACAACACGACCTGACATCCTCTTCCTGTTTTGGGTACTCTCTATTCAGTTTACCATATTAGACTGCGATTCCGACATGACATGACCTCTCCAACCAAAATAGTGGACCGACATTAACCCAAGCTACACGGCTGTCAAACGGTGATTAGATTGATATCCTCGGCTCGATAGCGGTCAGTCAGACAACCACTTACTTTACCAAGGTATGCATCTGATCTGTTCCGGATATGTTGAATGAGGGGAACGACGCCTTATCAGCTGGCGGTGGGGTCATCAGTCACAAGGGTACCATTAGTCCAACACCTAACTGCAAACCATACGACACGACGCTCGTGTGCAGTACAAAATACCTCCCCTTTTGCTGTAAACACGACCATGGTTCTGGATACCCAGGCGAAGGTGGCTGTGTGGTAGTAGAATCTTGAACATCTCATATCCACGAGTTGAGCCAGCAACTGGCAGCCGTGTCAACAATCCAGACATCCTGGATGTTGCTCAATATGTTTTCATGTGACGGTGGACGTCATCAATTATTAGTTGTCGGGGTCCCGCCATCAAATATTCAGGCATAGCCCGAAACAGTAGCCTACTAGTTGTGTGGCAGTGGTTTGAATGGCAGCTTCCTGCGGAGGCCACATGTCAAACTTGGGTGATGGTGTTCTTCGACGGAGTGTGAATATAGGCACGAGTAGGAGCTGATTGTACTGAAACGCCGGCATTTCGTATAACAATGGCGTTTGGTCGTTCAACCTGCAAGTTGGACATGGATATATCCTCTCGATTCCGCATGCCTGGCTGAGACTCCTGCCAGCTCAGCGCATAAGTGTAGTACCATCAAGGCTGCCGCCCCCTGGTCACCAATGGGGCCTGGGAGTCCCCTACAGGCTACGCCCGCTGCAGCAGACGCCCCACTCATCCGCCAGCGCATGTCTTTAATCCTCCCAACCACTAAGGCTGCTACAGCCCAGCACCGGATTCCACTAAAAGCCTCGCTGAGCCGTCACTGTACCGTCAGTGGCTCGGCCCCTCCCTTGCCTCCTCTCGGCACCGCCAACTCGTCCCACTACTACAAGGGCTTCTAGTGGCACCGTGGCAGCAACGTCTCCCTACAAGTTGGCGGTTGCAGCGCCTAGCCCAGCGCCAAACTCCCTGTAAACTCATTGACCTCATCACTACTGGAGCATCCTGGACCCCAGCACGGAACTCATTGTGGCTACGACTATCCTCACCCGACACGCACCATTTCTTGTTCTCGATCCTCCAACCTCCAACCACCAACTGCCAGAGTCTTATTCCTCAACGCGCATCATCCACAGCTAGACACATTATTCAAAGCAGCGTCCTTCACCCAAGATCTCTCCGCCAGTCCTATGCGCACCACGACTGTCCTGCTACCCGAAACGTGCTTCCAGGGCCGCCTCCGCCTCCACCTTCCGCTCCCAACCACACATCGTCTCCATCCATCGTCCGAAGCTGCGTTCTCGCCAGCATCTGCCCGTCAACCCCAACTCTCTCGAATGCCGCACTATTCTGGCCCCCGGTCAGCTCCTCGTTAACTCCCCCTCGATCCCACCGCGGTCAACAGCCGCGGAGAGGCCGACCTGGACTCCTCCGGCTCCCGCTCCGGACTCCCCGTTCACGCCTCCGACGACCCTACCGCGCTGCAACCACGTTCGAATTCATCGAGTACTGGGCTCTCTACCCCTAACTCCGATCCCACCTCTGTCGCTCCCTCACCCCCCCAGCTTCTCCGGAATCGAGCCTCGGCAAGCACTGCGAATATAGGTTCTTCGAGTGCCAATCCCGCCCGACCCCCGAGTCTCGCTCCGCCCCAGGTCCTCGGCCGACGCCAGCGTTCGTTGACACCCGAAATACTATCAGAGGTCGAACCTACTCTCAGACAGAGCGCGAGACGCTCCGGCGCTGACAATACCATCCACGGACCGGCTCCTAAACGAAGACGAGGCATCATGATGGGTGAAAGCGACACGCCCGACCCCCATAACGGTGCGCCTCTTGGCTACTCGAATGGATCATCCGTAGCACAGTCGCAAAGAAACTCTGCTGCAGGTGTTACAAACGGTCACAAGGTCGGCGCAGCAGTCAACGGCAAGAGCAATATTACCGCCACAGCCATCAACCGTCCGCCCACATACTTTGGCCATGATCGCCGAGAAGTCACCCGGTTACTTATTCAGGCCCTGTCGGATATGGGCTACCAGACTGCGGCAGAGAACGTGAGCCAAGAGAGTGGATTTGAGCTGGAGAGCCCAACCGTTGCCGGCTTTAGGTCAGCGGTGCTGAGCGGCTCTTGGGCTGTTGCGGAGCAGCTCCTGTCTGGCGCAGCGCATGAGGATGACGGGCAAGGGAACGGGCTTGTCCTAGCCACGGGTTCGGACCGGGATTTAATGAGATTCTGGCTGCGACAGCAAAAGTTCTTGGAGCTTCTCGAGCAGAGAGACACTGCGCGAGCTCTCATGGTGCTTCGGGGAGAGCTGACCCCCCTCTCGCACGACACCGCGAAGCTCCATTTTCTATCTAGTCTGCTCATGTGTCGGTCTACGGAGGATCTCATGGCCAAGGCAGACTGGGACGGGGCTAATGGAGAGTCACGAAAGCGATTATTGTCAGAGCTATCAAGTAAGTCGCCTTGGACATGTACCCGCGTGATGAGTCTATCTAACACGGGGTAGAATGCATATCGCCATCCGTCATGTTGCCCGAAAATCGTCTGGCCGTTCTTCTTGAGCAAGTCAAGCAGAGTCAGATCGACACCTGCCTCTACCACACCGAGGCCATGTCGCCGTCTCTGTATTCTGACCACTTCTGTGACCGACGGAATTTTCCTACCGAGGTCGCTATTGAACTCACTGACCTGGCTGGCGAGGTCTGGCAGGTACAATTCTCCCATGACGGGACCAAGCTGGCGGCTTGCGGTAGTAGGGAGCAAGTTGTCTTGTGGGACCCCAAGACGTTTGCCGTCTTGCGTTTACTGAGCGATCACGAAGGTGGTGTTGGCAACATCTCGTGGAGCCCCGATGACTCCATGATTGTATGTTGCTCGCAAGACAAGTACGCACGGTTGTGGGATGCAAATGTAAGTGATCTACTAAGGAGGATGCCATCCAGAGTTTTCGACGCTAACACGAACTTGACAGAATGGGACGCTTCTCAAGAAACTGCGGCGCTTCGAGGAGCCTGTCAGTGGCTGTGTGTGGGCTCGTGACAACCGATCCTTCGTCGTCGGCACGTTAGACCGTGCTCACAGTCTCTGTACCATCAATGTACATGACGATGAGGTTTATGACTGGGGCAAGAGGCATCGTGTGCAGGATCTATGCGGCTCGCCAGACGGACGATGGCTCGTTGCCGTTGACGACGTTCAGACTATTCACGTTTACAATGCCATCACTAGAGAGCTTGAGTTCGACATGGAGCTCAAGGCCCGTCCCACATCTGTCAGCATCAGCCAGGACTCACGCCACCTGCTGGTGAATAAGCGTGATGGCGAGGCCCAGCTCATCGATCTCCTCACCCGTAACTCTGTCCAAAAGTTCTTCGGCCACACCGGTGGCGACTATCTCATTCGCAGCTCCTTTGGTGGGCCCAACGAGAGCTTCGTCATCAGCGGTAGCGAAGACGGAAATATCCTGATCTGGCACAAGAACACAGGTGCTCCAGTCGAACGTCTACCTGGCCACCATCCGCGCTGCAACGCTGTTTCGTGGAACCCCGCAGACCCCTTCATGTTGGCGTCTTGTGGGGATGACGGGCGAGTCAAAATGTAAGTCTTCTCCGCCATAACTACGCCAAGTTTCGTCTTTGGTGGATGGCTTCGCTGACTGGCCCTTTTTAGTTGGTCCAACCACAGTCGGAGCTTCACCATCAGGAATCGCTACCACAGGGGCTCATCTAACGGTTGGCGGATTACGGAGAGCAGCGAGCCCTAGGAGGTGTCTCTTGGCAAGCTCCGTATTCTTGGAAACTAGTGAAAGACGTCATCATGTAGCCAGTTCAAACTCACCATTGGAAGCGGGAAGGTGGGGGTTTTGGTCTGTCGGGAATACTAGAAGAGGACCACAGGGGCGACGAAACGCGTGTGTGTGACGATGGGAGTCTTCTCTTCCGCGACACAAAGCGTCGCTGATATTTTCATTTTGTTACCGGGAAGGGAGGAGGATGAAGGTACCTTTACTTCCACTTTGTCATTTCTGGCGTTGGAGCGATGGCGGAAGGGGAGGTTTATGAGCAGAGACGACGGGTTCTGTACTTTTGGTATTTGTCTTCCACTTCTCTGCGGTAGACTGGCTATTCACGCAAGCAATTCCACTTACATAACGCTGACTTGCCTAGGGCTACCTCGCTCACCTGTGCATGTCTCGTAGTGGATTTTTACTTGCCTATTCCAAAACCCTTCCCCTTGATTTGCGCATGTACGTGCCCTGTTCATGTCGGCGTCAAAGGAACGTACAAACCCTTGTCCATGTAGACACAGATGGAAGTACGACACGGGGGCCTGGGACGTTCCGTAGCCGAACGAAGGCCTCTTTGTTAGCACCGATCTCTCCATCTCAAGAGTCCGAGAGAGCTTCTGTTGACTGGTGGCGGGGATGGCGTCCTGAGCCATAGGTTAGAAGCAAGGGGTGGAGGTAGAGGCACAAGTTGAGGGGCGGGGTTGGCTTTAGGACAGGACTGGGACGAAATCGATCACATCATGCCGAAGCCACACTGAAACCTTGCGTCTTGGCTTCTCACCTCTTTCTCTGTGTCGACCTGCCACAACAACGAAGTCGTTGCGCATGGGGAGGCTGGGAGAAGAGAAAAGAGGAAAGACGACGTACAGACATACGCTGGAGTGGTGGGTACAGTGAGGGGTTTACTTACGGTCGTGACGAGGGAGCTGATACATGCGTACACAAGCCGTGGACGACGGCAGCTGTGATGATCAGCCCCCCTAGGTGAAAGGGTTGATTCAATGGAGGCTGTCCTCGGTGTTGAATCTCACACTGGCATCTCTCGGCATCAGGTCAAGGCAATTGACGTGCCTGAGCCAGCCCGTCGTTTCCGGGGTCAGAGGCTTTCCCCATCAGGGCCCGGGATCGGCTTGTCATAGACCAGGTACATCACGGTTAATAGGGTCCGGCTTTGAGATAGAGTTGGGACGGGAACATCTCGGCGAGCAAGTTGGGCAGGTGGGAGGTTTAGTGAAGGGCGTTTACTAATAATCATTTAGTGAGTGGTCAGGAGGAGGTTAGTGAGAGCATCAAGAAGGGATGGTGCAGGTCCTGGATTCGAGTTTGATAGGGTGTGCCGTACCACGTAATTGCAGCACTACGTACACACATAATGCGTGGTATGTACTAAGTCCTTTGGGGAAGAAAATATCACACACCAATTGGCCTCTTCTGCACTACGTGGTAAACCCTTTCGCCCCTCGTAGGAATAACTAGTAACTAGGTTGTAGAATATATAAAACAAATAAAAGGATTAATTTATTACCGAAGCTGTCTAAATCATTTAGAATCTATATCCTAATGTTGTTCATCAAGGAAGAGGAGAAGTTAATGCTTTATGGTGCGTGGTGTTTCCCTCCACCCCTTGCTAGTCTACTTCCTAGACTACGTAGCTACGTATGTTGGTGTGGACAGAAGCCATGATGCATCCACCAGCGAGTGCCACGTCCGAAAAATGACGGGCGAGAGTCGATGCGGCTGGACACCTGGATTGAGACGGGGCATTGACACGGTACCTGCATGACCCGACGCAATGACAGGACTAGGGTGTATGTGTCTCTGCGGGGCCATGGCCTATGGACGGCGAGATGAGGTACGGAGTCTGGGAGGGCACGCCATTTGTGCACGACAGAGCCACAGGGGCAAGCGTCAAATCCTCCCAGAACGGATACGTATGTAACGACTCCAGACGACTAGGGGGGTGGTCTCAGGGTCACGAGTTCGCTACGACGGACGACAAGACGAACAGGCCAAGCCACCCTAGAGAAGTAGAGAAGCGGTCAAGGCAACAAGCGAGGGCTGTCATTCTAGTTGTTTGGACAGAGCGAGGGAGCACTGATGACGGACTGATCAGTGGGAACCGGCCATGGAACGGACCGCTTGGGCCCATGACGGTCGAATCCGCTTTTGGATATCGCGGCTTGTCGCTCTTCTCGAATTGCACGCCGCTTCATGCAGGGGCTAGGATCGACTGCCCGGGCCATTGTTTGTCCATTCGACGGCTCAGCTGTGGCCTCACTCAGCCTCTCCGCTTCCCCTCCCACAGTGATCTCGCAGCTGCCACTCTAGGCGGTTGGCTGGTGTGCGTGCACTGGCACTGGCGTCTTGACGGGTTGGCGCGAGGCGTAGTCCAGGCCTGGCTAAAGCCCCTCCATCAAAAGTGCCCTGAGGAGACCTGTTGGTGCTTGACATGACCGGATGATGGTCGTAAACCAACAGGTGGCTATCATGAACGATGCCATGTAATACGAGACTTCTGCGGGCGGATCAACAACAGACCTGATGTCTCCGCGGCGTTTGTTGTTCCCGAGGCTATGGAGTTTAGAAAGTATCGGTCCGCGAGACTCTCTTGACGGGCCTGTATATGGCATGATGTGCCGCTTGTGGTGCACATCGAGTTATTAGCATCCAATTGAAACAAGCCATTGGGGAGATCTTCCAACGCTGAGCAACAAGATAGACGAAGCCGAAAAAGAAACTGCTCGCTTTCTTTTGTCGGTGGAGTCTGAATGAGCGCCACCAACAGGAGGCTGGCTTGTACTTCACAAGGGGCTATGGAGCTTAGCTGCAAGACATTGCGCATGGGACCAGTGGCATGTCGATACTGCACAAGAGGATGCAGAGTAGGATTCCACTAGCTTGGCAACCTGACTGGTAAGGCACTTGTCTCAGGTGGTGTTTCGCTGACGAACAATGTTGGACCTGGGGTGGGAACGGGAACGATTTGTGTAAGCTGCTTATTGGAATGATGGCCTGCGCGAGTTGAGCGTAGGGAGCAGCAATTGTGCATACACCACCGTGGCCATGTGGGCGAGTGACTTATCGCCCGCCAGCCTCGAGAACAACATCCTCAGCGAACTGCTTAGCAAGCCTGCTCAGCTGCAATTGTAGTTTAGTAATCCGATATCCGTTTCCTCCACTCTGTCAAAGTCGCACTTGAGTGTGGGGAGGCGGGGACAGGGGCGAGAGTGAGGTAACGAGCAGACTATAGTCGACAAGGTCGGACTGTGACTGGGCAGTTCTTGCGTCCACAGCGAATACATACTACGTAGTAGCACACTACACTCATCTGATCTCCTCATGTGGATGCCTATGTACGGCGTACGTACGATGTAGTAGCACATCAAACTGAGTACCTCAAGCCACCGGATCCGGCTGTGGGCCAGTGTCCCAGTGCGCTTCTGGTGCCGTTCTCGCCCCTGGCGCCAGAGCGGAAAGGTGAGCCTTTTTGTTGTCGCCAGTTGGCCGGGGAGGCGCGCCTAAAGACGTCGAAAGGGCCGAAGCAGGCGATATTGCTACTGCTTTCTCCTTCGTTATTCCTTGCCCAGGTAACACGGCTTTTTTTGACGGATGATTAGGACAGTGCCGGCCGAGCTCCCCGCGGATGAGCCGGTAGATCCCCTGTTTTACCAAACCACTTATCACGATGATACAGGGAGCCCCTGTCAGAGTGACAATGATTGATTGAGTGATTGGGCTCGTCGTGGAAGCAAGACGATTGCCTAGATCATATGGAAAAGTGGCCGGTGGAGCGGCAGCTGATCCTGTCCTTGATATATGTTCGTAGTAATAGTTCACACTTCTGCGAGTGAAGCCGAAATATACCACGAACTCTGACTGCCGGCAAGACAATAGCCTCGGGAATGCATTGAAAGGTAATTGAATCTCAATGTTACATTGAAATCTCAGATTCCCGACCCTCCCGAATCTCTGACCCTTGGGCCGTGAGTCGGAGAAGAGGTCACCGTTAGCACCGGGCCACAACCATCAAAAGTGTTGTTAGTCCCTAGGGATCTGCAGATTGGACCGCGCTGGCGGGGGCGCCAGCCAAGCACGATGATCATCAAGCGGGAGAGCCATTTTGCCTGCTTCATGCAACGATGAGTGCCCGGGGGAGAACCTCCTATGTAGGTAAGCTGTTCTTTTAAGAGCAAATATGCAGAGTGAAACTCGGGGGCGAGTCTCGTGAGCTGATGGTACTGGATATGCACAAGCATGGCCTCGAGCGGACGAGTTTGTTGTGAACCTGCCCCGAATTCACCTGGCCACTGCTCTGCCGTTCGTACGTGTACCTACGCACTGTTTTTGACATTGGTGTATGTGTAAAGCAGCGGGCAGGTGGCGCGCTATGAAGTGGATTTCTCTGCCACATGGGATTTAGCGTTCTGCTTGTAGAAGCATCCCAAGGCCATTCGTGGAACGAAGGTGGATGCGCACTGCTAGCCCATGAAACCTAGTGAGGATGGATGGGGTTGCAACGGAAGAGCAAAAGACAATCCCGATAAAGGCATGGGCAGAATTGTCGCAGAAGTTACCGCCGTCCATCGTTTTCCGGTTGATAGCTGGGGTGAGAAGAGACAGCAGAGCATGTCAAGACGACAGGATAGGGCGGTGACCAAGCCTGTCCCTCTGATGTCTCATGGGTCTTGTATGGTCATGTCTGAGACTGCGTCGCGCGAGGTCGGTTTTCTGGGCCGCCACCGGTGTGCGAGCCCGCGAAGGGATGTTCTCCCGAAGATGTACGTATGCCATCCAGCTTGCCGTCTGGGACCTTGGCTGTTACCTTTTCTTTTTCGGCTACCATGGGTTAAGTGGCAGCGCTGCGGGTGCGTGACTCGTTTGGTATCAATGGCTTTGCACCCAGTCAGGTCCGCATGCCAATTGCCTAGTTCTTCCTCCTCCTCTCCCCTTAGCGAGGGGTATCGTGCTGTAGTTTGATGATGGCTTGCTGTGATGGCCGGGGCTGGAACTTATGAATTTGAGAAAGACGGTTCCGGAGCAGGCCAGACGGTGAGAACCATGACGGCGCATCCAGAAGCCTGTGTGCGTGCGAAGTAAGATGTTTGGCTTGGCTCGGGCTTGGCTGGCTTGCTAGGCCTGCGTCTCCCGAGAACGCTTGAACAATAGCGTTGTGGTACAGGCACTAGCAGGGCCAGGAACCAGCAAGGATCATACTCCGAAGCCCCAGGCCACCCATGCGGTTGCAGTGCCAGGGCCATGGTCCGGCACGGACGACATCAAGATTCAGGGGAGAGGACGGATGGATAGTTGTGCCGGGGGTGGTTTTGGCCCTTGGGTGGCCCTTGGGCCTCCCAGACCCAGACTGTCAGGCCCATTCTGAAACTGCGCCATGGGTTGGGCATGCGTTGAGTCGTGCAATCAGAAAGTTGGGACGAACACCCATAAGACAGACGTGTGGGAATATCAGCATTAGCTTCGGGGACAGCAGTCAGAAGTCAAGAGTCATGCAGCAGCCGGCCACCATAGGTAAGCAGCGGCCGAGGCGACAGAGATGCGGGTGTATCGATGACCTGCTCACGCATTCGAAATGGAAATAGCACAATGCCTTTCCTCACTATGTGTGGCCCAAAAAAAAAAAAAAAAAAAAAAAGCCCGAACCCTGGGGGTGAAAAGCCGTGTTTGTTTCCCTGACGGAGCCTTGATGGAGCCAGGAGCCCTGGGCGGCCACAACAGTGGAAGGATGGTGGAAGGTGGAAGTGCCCCAATGCGTTCCAATGCGTTCCAATGAAATGCAGGTGCATCCTGCTAGAACGACGCTGGCCCTGAGTCGCGTTGCTTGTCGGCAGGTACGCCCTGGTTGGTGGAGGAGCAGCTGCCTGGCGGGCATGGAGCTTGGAGACTTGGGAGATACCAGCGTGGGCATGTACCTCTTACCAACCGGCCGACCCCTGTTCGAGGCCCGCATAGGATCGACAGCGCCGCAAGGAACCAGTGAAAGTTGCGCTGAGAGTATCTCAACAACGAAAGAAAATAACAATAATTAAGAAAGAATAACACGCGATGAATGGGGAGCGGATGGAGAGCGGCATGGATCATGGTGCACCAGGGCTACAGGAGCACAACACGCCCGCATGCACATACACAGACTGCACTCTGCATGCTGCAAGGCGCCACACGCTGCACCAAATGCTCTGCGCCCTGCTCCATGCACATTCACTTCGCTGGGCGCATGGTGATAGGTGAGATGGATTTATGGAGTGTCATCCCTCCCCCTCCTCTTGACACTGACTTCCTTGACCTGGAGGGGCAAACGCGATGGATCGGATGCCAGGTTTGGGGGTGTAAGGGCCTCATGGTTTCGTGGGGGGGCATTGATTTCGGTTATTAGTTGATTGAAGGCTGAACGATGCAGCAGCTGTCAAGGGGTTAGATGACAGAGTGTCTCTGGTAACACTGGACTAAACCCCTGTGGCTGTCACCCGTAGGTACCATGTGTCTACACTATTACGAATACGTACGCCGCTGTTGCTCGTTGGTTTACACCGCACTCCAAGGCATCTCTTGTTAGGTCTAGGTTGGTTCCGAGTTTGTTCTCGGAGAGTACTTTGCCATGCAGTAGCTGCCAGGTTCCGGATCTCCTGACGCTGGTCTCTCCCCTTCCATTCTTCTTCGAGGTTTAATTTCGCCTCCGATAGGGCGCCCCAGTCCGGTCAGGGAAGGAGAGACCAGGGTAGGGAAAATGTACCTTTGCAACGTAGAACCGGGCATGGAATACATCCGTTAGTACGGAGTACCTGCCTTAGCCCTTCCATCGCAATAGCCTGTCTGACCAACCTACCGACCTAACCCAACCCTCCAGCTCCCTCTACACCTGTGCTCTGTGGGCAAGTACGAAGTAGGTAGTAATAGGTAGGCTACCTAGGTAGGTACCTGTCCACCAACCCACCTACCTATGGAGGAAGGTAAGTGTAATAGCGCAGTAAGCACCACCTAATACTAACGGGATGTGCCTCAGAAGTTCTACCTGGTTGTCAAATGGCCTGAATCTGCTCACTCTTACAGCTAGGTAGGCACCCGAGTACCCATCTAGCCATCCTCGCATCTCGCACACCCCCTGCAACCCCCCGAAAATACAGTGGGGCTAGCCCTCTAAAACCTCGTGCCAGCCCTGGCCCGGCCGTCCATGCGCCCCAAATCCCCTCGCCTCCCGCAACCGCAACCGCATCCACAATCCACATCCGCATCCGTATCCCGTCCCATCTCCAGCGTCTGGCCAAGGTCGGTTAAGAACTACCACCTTCAGTCTCCTTCGCCTCTACGACCACCAATGCCTCCTCTGCTCGTCTTCTGAGACAACTTCGCCGAACTGGGCTCGTCGACCACCCGCAACTGACCATTCATGAACCCATTCGCCTTGCGCCTGTCTCCCAGCTTGAAACCTGCTTCACGACTGACACCAGCCGCCGCAGTCGCAGTCGCAGCACCGCTTCGTTTCTTATATCGTCACCACCACCGCTCTCGTCATCGCTATATCGCCATCATAATCACCGGGTTTACTGACCCACATCCTTCTTCTTCTCGCCGACAATCTTTTGTTGTTGTTAATTGCCATTTTCCCTTCCCCGCTATATCTCTGGCTATCTCCACGCCTATACCACGTGTTGCTCATGATGCGACTTTGATTCTCACCCAACTTGTTGCTTCTTCTCTCCCTTCCTTCGTCTCCTCTTTTTATTCCCGCCACGCCCCTCGCTGGTAACACTCTTCCGGTCTCGCACCGACCATGGAGAACCTAGACGGCATGCTCATGGTTCCTCCAGAACGAGGTCAAATTCTTGGTAGGGCTGTCTGGAAGGTATGTCCTCCTGTCGACTCCTGAAGGACCTGGTAAAGTATTGTGGAAAATCACTGACTCTCGTTATTCCTTAGGCACGATACGTGATTGTCGGGAGGCGCATTACTTCAGCTAGTCAGCAGGGTAACTCAAGTCCCAGTTACTCTCAGTTGGTGACGAGTAGTCGAAACAATAGCTTGACTCCAAAGCCGATAGCAAAGACACCCACTGATGAGTGCTGCCTCCTCATCTATAAACACAAGGTGCGTTGATTCGTCCTCGCTTGATGGCCAACCCCAAGACACTGGCCAGAACATGCACTGACAGATCATTCGTTTAGGAGGACACCGAACCGAACCAACAATGGCCCATCAGCTGCATCACAGATTGCCAAGTTCAAATGGTCGCCCACCGAAAACAGGGCCCCGTTTTACCCACCCTCGTTGTCACGATGTCCGACAAGGAGCGAAAACGACGCTCCAGCCGCGCTGCTGGCCTGATCTCCTCGAACAAGGAGACAAGCACTAATACGTTGTGGTTTCGTACGCCCCCAGACGATCACCACCCCAGCCTGCATGAGTGGGCGCGCTTCATTCTGTCCAAGAAGTCGCCCATGAGTCCCGAGAGCCCCATGTCCCCTCAATTTACCAACCCTTTTGCGCCACGATCCCGCGACCAGCCCGACTACTTTTCGCGCCCAACCAGCGGTAATCAGCCCGGCCGGTCCGATACTCGTGCCCTCCAGCACAAGAGCTCCGCAAACACACAGTCCACTGGGCCCCGCGACAGGCCACTGACCTTTAGTTCTGAGTCGCCAAGCCTACGGTCCAAGAGGAGCGATGTTTCCTCACCCTCGAGCGCCAGCTATCCCGTCCAACAGATGTACCCGATTCCTAGCCAGCACTATACTACTGTGCTCCCCACCGATCTGCCCTCTGACCTCTCATCACCCATTGGCATAGCAGGGGAATATCAGGGCGAGTTTATCGAAGGATGGACGGCTGCGCAGGGGAGGTCCTCAACGATGAGCTCGCCCATCCGGGGGCGAGACAGTATAAGCTCTCAGACTCCGCAGCCGTCCATCACGGCAACGGACTCGAGCTCCCCTCCTGGGCCCCGCGAGACCATCCTCGACAGGGCTTTTCAGCTAAAGTGCATACCTGGATCTGAGCAGCAGGTCCCTGGAGAAGAGAAACTGAGCTCCTTGGCGCGATTCGAGGCGTTGATGCGGGAAGCTGACCAAAAGCGAAAACAGAGGGAAGCCGCTGAACGAGCGCAGCAGATGGCAACACGGAGCGCTTTCGAGGCTTCCGATAGCTCGGACGAGGCCCAAGACGCTGACTCGGACGATTCAGATGAGGGCGCATATGGCCACGTCCCCGAGCGTCGTGGCCCAGCATTGATTCCCTCCACAACACAGCGGGCTTTGCAATTTATTGCTGGTCGGCATGAGTCTTCTCAGCCCCTAAGTCCCGTCAGACCACCGGCCTCCAGGAGCCCGATCATCAGTCGTGTTGGTCCAACGCCCGGAACCATCCAAACCCCCCCCATGCGGCCACACACTGCCAATGCTAAAAGTCGCCCTAGTGCATCTCAAAGGATACAGAGTACAAGCCAACTTGCAGCGGCCATGGCCAATGCGGAATTATCGACACCAAACAAAGCCTCCGAAGAGGGAACCCCCCGCCCAAATATAGACAAGCGACTGTCCACCACCAGCGCCAAAAGGTTGAGTTTCACCGAGTTTACCAAGAGACTCTCTAGCACCAGCAGCTTACTGCTAGTCCAGACGAACGCTAGTGGGAGTAGCCGGGGAAGTAGCGAGATCGACGTCCAGCCCTCGTCCATACCCTGGGGGACTTTGAATCCACGAGGAACCGGAGCACCTCCCCGAGAACGAGACGAAACCGACCGGAGATGCGGATGGCGCAACAGCGTTGGTGTCATCAACAGCGACGGGGGCTTCCTTTGACGACTCATGAAAGATTAATTGGCAGTGAGGCTTCTCTCAACTTTAACGGCATCGACGACAGCGACAGCATCATCTTCACCATCCGCATTTGGATATACTGATTTGTTTTGTTTTTGTTGCGTGCATCGGCATGGGGGGGCAGGGTTACCGGTATATTGGGCGGCTTTGAATGCTTTATACGATTTTGATACCCATGATGTTCCACCATCATGACGTTTACGAGGAGCAAGAGTGGACAGTCTGTCCTAGGCGTTTTTTTGTTGGTGTTGGATAAACCCAGCTGTTCTGACACTTCAGCTGGTTTGTAATTATGAGCTGGAGACATTCTACATGGAGAAGGACTGCAGCTGGCACCAGAATCACCAACCAGGAGGGCAGATGATATACCCCGGAGCTAATTGGCTCTTACACTGCAACGACACAAATGCGTACCTACAAGCTCAACACACTTGAGCTACTGTGCGATCTTGGATTATTAGATCTAGAGCGAACGGCCTCTGGCGTCACACATCACAACGGTGAAAACCGTGTTGAAGTTCAATCATGTTCATCTTGATACAAGTGCACATAGTGTAGTGAATGATGGCGGTATATAAGTGCCTGTATCATTGTGTGGTATATTCTTATGGGAGCTTGATTTTCTCTCTTCTCCCCTTTCTGGTCGTCTTGTGCATCGCGCAAAATGCCCGGTGCTATTCCCTTGTGCACCTTCTGATTCAAGATGCCAATTCACCTGCCTATCAGTACATACATAGCTATCCTCCTAGACTCCTGGTATCCTTGTCAAATGCCTCCCCAGCCTTATGCTCGGCCCGCGCTCATCATGCCTTTTTTTTTGTAGACGTTGAGCAACTCATCGGATGTATTTGACGATTGCCTCCTGCTCCTCAGGACTCAGACGTTGGCCAATAAAGGCTTCAATGGCACCACCGTGTCGCTGATTGGCAGCAACCATGTACTCCTTGACCCACGTGGTCACGTCAAGGACCTCGGGGAAGTCGTCTCGTACCAGAGCCTTGCACGTGTTGAGCGCGGTAAAAGACATGCCGAAGCCAATGTCGTCGACATCTGCCTCGGCGACAATCTCGTCTCCAGCACCGGCAGCCACAGTGGGAGGGTTAGCCAAAAGAGATAGCAGGATGCGACAACTGTTGGCCCAGCCCTTCATGAACTTCTGTCCGAAGGCTTGCGAGTCGCACAGAGTCTTGGTGAGGGACACGACGGCGACCTTGCGGTCCACAGGGCGAGCTAGCTTCTCCGTCTCGGCCAGGACGAAGGCAGGGTACACTTTGGTGAAAACACCAGCGTCGACCTGATCTGATTGGTTGATGAAGTAATCTGCCCCAAAACCAACCTCCACCCTTGCAGAGACAAGGTGGTAGAATCTGACAAAGCGCAACTTGAACGAATCAGCGGGGGAGCCTTGCAGCTTCGTGTAGAGGAGGCGGAGGATGGTGCCAAAGTAAGGTTCCAAAACCGAGCTGGAGTAAACGTTAGCTGATGTCTATCCTATCACACGTTTAATTGAAAGACTCACGGCTCGAAAGACTTGACGATAGCGTCTAGGAGATCAAAGGCGTGAAGTTCAGACTTCTTGCCGCTGAGAAGCTTTTGGAAGATACCGAGCACAGGCTCAAGCTGGTTCTCGGCGATAATAGCCTGCGAGGCGCGGGGAAGAACGGCGGACAGCAGACGAGTACAAGCAGGGACATTGCCACGAGTCTCCCAAAGAGGGGGGTTCAGTAGGGGGCCTAGCAGTGCCTTATAGTTGTTCGAGATTGTCTCCGCTGGGCTGGACTCGAGTAATTGGGCGAGAATCTGGAAGACGTATTGCATAAACTCTGGCGGTCTTGTTAGCGGAGAACTTAATTGACTGAACCAAGGCGTGTTCGCATACCGGTGACATCCTCAACCATGATCTGGTGGAAAGGCTCCCAAAGCTTCTCATTGAAGAGGACAGCGTTGCTAGGAGCACTATACCGAACGAGGGCACCAATGGCCTCGAAATGGTAGTAATAAAATCGAGGATTGCTTGGGTTCTGTTTCATGACATTTGTAATGAGGATGAGATGGGTGAGGACATTCTCAGCCATGGCCGACGCACCGTCCTTGATGACGATGAGGATTCTCATGACGCAACGCATCAAGAACTCGTTTTCTTGGAGCTTGGCGGGGCTCGCCTCCTTCTCAATGAGCTTGAACAGGTGACCCAGCAAATCCTTGGAGAAGGGTTCAACGTCTGCTCTAGGGAACATGGGAGTGCCAGCGTCGTCAGTCAGGAACAAGACTCGTTCCACGGCAATGGCTGCATATGTGTACACCACGTAGTTATCCGAATTGAGGTTCTGGATCAAAGGGCCCAGAGCCACCTTCCACTGCTCCTTGGACAGCTGACTGCGGAAAGTGTAGAGGTACTTAATGGCATCGACTTTCGAGATAGGCTCTACGCCCTCATTGGAGATCAGATCCTGCGCAATGTGCTGTTCAAAGAACTCGACGACGTTGACCAAGGGGTTGACCGTCTTGACACCCTGTGCGGCGGTGACGGCGCCTTTAGCAGCAACGGATATGAAGAGGTAGATAGCAGTGTCCTTGGCCTTCCAATCCGACTTGGCTTGCGACAGGTAGTGGTTGATGTACTTGGATACAACCGTTGTGACTGGGGCCTCGAACTTTTCCTGGAGCTTTCGGAGAAAGTCGGTAGCAGATCGGCGTCTCGAGTCTGTGTCAGAGCCCTCCAGATCTCGTCGGATGAATTCGATGGGTTCGTCCTCGAACAGTTCCATGTCAGACTCGCGGAGTCCCACATTTGGCAGGATGACCTTTTCTACGATCTGTGTAAGGACCTCCTCGTTGTTAAAGATGTTAGAGTGCTCCTTGGTTGAGGCGACAGCTGTTAGGAAGTGCAAGGCCTTGCTAACGATGATGTCGTATTTTGTTTCGGCGCCCGTGGAGGACAAAAGGCCCCAGGCATTCTGAATAAAGGGCTGGCAGTACTTGGAGAAATCCTCGTCGTACTTGACAGTGTAGAGCTCCAGGACCTCGCAGATATCAGCCTTGACAGTGTCTACTATGCTCGTCTCGGTTTCGTCGTCGGTTTCCATCAGAGGGTTAGTGTATGTGAGGTACTTGTGGAGAAGCTCGGAGATGCTCGCGAGGTTATCCTCAACCAAGGGTGGCAAGTCATGGCATGATATGTCGTTGAGAATCTTGATCTGGAGAGCAAGTGTCTCAAACCAGCCCTGGAGCGTCTCCTTCTTCTCCGAGTTCTCGGAAATCTTTTTGTCGGTCGTCTGTTGCCAAGTATGTCAGCATTGAGCGAACGCGGACGTGGTTGCCGGACTCACAGCTAGCAGCTGCAGGAAAGCCTGGCCGAATGTCTCAATAACATGGTTGATCTCCATATAGAGCTCATCCGTACGGAACAATGGTCGCCATCTTAGGAAGATAGAGTGTGCGACTTCGAGGACGCCGACGTTGATCTTGGGGTCGGTAGCGGAGAAGCGGCTGACGAGTTCCTACGAGAATAAACTGTGAGCGCGAGGCTATGGGTGTAGAGCAGCTGAGCACGACGCACCTGAGTGAGAGTATCCCACCGCCTCCAAAAATCAGAGTCAGCAATCACGCTAATAGCGTCGCCTAGCTGAGCCTGGATGTTGGAGGGGGATT
Source organism: Dactylonectria alcacerensis (assembly GCA_029931735.1). Classification (NCBI taxonomy): domain Eukaryota; kingdom Fungi; phylum Ascomycota; class Sordariomycetes; order Hypocreales; family Nectriaceae; genus Dactylonectria; species Dactylonectria alcacerensis. The sequence goes on from JAPMUZ010000004.1 coordinate 3,255,949, forward strand.
CGATCATGAGGCCGATGAGGCGCTCCTTGATAGTTAGAACCTCATCATGAGGTAGCTTGTAGTTTCCCTCCTCATCCTACGGGGACAAATCGATTTCAGCCTTTATTCCATCGACGATACAATGGCCGGGCGGGGATGGGCGCGGCAGAACTGGGGGGGTTCGAAGGCTTCGACGCACCACGTAATTTGTTCGGATGAAGTTCTTGAAGGCCAGAGCAGCGGCGAGGCGAGTTTTGGTGTGAAGTGATCCTGAGCTGACAATATTGAGCAGACCGAGCGAGTATTGGGGCTTGGCCGCCTCAAGCTTGAGGGCGGTCTCAGCTGTTGGGATAGGTTTGTTTATTAGCCAAATGATCGCGGGGCAACGACGGTGTAGGAGGGCAACGGGGCGGCCAAGTACCTTTGCGGTGTTGGGAGGGATCGAGGGTTGCATCAAGCAACTGGGAGATGTGACCAATGTCTGCCGCCATGATGGAAGATGTGCAAGTAGCGGGGAGGGAGTGTGGGAGGATGAAGGAGGAAAGAAAGTGAAGAGGCGGTGGTGGAGGTGAGGGCGGAGAGTTGGTTTGGTTTGGTTGGTTTGAAGAGCAAGCTGTTGTGAGGTCAGTTGCTGGTACCTCTGCTAGGCAAACAAAAAGCTCTGGCTTTTCCCCCCCCCCCGGCTTGGTTGCACTGGGTGAGTTGCAACGCAAAAACCACTAGCAGCCGTGTCGTCGCCATTAAAAACCTACTCTGCAAGCTCCTTGACCAGGTGCTGCCACCTGCCACCGCTGGGTAGGGGATAAAAGCCAGGGGGTGGCCTGGAAGCACAGGGCATGTGGGGGGCATTTTAGACCTAGATTAGGTGGCACGAATGGCTGAGCTGCGAGCCGAGTGCCACTCCCGTCACGGCTGAGGCGCTGGCGGGCAACTGGTTGCAGTGTACTCCGTATTGCGTTCCCGTAACGAGCGGAAAACCTAGGTAACAGGAAGTACCTACCTACCACCAAATGCAGGTACCTAACTGCGAAGGACATCGAAGCACGCAATGACATGGAAGTGTTCCTGGGTATCAGGCTAATAGACAGGATGGACATTCACAGGGATGGGAAACACAAGGGACGAGGTAGGCGGGTTTGAAATGCAAATACCTCGCATGCACATCTTGTCAAAAAGGAGGATTTTGTGCCGGGTTATTCGGTTTGTTGAAACAGAACAAAGCCTTCCCAAGATATCTGATGGAGAGACATGCATGCACCCGGTGCTTTTAGCGACAAATTCAATCCACTTACGACTTGCTTTTTGAATCCCCATACTGCTTCCCAAGTACCAATTACGGCTTGGAATCGTTCCCTCCTCACCGGTCGCTCACGTGCTGTACAAATCGGTGCTTTCCTTGAGGGCATCTGGACGTCGTGGGGATATTCTACCCACATTCATCACACCCAAGAGGAAAGAGGCGGTATCCCAAATCAAAGGTCCCGCGTTTCCGTTCGTCTGATCTCCGCGGTTCGTGTAGCATCGACGTCGACCTCACAGCTTCACCCGCAAAACTGCAGGTACGCCGCAGCTGTCCAGTCCAGTGTGCCGTGAATGCTTTGCATGATTGGCCTCCTCTGAGGCTCTGACCTAGAACGGTAAGGCGAGCTACCTACCTAGCCTAGGTATAGGTAGCCTAGGGAGGTACCAGAGTACATGGTGTCGGAAGAGCTTCCAGTTGCCGGACAGTTGGCCAGATCCCTGCGCACTGTTCGTGCGCTCCCTCTAGAGCCAGCCACTGAACACGCGAGGTGCCGCTAGTTGGCCTGTGGGAGAAAGAAACACCAGACACTAATCGCGCCCATTGACAATGTAGAATGGGCAGATGATAAGAGCCTTGCTATCACCAAATTTTGAAGGTGATAACATAAAAAAGAAAAAGAAGAAAAAAAAATAGGGTTGAGTAAGTTGGTCTATCAGATTCATCACGAACTTGTTCAGATGCCTAAAACCTTCACTATTTGTATAAAATCCACTCCTTTAGACATAGAGCAAGTCGATGCTTTAATGGTGTGCGGCGTTTTTCTTGCGCGCTGGGGTTGGTCCCCATTGGTGGGCCTCCAGGGGGCTGCCTTCCAACCCGCCTATGCCTGAACAAGCCCAGCTCGTGTTCCTAGCCGTACCTCGAAAAAGTACCTGGCTTGAGGTACCTCGCCTGATCGACGGGCCCTGCATCTACCTCGAGCCAGTGTCCAGTTCAGAGTCTGACGACGGGCATGCCGCCTCTTTCAACCCGCCATGGCCGTGGACCTTTCAACCTTGGACCTTCAACATCGACTCTCCATACGACCTTACCTTACCTACTCGCCATTCTGTCCATTTCTCTCCATGAACGAGCGATATCATATATGAACCAACTGTCCTCCAGCTGCCTCACCTCTCTCTGCCTCTCCGACCATATCAAAACCTCCGACAGCGAGCGACGCCTGCTCTTCCTTTCTTCCACCCCACCGTCGTGCACTCCACTGTCCGCCGCCCACATTGCGCCCACGCCGGCTTCGTCTTCGTCTCCCCACGCCACAGCCTCTCCCACCCGCCGCCTAAACGTTTGATGGCCGCCTCTCCCTCTGCCAAACTTCGTCTTCTCTCCCGATAGTTCGCGAGCCCGTTGCCGGCCTCGGTAGCACATGTTTCGCCGGTGAGACTTGCCTACGCAGCCTGCCTGACCTGCTCCTGTTACTGCAACCACCAATCGAGTCGCTGCACCGTTCGTCGCACGCATCGCACGATAGAGCCTGAGGTGCTACATCTGGATGTCCTCGCTGTCGCTGTCGCTGCCGCCCTCGTCCCTCTTCTGCACCCTTGCTTCTGAACTTTTTTTTTTTTTTTTTAAGTTTCTTTTGGCTTTATTGCACTCATCGATGCTCCTCGCCTACATTGTCTGTTATCTTGCTTTCCACCGACCGACAGCCCTCAGATGACGACGTAACAAGCACGCGGACAACCGGTTCTCTGCTAACATGCTCCGCCGTCTAGCTTCGCTTAATCACCAAGAACCCGAGACTTCAGAAGAGCATATGTCACCGCAGCCAGGAGATGGTTCATCGTCGCCGTACTCGTCCCGCCAGGGAGGCCTCGCCAACGTCCTACGGGGCCTAACAAGCTCCAAGCTCTCCAAGTCTTCGCCTTCCATTGCGTCTCCGTCATCCTCAGCAGCCATTCCCACCGCCGAATTCGTCCATGCCACCTCTGCAAATCAGTCCCAGGGGCTCTCACCAAACCACATGGAGTCATTCGAGTTTCTCAAGAATGGCTCTCTCAATGAGCGCATCACTGCCGCCAACTCCCTCAGATTCGCAATCTCCGAGTATCCCCTCGACCCTGTCCTTGATATTTGGTATGCCGCGAAGGACCTCATTGATCCCGCGAAACCCGTGGCTGTTCGTACTGCTGGCTGGGAACTCCTGACCGAGTGTGTCAAACATGCTGCCTCAACCGACCTTGAACGTCAAGAGTACTTCACAACCTTATCATCACCAGCACACTCAGAAGATTTTCACCTTCAACTGGCAGCCCTTGTTGATCTCACCCAACGCGGTCGAGTCCTTACTGGCTTTGACTATGAACTTATCCCGTTATTGACCAACTGGCTTCGGGAAACCTACCACGCAGTGCGGCTGGCTCCGCGAAAGGCCGCAAAAAGCAGTAAGGGTTCGGCGAAAACACAGGTGGCCACCCCTGGTGAGGAAAAGAACCTCTCTCAATTGTTCGCCTTCTTGATCGACGTGACCAAATTCAGCTTCAATAATGCCGACGAAACTGCGGTGGTCGACTTGATCGATAGGCTCTTGGCCATCTGCGTGACCACCAACTCAGAAGATGACCTGAGATCGAGCATCGCTGTCATTGACGCTATCGTGACATTTGGCTCAATCCCCGACCCGAAGCTCAGGGGCTGCATTCAGGTTCTGGGCTCTATTTATTCCATGGTCGGAAATCTACAAAAGGATGCATGGCACACTCTCTCCAATCTCTGCAAGTCCCATAATGGTCCGCTTACCATCCGCATCTTACTCGATATTCTGCGCAACAATCCCGCAGATGGCATCAAGGAGAGGGACGCCAATCGCGAGATCCGTGGCGCCCTCGCCGTGTTGCAGAAACTACTATCAAAAAGCCTTGAGAAAGGATACCCGCCTATTCCGTTTGCCTTGCTCGCTGACGGACTCTCCACGATTGCCAAGACAACATCGTCGCTTAGGACTTGCACCGCTGCCCTCCAACTCATCCATGCCCTATTCGACGATGGACAAGGTAACATACACCGTTTGATCATCGACGAGGATTGGTCGGTGATTTTGGATGCAGCTTCAGAGTGCTCAAAGAAAGTGTCGACTGGACATCATGAGATGGACAGGCTTCGCAGCCACCCAAGAGATGAGCGTCCGGAAGATTCTGTGAGTCGAGAACTCATCACTCTCATCAAGCGACTCAACGTTCTTGTAAATCAAAAGACCGGTGACTTTGTGCCGCGACAAACCGTTGTCAAGTTTCTCACCGAAGTTCACCAGCTGCTCCCAGACGAGACGGTGTCTGCGGTGCTTGATTACTTCCAACAATTCAGATGTTGCTCCCCGTCTGACCTTTACTGGGAGGAAAATTTGGCCTTGGTCTTGAAAGGTTTCTTTTGCAATCGGGACAGATCGTCTAATATCCGACTCCGAGCTCTGGAAACCATCATGGACGCATACGAAATTGTTGATCTTGTTGGCGATGACCCCGAGCGAAGCTTTATCCCACACTTAGCCAAGAGCATTCTCCAGGACGTGGCAGAGGAGACCGATGTACCGGTTCTCGAAGCTATTATGTCATTGATGATTTCCGTTGTAGCATCGTGTGAAATGGAACTCTTTGACTACATCATCGGCGCTTTGAGGGGCATTGTCGTGAGCGATCGGTTGAAATCGCCAATCTCGTCCTCCGCTTCGCCGAATCCCTTTGCGTCCACTCCTTCCAAGGAGTCCAATCATCTACCAACACAATCGCCATCGAATGTGGTGGCAAAAGGATATGTAAAAATGTTTGTGCAAACTATGGGATATCACAGCGCAAAGAGCCTCCGACTATTCAGTGCGCTTGTCAACATCGCAAAATCCAATCATTACGAAGTGGATGCCCGGTTGACTACGATGAAGCTGTTGTTCCGATTGCGAGGCGACTGGGCTAATAGGATCTTTATTACGAAGGTCCTCGAGACCAACTTTCTTGCCGCTTCCATTTGCCGCACCGAACATTCTCTTGCCAAGCGGCAAGCAGAAGAAGCTGCCCATGCACTACGTCTATCGAGGAGTGAGCACGGTGGCACGTCGCGATCTTCGCGGGGGGTCTCGTTTGGACAGGGTCAGGCCAGTGAAAGAAGCCTCCCAGTTCGATCGACAAGTGGTGCTGGGCTTAAGAGCAACTCGAGTCGATATCACCAACTCTGGAGCCTCCCAGATCCAGCGGCTTTGCCAGAAGGCGTCACTGGAGCCGTCAGCCCAGTGTTGGTCTCTCATATCCCCGAATCTACCGAGGTAGACCACACCGAGACCAAGGAGAAACATAGCGAGCCCACGAATGATTCCGGATCTACGGCGCTCCCCATTTCTACTTGGCTCGAGGCTGTCTTGAGTCTTCTTCACGGGTGCGATTGGGAAGTCTACAGTTTCATATTGGTCCATCTCCCGTCGCAGCTCAGCAACCATGCTCTGTTTCGAGATGCAATTCCTCAAATCCAAGAACTGCGCCGGCTTATTTGCGAACACATTTGGACCAACACCTTCCAGGAGCCACCGAATGCGTCGGGCTTACGTCGAGCCGACGTGGCCATCTGTCTCTTTCACAGCTTGACCATGATCCTTAGTTACCATGTCTACTTCCAGAAAGGAGAAGAAGACGAGATTGTGAGGACGTTTGTCCATGGCATCGCCACTTGGGAACGAAGCGCAAAGTGTTGTATTCATGCGTTGTCGATTTGTTGCCATGAACTTCCACTTTCGACAAGCAAATCCCTTGTTCAGTTGCTAACCAAGATGTCCACAATCATCACCCAGCCTCACGTTTCTATTCACATTCTTGAATTTCTCGCCACCCTCAGTCGACAACACAATGTGTACGTCAATTTTCGGGAAGAGGAGTACAAAATCGTTTTCGGTATCTGCATACGGTATCTACAGTCTGTCCGTGACAAGAAGGAGTCCAACCGGAACAGTCACGCGAGCGAACCGTCAACGCCCGCAATCTCGAGCCCGAATCTCACCGAGACAACGCACCCAAGTGCAACGGATGACCTGCCACAATATGTATATGCTCTCGCCTATCATGTAATTCTTTTCTGGTTTCTTGCCTTGAAGCTCCCCGATCGTGCAAGCCTAGTTGGATGGATCGTACGAAACCTGTTTAGTGACTCTGAGGATGGACAAGCCGACCATGAACAGGCGTTCACATCCGTTGACTTTATGCAGAGAGTCACGTATGCAGATGTTGACGAGTCTTCGGAAGATCCTCACTTTACTAAGGATCGTTTTGGAGAGATTACCACCAAGAGATGGCTGGTGGGACACAGCATTGTCACTGTCATGCAGGCCACGACTACTGGATGGGCTCAAATAATCAAGAGGCAGCCTTCTGGTACCTCAGTATATACCATCCGAGAAACATTCAACCCACCTCCACCACACCAGACCCAGAACTACGTCGACATAACCCGAGAGGGTCAGGGATCAACCAACACGATCCTTCCCAGCCACTTATTGATTCAGTTGCTATCCCCTTTCCCACAGAGCAACGAGATCGGACGGCCCCTCCCCTTACCTGATGAGGAGTTTGTGGACAGAGCCATTCGTGTCTTTGACCGTAGTTCCACGGTTGATGGCCATAAGGTTGGCGTCATCTACATCGGAGAGGGCCAAACGGATGAAGCAGAGATCCTTGCCAATGTATCCGGCAGTAGCGACTACGTCGAATTTCTCAACAACCTAGGGACATTGACGAAGCTGAAGGGGGCCACATTCAATACTCACGGCCTGGATCGCGAGTTTGACTCCGATGGACAATACACATTCTGCTGGCGCGATAGAGTGACAGAAATTGTCTTCCACGTTACAACACAGATGCCGACGAATCTAGAGCGCGATCCGCGTTCCAACAATAAGAAACGACATATCGGCAACGATTTTGTCAACATCGTGTTCAACGACTCGGGCTTGCCATTCAAATTTGACACATTTCCGGGCGATTTCAACTTTGTGCACATCGTCATCACGCCGGCGTCGCGCGCCTCTTTTATTGCGACAAGAGATTCGCCGTTGGGAGGTGGACAACCGTTCTATCGAGTTCAGGTGATGAGCAAGCCTGGTTTCCCAGAGATTTCGCCCGCCTCTGAGTTGAAGATGGTCTCACTGACTGCTCTTCCCGGCTTGATCCGACTAATCGCTCTCAACGCCTCAGTATTCTCCCAGGTTTGGGCTAACCGTGAAGGTGGCGAACACGTCAGCTCGTGGTTGAGCCGGCTGAGGGCCATCAAGCGCCTGCGCGAAAAGTATACGCCGAAGCTGGGCAACATTACACCCTCGGCATCACAATCGTCGTCCCTTGGAGGTCTCACCCAACAGCAAGCAGAGCCGCCTTCGAGACCGAGCAGCACGGTGCGAGACAGCTTCATAAGCCTCCGCCGGACAAGTGTAGCGACCTATTTCACAAGCGCCAGTGAACAAACATCCCACCGATCCTCGACGCTCTCATCTTCAACCACAACTAACGACACAGAGGTCGGTACAACTCAAGGATTGGACTCGATGGTGGAATCGGTGGATTTCTCGAAATGGGCATGAGCAGATGAAATTCTGTCAAGAACAGAGGAGCAATGTAGGAGACGAACGGAGGCGGGCTGTTGTATAATGGTGTTCCACTACTATATTGCTAAGGACGGCGTCTACATACGGGATCACGGGATACAAAAAGTTTATGTTTGGGCTGGCTGTTTGTTTATATTTGCCCATTTTCGCAGCGGACCCTTCATTTCCACTCGCCACGACAGGGTGTGCGTGGTTCTGCCGCGGTACATGGTAGGCCTGCCATAGGATCCATCTTCGCGATTGTTCTGTGATCTACATGGGGCAGTTCCCTCCTCCCAGTACAAACTTCTCTCATAGCAGTTACACCAAAAATGGGATCTCAAAGGACCTCGCGGTCCGGTGGCTTGCTGACACAGTCTACATCGGCCGTCTTCTCTTCCCCGCAGCTACCGTGGACGAGGCGTCGGCGGGTGACTGTCGTGTGACACGAGTTCTAAACCTCTGAGCTCCTCGGTATTGGAACTTTTGTCAGATAGCCCACCTTCGGCTGCGCTGAATACGGGCTGCCGGACTAAACAAGCAAAGACTCGTCTCGGCGTGTCCGTTTGCTCTTCTCTCATTCAATTTGGGGCGTATGGGGCTTTCCACGGGCCGATTTGGGCGGCTGGGAGGCTCTGCTAAGTGGTTATTGCCTAGGCCACCCGTAGGTCACACAGCTTACGACATGGTGGACTTGACATCTATCATTCAGCTCATCGGTGATCATTGCCCAATTGTAGGGAGACGTTTTTTGGTTATTCTGAGCGCCTCGGCCTTAGTACGGGCTAAACATACGGGTACACAATGTGGTAAGGTGCCTCTGCTGGAGGTGTCTGCCTCTACTTGCTGTTGTGGTTTCACATCGCTGCCAACTAGCCACCCTCTTCTTTGTTCCCACCGTGGCTCCAGTTCGGACATGTGTCGCGCTCACTCTGCTGAACTTAGGTGCTGGATGAACCCTTGGGGTCTTTGAACCGCACAACGCCGCTGCACATCAATAAGTCGATGGTTTCGTCTGTCCACTCTTGGTGGTGACGGAGCGGCTTCCGGGGATTGAGGCGTGTTGGACCCTCAAATTGCTTATTGGGGGGGAGATTGCCCGTGCAGAATTCCGTCATGTTTTTGAGGTTTTCGCCGGCGACCCAGCCGAGGAGAGTCTTGTCGATGAATTCGGGGGAGTCTTCTGGGCGTCCGCTTGGCTTCTCCTCAAACGTCATGTCACTCTGAAAGTCCCCCGTAACTTGGTAGACGGTACCGGTGCCGTCGGCGTTGTTCTCAACGAAGATAGCGTGATGATTGCGGTCGGTGCCGACGGAGACTACCCTAAACACCTTGGATGACATGGTGGCAGGCTGATTCTTGGTGAGATGATGGTTGTGGATGAGAAGGTGACTGGGGGAGATAGGCTGGGTAACGAGTTAAGTTTGCATTTGAATTGTCCCCGTCCTCCCTGATGAATACTCGCAAAATTGCACACATCCTCCCTTCCACACACATTTGCTCCCTGGGCTTGTCAACCATTTAAGCGCGGTCATAGCTGGATCTTCCAGCCCCCAGGACTGGACAGACGCGTCTCGACTCTCGCACCACTTGACCGCCACCAAGTGCAAGTGATGAGTGTCTCAGACTGTTGGCTGGCTGAGTGCCTTGGTGTCTTAGCAACCTAGGAAAGTAATTGACTAGGTATGCAATGCGTTGGTGGTTGGCGTGTCATTGATGTTCAGCCAAGAGCGGGGAATCAAAGACTGTCTGTGAAACGTCAGCCTCAGTATGCAGCCCCGTATCTAAGCCTAGTCATGTCCTATAGGATGCCTGGTGAGGTCTCAGCCATGCTGCTGGGAAGAGCACGCTCGAGAGTGAAGCTGCAGCATGGTGTGCCAATGCGTCACCATTGCAGCTTGCACTAGCCAATCTGCACCTCCTTGGTCTATCCCGGCCGGGCGTGCATACTATCCCTTCAGCCAATGTCGCCTTCGCCGCTCCATCGTTGCTTTTGTTCCCTTGGCTTCACCCGTTAAAAGCACGGGGCTAATTTCTTGTCTAGGGATCCTCCAAGCCAGCCACGCCGAAGGGATGAGTGGTATCCCAGCTAGACACTGCGCCCAAACTGTGAGGATATCCTCCAAAAATAGTGATAGGACCACCTGGCCTCGCCCAAACTCATCGCTGATGATAGAATCTCAATGTGGTGGCCGGAACACATGGGCGTTAGTAGACTAGTAGTAAGCTATGGTTACACGACTGGGGGCGGCTGCGGAATCGCCCGCAAAGTTTCCTCGCTACACAAGGAGAATTTTGCCTACTGCGTACTACGCAGTATGCACAACGTACAGTACGTAGCACAACTTGGTCAGATAGGTGGGCCACTCAGTGACGCAAGGCCCTAGGTGAGGGATGCATGATGACTGTCCGTCGTGTACAGTACTGTATGTCGGCAAGGGGCGAGAGATGAGACAAGGCGACTCATCCTGACCACGGCGTGTGGAAAAAGGTAACCGAATGGGTTGCCAGGAGCTGACCAGACTCCATCGTTGGCCGATATCGCTGTCTTTAGCAGCTTCTCGTCGGGGTCAGGTATGTTGCGATCCCCCATTGCCCTCCTTGAACACGTTCGCCAAGGCAGCATCCGACTGGCCATCTAGAGGCTGGTTATCACAGTAGAGGCGCTCAACATCTTATCAATCCCGCTAGGGCAGGTTGCAGATGCTGCAAGAATATCAGCACGGGCTCATTGCCTTCCCAGACGCAAGTTAAGGCCGGGCGATGTCAAAGGAGCTGTTCTTCACCCTCATGGCCCTGGCTGGAATGCTATATCAACTCTGTAATACCCGAACAGCTATTTGTAATCCCGACACAGTGAGAAGGTCGACGTGGCGTGCCTTCTCATCTGCTGCCGCTGTCCAGTCGGAAACGAAAGCGATACTACGTCGAGCCAGCCTCAACAAATCCTAATATGGAGAGCATCCGGCATGAGCTACTTCGTAATAACCATAATCCTTTATGACTAGGGCAGAGTTAGGCCGTGAGTAGGTATTCATGAAAGCCCCCCGTCTCTCCACGCTGTATCACACAGCCATCACCTGCATGGCACATTGCTTTGGTGGGATTTGTTGAAAATGAGGGTTGTCGGCAACACCGCTTGTCGGCACCAGGTTGATGTGAACAGGCGTTTTACGTAGATGCTGCACCCTGATTGCAGGATTTGTGCCACACAACCCATCACTGAGGCGGTCCCCTCACTGGCAACTTGTTGGCGAGGGCGGCCGCTGTATCCCTTGGCGCGGGGTGACCTGTCAGCGAGTCATAGTCATGCCTGAGTGCCACCGAGAACTACAACGCTCGGAAATGTCTCCCACAAGAATGGAAAGTACATTTTCGTACTCAATGACCCAATCTGCATTTGAACGGTGCAGCGGACGGAAGCGTCGGCTAAGCGCCATTCCCGTCGAGTCACAAGAAGCCAGGATGCGGTTCAAACGGCGCGGATCTGAGCCAAGTAATAAAGATCCGGGGTCAGGCCTGTTTTTGGTACAATGTGGCGGCGCGCGTTAATCAAAGCCGAGAGGGGCGCCCAAAAGCGGATGGACGCGCTGACCGTGTCAGGCGCCTACTCTTCACGCCCAGGTCTGGTCAGCAACGACGTGGTTCATATGATCTGGAAAGGGGGCAGATCGTCATAATGCCTCTGGTTCCTAGTACACCCCCGGAAAACACCATGTCTGTTGATGTACGATTTGCAGACGTGCCTAGGACCGCGCAATCGTATGATTCGATAATCGAAAACTGGCCGGTGCGAACATGGCGCAAGATGATAATAACAGCCTTCCAGATATTTCACGCGCACAATAACCCGTCTTTGTGCGGGACGCCAGTAGTGGAGGCCGGCTAGGTCAGGTAGGCATCAAGAACCTTGTCGAGCTCCAAGGAGGGATGCCTTCGACTCAGGCTTGGTATCAAGTTTCCATTCGAATTGGACATGTGGCAGGTCAACATCGCCGGGATGAGTATTTGAGGCTGAATGAATTGTTGCCAGCTTCGTGATGCAGAATAATTGTGGTACCCAATCGTCTTTTTCTCGTGGTGTTCACACCTTACGCCAGACATCTCTGTAATCTGCCCATTTGCGAAACCCTATGCGGAGAATGATCAGTGGCGTTCTCTGAGGTAGGATCGGACGAGCTCACCGAGAGATACGAATACATTCTCGTCTGATCTGATACCATCTATAAACATCCCAACCATACCCTTCTCGTTCAGTAATTGGCGGCACGACTGAAGCAGTCTTGTTGTTACAGAATCTCGGCGGTTTGCCATGTCCGGGTCGTCGTCTATGAGCCCGTTAGTATCGCAATTTGATTCTTGCGGGAGCGACAACCTTTGATGCAAATGCAAGACACTCCACCGATGCGTTGCCCAATTGCTACCGGCCAAGGGATGTCGGTCGCACACGGGCTCCCGTTTTCTGGAGTATATGTTATTGCCGCGGCGACAAGGTTTTCGCCTTCAAAGCCGACGATGATGTCGTTCATGTGACAACTGTCCACCGTCCTGGCATATTGATCATACCATCCAAAGCAGAGTTTTCTCTCAGACTCCCTGCTTGCCATGTCGATGACTTGCTGTGCGTCGGTAATTTGACACGCCCTGAAGGTCATCCCTGCAGAAGCAAGAGTCGGTATCGGGGAGTCGGCGAATCGCAAAAACCAGTCAGATACCGGCCTTCCTCTGCCTGCACTTGGCTCGTCAAGCTTCCATCCCCGTTTCTCAAACCATTTTTGATTGTTGACGGGAGCGGGAAGTCCGTACAAAAGACGAGGAAATGTGCTCCCAACCTGGATTCGGCCAACACCGCGAATCTTGCTCAGCTTGCTGTAGCTTTCGTCATGAAGGGTCCGCCCAATCCCCCGGTCTCGAAAACCCTCTCGTACGATTATCACTGCGATTGACCCGATGAGCCGATCTCCGCTGCTGTCGGCAAAAGTGGCAAAAGTGGCGCAGAATCCGACAATGTTGCCGTTAGAGGGATTTCGTACAACGTGATGCATTGCATATCCATCACGCTTTAGTAGTGGCCCAAGTGCAGACCGACTCAGGTGAAATTGACGTGGGAGACATGCTTGCCACAACAAGTGAATCTCGGCAAGATCCCGCTCATAGTCCCAAGGTTGGATCGCCCACGCCTGACGAGGTGGTAGAGTGCTGGTTGGAGTTGTCGTGGAGGCGGTCGAGCCTCGTTGTTCCCTCATCAGAAGAGCCGCGATTGTTTCCAGGTCCGCTGGCGAGTATCCAGGAGACTGCAACATAGTCTGAAACCCGAATTCCTGGACTTCATGATTTGGGAGTTTGCAACATGCCACCACTATCATTGGGCGATCTTCGCATACTTCTCGGACAACATCGGCAAGTTCTAATTGTAAGGTTCCTTCCGACGATGAAAAGCCTGTGAGGAGGAATATAACTGTCCTTGCCCTTTTGATGAATGCTACGTGAACGCCGGTAATACCACGATCTTTGAGATATGGGACGTGGCGAATCCAGGGGTGCACCCGAGCCAGAGCCTGGCCGAGGGGCTCGAAAGGGTCGCTTGTTTCTGCTGATGTCGAGTTGAACGGGACGACTGCGGGCGTGAGAAGCAGCACCAGATCCCCGTCACTCAAAATCTTCCCTAAAGGAACCGAGTCTTGATGGTCCCACAACAGAGCCGCGGCAGAAGCCTGAGTCGTAGCGAGGCGCGTATCTGACATAGTCTGCGGCTGTGTTGACATTGCTGCTGATAGTCACATGGCCAACCCATGGATTGACGAGAATGAGACCGATTCACCAGAAGGCTCTTGCCTGGGCGGCGCCGTTCTTTGTAACTTGTGTCCAACCCGCTTGGCCGGCAAATTTGGCTTGCTGAGTGTCTCGGTAAGGATTCGGGCGAGTGAGTTTTGTCTGTTTCCAGGATGGACTGGCTTTTGTTACCTATCAGTGGAAACTTGTCGAAACGACGCCAGAAGTGCTAGCGTGTAGCGATGAGGACTCGCCCGCGACTGAGACCTGACTAGCGGAAGCAGACGACGAGCTGAGGAAGAAATGAGGGCTAGAGATGTCGGACGACGGGATGAGATTATCCAGGTTCGCGGGCGGTCTGCGGAACGAGTCGAGTTGACGACAACAGGTAGGTATGGCCTAGTCTGGGGATGTCCGTGGTTTTGCCCGACCAAGATACATGTAAAGATCAGAAATGGGTTAGATGAGTGGGGGTGAGATGGGACGAAGTGTCCAGCGGCCATTGGCATCAGCATCAGCCAGCCGCTGCTGTGATGCACTGGGGTATGGTGAACCTGTGGTGACCAGGGTGCGCAAGGATCTGGTACCGGTACTCGGCCACGGATATGACCGGGTTGGAGCGTGGCGGTAACAACAACCTCTGGTGGATGGGCGGATGGGCGTATGGGTGGTATCCAACGGCACTATGATGGAGTTTTCTCATGCGTGAGGTTGACCGAGGGTTACACAAGATGCACGGCGGCAGGCAAAAGCAGCGAGGCTATTGGCGAGGAGAAGAGGGCCGGACCACAGGCGCACCGCAAATTCGGCCAACTTCAATGGTGCAGGACGGAAGCTTTGAACTGTGAGTACATGAAGGCTGATGACGACGCGACTTTGATTGGGACGTGGAACCTTTCTTCTTCCCTCGTTCCCTTTTTTTTTTCTTTCTTTTTTTTTTCTTTTCCTCAACGCCTCCCACCCTCAGATGGAAGCCATCTTGCGAGATCGACCCCAAAGGGATCGGGTGCAGCGCCAAATACCCGACTCGGTGTGTCTTCTCCACCCCCATGCGAAACCCCCGACAGGCGGCCATTCCGAGTTCAGAGGAATTCGTTCTCCCTGGGCATCGTGCTTCGATTCGTGGGGGCTGGTGCTCGTCAACCTGGTTTGACTGGCCAGGGATGTGGTTCCGGGGCAGGCAGGACAGGACGAGGGCAATGTCGCATGAATCGTGGACTTTTGTGTCGCGAGTCAAAGGGAAAAGAAAAAAAGTAGACCGGTGTCATTCGACTGTTGTGAGCCCACGAGTGACGTTCGCGTGGAAACTGGGTGACGGGATTCCATCACAGAAAATTGATTGAGAAACGAGGTTTGAAGGAAGAGGCAAAACCTACCTAGGCTCGTGAGCTTTGAGTTTCTTCTGTTCCCATTAGAGCCAGTGCGAGAAGGCAGAAGTGAGAAAAGAGTCTGCAGCCCGAGCAGGAAGGAGCGGCTGGCCGGGCCGTCGGTCTGTAATGGACGTGATTGCTACGCGAGTTTTTCGTAGTCACCTCAAAGGCTCATACAGTGCAAGAGCGAGCACCTGCCAAACTAAGTTTCCTGCGGTCGAGTCGTTCTTGCGGTCCAGTTCGGGTTCACGATGACGAGGGCGTGATGATCCCACACCTCATGTCTGCCATGTCAGTGGGTGGCCAGCGAAGTGGCTACCCATCTGGGCAGGTCGGCCGGGCACTATAACCAATAGAGAGGCCAGTTTGAAGGTCTTTAACGGGGCATTTGGGTGAAGTTTTGGCTTTCATTCTGGACTCCACAAATGCCGAGGTCGCCAAGTCACCTCAAGGCGATGTACAACGCAGTTTGTTTGTCGTTGAATTAGACTGCTGCTCTTCTCCATGTTTACTTGCCAATCTTCCGTCGGGTGCGCGATGACAACCAGAATTGCTTCAGTGGGTTTAGTGATGTTGCAGCGGGTGCCCGCAGTGGATCCCTCCGCTGCGTACAGGCCACAGTGGGTTGAGTGGGCGGCAAGGCGGGTACCTCAACCCCCCGAGTTGGACAACTGAATCTCTGCTGGGTGCTCGCGGTTTAGTGGGTTCAGTGAAACGGTGTAGCGGGCTTTGTGGCTTTTAGCGCTTGTGCTTGATCGGGGCACTCAGCCTTCAGTGCCCTACGGCGCTACGCCAGGGGTTCAGAGTCTCGACCTCAGATGCAACTCCCCAAGAGACGCGTGTTGACTCTTGGCTCTTCGAGACGCGTTCCGGAACATCCCACCCACCGAAGCTGTTCCGCGCCGACTCACCTCCGTATCTTCGGCTCCGCGAGTCGGCCCTTCGGCAAAGGAATATACAGGGGCATTTTGTTCCTCGAGCTGTGTCAACTCCAGTCTTATTCACCTTCATCTGACTGCTGTCAACGCTATCCGATTCATGCCACCCAGCGCGAAATCGCCATGGCTCCCGCTCATGACGAGATACGCATCCTCGTTCGCGATGTCATCGAGGGTAAGCTCATCACAGCCTCACCTGCCTTCATGTGACCCTTGCTCAACTCATCCATAGTTTCTAAGTTGCCGCCCAAGTCCCGCACCGAAAACATCAAACCCAAAGTTGCCAGCCTTACCTCTCTCACTTATGAATGGGGTGTCCTTTCCGACACTCTCATCGACTTGATCGATCTCATCACTGAGCCCAGCCACCTCGACCAAGCCAGTCTCTCGGCGATTATCCGGAATCTCTACCCTGCTGAGCCGTTATCTCGCGATGTCTGTCTCAAAGTTGTCTCCTCTCTGGGTCACGGCAAGCTCAAGCCGTCACTGGCCTTACAAGCGGCTCTGCTGAAATGGCTCATCATGGTCTACCCTGTCCTTGAATCTCCCCAGGTTCTTTGGCAGACGTACCCCGTTTTGTTCAATCTACTTGATACTGCGGCCACTCGGCAAGTATATGTGATGACTTTTGAAGGGTCATATCTGACCTACTTATAGCCCAAACCTCAGCCATCTTCTCGCCCTAGTCACTCGCCGTAAACACGTTCGACCGTTTAGGATACAGGCGCTGCTAGTATTCCCTACCCCCCGTTTTTGTGAACTTGCACTTACACTTTCGCAGCCTGAATCTCTCAAGACAGACGGGGAATGACCCGTGCTTGATTGGTCTTCTGAGGGTCTTCAAAGACTACTATCCCGAAGTCATAGTTGGCCAGGCCGTGAGAGGCCGAGCGTCTCCTTTCAAGCACCCAGATCCCCAATGGCGACAGAGACTTGACGAAATTCAAGAGGCGCATCTGCAGCAATCCCGAGACGGCGTCTCTAGGCCGCAGGATGGCTTCCGAGTTCATCGGCCCGTCACACGAAGCCAGCGCAATAGACTCATCCCCATCGTTCATACCTCACACGCAACAGAGGTGAGTGGCTGTGCATCAACAAACGAATTGGACTGATATTTGTAGGATTCGGTAACCCTTGAGGAAATCGAAAACACCACAGGTTTCGTTGAGAATTTAGAAAAGATCGAGCTGCCAAACCAAGTGGTGGCAGTCCTTGCTGACCCTCTTTTACAGAAGCTCATCATGCTACGACCCAGCGACGAGGCGGATCAGCGTATAGCAAATTGGCTCAACTCAGCTCTCCAAGAAGTCATCGATGGGGATTCCGAAGAGACACTTCTTTTCGATGTGTTAGATATTCTAAGGGACTATGTCGTGTCGTCTAAGGTAGCGCCTATCAGTGCCCTCCATGAAGCTTCACTAATCAGATACAGAAACTGCCCCCCCTCATTCTGAACTTTTTTTCCCGATTTCTTCCTCTGTGGAATGGATCCGGTCGACACGATGCCATGTTCGAGATCCTCTCCTATTCGCCTCTCACAGACTTTCCAGGTTAATACTGCCGATGATCACCTCACAAGCAACATGCTGACCCTTTCACAGAGCTCTACAAACACATCTTCCAGTACCTGGAAAATGTAACACTTGACAACACCCCAGCATCTCAGCTGGCTCTCCTCTCCTTGTATAGGAACCTTCTTCTTCATTGGACCAGTATACTCCAATCGAACGACAATGTGCCGGAGTCTGCCACCGGAATCGTCGCCGCCCTCATAAAACATGTGAACCCGCTCTGCCTCACCCTCGCCCAAACCTCCCCGACTGTCTCCACCCGCTCAGCTATCCTCGAATTCTACGAACAAAATGTCCGCCTCGTCTCTCATGATATTCTCAAACAGTATATCCGTATAGAACTCCCCCCCCCAGCCCTCGTCTACATCCTCCTATTCAGCAATTCGCTCGCCCTTGTCTCGCGTATGTGCAACGTGCTCGCGTGCTACAGGAAGGGTTTCGATGTCGCCATGCAGACCAAGGCGCGTTATAATAAGAGCAGCCGCATTGACGATGCGACATACAATAGGGCATATGTTGACCTTTACAATGGATTCCTTATGGACATTTGTAATTGTTTCTGGCGCGGGCGCGCCTTCACCAATAACGACACCAACGCGCTTGGATGCATGGTCCCCCGATCGTTAGTCCCCACGCTCAACACATATGTCTCATCAGTAGACAAGACCTTCTCCCTCGATTCAATCTTTGATCTCTCATACTCACCCGTGCTCTGTCTACAAAGCATCCGGGTGGTGCGAGAGCTCGAAGACACCGAGATGGAGAAAAACCGTGCAATTAGAACTCGGCATGCTGGGCCGGTGACACAGACCAGCCTCTCCCGCCTGGTCAGCTCTGGCGGGATGACTCTCACCTGGAAAGACTACCGCGTCAATGTACTGGCAACATTGAGCGCCAATGAACTGTCAGGGATCACCGAGCTGTTGAAGAATACGATGAAGGTTGTGAGAGGCCTGATGGAGGCCAAAGCAGCACAGAGATCATCGAGATGAGCCCCGTGGGATTGTGCAGTGTGTGTTAATGACAGTATTGGATTGTCTAATTGTAAAGATGTGTTCAGGACTTGTCTAGTTGAAATGGACAATAGCCTCAGTCCCCTTGGTTGAAATACAGGGTATCAAGTACAGATAGATGAATGACAGAGAAAGAAAAGAAAATCAGTCGCAGATTAAACCAATACCAGTTCTGTGAGTGTTGAACCATATCAAACGCCGTGGAATCCAGGGTTGAGAACCGGTTTCCGCCAAGCTGCAACGCCAAATGTGACGACCCCCCCGCCCCCCTTCGTCATGAAAGTACTCCTGCATTTTGAGCTTGCTGAGATGAAATTGACGCCGGAAAATGCAGTTGAGTGCCGCTCCTGTTTAGACGCCAGACCAAAATGAAGAAAGGAGGTGTTTCTCTGCCACCCCGTGCACGATCCGAAACCACTGAGGGAATGTTAAGAAGTCCTCAACGGATCAGATCTCACTTCCGTATAACGGATGTCCCCTTACACCTCACGTTGCTTGGACTCGTCGCCGTAGCCGCCAACCTGGATACCTCCAAATCCATACGTCTTGCCCTCAGGGGCTCTGTTCAGCTCGCTTCGCGGGCCTCGAGCCTTGAGATCCGCCCTCAGCCAGCCAAGAACAAGCTCTCCCAGGCGGCTGTTGCCCGTTGCGCCAACGGTGCCATCGATGGTGGCAAGCATCTTGTCGGCCTCGTCCCATTCCTTGATGGTGCCGAGGTGCATGTGGACAAGGTGCGTAGGCCAGCCAGCGAGATTGTCCAAGATATGGGTGGCATAGACGATGGTGCACTCACGGGTCTCTGTCTCTCGCTTCAACCAGCCGAGGAATTCGGCACGGCTCAGGACATCGAGGTCGACGGTGATCTCGTCGAGGAAGAGAACAGTCCAGGGTCGCAGCAGACCCATGGCCAATTGGACACGGCGACGCTCGCCGTCCGACACAGCGTGCATACGCCACTTGACGTCGATGTCAAGCATCGATACAAGCTCCTCACGACGCTCGGGGTAGGCGTTGCCGCCAACAGAGGACAGAAGATCATCGACACCAATGTCAGTGCGGACGATGGGATTCAGAACCCATTCAAGGCCCAGGTAGGTGACGCCCTTGAGCGAGTCCTTGAAGGGATCGAGACTACAGATGGAGATGGTGCCACTCGGGGCGAGACGCTTTCCGGCAAGGAGGCGGAGAAGCGTGGTCTTGCCTGCTCCATTGGCGCCAATGAGGAGGGTACGAGAGCCGGCGGGAAGGTCCAGTGAGATATTGCGGATACCAGTCGAGTAGTCGGGGAACGTGTAAGACAAGTCCTTGACTTCAATGCGAGGAGGCTTCTGGGGGCCCATTGCGAATGATATGGCGTTGATGAGTTGGTGAGAGAGTAAGTAGGTTTGAGCGTGGGATAGACTTGGGGATGCAAGGACTAATCTTGGGTAAAGTATATGAGTTTGGGATCACGGCTGTATCTTGAGAGTAGGAAGCCCTTACCTAGTTATGTAGAACCCTTTCTGAATGATAATATGACAAGTTCAAGTCAGAGTAAATCAGAAGGAGAACAGAAGCAAGCAATGGTTCTCCAGGATAGGTAGGTAGATAGATAATCTGGATTTTCCCTCAATGATTCATGAGTAATCGAAATCCCACCAGCGACGAAAGCATGGCGGGGCAGAAATGGCGGGGCATGACTGGCGACCCCGCGACGATACAGGGGACCTGACCGCCCAAGCCTAGCACGTCACCTCACTGAAAATCTCGCCGCATGGCAGTCTGTGCAGGGGCCAATACCTGTAGGCATGCCCTGTAACCGAATGCCCTCTAGCGCTGATGCCCCACCAAAATGCTCCAGCCCACCAGCCACTCTACGCCAGAATTTCGCGTGCGACGCGGGACCAAAGCTCCTCCAAACGCGTCTGCGTCTAAGAACTCCAAGTCTCCAAGTCAGCTGCAATTTGAGTATCTCGACCTTTCGACTCAACGCTGCGACAAAGTCATTCCCTCAATTCACACATCGCCACATCAATTCTATCCCTATAGTCGCCGCTACAATGGTCGCACTCGAAGATGTTGCGGGGAGCCTTCTCCAAAAACCGTCGTAAGTCTACCTCCATTCGCACGTTCTGAATGCCGCTATCTGACTTGTCTCCAGCGACGCTGCCCACCAGGGACCCTCCCGAGCCGCATCCTCCTACAAGCCCCTCCATTCATTCGCCCTCGAAAAGCAGCGGAGCTATAAACAGCAGTTTGGTGACATGTACTTCTTGCGTCTCGCCAAGATCAAGCCTGCTGTCGACAAGGTTGCTGCCGAGTCGTGGAGCGACACCGTCATCGCTGGCGAGGCGGCCAAGCGGGTTCCGCGTGTCCTCGATGTGCGCCAGGGAGAACTGTGCTGGGTTACGGGGACAGTTTACATGGATATGCCTTTGAAGCCCAGTATCCTTGAGGATGTGTCCAAGGACGTGAGATTTTCTCCAACCTCGACCCTGCCAGCATTAACAGCTAACCAATGCTCGTGAAGCGCTGGATATCCGCCCCGATTTCGACTCCAAAATACTTCTCTGAGGATGGCATCAACCAAATCATGCTTGAAGACGAATCGGGTCGCATCCGCTTAGTCGGAGACATGCTTAAGACAGTCCACCTTGTGACTGGCTGCATCATCGCCGTCATGGGCACCGAAAACGCCAATGGCGAGCTCGAAATCATCGACGTCAGGTTCCCCGATCTATGTCCCCAACCCGAGCGGTGGACCCTCTCAAAACCGGCTCCTTCGAACGGAACAGCAAAGAAGGAGGCCAAGGACGAGGATGAAGATATGACCGATGCTCCGGCCAAGTCTGGCGGCAATACGAAGATCGCGATCGTGTCTGGCTTGTCCTTTTCCGGCAGCGATGCCTCGTATGCTCTTGAGCTCGACCTCCTCCTAGAGTATCTCCTGGGTGAGGCACTAAGCCCCGCTGCCCAAGTCCAGATATCCCACATCAGCCGCCTCATCATTGCCGGCAATTCAATCTCCACAACCGATCACAAGCCAGATCCTGATGTCGCTGCGGACGAGAAGAAGATCAACAAAAAATACGGCTACGATGCGAGCTCCTACAACCCCCTCCCGTCGCAGCTATTCGACAGTTTCCTGGCAGAGCTTCTCCCTTCTATCCCGGTGACGCTCCTCCCTGGTGCCGCGGACCCAGCCAACGCCAGCTATCCTCAACAACCCATCCACACAGCCATGTTTCCCTCAGCAAGAGCATACTCCAAGGACCCTTCAGCCCCTTCTGGTCAAGCAGGTTGGTTCGATGCAGTCACGAACCCCTGGGAAGGCGAGGTAGAAGGGTGGAGAGTCCTGGGTACGGGTGGTCAAAACGTGGACGATGTCTTTAAGTATGTCGACAGCGATGACCGCCTCGGCATGATGGAAGCCATGTGCCGCTGGAGGTGCTCTGCTCCAACGGCACCGGACACATTGTGTAAGTTCCCAGACCCTATTCATGCTTTGGGCGTGCCGTACTAACCTGCAACTTCTAGGGAGCTACCCCTTCCAAGAGGACGACCCATTTGTCATGAAGACCTGCCCTCACCTTTACTTCGTCGGTTGCCAACCCGATTTCTCAACTAAGACCATTCAGGGCCCCGACGGTCAAGAAGTGAGGCTTATCACAGTCCCCTCATTCGCAGAGTCACGGGAATTGGTTATCGTAGACACGGAGACGCTCGAGGTGGAAAAGGTCAAAATCTCGGTATCATGATGAAGCAAGCACTCGTAGAATCGTTTGGAAGGAAACAAAGCATAGAATACCCCCAATGCATAGCAAAGTACCTAGCTGAATTCGTAATGACGTAAAACCAGTATCAGCTGGTGCGATAGAAATACTCGTTCCCGATCCCCAGTCAACTCCAGTGCCTTGACCAGAACCCGTCCCTATTCGTGACTCCCATGAATTGGAAGATGCTCGTTGTGGATGCCCTTGAGCGTGATATCGCTCCCTTGGTCCCATCTTGCGCAAAATTCGAATTCACCTGCAAACCAAAATCGCCATTCCCTCCCGTTGTTGGAGTTAGTCAAGTGTCCGAAAAATCATTCTTCAGTATTGTCGAACCCCAATCTCACTTCCTCGTAGGTATCATTGTCGAACTCGTCATCATCCTGCGGCTCCCAGTCCATGCTCTCGAGGTCGTCATCCAGCTCATCCTGGTAGCGCTGGATGATATCGTCGTCAATGTGCCTCTCGCACGCATCGAACACATGTTTCTCGAGATTCAACAGCGCGGCAGTGCTCCTCCTCGCGCCCTCGAATCGCTGTCTGAGGACTTGCGTGTCGTTGCGCCAGAAATCTTGTCGGATGCCTTCACCGTTTCCGCTCGTCTTTTGACGCGCCGCGAGCTGGGAAAATCGGAGATGGTGCATGTCGATGGTGAGACGACTAATCGCGGGTTGATGGCCCCCATTCAGATACGATGTGAGCAGATCAACCTTGATGCACTGGCAAGAGAGGGATTTGATAGCATCCAAGACAGGGGATTTCTGGCTGAAGAAGTTGACAAAGGTGAAGTTATGATGATTCTGGTCAACGATATTGGCCACGCCAGTCAGGTTGAGCCCATATTGAGGAGCAATACGGATCGTGAATGTCTGGAGGCTCGTCTTTGCTGCTCCGGCGCGAGTCTTCCCCCGGCGGCTAGGTTGGGCAGTGAAGATTTTGATCGCATCGGCCATGTGAAGTTGAGTTTCATTGGAATAACGATTACGTTCTGCCTCGACGATCAAATGACGAAAATAAGGTCGAAACTTATCGATGTTGATCCTGTCATCTCTCCCTCTGGGGAAGTATTCTGTGTCAGCGTCGTCGTAGCCGTTTCCAGGGTCAAATTCATCGTTGCTAGTGTCAGACGTGCCGTCATCGGCAGCAAGCCGGAAGCCATCGTCGGCTAGCGAGAGCTCCTCGACGTTGACGACATGGCGTGTCATGGGAGGGTCGCGGAGACGGTACAAGAACCTGTTTTCTCCGTAGAGAATCCTCACCGTCTCGCTGTTGATAGTCTTGTTGGTGCTCATTATTGCGGTTTCGATTCCAGGTCTCTTGCGTGCGTACACTCGCTTCCACGAGTTATGAACCAGGATGGGAGATTCCACGACAAGGATGTAACGGTATATTTCGTCCTTGATTTCCAAAGGAAGCCTCATCAGTAAGCACACAGGTATGGGCTCTTCACGACGAGGTTCTCGACGAGGTCTTTTACGAGGTCTCCGATGAGGTTCCTCGACCGCTTCTTCGGCATCAGCTTCTCCGATGCTTCCGCCAACAGCTCCGTGTTCGACCTCTTCTCCGGGAAGATCCATTTCAATAAAGATGCTCGGTCGTTTTCTGTCGTCATATGGATCTGGGATGCGTGGTCGAGGTGCAGTATACCCTTCATCTTCGTCATCGCTATCATCGTCGAGAGCATAACCGACGTGGGGGTGGGACATTAGATGAATAGGCCCGCCGAAAAAGCGAGAGAGGCCAATATCCGTCATAGTTAAGGGCTGTTGTAGATGATGCTGAGTCTTGAAAAGTTGAGAGGGGAAGGTGAGGGGGAGTTGGGAGATGTGCCTTGGGATATGAAGAAGGAAGCGTTGTGGTGAACGAAGAGCTGGACGAAGAAACACATGAATACGTGGATGAAGATATGAATGAAGAGGAGAAGCGTTGTGTTGGAGGAAGAGATCGAAGAAGAGGTGGAAGAAGAGGTGGAAGACAAAAAGAGTGTCTTAGTTCATAAGGAAAAAGGATAAGACGGATGACCATAAGAAAGGCAACACGAATAACGACTGTAAATAAGGTCTTAAGAATGGTAAGCTTGAGCAAAGGTCCAAGACAAGAGCTGAGAAGGCGATACGAGGTGATATGAAGCGAAACGACAATTGTCCGTGGTGGTCGCATCATCGAGTGTAGGCTACTACCGATACGCTCAGAGCGGTACTGCCTCTGAGTACCTTGCTATCCAGTCCTCTCCATCGTTGTCAAGTAATCGAAACTTGCAACACATTTAATCATGCCCTAGAGACCCGATGGGAGTTGACGTTGGCATCTGACCGCAACATGCATCGAATTTTGATCAGGAGGCTCTAGAAAATGCAAGTCATCAACCAATTGAGCAAGACTGGGAAAGGTTGAAAATTCAATTATCTAAACCAGGGATGTAAAGGACATGATGGTCGCTGAATCCCAATTGGCTTATGGTGACAGCTTCGCGATGCGAGGAGATATGGGACTGGAAGTTGATGGCTGATAATTGGAAAATTCTAGAACATGTCAGATCCTGAATCGATCACGGAGGCGGGAAATACGAACCGAAGATACCCGGTCTATACTCAGAAAATCACACAGTTTGCTTACAAGTGTGGGGTTTGCCGCCCTTGCGATGGCATACCGCCCTTGTCATGACAGCCAACTCCACCAAGGCAGAGGCGTTCAATTACTAGTGGGAAGTCGTATGGCGTCAACTCTTTCTGAGAGTTTCGGTGTGAAGATAACCAAGACCTGGGAATCAGCCGGCCTTGCATAAATTTTTGAATTTTGAAAAAAATTTTTATAAAAAGGAATTAAGACATTCCACTTGTCATTATCTCATTCAAGTCTCTTGTTCGGTACATACTTCTGCCAGCTCCCCTTTTCTCGCTAGGCAGGATCGTCTCACTCCTCTTCATTGCCCCACGACCGCTTCAAGTTTAAGCCCTCATTATATCCTCTCCATCTTTTCACCATCAACGCCATCAACGCCATCTCGCCAATATTCCACAAATGGGGTCCCTTGATTCTAGTTCCAAGTTACCCTGGTTTAAGACACCATGTGTCTATAGTCCTCAACTGTCACAAGCTGCCGGCTGGTAAGCATCTCTTATCCCACTCTTCATCCCGCATCGCTCAGTTACCAACCACACACCCTCAGCAACATCTATCTCAAGCTAGAAAACCTCCAGCCCTCTGGCTCTTTCAAGTCACGGGGCATAGGGAATCTCATGAACCGCGCTGCGGCGGCTGCTGTCGGCCCAGTTCACTTCTACTGCTCTTCTGGGGGAAATGCCGGACTTGCCTGCGCCACGACGGCTCTGGCTCTGGGGCACCCGGCCACGATCGTCGTCCCTATTCTGACTCCTCCTCTCATGAAGGGGAAGCTTGCCGACCTGGGAGTTGAGGTCATTCAAGTTGGAAATAATTGGGCTGTCGCTGACCAGTATCTTCGAGACGAACTGCTGGCCAAGGATCCTACGGGAGTCTATGTGCCGCCCTTTGACCACCCCCATGTGTGGGAGGGTGCTGCGACCATGATTCCAGAACTCAAGGAGCAAATGGAGCGCGATATAGATGCCATTGTCTGCAGCGTTGGCGGAGGCGGACTGCTTAACGGGATAATGCAGGGCATTGAGTCGATCGCATGGCTAGGCACAAAGCCGCAGGCTCTCGCCCTCGAGACAACAGGCGCTGACAGCCTCAATGCCAGCATCCGAGCGGAATCGCACGTCACGCTGCCTGGTATCACGTCCATCGCGATCTCTCTAGGGGCCCCGCGAGTGTCCGAGCAGACGTGGAAATGGAGCCAGAGCGAGAACCTGCAGAGCCTCGTCGTTTCAGACGCCGACGCTGCCATGAGCTGCGTTCGGTTCGCCAACGACGCTCGCCACTTAGTCGAGGCCGCCTGTGGCGCAACACTTGCCGCTGCCTATCGAGGTATTCTCCGCGAGCGTCTGGGCCAAAGGCTCAGCGACCAAGAATGGAGCCTCAAGCATGTGGTGCTGGTAGTATGTGGCGGGTCCAATATCACACTCGAGATGCTACAGGAGTACAAAGACAAGTACAGCGATGAGTCCTGCATCAAGGCCCAAGGAGTCGATAAATCTACGGTCTAGAACCCCCGTTGGACTCGCCTTGCTTACCGCTTTCTCGGCCGCAGCTTCAGCCGCAAATCGACCGAGTTTCAGTTGTACACCTTCCATCAGCGCTTTCAACCGGCATCTTCCATCCGTGCCCTCATAGCCAAGCTATTTTAAGACATGCTTTACTGTTATGCTTCTTCCCATGGCTAGCTCAACTACTTTGCTAGGGGTCGGCGGTTGGGTGTGATGACTGCCTTACAGGGCTCGTGAAAAGCCTTATCGCTGGATTCTGCCAGACACTAAAGAAACTATCGATAAATAAGCCGCCACAGTTCCCGTTTAAGGTTGCAGATATTGATCCCATTCTCTCAATCGATTCGTTGCTTTCTTATATGGCTGCACAGAATGCCTTGAGCCCTTCTCCATGAGGCCTATGTGGAGATGGGCTGAAAGAGCCGCTGACGACTGATGCTGTCTCGACTCACCTTTGTCTCGTCATTATGCACACATCCAGCTTCAACTGTGGGTAACAGCAGTTCGCCGGCAAGGTCTGCATAAGCGGTATTTCTGAACAGGAGACTTTCTGCCAAGGGTTGATTCAGGAGGTGCACTGGACTTGATATGGTGGATGGGACGGCCGCTGTGTATATAAAGGACGCTTGGTAGGCCAAGGCAATGGATTCAACTTTGACTCTCAAGACATCGCTTTCAACCCTTTCAACGGCGACGAATATATTTAGCCAATCAAACGTAACATCATCATGAAGACTGTTTCTGCTTCCTTTCTCTTCGTGGCCGTTGCCACAGCCACTACGACTTTGACGTCCAGCCCCCGGGCCCGGAATCGAGGTCTCGAAGCCCGTGACGACTTTTGTGGCTATGATGGTGCGCTGCTTTCCGCTGCCCCGTTGTCAACTCTCAACCCTCGCTAATAACACGATATTGTAGTCGATGGTTACAGCCATTCCTGCGTGGATTCTGGCACCGAGTGCTGCGTTGGCGAGTACATTGGCTGCATGCCGACGGGCTACACGTGCTGTTCTACGGGCCTTGAATACTGCGGCCCGGACCAAGATTGTGTTATTGATACGGCAACCGGCGCCATGGGATGTGCCTCCACCGACGGCGGTGATGCAACGAGTGCATCAGACGCTGCTAATGCCGCCGAGACGGGCTCACGGAATGATGATGATGACGATGACGACGACGACAATAGCAACAACAGCAATGACAACGACGACGACGACGATGATGATGACAGTGCTGCCTCCGCTATTAGTAGTAGCAGGATACTGGTCTTGGTACCTGTCCTTGGGGCCTTCTTCGCTTGGCTGTAAGCTCGCAGTGACCGGGAATCGCTTCTAGCAAGCTGGGGTGTGAGAAAGAACAGCGAGGGCGAACTGAATATAGATCTGAGGGAGCGCATTTGTAGGAGTAGGACAGTCTTGTTACATATATTTCGGTTGACTATGCATGCGTCATTATGAGCGACTATTTCAATTTTCTCTATTTTCTCACTTTCTTTCTTCTTTAAGGAATACATGCCTTCCATTTTGCGCCCCCCCCCCCCCCCCAAAAAAAAAAGGCCCAAACACAACACACGAGTGATGATTAACCTCGCTCTTCGTCTCACCGTCTGCCTCTGCTCTCAGTGCCTCTGACCTTGGCGGCCTCCTTGTCGGCCTTGGTCTTATCGATGAAGCCCTTGATGATCTGGTGTAGATCCGGGTTCTTCCGTGCAAGCAGCAGAACATCGTCCGTAGTAACGGTGCTCCGCCCTGCGTGGTTTCCGAAGCTTTCCAAGTCTGTGCCGACGTTGTCTGCGATGCGTTTTGACACGCCCTGTCAGCCTGAAGCCCTCGAGTGCGAGGAAGATGCAGCAGTCATCTACTCACCAATCTGCGTCCAAACTAGCTCCGTCAGCGCGCCGATGAACTGGGGCGTGGCATTGCGGTTGCGATTGAGGCATTCTTCATCGACCATTTGCCCGATGGCATACCAGAGGGCGGCCTTGAGGCGCTAGAGCAGTGCGACACGTTAGTAGTTGCAAACGACGACATGGGGTTCAGGGTTGTGTCTCTCACCTCGCGATCTTCGTCGCTTGATTCGTTGGCCATTTTTTCTCCTCTCAGAAAACCTTTGGCAAGGATGGGCTTGTTGAGGTTGAGCAGAGCCTAGATTCAAGAACGTTTGATGAATGGTGGTTGGAATAATACGCGTCGCGGGGTAACGAACCTCACACATGTATTTTCCACCCACCAGTAAGAGATAGACCTAGGAAGTCGCACTTCAATCTGGAGAGGTGAATGTGCTTAGTAGAAGCCAAACCAAATGGAATTTCAGAAAGGAGAGCTTGGGCATTGGGACATTTGTTAAAAAAAAATTAAAAAAATTTTACGCCTTCCATTGAGATTCCGACTGGTGATGTGTGGCTTGTCAATGTTGGTGTTCATTTCAAGAAGGACTATCTATTCAATGCGGTCTTGATTTGGTGAGATGCGATGCTACGGGTTCCCTGATTGCCGAAGGACCCAACGTCTTCCACATGGCTTGGCTTCATGTACGTATCAAGGCCAGTTTTCTTGTGGTATTTTGGGAGAATATTGCTCTTTTTTGTTTCAGCATTTGCGATGTTAGCGTGCATGACTGTGCAGCCTTGGAACCATTCACTAAAGAGACCCAAGCAACAGAGGGTAAAATGTGATCCGGCACTGGATACGGCACACGATCCTGCCATCATTTACACGGAATCATTGGTTGGGTTGGTACACGCAGCTTCTCCATAGCAACAAAGATCAACACCAGCTGTGCAGGGTTCTTCTCGGGCAACCTGCATCTCTTAGGCTCGAATAAGATCGCCATCATGACAGGCTATTGACATCATGACCTGCATCGCGTACTTGACAAGCCAGCCGACACCAACCTCACTCGCCACGAAAATGGAGGGTTTGAATACCTCAAAGTGGGGGTCAACGCAGGTCCGAGCTCTCCCGGCCAATCGCCACTGGCCATGCCTCTTTGTCAGCACATTATGGCTGTGGCGTTGTTGAAAACAGTCCGATCTGACCAATCACTAGCCACATGCGGGGCTCTCGAACCCACCCCGCATTTCGGAAACCGCGTGCTACTTCGGGCGCACCAGCCACACACGCCCTCGTCATCACTAAAACCACCAAAAGCCAGCGGGGAGGCGATGCATTCGTCAACAGAGACTTGCTTTGGCTGCTTGGATTCGCTTGCGGGTTCGCCACTTTGGATTCGGCCGATTTTTGTGTGGACAATGAGCGATAAGTAACGCTATGGAACAGCGAATCTGCTTGGCGCTTGGACATCTCGTTCGTTGCGGCCGCAGGTATTCCGAGTTATCCTGATTAGCCCGTCCTTGGTTTCTTGGCCCTTGTGGCTACCTGACCTGCGGACTTGCTGCGGGCAGATGTCTACGTAATACGCGTTCCTGATGAGACCGTCAGCGGCCACTTGAGGCCAAAAACCCTGGCCCTCATCCCTTGGCCAGCTGCCGCATGCATTTGTTGACGGTGCATAAACATCTCCTCATCTTCTGCTTATGTCGCCCTCCTGCTGCTGCGAGGTCTAGTTGCTCCAGGAATCTTGCCTTCGTTCGCTCCATCCATGATCCTCTGAGATATTCTATCGAAACCATCTTCTGTGATACTGCAACCTACAACACAACGCCAAAAACAGTTGATCACCTTCACAACAACCGCCGCCATGGGCGCAGTCGTTGGCCTCAAGTTCGTCCAGTGGTTTATCCGCGGCGTTCAGTTCGCCTGCGCAGCCATCATCCTCGCCATCTATTCCTACATCCTCGCCGCCCTGCACAATCACAAGCTATCCTCTAGCACCAAAGTTCGCGCCGTCGAGGGCATATCCGGCTTCGCTGCCCTCTACACTATAATCGCCCTGCTGCTGCTCTGCTGTCTCGCCGGCCGCACCCTTTCGTCCTTTATCGCCCTTGTCTTCGACGTTGCCTTCATCGCCGCCTTCATCTACGTCGCCGTGGCCAACCGCGAGGGTGCCAGCGACTGCACGGGCACTCTTGATACGCCCTTTGGCACCGGCAAAGCTGGGTCAAAGCCCAAAGCCAGCGATGGATTCACGGCTCTCCCTACCTTCCGCGCCGCCTGTAAACTTCAGTCGGCCTGCTTAGCCCTCGCCATTATTGCAATGTGAGTATCATCACCCATCCTCAAACTCTCAACATGGACCCCCCCGCTTATACCCCACCAGCATCTTCTTCGTACTTTCAATTCTCGTGGAAGTCGCCATGGCCCGCAACCACAACCGCGAGAAGCGCCTGAACCCTGGCATTCAGAACGAGTATAACTCGGGCAATGACCACAAAGGCGGTTTCTTCGGCCTCTTTAAGCGCAAGAAAGACCACATGGCCGAAGAGGGCGGCGTCCTTCCCGAGCATACGCACCCAGACCAGCTCGACATGTCTCGCCCCAGTCACGGCACCGAGCGTACTGCTGTCAACGACGACCATGAAGAGGGAGTCTACAACAAATATGATGCCGGCTATGGATACCCGTTACCCGAAGGCTCTGGCCGGCAGGATGGCTACGGCCATATCCACTACCCCGAGCCTGAAGATCACGTCTCGCGTCCCCATCAGCAGAATTATCGATACGATGACGGTGTATACGATCGTACTTGAGACCGACTTGGAGATGTATGATGATTCTTGGACGCGCCCTGTGGCATGCAACAGAGCATGGCTTCAGATTGAGATACCCACGACACGCCGAGCCGGCCACAACCGCCTCGGCTAGCAACCAATAGCAGGGAATATATGGAAAGTTGATAGATAGGACACGTATGTCCCATAATGCGTAATGAAGTTGTTTTTTCGTCAACCTTGAACAGCTGGATATCGAACACAGCCTGTTAGTGCGTGGCTGTCACTCTCCAGAACGCTTCATGGGCGATCTTGCTCTCATGCAGTTAAATCTGCATGGGCTAGTTGGCAGAATCACTGGCCTCGGCGTTTCCGTGCACAACTTTGGCTCCTCGTTAGTAGTATTTCCAGATACACATTGAGCATCCCACTACTAGAGCGCAACCCTTGATGCGAAGCCGATGAGCTACCACTGTCCAGTGTCCACCCATTTCTAGTCCGTTAAGCCCAGCCTTCCACATGCTCCAGCTCGTTCATGGCCTCTTCCGCAGCCATGTCCGCCCATGTCATATCCAGCTTTTCCAACTCTCTCGAGAAAAAGTCCTGCTCATCTCGCATAGCAGCCCGAATCTCAGGCGCAATCTTCTCGGGGAAACGCCGTACGTTAAGCCAATGCGTCAAGCTACGCAAAGCCTGCTCCAGGGGCAACGCCGCATCTACCTCGGCGTCCACATCGCTTCCGGCGAGCCATTCGTCTCGCAGGTCCGGCCGACAATGCAAATATACCGCCGTGATGACCCTCATGTTGCTCTGGCGCCACTTGCGGCCGCAGTAAGGGACCTGGTTCTTGAACAGCTTTAGAGTGTAGAGTCGAAGCTCCTGTTGCGGCACCTTGAGAGACTTCCGCAGAATGGTTGAGGACTTGTACTGCACCAGTAGGAGATTTCGGTGTGCCTTGTTCTTGCAAATTTTCTGCATCACCCTCAGGTAGTTGATTAGGGAGAAGAAGTTGCGGCGCGAGAAATCAGTAATGGGCTCGGCGGGAAGGGGGTTGACGGGGTATCCTAGCTCGTCAACTTCTGGCCTAACAGAAACTTGATTGTCGCTCTTGGGATCTTCGTCGTCTTCCGGCATATCAGGGTCAGATGGAGACCGTCGTCTCTTGATCGGAGGTGGCGCAGCATCATCTTCGCTCTCTAACTCGTCATCTTCCTCATCATCTTGATCCAGCTCCGCGCCCATCTTGTCCTTGGACCGTGATCGCAGGTTACAGAAATGGAAGAAGCTGTCAGAGTTAGAACTATTAAAACCAGCAGGTGTATCAGATTATTCATAACACTAACCTATTCTCCACGCGGTCCATCTTGCTGTCGACCACTTGCTGGATATCCTGATGAGCAAAGAGCTTGAGAACGAGAGGGACGTAATTAGAGTCCAAAAGAAGCTGCGTCAAGTACTCGAACTTGAGAACATCTACCCAATTGCATTAGACAAGGACACTGCGAATCTTGAACCAAAACTTACGAGATAGTCTCAACCACTTCAACAGGAGGAGGAGGATGCCAGTCATAGCCTTTGACGTAATCTCCCGTGTCCTTGCGGCGTCGATCTCCTCAGGCGATGGCTCGGGAGCTTCTCTCGTGCCGTTCTGGCCTGGCATTTCTTGGGGCTTGTTACCCATGGGGCCACCATTCATTCCAGGATTGTTACCCCGGCCCATTCCGGGTGGCATTTGCTGGGGTTGTTGCGCGACTATCGCTGTCACGTTGATAAGTATCGGGCGCAAGAGAACAATCACGAGAGATTGAAGATGGGGCAACGCATCGCGCTACATAGTTGTTAGCAATGGTCATCAAGCATCGTTCACGGTGACGTGCATAAAACTTCTCAACGGCCACCAGTCGTTGTTTGTCCCGTTCACTGAGTAGCTCTGGTCGTGGTCCGAAGTCAACCTCTAGTTCTGATGCAGTGGCGTTTCTCTTTTGTTCTTCAAACCTCTCTTCGGCTTTCATTTCTCGTAGGACTTCGCGATCTTCGAGAGTCAGTTCGTTTTCAAGGTCAAGGTCTTCAATATCGTCATCCTCGTCGTTGGCTTCCCAGCCGCGCTCAAACTTGAGAAATCGCTCGCGCTCTTCCCAAAGCTGCCGGGTTGCCCGTGTCATCCTCACCCGAGTTGAAAACAACTCACCAGCCTCGAGAATCGAGGCAGGTATATCACTTCCCTCCCACTTACGACCAACTAGCGAGTCGTGGAAACCGGCAGGACCTTTCCCACCAGCACTGTTACTGGTGGCGTCGAGGGGCGGGTACATGAAGGGGAAATTCTGGTTCGTCTGATAGTTCTGCTTTTTGCCTCCCTTACCGCCGACACCAGGCGAGGGCGGTGGTGATGGTGCAGGTGTAGCAATGTGAACCGGCTGATCAAGGATTGAAGTACCTCCGCTCTGGATGTGAGGCGGTGCGGGGATAATACCATTGGCGCCGTTGTTCCGCGAAGAGAGGTTGGGAAGAGGTGGGAGGAGCGAAGTGTTTTCCGCTTCGAGGGGTATTAGAGGTTGCGGGGGCACATATGCTGGGTATTTAGAAGTGATTTCCTGGCGGAACACATGATAGTCCAGGGGTGAGGCGGTGATAGTCTCCTTA
Source organism: Dactylonectria alcacerensis (assembly GCA_029931735.1). Classification (NCBI taxonomy): domain Eukaryota; kingdom Fungi; phylum Ascomycota; class Sordariomycetes; order Hypocreales; family Nectriaceae; genus Dactylonectria; species Dactylonectria alcacerensis. The sequence continues at coordinate 3,289,573 of JAPMUZ010000004.1, forward strand.
TCCTTACCGTCGTTGGCCATCTCACTGGTAGCTTTCTTGACGGCTGCTAACTCTCGAGAACCGCCGAACACGAGCAGTATAGATTTCCAAAATAACAAGAATATCTAGCTATGTAAGCGCCATTGCCTTTGGAGTAAATGATGATACGTACTTGAGTATGGGGCATGAGACTTTGCTCATCCCATCGAAGCTTCGAGGTCGCCGTGAGCATGAAGTCTACCAGTGAGGGGTTGAGCTCCACTAAATGTCTCGGTCAGCAACAAATAAAGACAGAAGATGGATCAATACGCACGCAACTTTCCATAGGTGGAAGACATGTCTTCGGGGTCGTTGAGGGTTTCTTGTATCGCAATGTACATTATCGTCATAAGGTTCATCAATTCGTCCTGAGCTTCCTGGAGATTTTCATGTTGTCCCTGGGGGTCGCCAGACCTGGGAGATGTTAGGTCAACGCTAGATATACGAGGATGTTTTAGATGCTCACCAGTGACCTTCAAAGCTATGGCGGAGCGCCTCCCAGACGACGGGCAATCCCTCGAGAGACGTGAGGCACTCAACGCCGGCCTTGGTAGCTTGCAGTTGGGAAATGCTCGCGACGGATTTGTTATCTCCAGTCGTCGCATTCGGCATGGCCGTGTCGCCCCATCGTCCCAGGACCAAATACACCAGCTTCCCGATCGATGCCGATCTCAGCGCCGCGTCATTGGACTGGACGCCTGCGATGGCGGCTCGGATAAAGCGCGTGCGGGTGTTGTTGTCTGCGTCGTCCCAGGCGTCTTGCGCATGAAATTCGTGCTGCCAGTGCCACTCGAACGCCCGCTGGGCGGAGTTGAGGCGCACCCATTGCCAAAACTGGTACACGAACCACTCGTCGATTTCCTCCGGATGTGGCCCGGTGTCAGAGTATTCGAAGTCGTAGGCGACCGGATCGGCGCGGTTGAACTCGGCGACGATGCGCCGCAGCTGCATCAGCGAAAGAGAGTCGGTCGGATTGTGTCCGTTAGGCGGCGGCGGAGCCATGGGAGCCGCGGGAGGAGGAGCTGTCTGCATGGCGTTGCGTTGGAGAGACGGCCGTGGTTGCGGAGGCGCGGGCACCGGTGGGAGGTCGATCTGCTCGGGTTCGAAGCCCACATCGGCGACCTCGCCCGTATCGGCGACGTCTCCGGTAGGCGTCTCCGGGGAGGGATCATCTTGTGGAGGCCGCGAGGGCCAGAGGTTGCTCATCGTGTATTCGGTGGAAGTGGCTGAGGACGGATCGTGGATGGTGGGTGGACGTTGAGCTGATGGGTTATTTGCTCGGTGCCCCTCCAAAGTTGATTGTGAGCTTCGTCATTCACTTCATGCTCCCAGCCATATTCACGGCGAATATCTGCGTCGGATCGAGTCGGCTGGGTCAACGAGCGCGGACTACGTAGCTTGGTTTGGAGGGCCGAGATGCTCGCTGGACCTTGGGAAGTTAGGGACCATGCAGCCTTGGGGTTCGTGATTGGTGGGCTGGCGATGCTCATTGGTGGCCCGCACACCTGGGAATGCAGGGTCATGTTCCACTAAAACTTGTTCCACAGCCTCACATCTACTCTCGCCCATCAGCGACCAGTGCCTCCCTTGGCACTATTGGATATTAGTTGCAACAAGTATAGACACCTTGATAATCATGTCATGAAATGCAAAACGTGAAGCCGAGCGATGGGTTTGGTCATCAACCTGTATGTCTAGTCCGGCCTCATTCAGAACCAGCAGACATATCCCCCGAGTCTGCCGCACAAGCCTCAGCCTCACCCGCCTTGGCCACTGCCTTTTCCTGTTTGCTCTTGGCCCGTTTCCTCAACTTCTTCAGCCGGTTCATCCTCTTCTTCTTGTCCTTGGTGTGCTCTTCCTTTACCATCAGCTTTTGCGCTTCAACCTTCTCCGTCTCCTCCCTTAGCTTAGCTCTCTTGCGAAGTGAAATTCGCTGCTTCTTGCTCGGCTTCGCCTTCTTCTGAGCTGCCACTTCTTCTGAAATGCACGCTGATTCCCCCGGTCTTCGTTTACGTGCGACGGCAATAATAGTGACTCTCCATGGGAGCTGAATTCCCCAAACAGGATCCTTGGATCGTGCTAAGATGTCGTCTCCGCTCACTGCCGCAAAGGCGTACTGTTGTTTTTTATCCACCGTTAAGTTCGTGAGCCTGTAGTAGAATGCTGGGCGTGGGAAAGCGAGGCCGCCGTCGCCCTGTAGCCCAACGTCTTCCTCCAAGACAACCTTCTGAGAGGGTCGCGTGGAGCTGAACAGGCGGAACTCGAATCCGTCAATGTCTGCATCCTCTTCGTCGCCGGCACCGGCTTCGGCGGAATCCGCATCAGCCCCGTTCCCGGTGAGATGGGATGGCGTCACAGCGAGATCCTTTGGCTGAGGGTCGGTCTCGTCTAGGCCAAGCGACTTTGCAATCTGAGCATTCAGCCTCGCTTGCAACTCTGCATCGTAGCCCTCGTCCTCGCCGCTTGCTTCATCATCATTGAGATCAGCACGACGAACCCTAGGGCATCAGGTCAGCGCCAAGCTCTCTCACAACGGAATAGTCGGGGAGTCCGAGCAAACCTCTTAGCATCTGGCAGCTCAAACATGGCTGTGTTTTTCTTCCTTTTTTTTGTCTCACTTCGGAGTATCTAGAGCCCGAATTTCAGGTCAGCTGGATGGGTGAGTTGGTGATTGTGTGATGTCGCCGTCAAGGTGGTATTTGCGAGATTGGCAGATCGCCTGGACCTGTGGTTGAGTGGGACGTCAAGGGACTGGCTGTACAGCACCCACGCTGGGGTAACCTGGACTGCTAGAAGCGCAAGTGTCCAAATTTTCCGCTTTTGAAGCCGCCGGCTGTTGCAACTGTGACAAGTCTCGAAAAGCCAGGGCGTAATGATTGCGATGCAACCCAAGAATTTCCCTGGCGGACTGCTTTATCTTATCGGGCGAAGCCACATACCCGTCAGAGCTGAGCACAAGATGCTCTCAGCCAATCAGAGAGCATGTATGCCATCTTTCTCCTCCAACAGGCTAGAATCCACAGCGCAACTCCCAGCCTGCCGGTGCCACTACTCACCAAATGGGAAAAACTCGCCTTCAGAGTCGCAGTCTCAGGCTTCCAGCGTTGCACCTTCGGCTCAAATTAAAATGCGAGTCTTCCTACTCGGCACAATTCCAAGTCCATCAAATTTGCTGTCTCGTGAACATGGGTCTTTGAGAACGCCCGTGGACCGTCCGGCCACAGCCTGGACCCATGATCATCACCCGGAGGGTCAGGAGGACCATGAAGACAGACCAGGAATACAGGCTGAGGCTTACCAGACTTGGTTGGAACTTGGCCATGCCATGGCCTGTGGTTGGTTCCATTGGATCAGTCAGTCCCATCGTCGTCGTCGTCTCATCGTAATTTCAAGCCCACGCCTCGGTTCCAGCCTCAAGCACTATCACCTACTTAATTACTACTACTTATTAGCTGCCCTGCCTGCTGCAGCTCCGCCAACTGTCTCCCTGCATCTTACCCTTCCCACATATCACAAGAAGAGAACGAAAGCACTTCACGGCACACAATTGACAGCACACGGGCTCTGCTCCTCCCGACTCCAAAGCCAGAAGATCTGGCGACAGCTCTAATGATTCCCATTCGAGCAATAAGGCTTTTTGCCAATTTTGGATAAGTCGTAAGTTGTTTATTTGCCGTCTTCCCGTTGTCTTGTCTCATCTGAACTATTGCATCCTGCCATCGTCCCGAGCTTTTGAACTTGCACAGCCTATGGACCAGATCATATGCTCTCTCTCACACTCTCTTCACCTCCCGACCAACTAACCTAACCCCACGCAACATATTAAAAGAAAAACAAAAGACGAAAAAGTCATTCAGCCTCCCAGGAAACACACCATTCGTTACCAATTACAAGCGAATATTCGTCAATGTTTCGAGGTCTCGTCTCTCAGTCGCCATGCCAGCTCAGAGCTGTTGTCCTTGCACAACAAAACCGATGTTTGATGATTTGTCCTTCCTTCGAGCTCGACAATCGACAATCGAGCCATGTAGTATTTCCGACATTTTCGATTCCTGCCGCAATTGCCATTTCCCCGCCGGCAGCCGCTTGTCAACGAAGCGGCCGGCATCTTGCCCTTCCAAAAAAAAAAAAGCTTGGTAGCTTGTCATTTGCAACGTGGCAATATTCGCGACAGCCTCGACACCACACCAAAAAGGCCCGTGTTCCATCGACTGATGCCGTGGCACAGCTTGAGATTACGTTCCTCTCATGGTTCACTTGTTCCGACCCCCTCCAGGTGCCTGTCTACCTTTCAGTCGTTGGTTTTTCCCAGAACCGATCCGCAAATACCGTTTCCAAACACCGGCCGTAAAATATTCCAATAAATGTTCTACAAGCCCACTGACATAGAAAAGAAAGGCCCAAAAGTCAGCAGAGCTTCAATCGTGACGGTTCGACGCGTTGTGTATCCTCGATATCGAGTGTGAAGTTCAGCGAGTTTCAACAACTAACTTCCGCTCCAAGAGTATTGGTTCATGCCATCGAAGGAGCCTCGAGGCCCTCCACTGTAGACTGAGGGCGCCTGGCTCTGGCTTGAATCAGTCTTGGTCGGCGAAGTCCCCGCAGTGGTGCTCTTGTATTGGTCCTGTGGAAAGGGGTACGGTCTTCCGTCATTGCTGGTGTACCCAACACTCGAACTTTGCTCGGCAGCGGTCGTCCAGGTGGTTGATGATGGATAGTATTCTCTAGCAGTGGCCGAAGAGCCAGCAGATGACTCTGGGTTATATCCTGGTTGAGTCACATCGCTTGGACTGGTATTGACAGGTGCGTATGATCCGTATCGATATTCTGGCGATGCTTCGTTTGCGATGGGGCCCGAAGTCCGTACGGAAGGGTGGCTCATGTGTCGCGGGCTCTTCGATGGTCGGGGGTTGTCGACGTAACGAGGGATGCTCAGGGCACTCTCGTGGCCACCGAGTGTAGGAGTGTGGATGGGAAGTTGCGGAGGGGCTGACGTCGTGTGCACATAATTGTACCCAGGCCTCATCGAGGATTGACTTTGATCCGTGGCAACCAGGGACAGTTGGACCGAAGGCTCCATCGAGGTTTGGAGAGGGAGCTCCTGTGGCTCCGCGGTAAAGCTAGCAGCTCCTGTCAGGGCATGCTTTGGAAATGGATCGCCTCCTATGGTGGTGGCTGGATAGGGCCCAGCACCGGATGACGGAACCTGGGACATTGGCACCTGGCTGGGAGAGCTCCAGTTCGGGTAAGAGCTACCACACAGCAGTTAGCACAGGTTTTCTCACGCCAGGTCGCTGGACGCTGGAAGGGGTAAAGGAGAGATGTTCTGGATCCATGCTTCCTCTCTCTACCAAATCCGAGGCGCCAGAGCAAGCTGGGGGGGAGCGGCAACTTACTTCGACCTCATGGAGCCCAGCTGGGTTCCTGGGAGCTTCGGGGCACTGAACGTGAAGGCTGTCCGTGGAAGTTGTCCATCAAGTCCCCTTGCCTTAGCTTCCTGCTGCTTCGCGTTCAGGGCCCCAGCTACGACTCCCAGTCCAGTCTCGACAAGAGCCTGTCCACGAGATCCAGCACTTGAGCCCAAAAGGGGGATCTCTTTCCGGGCCTGGAAATTACGTGGGCTGCGTCCTCGAACCACGATCGGGGCAGTTGTTGCTTCCGTGAGTACGACCTTGTTACCGTTGGCTAGGGTTCCTACCACCTTCAGGTGCAACACGAAATGTTGTTGCAGTTCCTTTCGCCGTCCGTTATTTGCTGTGGCTCTTTGCTATTGTCAACGTTGGTCCTCGGAAAGCGAAAGATATTCAACCCACATTCTAAACTGCAGTCGACGCCAACCGACGGGGTACACGGCGAACTCTCCATCAGTTTCGTTTCCATCATCCTGGAAAGGAATCAAGGGGAGTGGTGGAGGCTCTTGGTCGGGAGTTTGATTTGTTTCTGGGGAGTTTGGTGGGGGGGTCTTCCAGGGAATGACTATCAGGCGGACAGGGTTGCCGTCGACAGACTCGATGGCCGATATGGTGACTTCCATGTTGTTGACGGCGACCGTCTCCCCGGACTCGGTAATGATTGACAACTGGCCTCGGGGGGTGATGAGTGATCCGCTGGTCTGAAACAGATTTCTCCGGTAGCACGTCAATTCTGGCTGCCGAACGCTTCCGTCGGCTGTGCTTGTTGGCATCTCGGACAAGAAGAACATGCCGTGGAGCTGGGCAGACAACTCGAGTTGGTGGATCCGGCCTTGCTGGTCGACGATTGTGTGCTTATCCTGGGACCGTTTGAAGGCCAGCAGCTTGTGATCGTGGTTAACGGTCATCTTGTTGCCATCATCACGAAGGTCCTGGACCATTTCCTGGTACGGCGGCTCTGTCTCGGAGAAGGACCTCTTCAGATTGGGATAGCTGTGGTGGGAAGCAAGATCAGGATGAGAGGATCTTTCGTACGCCTCCTGGTCATCTTGGGCATACCGGTTGTAGGTGTAGGGAGGATGATCCACGTCGTGGTTGCTGGCAGGCCGTCCTGAGAGAGGCGTGGTTGAGGGGATCGTGTCTGGAACTCGACTGGACATGTGCACTGGGCCACCATAGTTTGACCACATACTTGAATGCGCCGGATGTCCTCTCAAATCTGCCATGGCGGCCGGATATGCTGCTATGGTCGTCATAGGAGCATATCTTTGCGAATTCGCCGTCACTTCAACGCAACCAAGTTGCCTGGATCAAAACCTTCGCGAACGTCGTCACCCAAAGAGCATGGGTCTTGACTCGGGATATTTGCGAGCGTGGTCAAGACCTTGGGAGCTCTCCTTGACAAGAGGTGCGGTGCGAGCAAGTTGTTTTCAAGGAGAATGGAGAATCAAATGCACTGGCGTATTCAAGGTTGCAGGCGAAAGTGTACTTGTATATGGATGGATGGTGGGTGTCCCAAAGACGGCAGATATACGCAGAGGGGAGTGTCTAGTGAAATGCCCGGCACTGTCCCCGGGGTGGGGACAGACGGAGACGGGGGGGGGTTTCGACGTCCAGGCACAAGGGACTTGGACTTGGACTTGGGGACGGACTCTGTGCAAGGCCTACTAGAACCGAGCCCAGGAGTCCTCTGTACAGTACCATAGTACAGTTGAGTACAGTGCAGTATGAGCGGCAATCAGAAGGGCCTGGCCTGGTCTGTGGGCTGGGAAACCAGTCCAGTGCATGCGGCCGTTCTTGGAAGGAGGATGGGGAGTGGGAGGGGGGCGGATCTGTGTGAACAGCGACGGTCTACTACGTAGTATGCTGGGGTTCGGGGTGGGTACCCTGCTGTGGGCAAGCCTGGGAACGAGGACCATAGAAGACGGTGATATTCCAGTGAACAAGGAGGAGGAAGCAAACGTGGGTGAGGCCAGGGATGAGCAACGTTGAAGGCCCTCTTAGGGGGTCGGCAGGTGGGTGCGTGATGGAGCTTGGACGAAGCCATGCCCCGGAGAAGTATCACAGAGTGTTGAAGGGGACGGCAAAGTGCCGGGTACAGGTAGGTCTGTCCAGGAGGTAATGACAAGGGCCGGAGGAGGACCAGTGGGCTCGAGAAAGCTTCCCAGACACGCCCCAGTCCCGTTGCCATCCCATCCACCCCCGTCAGCGTCTACCGAGGGGTTCGAGACCCCTGCTGGATGAGGCCAGCATGGGAGAGCCGACCATGTGCGTACTGAGTACAGTCGACCGGTCGAGACGCTAGTCATTGGGAGGCTCATCAGTTCAATTGTGACACAGGGCCCGAGTACAGGCTACCCGGCCTAAGCCTTGGTAAGGATCAGATGGAGAGAGAGAAGCCGAGCAATAATGGGCCGAGTGGGGACACGGGGACCGTCTCTGAGGGCCCGGAGGCCCCTCCCCCCTCAAGCAAAACGCACCTACTAATAGCCAATCCCGGCCCCTGGTGGTGGACCGGGGATGCGATTTGAAAGAGAATCCTCCGACGTCTGTGAGGACCATGCGGGCCCGTAAATTTCTAGAAGGCCGTTGGACAGAGGCACCGATGCGGAAAAGCGTCAGGACCGGGGAGGCGAGAAAACAGAGAAAATTGTCGGCTGCAGAGATTTGCTCGCGACAAGGGCCCCGTTGAATCAAGGAGCACGCGTGTCTCCTCCTTGAATCCCTTGAATCCCTGCGGGGGAACAATGCGGGAGGATATCTGATAATATTCTCCAATATAGCCAGGCGAGCGTGATTGCAACGGAGGAACAGGGCCGCAACAGACAAGAGGCGGCAAGGAGGTATTCCCCTTGATTGGCCTTCATCTGCGTCCGGAGATGAAGGCCAAGGGGAACTTTGTTGGTCTGGCGAAAAGGAGAGACGCCGTATTAGCTTATGCTTACTTGAAGCTCTAGCAGCAGCAATGACAAGTAGATGGGGGGGACGATAGATGACGGCTTACGGGCGAGAGGTGGGGTCGGGTCGGGTATTCAGGATGCCTGGCATCATCCAGAGCAAGTGACAGCAGCCACAGTTGCTGTCACAGATGCTCCATCGACGCAGCACGTACCACGGGCCAGCCGCGGGCCATGGCCATTTTCATGGTCATCTCCATCCCAATCCCAATGCCCATCCACAAGGACATCCACAACCGCATCGGCCATCGGCCATTAGCCGTCCTCGTTCCCGCGGACGGTTGAGTGTCTGTGTCCGTGTGGATGCGCAGAAGGGCCTTCCCCCAAATTGGACTCGGGCTCAGCAGTGCCGCATTGCGAAGTCGAATTGGGCTCGGTGTGGCAACGGATGCGGAGAAGCCTGAAGCGGAGGGAATCCTCTGAAGCAACATCGCGGGTGCTTGGCCACGAGAGAAGCAAGATGGCGCTGGTGTTGTTCATGCTGTGGCGGCGACATGCTCCTGACTGCGCCTAGCTCATCAGGCCCATGTTTGGCTTAGAATGCATAGTTTTCACTCTCAGGAAACAAAACAAAGAGCGGACCCTGATCTCCGGTGGCAGGTACTCTCTTTGCCTTGCTCGCGGATCCGATCAACAAGCCGCTCACGGGCTGGTGTGCTCCAGGTTACACAGTGGAGGGCCGGGGCAGCCCTGCACTGTACAGCGCTGTGATGATAGGATGTTTGGCCAGATCAATCATCACGCAAGCAGCGTAGCGAGATCTTGGAGGGGGTTGGACGACAGCATGGCCGATGAGCATTGAGGTCTCTGACGGGCGCGCACCAACTTGGACACTTGGAGATGGCTTCACATCGCGCGTCGCACTGATGTCTCGCGTTGTCGTTGGTTGGTTCGCGAGTGGGGAAGGATGCCAGGGCGAACCAGGGTCGGCCATCGGTGGACCCGATGTATGGCCAGCATGGGCCGTCAGTGAATGCAAGTGGTCAGAACAGACAAGGACAGACAAGGGCAGACAAAAGGCTCCATGGGCAGGCAATAGCCGGCCAGGATACCATTTGACAACGGCCAGGACCAGGGGTGAAGGAAGAGGGCACTGGAGCAAGCAAAACAGGCAAGTGCAGGCAAAAGCAGGCAAGACCAAGCAAGACCAAAAGTCGAAGGGGCTAACTTAAGACCGGACAGGGCAGTGCGGACAGGGCGGACAGGGCGGACAGGGCCGTGCCCCCCTCCAACGGTCGCCGCTACCTTACCTTAGCAGTAAAATTCCCCTCAACGGTCCAACGGTCGGACCCCACAGTGTCTCGGTACTGTGCTCCGGATCCCAATTGCACCGTGTGTAGGTCAACTGCCCACTCTCTTCCACACTTCTCTCCCACCTTCAACCCGGTCTAGGTGACCGCGGCCGAGGGTCAACTCAACCAAAGGCCCAGGATCAGGCCTCGTCCGCTTGCCCAATTGTCCAGGCTTGCCATTGCTAGGCTAGTTACTACAGACTAGGCCGGTCAAAGCTCAGGCCGTCTTCGAGGGCTTATCCTATCCATCCGCTCGTCGCTTGCTCATTCAACCTCTCCTGCTCCAGGTTTCGCATGCATGCAGGCATCATGAGGAAACCTAATCGACCGCGCCGGTGCACCCTGATCGCGTGTTTTTGTCGTCAGCCTGCCTCGTCAGGGGTTGACCCCAAAACATTTCCCGCCGCGTTTCCAGGCTATCGCCGACAACGGCTCACGGCCTTGTCATGGTCAGGCCCAATGGTGCGAAACACCTTCGGCCCTTCGACTCCTTTTCAACGACAGCATCTTCGCGAGGCTTTCAACTTCAGGCAGCCTGGGATACAGGGCTGTCCGCAACTGTCCAGGGTTTTTCATGACGATTCATGACTACTCATAGCCGTTCGTGGCTGTCCTCGACCACTTATGCCTGTCAGCGTCAAAGCTCTGCACAGAGCCGTGCCATCGCGTTTGTCGATATCTCATTGCCTAATCAGAGCACAGGCCCTCCACACACACGCGCGCACAACGCCCACACGCCCCAGAGCAACACCCGCAGATACACGCAGATACACGCAGACACGCAAATGTCCCTGGTCCAACACGCCCTCTTGCGCGGGTCATCACTCTCACATGCTGGTGGCAGTCAAGGAAAAATGGGCTGTGGCCTCTGCTTCTCATTCGTCGCCCGCAAACAACAACCTAAAATGTTGCCGCCCTCTTCGCCCGCACCCATGCTTCTGAATGGAGACCTCTCGCATCGTGGGTTACTACAGCGGCAGCCAAGCCTAGGCCCTTGAGCCAAAGCAAGGCCCTGGCAAAGTCAACTCCCACCGGTCCCTCCTGACACACCTGCCCAGACGCCACCCCGACGGTAGTTCCTCCTCCCTACGACGCCCTGGGCCATCGATGTAACCATCCCAAGCGCTCGCGGCGATTATTTTTTTTTGTTTTGAGATCTAACAGTCCAATGCGTCTCCCCTCATCGCAGCGAAGCAACCATAGAGTGGGTGCAGGTGGCCTGCCTGCCACCTCTGCCGTCTCTTCACAGTCACTTCCCGGGATCCCCCCTCGGGAAGCAAACCAGGGTGCTCCACCATCCGCCCAGTCTAATGCGCCTTTGCTGAACAGCTTTGGGCATGTTCTAGGACATGGGCTTATGAAGTTGATTATGCCCCCAGTGTGGACGAACTACAGTTCGATACTGCATCGGCTCTCCGGGGGGGAAGGCCATCTCTGGCGTCAAGCCGCACCTTGCCCAATATCCCAGGAACAAATTCTGAGCAGCTTAGGAAAGTCGCGCGGGTCCGCGACAATTGCGCCGAGTCAGGGAGAACACAGTTGTCTGCGCCGTCCGGCCGAGATTATGTTTCGCACATCCATGTTCTTAAGACACCGGCCTAAGTTATATCAGCAACTCGTTATGCCCTCCGGCATCAAGGCAGGCCCCTTCGTGATTGGATGTTGGTATAATCGCTAAACGGTGCTGCAGGTGCATATGCGTAGGGGGTGCGACTTTGCACACATCCATGTTCACGCGCCAAACGCCTGCGCCAGACCGTCCACATCCAGAGCCGCACTATGGGGTATGATGAAGGCTTTGGCCTTGGCCTTGTTGGGGATGGAGAGCCGCGCCACTTTCTAACGGCAGGTTTCGGCTTTTGACCATGAGCCTGAACCAGCCTCGTTCAAAGGACCGTGAGTTCGAAGCCATGACAGAGAGCTAGTAATTGCGCATGAGCTAATAACGATGCGCCAGACGATCACGGCAGATACCGCCAACGCCATCCAGAGACATCACTGATGGGTCAGTGTGACAAACCGTGGCTGCCGACGAGTCCCGCCCCCTGCTCATTGAGTTCAGTGTCCACTTTTCTCCGGGGTTCGGGGCGAGTAGCCTTTCAACAGACTTAACCCAGGCCCGCTAAGGTCCGCCCCTCCGGCCGGTAGGCCCTTTTCGGACGACGATCTCCGTGCAGTAGTCTTGAGTGGAAACGACTTGACTCGCTTGGGGTAATCATTTCTTGCCATTTGCTCTGGTTCCTGAATGATGGACGGCGGCCGAGGGGCTTAAAGCCGGCTCTTTACCAGGCATGCCGAGATTCGAATCAGATGCATCTGACGGCTCTTCGTTTCCACATCGAGTCGGCAATCGCCGCAAATCAGCCAACTGCCATGATGCTGTAACGTGATGCAAACACCTGTGCATCATCGATTTGGCCCGCGAGATCAGCACGTCTTAGCTCCTGGTCTTTCTTGTTGCCGTCTAGTGTTAACGGGGGGTTGCAAGACATTGGTCAATGAATTCCCCGGCTATTCTCGACTTCAACCGCCGGCAGTCTCAGGTGCAGCAACCCAAAACTACTTTACCGGGTTTGGATGTGCAATGGGACGACTTTTCTCCTCTTACGTTTCGGATTGTTAGCCGAAGAGGAACCAGCTTCGACAACTCCTCAACCCTCGCATTTTAGCACTTTCCCCTGCGAACAAGGACCTACAACCTGGACAAAGACAAACAATAAACGAAGAAACAATAAACGAAACGTTGGAAACCCCCCAGCCCCGATCGGCCTCTTGTTGGGCTAGGCCGGTGTGCTATAGGTACCGTACTGCCTTAGCAGGGGTTCTCAATTGAGCATTTCCTCTCAAATCTCAAGATCCCAACCATTATTACGCCGCTCATCAACCACGATTTACAATTCTGGCTAGAATCTTGCAGAGCATCAGGCCATTCAGCCCAGTAGTTCAGATCTAAATATCGCTTGCGCCGTTGACGAACCCGGCGCCATTTCCCCAACGTCTGCGGCCTTAAGGAGAAGGGATGCACCTTGCTCTCACCCGGCCCACCATAAGCAATGGAATGTCGCGCACCGCCAACCCCTACCATTCCTCTCTACCGCGCTGCACCTCGAAATTAGGTGCTGAACCCCAAAATAGGGCAGCCACATGGCTAGATTACAATGCTATCTTCGTCTTCGTCGGCACCTCTACTTGAGCCATGTTGTGTCTAGGGCTAATCGATCACCACTCACACGGCACAGCTCATACCCAATGGCGCTTCTAATGCTGCTCATTTCATGGTGAGCTGACGAGTGACGACAGCCATTTAGGAGCCGTCTATTTTATCTCTTCTTGCAGGAACATCCGCACATTGGGCAAACCAAGCTCCTGGCAAGGCCTAGGAATACCGGCCACACATCCCGCAGAGCGGCGACCGTGCATGCACCCAGACACCCTTGCCGACAGGTTCATCCAAACGTCCCTAGCGTACTTGCAAGGGTGCCTATGCCATGCAATCCGGACTCATCTTTTGGTGCCCGTTTTGTTCATTATTCCACCACATTATCAACGACATCGTCTCCATCTTTCGAAATTGTCCATTTCCCAGTTCTAGACACCCTGAATCTGTGCTTCATAGTCTGGTCGAGGACGGTCATATGTGATCCTTCAACCTCGGTGCGCTCCCTGGGCTATCCCACATCTTCTGGCGTTGGTCACCTTTAGCCTGGAAGGCCCGAATTGAGGAGGCGCTGGTCTCATTTCTGGCCAATCCACGCACTTCACTGTGCAACAAAGTGCGGCTGCACCAATCGCGCTCGCCATCTGCAAGCGTCGGCCCAGACCGGCCAGTGCCGTTTCTTAGCAGTGTCGTCAGATAGCGCCCATGTGCGGGGCCAATTCTGATGACCATTCTCTGGGGAAAGCATCTGCGAGCCCTCAAATGGCAGTTCTCGAGGATAAGCACAACAGCTGCGGGACAATCAAACTACCTATGTTCCGCCCCTTTTCAATTTGACTTGTTGAGACTGTGGTGATACGAGTGGCGCGCCGGTGAGTATGAGAGAAGACAAGTCACTTGCTTCTGTCACATATACGTCATCCTCACAGGGATGGAGAGTGTTTACCCAAATGAATACCATATCAGTCAGTACGAGCAGCACTTGGAGAGAGTCAGCATCAGCAGCAAGTTGGTGGTCCAAACCTTGGTTTTCCTGCAAATTGCCACGAGTTGCATCTCCGGTTCGAGGGGTCTGGATTATCCTGCCACTCGGTCGCCGTGGCGAAAAGGTGACAGTCTTATTCCTGCCTAGCCTTCGCAAACCTGGAAGTTAAAAGATCACCTGTCTATCACTTTGAGTGCGCTTTCGCCACACTCAACCGTGATAGTAGCGAGAAAATGCCAGGCGACGTGCCCAAGGCCAGCATCATTCATATCACCTTCTCTACCACATGTCTCGTATTCTTCAACATTGCCAGGTGGGAGTAGGCTCTCTCCTGCTTGGATACGTTGGCTACCTATGCTTGGGCTTGGCCATGCGAGATTAGCGGGCTAGCACGGCATCAGAGGTCAATCCAATGGATGCCGACGCTGCCCATCGCAATGGGCATCACATGCTCGATCAGCAGCCAAAAGCTTGCCAACTTCCCTGGCTACGGACATTGCCAGATCGATCAGTCTGCTGGGTGAGGATATCACGTCCAGTGACATCTAGAAATGCACACGCCCAAGCACGGCGATGTCTTCTCCAGCCGAGTGAGGTGGAGTAATCGCCCCTACTCGGATCTTTTGTGCTCGGGAGTTGGAAAAGCCCTGCGCCTCACGCCTCACGCCCCCCTCAACATGCACAACACCCGGAGTAGCGTGAAGGCTTGGTAGAGGTACAGTAGCAAGGTACGAAGGAGGTAGACCGGACAAACAGGTGGGTAGTAGCCGTAGTGCCACACACCCGAGGTGTCAGCGTCCAGCTTAGATATCCGCACTCATCGATCACCGTCACGTAGAGACGCAGTCACTTCCGGTGTGCGTCTGTCCGGTCTGGTCATGATGAGGATGAGAGGGAGAGCTTGGGAGCTGGGGAGTTGGGGACAGCGGGCGTCGGCTGCAGGAAGACTGCAGAACTGCAGATAGCAGTGCGATCTTCACCGGAATGACCGCGAGACGCCAGGCAGAGGCGCGGGTTGGAGCCTGGAGCTCCAGCTGTGTAACCACACGAATGCATCTCGATGCTCTGGGTTCGTTCACGTGGCGCCGCCGCCGCACCTTGGTACCCACGCACCCACCGGCTAGGCGTTGGGGGAATCATGCTCCGCGGTCTGGCACCCGATTTTTGTGTGTGGTGTTGTTTTTTGTTGTGCCACTCAGCCAGCAGCAGCAAGCACCACGCAGTCAGAGGAGAATGAGGCGGACGGACGTAAGATGAGGGTGCATGGGAGTGGACTCGCAGTGGTCCAGAGTGAAGCTAAAAAAGGGTGTTGCTGGATGCCGGTCGGAAATTGAGCTACGAGGAGGTTGGGGTAGTCAAGGGCATGCAAGCATGGTTGACAGACATTCTGGTTGAACAGACTGGGTTGACTGGTTGGTTTGACTGGTTAGTTTGACTGGTTGGTTTGACTGGTTGGTTTGACTGGTTGGTTTGACTGGCTGGGTTGACTGGCTGGGTTTGAACAGAACTGGTTGACTGGTTGACTGACTGACTGACTGACTGACTGGTTGGCTACTTGAATAGGCTGGTTGACAGACGGGATGCGAAGCAAGCAAGCATACACGGCAATTCATGACGGTGGCGAGGGGATCGTTGCGTTGTGTTGCGTTGCGTTCAAGGGCAAGGCCAGGCCAGTCTCGATGCATTGAAATTCATCATGGTTGGAAGCCACACATCAAACCTGGTCACCAACTCGCTACAATATATACGAAATCGCCGTCTACCTAGGTATTGTTCACATTGCCAGGGTGGCTGACTCGGGCAAATCCAACCCCCCAAGACATGCTTAACGACCCCGGCTTCCTCGCCGTCATTGGATTATCCAGTCGTTACCCTCGTCGTCCGAGTCACCCTCAACTTCATCCTCAGCATCAATTAGGGCCATCTGTACGAATCGACGCACCCACTCCTCCTGAGCTGGGTCAAGGCCTGCTGGGTTGTTGACGTTATCCACAACGTTGATATTGTTCTGCCCCTGGTTCTGTGGCTGCTGCTGCTGCTGTTGCTGGTGCTGTTGCTGTCGCTGTTGCTGGTGATGTTGCTGTTGCTGGTGATGTTGTTGCTGCCGTCGCTGATTCTGGCGTTGTCGATGAACAGGACCTCCTCTTCCTCCTGCTGCTGCTGCTGCTGCTGCTGCTGCTCCTCCTCCTCCTCCTCCTCCTCCTCCTCCTCCTCCTCCTCCCCCTCCCCCTCGAAATCCTCCTGCTGCAGCTCCTCGACGTACTGCTCCGGCTGCTCCACGACCACCTCCCCTAGCGCCATGCCCTCGTCCTGGAGGCCCGCGGTGTGGCCCATGGCCGCGAGCTGCGGGCTGAGGTACATCTGGTGCCGCTGGGGGAACCCCTCGGAGACCATTGCGGCCGTCCCGGGGTTGGTTATCCACAAGCCGAAGAACCAGGGGCGCTTCTCTGGCAACAGCAACGGCTTGGCCTTGTTCATCAAGCTGACGGTTGTTGAGGTTGAGATTGTTGTGATTATGAATGTGGTTGTGGTTAACATCACCGTCAGGTTCCGCATCGCTGTCGTCCGACACCCAGTCGACTTCGATCTCTGCTGCTTCAGCAGCCGGCAGGTTCGCAGCATCGCCCCGTCCTCCCACGAACCCAAGACCCACGTCGTCGCCGTCACCACCTTCGAGCTCCCACAGACGCATGAAGCACGACGTGACTTTGCCGTCGGGCTGCGTATTGTAGTGGCGATAGGGGTTCCCCGGGTCGAGCCAGGCAGAGCAAAGGTAGCAGAAATGAGTATCGCATCGTGAACAGATCATGTGGTTGCAGCCATGGGTCTTTTGTGCTGGAGCATTGCATGTCGGGCATGGGCTAGTGTGCAGCTGGAGATATTCGATCGATGCCTTCTCCTCCTCGCTGAGCTCGCCTCTTTCGCGACGAGGGGCACATCGGACAAATTCGCCATGCCATGACTGATAGCATTGACCGCAAAAGGCAAAGCCACAGTCCTCGCAAACGGACAAGAAATCCGCCGGGTTGAACTTCTTGGCCTTCTTCTTGGCTTTGGCGTCTCCTTTTTCATCGCCTGCTTTGTCTTCTTGGTCAGATTCGCCGTCAGAGGTCTCGGCAAAGTCGAGGCCCTCAGGCTTTTTGTGACGCTTCGAACGGGCAGCACCGTTGCACCATTGTCGGGGGCAGTAGACTGTGTTTTTGTCGGACTCGAGCTCCGTCTTGTACTTCAGGGTAACGTAGCGCTTGACCATGTCTTCGGCGAGGCCAATCTGTAGGAGCTCGCTGGGGCTGATGGTAACCTTGGGCTTCTTGCTCTGCTTTGACGATTGACCATCTGCGTCCTTGACTTGAGAGCGCTTCTTTGCGCAGTTAGGTGCCAAGCACCGCACGGTCGAGAGGTTTCCGTCGTTTATGGCATCATTGTAGAAGTCCTGGAGACATTGGAGGCAAAATATGTGACCGCAGTCAAGCATCTTGTGGCATTTGGTGCCCTTCTTGGGATCTAATGGCGTGTTAGTATCAGGGAAGGCTTCCATGACAGGTATTTGTTGTGTTTTATGTGACGTGACCTACCTAGGCAAACGCCGCACTCAAATGTCTCCTTCTCAAACGCAGCCCTCTTAGCCTTGATATCGTGATCTAACACGGCAAGCTTGTGCTCCGGGTCGACCTGTAGCGTACCCTCTGCCGAGATGGCTCCAAACACATCTTTGGCAGCTTGTTGAACGTGGTCAATGTAGGAGAAAGCAACCATATCACGGCCAATTTCATCCCACAATTGAGGTCCGTCATCCTGAAGCCTGTTGATGGTCTCGGGGGCAAGCCACTGAGGAGTGGTTGAAATCACAATTTGGGGAGGTGCGTCTACAGGGTAGCCATCTGGAAGAGAGATGCGAAGACACAGAGCAGGGAGGTGAGAGACTTCAAGAGAATCCACGTCTGGATGAGAAATCTCAACGGACGAACCGGCGGCATTCAGTGCAGGCAACGAGCTTGCAGAAGCAGCAGGGAACGTGACGGTGACGGGAGAAGCTGGTTCGACAGGGAGTTCTATCTCAAAGGTGAAATTGTCCTTTGGATCTGGGCGTCGAATCTCGGGATAGATAGCCTCAAGTGTTTCGAGTTCGACGAGACGAGGATCATCGCTGTCATCGGCCATTGTGGTGAGTGTGATAGGGGTTGTTTAGCTTGGGGTTGAGGGTGGTGGGGGTCATCATCCACGACAAGCCGAGGTGAGTTGTGGTTGCAAATGTGTGAGTGCAGCTGAATGATTGGAGTTTATATTTGCAGAATAATGAAAGTCCCGGGTTTCCTTGTGTCGCCAGGCGGTTACAATCACCGTCGTCGTCGTTGCCGTGAGAAGTGAAGTGGTAGAATCATGAGCGAGGGAGGCGGGGAGTTGTCCAAATCAAGCGGCGCAAAGTGAATGGTTTGGAAGAGAGGGGAAAAGCTGTTGGACAAAATATGTACGCGAGTTAGAATTGTTCCGTAAGCAAGCAGAGAGAATGTTCTCGTCGGCCGTGGATTTTCCTGACGATAACTCGGCGGCGAGGATGACTCTTTCGCCGTGTGTGCGTCGGTTTGACGGGTTGCCCTGTGAAGGAGAAAGAAGTGGAGTTTGAACAAAATGGCGATGAAGGCCTCGACACCTAGGCTTGTCAATTTAGCACGAGCCTGAGGCTATGATAGTATAACATGATGACTAATACGCCTTTCAAACTCTGGACAACCATTTGAGATTCCCCGTACGGATATGCCAGCCAGGTACTAATTCCAGCCTGGACGAATGCAATCGAGATGTCGCCTCCACAGCACGCCACCCTGTCCTGAGACATATGCGCCACAACGCCACACCTAGACCACAGCGGCAGGTGCATTCATTACGGCATCGTACATATTGACATCAGAGGGACACATGCTAGGATTCATCACCACTCCTACCTCGCGCTTGACAACGATCCGTTTCGACGACCAAGGCGCACACAACCTCGCTTCTGCGTAGGGCGCGGGTCTGTCTCTTCGACTCTCGATTCCTATTCGTCACTGACTCTCTTCCTTTCGAGATTCTCTTTTCCCTCACGCACACTAGCTCTGGTAGCTCTCGGAGAACTGCGAATCCCCTGGGTCGAAGCATGCGTCGTTGAGATCCCGCAACGGCCCCAGCCCACAACCCAGCCCATTATGGACGACTCTCCACCCCTCGCCTCGCTCTCCGTTACACACGTCTACTATGTACCTACTCGACCCCTTCGTTCTCCCCGTCGCATCGCCGCTTCATGACCGCTAACATGTGTCTGTCTCGCCCAGGACCCCGACGATGTGCTCTCCCTCGTCTGTGCCTACCTCGCCCTCCTCCCCCAGGCCCTCTGTGTCGTCTACGCCACTCTCGTTCTCTTCACGCGCGAGGTCGAGGTCGCCCTTATGTTCGCCGGCCAGCTCGCCTGCGAAGCCATCAACTTCGCCCTCAAGCGTCTGATCAAGGAGGAGCGCCCGCGTCGCATCCACGGCAAGGGCTACGGCATGCCCAGCTCCCACGCCCAGTTCGTCGCATTCTGGTGCGTCTCCCTCGCCCTCTTCCTCCTCGTTCGCCACCGCCCGCCCAAGGTGCTGCGCGGCCGCGTCGACAGCAGCGTCCACCAGCCCTGGTCCTTCGTCGAGCGATTGGCCATCAGTGCGGTTGGCATCGCCATTGCTGGTGCTACGGCCTGGAGCAGGATCTATCTCAACTACCACACTACCAAGCAAGTCCTTGTGGGCAGCACTGCTGGGGTCATTAGTGCCGTGGGGTGGTTCGGCATCACCAGCATCGTGCGTCACGTCGGCCTCTTGAACTGGGCCTTGGAAACTCCTCTCGCAAGGGCCTTCAGGGTCAGAGACCTCGTTGTCGAAGAAGACATGTGTCAAGCTGGCTGGGAAAAGTGGGAGGAGAGGAGGGCGGAGGCAGCGTCTTCAAAGAAGAATAAGAAGACGACCTAGATACCACCATGCACCGATACTCATTGTAATTGACAAGCTATCGCGATACCAACAGACACTTGCCGTTCAATCTCTGCTGATTTGGTGAGGGAACCGACGGCTGAGGACTTGAGCACCATCATTCGCTGCGGCCGAGACAGCACATTTTCATCAGTGATTTTGGACTATGCAGTGTACACATGAATTTCATGGAGTATTACTATTCGCACAGTGAAATATTGCTATCCGCATAGTATTTCTAGATAAGCCTACCTTTCCTTACCTAGCGAGAGTAATCTTAATTAAGATCATAAGACTATATAAATGTTAGGGGCAAGGGAACTAAATGAGGGTAATATTATGCTAATTTAGAGATTACTTTACTGTAGCAAGACTCGCGGGCCATTGCGATGTGCTGTGCTAATAGCAATAGTTAACTGTGCGAATAGCAATACTCATTCCATGGCTTGATCCAATGACCCCTTTGAATTGGATTTTCCCTCTTGTGAGGCCCCTTTTCTATCTACTTGTGCTATCTACGGTGCTTGCCATCAAGCTTGCTATGGTGCCATCCTCCCGTTTCCCAGAGTTCCTTCTGCCTCAAAAGTCGGCGGAGACATCAACCGCTCAACCATCCCCATTCCTATCGAACAAGCACACCAAATATACAAAGGGAATCTCAGTCGTCAAAGGCCGTGAAATCAAAACACCCTGGCCGGCCACCCCAAAAAGTAATATAAACAAGAACTCCGAGCTAGAGAGCACCAGAAGAATACAAAGAATATTCGCCAAAAAGCCTTAGATCCAATCCTCCTTAATCACATCGGGTCCAGCTCGTGAGCCGGTCCGACTATGCGGCGCTCGAGAGCTCACGGATGTTTTGGACCTGTGGGAGCTTCTAGATCCAGTACGATAATGGTTCATCCTCTGACTAGGCGGGCTGTAGACATCCGGGCTCAGAGTCATCACCTCGTCCCTCTCCTCATCGGGGGACCCGCCGGCAGGAGTTGGAGGAAGCCGCTTGTTGCGCTGCTCTTCGATGGCATCCTCATCTGGCAAAGTGATCACTGTGATACCCAGGGGGCTTGACTTCAGAGAACCCATGGGCATGGCGGTGTCGGGACAGTCAAGGTCATGTACCTTACCCAAATCTTCGGGGAAGGTAGAAGTGGGAGGGGGCATGTCGCCTACATTGGATAACCGCAGGCCGATCTGGACGGTGGCAGATGACAGCATTGAGGATCCTCGTTGGTGATGCATATGCCCCGGCTCGTGGATGGCGGGAGGTGCAAGTAAATTGTCTGTTGAGCCCATTGCGATGTCCTCGAGGGGAGGGGGAGGAGCATAGGTCGTGGTTGGTAGAAGGAAATTGGACTTGGGCATAAGAGGTTCTCCTGTTCTAGGGAGTTTGTTGTACCAGCTCTTTGTAAAGGCCTTCAGAGTTAATTTTGTTGTCACCTGGGCAGGTTCAGGTTCTTGGGGGAGATTTGTGGGCGGGCAAATGATGCCTAGACTAGGAACGTGGATATTGCCGCCGCTAACGGGCGTTTCAAGGCCACGTCCCATGTCCGGCGTTTCGAGAATGATGGTCGAGCCGTTATCCGACCTTCGATTTTGCGGAGGGACCAGGGGCTGGGCAATTTGAAGCCCAAAGTCGAAGTTGCTCGACCCCCCGTCCCAGAAGCCCTTCTCAAAGGTGCGGTTTTCAATGCCATCCCAGTCACTGCAGCCAATCGTTGAGGTTCTGCTTGATCTGAGGAAGAGGTACAGGCTACCGGTCAGGAGACCTGAAAGGTTTACGACCACAGCGGCCACCATAGATGTCTTCACCGTCCGATCGCTGTCGACTTGTCCAAAGGAGACACTGAAGAAGAAGGGAATGAGAAGTGCCTGTTTTTTATTAGCGGATGGATATCAACACATAGATGGCGAGATTACTCACGTTTGTGACGACGGCCACCACCAGGAAGTAGACCATGCGCGAGGCCTCAGTCCGTTCAGTGGGGCCGATGTTGGTTGCTTTCAGGAGTCTGACGGAGATGATGACAACCTGAACAAGCAAGATGACGACAGCAGCAATGAGCATGGCGAAGCACGCCAGCTTGTAATGCTGCAGGAACCAAACGAGACATGCGAAGCAAAAGTTTGGGGGCCGCACAACAAAGGTGACGACGAAGGTGACCAGCAGAAGAATGCCGACTACTGCAAGGCAAATGAGAGTACTCCATCTCCATCTTGGCTGGAAGGAGCGTCGCTTCAGAGCTCGAATCGTCAGCTCCATTCCAAAAGCCACTTGCAAATAAGGAGTGATGAAGAATGCTAGGGTGGGTTAGCCAATTGACTGACAAAATGCATTTCTGGGTCTAGCGTACCAGGAAACATGAGCTGAGAAGTCTTGGTGCATCCAAGGACCATGAGCGCTTGCAATCCAGTGTATTGTGAGGTAGTGAAGACGATACCCTGGACGGTGATGCCGCACGATAAGACGAAGGGGAAGAGCTCTGCAGGGCCGATAACTTTGAGCCAGGACGTCCTACAGAAGACCGTCTTGTTAGTTTCATCATTAATGACAACGTTGAAGGTGGATCTTACCTAGGATTCCAGCTCGGGTCGTTCCTCTTGGTCGTTGTCCATGTTTTCCAAAGGATACCTGTTGCAGTGACAAACGCGGCGGCGGCGTTGAAGCCCGCGAGGACGATAATCGACGTTCGAACCGACTCGGCTGCGGCGAATTTGAGTTCGTTGTCCCAGGCGGAGGTGGTGTTGGTCTCGAAGCGGAAGCCATCAGAGCTATCCCTCAGCCAGATTTCCGCTGCCCGTTCCGTGTTCCAGTTGCCGCTGTCCATCTTGTGGCGTTTTGGGTTGTTAAGGAGTGAAGAAGATTAGGTGAGAAGGATTAAGAGAGGCGTCAAGCCCGAGCAGTGCCTGCACTGCGTTGTTGTTGTCCAGACCATCTAACAAGTAGACATGTCTTAGTGTCCACGTTGAGAGACGGGGGCGAGAAAGGTTCTGATGGCTGGAGAGTGACTGTATTGGGGGGCCTTTTGGTCCGAGAAAGGATCGGTGACAGGTTTCTTTGTGCCTTAGCCGCCGAAGAAGAGTAGAAAAGCAGGTCTCAGACCACAGGCCACGCCGTTGGGGTCAGACACAGGAAGAGAGAATGAAATCAAGTAACGAGCGTAACCAAAGGGGAGTGAGAGTCGACTCGAAAGGGACCTGACACGAAGAATTGAAATTGAAACCAGGAGTACGGGATGAAGCAGATACAAAGCAAATGCAAAGCAGGTTCAGAGGTCGGCCGTGTGAATATGAATGCAGAGGGACGTAGACTTCTAAATGCCTCCACCGGCATGCCATTGAGCCGATCAATTCCCAAACGCGTAGAGATTCTGTCAACCCTGGCCTAAGCCCAGCTACTCAGTCGGACATGGGTTAGTCGTGTATGATAGTACGTAGTGTTTTGGCGTTTTGCGAGCGAGGGTCCTGGGACAAGCTAGTCGCGAGCGATGACACCCCAGAATGCAGCCAGGGTTCCAGAGTAGCAGAGTGCCAGAGACACATGGTGGCATTGCACAGTTAAGTGCCGCATCTTTCCTGTTCAGGCCCAATAACCCAGATGGTCAGATGGCTCATCCCAGCTCAAGAGGGATCTCGGCAGATCCAACACTGGGCGAGCATGGACGACAGCATTGATAACAATATCGATTGAATTGTGGCTTGCAGTAGAGGTGATTTCTTATTCTCCGCGCTGCATAAAGGTGTGTGCCTGGCTGATGCACTTGAAGGCGACGGCAGGTCTCAGTGGGCGTCGGTCTCAATGCGCTTTGGACGATCTTAGTACGAGGTTGCCATCTAGAAGTCGCATGTGAGATTCCCGATACGAGTCATTGGTACTTGGTACGCAGGAAAAGATATCCGAGCCAAGGTGATGCATCGGCAATGGAGGCAAAAAAGAAAAATCGTGGGGGGCGAGGGGGGCTGGGCAAGTCCGGCAGCCATGGCTGAAGCATTGCTGGAACAGAGTCGAGTTTCGAGATGTTGGATGGCAGCAGTGGAGGTTAAGAAAGGCTTGGTGGCTAAGCCTAATTCAGTTTGGCGTGGTCCCCTGACAAGCAGCACTCGCTTGCACGATAAAACAAAGTAGGCAGGGGATATGCCAGGGGGCTTTTCAAGGGGACTCCTCTCGAAGCGGGCTCTCCAGGGGATTCAAGGGGGGCTCTCCAGGGGAATTCGCTAGGGGAATGCGGCTTTGCAGCCTGGAGAGGCGATTCGAGAAGTGTCCTCAATGGTCGGTCATACGGAACTGGGAGTTCCCGAAACCTGCCAGCCAACAGAGATCGCAAAACGAGGCCAGGGTTGACAGATATCCTACCTCATGTAGTACTCCGTGGCAGTTATTGTACATGCTTTGATACCCTTACCCTCGCCACAGCACGTCCCGGGCACCATACTACCAAAGTATGTAGGTATGTACGTAGTGCAATGCCTCTCGTTGGCAGGGCCTACGTTCAATGAGGTTATCAGCACCGTGCCGCCCATGGCCCAAACACCGGCACCAGGAGAGTATCTGAGCCTCAGGCCCCCATCAAGCTGTTTCAACGCCAAGCCTCTCAGTTGCCAACCAACCGACCCCCTATCCAGGACTCTGCCATACATTAAAAACCGCCCCTTGCCTACCTACCAGGTAGCCTTGGTACTATAAGGTCGTTAGTTGCTACCCCTCACGACTTGTCAGTGCCCGCGGCGCCAGGCTCTCAAGCCCCTCAGGCTTCTATCGGCCGTGTAGGCGATCGAAGAGAAGCCCCCCCTGCTAGATCCGTGACGAGCCGGTGAAGCGAGATCTCGTCTTGCTTGCATTTCGCGGGTCAAGCCTCGGATACTTCAAAGCAACCCGCGGGTGACTAAAATCGCCCACTGCTAAAGATCACCCTGGACTAATTCCGAAGCGAGTACAAATGGGCTTTGATGCGCCCAAACACTTGGTAACTCAACGACGATGGTTTCGGATAGTTCAGCCGCAGCGACAATGCGTAATAGGGCTACCAGGGTATACGGTGTTCGCAGGAGCAACAGCCAGCCGGCTGGGTCAATAAGCCACCCAAAGGTAAAAACCTCCATGGCCAACGCCAAATCCTTTCCGTAGGCCTTGTCGCTTGGCGAAAACACTGGATGCGATAGGGTTGGCACGCGATGTCACCGAGGGCTCGGCCTCAGAGCCCCGCACAATCAACCTGCGACCGGAACAGCGAGTTCTAGATCGGCAACCCTACAGAGCTTGGCCAGGCCTAGTTGCCGGTTTGTCCGAGGCTCTGGGGTAGCACTGGGCAGTCCGAAGTAGTAACTCCGCGTGCTAGGACCTCTCCAAGGCCCTCTCTCAGTTGGGGCTCCCAGGAAGCACCGAGGAGCACTCCAAACTGGGTAGGCAAGGGCAGCCAAAGGGAGGGGATGCCTGGACAAACCCAACTGTGTGTCGCAAGACTAACAGGCAGGGTTGAAGGAGGTGGGACAGCTAGTAGCTTGCCCGCCTGCTCTAGGTGCCCGAGCTCTTGTTTCCCACCACATCCCAACAAGCGGAGCAGAGCTCAAGATGGATAACGCGAAACATCAAAGACCGGGGTAATCGAGACAGCCCTGAAAACTTCCGGGCTCTTTCATCGTTCTGCCTTGGAATGCTCCATTACACGAGAGGACGTCATTTTGCGCCCTGATGGCTGCTGGAGACATCTCAGTGAGGGGGGTTTGAGGGGTTACTAGTGAACGCAATCAGCCACCGAGTCATGACTTAAGAGCGTTTGTGTAGAAGCCACGAGGTAAGATGCCACCGACTTGCCAATCAAGCAGGGAGTGCACATGGCGAAGCTACTCTTTTCAAGGTTTACCCATGATGGCCGAAAAGGGTTTGATTGACGGGGCAGCTCGCCTACATCAGCGACCAGCCACGAAGCCACGATGACTAACAGCAACTCTGTGGAAAACTAAAGGAAGGAGGGCAAGCAAAGGGAAGAGTCAAGCGAGGAAAACGCACGCAAAGCCATTCTTCAATTGCCATGCAGTGCGATCGTAGGTAGCTACCCGGTAGCAACAAAAAGACAAAGTGATGATTCAACGAGCGGAGAGAATACTCCGAATAACGTAACACGTGCATTGAAGCGATCGATGGTGCTGACGGGAAAGGCAACACCCACTGAATGCTCAAGCAAACTAGGCAGGCAGTTGATCCCATTTCTCCTCACGATGATTGTAAGCACATGCAAATTCCATGATCAGCCGCCGAACGCGTACCTACTTTCTCCACAATGAGGCTTGTCAAACGTCATGACCTTCTACGACGTAGTGATCCGCCGCAAGGCTCCCGTGTGGCGCTGCAACCGCCCCATCCTTCAGCGCCACTGCCCGGGAAGTGGAGATGGCCTGTCATGGAGAGCCTCATCCAACCGCCAATAACTCGTTGGATCTACGTCTAACCCCAGTGAAATGATAGCTCAAAGACGACATTGGCAAACATGCATCCGATCCATGATGCGATTTATCAATTGGCTCTTGCATTCTGAAACCCATCTGCAGCTCGGCAGGCAAACTGCGCACGCGGTTGCTCCCGCAAAGTACCGTAGGACTCAATGACGTCTGACTTACAGCACTGCTCAACTTCATGATGACGTCAACCAACCATGCTTGTCCCATACAATTCAATCCGATTGAGCGTGATGCAGCCATGGATCCACACGCTGCAACAAGAGAGAAGGACCATCTCCTCCGTACGGAGAATCGTTCCTGCACTTCCTTCCTTACACTCTTGAGAGTCTATGACGCTTATTGTGATTCACATGATAGATCCGGAAGCGGACGTTTGGCAAGAACAAACAAACGCAGATCAAATGAGAACCTTGATGCTCGATGACGAAGTTCTTCCTCGTAAGGCAGGAAGCCCAATCTTCAACCTATATAAACTTCATCGTGTCCCGCTCCAATCCATTTCTCCCTCCCCATCAACCAACTCATAACTACAACTCCAACCACAACACTTCACACCCAACCCTTTAAACACCTTTCAACCCCACAACCATCATAATGGACTCCGTTAAGCAAGGCGCCAACTACGTTTCCGAGCAGGTCCAGAAGGCCACCTCGGGTGTCTCCAAGGAGGGCAACAAGGAGGTTGCCAAGGACAGCAACGCTTCCCTGGGCACTCGGTAAGATTCTTTGATCTTGATGCTTCTCACCTACAGTGGTTGCTGACTCGCGATACAGCGCTTCCGCTGCCAAGGATGCCGTCGGCGACAAGGCCAAGGAGTCAGGCCATGACTCCAAGGCTTCCGCCCACAAGGAGGCCATCTAAGCTCGCCCCAGACGACACGACGAAACACTCACGTTTCCTATCGGTGGATATGGCTTGGCTCATCATTTGAGCATGTGCGGCCTTGATTGAGACAATCACAATCAGATACCCTACATAGTTTTCCTCAATCAACCAACCTTTAACACCACGCTCTATTATCCTGTGCTTGACCCACAATGATATGCATGTGCCTGTGACTCGCTTCGTTTTATGACGGCTGTGATCTTCCTGCATTAAATCTGACCTAACTACCCATGATTGGGCGTTTCTGTTTTGGGCGTTTCTGTTTTGGGCGTTTCACTTCAACACAGGTCCAACCAGGTTCATAGGTTCTTCCTCACTTGCTGCTGGTTCAAGGCAGAAGAGATGTTGCGCACTGAGTACCAGATGATCCAGAGAGGGATCCATACCCACAAAGTGTTGAAGAAGACGAGATACACCCAGAGGTACATGAAGTTGCTGGTATCAAGGTTGACACTGCCAGTCAGCCACTCAGGACAGAAGGTCATGAAACCTAATTCAACAGGTCAGCTTTGCACGTCACCCTAATCCGAAATTGCGTCCGGTCGAGGCGGTATACTTACCGCCATAAAGCTCGCAGGTGGCTAGAATAATCATCCAGATGTTGACATTGGGGTTTCTCTTGGCAAGACAGTAGCACACGTAGACGGCCAAGGGTCCATCGAAGAAGACCGTCAGAAGCTCGAGACTGACGACACCCTATTCCCAAACATTTAGCACACCCTTTCTGATGCAATACTACACAACTCCGTGTCTCGAATACGCACTAGATCGACACCCGCCCATCTCTTATCCGCCTTGGCATAGACCATCCACAACTGCGCGAATGGGTCGCTACCCGACTGCGCGCCATACAAGCGGTCATTATGCCCCAAGAAGTTGTGCGGCGTCGGAAAATATCCGGTAAGATCGAGCCCCTCGACGGGCTGGTGGGAGAAGAAGCACTGGTACAGGAAGCTGCCCTCGAGGATGAAGTGGCACAGCGCGTCCGCCAGGTGCCAGATGAAGAGGAAGCGCATGGTTCCCGAGGCGGTCGGAGCGAGAAACTGACGGGACGCAAGATATGCGACGAGGACGATGGCGAGCGTCGAAAGGAGCGAGATAATGGTAGTCAGATCGAAGAGGTCGGGCGGGAGCGACGAGGCTATCGACGAGGATGAGAAAACGACTGAGGCTGCGGCCGAGGCGACGACTTGGCTGGCTTCCGTAGCCATTGCGACGGCTCCCTGTAAGATAAGGTCAAGAACGGATGCAATTGAAGTCTCTGAGTGTCTTGTCGACGCGATGTCGTCGAAACAGCTGCAACGGTGAAGCCCTAGAAATGGGTCGATGGGGAGCTAGTAGTGTTGAAGGGAGGGCGGGTTGGCGGGGGGTGTCGGCACTAATATCGCGGCTGTGGGGTTCCTTTTAATTGAGACATATATGCACTACACAACATGCATAAAATGCTCATAGAAAAGTTGCCTTCTTCGCTGCTTGGCTTGAGTGTTGAGCATTGAGGTGACCTCGACTCGAAACAACCCTTTTCAAATGCATCGTGATCCTAATCCGAAATGTCAACCAGTGTGTAATAGCCGATTCTTTCCCGCCTGTCAGCAATCCATAACAAAGAGTACGTGTATGATACAACAAGACAAATGTAACCGTCAACCACCACCCGAATCTTGTAAATGATGAAGATAGTCCCGTCTAACCCTGCACCTTGACTCTCAATCCCGTTCCCGATATATGCCCGATATATGCCAGACACTATTTACTTCTCCCACTGTTTGAAGGCCTTCTGCTTCTGCCTCGTGTTCCATCCCAGCTTCCCACTGATGCTATTTACCCAGTCCTCGCTCCGGCGACCTTCGGACTGCACCGACGCGAAGGGGAACCGGCTCGCACTAATGGTCACGTAGTCGCCCGGCTTCAGCTCGACGCGCTCCCGCCCGTCGAAGCTGGCCCAGGATGCCGTCCGCGCGTCGAATGGCACACCGACTCGCAAGACAATGGTGTCTGGGAGTATGATGGGCCTAAAGGAGAGCGTGTGCGCACAGATGGCGGTGACGAGCATGACGGGGTTCTCTGGGTGGCAGAGTGAGCCACCTGCGGCCAGGTTGTAGGCCGTTGATCCCGTGGGTGTTGAGACGCAAATCCCGTCAGCCAGCACCGAAGTAAAGTGCTCGTCGTCTCCAAACACCTCTGTGTATGACATGGCTAGATAAACATGTTAGAACGGCCGAGTCACTGTGTAGGGATGAGGAACATCTCACTCGGGTTGGGGCCTCGGTCCACCACCACCTCGTTCAAGATCTCAAAGGTGCCATCTGGTCGGTGGGTGTGCTCGTCTTCTCTCTCCTCTCCAATCAACTCCTCGACTAGATCTCTCTTCCGATGAAATTCGTCCTCGTCTTCCTCGGATCCCTGGTCGATCTCCTGTCTCTTCCGCCCCCGGCTTCTCATGACGGTACCTTCGAACCGGAGGCGCAAACTGACGGTGACGCCTTTGGTAAAAGCCGTGGTCAGTGTTTTCTCGTAGTTTTCAAAGTCAAATTTAGTCAGAAACCCTAGACTCCCCAGTGCGAAGCTCAAGACTGGCGGTACTATGCGCTGGAACAACCAGCTGGCGTATAGGACAGTTCCGTCGCCTCCAAGTGAGATGACAAAGTCGAACATCTGCGGTCGTTGTCTACACATCTCCTCGTCCCAGTATCTCAGCCGGTTTCGGATGGAGTCGCGTGCCATGCTATGTTCAATCTCCCCCGATGCCGTGTAGCCTTTGCACACCTCGTCGATCAGGCCGTTGACGTCGAACTTCTTGTGTGTCTTGAGCTTGTCTTGAACGTATACTGTGTATTTGACCCCTTGATTGTGGTGAAGCAGCCATTGAGTCAGCTCCCGCGTCTTTGGGATGAGGTCCTGGTCGTAAATCTTGGTGAGGAGAAAGATTGTCTTGACACGGAAGCGAATACGCATGCTGCTCAGCCGGCGACTCAGCTCGCGGACCCCCCATGCCATGTCGCTGAGTTGCTGCTTGGTGAGTAGGCGACTGTGTACATCATCGTAACTCGCAAGATCCAGCTCCGACATGCTCTTGGTCATCTGCTGCGTCCACGCCTGCTGGTCGGCCTGGCCGCCTTCGGCGTGATCGAGGCTTTCTGGATCAACAATGGCGCGGTACCTCTTTTGAGCCGTAGGGTCGATCTTGAGGTCGATTATGGAGTCGAGACTCCTGTCCCCCACGCTGTCCATGGAATCGACGTTATTGTTCAGACTCGGATAGGAGGTCGGACCCAGCGAGTACTCGGAGTCTGGCTCGCTGGCAGAGCTGGCAGCGTCTTTCGCTCGGCGCTGGCTGTCAAGGAACTGGTGAACGAGGCATTGGGTACGACGGTTCGGGCCTCGGCTCAGCGGTGCCTGTATGTCGGACGCGACCATGGAGCTCTTGCGGCGGTAGGGGTTTCCGGGATCGAAGACGACCTGTACATGGGCTGTTTAGCGTTTGGCGAGAGTATATCATGTGTAGGCATGTAAAAGTGCGTAGAAGTGTAAACACATTAACATATAGCTGGCAGTGACTGTACCTCGACCTCCCTGCCATCCTCGTCAGAGCTGCTCTCCGAGTCGGCGTCAAATGTGATATGTTTGGTCGTCCGCTCGCCCATTGCTATTTCGATGATATCCCGGCTGCTCAAGAGCCGGCTGATGCTGCTGCAAACAGGTGCACGTATATCTCCCCGTCTTTTGCGAGTGTGAATGCGTCGGCGGATGACGTTGTGTGCCAAGGGCCTCGATGGCGGGGCAGAGTGGGGAGATGGCGATGCGCGATTGATTGCTGGTGAGGGCGGAGCTCAAGCTGCTGCAGTGCTGAGTGAGAACGTTTGAAAGCACCGATGTTTCTCAATAGCGTGAGGGAGATAGACACCCTTGGACGTTTAGATGTTGTGTCGACAGGTTAACGAACCATCAATCTGAGTCAATTCTGGTGCAAGGCCTGCCTTCCTTTGTTGTTGTGTGAAAGGAACGTGAACAGAGCTTCGCTTCACCCTCGCAATCTTCGCCGAGCTTAGCATGGTTCCATTCCTGAGCGAAGTGGGGGTCTGTCTGGTTTCCAGAAGCTCGCGAATGAGGTCCCATGACACCCTATTCTATCATGACTTAAGAGCGGCAACAAAAGCAGATGGATATTGTAATTGAACCAAACACCGGTATGGGCCATAAAATATACGCATTTATACTTCTTTCTCGATATTCTATTCATGGATATTTTGGCATTGTTGGACCATGCAAAACTCTAGTGAATGGTACTACAGTTTTGAAACACTAGATAGAAGCAACAGGGAGAGAGCTCCAGGTGGAACAAAAATTGGACATTCACGGCCACGACAAACACAAACAAGTGCAGCAGCACCTACACTACATCGTAGCTACTAATAAGAATCACCCAGGTGCTAGACAATAAACTTCACTAGCTCCTTTATTACAATGCATTTAAGCTATTCAACTCGTTAATTTAAGCCATCCTTGCAACCCCCTTACCCTATACCGATATGTGAGCTGCCAACCTCACTTGTGATATCGTTGTTTAAACTTCTCACAAAATCCAGGATAACAAGAAGTTTGAACCTCGATATGCCCTTTGACCCATATGGTTGTGTTGTGAAGCACGAAAGCTGGTGCATGCTAAGGATGCGTGGTTCGGCGCATACGGCGAAATAAAGTCCCGATCGCCGGTTGACTCAATAACAGCCAACTTCGTGAGGCAATAATACTCCTGGCTAGAGGCAAAGTAGGTGGGAAAAGCAGTGACAACAAACCACAAGACACTACAAGACAAGGAGCCACAATGAAGCATCTCATCTTCGTAGGAGCGTGCTACATGGACACCATACTCAGGGATGTCTCCACTAACTGCCTACGCCCATATCCAGAGAGCAAGTTCTAATTTATTCATTCAGTGTGCCGTTTTTCCCTCCCGAAGACTCGAAGTTGAGGGCCACGGCTCTCAACATCCGACGTGGAGGTAACTGCCCCAACTCCATTCAAGTTCTCGAGCAGCTACTTGCGGAATCGGATGCCGTCCAGCCGTATCTTGTGTCGTGTCTACCCAATATTTCGTCGGCTGCATCGCGCCGTATCATTGCCTCGTTTGGCCCGAGTTCAAAGCTCGATTTTCGCCACTGCATTTATAACGAGGCGTGTACAGAGGCCGCGAGTAGTTACGTTATCCGCAGTCTGGAGACCGGGAGTCGTACCCTGGTTAATTACAATGACCTACCCGAGATGACGACAGAACAGTTTGAGTCCATTGCACGAAGCTTCAGCCTAAACCAAGAGACCTGGTGGCACTTCGAGGTGAGGGCTAAGAAGCAAGAGGCCACACCTACTCCCCCACTTGACGGTGTCGAGCTGATGGTGCGTGGGCAGGGTCGGATTCCTGACACAACCCTCAAATGCATACGCCTCCTGCGCAGCGTGCTACCCAAGGCTCAAATCAGTGTTGAGATTGAAAAGCCCGGTAGAGAAGGGCTCCCGGAACTCGCCGCTGAAGCTGACGTTGTCTTCTACTCGCGGAGTTGGGCCGAGGTATGGGAATCCCACGATCACTCAACAGTTGCAACTGGCAGCACCTGACGTCAGTACCCAGGGACGGGGTCACGAGTCCCCCGAGTCCTGCCTACGCGCCGAAGTACACGACAAGACGTATGATGGAGCAATTGTGCGCTTGCTTTGCTGCGGTGATGGCTGACCAGTTCCAAATAGATCACTGGCACTGTGCACCTGGGGCGCAGACGGAGCCGCTGGACTGTCTCGAGTTGCACGCGAGTATGTTCGTTGTCCCGCCAAGTGCGAGGCCGAAGGAGGCATTTCTGTGGTCGAGTACGTGTACGCCCTAGTTGGTCAAGGGCTGTAGGGCAGCCAGAACTAACACAGTCGTCCGAGATATAGTGCCGTGGGAGCCGGGGACACTTTTGTTGCGGGAATGCTGTACGGCCTCGTATGCCACACCGATGAATGGAGCGTCGGGCAAAAGCTCAGTTTCGCCGTCCGTCTCGCCACTCTCAAAGTACAGCGAGAGGGGTTTGCTGGGCTTGGGGCAGATATGCTGGGGTGTGTACCCGGCTCCTCGTAGTCTCCAATGCCGCCAAGCGGCTCAGTCGGTAAATATTATGAGCTTGCTGGTGGTTGATCCAGGCACACTGTTGTGCCCTTTGGAGGGAGGTGGACCGGGATGAGGAGGTCTGGGGAGCCAACGGTGCAGCAAGGCAAAGCTAAGACAACCTCAGAGGTAGCCGCTCATGGCTTACAGCGGCTGCCACTCCGTTGCCACTTGACGGGGAAGGGTGACTGCTGGGACAAGGGGGCGTTGTGTGGGGGGAAGAGAAGGCGGTGAAATGGCACAAGGTCGATTGCCCACACAAGAGGAGGTACGGGGGCCAGGCTCCGGGGCGAGGGTGTTGGAGTCAGATGACGGCAGGCAGGTGTGTTAGAAGCACACACTATTGCCGCTTCTCGAGATCCACAGGACTACTACTATGGAATTCGCTTGCTGAGGCTTTCAGGCTCTTCTGGCGTCGTGGTGATGCGGGAGGCTGCATGGTAGGGTCGGGCGACACTGCAAGACAGGACGGACATTCACCACGCGCGCGTGTGCATTGTTGGGTTGCTGCATGCAGGTGACTAGTCGAAAACTTTCTCTCCCCGGCGACGGATCGTCGACAGACTCAGCACCAAAAACCAAAAGCTCTGTGGCCAACAGCAAAGGCCGACGCATTAGAGAGGAGGCCGACCGGATGGATGGCGTCGTCATTCGATAGTCAGGGGAGGAGGCGGGGTGGATTTGTTTTCTTGCATGTCTGGCACCAAACCGGTGATGTGACGAGACGGACGACCTGAGAGAGGGGCTGGTGGTGGATGCCAACTAGACGCTCTCTCGGTCACGATGCTAAGCACAAGACTCCCGGTGAACCATTTTGAACACCCTCGAAGGGGGGTCGAGCTGAACAGCCCAATACATGTCGGATCATGTTTGACTCGGGAGCCGAGTAGGCCGGAATCCACCAAGGGCGTTGCGGCATCCAGGTCGGTGGGAGGAAAAAAAGGACCCCGATTGCGGGTAGGTGAAAAGAAACAAAATCAGGAACCAAGAGGTCGAGAACAGCATCTCATCACATTGACGGGGCTAACCGTGATAGGAAGGGAGGGAGTCCATGATCCCTGGGCGATAATTCTCCTGGCATGTGGAGCTAAGGATGAGGAGCTGGGTGTGATGGGCAGTCTAGCAGTGTGTGGACATGCCTTTGGGCAAGCTAACCGGATGGCTTGGGACCCATCAAGAGCCACGATATTGACTCGCAATGAGTGTTAGTTGGTCCATCTCGGTTGATGGTGCTGAATGACGTCCGCCAAAGGAACGCGCGCCCTAAAAAAAGGACCTTGAAACCTCGAAATGATGGAAGGAGGGTGTTTGCTGACGGAGGGTGGGAGGGGGTTGTTCCAGCTTTCCAGGCTTGGGAGGTGTCGAATTCAAGCATACTCAACTCAGAACTGTGCCGTAATGAGGAGGCACCGTGAGATTAGCAAAGGGGGTCAGCTCAAAGAGCGGGACCCTCACGGACACGGAGGTCCAGGCTTGCGGCAACTTTGGGAAGTGGCTGAACTCTGGCCCGCCCTGGACGTTCCGATCGGTATGGGGCCTCGGGCGGAGGAGCGGCGCTCTCTGGAGTCTTGTCTTCGGCCGGGGACTCCATAATATTCGTCAGGGCTACGCCGCAGCGGGAAGGGGTGGAAGGGTGGTGTCCAGGCAAGCCAGCCAGTCTCCGATCACCCGAGCGCGTCCTAAAAATGTCTCAGGGCGGAGGCTGCCTCGTTTGTGCGCAGAGTCGATCATGCTAGTGTACCGTCGTCTCATCTACAGTGCCTCGTACACAGGGTTCAGTGTGCCCGTACCAAGGTGGCACTCGGTTTCGTCTTATCGCAGTTGGAGATAATGCATACTGCTTTCAGTCCGCCCATGGCAATGACGCTCGCCCAAACAGAAGTTAAGGCACTGCATTGCATCACAGTCCACGATGAACGGTTAGTCTAGATCGTGGGTTAGATGGCCGGAATGCCTTCTCTGAAATTCTCTAATTCCAGGCGCCGCCGGCGTACCATGTCAGCCACGAGGTATGGACGTAGATGGACGGCCTAGCATTACCTTCCCACTGCCTTGGCTCTAGTGCCCATGCTGCTATGAGGGGAGGAGGGGCACACCGATGGGGCTCGTCAGTTGGAGTCGAGCAGTGAGCACCTGTGGTGCCAGTCATAGCCCTCCTTTGGAGATTGGATTGCAGAGGGTCCAATCAAGGGGGGGGGACTGCAAAAAGCAAAGCAACGGCCTTTGTCACTGGCTTTAGGAGACGTTAAGCCCAATGGCATGCAAAAGGCCCCTAGCCTAGGGTGGGTCCGTTTGGTGCAGGGCCTTACTCCATTGTCCGTTGCACAAGGGAACCCCATTCCGCGGGTGGCATGAGTACACGGCCCCACCGATCAGGGTGAAGACTTGAAAGCGGGCATGTTGAGCAC
Organism: Dactylonectria alcacerensis; assembly: GCA_029931735.1. NCBI lineage: Eukaryota > Fungi > Ascomycota > Sordariomycetes > Hypocreales > Nectriaceae > Dactylonectria > Dactylonectria alcacerensis. The sequence continues at coordinate 3,325,257 of JAPMUZ010000004.1, forward strand.
CCTTGCACGCCTCAAGAGCAGATATGTGGGGGTGGCCTGGCAGAGGCGGAGGGAGCTATCGGCCATCGGCTTGGTTGTGAGCACGCGGCGGCTAAGACCAAGAGGGCTGGGCCAAGGCCCACGGCCAACAGGTTCAAAGGGGCACTATCGTGGCGAGTCATGGAGTTGCAAGTGCCCAGGTGTGCGCATCGCGCTCTGAGTCCATACAATGTGCTGTCCTGGATTTATGCACCGTACGACCTAGTACAGCACAAGGCCCTCGGTAGCCCCCTCTCGAAGTAGGCACATGCATGATCACAACCTCATGCCTGTGCATGATGCGGTGGCAGATGGTGCTCAGCCATGGCGGCGAAGCCGGGGCCATCGGAAACCAGGCGGCGAATCTTGCTTGCATGGGGCATCCATCTTCTGGGTCCTGGGCCGTGGACGGGGAGTTACGCGCGATCCAAGCCCAGTCTTACCCGGTCATCGAGTTATTGATGGATGTCCAGATGATGCCAAACAGGCCTTGCATCTGCACGAGGACCAATCTCCATTTTGGGTACGTACCTTTGATGCTGGGCCCATGGCAGCGGTTTTGCAAGGTGGCACCCGCCACTCGGTTGGAGCCTAGTGCATAGGGACGATGTGCATTCCAAGGGTCTTGGGTCTGATCATCTCCGAGCCAATCCTTCAAATGCTGCGGAGAGCCGCTGTCGGCTGGTGTGCGATTGCGGCACTTGTCCTTCGGTTCGTTGTGTTGAGGCCCTATTATTGTTTGGGCACGCAGCGCTGGCTTGATAACCACCCCATGAGTGAGAGAGCAAAGAACGAAACAATGTGAGCTGCGTGTCCTACTAGACTTTCCGTCAGCATGTCCGATACCCATGAGTGGTAATGTTGTACCGAGTCCTGGATTGGCAAGGAAAATCCTAAATATTGGGCTCGGACTGTGGCTTCGACGACTCCTTCTTTTTTGTCTTCCTTGGCAACTCCCGCGTCACCAAGGCATAAACATCCCTGTTAAGAGCTGCACTCATCTCACACCTCCTCAATCTTAGCTCGCAGTTGCGGCCCCCTGTCGCTGGCAATGGTCTGGACGTTCTGGGCACCGTGGTCTGTCATACATCGCACCTATTCGTACCGCCGCCTTTGTAACCCTGACTGGGTGCGGTTCTCGGGATGGGCAATAATCGGATGGGTCCCCCTAAGCAACCAATGAGCTCGACCTCAAAATTGGAGGCTTGTGACAGACGATGGTAATTCTGTCCTACCACCCATTAACAGAGGGGCGCCCAAGCGAAACACTGATTTGGTCTGATGTCGTCTCCCCACGCATGTCTCCAGCCCATGCTAATGCCATCCTATTCGAAACAGCCGAGTTTCCCATTGCCGTGTTGGGCTACGCCCTGGTATCGTTGTCATTTGGAGAATTAGTGGCCCTATGTTTGTGTATTTTGAAAAGTGGTAAATCATGTTGATGGAGACCAAACACAGCGTCCCCTAACACTTTGATAGCCGTCGGGATTCGCCAGCAATGATGTCGATTCTATCTAGGCCTAAACTTGACCTTGGTCAGCAGATGCAGGTGACGGGGCCGAGCGGAAGGAAAGAAAAGGTGGATGGATGCCTCCCCCAGGACTCGTTTAAGTCGATGAATCATAGCAAATTCTGCTGCTTCATCCACTTGCTCAAAGTTACGCATCCTATGACGATCGCCGCCGAAGGGGCGCGCTACGTGATGAAGGATGCATGGTTGAGGAAATGGTTGTCAGGGTGTTTGCGGTGCCATACTGTGGCGCGTGCATGAAATGCTCGACTGCTTTCTGGGACTGGGCACCAGCTTTCCCAGGAATCCGACAGGCTAGTTCCTAGGTCGGAGTCTCGGAGATGCGTGGGAGGCCCTTGACGCTGGTCCGGAGAGTCCAGAGGTGGTGGGAGTGTTGCAAGTGTGCATGTCCAATCATCCTCTCAATGATACGTGACAGGGACGCGGATTACCAGTTCCGTTCTGGACATGAGTGAGAGTCGACCCTGGCTCATACACTTTCGGCAACCCACCGCTGCCGTTACAATACCACTTGTCATTTGCTGACACTTTGGTGGGCTGAATATTGATGAGTTTGTGATCGGCGTTGACCAGCCCAAATGGCAGGAATGTGTGGTTACCGATGTGACGACGGTTTTGGGTTGCTTGTCACTCTCAAGCTCTGGGCGCTGGTCGAAGCCAGCCCATTCAACACCCCACTCAAGCATTACTGCGACATTCTCGGGGCGTTTGGAGTTAGGGATAGAGGTGCCTACGAAGTAAGCTGAATCTATGAAAGCCCGCCACCAAGACATGGTCATACCGACTACAATAATGGTGGGCGATCCGCTGGGAGAGGTATCTACATGACGACGCCTTTCATGGACGAAATTGGAGCGTTCGCCAGCGATGGTTGTCAGATGTGATACGAGACCACCCGAGACGGGTAAGTGCGAGGCAACAGGGCAGAGTAACCTGAGATGTGGTACCCTACTTCATACTCCAGGGATGAGTAAATGTTGTGTGTTGTTATGCGATTGTGTGTAGGTGTTTTCCAGCTGAATCACATGGTGGCTCCGTCGGTGCGCATTCGCGACTTGGGGCGTCACATAGCACTGCAAGGAGTTGCTGCGGGTTTTCGATCAGCAAGGAAGCCCCCGCGCGAGAGTGTGCGCGTACAAGGTCTCGCTCGCAGACCATGTCAAAATGGTGAGACCCAAGGCCGAGAGTGAACGCCGGACGAGAGACCATTGGCATCCACGGGTGACCGAGGGATAACTGGCAGAAGTTGCCTGGCCCTGTTGTTTCCTCACACTGGATGTGGTTGGATAGCTGGAAGCAAGGACGCAAGGCGCCCTTGGCTGGGCGGACCACGGTGAGTCGTAGCCAAGTGCACCATACGATTTATTAGTGCATGGTGGCAGTAGCGTCGCTCCGTGTTCGGATTGGATGAAGCTTGAAGCGCTGAGCTGAGCCAGGCGGACCTGATTTTGGCTGGAGCCGAGCGAGGTGTTGTCCTGACTGGACTAATTTTGAGCCTTGCTTGCGTTCGGAATAAAGTCTGATCAGGCAGGCGTTGGGCGAGACGCAGCCTGGTGGATGGAGGGGGAGCGGATATGCAGTCTATAGAGCCACCATCACAATGTATTCACGCGGTGGGCTAGCTGTAGGCACATACGAACGTATCTGCTGCACTGGAGCATTCACAGGCATGAGCTGTATTGTTGGTGTGGAGGGAGATGATCATGCCTCTTATCGCCTAAAGAGCGTAGGAGCTTGCGTTAGTTGTCCGTCCTGAAGGCACAGTTCAACATCCAGTACCTAATTAGCTTCTGCCTCTGCATCAAGCTGGCAACGGTGCGTGCTCACGCACATGGTCACCCAGTTGTCAAGAGACGCACACCGTCGATTGCGTGCATCCCAACGGATAAGGGGTATACAGGGCTACGTACGGCAGGGAGCTAGGGCGGGCTGGAGGGAGACAAATGGGGCCAGTTGGTCCAGCTGATGAGGGCTCAAGCCGTCGCGGCCCGATGCACCAAAGGCGGACAGACCTGGCTGCATTGCATGTTGGTTGAAATGAAGGCCCGAGGGAGGGATGAGACTGAGCGAGCGGCGGTGGTGAGTGATGTGTTGGACGGAGGAAACTAAAAATTCATCTTGCTTGCCGCCGCCAGGGAGGGAGTAGTGACGGCGCTGGTGGCGCAGTGGGACGGCCCCTGTACGGTGTCTGATCCAGCGGACGATCTGGGCACTTCAGCAGTGAGCCGGCGTCTTCCACAGGCCTGTTGCCCGCTAGCAGGCAGCCGATCCCAGTGATGACCAGGTGTGTCAGGCGGGCGTCTCCAAGCGCTGGACTTTGCACATCCTTCTTGCTGTGGAGGGGATGGAGCAAGCAGGTCAGCTTCAAACGGGGGCGGCCCTGCTGCTGGACACGCACGTACCTCGCACGAATGGTAGGTACGGTGCGTTTCCGGCCCCAACGGTCAGCACCGGAACACTGAAGTGGAGATCGTGTTGCCGACCTTTCCCAACAACGTAACGGTTCGCAGACGGAGATGGGAGGGTTCGGGGGGGGAAGGGGTGGAAGGGAACGAGGTGCTGTCCGCTGCTGAGACCTGATGCGGCGTGGGATTGCCTTCACAGCGGCGTGGGCGGGTCTCGAGTGGCTGCATACGTGTTGTTTTTCATCTGTTCCCTCTTGAAAGCGACCACAGGTCTTGTCGTCGGTGTGGAGGCGATGGTTCAATGTGTTTCCCCATCGATGTTTCCGAATCACATCTCTGGTCTGGACACCAACAGCGCGGCCAGTGAAAGAGACTCAGTTTCGAAAGCGGCTTGAGTCTCAGGATGTAGGCGTCTGTCCAACAGAAGTGAGGCGTGTTTGCTTGACCAAGTCGGTTCGAACAACTGGACTGCAAATTGAATGCTGGGTGTCATGCCCAGTCCCAACTTTGTTGGGCGAGCAGGAAGCAAAGGTTGGCCGCCCCGGCCCATTCCGGTGACACCATGACCAGAAACATGGTTGGAACTGAATCTTCCACAGAGGCTCCAGCGTTTCCAAGAATGGCTCGCCACGTCGATCCTTTGGCTCTGCTTGGGTCTTGTCATAGCCCCTTGTTCGAGACCCGAAAGTGCTGGAGCCAGGGCAAGGGAAGGTACCTTAAACAGGTGTGTGTACTCCGCTGGTATCCCTCAGGCCTGGGCTGGCAATCTGGTGGTGCATTTCCCACTATCCCTGGTCAAGCAGTTTCCCGAGTGGAGGGTTCTTGTTAGGCTGGCCTCGTCTTGGTCGTGTTGGTCGGCCGGCGATTTGGCCGGGGGACCTGAGGAGGGCTCGAGCCTTGATGAGGGATGGTGGGAGGGATAGCGGAGGGAAGATGGGCTGGTTTGTGTGGTGGGTTGGTGGTGGACTAGACGGCATGAAGATGTGGATGTGAAGGTTGATGGTGGTCGTGACTTGTCAGCACGGTCGCAAGAGAGTTCACGCCTCAGGTAGCAGTGACTTCGGGGCGATCGATGCCCTCCATTGGGGAACTGCCTGTGTGGACGCCAGGGTCAAGAAGCATCCCGGTATCACCTGGCTCCTCAGAATCGTGAGGGCCGGAGCGGAGGCACAGCGTTCAAAGGAAGGGACGGAGCATGGCATAGAAATTTCTCAAGGGCCCTAGGGAGCCACTTCTTGGCCCCGCCGGCGAGGTCCCTGATACCTTAGCCCGCCATGGAAATTGCCCGTTAAGGTGAGTCCCTAGTACACGGACGTGAAAGTTTTTGGCCTGTCCGTGGGTGTCATGGCATCCACTCGGCAATGGAACTCGCCATTCACACCGTAGACGGAGCAGGAGTCTGAGAAAGGCTCCTTCCTGCTGCTGTTGCTGCTCCTGCCTTAGCACTGCTCCTGTAAGTCCTGCTCCTGGTTCAAACCCTTCCACACCGCCAGCGCCAGCGCCAACGCCAACGCCAACGCCCACACCCACGCTCGCCCACCACAAGGGCATCCACTCACACTCGCACAAGCACAGCAACACCTCACCAACACCAACTTACTACGTGCCTTAGCATTTCCTTCAATTCAAATCTTGGCATGGCTGGCCCTGCAGCCAGTGCCACACACGCTACCACGCTTGCGCCATGGAGTCGCCGGTTCCCACATCACCATACCCGCACCCACATCCGCATCCACCTTCACATTCACGTCCGCTTGTCGATGGCCCTGTAGATTCCCGTCCAGCTCCGGTGCTCTGCTTTCGGCTTACTTCGTACTGCGCCATGTCGCTTGACGACGCCGTGTTTCTCCCACACGGCCCTCACCAACGACCAAGCAATCCATCCACTGATCCTCGCCCGATTGAAACCTCGCCAGTCAAGGGGCCAAGACCAGAGGCCATGCACACAGGTTGCACCTACGCGCCAAACCATTCGCCTGTGCCTTCATCTAGATCCACCACTAAAGGCCTCTGCCGCCATCACGATGTCGTTTCCTCGAACCATGCCAGTTCGGTCCTCCGGAGTGCCGCCAGTGACAAACATTTGGCAAACAGCAAGCCCATCATCACACAGACACAACGTTGACAACAAGACGACGCCGTGCCGAACAAATCGCCGAAATGACTATGGCTACTTTTGATTTACACGCCGTGGCTCTTCGTACCATGTCATCACGAGGATCTCGCATCCTCATCCGCCTTCCGATCAGACCTTGTCTCGAAGCCTTGTTTCTCGCAAATTCTAGCCATACACTAACGCCCCTCTCCGACCTGGGCCATCCACAACTCCCTCAGGATGCCCGCAAATGCTGGCTAACAAGAGCTGCAGCTACTACCGAAGGGGGTGCACCTAGCTTGCCGTCTCAACATGCCAATCAGCCTGGAGTGGTGATGCGCATCCCGCGTGAGATTCACAACCCCTTCCTCCTGTGGCACTTTAGCAGCAAGGCAATGTCCCGTCTTAGGCAGTGGGGCACTCCCGGCCTACGGCCGCCTTCTCCCCCTTAGCCCATGGCGCCAGGACACTTCGTCGGTGCCGGGGTGGAGAAGCGTTTGGAGCACCCCTCATTGCCAACGACCTCCCTCGCGATGGGTATGGTCAGTCGAAGAACAGGGGCCCTGGATTGGCCAGATCAGTTTGCATCTTCTCTTACCTAGACACCGCTCCGTGGGCCTAATTCTTCTCCATCCCTTCCATCACCCACGGCTCAATACGACTGGCATCACTAGCGGCAGGGGTGGCCACCGAAAGTCAAGACGACCCGACCACCCTCCCCAGGCACTCGTGCCACAGCGAAGCCGCGCGAGCGCCTGGGTCTGGCACAGGGTCCAGGCCTATGACCGCCATGTTTTCTCGTTTCTCGCCCTGCCGGCACGCCAACTTTTGACTCTGGCTGCCCATTGTAGCCGCAACAGTGCTTCGTGACCCCACTGTAGGTCCTCCATGAAGGCCAGACACCCACCAGACGCTCCAAGTCAGAACGGGCACCCTCGCACCCCACCCCCAGGGTCGGGTCTGATTCTCACTCTCCGCTGCTAGAGCTTGTATCCCGCCTAGAGCAGCCCTCTCAGACCGTGGGATCCGCCCGTTGAGACACCCCCTGCTCGTCCCGTATGACGCAGGCCACCCGTCCCAGCTGCGATAGCTCGACTGTCACCCTGGCCGAGAGGCGCGGAGGGCAGCCCTCCTCCGGTACGTACCCCTCCAGGACGGCTCTTGCTGATTCGACACCCCATGTAACCCACGTTTGTGGTCCATGGCTCGCTCGAGGGCAGTAAATCGCCCATGCTCTTTATTACTTTGTGTCGTCAAGGCCCACTATAGATCCATGGGAAGTTGATCTCGTTCAGCCTGCTAGGCTCGATTTATCCTTCAAGCCATCGATGTGCCCCATGTTTCGCTGCTCCCTTGGACACCCCTGGGGAGCCATACTCTCTCCCACTCCATCCATGATACTTAACCCAGGCTGAGTCCTTTCGAACCTCTTCATGCTCACCATACATCAACAGATTCTCACATTGGCTTGAAGTTCTTGAATGACGACCATCTTTAACCTTGAGAAACACCTTCTCATCTCTTAACAACCTTTTGTGTTCCTCGCCTCTTTACACTTTATTCCTCCATCTGTTGCAAGATGATACACTCACTGTTCAGTGGGCAACCCGTTGGGTCCTTGCCAGTACCACGCCCTCACGATACTATGGTTGATGATTTGTCGAGGCATATGGCCATGTCCCAAGCTTCAAGAAGGCTGTCGAGAGGATCGACTGGACAGCGTTCCGGTGCTGCCATGCGTGTAGTAAAGCCAACCAGCGCCAACAACAGCCCTCGATCCTCCGGTATCATGGCCCGGAGGAAGACGCTTATGAACGACGGCAACGCCCAACGTCGCCGTCAGCAAGCCTTAGAACAGGCCTCTTTGTTTTACGGCATTGAACAACAACAACAACAGCAACAACAGCCCATCAAGCGATCTTCACGACCCGTCAGCTGGCACCCTAGCACCTACGGACAACAACTGCAACCCCAACTTCAGCAACCGATTTATCCCATGTCCGCGGCCAATATGTATGCGGACCAGCAGGATATTTACACCAACTACCCTCACCGGTCCCCAATGCTGGCGTCACACTCATGCAACACGTCGCCTTCATCCGCCTTCTCTCCGCTTTCTCTGCCGTTACAGGGCGTGGACAACATGCAATACCTGCCCACCAACGACGCAAGCCTAGCGCATCAGAGTGCAGCCTACCCACCCATGGTTGCTTCTCGTCCTGTGCAAGACGCCTATTCCACACCCGACGACGCCAGCGCTGAGAATATGTCATACACAAACGGATGGGACTGGAACACGTTCATCATGCACGGGCTCAGTAGTACATCCCCTCCTACGCCTGAGGCATTCCCTCAGGCACAGCTCTCTCAACCCGCTGTATCCGAGGAGTCAATCCCCTACCAGGTCTTGGACGAGTCGGAAGAAGAGGGCGAGATCCTGATTGGTATGGGCCTCTATGATGCTCCCGACAAGTACGAAGAGGACCCACAACTCAACAACTATCGATCCACGGTATCTTCACTTCTCGGCTCCACCTTTCGCGGCTTTGAGCCCAAGGGCAAGGGCTTGAAGCTCGAGGAGACGTGGGAACCTCCCAAGTCGAATGAGAATGGCAGTGACGATGAAGACGAGGAGGACGAAGAGGAGGACGACGATGACTCGGAGCAGGACTCGGAGTAAGGGGTGACTTCGAAATGGCATTATCGCGACTGAAAGCAGGGGCGGCGTTGCGAGCGGGACTTTGCACGATTGACGACATAAGCAATGTAATCTGTACGAGACTTTGGATGGCCAGGAAAAGGCCCTTGGGAAATAGAGGACATGACGAGCCTGGGGATTTGTGAAAGTACTACGGCGCAGGGGAAGGGAACAACTTGGGATTTACTAGGTCGGACCGGGACTGGGATGGGATCAGGCATCAACGTTGGGCTTAGAATAAGGGAATAGGACCCGACGAAAAAGGATACCCAGGATGGCACAAAGCGAAGTAAGGCAGGCAGGCCCATTAGCGGTGCCGTTGCTTCGAAATGAGACGAAGTCAAAATTACGTGTTAGTTCCTTTATAAGTTGGACAGGTGATGGACAGTGCCATATTACTTAGCTGCTGGGAGCTGGACAAGAGTTTGGGATTCTGGCTGAGATTTTGGCAAAGATTCTGGTTGTGGCACTGGCTGTCTGTGAGTAGCTAGGTCCTAGGATTGTCACTCCATGTCTGTGTCTCCTTCAGCGCCATGGGGCACTTGGGGGTGAAAAAAGAAGGGAACCAACTCGCAAGCGAGAGACGAAGAGCCGCGTTGTAATCCCTGTCAGACATGTGGTTCCTGGAGGCCCGTGCTTCGGTCCGGCGACAGGGGAGGAGGCCTGAGGCCAGGTCATTGGGTGCAGGGGTCTGGGACCAAGAAGCCCCCGCCCGTTCTCCCCAGCCCTGTGCATTGTGCTCAGTCTCCAGATGGTTAGAGTGGTTAGAATGGTTAAGGTGGGTTTAGGAGCGGCCCTGGGCCCACTTTTGGCCTGCGCGTCCCCTGCGGCGGGTGCCCCGACAACCTATTTTCATTTTCTTTGCCTTCCTAGCTCTGCAGAACCCCGCAGCAGATGAGGGTTACGTCATTCTGTGGCACAGCCGTGGCGCTTTCTCCCCATCCCTGGTGTCGCCAGTGCGCAAGTCGACTGTGGCTGGGTGCACGGTTTCTTTGGCTGTTCGCACACAGTGTAAAATCATTCCACCTGCTTGCCTGAGGCTGATTTTTTTTTTTTTTTTTAAAAAACTGCTAGGTGCTGCTGCTGGCCGAGGTCGTTGGCGGATAGTCAATTGACCGCTCTGCTCTGTAAACAGGGTGTGCTACCTCTCTCCAATTTAATCACGAGAATACTTTCGCCATGAGGAGGAGCATGGCATTTTGAAGTCGAATCGTTGTGCCTTAAATGTGCGTGTTGATTTGCTGACGAGCTGGTTCCATCTCGCACCCTCAGTTGAGAGTGGTCGGCCCGCGCGGTTGTGGAAAATTTCTTGCCATGTCCAATACAATGGATATGCCGCCGACGCATTCACTCCTATCCCAGCCGGCACAGCCATAAACATATATAATTCTATCCGTTTGACTCTGTCCTACTTGTGCAATCAATTGAACGGTAAGACCTCTCAATGGTGCACTATGTCTTCACGCCGTGGCGCGACCGCCTGGAACTCTTACTTGTCCGTCGACAATTCTACACCTCATTCCAGGGCATCACTTCCACTGGAGACAACAAGGAGCTGGGGCGCCAACACCCGAGTGGCATCTTGGAACCGAGTGGCACCTCAGAACAAAATGGACTTGGCAGTGAAAAGGAGTCACGGCAGGAACAGCATCAGGCGGTCGCTCGAGTAAGCATGTGGATGCAGCGCGGCAACTGTCCGCACATGATTGAATCAACTGCGCTGCTCATGGCAGCAACGCTGAATGACCAAGACGCGGCATCATCAGAGAATGCGGCATCGTCGGCATATGCTACCCGGGCGGCGTACTCTGCTGCATTTAGTCGGTAAGATCTGTTCCATTGCAATCCTGCGTACTTGACCTCCGTTCAAGCGGATTTACACAGGATTCACACGCAGTTGCTGATCACGCTTCTTCCAGTTTCGTAACCGGCTTGCTGGATGGGCACCAGGACAAGCAACGAAAGCAGAGCATGTACTCCATTGCCAAGACGATAGGTCTGCCAGCTACCTTTGTTGAGCTGCGACACCAGAGCACGCACGAACAGCTGCCATCGCTGGCTAAGCTACGGTCAGCGGCCAAAAAGGCGCTGCTGTGGATATGGGACTACTACTGGAAACACCTCGGAGATGACGCCGCGGATCCGTGTACAGAAACGGTGCTCAAGTACTTGCGCCAGGACGATGAGTCACGGGCGCGACAGGTTATCAATGAGATGGAGCGCTGGCCCAGGGAGAGGGTGTTTGGGACGATTGCCGAGGTGCGGAACAGTCTCCCAGGAAACAAAGCCTTTCTCAAGTGCCAGGAGCTATCTCAACTACTGAAGGAGGTGGAATCACGGCAGAAAAAAGAAGCAGATTCGATGACAGATATACAAAAGGACACTGCAATGGACTGCACGGATTCATCGCGAGAGACCGAGGACCCTGAGCCGGCGCAGGAGGACCTTGGATGGTCGCGGTTCGAAGGTGTGTGGAAGGCGAAGCCTATTGGCACTGTTTAAAGGGAAAAGCTACACAGAGAGATAACCTGGAGTTCTTGATACCCATGACGGAATCCCAAGCTCAAACATATCTGATGGATACATCATTATGATCCAACATCTCCAGCTTGGTATCCAATTCTTGGTCGGCCTCTCGGACTCGGGCCAGCTTGCGGAGGCATCACGTGCTGCGACTGTGATGATGCGGACTTATGCTCGATGGGTTGCCCGCCTTTCTCGACATTACAAATCCTCCCATCCCATTCGGCATCTATGTATAGACTCGCGACCCACCGGCCTTTTCTCAGATCGAAACTTGGATATATTTCCGCTGCGGTTTGTCGTCGCCTCTAGAAATCGAAAAGATAACATTTGCTGAACCGTTGAGGTCTAGACCGTCGCATCCAGAGCCATGCATATCCAATCGATTCCCATGTGTATGAGGCATTCCCTGGGCTCTCTTCCGGGAGGAGGGGGGCGTTGCGATGTTGAAATAGGACTGACTCTCTGAGTAGGGGAGGGCAGCCACGACAACTATGCCTACCTGGTCGTCGATGACAAATCTAAGGATGCCGTGATCATTGACCCGGCGAATCCTCCTGAGTATGACATATACACGATTTCCATCACGGATGACACTCGCTGATTGCGAGCGGATAGGGTTGCGCCTGTTCTCAAGGAAGCCATCAAAGCAGGCAAGATCAATCTGACAGCCATTGTCAACACTCATCAGTGAGCCTATATTCAACGAATGTATTGCCGGCTGTGCACTAACCCACATCTTAGCCACTGGGATCACGCAGGTGGTAATAAGAAGCTGGTACGCCCCGGAGATGACTGATTCAGCCCATGGAGACCGCTGACGGCCGAACTAGCTGGAGGAACTGGGCATCTCCCAGTTGGAGATTATCGGCGGTAAGGACTGTGCCGGCGTTACCACGACGCCGCAACATGGGGAGACATTCAAGCTTGGCAGCATTACGGTCAAGGGCGTGCACACTCCTTGCCACACTCAGGATAGTATCTGCTTCTTCTTCGAGGATGGCAACGACAAGGCTGTTTTTACTGGCGATACCCTCTTCATCGGTGGTACGTAACCCAAAGCTCAAAGACTAGCGATTGAGACTGAGGTCTTTTGCTGACAATCTCCTTAGGATGTGGAAGATTCTTTGAGGGGTCGGCTGCAGAGATGCACGAGGCTTTGAACAAGCGTCTTGCAAGCCTGCCTGACGACACTGTTGTCTACGTAAGTATCATACTGGGTGATGCAGATTTGATAAATTCCTGACACGCTTGCAGCCGGGCCATGAGTACACAAAGTCCAATGTCAAGTTTGGCATTTCGGTGTTGCAGAGTGGCCCTGTGCAGAAGCTGCACTCATATGCCGACAACAACAAGGTGACGACAGGGAAGTTCACCATTGGAGATGAGAAGGTATGGCATGGCGTACCAGCGTGCGTTCAGGCAAAAGCTGACTAGTGTGTAGCTTCACAACGTTTTCATGCGAGTTGAGGTGAGCCATATAAAGCACAGGGTTCTAGCGACTTGTCATGTTGACATCCTGGATAGGATCCGGAGATCCAAAAGGCCACAGGTGAGACTGAGCCTGTCTCGGTCATGGCCAAGTTGAGGGAAATGAAGAACAACTTCAAGTGAGTAAGTATCTTCTCGATGACCAACATAAACCCTTGCTCCCAGGATGCCGTTGACCGCAAAGATAGGCTTCCTGAGTCTAAGATGTAGACTTCCTGGTCTCGGCCTGCATGTGATGGCCTACAATGTACGACCGCTATTGGCATCATGCCAGGTTATCGAGGTGGCGTGGCTCACTAGACATTGAGCAGGATCTTGTCTACGAGGACCGCCCAGGCTAGTCTTTTACGAGAATAAAAAGTGTCAAATCTAAATGTGCATTTCGACTATTTCTCCATGGATCGCGAGGCACCAGTCATGAGAGACTGGCATCGTTTGCTACCCGCTGGAACCATGCCTTCTAGGCATGGCTTATTTCAATCTTGCTTCACTGTCCACACTTGCTCGCTGTAGTAAAATCCAAGGCGGCAAGCTCTAGCATAATTAGAAGCGATTTGGCCTTGGTAGGCTCGAGTCAATTGGCGGCGAAAGAGCCTCGAAAAACTGGCGGAGTTTACTCGAGGCGTTATGGCATCACTGTGGAATCGTTGAAATCGACACAAACCTTGAGGGCACATCGCGGTCAATCATATCCCTGGGGGGGGGGAGCGCGAATGGCAATTATTCTGGGTTTCGGCCAGGTTGGCGGAGGATGTTTGAAGGACTTGGTTCGCAGAATGGCGGGAAATTTTTATAGCGAGCTTGCCGTGGAGTTGGCCCATACAGTTTTAATAACAGCGCGCACGGCTGTTGACACTGTCATATCGCGTTGGTTGTACGCGGCCAAGTACAATTGGCGTTAATGACCAACCAAACCGAGAAGCTGGTGACATCAACCACCGTGAATTCTCAAAGGACCAAACTCCAGTCTCTTTAACTATCGAAAATTCGAGCATCACCACTTATGGTACGCCGCAGACCGTCCAGCTTATGTTCACACCAGGCTTTCTTCTCTAACACATCATGCCGCAGCCTCCAAAGTGCAAGGTCACCAGCAGCGGCGGCGCGACCACCAGCGCCCCCAAGGCGCGCCAGTCCAAGCTCGCAAAAGAGCACAATGTCACTCCCCAGGAAGAGGGCGAGATCCGCGAGGCTTTTAGTCTCTTTGCTGAGCCCATGGACGGCGAGAAGCTGGGCGTTTTACCCATCAACGACGTCAAGTCTGCCCTAGTGTACGTTTTCCCTTGCTCGTTCTCTTTAACCCAGCGTTGGATTGGACGGACTTTTTATCGCTGACCTATGTATGTGCTTGCGCGCTGCAGAGCCCTCGGCGTCCCAGCATCCTCTACTGCCGAGCTCAACGAGTTCATCTCGATCCTCGATCCGGAATCCGACGGCTACGCGACCTTCGAGCCCTTCTTCGCCATCTGCGCGCTCAAGTTCCACACGCGCGAACACGACTCAGATGCGCACCGGGCCGAGCTCGATGAGGCCTTCCGGCTCTTCACCAATGGCCAGGCCGGCCCAATTACCCTCGCGCACCTGCGCCGCGTCGCCGCCGTGCTCAAGGAGGATGTCGACGAGGAGCTGCTCAAGGACATGATTCTCGAGGCCAACGGCGGCGCCGGCGTGGCGAGGGGCGTGGGTGCCGACGAGTTTGATGGCGTCATGAAGAGTGCCGGTGTATGGAGGTGAATGGATTGGTCGAGGCAAACGACCGCTTTCTCGTCTTCCACGAAACACCCGGGATGGCCAGGATAGGAGTTGGACAAGCAATTGTCGACATGTCCCGCCTGTCCGGGGAGATGAAGGATCGTTACCAGGATTGACCCAGAGTCTACAAGTTCTGCTCCTGCTGAAGACGAAACAAAAGGACCTTGAGCACGACGTCTGATGACCGGCTTGGCAGAAACCTTTCTCTGACGGAGCTCGCTGCGTCATCACACTACACACCGCAGCTTAACACCGGCTCTTAGAATACGATACTCTCGGAATGCCCAAGGTATGTTCTCGGGCGGCAGGGGGGGACTCGAGGCTCTAATTAATGGGCCCTTGCAGGGAGTAGCAAATACGGAGAGTTGTAGGGGTCAAAGCCGAATGGTTCGCGTGCCAACATGAGACGATGACCCGACAGGGGCCGCCTGTTCTTGGAACGACGTCAAGCACGCGGCCTGGCGAGGACTTGCCAAGGGGAGGAACGCAAAAGTGTTGAGAAACCGCCGCTGGCGTGATTCCTGGCATGGTGCAAGTTGAGGCGCCGGGAGAATCTCTAACTCGACTATAGTATGTAATGGTCCTGACCATTTTATGATAATTCCACCTATTCTGAAACGCCATGGAAGATGCAATTTCCCCCGCCCAACCACGGGATGTATGTGATATTACCGACCTTGGAGATATCTCCCGTGCAACTAATTCAAACGAGATTTCATGACTTTCGTGATTCATTGAGGGGACAGCACCGTCACCTCGGGCTTGTCAGCGGCGTCATCGGCTGCGTCGTTCTTCTGGGCTGCCACGGATCCCTCCTCGGCGCGCTTCTGGGAGTCGATGACCGCCTGGAGTCCGGCGGGGGCTTTGAAACCGGCATGATCGGAGTGCTTCTTGTAAAAGTAGCTGTCCGGCTTGGGGCGCAGCTCGACCGGGAGGTCCTTGAGGATACAGGCCAAGATGGCATCGATCGAGTTCTGCTTGGAGGCGTCGCGGTGCCAGATGGAGATGAGATGGGAGTTGAAGCGGACGGACAGGCCGACGCCGCAGAGCTGGTCCTCTATAATGGGAAATGCCTGTTAGTATCGGATGGTTGTGGAGACATGGAATAGGGGGCGGAGGCAAAGCTTTGCGTACCATCGTCAAGGACACTCTGGAGAGTCTCGCCGATGGCCAAGAGCTGGACACGGTTCCAGACATCCGGGCCAATGCTCTTGGGGACGCGGAAGGTCCAGCTTCCTCCGAGGATGTTGCGACGGTCCTCCCAGATGGGGCGGAAGCCAGCTTTGAAGAGGTAGATGGACTCGCGCATCTTGATGTTGTCGACGGGGGTATTGTTGTTGTAGCGCCAAAAGTCCTGGACCGACTCGATCTGCTCGCCTAGCTGCTCGAGCTGGGCGGTGTACTCGCCCTCGCCCTCGCCCTGTGGCTGCTGCTCCTTGGCGGGGCGGTCGAAGTAGACGTTCCAGTAGTGCTGGGTGGGCAGAGGCCTCATCGTCTTGAGGAAGTTGCGCTTCGCATCGTCGCGCTGTTCGGCGGGCGAGTTGGCGTCGGACGACTGGCCGAGGCTGGAGAGGCCACGGGTGAAGAGCTGCGGGCGGGTAGACATGGCGGGCGGGTTTATGGTAGCGGGTAATGAAACGGGGTGAAGTTGACGATGCGAGCAAACAAGGCTGAGAGGAGGGTAGGAGAGAGGAGGAGGAAGGAGAGCGAAGTTGGGGGCCGGTGACGGAAGATGTTCGATGCGGCGACGGAGACGGCAGCCGGAGGCGAGGCGGCGGAGTGGGATGGAGGCAGGAGCTGACAGAGGGGCACGTCAGAACTAGCAGTAGGTACCCTTAATAGGTACTTAGGCGCCTGTCTCCGGAGGGTTCAGGAGGTCTAAGACAGTGCACGGGGCGGGAGCTAACCTTCCGTCACTCCCCTGGATCGGAGCGCACCTGCCTATCAGCAACGTGGACAGGGCTGTGCCTTCCTCGCAAGCAAGCAAAGTGGTACGTGGAAGGGGCGGTCGTGGCCGGTCAGAGGTCCAATACGACTGCCCTGGGGGATGATGTGAATGGTAAGTACAGTACCTAGACTACCTTAGGCAGTCAGGCTAATCGGTGTAGGAGGCGTCATCTTGGCGAGCCAAAACTGAGTAAATCGGCTGCAGAACCTAGTTGGTCCTCAGCGCCGAAACATCGCATTTGCCGTCGGCAGTTGGGAGCTTCTGTGCCTGAAGATTGCCTGACGATTGCCTGACGAGGCGTAAAAGCCCAGATAAAAAAGCAATGATTCATCGACGGCCATGAAATTATTGAGGCTCGTTTGTTAGTACATCACTACGACATTGGATGAGACGTGATTGTATGGCACGACATGAGACACCAATGGCAAGGGTGGCGAGGAGCCACATGCTTCGGACCAGGCAAGTGGGGGAAGAATAACACCACACAACATAAAGCATCAACTTCTTCTCTACCTTGACTAATAAATTAGGATATAAAAATCAAGTAATTTAAACTACTTAGTAAAAAATTTACCATTTCTTCGTTCAGTTTTATTCCATAGATTGGGCACCTATTACTTATTCCCCAAAAGAGTGAATATGCTTAGTTTAGTAGAAGAGGTCAATTGGTGTGTCTCTCTCCCTCTCAGGAGGCTAAAATAGAGCGTCTATTTGAGTTGAGGTGGTGGCCATATTACCGCCCTCATGTTGCTGATAAGGAATTTGAAGTTGAAGCTGAGACTTAGACGCTGCAATTGAATGAATCGCCGCTGAGATTTGATGCGTTTCCTCAAACTCCAAGAAAAGTAGTGGTTTGATTCCCAGCTACTCGTCGCAAGTCACCGGAATCTGACTGCTCCGTGCACACGACAAGCAAGCATGTCCTAGCGATATTGCTGCACTGCTCCTCGTTTCTGTATTCTGAGAATGGACGACTCACTCACTACCTACTACGGGAGACAGCACGTTCAGCGGTGTATCATGTGCAAAAAGCCCCGGATTGAGTGCCATGAAGTGAAAGCTGGGATTCATCATGGAGATACACATCAATTTGATACACACTCTTGTATGTAAGCCTATAAAACCTCTTTGTTCAGCAAATTCCAACCAACGACTTTCCATTCAATCCAGACATAAAACCCAGCGCTCCCAAAACACCGTGCTCCCGTTGATGCATCCTATAATCCCCCATTCTCCACGAGGCTATTTGTCGTCACCGTTCAGGCATTTTCCCTTCGACCTAGCGGCATACGTGTCGTGGCCTCGTCTTTGAACCTGGAAACGTCACCGCCAATGAGCTTCCGCAGGTTGCCCATATCCTGGAGGTATCGCCGCATCTCGTCCTGCAGGTCGTCCTCACTGTATGCGGTGCTGTCCGAGTCGTACTCTTCGTCGTAGTCGGATTGATTCTCTGCATTCTCCTTGTCGTGCTCGTCAACCAAGTCATCCATTTCGCCCAACTTCTTGGCTGGCTGAACAGTCACCACAGGGATGGGGTTCTTGAGACTCTCAATGGCGAGTTTGAGGTGGAGCTTGAGGGCCTCGTTCTCCGTCTCAAGCTTCTTGATCTTGCTCTCTGCAACCATGCCGCGCTCCTCCATCATGCGCTGCATCGCGGCGACGCGGTCTTGGTACTCCTCGAGCTTTTCTTCCGCATCCTTGGCGCTCTTCTCGCGCTGCCTCGAGTCGGACACGGAGAGCTGGAGGACGCGGATTTCTTCCGCCATGGCGGCAATCTGAGCATCTCTTTCCGCAGACGACATCTGGTCTTGATTGACCTTGGCGCGAGTCCTGATTCGCTTGGCTTGGTCGGCATATCGAAGAGTCGACAGGGTCTCGTCGTAGTCAGAGGGAGCGATGCAAGCAATCATGGCGGTCTTGCTGTTGCCGCCCAACGAGTCCTTCAGCAGCCACGTCAAGATCGAGTCTCGATATGGCACAACGTCCTTTCGCTTTCCGCCCCGAAGGGCTTTCGGGTCGGCCAAGGCAGCGATGACACGTCCCAGTGTCGTGAGCGACTTGTTGATGTTGCTGCCCTCCCGAAGTCGCGCACCCGTTGCCTCGGTCGACTTGGCTCGCTCACTTCCGGCAAGGTCTACGAGTCGAATTCGCGAGCTCCGCTCCGTTGTTTCGTCCGTCTCCATGTCATGGTGAATCTGCTTGAGCATAATGGTAAAGACGGCGTGGCTTCGACTGCTGGTGTCGTTCATCTTGGTGCTTGCAACGGTTCGGGATGAGTCTCCCCTCTTCATGAAGCGCAAAATCTCGTCGTAATTCCGCACGGGTACCTCGGTGAGATCCTTGACGTAGGGGCCTTCTGTCGGGGACTCGCGAATCTTGAGGTAGTTGGCCGCCTTGTTGGGCACCACAGGCACCAAAAGATCGCGGACATGCTCGTTGTAGACCTCGAAGTAGGAGACACGGACGTTGTAGGCGATGTTGGTGTTCTCGTTTTGGGCGGCCGCGATTCGCTCGAAGAGATCCTCGCAGGTCCTAGGAATCAGACCA
Source organism: Dactylonectria alcacerensis (assembly GCA_029931735.1). NCBI lineage: Eukaryota > Fungi > Ascomycota > Sordariomycetes > Hypocreales > Nectriaceae > Dactylonectria > Dactylonectria alcacerensis. Next base: position 3,344,265 of record JAPMUZ010000004.1, read on the forward strand.
GGCTGGGTTGGGGTCCCCATCATGGTGTAACTCTTTCCGGAGCCGGTCTGGCCGTAGGCGAAGATGCAGGTATGGTAACCCTCGAAATTGTGATCCAGGAACTCCTCGCCAAGGCTGTTGTAGACATCCTCCTGGTGGGCATAGTGATTGTCGTTTGTGTCGTGGCTCCAGAACGAGCTGTCGAAGGTGAACTTCTTCTCCTCAAAGACCTTGCGAGACTTGATGTTGTTAGGTTCCTCCTCCTCCTCCGGGATAAGTAGAGTCGTCAGTTGAGTGATGGGGTCCATCTCAATCAGACATTTCGCACGGCGCTCGAGCTCTGTTTGCCTTGCATGTTAACAAATGTGCACTTGGTAAATGACTTTTTGAATCGGAGGTAGCAATAATGTTTGACTCCTAGATCTCACTTACCTCGCTTCAGAAAGGCTCTCACTCGCACAACGACCTTGACGTTTCCTCCTCCGTCCATCCTGGCGAGCGGAGGCAGTGTCCCATCGCGCGATCGCAACGACGGAGTAGAAGCTGAAGAGTGCACAATGCGGTGCTCAACAGGCATCATGCGTTGATCGAGAGTCATCGTCAACAATGTCTCGTGAGCGTCAGAAATGGTGTCGTGGAGTCGTTGACGAAGGATGTGCCACATTATAGACCTAGTCGTCGTTGCTGGTCCATTTGTTTACTCGGCGCCATGAGCTGTTGTCAGGGTAAACAGCCAGGGTGCTGGTTCGCTCTGTCCCGCTTTGCTTTCTTGGGCTAGCTGAGCTGGCAAGCGTGGAGCTCGGGCCATGCCTTCCGCAGCCACAGAGCCATATTAGACAGATCGACCTGTTTGAGGACTAGCGTGTAGAGTGAAATGTGGCGCAAGACGACATTAAAACCTGTGCGTTTTGACCTCTGTTTCTAAGCAGCTTCTGCGTTTTTAATCTGTCTACAGTCTTCAGCACAACCAGCACTGATCTGTTCATTGAGTATAGACCCACCCTTTTATTCACAATTGTGGGTTCCTTCTGTGAAACCTGGGACGCGTTTGGGGTAGTTCCTTCTAGCTTGAGCCGCCCCGACGCGACCTTGTGATAAACGCGACCAGCTCCGAGTACGTAGTCGCAACTTCGTCAACCTCACACTCCATCTTGCCCCAGCCTTCATCCAAACAACATCCATCACCCATCAGCACCGCCGCGCTCACTGCAGCAATTTTGTTGCGATTTTCTCCTCATTTTTCTCCCCTACAATTCCTCGCCATGGCCCGCACCAAGCAGAGCGTCACCGCGGCCAAGGACGTCTCCGAGGAATCGCCTCGCATCGCGAAGTCGGATGCTGGCGTCAAGAAGTCAACTGGTCGCCCTCGTGGTCGCCCGCGCGGTGACGGCCCCCCCAAGGTCTACGTTCCTACTGGACGTCCTCGAGGCCGTCCCAAGGGAACCACCAAGGCCAAGACCAAGACTGCCGCTGTCGCCAAGGCTGTTGCGGATGGCGATGATACGCCAAAGCGCCGAGGACGGCCTCGCAAGGCGGACGCGACGCCCGCGAAGTCGCCCAAGACGACCACTCCTAAGTCGTCCAGCAAGCGAGGCAGGCCTCGTCGACTCCCTGTTGATGCTTCCAAGAATGAGTCCGAGAACGACGACGATAAGGTTGGCGCTGTCGCTGGAGGTAAGGAGACACACCCGCATCCATTGACGCCGAGAGGGAAGTCGCATCGCTCACATGCATCTAGCCGAGACGGAAGATGATGATGCTGTCGATAATGACCCCAGTAAGATCGAGGGCGCCGACAAGGGCAGTGAAGAGGTATGTCGCGTACTTTGAATATCTCGCCCTCAGAATCAGTTTGACTAATTAATGATATAGGAGTCGGGTGATGACCTCTCAGAGTAGTGTTCGGGAATCGTGCTAAACACACGACCACTCGACATTGGTTGGAGACCATCGTGTCTACCGGACTAGCGAGGGTTGGGGTTGCTATTTTCTCTTTCGGGACGGTTTGTCATCGAGAGATTATGTATCATATGCTTTAAGGGGAGGGGAGGGGTGGGATCGGCATCTATTGGGTGATGACACGGGTTCTCTACTTGCTCCTCGATGGCGTTTAATGCTTCCAAGGCGTTGTTGCTTTCATCAAGTCCCCATCGTCCATTCTTCGGGGCTCTTTGTCGAAGTCCTGCTGGTCCGATTGATCACCACCCACTGAAAAATCTGTCGTGATTGGCTCACTGCCTTCTCCACTGCTCATACTCGTCGTCAAGATGGGCTTTGAGTTTCTGGAACTGGTTCCCAAAGTTGCGACCGCAACGCCAGCACTTCATGTCCCAGCGCATGTATCCAGCCTCCTTGGTGTTCCGTCGAGGGTCATCCAGGGACAAGGGAAAGTCGTCGACGTCGACTAAGAATGGCGTAGTAAAGGAGTTATAGTGTTTGCGATGGCGCAGTGTTTCTGAGTGCATGTCGCGCGATAGCACATGGACGTGGAGATGGCGCATGCTCGGCACTGCATGCACGCCGCAGATGATGTCGCCGTTCCAGTCGCGGCCCGGCGGTAGCTCTCCGTCCGCCAGCGGCTCGGCATCTCCGTTGAGGACGGCCTGGCGTGCGGCGTCTCCCTGGCTGGCGTGGCCGAGGCGGCGCCGCAGCTCCTTGGCGACAAGGACCTTGAGCTTGGCCGTCTCGGCCTTGACGCTGGCGAGGAACTCTGGGTCGTCAAAGGCGTCGAACGGGTGCATCAGGTTGTGGTCGGCAGAACGCGGCAGCAATAGGGTGTGGATGGCAGCCTTGGGATACCGGTCGTTGATGAGGACGAAGTTGTCACTATACGAGATGACGCGTGACGACGGATACGACGCAGGGTCCTCGAGATAGGCGCCCAAGCCCATCCGGTCCTTGAATGGGTTCCCTCCTCGCGATATTTTGGCCGGCGGAGGCGTGGCTGGCGTCTTTGGCTTGCGACTCATGAGCTCTGAGACTATTGTGGTTTGTCAGTCATCGAGAACCACATGTGACCTTTAAGTCGTCGAGGCGAAAACGCACACGCATTGCGCATCTTGGGCTTCGTCGGAGGCTCCTCTCCGCATATTTCCTCCTTTGTCATGGCCTCGTCCGAGTCAGAGCCATCGTGCGCAATTCTTGTTTCGTTGGTCGACATTGTCGTCAAGCTGTTGCGAGAGTCAAGGCGTGACGTCTCCATGGAGGCGCTATGAGTTGTGACAGGTCTAAGTCCAAGCCAGGCAACCCAGCTGCCCCACCATCAAGCCTCGCCCAAAACGTCTCAACCACAATCACCAAAGTGCCAATGATGGAGCAAAGCCGCAGCATAATAGATCTTGACTCGTTATCCTTGTCATTTTTAAATCGCACCATATAGTAATCATTTCGTATGCCCTGTTCCATCCCAGTCATGTTTCCGTCTAAGCATCTAATCCGTCAAGCTCTATCATCTTCGTAACCAACTTGATCACCTCGTTATTCTCAAGGCCCAGCTCTGGACTCTCCACTTTCTTCGCAATCAACTCATCCACCATTCCACGCAGCCTCGCTACCAAAACTCCCACCCGTGCCCATCCCCTCAGCCGTAGCCATCCATCAACGAGAAGGCCTCGGCCCAGCGTATCCAGCTCGATGGGGCCCGAGAAGAGCAAGAGCGTGTATGCGTTGAAGGCTGAGATAGATTAGCTATTGGCACAACAAGGAAAAGGGGGTTGGTTGTAGATGGCCATCAGCTTACGAGTTAAGTCTCGAATGAAAATCTTGCTTGTCGAGATGAGCGTAAAGTACGACATGTAGGCAGCATTGCCAGAGAAGCCCTGGCTCCCAAAGAGCGTGCTGCTTGGATGCACAAACACCCGCCCGTTCTCCTGGTTGAAGTATTTAATGGAACGTGCCTCAGGATCCAGCTCAACCGCGCCGGACATGGAGCTTGCGAACTTCTTGTCGGGGTACTGGATCCGCGAAATCTGTGGCGTAAAGGCTGCTGCGATCAACGCCCGCAGGAGCTGCGTACCGCCCGCGTAGGCGCCCCGAGCATGTGCCTCGCTAGATGCCTCTGATGAGGTGACGATGCCAATCTCGGCCAGCGCTGAGTAGTATTGCGATCGCGTGTTGGAAATGTCAGTCAAGGTCTGGTATGCCAAGAAGCTGTCTTCGCAGAAGTTCCGTATCTGACGTTGGGGCATCCGATCTTGTATCATGTCATCCCACTGCTTAAAGGCCTCCAGATCAGTCAAGAGATCGCCATCTCCCCTGCAAAACTTCATCCGAGCGGCCTTTGCGTCGTCCCTTCTCTCTGATGGGGATACAAACGGACTCCGCGTGCTTAGGATGGCGGCGATGGTCACGGAGTCATCCAAGCAACCGAAGATAGCGCCAAACACCATCAACTTCCCACACCGCAAATCCGCGGGCAGCATAGCGAGCTGCTGACCCATGGCTGTGAGCTCATCTCCGTCCAAAACACCCATTCGTCTCAATAGCTTCATGGCGCCATCGATGGCAGTGGCGTCGGGGGGTGTCGGTGACCGTCCAAGGAATCCTGCAACATCCCTCATGCCCATCGCACGAACGGAAAGACACAGCTGCTCTAAGGGCACACGCCGAATTTCGGGATCGGGCCGCTCGGGCATCTGCTTCTCCAGGTTTTCGGTAAAGAGCTTGTAGCATCTGCCCTCTTGGACTCGTCCGGCTCGGCCTCGTCGTTGCTTGCCAGCTGCCTGAGAGGCCCAAGTCTCCTCGAGCTTCCGCATATTGTTGACTACATCAAAACTTGTCTCCTTGACTTTTCCACTGTCGATAACAGCGATAATGTCATCGATAGTGATGGAGGTTTCTGCCACATTAGTCGCGACCACGACTTTGCGCTTGCCATGTGGCGGACTGGCGAACACCCTCTTCTGCTCGCGGGTCTCGAGCGATGCGTGGAGAGGGAGAATATGGAGAGATCCCAGTTGCCTCAGAGCACCACAGGCTTGGTTGATCTCGCCAACTCCCGGAAGGAAAATCAGGATTCCGCCAGTCTTCTTTTCATACGACAGCTCATAGTCAATCGCCCTGACAGTCTCAACAATGAGACTATAGTTGATGCGATGGCCCATCTTCTGTATGATCTTTCCCATGGTATCCCCAGAGATCAACCCGGTGTCAGCATTGTCTATACCATATCCGGTCATTCGGACAACGTCGTCAAGGTAATACTCGTCCACGGGGAATGTTCGGCCAGCAATCTCAACCATGCCCACACTCAGCCCTTCAGAAGTGAAGTAGTGCGCAAAAGTAGACGCATCTAGCGTGGCGGACATGAGGACCAGCTTCAACGTATTCTGTTTCATCCTCATAACTTCGCGAATGAGATTCAACAAGAAGTCCGTGTCAAGACTCCGCTCGTGAACTTCGTCAATGACGATGTGACTGACATCGGCCAGAGCTGCCACCACGTCTTCTACTCGTCCTCCGGAAGTCTGGAGGCGTCGAAGCAACACACCCGTCGTCACAAACGTGATCCGCGTATCTTTTGACCGGCGAGATTCACCACGGATGGTATATCCGACTTCTTCGCCAACCCGGGTACACCTCTCCTCCGCTACACGGTCCGCCAGTCCAAGGGCTGAGATTCTTCGCGGTTGCGTTACGATAATGTTGGCACATCCACCTAGTCCTCTTTCATACAAGTCATCAAGAATGAACTGCATCGACTGAGTGGACTTTCCTGAACCTGTCTCTCCACTAATGATGGTGACATTATTTTCCTCGACGGTTCTGACAATGGCATCACACATGTGCCACGCTGGCAGCTTCTTGCGTTTCGAAATCATCTCCTTTAGTGAGGATGATTGTTGTCTGCGCAGCCACTGCTCTCTGGTCCTAGGGCTTTCGATCCACCTAAGTGGCTTCACGTGTCGATTGGCCCGCTGGTTGTTCGAAATGGCGGCAATGGGTTTTGTCTCAGACGCTGCAGAAGACACTGAGGAAATATCCACCAGTTTGCCCGGGTTTTCAATGATTTTGTTGATGTTCTGCTGGATCCAGTCCATGACAAGGTAGATTTTGGTAGGCTCCTCACGCAGTGCCTCTTCACTATGCTCTAGAGCTTTCCTGATTATGCTGAGCTTAATGTAAGAGGGAAGGTTGGCGACAATGGAGAGAATGAGGTTTGCTGGATAGGTAGCTGCTCTGCGAACTTGCAAGAAAGTCTCGACGTTTCCTTGCGATCCATTTTTGACTGAACTCATTTTGATGCGGATGACCTTTTCACTGTCGCGCTCAAAGCCTTCCCCATAAATGGCTTCGAGGCTCGCGACTTCATCCTCCCATTGTTCCTCGGGGGATCCCATATCCAGAAAATCAGAGTCGTCTGAAGCCTCGGAGCTGCCCGAGTAGAGCAGATGTTGAAGTGCCTCAGCTGCTTTGTCCTCGTCGCCGCCTTGTTCATCGAGGACCTTCGTAGCCAGCTCTAAGGAATAACCTGTTTCGGACAGTCGTTTGATGATGCCCTCTCTCCTGAGGTCAGTAGCCCCAACAGACACACCAGCTGAGTAACTCTCTGGCAGGGCCCACCGAGGAAGGTCGTCCTCCGGGACATGAATAAGTAGCCATTCGAGGGTCTCTTCTCGATCTTTGCAGTAGTCTACAGCTTCTTCTGCATGACTACGTCGGAATCCGAGATTGCTCAGCTCGCTCACTATAGCATCTTTCTTGGACTTCGGCATAGACACCTTGTGAGGGTTCCAGGTCACACCACCTCGCAGCAACGTCTCCAGCTGTGATCTGGTCTTCTTCCCCATCTCGACTTTAGGTGCGGTGATCCAACCTTTCATAATGTTGGATCGACCGTCGTTGTTCATCAGGACAAGACCCGCTGCTCCAGGCATAGCCTGGGCTTTGGCCTTGGCCGCCTCTGCCTCCTTTCGCTTCTTTTCGGCGACAGACTTGGCATCTTGGCGCTCTTGAAGAGCCTTAAAAGGATCTGCCTCGTACATCCATGCCTTGCCCTCTTTAACGTCCTCCGCCTTCAGCGCTTGAAACTCCTTCCAAAGAGCTTTATGATCCGGTGGGAGGACCATGTGCTTGTTCAGCATACTGCACACCCTGAAGAGGGCGTACGTAGCAGCGGCATGTTTAGCCTCGATAGCGGTAGGCCGCAGAATTAAGTGCTTGTGAGTAGCAGGAATTTTGAAAGGCTCGAGCTTGGTGACTTCCTGAGTCTTGGGATCCTTGGCGCTGAGTGTGACCCAGACAGAGAAGCCATCAGGCGTCTTCCTGGTGTCAAAATCAGGCTTATCCCAGCGCTGCTTCTGGCAGTGCTCACTCAACAGATTTACAGGCAGCTTTCCAGTCCATGAAGAACCTCCGATCAACTGCTTCACTGTGGGCTTGGGGGGTGGCAGAGCAGGGCCTGCGGGAGCTGGAGCTGGAGCTGAAGCTCCTTGTTTCTGGCCTTTCTTTCCCTTGCCCGGTTCCTTGGTCGCTGAAGGATTTGGGGTTGGTGTGTCGATCCTTGCTTTACCTTTCTTGACCATAATGTATGCCGAACGCTGATGCGCGTGGGTGAAGGAGAGATGAGGCTGAAATTATACGACTTTGGAAGTCCAGATCATGTCTGTGCTGCAGAAACGATGAGTCCAAGAGCTAATCAGACTGCAGATCATGGGTTTTCAGCAAGTATGGCCGCAATAGCTGTGAGTAGGCTTGAGCCCGTAATGCGGAAGTCAGAGATGAACCGTTCTGACGTCGGTGTCTCACGCTGAAGTGGGTTTGATCCAGCTTGCAACAGTACCCAGTTAGATATGAAAGGAAAAATTCGTGGCCGATCGCGCACAGTATGCACTGTGTCATTGTACGTTTTCGTTGTAGTTCACTACAGTGCGAACAAGTTCTGTCAGCCCCACCCCCTCATCAGCACGACTACAAAACGCAGTCGATTAGTTCTATGACCGATTCATGTTCGCAAAAGCATTGAACGGGAGCACATAATTGTGAGGGACCTCGCATCACGCAAGTAGACATACATTAGTAATTGTCTTCTACCTTACCGCAACTCTAAGGCATGACGTCGCTACATATTGTGAGCGAGGGGGCTTCAGCTCTAGCTCTAGTACCCCACCCTTCGCAGAACCTCCGCGATGTACGTCCTTCGGTTCTGCCACCTCACGCTTCATCACAGTAGGTCAGACGATTGGGAAATATAGGTCATTGATATCTTTTTCTTTTTTACTACGGGATTGGCTACTCTCAATCAGACGCACCACCACTTGGCGGCGAATCAACCGCAGTTTCAAGGTTCACCATGGCAGAAGCTTGGGTGCACTAGCACCGGCTTCCAAGCTGGAGCAATCCTCATTCAAATGCTGCCAGGCTTGCTTCGGCGACTTGTCTCGCATGGGTCCCGTAAGTCTGGTACACCATTCATCATGATGCCCTTCGTTCATACATGAACCCACCGATTCTCGCCGGCTCTGCTGCTCCCCTGGCGGAGGCACGAATTGCCTCCTCTGCTTGCGCTTCTTCCTCCCTTCTTCACTCAGGCTGGAGCTTTCAAGCTACCATAGGGCCTGCTTACAATGCGAGGGTGCTCCTCCTTCCTCACATAAATCCTTCAAGATTGATTAAAAAGACGCGGTGTCGGTGTGATATCATTGGGTAGGGGTTGGGGGTGGTGTGTTTAACAGTCTAGTGAGAACTGCATCAGGTAGGGGATAACTGGGTTATGTGCTTGGAGGGTCGGGTTGGCCAAGGCAAGAGTTTGAAAAACCCGACTGCGTCATCGGGGATTCCCTAGAGCTAGGGCTAGAAGCTAAGGAATGCGTGTCCAACAAAGGTGAGACCCTTACATGTCCATGGAATCACCACCGTTAGCGAAGTTAAAGCCGCCAGACTGTTGAGCGTTATTGGCACCGAAGCCGAAGGTTCCGTTAGGGCCAGCGGGTTGGGCCATGCCCTCATCCGCGTTCTCGTCTTCGTCAGAGAAGTACTTCTCGATGATGTTGTAGGCCTTCATGTAGATCTCCTCGTTGGCATTATTCTGGCAGTCGTGGATCTTCTCCATACCACCACACTCCTCAATAAAGAGGGCGTAACGGTTGATGGACTCGCCGCCGTCACCAGCAGCCTGCTTGTCGAGGTCACCAATCTTGAGGATGTTCTCAAGACCGTCCAAGGCCACCTGGATAATCTTGTTGTCGGGGCAGCCGAGAAGGTCGCACAAGGGCTTGATGCAACCCTGGGCGACGAGGTATCGGATCTGTTCAGGCTTCTGGAGGCCGCCGGAAGTGGCGTTGCTGATAGCCCAGCAAGCCTCCTTGCGGGTCTTCAGATCGCCGTTCTGAAGAAGGTGAATCAGGGGGGGGATGATGTTAGCGTCGACAACGGCCTGGATCTGAGACGAGTTGCCGGCAGTGATGTTGGAGATGGTCCAGCAAGCCTCCTTGCGAATACCGTCCTTGGTCGAGCTCAGAAGAGACAGAAGACACGGCAGAGCACCACAGTTGATGATGACCTGGGTCTGGACATCGTCACCGGTGACAATGTTGCCGACTGATCGGAGCGCGGGGGTCTGGACGGAGGTGGAAGCGTGCATTAGGAGCTCAACGAGGCGTCGAGGGATGCCGGCCTCGATAACGGCCTGGATCTTGTCGTTGGAACCATCCGAGAGGTATGAAATGGCCCAGCAGGCATCAATCAAGACCTCGTCATCGAGAGAGTAGACGAGCTTGGAGAGGACGGGAAGGGCTGGAGCGATCTGCGGTGCAGGGATTAGCTAAGGTACGCATGGTTTAATATGGGGTGTGCAACTCACGGTGTTCCAGTCGGGCTGGGGAGTCTTGCCTCGGCAGAAGTTGCTGAGAGTCCAGGTAGCATTGCGGAGCATGCTGAGCTTGCGGCTGTCGCCGAGCAAGTTCAGCAAGGGCTTCAGGGCACCACAGCTGAGAACATAGTCGCGGCAGTGAGGGCTGTCACCAGCAATGTTACCGAGGGCCCAGACGGCCTGCTCCCGAACATCGGGCTCGGGGCTGGCGAGGAGCTCAACGAAGATAGGGACGGCGCCGGCCTCAATCACAACCTGGGTCTGGGTGGCGGAACCAGAGGCGATGTTGGTCAGGGCCCAGGCAGCCTCGAACTGGACCAGAGTGTGAGGTGATCGAAGAAACTCGACGAATCGGGCGACGACGCCGGTTTTGATGACCTCCTCGATCGGGGGGTTTCGCTCCTTGGAGAGGAGCTTTCGGAACTTGGTAGTGGCCTGGATCTGAAGATCGATCTGTTCCGAGAAGACGCCGGCGACCATCTGAGGAAGGTCCTCATTCAGCTGGTTCCAAAAAGTCAGCACATGTCATCTTGACGATCATCGCGAATCGATAGTATAGCCAAGGGTGATCCTCTCACCAAACCTTAGGCGGTGGTGGAAGGGCCATAAGGCGGGACGTGGGCATAGGCCATATTCTCCCCGTTCGCCATAACAGAATGTGGGGTTAGAGGCATGTGTCTTCCCCCCACATTGCCAGGCGGGAAACACGCATAGCGAGCGGGCAAGTCAAAGGCAGGGAGAGAGAGGCCCAATAAGGTAGGCGACAGAAATATTCGAGAATATAGGAAATGGTAGAGGCACATACCTGGGACTCTGTGGGGGCGGACTCATCGTCACTGTCGGGGGCGGCGCCCAGGGAAGCGCCAGGTCGGTTCTCACCGGTGCCGATACCTCGTCGCTTGGCCAAGTTCTCCTCACGCTTGGCTTTGCGGATCTCAACCTGCTGCTCCTCGCGGCGGCGACGGAGCTCCTCAGGCTTGAAGGTGTTCTTCGCCTTGAACTGGGTGCGGCGGTGCTCGGGGATGTACCGCTCAGCCATGGTGATTGACTTTGTTTTGGCTCTGCTCAGGAGAGGGGCGGCGTTGGTAGGTGAACAGACAGCAAATTGTTGTGCGGGGGTGCGGGCAAGAAGCGCAGAGAGGGGGGAGAAGAAGACCCGAGGTCAACGAAAAGAGCCTTCTCACTAGACGTCTTCGCAGCTGGTATGCGGAAGACGGGAGAGGAAGGGCCAAAGGGGGATGCTATGGAGAGGAGAAGGAGGAAGTTTTTTGTTGTTGTCGGGGAGAGAGGGAAGATGGGGGGCAGATGGGTGGACGGCGGCTTAGTCGAGTAAGGCAAGGCAAGGTAGCGAAAGAGGGCCTAGAGCAGGTTAGGTAACTTGGGTTTTGTGGGCTTGGTGGGTGGCACTGGCATTGGTGGCGCTCGCTGGGCACTCACTGGATAACTCAGCGGGCTCTCACTTACTACGTAGTAAACGTTCACTGGGCTGCGGGGCGGCTTGAAATGACTTTTGAGGGCGAGTTTCCGTGCGATTCAGGGTGCGGGCAGACTGTGCACTGCGTTTTCGGGTGCTTCATCACCAACAACTAACCCCAAAGCAGCCATTAAATTAGGCGCTACAATGGAAGCCACCGTCGTGTGATTTCAGCCTCAGGCAACAAGTCTTCTTTCATCCTTGCTTGCGTCTGACTGTTTGTCTCATGGATCCATGGACGGGGGGGGGGGAGGTCAGCGCACAAGCAAGCACTCGGGTCGACAGGAAGTGTTGCCATGGAGTGTCAAGCTACCAACAAGGCACATACCTGACACACCGATAATATCACCAACATCGAAGCAAGCCATACATGATTGCATACCTCGGGTAGATATCTGCCTACTTAGTAAGGTGCGGTTGGGTGTAATTAATAAAGGGTTTATTTGCGCTCTCCCATTCGGTACCTGACTCAAGAGACCAAACCACTATTCTAGTCGCATACATGAAGCAAACCAGTCGAACAGGTAAACGACAACCTCGCGTTTGATCAGCACCAGCAACGTCGCAGCACGGGCATCATCACCAGGTTGCTTGTGAGAGTTTCATTTTTCATCCACCTCCCATTTGCCACCAATCAACCCCACGTCCCCCACCAACTTGCAGAGGAAGCAGATAGAATCCACCATTGCCATTAAATCACATGCTCTGGCACGTGCTGTCGCGACAATGGCGGATGGGGTTGGCCCCACTAATTTCCACGTCCAAGCCAAAGCCAACGCCAACGCGCTTAGGCTGGCTCCATCCACCTAGAATCGCGTATTCCATTTACACGGCCTCACCAACTCATTCCCCAACATTGAGCACGCGACCGCGAGGATCGAATCGCTTCTCCGTCTGGCCACGGCCTGCTCCGTCATGCAGGAGCATGGGTAATTATGGCTCCATCGCAACATCCTCTCATGGCTGTGACAGCACCTCCCTTACCCTCGGGCTTTGTCACTGCCCAAGACGTCTTGGATGGCAAGGCTCAAGTTAATTCAAGGGTCAACATCGTCGGTATCATCACCGATTACCGTGCCCCCATTCAGACAAGAGGAATCGGTAAACCTCCCTTTGCTGTTTTCTATATGCATGGCCTGACCATATCAGACTACAAATGTCAGATTCGATTCTTTGACTTATCCATCGAGGATGACGAAGACTCGGTCCTCTCAGTCAACATCTTTCGACCTCAGAAGGAGATGCCAATTGCGAGTTGTGGTGATGTCATTCTTCTACAGTCGGTCAAGGTGTGTCAGAGCCAGGTTGATGACGCACCACTACTAACCGTCCTCTAGATCCAACGTTACCAAATGGAGGCTCCCTCTTTGATAACCCACAAGGAGACCAGAGTGCATATCTACTTGGCATCAAAGATCCCCAAATACCCCGGTAATGCTCTGGGTGCTCTGCGGCCTTCGCCAAGAACGCAAGATCGGAACCCTGCTCAAAAGGAAAATGCCTATATCGCTTACATGTTCCACAAAGCTGGAAAAGGCCGTGTACCGACCGAGACAGAGTTTGAGCTCATGACTTTTCGATCATCTAACGTCAAGGATAAGTTCGGCCTGCTCCAAGATGTTCAGGAAGGATGCTTCTACGACATCGTTGCCCAAGTGGTCAAAGAGCCATACGACCAAGGCGACAAGACCATGATCTGGGTCTCTGACTATACCGAAAACAAGGCGTTTTTTCACCATGCCTTCAATAGTCAAAATCTAGAAGAACGGCCTGTTGGTGATCCGTTTGGGTACACCACAGGGTCCTGGAAGGGTCCCTTCGGCAAGAGAAGTCTACAAATCACGTGTTTTGAGCCACACGCAAGCGCAATCAGACAGGGTCGAATATCATCCGGTACCTGGGTCTCAATTCGAAATCTCCAAGTCAAATACGGGCACAACATCACCAACCTCGAGGGGTATCTCAGAGAAGATCGAGCAGCACATGGGCCTAAGCTTGGTATTTCCGCCCTCGATCCAAGAGACAACGCAGAGAATATCAATCCAAAACTCAAGGACGCGGTTCGTCGAAAGCGAGACTACGAGCGATCCAAGAAGAACCAGCTCCAGGAAATATCCGAGGCTGCCCAGGCCGGCCAGAAGCGCAAAGCTGAGATCAGCGTCAGCTCGGAGCCCAAAAAGGCTAAGAATTCTAAGGCACGCCGCAAAGCGCTACGTGCCCAAGCACAGGAAGATGAACAGGCCACAAATGAGCCTGTTGTTGTGAAGGATCTCAACTCCCAAGGTAGCCCCAGGCGTTTATATGGTCCACTCGAACAATACTAATCTGTTGATGTAGTAAAATGCGAGAACCAAAATAAGATGGCCAGTCGCGTAGCCGACTTGCTAGAACCTGTCCTCCACAAGACCACGATCAACGGGAAGCCAGTCGAACTAAAGCTCCCCTTTGTGAACGCCAACTACCGCACCAACGTGCGCGTCGTCAGCTTCATGCCTGCTAAACTCGAAGATTTTGCCTTTGCAAAGAAAGTCACAGAGTTCGATATCCTCTCAGATGACGGCGATTCTGATGACGGTTCACAGTCTGAACATGCCAGTGTAATTGATTCCACAACTGACCGCATTTGGGAATGGCGCTTTCATCTCGAGTTGGAAGATGCCGCGGTTCTGAAAACCCAACAGAAGAGAAGGATGTGGGTTGTTGTGGACAACCAGGCCGCTCAGTGTCTTTTGAACCTCGACGCCTCCGACCTGCGCCAGGATGAGACAAATCTTGAGACGCTCCGTCAACGCCTGTTTCTCTTGTGGGGAGACTTGGAAGAGCACAAGGCTCGCGCAAAAGCTCAACACAACCGAAAGCTCGAGGCGGTGAGAGAGGGCAAACCGCCCACAGACAGTTCTGACGACGATGAACCAAGTCACCGGGCAGCAGAAAAGACACAGGTTGTGAACCTGCCCTTCACATGCTGCATCCGCCAGTACGGGGTCAAGGTACGAGAACAAAATGCGGCCTTGGCTGATGCAGGCGAGGGCAGTCGATGGCAGAGAATGTTTAGCATGTTTGGGACCCGGATGCGATGAATTAACCGTCTATTGGATGGGGGAATGGAGTTTGGTGCTTTGAAGCCATGATATCATACACATGTCTATCACGAAATTGGGGGAAGTGCAAGGCATTATTTACGGAGAACCCTGGTAGTATAAGGGGTGATGAATTATAGAATTCCCCTCAAGACGCCCAAACTCAGAACGGGCTTCTGCCCACATACCCAGACTCCAGCCGTGGCGGCACAAGCCAACACACTACCTACATACAGAGACAAGAAAGTTGCTCGAATCTAGAAAAGGAAATAAAAACAAGTTAACATCCCGTACTGCGAAGTCCCAACTCAGTCTGTTCTTTTTGGCAGAAAAGACCTGTTAGTCCCCAAGAACATCGTCATCTGAATCGTGAGCTGGTCGTTCCTCTTCTTCGTCATCATCGTCGATCGGGTCCTCTTCCAAAAGCTCTCTCCGGCGAAGATCCTCGCGGGAGCCTTCCTCGAGCTGGGGTTCGTCGTCAAAGATGTCGTCGTCGTCAATGTCGTCACCGATGACCATCTCCGAGCTGAGCTGGGGCTTCTGGGGCTTGGAGGGGTGAATCACGGCGGCCTTTTTCTTGGTGCGCTCCGCGAGCTTGTCCTCGTCCAGGTAGGCGACAACTTCTTTGAAGTTGTGCCCGAGCTTGTTTTGGTTGCGAAGCAGGCGGCGGCGCAGTTTTCCGGCATGGCTGCCTCGGCTATCCACGAGCTTTGCGGCGATCGCCAGGACGTACTTTGCTGTCAGCTCGCAGAGAGCCTTTTCGGTCTTCAGCTCAGCAGCGAAACGCTCCTCGTACGACAGGTTCTCATCGTCATCATCATCTTCTTGGTCCTCCTCATCCGACATCGGGTCTTCATCCTCCGCCGGTTCGTTGAGCGTCTTGTCCTTCTTCGACTTCTTAGCATACTGTCGCTCTGCACCGTCGAAGATTGAAACCAACTCCGGCACGAGGCCCGTCTCAATCTCCTGGACCAGGGTCTTGTACTTCTCGCCACCAGTTCCTTCTGGGCCTGCGGCAGACGTGGTAGAGAAACGCTCAATGGTCGGGCGCAGAGTCGCGAAGGTGAGGTGCAGGTCGCATAAGCATCCAGTCGCAAACAATCGAAGCTGGTCGATGGCTGCGCGTGATGAGAATGTCTCGATGAGGTGTTTGCGAAAAGACTGCCGTAGCAGGGATAGACGATCAAGTTCAGCATCCGTAATGCCAACCCCAGAGGACAAGAGCTTGGAGAGAGCTCGCGTCTTCCACATGAAATAGAACTGGCAGCTCTTGATGGCAAAAGATGTGACCTCGTCTTCAAGATCGTCCATCTCGTCATCCAGCGGCTCGTACTTTCCACGATGCACGATATCAGCTAGAATCTGAATGATGGGGGATGTGCTTTCAGAAGTTCCCTCCGCCTCCAAAGTGTCGACGCAATCCGAGATGCTCGATAATTTGCTAATCTTCAATAGGACTGTTGACAACTCTTTGAGGGGCGCTTCTGCCAAGTTTCCACGAACTGAGAGTTCGCAGGTCTTGTCAAAGTTTCGCAGCGCCGTGACGGCATTCTCCCAAAGGTTTGCAAGCTTGCCATCTGTTAATTCTTCGAGGTCATCATACTGTCTGGAGTGCAACAAGGCTGTGGCCGCTTCAGAAAGGACTCTCCTATCATCATGTCGGTTGAATTGGGTGCTGATCTCATCAAGCAGTTTCTCGTACTTGGTAGAATCTTGACGCAATTGCTGGAATACGTCGAGGTTGAGGAAGTGCACCAAGCGGAGAACAATAGCGGCGGTCTCTGGCTCGGCTCCAAACTTACTCAGAAGCCTGGGAATGAGAGTTGCCAATTCGAGCGCAATCTCTTCCTGGGCTTCCATTGCTTCTGTCCGGAATCGAATCTTCTTGTTCCTGTCAACATCGGCAGTCTGCGCCAGGCTCGATTTGACAGCGGAGCTGAGAACATCCAGCAAGATTGATTCTTCTGCTGAAGATGGTGCAACAGCTTTCTGGAACAATACCTCTGCAGAATCGCCTTTACCCTTAGACTTGGATTTGGCCTGGGTGCTTGAGGTGTGATCAAACAACAGATACCCGGCCAAAATCCCCCATTTCTTGATCTCAGGGACTTTTTCATACAAAACCTGCGAGGCCAGAGAAATTCTGGTGTCTGGGACCGTAGCTTCGAGTAGATCAGCAGCAACATCTAAGCCAAGGGATTCTCCAGTTTGGTGGTCCTCTTCGATCTGAGCATCGTAAATAGCGAGGGTCTCAGCGAGGCACTTGATGTTGACCCATTCCCTTCGAGCTGAGTCAAAATCATCTTCCTCAACGTTATCAAAGAGCTCATCCAAGGTCTCGTCGCCACCAATCTCCTCCAACTTGCCCTCGTGGACGTCCATAACGCACGAGACGAAAAACCCGACAACGGCTTTGCGGATTCTGAGTTCATTATCAAAAATGAGCTTCCCAATGGAATCAATCTCGTCGGGCTCGAGCATTGCGGCACCACGTAGCGTGTCAATAACAGCAATGGCTGCCACTCTGACCGCGACCTCCGAATCTCTGCAAGCCATCTCGATCAATCTAGGCCGGAACCTGTCGATGAAATGTCCGAGTTGCTGCGCATCTCGCTTGAACACTCTTGAGAGCTGCTTCAAGACCTCCTGGCGAGTTGGTGCATGCGTATCTGACAGCATCCAACCCAAGTAGCGCAGGTAGCCTGGTTCCATGAAGACAGTAGGCAAGTCCCAGATCCAAGAGCCAAGTGCCTCAACACACTCAGTTCTAATCTTGGGGTCAACATCCCGGTAGCGGTGAACAAATACTGTGTCAAAAAAGGACTGAATGGCTTCACTGCAGATCTTGCGATTGCCGTTGGCTTCATCCAGGGTTCGTTGGATCTCCGCGGTCCTTGTCTTGTTCTTGGTTCTTTTTGAGGACTGAGACTGCTGCTCAACGTTGGTGATGCGCTTGTCGAGGGTATTCGCAACGTAGACTAAGCCGGACTGTACGGCGAGGGCGATGGTAGTCGCGGTATGGCGGAAGGGGCGCAGCGACGATGAAGACATACTAGCCAGCCACGCGTGCAAGTTGTCAATTAGGGTCTGATCCTTGTACATGAGGTCGGCTTCATGGATGAGCGAGATGAGCGTGTGGAAGAAGGTGACGAGTATGTCTCGAAAGGGCCTAATGCTCTTCGCCTTGGATATCAAGGGATAGTCGGTGATTTGTTGCTACACTCCCATCAGCATTTGGTATTGGCGAATCAACGCGAATTTCGGTCTCACCTCTTGGTAAACGCTCTGCAGGTCAATCAATCTGTTGGGAATATTCTCGGGGTCGCGAACGTCATCTTCCGTGACCTCTTGGTCACAACCGGCGCACTGCAAAATGCAATTCACCAGGTCTGTGAGAGCCAGCGCCTCATCGCTGCGATATTTCTCCAACCACTGTTGAGCCACCGTTTTGCACGAATCGCCGGATCCAAATACTTCAGCTGCAGGCGTGTCAGTGTCAGACAGGGGCGGCAGAAAGTAGAATCCTTACCGAACAAGCCAGTTCCCTTCTCGCCAGTGTCGATGCGAACCGACTTTTTGGGTCTGCTCGGCAGACCAGCAGGATGAGCAGGACGCACTGTCTGCGTGCCATTGATCTTCGGCTTCTTGGAGGACGGCTTCTTTGCGCGACTTGTTTGCGACGGCTTGTTCCTAGACCTTGGCGCGGGATGGTCCTCGTCGCTGTCCTCTTCGATCTCGTCGCTCATCTCGTCGTCCGAATCCGGCGCTTCATTCTCGACGTCCTCTTCATCGCGGTCATCTCTCTTGCGCTTCGTCGGAGCAGATTGAGTCGCAACTTCGGGCGTGAACTTGGTCGGCGCTCTCACGACGCGTCCGGAACGGCGACGCGCCGTGTTGTCGGCTTCCAGGGTGGGCGTAGGGCTCGCGTTGTTGTCCATGGTCTCTCGCAGAGGCAGTCGCGAAGGTGTCATTTGAGGGATGGACAGCCAGATGAATTACCCCCGATCGGAGGGCGACAATGGTGTTTCTGGCCACTTGTCGCGTCTAATGTCGCGTGGATGCTCGCCAGGTTATTTTGGAAAGTGGGTGATTCCTGTTTCTGGCGGATGAATCTCGGAAGGGCGCCAGCTCAGCCACTAGGGAGCACGAGCCATCTTGGTGCGCCTCTCCAAGGTTCAACGTTGATGGAACAGTGGGAGGTCTAAGGGGTGGCAGAAAAACGCCGTACCCATAGTTTTTAAGTTAGTATTTAATATATAGCATGATAATGTATAGCTACATCTAGTTCAATTTATTGTTTTTTATGTTTATTTTATATTCTAATTTAATAATAATTTAGCTACTATAATTTACTTATCTTATCATAGCCATCATTGATGTGTGCGGTGTTTCCTTCTACTGGCGGAGCGGGGCTTCAGCCACAATCCCGATAGGGATATCTTGAGGACTGATAACTTAATCCGAGTCATCTTTTGACACATTTGATCATCGATGGGTGGAATGAAAGTGCTCGGTTTTGCATGCTTTCTATCTAGGTCCGGTGCTCGCTAATTCGACTAAAATCCGGCTGGGTGGAACTGTTCATCGGCACGATGTTGACATGGACTCGCCTTTCCCTCCGTCTTCCTTGTCCCCCGGTGATGGACACATCGTTGTCAGCCTCCTCCCTACTGGGGGAAGTGGCCTGGAAACAATGACCTACCAGTATCCGCTGAAGCTTATTGCTCCATCTCCCTCTGTCGATCAGCATAGCGTCCTTGTGTTTCTCTTATCCTATGGGGGCGGGCTTGTCGCAGGAGACACTGTCAACCTGACCATTCGCGTACGTCCAGAGTCGAGGCTCAGCATCGCGACACAGGGGCATACCAAAATCTTCAAAACTCCTTCTCCAAACATCACTACAAGGCAGAACATCCATGCCAAAATCGACAACGATGCTGGTCTTTGCCTCCTCCCAGACCCAGTTCAGCCGTTCGAAGACAGTGTTTATGCGCAAATTCAGGTCTTCCGACTAGAGAGCCGGGCGTCCCTCTGTCTGCTGGACTGGGTCACCCACGGCCGATCAGCTCGCGGCGAAAACTGGAGCTTAATCAAGTGGACTGGTCGAAACGAAGTATGGCTTTACGACCCCAAGGATTCAACTCGAGAACGATTACTGGTGAGGGATTCCGTCATCCTATCTAAAGATGGTAGCAAAGCCGTCGGTCGAACGCTTCAGGACATGATGCAGAACATGGCCGTTTCTGGAACTCTAATTCTGCGCGGGGATATGGTGAAATCCCTGGGAGAATTCTTTCTTGCAGAATTTGACGCCTTGCCTCGTATCGGAGCTCAGGACTTCCGTTCGCCAGAGGTCAAAGCAAAGGCAAAGGAGAATTCGGAAGTTTCAAGCTTACAGCACTGGCGATCCCAAAGGCTCGATAGGGAGAAGCTGGGCGGCGTCCTGTGGTCCGCTGCTCAAGTTAGAAGCTGCGTGATCGTCAAGTTTGGAGCGATGACAGTGGAAGCTGGGAGAGAATGGATCGGGTCAATGATTATGAAGGAAGGGAGCATA
The DNA here is from genome assembly GCA_029931735.1 of Dactylonectria alcacerensis. NCBI lineage: Eukaryota > Fungi > Ascomycota > Sordariomycetes > Hypocreales > Nectriaceae > Dactylonectria > Dactylonectria alcacerensis. The sequence continues at coordinate 3,364,160 of JAPMUZ010000004.1, forward strand.
TCTGTGCATTTTGGCGACCAGGCGCTAATGTGTATTCGGTGATATGCAAACTTAGACAAGAGCGCAAAGCAAAGACCGAATCATGGAAAGACATACTCCAAGTCGCCTTCAACATTGTAAGTCATGCATGTAATTCCATGATTTAAATGTGTACGAAAGAGGTGCTCGTCCCCAGATCATCTGCACAACACCCCACCAACTTATCCTAGTCGATTGACTAGCCAGAGCGGTGACTCTCACGATTGGCAGAATAAAGATCCCCCACCTTTACTCCCCCACTGCCAAACTAATATCTAAGCAATGGAAGATGACGCCAAATTTTTGTAGAGCTTCCAACCGCTTGACGAAGCACGCCAACATCCTTTACTTTCGCCTTCGCCTTTCGTCTCACTATTCTTCTCCGCCGAACTTCAGACATCTACAATGGTTCGCGGGAGGGCACCTACCCGGGGAACCCGCAGAGGGGCCGCCGCTGCCGGGTCAAGAGCGCAGGCAGAAAGCGGCGAAGCCAGCACAAGTGCTACATCTGATGCGTCGGGAAGTGCCAATGCGTCGACTCGAAACACGCCCAATGTTGCAGCTCGTGGCGGCGCTACTACCAGAGCCACCCGAGGACCTGCGACAGGACGATACCGACCAAAAGTTGTTCGTCGAGATGAGGCTGAGCGTGACAGCCTGGCACGTCAGGAGGAACAAAAGGCACAAGACAGAGCAGCTGACGAGCGGCGCGCACGAGGGCGCTCACGTTTCCGAAGCAAGCGAAGCCGAGGTGATGCAATGGGTGCCAGAGGCGGCTTTGGGCGACCCATTGGTGGCGCCAGTGGACCGTTCTCATCTGGTGTTGGAGGTAAGGCGCATTTGCATGTGCATCTCTATACCATGAAACCCATTCTAATTACTTTTACGCGCAGGAGGATCAGGTGGCTGGTTCGGAGGTGGCGGCGGCGGTGGTTTTGGTGGTGGTGGCTCGTTCCCACGATCCTTTAAGAAAGATTCCAAGGCTGGCTTCGCCCAGGCCGACGGCTCCCGGTACCGCGAACCGCGAATCAACGCCGACAAGCTCAACATCAACACTCAGAACGAAGAGCTGGATAGCGACGACGAAGCGATGTTCGCCGCCCTCAGCGCCAGGCCTACGAGTATCCTACCAATGGGCATATATCGAAAAGAACACAAAGACGAAGGTGTAGTTGTGGTCACAATGGCCGAACTTGAAGCAGCAGAAAAAGACAACGAGGAGGACAGCCTCTGGATCGATGGGGATGGGCAAGCACCCGAGACGCTAGCAGATCAACCAGAAGAAGGTGGCGTTTGGGGTACGGACGGGAATGTACCAGTTGTCGTCAAGAAGGAGCCCGGGCTTGATGATCCGATGGATCTGGACGAAATCAAGCCGCCCGCTGAAACTAAGGAGAAGATCAAGGGCAAAGCGCCAGCAGTTCCGCCCCCGATTAAGAAGGCCGCTCCCCAAGAACCCGAAGAAAGAATGATTCAGACAGACCTGGATCTCCTCGCCAGCGAGCTAGGCGCAGTCACCATAACAAGAAGCGAGGGCAGCGAGGGCGCCGAAGAAGGCGCCGAGGACAGGGAGGCCAGGGAGGCCAAGGAAGTCAAGACGGAGGGCCTCAGCAATAAGGATGGCCGCATGTACCTCTTCCAGTTCCCTCCCGTTCTACCGCCGCTCAAGCAGGTTGCTCAGCCGAATCCCCTTAACAAGGTCAAACCAGAGCCTGAGGACTCGAACATGCTGCACTCTACACCGAGCATGGATACCACGCCGGTGGACTTGACGGAGGAGGACGGAAATCCGGCACCGGGCCAAGACCCCGAAGATGATCCCGAAAACACGCTGGGCTTCCTCTCGCAGCTCCTCTCGCAGGGCGGAATGGTGGGGCAACTCAAGGTCCGAAAATCCGGCCGGGTGGAGCTCGACTGGGGCGGCCAGATCCTGGAGATGAGCCCGGCGGCGGGGATGAACTTCCTGACGACAGCCGTCATCGTAGAGGACAATGACGAGAAGCCCAAGCCCGGCGTCATCGGCGGCGAAGGTATCGGCATGGGCAAGATCATGGGCCGTTTTGTCCTAGCCCCGACCTGGCAAGAGGAGGAAGACTGGAACGTGTCCCCAGAGGAGCTCAGGATCGATTGAGAGAAAAACTGAGACGGAATGGAAATGGCACAACCCAGAGACATATCACCCGTGTCCATCTAGGATCCAATCGCCGAATAAAAGAGCCACCAGTACAGCTACTAGTGGCGCGGCTCGGTCAGTCAAGAACCTGTACACTAGAACCGGGCAAACTAAGTTACGGCGCAGAGATGTTAAAGACACCGGGACGAAAAGAGATACCCCTGCCCCATACTTATGTTGGTCAATGTCGTCGTCAGCTCCACCAGCAATTGACAAGGTCCAAAGGAAAACCCACTCCTCCAACCTCCTGACTCCCCATGTCTAGCACCGATATATACCCCCGTCTACATGTCGGATCCGGCGAAAGCGGTTTCATTCTCCGGAGCCAGTCCGGCCAACTGCATAACATACATGGTACGCGTATGCATCACATTGCTTCCACGACCAGCAACATAAAAAAAAACGCTCGCTACGCTACATACATCAGCTCATTTGCGAAACTCTCCGAATCCGGGCAAGCTTGCTCTGGTCCCTGCCCATGCTCTTTCGCTTCTCTCTGGTAGCCTCTTCACATACTCGTACGGCGCGCGGATACAGTTGTGTTGCAATACAGATAAAACATTGATTGATGGCAGATTGTCCAAATGCCGCCTGTCAATTATCGTAATCTTGGGTCTATAGTAGAAGCTTCCGAGCTATCCCTTGATAGCGTCTTTCAGTTGTACAGATAACAAAGGAAACTTGTGGTATCATATCCTCATCCCAGCCACCCTGTCCATTTTTCGCATCCTTTTGAACGCCATCCCTATAACCGCCTTCATCTTAAACTCTTTGACCAAAACCCTCCCGGAAAACCCCAATAAAATACAAGAAACGAGGGGGGGGGGGGGTCTAGAGGGGCCGCAGTAATATTCAGCGGCTTTGTATCATTATCATCGGTTGCCGAGGCCATAACTTCCCGTTTCTTGGCTCTGGGCCTCAAGATCGTGCATTTGATCGATGGATCCAGTTGGAGACGTCGAACTATATCCACGGGCGTGCCAGTGCCTTGGTGGCGAGCTGCCTTGGTTCCCCTGGATCACGTAGATCTCGCTCCTGACGGTGCTCTGCTGACCCGGTGATAGTGGCACTGCCGGCAGGTTCTTGTTGTAGAATGGATTAGGGATGCGATTGGTGACTGGTGCCACATTATGCCCCGCTTCAGCCTTGGACTCGACATTAATGAGTGATACGTCGTTAGGGCCGAAACCTGGCAATGTACCGGGCTTGGATCGTGTGCCAGTAGATCGCAAGGTAGCCGAAACCCCGGTGCCGTACGTGCGATCGGTAGATTCAAAGCCTTTGATCTTCATAGCGCGGAGTAATGGTCGAATGGTAGCCAAGCTTGATGCGACGATAGCCACACCAGGTTCGACAAGAGTCCAAACCATAGCGTCCGTACCAGCAACTAGAGAATTGCAGTCAGTGTCTGTTAAACATCAAGATCAGCCAATGCGCATACATAAAATATCATCCGTGTCTGTCAAGTCGGCCAAAAATCGTAGTCGAATAAGTGTCGCGATACTTGCACTTCACCGCGAGTTAGCCTAGTGTTCATATAGTAGAGTTGAAGCACGGCTCACAAGATGCCGAGACCAAGAATGACAATCACAGTTGCCTTGGCTTGTTTGGTCATTTTAACAGTCCAGAGCATGGGAATAGGCAGAAGCGCCTATATACTTTTGTTAGTCTCAGGTCCAAAGCTCAACTTTGGCCAGGTTCTCCGATGAACTTACGTAAAGCCAGTCAGATAAAATCGTCATGACGCTGATAGAATATGCCGCTGCGATGATCTGATCCGGAGTCACACAGGTACCACCGGTAATTCTGAAGTCCCACTGCTTGGCGACGGGGCTACACTGGAAAATATCCCAGAAGAAGATGACGCAACTCCAGACAGTAATTATGGCCAGGCTGACCCAGAGTATCCACGTATACACCTTTTGAGCCGAGAGTCGTAAGAGGAAGACACCAATGCTCAACTTGATGAACATCATATCGAGGACGTATGTTGCAGTCGCAAGAGCCTGCCACTGCAGGTGGGTTAGCACATGTGCATGTGATTGGCAGCGCAATATGTTGGAGATCTTCTCACCATGAGCGCGTTCACTTCCTCACTGTCGTTTTTGATGGCTTTGTTATGTCGGCCCAGTCCATCGTGTACTCCTATGAGAATAAAGACGCACGATACCGTAAAAATCAACTGCCAAACAGTAAGTCATGGGTCGAGCAAAGAAGCGCATACGGGAGAAGAAACATACTTGGCCGACAAGCATGAGCCAGTCATCAGCTTGGTAGCCCTTCATCAAGAAGGCCCTAGTGTATGTTCGGAGGGCGACTGAGATCCAGCTGACGGCGAGGAAAACAATAGCCGTGCCCACCAAGGCGATCCCATTCTCCTCCGTCAGATCGATTTCATGGTCAGCCATGGCTCTCCGGCGTCATGAGATGTCAGTTATCGAGCATGGCCCAGCTTCCTCGTGGAAGAGATTGGCGAAATGAGGGTGAAAGGGAAATCGTCAAAGAAGAGGCAACAGAAGAACAAGGTATGGCTGGCAAGCACGGCGCGCGCCGGGAGAACTCAACGAGATATATCTCGCGTCTCAACAACGCTTGGTCTAGTTCGATGGAGGCATGGTCTGGAGCAAGGGATAGAAGCGCAGGCCTGTGGGGTGGAAGGGCCGTGATTCTGATGTTGCTCTACTGCTCTGCAGCTCTGCATCACGCATGGGTACAGGTTGTTAGATGCAAGGTACCCGGTGTGTGACCCTAGAGAAGGGCAGGGGACCCAGCTCCCACGCGATTGTTTGGGTATCTCATGCATTACCTCAAGGGCCGTTTGAGCCGTCTGAGCCGTCTGAACCGCCTGAGGAGGAATTCATGTCCTGCAAACCAGTATGGGGAAAGGCTCAGCGGGAACGCAGAGACCATTCCGCGGCGACCAGGTCCGGCTCTATCGGTGAGGTGGATCCCCACGAGTTCTAGTTCTGCCTTGTAACTTCTCCAGCCGAGGTGTCAGGGATGATGTGACAGGGACGCTTGTCACCTTGTCGCACGCAGTCAGCCTGGATGTGACTGGAGTGCTGCAGCCAGAGCCAGCAAGCTTGTCTTGGAGGAAGAGTGGGTGGTCTTGTACCAGGCACCATGAGTGGAATCAGTTGCTTGCGCGAGACAGGGTAGATAGGGAGAAATGTTTTGGACGGGGTGCTCCAAGGGAGCTCATCTGACAGAACATGGCGTCGTCATGGCTATGGAAGGCGGGCAGCAATCCCGGGGGATCTAGAGATTCAAAGCCGCTCTAGCTCCATCCAAGAAGCCAAGCCAGCGTTGGAGAGCCCGAGCTGAAGGTCGGTCCAGATTTCTAGATTCACCCTAACATCCCTAGTGTACTGTTGAGAGATTGTTAACTCTCATCATGGGAGGCAAGCTGAATGGCGGAGTATTTTAACCCGCAAGCGTGGCGTATTGGTTCGGGAGAAAATGTTCAAAACAGATTGAGAGCTCCCTAACCAAAGTCAAGCCTTGACCACTTCGAGAAGCGCGAACAATAGCGCGATCCCGACGCTGCGGGAACGCATCCACAAAGGCTGGCCGGGGGGGGTTCGGACAGTCACCGTTTCAGTATCAGTTCCAGGAGTGCGTCTGCAGAACCCCTGTCATGCGGTACGGTTAGGCAAAAGAACCCATTGTTGGTTGAAGAAGGTTTGGTCCCTCAAGGTTGCACCTAGTGTGGAAGGTTGAGGATCCGGAGACTTTGACAATCAATCCTTTTGTCCTTTCCCCTTAGCGTCCGTGAAGCTTGTACGGAGTAGCAAACGGAAAGATGGTGAAAGAAGGGGCCGCCTCTGATTGGTGATCAAACCACGGCCACATCTGCTCAAGTGCTGTTCATAATGCATAGATGTCAAGCAAGGCAATGCAAGGTTGCGTCTGCTTTGTATACCATCCATCAGCCAGAATGGACACCGGAAGATGCAGCAATCAGCCAACATCACAGGGCAGTTCCCGCAATACCCTGTATCCTGAAGCGATTGGGGGCGGGACACAAGCTTGCGTGAGAGGCGTCCTACATATCACCGCATCTGTCTCCCTGAGCTACCCGTCTCACGGTTCCGGTGGATTGCCAGATTTAGACAGGCGTGCAGACCTTGCCCGAAAGCCTTGTTCGACAGACTCCTTGTTCCACGTGTTGCGGTACCATGTTCAACGACGATCCAGGATACTAACCAGGGTTGGGTGGTCAATACGGTGGATGGGGCGATGGTTCCGCCCGGGGGAATTGCAGCGCGCCGAGGCGCATCGCAGCCCAGTCTGTGAAAAACAGCGACAAAAGCCTAAAGCAGCCAAGCGCGTCTTGGGAGATGAAGCTGACACTGGCGGCTGGCTGACTGAAGGGGATGCTGCTACGTAGTTCTCGCGTCACCACTTGCGCTGGTGCGCTCGTTTTCGGTCGTTGGCGTGAGCAAGGACACTTGACCGTCGTTTCGTGTTTGCTAGTGCCGGAGAGGATGGAATCTCGACAGCCATGACAATAGGGCGCCGCCATTTACTGCGCGACGAGAAATAGTTAACATCGCCATCGGGTCGAGAGTGAGTGAGTGGGTAAAAGTGATAAAAGTGAGTGAATGGGTAAAAGTGAGTGAGAGGGAGGGAAGCAAGAGTGGACTTGATGGAGTGAGACGTCAATGGAGCGCATCATGCACTGCGTTCCAAGAACGGAAGGAAGGGACAGCGGAATAACGGGGTGGTTGATTCGTTCCTGTTGGCTGATTGCAACGGAAGACGGAAGGAAGGAAGGCGCAAAAAAGCACGTTGCCAGCTTCCGCAATAGATCCGAAAGGCAAGAAACAACATCCCGATTGGCGAATGGCGGAGCTCCGACACAACCAACTGATCCGAAGGATGTTGTCAACCCCTCTCCAACTCTAGATGTACCGCAAGAGACAAGAGATTCTTCATCACAAGCACCACAAGCATCACATCCTTTTCTGCTCTTCCTCGCTCTTCTACTACTCTCCAAAACCCCCACGCTGAACAAAAGGTCCAGCGCACAAAGCCCTACCATCCCTGCCTAGCAGTGCCTCATAGTCCTGCTCGCCTCCTTGAAACACTTTCGATTTGGCCTCGTCGCCCTGCTGTGTCTCGATCCACGCATCTCCACACGTACCCCGGCATTGCCAATAATTCCACGGTATCAGCCCAAAACATCAAGCTCCAGGTTCCCTATACGATCCGGAAATATGGAAACGATTGTCAACGCTCTGGGGCTCACGTTTGAGGCCCACCAGTATGGGCAGCATAACCTTCAAAAACTACTTGTATGGCGTTTCGCAAATCGCCCAGAGCAAGCGCCAGGTTATTGGATCATGTGTGACCTCGTGCAACCCCCAACTTACGCAGCCCTACTCCTGCTGACGCCGTTCTAGATTTATCCACGGCGGTGCCTGGCGTGATCCACTAAGGACCGCAGACGATTTCTGCGCCTCAATTGAGAGTATCACAGCCTCCAGCGGGGATTCTGAGATCAAAGGCTTCATCAGCCTTGATTATCGACTGTCACCACACCCAGACTATCCCCAGGATCCAACCAGCACACAGAGCTCAGCCCTTCGAGATGCCAAACACCCAGACCACATCCAAGATATTTGGTCAGGACTAGAGTTTGTCCAAAAGAAGTACCAGTTCTCGGATAACTACGTCTTGATTGGACACTCCGCCGGTGCCACCCTCGCCTATCAGCTCTTGATGGGGGAGTCTGTGCTCGCCGAACGCTCTCGGCCGGAGGTCTCACTCCCTGTCGCCATCATTGGTATCTCTGGTATCTACGACCTGGCTCAAATCAACGCCAGGCACGATGGCCAATACGCCGGCTTCATCGGAGGGGCGTTTGACGAAGCTCGCTGGAAAAGTGCCTCGCCAGCGCAATTCGAGGCCAGTTTCAAGGATAGTTGGGCGAGCGGCAAGTTTACTATTCTAGCATGGTCGCCCGAAGATAGTCTCATTGACGAACCCGAAATCGATGACATGGCATCTAAGCTAGTTCTCGATGGTGTCGACGTAGAAGTTCTCAAAGACCTGACAGACGATCACGATTGTGTGTGGCAAGAGGGTAAGCAAGTCGCTCGCCTTGTCACATTGGCTCTCGCAAAATTGAGTAGTGCATGAGCAGATTCTTGTGTTTCCTGGGAACTTCCAATTTATTAGATTTATATCTGCTTACTTACCTACTTGTTTCCCAATTGTCATTATTATGAGCCTCGCTAACTCTCTGTGGTGAATTATGTCCCAAAAACCCGAGCGCTGATTCTCACTGTTATTCTTTTATGCAACTTGGGAAGCCATTTCAGCCACAATCCGGACATCCAGTTGCTATAGGCACCCCATGATCCCAACGCGGTGAGCTTGCCGGGAGTTGACTCGAACCAAATTTTTCTCTTGGGACTCGCACTCACCAGACGTGTTTCAAATCTTAGCTCTCAGTTTCCAACCTGTCGAAGCAATTCGGGAGGCTAAGATGAAGATGGATGCTGTGATTATGACGGTACCACCCCAAACCTGAGCCCAAACGAATTGGCCGTTGGACCTATCAATGATAGCACCGGCTGTAGGAGCGCCAGCTAGACTCGCAAAAGCGCTCATCGTCTGGATCATGCCGAATCGAGTTCCCATCTTCTGGGGATCCTTGGTCAAACTCGCATTGGCTCCGACAAAAGTTCCTTGACAGGCGCCGTTTACAAATCCAAAGAAAACGCAAAAGATGTACATTCCTGTAACTGTCTTGACACCAATCCAGGCATAGATCGCTATGGCTACCATTGTCATTCCCGTGAGGTAGGTGTTGATCGGTCCCATATGGTAGTCAGCAAGGTATCCAACCAGGGGTCGCGCTGGGATACTCATGCCGTTGACGATGAGGAGGAGGCCAACGGCATCGACCGATGTGAACCCAATAACAGTGCGGGCGTAGACATTAAGCTGTCACGGGACAGTCAATAAGGGTAATTCTTTTTACCCTGGCATGAGGGCCGAGATATTGACTTACGTAGAAGAAGCCGAAATACAAGGCGTAGAAGTTGAGGAAGGCACCAAGTGAGAAGAACAGATACGGGAGCTCTCTGAAGGCTTCCCACTCGATCAAGGGGCCAGACCGTCGCGGAGGCAAGTAGGGTTTTATGATGATGTTTGCGATGACGGTCATAGTGAGGGCCACGAAGCTAGCACATCGGACGGCCCAGGGGAAGCCAACTTGAGGGATGAGGTACTGCAACGTCGCTGGGAAGATGAGACTCCCGAAGCCAGTACCCATAGCAGCGATAGCCAGGGCGAACGCCTTCTTTTTCTTGAAGTAGGAGCTAACAACAGAGACCGCAGGCATGAAGATGATGCCCATACCCATGCCAGTGCAGATTCCTTGTGCGAGGAAGATCTGCCAGTATTCTTTGCACAAACTAGTCATGAAGGTCCCCAGCACGACGAGGATGCTCCCTGCCAACAATGTCTGGCGCGTGTAACCAGCATCTGCCAGGCGGCCGGCCGGACCGCAGACGGCAAAGGTGAGGAAGGTCTGGGCAGAGCCGATCCACGATATTTGGGACGATGGTAGGTTCAGCGACTCCTGATAGTAGAGCTGAAAGACGCCGAACGAGGCTGGGAAACCCCAGGCGATGCAGTTGATGAGCATGCCGGCAAAGACTTGGGACCAGGCGAGAAAGCCGCCGTCTGGAGGGTTGAAGGTATCGTCATTGGGTAGGGGAGGCGGGGGGGCGTTGGTGTTGGAGATGGTGGTAGCCAAGACTTGGTTTTCCGGCACGACGGTCGACTTGCCGGCCTTCTTCTCTACATCGTCGGGATACATTGTTCAGGGAGTGGACGGCTCTGGTTGGTGTTGTCTATGCGTATAGGCGCCATTCCTTTGCAAGAATCAGTCTACATCACAGTTGGCAAAACCCAGGGTCGACAACTGCCTATATACACCATGGCATTATCAATCCCCCCACCGGATTGGAAGTGCCGTCTTGGCTCTAGTAGGGATTGCTCTCATCACAGGTCCATTGATTTTTTTCTTCCCCGTTATTCCCAGGCCGATGTCGCGACCCCACAGCTCCCCAGACCAGTCCCAAGATCCTCTGAGGTTGCTTATCGGAATCGCTGTGCGACGATCTTGACGCCCTCCACTAACATGTTGGGCTTGCGGCAGGAGGACGCCTTATTGCGCCCTACGCTTGACAAGGTGTGGTAGAACAGACATTGGGGAGGGGGGGAGTGGATGTGATAGCGACAAGGCCAGATGGAGCGAGTAGTGAAGTGATAGTTTGGTAATCATACAGTCACGGAATGTCAAAAACGGCAAGAGGGCCCCGATTTTTCCGTGCCGGTAGGTGTGGGTGCTTACGGAAGCTGTTGGGGATGGGAGTGATCGGGTCGGGAATGTCACCGATATCCATGGGACTTAATTCCGGGAGCTCTCAACACATCGAAATAAAATCCTGGAGTTGCAGTATGATGTTCGTGGGCGAATCAGAAACGGTTGTTAACTCGCACCGTCCGTCTTTTGCCCGGCCTGGATGGAGGAGCTCCGCCCGGGGGTTACGTTGGGCGAGTGTAGGGTAGCCACTCTCCGAGCCGACCTGCGGCCCGGCGAAACGCCCCAAAAAGCCGTGCCGACCCCGCTCCGACGGCCGGCGGGACAGCAAACAGTCAGAGCATTCCCCACCCGGACCTTCCAGGGTTAGGAGTTAGGAGTTGGGACACAACGCTCGCTCTCTCTAGTGGGGGTCCAGCCACAGGCTAGCACGACCGAGCGGGGTGGCGCATCCTAGCACCTTCCCGCACACCGCCTTCTCACGTGGAAGCTCAACGCGTCCCTCGCCACACCAGCCAGGAGGGGTTGGCATACTCCTGATCGATCCAACCAGACGCTGTGTTTTGCAACGCGTGCGCGAACATGACACAACACACCAAAAAAGATAAATAAACAACATGCGCGCCCCAAGAAGCAAAAATCAAGCATAACGATCCTTTCCACAACCAAATATCCATGGACTCCCCCTTTACTCATCATACGCAATGAATGGCCACGCGCGACCATGTAAGCCCTCGTCCCCATTTATTGCGTTTTTTACCCCTCTGTCTGCATCCGCGGGGTAGCAGGTATGACGTAAAACGGCGAAGACCCGACTCACAATTAAACCGCCCACCGCCCGCGGGCACTTGATGCCCCCACTATATATATCACGTGACCATACATGTACCCCGGCTTCCCGGAGCCATGGACCAATCGGCTCTTGCGCGCACCCCGCATCGGGGCGGGGGCGGGAGCGGTACGCTATACTGTAAATGGTGTTAGTGGCGTTTCTGGAAGCGGATTCGCGACAGGGGTCAATTACTTGAAGCCCAGTCGCGGGCGCATGTTGGTGTAGGTTAGGAGGCGCGAATAGAAAGCGATGTGCGAGAAAGCCGTTGAAAAGTGAGCCTGGGCCCTTCGAACGGCTGGCGCATGGCTGCGCATGGGGCACAATGATTTGCGCAGACATTAATGGTGTCGGTGTTGGGATGCGACCGCTGTAGTGACCATTATTCGGCGTGGAGCTGTCGCAAATTCATCCTCTGACCGCCAGGCTGTCGCAACAGCCAAAAACCTGTCGCGAACCATCAATAAAGTGTATGTAGACTTTTCCTTCACACGAGGAACCTATAGAAGTATGGCTACCTCTAGAATGACGGCCTGTGAGAGATAACCCCGCTGGTTGCCCCTACGAGGACATCGGGTATTTGACGCATCGCCACGGAATTGCAAATCTCACACCTGTGCGATCAAGTTCAAAAGGTGCGTATAATACCGACTACAACGAGTTATAAGAAACCTGCAGAAACAGAAGTATGAAATCAGAAACAGACCACCCCGAGTCCTCCGTACTGTACTGCACTGCCAGTAGACAATTTCCGTAGCATCCAGACGTTCAATCCGCCAGCGCTCACTCCTAGGGTTCCATCATCTCAGCCGTGTTTTCGCACACTGACAACCAGGATGCTCTCCGTAGCCCTGGTTCCGTCCATCTATCTGCAAGGAGATTTCCAATCCGTCCCGCCCAGGTTTGATCTCATCCGACTCCATCTCACTTCCTTTTTTTTTTTTTGGGTGTGCAGAACCCCCCCTTGATGACACACCTGTTCCCCGCCGTTCGGCAGGGTTGCCGTCAGATGAGCTATGCGACTGCCGTCACAACCTGAAGACCAAAGAATAACCAGCCGGAATGATCAAAAATATACTCGACAACTCCCCACATCTTCCACCCCGAACGCCGGATAAGGAGTGTAATGGCCAATGAACGACCGTCGTTATTACATCCTCCAAATATCGTCATGAAAACCGCACCTCCCGCCTGCAGATCAAAACAACAAGAAATATGCGCAACATTTCTGCACCGAATTCGGTTCTTCCCCTAGAACGACGCACTAGCCATCAATGCCTCGGATTCACTGCATTGACAAGGATGGCTGTGATTGATAGTGACTGGCCGGACTCGCAATGGAGACCTCGTTATGCATCCTCGCGCACGGGATCCAGACCCGACAATGCGTGTTTCAAGAGAGGCTGACATGATTGGCGCACTACCACGACTCAACTGTCATGCCTCACAGCGACAGAGGGAGTGCCCTTATCGCTTGCGCTTCTTGGATTTGTCCATTATCATGGATCCAGCAGAAATGGGCGCAGCAGGTAATAGCGCAGGTTGGACCATCGGGGCAACTTCATCCTTCTTGAGAATGGGGACTCCCATGTGGCGGCCATATCGCCCCTTTCGGCCATTGCCCTCATCTTCGCTGATGCATTGGTCGGCCGACAGTCCAGCGTCACGGCACCGTCCACAAGGCCTCTGACGATCGCAGCCCTTCTTGCTCTTGCGACATCGCTGGCATCGGGGCTTGGTTGACAGATCGGGCTGGTCGTCCTCGCCTGGAGTTCCCGTGGCTTGTCCGGTAGAAGCAACAGACTGCTTGCGAGAAGGTGGCATTGATGCTGGGGACATCGGACCAGCCGGGACAGGGGGAAGCTTCTTGGTCTTGACGGTAGTGTTTAATGACCGAGAGCCCTTGGGCGCCTTGGGAGCAGCAGGCTTGGAGATGGAGTCAGTGCTCTTGTGCTTGGTAGCCGGCTTGGTCTTGGCCGCCTTGTGCTTGTCATTGGAAAGAATGGAGTCATCCTCATAGTCCGCATCATCACCGCTGACTTCAGTGTTGTCAGGAGGAGGCATGAAGTGAGCCTCTGTGCTTGGATAAACCTTGCCGATTGTACCAGCGACGTCTAGCTTCTGTCGGCGGGCGACGGGCAATTCAGAATCACTCTCGCTGTCTCCGTCGCTGGTAGCGCCGGTCGACGAAGCTGCATCAGCTCTGCCACTGAAGGTATCGTCGAGGGTTGACGCTGACGTTCGGCCATGGGAGATGTTTGACATCTCGCCCAGTCGCATGAGCTGAATGGCAACATCCTTGTCTTCCTCAGACATACAGCTGCCGACGGTAGGGTCGGGAGTAGGGAGAATGCCCATTCCGCCACCACTGGCATATCCAATGCTGCCACGAGCGCTGCGACGGCCATCAGGACCAGGCGTGGCATACATGTTGGAGTGTGATGGTCCGTGGCTATACCCTTGCGGCGATTGCATCGGGCGGGGATTCGTGAAAGGATTATGCCCCGGCTGCACAAATGGCATCGTGGGCCTGTGAGGTTCGACTCGACGAGCGGGCGAAACGGACGGATTCGAAGTAGCTGCCGGCATCTGGGGCGGCGCAAACAGGGGCAATTCCTGTTGCGAAGACGCAGTCAGTATCCCGCCAGATGTGAGTCTCTAGCGAGTCTCCACTTACCGAGCTTTCGAATTTGGCTCTCTTTCGGCGGCCACCCTCGACAATGTTCTCGACGCTGATATCAGTGTTTCCGAGCTGCTCCTTGTTCTTGCCAGAAGTCGAGCTCGGCGCACCATCACCGCTGCTATAGCCGTTCATGCTGTCACTGTAGTTATCGGCATGGCTTCGGACCGCCGAAGCTCGGTTTTTGGCCGAGCGAGAGCGGGCATTCTTGCTCGAGGTACTAGCAGACACACTTCTTCGGCCGCGGGCAGTGTTGGGAGAAGGGCTGCGTCTTCGCGATGAGCGGGAGCTGGGTCTGGAGATGTCTTGCGCAAAGCGCTGGGGTTGATGGCTGGGATAACCGTCGCCAGCATAGTAGCCAGGGACGCTGACCGGGCCCGGATGGAAAGGATGGGGAGCAAAAGCGGCTGGGTTCGCCGGAGGCTCTTCAATAACTCGGACGTAGACGACCATGTTATTGCGGAAGTTTTCATATCGAGCAATGAGGGTGTTGCTGTGTTCGTCCTCAAAGCTAACTCCCTTTGATCCGGTGGGACCTGAGTACAGACCGTAGAAATTCTTGACGGTCGTCACAATCGAGTCCGTCGTATCGTGAGGATATATTTGTACTCGCATGGGCAAGCGCGCGCGATATTGAGGAGAGTCAAGAAAGAGAAGCTCGAATGCGACGTTCTTGGGAGTAGCAGTCTGATGAGGCGAGACGCTGCCCCCGCTCGAGGACGCTCCCGAAGCACCGGCAGCGGTGTTGATGGGCGACATGGAGGCCATTGTGTCGGGAGAAGGTATGATATTGTGTTTCGATGGGAGAAGGCGTGGTGGATGGAGAGGGAGAGGTAGGGTGATGGTGTTGGGGACGGCGGGTGCGGCCTTTGGCTGTGGCAGACCGAGCCGGACCCAGTGGCGGCAGTGTCACTCAACGAAGCGCTCGACAATCTAATCAGCGGCCAGTGGCCAAGGAAAAGAGACGGTGCGAGTATCGGTGTATGGCAGCCGGGCTATCAAAGAGTCTTGGATAGCCGTATCACCATCCAGGGTGTTGGCGGTAAGCGCCCAACTGGTGGTTGTGTTCTCAGGGTTGGGTGGTTGTGCCTGCGCAGCGAGTGACGACGACGGGGACGGCGGACAGAGGGAGCGAAAGCGACGAGGAGGAGAGAAACTACCGACGGGCTCGAGGTGGATTAGCAACTGCGAGAGTCTGAAGAACAAAACGAATAGGCGAAACAGTGATGAGTTGAGAATCCAAACGGGGGCCCAGGGTAGAGGCAACGTCGGGACGGACTGGCGCTGGCTGCAGATGGGGACTAGGGATGGGGACGAGGGCTCAGAGGATCGGGATGGAAAGGGGACAGCTGGGGAGGCAAGATTGGGGCTCGGGGCGGATCGCGCATCATGTTCCAGTCGATGGGACTCACCAGAGACGACGAGAGTTGGGTTGAGGAGGTGGTGGCGGCGAGGATGCTGAACAGAGGTGTGAACGAGGAAAAGAGGAGCTAGGCCAGAGGTTGAACGATTTTGTCGCTGCCGAACTGGGCTCACTAACACGGACTCGCCTGGACTTGGTCTGGCGCTGGCTGGCCCTTATTACCTTACATAGACCGTCTCAAATTGCCCTGCCCCAGGGCCACCCACCACGGGTTTACCGCCTAGAAGCCCCCCTGAGGACAGCGGTCCACAGAGCCCACAGTGCAATACGCGCTGTCATTACAGGGCATTGAGTGCTGGGCGGCAGCGGGTTCCAGGGCACGCGCTCAGTGGGTAGGACATGGTGTCTCACTTGCGACAGTCAGGGATTGCTGATTGCTGCTGGGATGTTCTTGCCACTGAGTGAACTCTGCGACTATAGCATGCACTCTTAATCTTCTAGGCGACTTGCAATGATTTCATCTCGAGCTCCAGGACAGAACCGAAGAGTCAAAACTCGACGGGGGAGAGTGTGTGTGTGAATACCGCCCTTTCCAACCCTACTCGGGGCCGCTCGTCCTTGCCGGGCGCATTCTAACTTGCTCCTCCCTCTCGCTTCCAAAGCCGGTGCGGGCGCGGGTGCGGTACGGTGCGAATGTGGGTTCTGTGCGGTGCGGTGCGCAAGCAAAGGGCCAGCCAGCCAGCCAGCCAGCTAGAGCCCTGGGCACGCACATGGGATGGATGACCTCGCTCATCACAGGCTTGAACCTGGCTTGGGTTGCCTAAGGAGGGTCAAAGCTGGGCAGGCCCGGTAGTCATTGTCGATCCCGGCAGCAGTGCATGCTACGTACATTTATACGGCGATGATGGGCCCAGATCATGGCATGGTGGTGGGTGCAACGCAACAGAAACTGGATTGATATGCCTATTCGTCTGATAGTGTGGTGTTCCTTTTGCACAGTGTACAGAAAGAGAGAGTCGGATGCTGTTGAGGGCAGACGGATGGAGGGCAACAAAATGAGGGCGGCGAACTTGAGGGCCAGGCTGCCGGACTGATGAGGAGCTGCGACCTTTGTGCCAGACAGACGGTCAACTTTGTCCTCGTCTCCTCAAACTCCCGTCTATCTCTCTGTCTCTCTGGCTCTCCAAATGGGGAACTGACCCGCCCCCAAACGCACACGCACACGCACGAGAGCAAGGGCTCCTCATCAAGGATGAATTCTACCACAGAGAGAGCCATTGACGTCGGCCAGTCCAGTCCAAGTGACCGCTTGCGATCCATGATCCATCTGCTAGCGACATCTGGTCCGTCTCCCAAAGACCCTAGTTCGGCTAGGCGCCGGAGCCCAGCGGCCAACAACTGTGGCCAGCCCCAGCCCCTCCAGCGTCAGTTCTCTCCTCTCGTTCGTCGTGCTGCGCCCAAGTCTCCAAAGCCGTCGAGCCGTCGAGGCCGTTGCATGTAGACCCTCGTTCTGTCATCCCTCCATCGATGCTGGCGCAGGTGCGGTGCAGTTGTGCGGTGGAGCAGATCAACAATGGATTGAGGTGGTTCCCGTTAGCTCAAGCAGCTACGAAAACTGGGAATGGCACACGCACAACAAAGAACATGGGCAACAGGCACGCAAGCAACTTGTGAAGCCTGCGACGAGCCTACGATGCGCACCTGGTGGGCGCCGCTGCAACGTTCTTGTTCCGGGTCCTGACACATCCACACGCATCCCATCATATCCACACGCACTTCATCCACACGCAAAGCACACACACACGCACACACACACACGCGCGCACACCACACACACACACACACACACACACACACACACACACACACCAATGGCTTGCAAGAACCTTGGCAACAGCCCAGCCCCAGCCAGTCTGGGCAACCTCCGGGACTCCGTGGGCGCACAATCGCAAACTGGACCTGGCTGGCCGGAGATTCGACCTTGAGACTTGGAGCTTTGGAAACTATGAAACTCGGCGGCTTCTCGTCCCAATGGTTCCTGTCTTTCACTTCTGAGTGTCGACAAACGTGCCCGATACGGCGCATGGTGGCAATAGGCTCAACAGGCGCGGTGTCGTGGACAAAGAACCCATCGTTCAGCTCTCTCGCTGGTGCGTCGTCCTGTGGTTCTTTCATGGTGACCAGTCATCTATAGCCAATCGTGCAACAGCTGTGGTCAGCCCAGCCGGACCTGAAGACGCCCGCGCTCTGATGCAGGGCCTCAAGGGGAACCAGGAGTGATGCGATCTAGAGGGAATAATAAAGATGTTTGTTTTGAGCGTGCACCAATGATTCGCCGCTGATGAGGGCATGTCATGTTGGAAGGATGGATAGTTGTAAATTGGACTGCTTGGTCGCCTGGCTGGCGAGCTGGCTGATGAACTGAGATACGCGGGTGGATGGATGGATGGATGGGTGGGCATCATATCCTTGCCGCGCACTTCTTCACTCTACGTACTCTGTCTCTGCTCCGCTCTCATGACGAAGTATTGTCGCCTTGAGAATGCTGATGACGGGCCTGTTGACGATGCGATTATGACTCTCTGAGACAAGTGGAACATTCCCGAATCGCCACGCGCATGACCTTGAGAGAAGGTAACATCCAAGAAGGGCTAGAGAAGACGGTGATGCCAGACTGGAAAGGACCATCCAAGACAGCTTTGCGCCCCTCTCCCCAACTTGCTCCTCCTTCACTCCTCCCCGAATCGTAAGGTTGCCCCGACGTTTGGGGACCCGGACCTGTTTTTCCTTGGTTCTTCAAGGTCGCGCTGGTTTCACGTTGGTCCATCCTGATAGTCAACATAAACAGTGGCTACCTTTGCTTGACTGGCTGCCAGTAATCGAGGCCGAGAGATATGGAAAAATGGCAAATGGAGCTTGGCCGCATCGCTGGGCCTCCTATGTTTCAGCGTGAGTCCAAAAGCAGCACACGGCAGTACCCATGATCGTCCATGGGATGGCTGGGCCACATGTGGGATCATCTGGATCGTGATACGTAGCTCAGGCAGTTTGCTTGAGAAATTCACTTGTCCTTGTTATGCCCATCCCTCATCGGCCAATCCCCAATTTACTCGTCATATCCCTGCGCTGGATCTGGAAGCTCCGGATAGGCTACTCACGAAGTATGGCATCGGCAGACAGGGCAGCTCACCACTTTTGGGTTCTTGGAGGGGATCGGACTTGCGACTGGGCCTCAAATGGGTCATGGCCACATTGATCCGTACTGTGGTGCTTTTGCGCTGCCCAAAGGGATTTGCGCCAATCCAAAGAAAATGCGCCGGTGGGATGCGTCCATGGGATGCGATGCGCCCATCGAACATGACGCTTGCGCGCTGTCACCGCCCCGCTCCGTGCATGTTGGATGCGCTGGCGCAAAAGGGTCAACAACAAAATGCGACAGCAAGGGCCGCGTCGCCGAATCAGCGTCCATCGCAGCCCAGCCAAAGCTACCCGGGTGGTCGCTTCATCTCTCCCTCATCAGCCTTTTCCGCGTGCGTCGGCGATGCGTTGCATTTTGTGCGTGTACCGTCCCATATTGGCCGTTGAGGGCTTGAGGGGAGTCGAGACGACTCATGTCTTTGCGCCTAGCCCTGGTCAGCCCCCGGCAATGCCATCTGGGTTGCGATGCCGACTTCCAATGGTAGGCCTAGCGCAGTCAAGTTACGGTGTGTGTCCATGTGCGCCGAACTGGAGAGGACATGGCCTAGAAATGCAAGTCGTCAAAAGACAGGCAGTGGCCCTGCGTACTCCAGTGCGCGAGCGCGACCTCCTTGTCAGTGCCTGTTCATTAGGGTGTCGAAAAGCCGATTGCGCCCAGGCTGGCTGCGAGATTGCGCTCTATTGCCTCATATCCCGCCGAGGGTAGGCCATTAGACATGTCTGGCATGGTGGCGGTCGCTAGATTGTGACGATGCACCCAACGAATCCACTGTAATCGACACCCGTTGGTTCCCGCGCAATCCGTCGCAATCCGGCGAGATTTGTTGATGCGAAAGCTTACCCTACGCACATATTGATCGACCACCCACACACTCTCCTCCCTTGTAGACTTTGACGTCGAGAAGCTTTTGAGACGAATGATAGCGTTGATTGAAATCACAGATGCAAGGCGAAGGAATTGCAAGGCTGAGGCGAGATGCTGCGTGCCCGTCAAGTGTCTAATCGTCCGGCGCATCCTTAACCAATATGTGTCAGAGGCAGTCGCATATCAAATAGTTAAGACGCCTTTACGCACGCTACTCCGAGGATGTATTGCTTGCGCTAGTAGGGCTTTTCACCTTGATAGCAGCGGGATGGACCGGTCCGAGTTGCGCGATGCGCAAGCCCGATATCTTGATGTTCAACCTGCGTGCAAACCCGCCAGGCCTCCCCAGGGCATGCACATAGTAACGGCGAAGACACGGCATCGGGGATCATGGGAAGACCATGCCCCTTTGATGATGGATGACTCTGACGGTGAAGCAGCGTGGCCCAGCAGCGTGGCCCAGCAGGGAGGCCGAAAATGGTGGCGGAGACGTGGGTTTAGTGCAGCTTGCGTGGCGACTCGAGGGGGGGCGATGCCATCCACCACGAACAGGTGGATTGGTTCCTGGGGTGCGTAGCCCCGGAATGATTTGTGCTTGGTCCCCGCCGTTCAATCAACTCACGAATTATTACCAATAGAGGATGATGCGCTACATATGTAGAAACGATAGTTCTTTTTTTGGTGAACCATCGCTGGCAAGACAGTTCCTCCTGTTGAGCGCAGTGGGTGGTGAGATGAAACCACCAGGGCTATTATGGCCTCGGGCTTCGGTTTGACGGGCAAGGGCCGGGCGCGTGCGGTGGCAGAGTGTCCCGAATTGGGCCACGATCAGCCCCCGGCGCAAGAGGATTCATTGTCTCGGCGGAGTCGGGAATGAAAATGGTAGCAGAGTACCTTTCATCATTTGTCTGCGACGAGGTCTCGGCAAGACGTTCGATATCTCGAACGTTTTTGTTGTGGTCGATGAACGTTGTTTGGTGTGGAAGGGGTGTCACGTGAAGCCGCGACTAGCTCGTGATCTTCCAGGATCTGCACCGACGCGGTTGGACAAGATTGATAAAATGATGCATGAACGACGCATTACATGGTGCATGAAGCTTAAAACGGTGGCATATGGCTCACATGTAAACAAAGATGACAGCACCGGGTATTTTGGATCACTGCAGCCGGTTTTGCGCCCTCTAGGCGGCGAAGATGGATATTCGATGTTGGAAACCAATCGCTGGGAGACGCGACTCCTATCGCCAACGCCCCAAACAGGACTAGTCAGGTCTTATCGGGGCAAATCCGCACAATAACCGTCGTGGCTCGTCATACTGCGTGCTGATCCGCCATCGCCGGGACGACCAGCAGAAATGCTCGCACGAGCCATGAGACGGCCCGTGCACCACATACCTGCAAGCTCCAACTTGAACGAAGCGCGATGGGCTGAGGTCTCCCTGCGCTAAGGCGTTTAATCTGTGCAGACTGTACTCCGTAAGCTGTTGCATAAACAAACAAACAATCTCCCAGCTTGGCGGAAAAGTGGAGTCGCGCCGCCAAGAAGCAGTGCCAGCCTGCCAGCCTGGCCAGGTCCCCCCGATCAAGCCACAGCGAACCTGCCAGCCGTTGCCCGTTGCTCGTTGCTCGCTGGTTGCCCGTTGCACAGTTACGGCGACGCTGCAGCCAAGCCAAGGCAGCTTTGACGACAGCACCTGTGTTTTATTTTCCTCCCTGCGCATCCAGCATCCCATCGACTTCGCTTTTCCTCTCACCACTCGTTTTCCGTCTCTCTCCCTCTCCTTCCTCCCAAAGCATCTCATCGTCAACGCCTGCTTTCCAGGTTCTTGTGGCCGGGCCCCGAATCTCGCAATTGTTCAGCAACCACCACCGCACTAGGCTCAGTCTCATCACATCCCTGGCCATTCTTCCTGGTCCAAGCCCACCCGTGCCGAAATAACACCCCTTTCCCGCCAGCGCCATCGAATCTCCCAAGCTACTTCCCTTTTCCAAACACGGTCATTCATCATCAAAAGCAACCCGACAGGAGAAGCAGCCTCGGTTCCTAGTCATCAGCTCGCCTGAGCCTGTTCGAGATACTCGCGTCTCGCTCGCTGTGTCTCAGAAGCAGCTGATAGGACGACTGCTCCTTGTACAAACATCAACTGTACGAGATATCACGACGCGCCACTGTCAGCACCACCTGCAAGAACCGTGTTTTGCCCGGCATTCGAAATTCGAAATCCAATCGCGTGTTATTGAACTTGCTTCAGCGTCATACAATCTAACAGCAGCGATTTTCTTTTCATAATGGACGCAAGGGTAAGCTGTTCTGGCATCGTGGCGCGTTTTCTTTGTCCAGCTTCTTTGACTTATGACTCCTTTGAACTCTCAAGGTTGGCTTGTGTGACAACAGACTAACTGACCTTCTTCCTAGCCTTTCCGACCGCGCGGCGCGGAGAACGCCCCTCAGCTTCATCAACGACACAAGTCTATGGGAAATTTGTCGACGATGTCTTCGGCGTCGAATGCTGGGTTCCGTGGCCCTGCCAAGCGGGCTGCCTTTGGCGACGTGACTAACCTCAGCAAGCATGTTGGTCACGGGCGCGAAGAAGGCAAGGTACTCAAGGTGTACGCGAACAACAACTCATCAGTTGTAGCTGTTCCGCTGAACAAGGAGAACGTTTTGATCCATGCAAAGGAAGCATTCAGCCGACCAGCCCAGAGAGCTGGAGGTGGTTTCGCCGCCAACCCGAGAGGCGGTCTTGAGGCAAAGGCCTCGGATGTGAACAAGAAGATTGTTCGCAGTGACTCGCAAGAAAACCGTCCCTCATGCGTCAAGAAAGATACCCAGCCCAAGCCCTCACATACTGTCTCTACAGGTCTCAATTCTCGCCCTCTACAACCTCGCCACCACAAAAGCCAACCCCAACTGAAGCAACAACAACCTACTCTTCGAAGAACTCAAAGCAAGCAACTAGAAACTGTGGTGGCCAAGCAAGACATTATTGAAACTTCCAACGAAGACGCGGAGGCCGCAGCAATGGCTCTACAGGAGGTCGATTATGCACACACCCACGCCGCCTACCTTGACTCTCTGTATCTTCCTACCGAGCTAGAGGCTCACATCGACGCGAAGCATCAGGACGACTACGCGGAGCTGCCTGCAAAGCTCACTGAGATTGCCGAGGAGGAAATCGTTGTGCCCGTTTCTTACGAAGGTGCCCCTCTTCCGGCTATGTCTGAGCCCGAAGAGTGTTGGGATGAGGAAGACGATGAAGACTTCGACGACCAAGACCAGGCTTACACAACTGCGCACTCATTCCGTTCTCGCGACATGACCTCTGGCGGTGCCACCACCGTGGTGCCACCCCGTGTCACCGCTCGCGTGCAACGTGAGCTCGAAGAGGCTAAGCTGGAGGTTGAGCGGACTCGCACACAGGACGACATTGAGGAAGAGCTCTGGGACGTCAGCATGGTTGCTGAGTATGGCGACGATATTTTTGAGTATATGCGGGAACTCGAGGTCCGTTTTGTAACTCTGTTGCACATGAACGTGAACTGACATCTGCTACAGATCAAGATGCTTCCCAACCCCCACTATATGGATATCCAAACCGAAATTCAGTGGTCAATGCGATCGGTCCTTATGGATTGGTTGGTTCAGGTCCACAACCGGTTCGGTCTGCTCCCTGAAACGCTCTTCTTGACGGTCAACTACATCGACCGATTCCTCTCCGCCAAGATCGTCTCGATCGGCAAGCTTCAGCTGGTTGGCGCAACGGCAATTTTGGTAGCCTCAAAGTACGAAGAGATTAACTGCCCTTCTCTGCAAGAGATTGTGTACATGGTCGACAACGGATATACGGCGGATGAGGTGCTCAAGGCGGAGCGGTTCATGCTTAGCATGCTAAACTTCGAGCTGGGCTGGCCTGGTCCTATGAGCTTCCTGCGACGCGTGAGCAAGGCTGACGACTACGACCTCGAGACGCGCACTCTCGCCAAATATTTCCTCGAGCTCACCATCATGGATGAACGATTCGTGGCCTCACCGCCCAGCTTCCTCGCCGCGGGTGCGCACTGCTTGTCACGCCTCATTCTGAACAAGGGAGATTGGGTAAGTTGGAGATGTTGATCCCCGGTTCAAGTGCTTGACTAATATGTGAACAGAGCAAAGCACACGTGCATTACTCCGGATACTCGTGGAGCCAATTGAAGTCGCTCGTCACCATGATGATTGAGTGCTGCGACCGCCCCCACCTTCACCACGCAGCGGTGTTCGAGAAGTACGCGGAGCGACGATTTAAAGAGGCGTCGCTTTGTGTCCAGAGCGCTCTCGATGCTGGGTTCATGCTGCCTCACCAGTCGTCACCGATCCGTCGGTTGTCGTCGCAAGACTCGTATCGCGAGAGCAGCGCCGAGGTGCAGTACGCTTCGCACGGCCAACTCGTGCCCATTGAGGGTTGAAGAGGACCGAGACAAGGAAGCCGGCACGCTGCGGCTGACAGCGGCGGCGCACATGTTCGAGATGCAGTGACGGCCTGCGTGGTGCCTGCATGAGCTTATCACGACTGTATATTGTGTGTCCGAGTTGATTTTGGGTCCCTGCCGCTGCCGATGCCGTCTCGTCGGTGCTCACCGTGGGGTAGTCTTGGACACCGGCCCGGGACGTGTTTTTGTTCACCGCGGGGTCGCTCGCCAACACCGGCCCGGGATACGGAGCCGATGAGGCCCAGCTGTCCAGCCAACCATCCATTCAGCCTCATTTGTCCTTCTGCCGCTTCTAGGCTTTCCGCCTTTCGCCTTAGTCCTCACTTGAGGGCGTTTCTGTTTCACCACCACTTTTTAATAATCACCTGTGGGTGGATTGCGCGGGCTGGAGTCGACTGGACTGGACCTCGGGAGCAAAGACACGAAAAGAAAAAAAAAAGCAACAAAACATCAACTGCGGGGCCTCTCCTCTTGTCGGATAGTTTTGACTAACCGTCATGAGGAGAAGGACCTGTAGTACGACTCTGGATGACTGTTATGAGGATCACGACTGCGAAAGGGTTTTCTGCGTTATCTCGTTTTTAGTTTTACTAGCTGGATCATTCATTGTTGTGTGTTCGGAATTCGGCGTTGCGGGAATCGCAGTCACAATACCACCTAGATCACGCACACCCACGCACACACCCACCAAGAGGAAGGCCATGACCACCACCATGCTGCTTTAGCAGCATGTGTGGTGCAGGGGCAGTAAGATGTGCGATGGATTGCGACCCGGGAGATGGATGGGTCATGGCTCAGGAACAGGGAACGTGGGGGGTGTGACAGGGATCTGGTTTGGTCTCGGTTTTGGGTTGGCTTGCGTTTGTTCCGGAAACGGCGGGCATAGAAGGGATTAATCAATCAATTGAATCAACAATCGCATACGCATGACGGAATCCGATGGGGTGGACGGCGACGGGAACATGTTACTATCACCAACACTAACCACAGCATATCTATGCAAAGTCAGCAACTCTCTTTCGCAGTACGGTACTAGGAGAGGAGAGGGGTTTCTGGATGTGTATGACATTTAATTCCGACCCATCTCGCCTGGGCTGTATTGCAATTCCAAGAACGAACTATCGTACTACTAATAGAGCTCCCATGAAACTAACAATTGCTCTTACAGGAGCTCTCATCCCGGCATGTGAGCGCTGCAACCGCAATCGCTGAACCCGAACTTTGGGCAGAAGACGGCAGTGTAACAAGTACAGTATGAGGTATGATGGGAGCCTCGCAAGTGAGGGACCAGGGTAAAGCGACATGGCACCGCACAGCACATCGCAGCATAACACATGACAACACAGATAGGCACCGCAGAGACGCATGCCACGCATTTCAACCCACAGAATCGCATACGCCGTCGCACACACGGAGGACGGGCACGGGGACGGAGCCGTATGGAGCACCACCTAACCAATGTACAGCACATGGCCATGTACCCTCCAAGTACCGTGCAAGACGGGTTGGCCGGTCCCACGCAGCCCTCTCCTAGTGTCTGAGCATGGAGAAGCAGAGGCACCACGAGAACGTCAGTGGTTCGGGCGAGGGTTTTCCGGCCCCATCTTCAGGATGCTGCCTTTGCTTTTTTCGCAATGCTGTACTTCCCAGGCGGGGAACAATCGCGACAGCCTTCATGCACTGCAATCTCGAGCCAACATGGTCCATCGCAGCCGTGTCCCGGGACTGCTGCGGTATCGTGCGTGGACGGCGCCGCATTGTCGAATTCCTGGACGTAGCTACGTGATTTTGTACGTGGTGCTGCAGCATCCACAGACCGAGCTCCTCCGCTACCCCCCGAGATCTAGAACCTGTCCAGAACCCCTACACCCTACCCTCCCCGACTTTCCCCACTGGTGCCAGTGCTAATGCTTGCTTCTATTCCTCATCCCGCGCTTCACTCATGCGCCTGATGTGCTACTGTGTGTGAAATTGTCACCAAGCACCGTCTCCTCTGAGTCCTCGTCAAGCCTTCTTCTCCGGGTTTCTGGAGTAAAAATGGGCCCCCCCATTCTTTTCTCCTCTCCTCCTCTCTGTATCTCCGCCCACCCTGCCTTTACACCTGGCCTCGCCCTCTCTCGAGCAAAACGGTGAAAGCGGCTTTCGTGCTAGTCCGTGGCCGGGAATTTCCGGCCCTCCGGAGCTCTGGCACCAAAGGAAAAAGACCCTGGAGGACGGACTCCCCGCCCGGGGGAGCAGCCGGGGGGCGTGTGGATATCGCCGGCACGCGCGAAACGGGATTGTGGAGGATCTGCGTGTGAGGGAGGAGGACCAACCTGCTTGACTCTCGACTGTGAGCGGTGCGGTTGCGATGCGGATTCAACGGGTTGCGAATTTGCGGATGGTTGTAGCTTTTGTCTTCCTGTTCAAGAATGTCACAGCGCATACCCCGGGCGGCTGCGGGTCACTGGTCTTGACAAACTACCATTTGCGGCTTACCATTGCGCATCTGCCATGTTACCATCTGCCATTGCTAGCATCCCAAAGGGCAGGGTCGAAAATCTGGAAACGGCACGCGGCAGACAAGGTGGAGGGATGCTTGGGACGATACATCCGCGATACCCAGATCCGCGTCCCCTGCTACCAGTTCCAGGTTTCCAGTTCCCACGCTCCTCCGTGCCTCCGGCCTTCCGTGCACACGGCCGTGTCCGTGTGCCTCGTCTCGTGGTTAGGCCGTTGGGGTTATTAATACGTGCGTATGGGCTCTAAAAGAAAACCTGGAGATGATTTACTATTAATTCTGGGGGTTGGCCGCTATTCATATTGCGCTATTACGCTAGCTACGCTACAGATTGCCCCTCCTGGCGATCCCACACGGCGACCATCTCCGGTGCGGACATCACCTAGGTACGGAGAAGGGCATTGGGATATTCAAGGTACTTACCTGCCTGGGCACATGTTGGAAAGCTCAAAGGGTCCCCCTAAGGTGAGGTACTTTCCAAGAACTTGCGCTAAGCTCAGAGGTAGGTACCCAGCGCTACGGCCCAGCGGAACCGTACAGGGCGAGAGGACGCACTTGGCGCTGTCTCAGCCGCCCGCCGGGGTAGGTTGAGTTGAGTGTCAGGGCTACCTACTAGGGCTGGCTGGCTGGCTGGTTGGTTGGTTGGCCGTCAGCTGAGAGCTCCTTCGATATGTGGTATTTCGCGCAGTTGTGAGAGCAAAGTGAGAAAGACAGAGGATGAGAGACGGAAGTGAGATTAGCTGTGAGCACGCAAGCATGACATGTGTCAGTCGGTCAATATGTAGCTGTGACGGCGGTCAGATCCCACCCACTCGTTCATTGGATCTACGTAATTACACTGAAGGTGTGTGTGCAAATCGGAGCACTGAACTATGCCACCTTGTTTAACTTACTGACAGGACAGGAATAGCTGCCGCTGAAGCGGGATGCAATGGGCATGTGGATGGGACCGCAATGGGGCTGAACACGCGCCATTCATGGTTGATTAAAACACCCCCCCGGCTAGGAAAATGTATTGGCAAATTCACTTACCTCACCTTGCTATGCTTTGCAGTAATATCCGATTGCCTTTCCTCGTTCAAGCAGGCGACCACTTACACTACTGCGTTAAGCTCACTTGCAGAGGAGAGAAGTAGGAGAGCGAAAAGAATGGATGCGCGCGCACGCATGCCCATGGGCCGCCCCCTCCGAAACTCCGGCTGTAGTGGGTCCGTCGTTTGCGCTCCCTTTTTTTTTTCTTTTTTTTTTTCTTGTTGGTCATTCATCACTCCCCCAGGCCCGGCTCGGTGATGATGATGCCGGTGGTGAGCGAGGGCAGTTGCGGATACATGACGGGCCGTACAGTAAAGAGACTGGGGGTAGGACACTCGGGTTCCCGGGATTCCTACGTATCGTCAGCAGGAAAAACTCTAGAAAAAGAAAGAAAAAGAAATGGTGGCTGATGGGAGATCTTGTACGGACGGCATTAAACAGATTTGATTGATTCGATCCACGGGGAATTATCTATACAGCTGGATGGGACGCGAACTCATTTTGGGATGCTGCTTTATCGTCTCGTGGGTTGATGGATGCAACAACCGCTGGAGCAGTCAGGGCAGGGCAGGAGGTGCGAGGCCGCGCTCCGTACGCCCATGACCGTCCATGCCCATGGCCGTGACATGCCCCATACTCCATACTCTATCCGCATCCGCATCCACATCCATCCCACTCGCAGTTCAGTCATCCGCCATGGCCATGGAGCAGTAACTGCATATGACTGACTCTTGGCCTCTAGGCTCTCTCTCTTGTTGTGTCTCTCCCACACGCTCAGGCTCACGCGCTCATTATCATCCCGATCCCATGCCCATACTTCCCAATTGACCCTCCTCGACGCCTCATTTTGCGTCTGTGGTCCTGCTCTACATATGTACTGTAGATTGCTTAACTTAACTTAACACTAATAATTACCATGTATGGACGGACGCGCTCCTCCGCACGTGGAGTTGGCTGGCTGGGGCGCGCACCGGCGACATGGCAGATGGACAGAGACGACCCTGGCCCTGGTTTCGTTTCCCTTTTTGCACACCCAGGCCGATTGCCGCACCATGGATGTGGTACCGGTACCGTGGGGTGACGTCTGTCTGTCTGTTCTGTCATAGGTACGCATACCATCACACACAACAGCACTCTCAGTAGCAGTATCGGCGGCCACTGTCATCAACAAGGCGCCACTCAACCTCTCTCGGGGGGGAAAGGCTGCCGCCCTGACCAAAATAATCACAGAATAATCTCAAAACGGGAATCCCACCACATCACACATTAGACTCATTCAAGGTACTCGTCGCCACATACAATGTTAGCTGCGCCGTAAGGTAGCTTGTGTTGCGCCCCCATCTCTCTCTCTCTCTCTCAGGCTCTGCCCACCAAGAAGGTCCACTAAAACGGAGACTGTCGGCGCGCCTCCAGCGGTTCAAAACGACATGCCCGCAACCCGTCTACTCGCCGCTGGTCCGGTTTTCGCTCGCTTGACCGCCGCACGCTGCCCCGCCACGCCCAGTGAGTCCCAAATTGCCCACCCCCCCCCCCCCCCTAAACCCCGGTGGCGTCCGCAAGGTCACCAAGGTACCTCTCAGGTCCCTCTCGCTCGTTCCCGTCCACAGGTCTCGCAGGTCTTTCAGGCCTTGCAGGTCCCCACGAAACCTGGAAGGCACCTACTACGTACCTATCCAGCGAAGCCTCCAGGTCCACCCCGGGCCAACCACCGGCCCCGATAGCAAATTTATGCCAAAATCTTGCACTCGCCGCTTCGCCCGCTCCTCACATCTCGACTCGACTCGTCTCGACCCTCAGACTCAGGCTTTGCGCATTACCAATTGGCGCTTCTCTCTCGTCTCTCCGCCCTCTTTCTCGCCACCCTTCCCTTGATTTTCTGCTTTCTTCCTCCAAAATACCCCCCGAGACACAAGCGCGCGTGGCCAACTCTGTTTCTGTCGCAGCCGCTGCCCACTTTCTCCCTTGGACTTTTTCCCTTCTCACCTGGCCTTGTGTTTCCGTTCCACATTATAGAGACTACCCCCCCTCCACTTCTCTTTGACCAACCCTTCAACCTTCCACTGGGTCCTCAGACCACTCCCGACTTGACCAGCCTCAGCCCACTCGGCCGTCCGCTTCGCCAGCTTCATCCGCTTCGTCCCTGATCGGTTCGCCCTTCCCGGCCGTCAATTGCGAATCTCCCCTCTTGACTCCGAATTCCCTCGCCTCCGAGTCGTCTCCGAACCCGATTCCAAACATGTCTACAGCCGCTGTGGCCAAGGAGGCCATCAAGGAGTCCCTTCGCGGCTCCCCCGAGCCCGTTGTTGAGCTGTCCGCTCAGACCAAGGCGCGCTTCAATGCTCATGCCGTCAAGGATGAGTCTGGCGAGTTGTACCTAGGCCTCGACGAGTTCGTTGCCGCTGTCATCCCTCAGGGTGAGGACTTTGTGAGTCAACCCGGCCTCTCTTGGGCCCAACACTGGTTTGCGCATTTCGACTGACTTCGTCTTCTGCCCCACAGCACAAGATCACCCGCGAACAATACTCCATCCTCTTCCGTGTTGCCGACACTAAGGGCGTCGCCAAGGTTAGCCTCGCCGACTGGGGTGTCTTCGAGAACCTCCTCTCCAAGCCCGACGCCGAGTACGAGATCGCTTTCCGCCTCTTCGATGTCCAGCGCACTGGTCGCATCCAATACGATGACTTCCGCACCTTGTATGAGCTCAACAAGGGCCCCGACAACATCCCCTTCGACTGGGAGTCAGAATGGGCCAGGCTCTACATTGGCAGCAAGAAGAACCGCCACTCCCTCGACTACCCCCAGTTCACCCAGATGCTGCGCGGCCTTCAGGGTGAGCGCATCCGCCAGGCCTTCCAGCGCTTCGACAAGGATGGCGATGGTTTCATCGACCCCGAGGACTTTGAGCGCATCATTCTGGAGACTTCCAAGCACAAGCTGTCCGACCACATTCTCCAGAATCTTCACACCCTGTGCAACATCTCCGCCAGCACCAAGATCTCCTATTCCAATGTCCGTGCTTTCCGTAATGTCATCGGCGAGATGGATCTTGTCGAGCTGATCTTGCGCCGTGCCATCGACAAGAGTGGCGACGGCAAGATCACCCGTCCCCAGTTCCTCAACGAGGCTGCAACCATAACCCGTTTCTCCCTCTTCACCCCCATGGAGGCTGATATCCTTTTCCACTTTGCCGGCCTCGACGAGCCTTCCGGTCGCCTGGGCCTTTCCGACTTCGCCAAGGTCCTCGATCCTTCATGGCGAAACCCCATTTATGATGGTCTAGAGGGCGCCGTCAAGTCCAAGGCTGCTGCTGGAAGCGCCTTCCTCAACGGTCTCATCAACTCCACCTACAACTTTGCCCTCGGTAGTGTTGCTGGTGCTTTTGGTGCCTTTATGGTGTACCCGATCGATCTAGTCAAGACCCGACTCCAGAACCAACGAGGTGCTGTACCCGGCCAACGCCTGTACAACAACTCCATCGACTGCTTCCAGAAGGTTGTCCGCAACGAGGGCTTTCGCGGCCTGTACTCTGGTGTCCTGCCTCAATTGGTCGGTGTTGCTCCCGAGAAGGCCATTAAGCTGACCGTCAACGACCTGGCTCGTGGTTTCCTGACCGACAAGCGAGGCGAGATCCCCGTGTGGGCTGAGATGGTTGCCGGTGGTAGTGCTGGTGCTTGCCAAGTTGTAAGTCGCTCTTGCCTCTAGACTAAGTAGGCGATGAGCATAGAGGCTAACACGGTGTGCTAGGTTTTCACCAACCCTCTGGAGATTGTCAAGATTCGCCTGCAGGTGCAGGGTGAAGTTGCCAAGTCGGTCGAGGGCACTCCCAAGCGATCGGCCATGTGGATCGTGCGAAACCTGGGTCTCGTCGGTCTGTATAAGGGCGCCTCGGCGTGTCTGCTCCGTGACGTCCCTTTCTCCGCCATCTTCTTCCCTGCGTACAGCCACTTGAAGAAGGACTTCTTCGGCGAGACGGAGACCAACAAGCTCGGTGTCGTGCAGCTCCTGAGCTCCGGTGCGATCGCTGGTATGCCTGCTGCGTACCTGACAACGCCCTGCGATGTCATCAAGACCCGACTTCAGGTCGAGGCACGCAAGGGCGAGGCGACGTACACGGGCCTGCGACACGCTGCAAAGACCATCTACAAGGAGGAGGGCTTGACTGCCTTCTTCAAGGGCGGTCCCGCGAGAATCTTCCGATCGTCCCCGCAGTTCGGTTTTACGCTGGCGGCGTACGATGTGTTGCAGAGGCTGCTCCCCAACCCAGCCAAGACGGCAGAGTCTTCACAGATCCCGACCAAGGCAACGATTGGAAGCCTCGACTCCAGCCCTTACGGCCGTGGCCGCAACGCGCTCAAGGTCATCTTGGACCTTGACGAGGACTTTGGCAAGGTGAAGCTGCCGAACGAGCACGGCTGGCGGTCACTGCCCAAGATTATGGGTGGTGGAGGTGGTCTTTAAAGAAGTGGTCAATAAGGAAGTGGTTTCATGATTTTTTCGGGGTTGCTCGGCTATTCGACTTATGAGGGGTGAAGTGAGCCCACTCACTATGACCCGGCGGCAAGCCCGCGGCTGATGGCCGGCTGAAGATTCGGCCATCCACGGCCCCACGGAATTTGGATGAACTCAAACTGGACTAGAGATCTTTTGACTTACAGCTCCTTTTCTTCTTTTTCTGCTATTTCTATTTTTTTTTGTCTTTCTTTGTTTTTGCTTTGTTCTTGGGAGCCCAGAGAAAGAGGGAAACAAGAGAGATTTGGATGAAGGGAGGAGGGGTTACGCAGAGGACGGAAAGTGGAAGACACTACCATCCGACCGGTACCGCGCTATACTTGCATCAGAATCGGCGTTTCTGGGGCATTAAAGAAGGGACAAGGCGCTGCTTTGTTTGTCTAGAAAAAAGACCTATACGATAAGAGCTTTCCGTATGATTGTGCCCGTGTGTGAGATCATATGGCTGGGACGATGCCTTTGATTGATGGTGGTGTGAATTGAGGGTTGAGAATGCTGGGGTAGCGAGAGGTACCGCCAATGATGATGCGTACCTTATTAAATATTGTGGCTGGTGTTGCATCACGGTGCATTCAGCCTCTTGCGCTTGCGCCACAGGATTGCATGATCCGTCGCATGGATTCGTTATCTCAGATGCGCGACCTCTTCTCACATTCCCCTCTTTGCGCATAGCGCCAGATGGATGGTGTCTCAATTGGACGTGGCCGACGGGCTGTAGGTAACTGATGGCATCGTTGGAAACTTTGTGTAGTGCATTAACTTTATATTATCTATCCCAGAATGCAGTGGGGTTCGCTCTTCCTCCAGCAGGAATGCGCCCACTCTATGGAACGCCCATGAATGACGGCCCTCTCAAGCTTGGGACCAGTCAACGCCAGTCTGTCAATCCAAATCCAATCCTAATAAAGCCCAATCCAGATTCATCATGTTCGTTACTTTTGACCCCTCCCGTTGCCCTGCTTTCAGCAAAGCAAACCAAACAAAAGAATAAAAAGAGCCGCCTTTTCATAGACACGCTCGGTAATTTAAGTGAAGAAAAAAGAAACCGCCATATGTAAAATCACCCGGTCTAGTAGTGGATGTTGGCGAGTCGGTCGGACCAACCCCATTGTGATGGCTTGAATTCTTCGAACTCGGTGCCAGGTTCGCTCTGCATGACGCCTTCTAGCCACTTGGCGTACTCTTCGAAACCGGTAGTGCTACCGGTAATGTGGGCCCGCTTGACGCCGCGGATGCCCTCAAACTTGTGCAAGTTGCGATGGCCTACACCTAGGTACATGCTCTGGATGACGTTGATGCTCAGCTCGTCCATGCCGCTGAAGGCCTTGGTGACAGTGGGCTGGTCGTACGGCAGGTCGGTGTCGAGGCGGATCTCGACGTGGAAGCGTCGGATGCGGGGCAGCACCGCCGCCTCCTTGACGGGGCCGTAGCGGGCACGGAGGCGGGGGAACGAGGCGAGCAGGTTCGGGTGGGCGAGAAAGGTGTTTTCAGAGTACAACATGGGTGTGGCCTCTTGGTTAATCTGGCGGTTGGCGAGAAGGAGGTTGGCGTGCACGACGGTGGAGGAGTCGTTGGACCGCGTGTACTTGTAGAAGGCGGGGAGGTGGAAGAGGTAGTGGTAGATTTCCAGGCGGATCTCGACGGGGAGGTCCATCAAACCCTTGGGATGTGAGGCGGTTTCGGTGGCCATGATGATTGTGTTTTGGAGGACCCCACGGGATGTTGTCCGTGTTGCGTGTGTATGAGTAGATATGGGTGTGTGTGTAGGGGTGGAGTGAGAGCTGTTATGATGTTCTGGTAAGGCTGTAGCGAAATCTACTAGATTGACGATGATTCACTCGAGTGATGAGTAGAAAGATCTAAGCAGATAGATAGATTGACTGAAGATGGTTCAAGATATGGAGAAAGAGTCGAGATGGACAAGAGCGGACGGGGCCTAGCTTCATATACAAGACGACTAGACAGACTCACACACGCGCTCTTCGAGAAGCCAAGAAAGTGGCCGAGAAACCGGACAGGGAATCCGGGCCAGGGACTAGGTTGGAAAAGATGATGTGAATCCCCCACTCAAGCTACCTCGTCTCGTACACCCACCACAGAGCTACACACCAAGGGGCGCGAGTCAAGGCCAGCTGCATTGTACCAACCAGAGCGCATCCCTTGTTGATCGGGACGGGACGGCACTCCGTCCAGCATCAGCAAAAGCCCAGCCAGCCAGCAACAAGCTTTCTGTACATGAAGGGGGGTGGGCATTGGGAAAAGCGAGCCGGACATGCCCTGGGCGCCAAGCTAACGAAAGGGAGATACAGAAGATCCCTGGGCTGAGCTGAAAGATGCGTGGGTGTG
The DNA here is from genome assembly GCA_029931735.1 of Dactylonectria alcacerensis. Classification (NCBI taxonomy): domain Eukaryota; kingdom Fungi; phylum Ascomycota; class Sordariomycetes; order Hypocreales; family Nectriaceae; genus Dactylonectria; species Dactylonectria alcacerensis. Next base: position 3,398,484 of record JAPMUZ010000004.1, read on the forward strand.
TGTGTGACTGCGTGTCTTTTGGTAGCATGTACATGCTAATGGTGAAAAAGTGTTTGAAGATGCAGCCTGACGCAGAGACCATGGATAAGGTGTCATCCCACGCCCACCCTTGTCCTTCTCTTAATAGCACGGTGCAGGATCCATGGCCATGGCGTCTCTCGTAGAATTTCACAAGGACCAGACATTGGAAAAGTCGCCCGGGAGAGGGGCCGGGAATAAGCCCAGGATATTCGCAAGGGCCTAATGGGCTGGCCTGGAATTGCCTGCGTATGTTCAGCGGGACTTGATGATTTAGTTCCAATAGCTGGGAAAGCTTTTAGCGGTCTGGGTGGGCCAGCCAAACGCCCATCCCAGCGTCAGATAAGCTGACTCGGTGTGGGTTGTCATATGATAGAGCTGGAAGGATGGCAGATCAACACCACGAAAGAATAATTCTCACCGAGAGCTACAGTGGGATTTACTCTATGCAGAATAAGACCAGAGCCGTAAGCCAGTGTACAGGGGGACGGTACAGATGGACGGTACAGAGAGGGTCGGACCGTTGAAGGGCGTGAGAGACAAGAAGTGACATGTTCTCATGATTGCGGTGACATGTTTCGACACTGCGCTCAAGCTTCACTCGTCCAGGCTAGCGCCGAAACCCGCCTCGCAACTGTAGAGGCTGAGACGTTGAGATCCATTAATTACCCAGAGCGGCAGTGCCTGATCTTATGGCCAGGTATAGCCACGCCGATACAGCGGGCCTGCTCCATCGCCCATACGTACCTACGGTGAGGGCCGCTCGTTATTCCCAGCTGCCCCTCTAAAACGGCTAGAATGATGAGGTGACAAGTACCGTGCCGAGCCCGCCCGGACCGACCGCCGGGGCCCCTTCCGTCCAGGAGGCGGCAAAACCGGGCATGGGAATGGAAAGATGCCCCTGGAAGAAAGTGGGAGCGGGTGGAGTTCGTGCGCAAGGCCAGGGCCGATGAGTTGGGTTCGACGGACGGGTTCCATGATCCATCTGGCGTCGGTGACGTGAGGTGAGAGTCGTCAGGTCCAACAGCGGTGTCGCCGCGTCGGGTTGGATCGCTTTGCTGTCGCCAAGGTGAGAAGCCACTTGGCGAGTTATCATGGACCTGCTTTTGGTGTTTTTGACGGTCCAGGGGTTACGGAGGCTCAACGCCGCTGCCGTCTGTCATAGGTACACAGCATCATACGCTCGGCACCATCGGGCAGTCATTATGATGCATCAACTCTCGTACTGTACGTTTTTGGTTTCGTTTGCCGCTTGCTGTGACGCATGTAGTTCTGGAATAGCATCCGCCCTCGCATGACTGTGGAAACGCCGACACGACCAGTTTTCGCAACGGAGATAATTCGGTCGCAACACGGCATAAAAAGCAAGTCAACTTTGTTCGTCGTCGAGGCACCTAGGAAGCAAAGAAAGAGTCATTCTCCACGGACCACCTAATAATCCGCCCCTATCAACTTCCACGTCGTCATAAAACCAACGAAAATGACCAGGAACCAGAGAAAGGGAGAAATGTCATGCCATCCGACCTGTCCCGATGCCCTGCCACGGCCATTCATCCTTTCCAGCCATGAGATACACAAAGGCCCCATCCCGTTTTAGCTAGCCTCTTGTACGAGCCGGGACCTGTTTTATTATTGCCACTATCATCAACTTCCGGCGTGCTCGTGCTGCGACACCGACACTTTGTATTTTTTTTTTCTATGCTGCTTCACCTTGGGTCCCGGCGTCTCTGGGCCGGGGGCTAGGGGGCGGTCCCAGTGCGGTGAAGTTTTCTAGTGCGCTTCGGACACTTCCCGTCCGCTAAATGTCTTGTTGTTCAAGGCATGAGCCAGCCCTGCCAAGGGCCAAGGGCCCACGCTATGGATTCTTATTATTCGGCCAGGGTCTAGGAACGTGTTCGAGAGCTTCGATATTATCTGGACTAGTCTGGCCTCCGTTGTCTGGTTCCGGTCTGGCCTCGTCGGGTATCAGTAGTGGCTCCATCGTCCATGATCCTCGCCTTGTTCGGATTTACTTCGTCTGGGTCTGCCTCACTGCGGACCCATGAGACTGGGACGTCGACGGACGTAGCTCCACTTGCTGCGATGCATCAGTCGTTGTCGTCGTAGTCATCAGCTGCCCTTTTTATTGTTTTGATTTTATTTTCTTAAAGTCATTTTCTTGCTCCTCGTGTGTTTTAGAACCCACTCTCCAGCCACCAGGTCAGTTGATGTAACTGCCGTGACCTTGTTTAAGTTTCTCGATATACACGACCTACCTACCAGTCAGTGTAACGAGCCCTACTTTCCACTCGAGGTATCTAGGTTGGGTAGTACCATCTTGGAGGCGGTAAGCGTAAGATCTCATGCTGAGGTTTCCTCGTGATGCCTCTCGAAAACAAGTGCATTTAGTTTTAATTCAACACCCTTCATTGTGGTCACTGGGCGAGGCGTCACCATATCATGCTGCTAGGGACGTACAGCTGATTTCAGTGGGTCTAATCCCAAGCCAGCCCGATCGATCAGCTTGGCTTGATTGGTGCTGCAGCCACGTTCGGCACCTAGGCGAGCCACAGGTCCACAGCTCGAACTTCTCCACTCATTACCCAGGTACGTACCGCGTGGCTTGAACTCTGGGTCTTGATCAAGCCACTTGACTGGCGGTCCTTTCCCTCTCGGGGAAATGCCCCTGTGTAGGGTGCCTTCCCGAGCCGCTCTCAGCCACGACTGGACCCTTGCGCGCGTGCTTGCCTCTTGCGTGCTTGCGTGCTTGCGTGCTTGTGCCCTTTGTCACCCGATCTTCCATCATTGATTGCGCATCGTACATTTTGATCCTGCATCTAACTCGGCCTGCCGCCCCCTCCCATCTCATCCTCCTCCGCCATGGCCGTCCAAGGCTTCCTCCCCTTCCTCTCTGCCCTCTTCGGCTGGATCTACTTTTTGGCCTGGAGCATTTCCTTCTATCCCCAAGGGCTTCTCAACTGGAGCCGGCGCTCCACCTCAGGGACCACGGTCGACTTTCACTTCATCAACATTCTAGGTACGTCGTCTTCATATATGCCTTACCTGAGTATTTACCGCTCAGCCTGACCATCCCACCCCCATCCCGCGCCTTGGTGGCTGCTAGCCCCCATGACATGATTGTCAAGACACCCCTGGCAACTTGTCGCCCAGGTCGTGGGCCGGATCACCGCCACACCTCCCCGTCGCATGGGTTGACGAGCCTGTCGCTAGACCTCTTCATCATGTTGAAGACTTGACTGACCGCGGCATTTCCATCGTAGGCTTTTTGGCATATTTCGTCTCCAACGCTGCCTTTTACTACTCTTCCGAGGTCCGTGCTCAATATGCCATCCGCAACCACGGCCTCTCGCCTACCGTCCAGTTCAACGATATCACCTTCGCCTTCCATGGCATCGTTCTCTCGCTCATCGTGTCGTCTCAATACCTCCTCTACCCCCTCTGGGGCTTCGACCTGAGCCCTAATACCCGTCCTAGCCGCTTCATCCTCGGCGTCGCCGCTGGCTGCATCACTGGGGTTGCCTTTACCTATCTTCTCGTGGCATCGTCCCCCGGAAGTGATCCCCTGGTTGACTGGGTTGCTCTCGACATTGTTTACGCCATTGGCTATGTTAAACTCATCATTACACTTATCAAGTACATGCCCCAGATGCTCCTCAACTACAGAAATAAGAGCACCGAGGGCTGGAGCATCGTGCAGATCCTCCTTGACCTGACTGGTGGCATCCTCAGCGTCGCTCAGCAGGGAATCGACAGCTACCTTCAGCACGACTGGAGCGGCATCACTGGTAACCCCGCCAAGTTCGCTCTCGGCCAAATCTCAATGATCTACAACGCCATCTTCATAACTCAGCACTATGTATTGTATCGTAACGCGGCCCCCCGGCGCAATCCGGAGAACGAGAGGCTACTGGGCGACGAAGAACGAAGGATAGACTAAGACCTACACAATGATGCCTCTTTTGCATTTGTATTTGCTACTACGGTATCTTGCATCTTTCATTGGTTAGATGGTTAGACCATGTGATAGGGCGTGGCCTGCATATTCGGCGTTCTTGTATATCATGGATGGGCGTGTTTTGGACATTTGCACAATACCCTGGTCAAGAGATAGACCCAAGTCAAGAACTCGTAACATAAGTTGCCCGTAGCCAACGAATTCTTTTTGCTGCGCTTGTTATCATGGAGGGAGTATCTGCAAGAAGCAACGAATCATGTTCTCCACACGGCCTTTCACGCAATGAGGCTGGCCTCGACACAGCTGAGCACATCTCGACTTGCAGCTACATGGAACACAACTATTGATATTCACATGCAACGTCAGCCTCCAATAGAGCAGTCAAGGCCGCGACCACAGCTGCTTCACGGTCGCTAGGGCTTGGGCCGTTGCGCAACTCTATGCTTTTGTTCCCCGGATTCGCTGCTGCCCCTTGTCTACAGCTAGCCACTTTCCGAGTGCGACACGTCAACGCGGTCCCCCCAAGTCGCTCGGTCAGCTAGAAGCGCCAGTGAACTTGGAATAGATGTGCAAAAAAGGGTGGCGTGCGACGGCCGCTCACTTGCCTAACCTTGCATGGGTCGTCATAAACGACAGGCGACTTGTTATAAGTGTCCCGAGATGAGCGGGAGCCATGGTGGGGGGTTGAACAAATCTTGAACCAGTAACACCAAACGAGCAGCATAAGCTTAGCACATCAACTATCTGTGGATTACATGCTGACACGAAGTACTTACGGAGACATCGTCACTGGCACTGCTCGTCGATTGTCGGCCGCGTTGGAAGCAATACTCGTGATTGCGCGGTGTGAGACGGACAGGTGATAGATGTGCACTTCATGTCAGACCTTCTGGATTCGGCAATGGCCCTCTTATGCCGCACCTCTTGTCAGTTTTTAAGACCTGGTGACCTTTCGTGGCGGGGCATGATGATGCTGAAAGGCTCTCGTATGGAGTTGGGTATCTCTCGTTTCTTCTTCTCGTTTCTCCTTTTGGGGTGTACATCTATTCTATGGTACATGTCTATTGTACAGAAGCATAGACTCATTCGCGAGTCGTTCCTCAAAGAACAAAGTTGATCGTCTTACCCCCCCGTACAGCGATGGCCCGTTTCGCCGTCCGAAGGTTGTATGGCCCACCAGCAAAGCGCGAGGCGCCCTCATCAGTCGCGAGGATCTGATCCACCATCCAGTTGCGCAGCGCGTCGCCCTGCAGCTCCGGCGGCGGCGGCGGGATGCTCACCACGCCGCGCACCTTGCCGTTGACCTGGACCGCGCACGGCTGGCGCCGCGGCCGGAGGAGCTTAGCGACTGTAGGGTCCAGGACGGGGAACGCGGCAGGCCGGAAGACGGAGGCATCGGCCGGGTGGAGGGCACTCCAGCACTCCTCGGCGTAGGCTGGTGTGATGGGCGCCATCATGGTGATGAGAATGCGAGCAGCCTCGCGCTTGATGGCAGCGCTGGCAGCAGCGTTGCTGATGAGGGTGTTGGTGAGGATCATGAGGTCCGATACAATCGTGTTGAGAGAGTAGACCTCCTCGTACGAGGCGGTCACGGAGGCAATGGCGCGTTGTACCTCCCTCCAAATGGCTGTCTCGGCGTCCCACTGCGCAAGCTCCTTTGCATCCATGGACTCGAGTCGCTCATGCTTGGCCGCGAGGTAATCCCCAATGGACTTCGTCTCATTAGCGCCAGTCTCCTTTGCGAGGGCAGCGACCTGGTCGTGCAAGCGCTGGAGCCAGCGAGTGACGCCCGAGATCTTGGCCTCGTCCCAGTTCAGTACATCGCCGACGGGAGCTTGGAAGAGCATGTGGGCACGAGTGGCATCGGCGCCATACCGAGCGATGAACTCGGTGGGGTCGACGCCGTTGTGCTTGGACTTGGACATCTTCTCGTATGCGATGGTGGCTACATCGCCAGAGGCTACAACGCGTGGCTTCGCGGGGTCTGAGAGGTCGACCTCGTCGGGCTTGAGGAATTTGCCATTGGCCGGATCGATGTAGGTTTTGCCGTGGACCATACCCTGCGTGATGAGCCGCTTGAAAGGCTCAGCGGCGGGCGAAGTCTCTTCCGAGTACTGCGGGAACAAAGGGGTGGAGGCGAGGAACTTGTAGATGAAGCGGGCGTAGAGGAGATGGAGGATGGCGTGCTCGATGCCGCCGATGTATGTGTCGACAGGAAGCGTCCTTGCAGCCTCAGGCGAGATGAGCTGCTCCTTGTTGTGAGGGTCTGCAAAGCGAGCGTAGTACCAGCTCGAGTCGACAAACGTGTCCATGGTGTCGGTATCTCGGCGGGCAGGGCCGTCACACTTGGGACACGTCGTGTTGACAAAGTCTGGAGTCGATTCCAAGGGGTTTCCGGTGCGGCCCTTGGTCCAGTGACCGTCGACTTCAGGGAGTTCGACGGGGAGCCGCTCTTCCGGAACAGCAACGGGGCCACATGAGTCGCAGTGGACGATGGGGATCGGAGTGCCCCAGTATCGCTGGCGACTGATGAGCCAGTCTCGAAGCCGCCATTTCTCGACAGGCTGGGCGAGTTTGGCTGGCGTGAGCAAGTTGACAATCATCTCTCCGACATTGGCGGACGGTTTCCCCTTAAAAGAGCCGCTGTGCTCCGTCATTATGCCATGCTCGACAAAGGGTTCGTTCTCAAGGGGTGTCATCGCGCCGTCTTCTGAGGGGGCGAGAACATGACGAACCGGCTGGTCGTAGTGGTGCTCTTTCCAGAACGCGTTGTCGCGGATATCATGGCCAGGGACGCCCATGACGGCACCCTCGCCGTAATCGCCTAAAACATACGGCGCAACGTAGATTGGCAGAGACACTTTAGACGCCGCAGGAGTATCCTCGTGGTAGGCCAACGGATTGATAGCCCGCAGGTGTGGTAAGAGGTAGCCCACCTTGGAGTCTGCAGGTAAGCCAGGTATTGTGTCGATAAAGGCTTGAAGTTCGGGCTCCTTCTTGGCCATCTCCACCACAATGGGGTGGGTAACGGCAAGCGCCAGGTACTGGACACCGAAGAGTGTATCGGGGCGAGTGGTGAAGACTTCAATGGATGATTTGGTGTCGTGGCCGATAGCCAAGATGGGGAACTTGACGGCGGCGCCTGTCGACTTGCCCAGCCAGTTCTTCTGCTGGGCAAGCACTCGCTCCGGCCAGGCATTGTCCTTAGCGAGTGCATCGAGATCGTCGAGGAGGCCCTCACGGAACTCGGATATGCGGAAGAACCACTGCTTGAGCTTCCGCTTCTCGACCTTGGCGCCGGATCTCCACGAGAAGCCGTTAGCGTCGACCTGTTCGTTTGCGAGGACCGTCTTGTCGACGGGGTCGTAGTTGACCTCGGCCTCGGCCTGGTAGGCAAGGCCGCGTTCGTACAGCATGAGGAAGAGCTTCTGGGTGTGTTTATAGAAGTCGGGTTCGCAGGTTGTCAGCTCCTACAAGTCACCATCAGCCACATATGACCATGATCCAGCTTGGGAAAGCATTTACACGGTCCCAATCCCAGCTCCCGTTCATGACCTCGAGCTGCTGCTTCATCTTGGCGATGTTGGTCCTAGTCCAGCCGCCGGGGGCAATTCCTCGCTCGAGAGCGGCATTCTCTGCGGGAAGTCCAAAGGCATCCCATCCCATGGGGAGCATCACCTTTTCGCCCTTGAGTGTCCGGTAGCGGGCGACGACGTCGGCAATAGTGTACACTCGGAGATGGCCCAGATGCAGAATGCCGGAGGGGTAGGGGAACATGGGCAAGACATAGTGGCTATCCTGACCCTCTACCTGCGTGGCGAGAGCATCTCTAGAGCTTTCAGATTCCTTCCATCGTTTGCGCCACTTGTCGTCGAGGGCCGTGAGGTCGACTGCGTACCATCGTCGCGATAGCCCGGCTGTGGGTTTGGTAAGGGTTGATGTCGCTAATCGAGGCCGAATTGCGCCGCGAGAAGCGCTGCCCAGGCCGGGAAGAGCCCGACGGGCAGCGGCGCATATCACGAGCCTTCCTTGGAGCAAGGGCATCAGGACGTCGAGTTCATGGCGCGGAAGAGGTTCCAGATGAGATGATAAGGGTTGAGACTCTAAGAGGCGGCCTGCCGATGCCGACGACGTGCCGGCCAAAAAATAACGAGCTCAGGCCATGTCGGTACTTGTCAGGCGGTATTCAGTTGGCGCCCAGCACGGTCCAATTGGCGGGCTGTGGCCCTGCATGTTACATGGGTGCAGGTACCTCACTGGACTGATGGTGGGCTTCACTGAAGAGGGAGCAGTGCTTAGAATTGCAGGGCTCGGTGCGTCATCGGGGCAGTAGGCGCCATACCGAGAACGGACCCCGCTATATCGAAATGCCCCGCCAACAAAAACTCGTTCCCCTCCAGATGGAAGGAGGCACGTGGAGAACGACGAGCGGAGGGCATGATCGGATCCGGAATTCGTTTGCCCGTTCACGTGAACGAACCTGAACCAGAACAAGTCTGCAATCGAGAAAGAGAAAGAGAAAGAGACTGGGGGTATTGAATTCGTCTCTTAGGCTCGACTATTGGGTCCGATTTCTTCTTTCCGCCGTTATCTTCAAGCTTCTTCGACTCCCGTCTCTGCCCCTCATCATCGGCACTCGACGACGACTTCAAGCGAAGCGCCCGCCGACGATATCCGCCACATCACTCCTCGACCGAGCCCTGGCACCAAGCCTTGATATCGATCCTTATACCTACCTCTCCTCGTCGACGACTTATCTCCCATTGCACCTATGCAATTGCCGTACCGTCCGCCGCCCGCCATGGACCGCATCACGGACCGCATCGCCGCGCTGCCGGCCGACGGCACCTACTTCTCGCTCGAGTTCTTCCCGCCCAAGACGGCCATGGGCTTCTCCAACCTCCGCGACCGACTTCACCGGATGGAGCGTGCTCTGCGCCCGCTCTTTGTCAACGTCACCTGGGGCGCTGGCGGCACCACGTCGCAGAAGTCACTTGAGCTGGCCGAGCTGTGCCAGCGCGAGCTGGGCCTCACCACTTGCCTCCACCTCACCTGCACCAATATGAGCCGAAAGCTCGTCGACAAGGCCCTCGAGGACGCAAAGGCCCTGGGTATCCGCAATATCCTGGCCTTGCGCGGCGATCCCCCTCGGAGAGACGAGTACCGCGACCCCGACGACTCGGAGGATGACGCTGGCGACGACTTCAACTGGGCCGTCGACTTGGTCAAATACATCCGCAAGTGCCACGGCGACTACTTCTGCATCGGAGTAGCCGCCTACCCGGAAGGACACGCCGAGGAGAGTCATCCGCTAGGGCAGAGCCTGGAACACGACCTTCCCTACCTCGTCGACAAGGTCCAGGCCGGCGCCGACTTCATCATGACGCAGCTCTTCTTCGACATCAAGGCATACGATCACTTCGAGGAGACCCTGCGGTCGCACCCCAGCGGCGCCTTCAAGACGCTGCCGATCATCCCCGGTTTGATGCCCATCCAGAGCTACCAGATGATCAAGCGTACCACCAAACTGAGCCACGCCAAGGTTCCCGAAGATGTGCTCTCCCGCCTCCTTGCCGTCAAGGGCGATGACGAGCGCGTCAAGATGGTTGGCGTAGACATTGTCAGCGAGCTGGTGGAGCAGGTCAAGGAGGTCAAGAGCCGGCATCCCGGGCCCAAGGGCTTCCACTTCTACACCCTGAATCTAGAGAAGTCGGTGTCGTTCATCCTAGAGCGCACCGGACTTATCCCTGACCCTCCCCAAGATGAGGAGGCCGTCGCCATCGAAGAGTCCCTCGACATCCCCTCTCTTCAAGTCAACGGCAGCACCAACCTACCGCTTAGCAGCCACTCCCGCTCTCGCGCTTCCCGACGGCACTCGTCCGTCGGTTCCGACCCGCACAACCGTGTCATCGTCGGCGACCGGTCCGCGACCCACCCGGAGTGGGAAGCGACGGCTCAGGAGGCCGGCGTCCGCGCCGAGGCCATCAACACCCGCGCCAACACCCTGGCCATTTCCGAGGGCGAGGGCGTTCTCGGTCGCGAAGCCACCTGGGACGACTTTCCCAACGGCCGCTTCGGCGACGCCCGGTCTCCAGCATACGGAGAGATTGACGGCTACGGTGTGAGCCTCCACATGTCCGTCACTCAGGCCGTTCGGCTCTGGGGCCACCCCAAGACACGCCAGGACATCAATGACCTGTTCGTCAAGCACATCAAGGGTGAGCTCTCGGCCATCCCCTGGAGCGAGGAGGAGCTCCTCGCCGAGTCGTCCACTATCCAGCCGCACCTCCTGCAGCTTAACACCAAGGGCTGGTGGACCGTGGCCTCGCAGCCCGCCGTCAACGGCCTGCGCTCCAACGACTCGACCTTTGGCTGGGGCCCGGCTCACGGTTTCGTCTTCCAGAAGTCTTTTGTCGAGTTCTTCATCCCCACGGCCGAGTGGACGGCGCTCAAGGCCAAGCTGACGTCACCCGAGCTGCGCAACTCGGTCTGCTTCTACGCAGGCAACGCCCACGGCGACTTCGTCACCTCGGACTCGAGCGGCGGTCTCGGCAGCGCCGACGTCACGGGCGGCGCCAGCACGAACGCTGTCACCTGGGGCGTCTTCCCGGGCAAGGAGATCATCACCCCCACCATCGTCGAGGAGGTCAGCTTCCGCGCCTGGAGCGAGGAGGCCTTTGGCATCTGGGGCGAGTGGGCCAAGGTCTACGGCCGCGACTCTGACACGGAGAAGCTTCTCAACGGCATCAAGAACGAGTACTGGCTGGTCAACCTGATTCACCACGACTTTGTGGACAAGGATGCGCTGTGGAAGGTCTTGTTAAGCTGAGTTGCTGAATATCTGAGCTGCCGAAGTGGACGGAAGAATGGACAGACAAATGGATCGGTTGGTGCGTGGGTGTTGGGGAAGGGAAAATGCGGTCTTGTTATATCTTTTGGAAACCAAAATGAAAATGAATCGGGTGTGGCTCATTGTAACTCTGAGGTAGGATGGCACTGTCTCTTGCTTCGTTTATCGACATAGATCATCATATAACTTCACCCTCGCCACGCCCACGCCGTGTTCTGAATTGTTCATACATGTACACACTATCGCGTTTTCTGGTGTGAACCATCCAGCTATCTAGCTAGTAATTTCCATCCATCCCCTGCGTCCTTCCAGCTGACAAAGAGAGGAGAAGATCAAGACTTCCAGATTGAGGACTTACTGCCCCTGCAAATTATCTGGAATGCGTTCCGATCCGTACCGCGCCAGGCTCCTAAACGAAAATCAAACCTAAAGCCTCCGTTCCAAAAACCTTTTTTTCCTCTCGTAGATTCTCAGGTAAGTGATGTCCCTGGAAAGAGAAATGTGACCTAAGCAAAGCGGAATAAAAAGGACGGCATCGCCTTGTGATGCAAATAGCAAACGACACATGAAAGCCCACCCGCGGGGGCGAAATCTTGCTGCATATTCGGGTTCCTCCTAACGCCTCGTACAAAACAATCCGGGGTGTTTCTTCTCTCAGATTCGTGGAATCCCGCGCGAAAGAACAAAGTGGTCTTACTGGCGCGCCGGCCACCACAGGAGACATGGAAGTGAGAATGAGCAGAGATGCAAACTGAAACTTGGTTCAACCGAAAGGAATAAGGAAAGATGGCAGATTATATCTCGCCATCCCCCTCGAATTCATCGTAGTGGCCGGTATATGGGGGCACATCATTGATGCCGCTGTGGCCAAAAAACTCATCAGCGCCAGTGTTCGTAAAAGTCGACGAGGAGTGGAAAAGGGCCGACTTGTCATCAAACGAATGATGTCGTTGCTCAACGGTGCCAAAGATGGACGCGGTGTTCGCGGTAACGGGAGGCGCAGGCGTAGAGTCGGTCAGGGGGGTCAGAGCATCCTCAACAGGCGACTCGCTACTCTCAAGTTGGGCACTGGCCGCGATAGTAGCGCCAGCCTTTGTCGCGGCCCGACGAGAGGGGGTGCGAGACTTGGCGTTGCGGGCTGGGCCCATTGTCTTCACGCGCTTGGATGGAGTGTTGTCCATATCACTGTAGTTGAACTCATCGTCCTCATCATCAGACTCGGACCGCTTAATGAAAGTTTCCGCCGGGACAGCGCGAGAACGTTTGGCCGTGGCTCCAGATCGGCTGCCGGCACCACGCGAAGGAGTGGGCTTGGAAGGGGTGTTGGGGCCAGTCGAGGAGCCAGCGAAGAGGCAGTTAGCCACATTGCCGCCCTCACTCTCGACCTTGCGGAGCGTGTCAGCGTCCTTCTTGATGGTTCGAAACTGGAACTGAATTCCGTCGGCGGTTGACTGGCCGAAGTATTTGGCAATGTCTAAGAGCGCAGAAGTGGTTAGTGATGAGACTCTCAGGGGTCAGCGAGTTGTGTGTTGTGTATGGAGTTAAAATGAGGAGAAGATGCCAGAGGCATTCAAAGGGAACGGCGTACTGTTTCTCTCCACGGTTTCTTGCGTCTTGGGAAGGAAGTTATCGTCTGTCGACAAATCCTTCATATCAAGCTTCTGAGCCCGACCAAGCTTGATAACGATAGCTTGAGCTCTCAAGCGGCGAAACCGATGGTTCAACGCATGATCAGTCATGTCTGTGCCATAACAGGCCGCGATCTCTGGGGGCAATGAGTCAATCTTCGGCGTTGACTCAAACGCGTTTGAGGCGAGCAATGAGGATGCCCCCGGGGGGGTGTTGTATCGGGGGGACACGTGGGCATCAAAAAAAGAGCGAAGACAAAAGAGAATAGAGCAAAATCTCACCCTTGTAGTTCCATTTGACCTCGGGGTGCGCGGCCACGATGGCGCGAACCATACGGGCCTGGGCCTCGTATGTCTTGTAGTTCGCCTTGGTGTTTGCTGCTGGCATGGTGACGAGGGCAAGTTTCTATTTCTATCGCGCCGAGGTCAGTAAAGGACGGTAAAAATCAGAGAGGTAAAGTAAAGGTATGGAGGCGCGCAATGCATTGCGAAAATTCAAGAAGCTAGTGGCCAGTGTTGAAGAGAAGTCTCAGGATGAGACGGGGAGAGAGGGGCTGCCAACTTACCAGTCTTGTTGACCAAAAGGTAGGATGAAAGCAGCGAGATAGGCGATGCGAAGACAAGTAGTGCGCTGGCGGTAACGTTAGTTGTCTGCAGAGGTGGTTTGCGAGGAAGATGAAAGAAGTAGATTAAGGACGGGATTAAAACGCGGCGGAGAAGGAGAAGAAGGCGAAACGAGAGGTGGTGTTTCGTCTTGGGTGGTAGATGGAAGAATAGGAAGTGGAAGGTGCAAAGATCAGGGTTCGTTATGTGAGCTCGAGAAGGAGAGAGAGAAACAAGTAGGCAGAAGCCAAGATGATGGTCCAATCACTCGCGTAGGCTGATACCTGTGTTTGCGTTGGAATTGTTGCGTTTGAAGTTGGGTCGGGGTGAAAAGGTGAGGGTGAAAAGGTGAGGGTGAAAAGGTGAGAAGGCCGGCAGTGGTTGACAGGTGAGATGGAAGGGTAGCGAATAAAAAGCGAGGACGAAACAAAATGGCTTCCAGCGCCTTCTTTAGGGTTGCATAACATGGCGACAACGGTTCGGAGAGGGAAGGATTCCGAAACGTGAGAATGAGGGGGAAAGGAACACGGCGTCAAGGCCATACTCACCTCGAGCGTGATGGCGTGATGGTTTGAGGTGTTGAAGGCTTGGTTGGTAGCTAGCTCCGTAGGCTGTTTGGTGATGTATCACGCAAGCTGTTTGTAGACCTGAGTTGCAAGCCTAAGAGTTGGGTCGTTTCTAAATTTGCGAGAACCTGGTGGCAGAAAGAGAGAAATGGCATACCACGCGGGTCTTGGGATAAGACAGGCCAACAGATCAGGTTCCACTCGGCCCGGAAGGACGAAGCTACTTGGTTCTAGAGTTGATGATGGATAGACGACTATCGAGGGCCAGCAATAGGAGAGACGAGGTAGCGTCAACTACCGTGGAGTCTCCGATTCCTCAAACTCGGTCCAAAACGGGAAACTCGAATAGCAGGTAGCCCAAGCTGATGCGACGAATGCGTGCAGCGAGGGGTACTATGCGATGCCGAATACCTTAGGCAGGGCGAGAAATGGTTGCTGTGGTGACGAGAAGAGAGTGACAAGAGCTGGGTTTGGTCGAGCACGAAAATTTACCCAACCTACCTAAGGAGAGGGAAGAAAGGTGGTTAGGGAATGATTTACTAGGTAGGTAGCTCTCTACAGGAGTCGGCCGACTGCAAGTCAGGTGGCTGGGGGGACAACAATCTCCTACCAGCTGGTGACAACTGGTGCGATTCAGATAGAGCGATACCAGGCAGCAGGGGCAATCGCCTCATAGGAATGTCAACCATGAGATGATCAGCATCGCATCTCCACGCCGGCCTCAAGGACTGATGAATAGAATAAATAGGACTGATAGATTGTTTTCAGCTATTGCACGATTTTTACTAATGTTTCCTCTAAATTGACCATCCTATCCGTCGTGTAACCCAATCACAAGTCATGAAATGGCCGCAAAAGTCGGAACATCGACCAAGGTACCGCGCTACCAGGAATTAACGGTCGCCGCACCTTCGTAGTGGTAGATTCGATACAACCCTTTACTGTGAGCTCCTCCATTCAATTAACCCACCACCACGACCAAGACAACGACTTGAAAAAGATGCACCAAAAGAGATGACCTGTTTTGTATCAAGGTGTCCGGCACTTGTCTAATCATGCGACTAATAACCGAGTCCCAACTGCCGCTTTCCAATGAAGACCAGTGCGCGCCTCGACTCGACCAAGATGTCTTCCTGGCTAGCTAGCTAGGTAGGTAGCTGTATCCAATCGCGGGCCTATCAGGTGTCGCTCGACCTTGAGCTTCTGTCACTCTCTTTGTCCCTCCCTCATCAGTTCTCACATCTCTACTGCGCAGTAATTAGACTCCTCAGGGTCCAGCAGCAATCATCCTTGTTTTTATATTAAATTGCTGATATGTTGTCATCAATTGGCTTGGCTTTGCTTGGCTTGCCAAGCTAGGCTGCCCTTTCCGGGTCCGGAGGTCATCCGGAATGCCGGAGTGCTCACAGTATCCATGCCCGTCTTCCGATCTCATGCTGGTCTGCGGGTCCCGGTCCCGATTAAAGCCTTCATATAGCCACCAACGCCGCCCTGCCTGTATCCCCGTCTATAGTTTTCCTACTCTTTCCTTTCTATGTTTGCGTGTCCTGCCACGCTCCGTAGTGCTGTGCACACACGACTCACGACCACGCCCTGCCTCAGATGGCATACTGCATTCATAGGCGCACCATGACCTGAAATTACGCGCCTTACATTCGTCCTCGGGTCCTTCCTACTCTAGATCTTTCTCGCTGAAGGCCGCCGATCGCCGGGTTGGGCTCAAGCTCCGTCTCGGCGCCCCGGTCAACGGTTGCGCCGATGACCATTCCGTCATTGGGTGCTCCTTGACCGCCGTCGGCACCTCGGCATTGCCGTACAGAATGTACTGGAGTCCCAGGAACGCATCGCACGAGGCCTGGAACATGCCAGAAATCTTAAATGACCACGGGATCTCAGTGGTCGCTGTGAAGAACCAGAACAGCTTCATGGAATCGCCTCCGACCCAGCTGGCCAGGACGGATAGCCGAAGGCCCTTGCAGGACCTTGATCGCAAGTTGACTAGAATCTGCGGGAGTGGAAGAGTCGCCTCCACGGCGAGTCCGATGTAACCAATGGCATCGGAATACGTGCCGTATACGCTAGGTACATGGGAGAGAAGCACTTGAAGCACCACAAGAGTACCGGCGAAGTACGTAATGGCTTGCCAGTATCTAGAAATGCAAGTCAGCCATAAACTATGCGACATGCAACGCAATGGATAACAGGCGAATGGATATCGGGGGGTTTATTGGGGGCACGCACCTCTTGGGCGACCGCCATTGCCAAAAGTTGTATGGACGCTGGAATCCGGAGGCGCCATCGTCGGCACCAGTGAAGGGCAGCGCGGCCTCTCCTCCCTTGCTGGACGGGGACGGGCGATGGTCGAGGGCGACCTTGAGGAGGATGACCTGGACCACCACCATGAGCAGCGATTGGAAGAGCAGGCTCACGTCGTATTGGGCATGCGGCCAGTAGAAGATCCTGCGGAGGAGGTCGCTAGTCAGCCAGGGTCGCGTCGAGACGGGAGCGAGGACGGGGTGGAGAGGAGAGGTCGCACCTCAAAAAGGAGGCGATGAGCATGATGAGAGGGATGTCGAGAGAGAAGCCGGCGCTGCTCTTGGAGCGGTGCATAGCCAGGATCTGGTCGCTGTAGGAGATGATAGGCGACAGGATAATGAAGACGGGGGCCAAGTAGCCTGTGAGGGTGGTGATCCAACTCATGACGGCTTTGTAGCTACTGCGTAGCTAGAAGCTGAATGTTGGATGTTTGGATGTTAGAGTCTCGATACTGGTGGGCTTGGAGGTTGTGGATTTGCGGATCGGCCGGAGTCGTGACGGAGGACGCGGGACACGGGACAGCTACCAGCGGCAGCGAGAGGAGAAGAGGAAGGAGGAGTCGGGGAGGGAAGCTGCGGGTTCGGGCGGCGACGACGCGTACATTCGGGCTATGTATTGATAATGAGGACCGGAACCTGCTGCAAGGGGCAGGGGCGATGGACAATTGCTAGATGCCAGATGCTAAGTAAAATGCCAGATGCGGGATCGCGAGAATCGAGTGCGACACGGACGCGAGAAAGGAGATGCCAGTCAAATTTGCGGGCTTCTGGAAGAAATTAAACACTATTGGCGTTGTGGCGCTTGCCATTACTGGTCCATATGCTTGTGCTTCTACCCAGAACCTGTACCCGTAGCACCCTTTTTTGTTTTTTTTTCCGAGTTGAGTGCCGTTGCTTTTTGGTGCACGGTGCTTCTATTTTGCCGGTGTGCCACAGTGGGTGTAGCAGTCCCCAATGGATGCCGCAGTGAATGCACCAGTGAGTAGTAGCGCTATAGCACAGGGACCCGCCTCTAGATTACAGGGGGCTACCTACGGGTAGCAGCCTCAATCCTCCGTGGCATCTGGCCCAGTCCATTCGGATGCCTTGCTCCCTCACAAGTGAGAAAAAGGAAAAGAAAAAAAAGGACCAAGCAGCGAGTCACTGCCTTACTCCTTTTTTCCCCCTTTCTAGAGATCAGAGTCATGTTCTCCAGGGCATCGAAGGGCCTCTATAGCGCATACACATGGTTTCCAGCGTACCTCCGCGCTCCCAAACCCCTGAGACGACCACAGTTGAAGGTGCCCTTTCATGCCAGCATTCATACCTGGAATTCCAACACCATAATTATCGCATCACTTGGGGCCTCTCTGTGTCAAGCGCCCGCTGCTTATCATTTTACTATGGTAACATCTGTCAGCACTCGTACATCCCTTGCATACATACCTACATAAGCACCCTCCATATCTAGGTAGGTAGTTTCATATGTAGTCAATCTGTCTGAGCTCGGGCCGCCACAATTTCGGGCTCAAATGGAATGCATGCCATTGGTTGTCCTGGCGGAAAGCGCCTCGAAAGGGAAAACACAACGTTGCCCCATCGCCGCCACCATTTCCATGCTTTTGCCAAGGTAAGAGAAAGGCGCTGTATTTCATACTTAGGTATTCCAATTCTCCAGTTAGCTCGAGACGATCGGACTCACTCCATCGACCTCATCTCCTCCTCTATCTAACCCCAGAAAACCTTTACTCAAGTCCCGTTGCGACCAGTCCAAAAGGTGATGACCGCTAACAGACCCACAGCTTAGATAGGCCGCCAGGGGAAGAAAAACACTACACACCAATTTTCCCCCTTCACCAAGCGTAACCCATTCGCACACCTATAGAACAAGTAGTAACTATATATATAGAATGAAATAAACCCAAGGGGGGTAAAGACTTTACCAAAGTAGGCAGTGTACGACATTTATAATTTACAATCTGATATCAATCATAAAGACATAAGCAAGTCGATGATTATTGGTGGCTGGCGTTCTTCCCCCTTGGAGACTTCGGAGACTCGTTCCTCCATCACCCATTCACATTCCATCGGCGTAGTTGGCGTCCTTGATTTCTGAAACTCTCTCAACTGACGGCCCACGAGGCTAGGGTATTAGGTCTAGCCTTCTGAGACACCTCGGTCGACACGAAATACGAAGTAGTCTCAGACATGAGAACGTGCCCTGCACTGGCTGCCAGTCCCAACCAGGAATCGATCAAAATATAATGTGAGACCGTGGCATCTTACACGCCCAAGCCTCGCGGGGTGGCATGATAAACACTATGAAGAAACTGGCCTCAACTATCTCCCCCTATCCCAGCAGTGTGTTTGTGGCAGAGGGTCCATCCCTGTTACCCTTGGTGCCCCGAGAAGATCATAGACATGTGCCACTTTGCAGCATCGCTTCCCAGACCAGTTGTTTACAGCCTTCCCATCAACACGCAGCTGATCTGCCCCAGCAGCCCCTTTGTTCGAGGCGCTATATTCACGAGTAGAAGACACGAATAATCACAGCCACACATGTACAGCGTCTAGTGATACCTGCCATACGTTCCTAACAAGGGGCGTTAAGAGCAACGCGTCTGTAGGGACAGAAGTATTGTCACGTGACTGTAGGCAACACCTACCTCACGCCCTCGATCCCCACACAGGAGAACTTAGGATCATCATCACACAGACTACTACAGGAACCCTTTGCTCAGCAAGCTTCAGAGGTCTAGATCAATCACTTTGCTTCTCACTCTTTTCGCTTCCCTTCGTTCGTGATACCTCACAAGTATCACCCACACGAAATGGGTTCCTCGCGCTCAAGTCACAAACGAGTTGGTCTTTGACTTCCACGCCACCGAATTATACTCTCATGATGCACCACTCTCGGTCTCAGTCGATGCCACTGGTGAGCGTAGATCATTCCCAATATAATGTCTCGAACGTGTCAATCCCTATGGTGGCAGCACTTGTTGGGTTCACATCTCGATACAACCAGTTCCACGTGAGACAGAAACGAGAGCTTCTCTTTGCAAATATTTGACTGATTAAGGGCAGCTCCATATTTGGTCGTTTCAAACCGTTCCTAGAACTGTCGATCTCTGCGGTAATTAACATGACAGATCTGTCCAAGCCTCCGATCTACTTTTGTACGGCAATGCATCTATCCATGGACAAAACACCACCATGATGAAGAATTCCAGGCAATTAAGCGAGCTAAGAAGGTCGTGCGTCATATTTCTCTCAATTAATTCCTGTCCTGCAGTTCTTCCCGTCTCGATTCTCACGAGTTCGTGCAATACTACAAGACGAGTGCGTCCTTTAGAAAGGATCAACTTATATTCAGAACAGTCCACGCCTCGATTGGAATGTCTAACCAGTGTGCCACGAAAACCACAAACTTTCAACGTCCTAGGTATTCGAATAGTTATCATCAAGCGGGCAAAGCTCGTAAAAACCAGTTCACCAACACACGCACCCTGTCAGCTTTCAATTACGCAACGCAGCGAAGCAGTTCAACTGATGGCAGACTCATATATGCCAGATATCTCTTTTCACACAGTGCGATAACAACATTGAACAACTTATTCATCGACTAACCGTCTGCAAAACGTCAATAGATGTTTCCAGTTTCGCTTTGTCATCGGAGATACAACCCCTCGCACACTCAAGTGACATGAGGACTCCCTTGTACGGAACGACACAGGCCTGGGAAGAAGAGACACTCCGTCATCGTACTTGAATTGATAAATATTGGAAAAATTGCTATCTGGAAACTCTCCGAAAGGTTTGTGGGGGCTTTCACGTTTCCGTCAAGAATAACTTCACACCTCTTCTGGCCAGACTCAATTACACTCACCCACACTTGTATTACCTAGTGTGCGAAGAGTACCAGTGTTTCATCTCCTCGTTTACTCTTTGTGCTTGGTGTTCGGCTATAGTGTCATGTAGGAGTACTGGCCAAAAATGGCTCTGTCACAATTTGTTTTCCTAGGTGTGTGTCCAACTTGCATCTTCCCCTCACACAGTCATCCCTATTGTTTTTCAAGTGCGTGTCCGTCGTCCTATTGAACATACATAAAATCGATTTCAATCAACATAGGGTATCTTAGAGCTCATTCCATCGATTCCGTCGTAATATTCGCTCATGGTGCTCAAGCCTATCACATGTTCCAGTAGCGGACCAACGACAGTGAAGGAGTGACTGTTCCCTATCATAACTGGACCTCGGGTGAAACTTCAACTTCATGCATAGTAACGGCCAGACTGACTAGCTCAACGCCGAAATGATGCACATATGCGGTGGCTGATACTAACTATATGCACACTCCTTGCGGAAACCCTCTCAAAGTGATTTCTTGCATGTGTTCAAGGATACACGTACGAAACTTAACTGACACGCCTACCCTAGAGACCAGCAGGTAATATCATCCGATGTTATTGTCGAACGACGTGACACCAGAAACCCAAATTCTGCCACGTAGGTGCAAGCACCATACTACATGCATGCCTAGTATGTGCTACGTACGTACGTACTGGTCATGCTGGTGCGATGGAGATTGGCGAAAATAGTCCCACAAGTGACGCCCATCAGCATCTGCCCTTTCCCACCGGTAGAAGCGGCTCGTCGTTCCCCAATGCCGGCGGCGGTATGCCGGAGGTCTACACAATCGGAAAGCAAGCCGCGGAGCCTGGCCGGTAACTCTAGCGGCATAATACCTATACGAAGTATACGGAGTATGTAGCCAACAAGAGGCACAGCACTCAAAGTCGTATGCTTACCCTCCACACCCCGTTCAAGAATGTCATTACGACCAACACCATCACCACCCAACAAAGTAGCCTCCCGCCGGGAGCGTCTTGGACCCTGGATCGGATTGCCCAGCTTCCGTCCTGGCAATGTTCGGTTAAAGCGGACGCTGCGGCGAGACTCTCGGCCACGAGCTGAACTGTTGCCCACACCAGCCAGAGGGTCGCGAACCTTCACGTATTAGGGCCATAGCTGTCCGAATGAGGTGGTCGCCGAGCACGGGGTGTTCTGCAGGGGAACATGGGGGCCTGGAGGAGGGGAAAAAAAAAAAAAGGAAAAAAAGAAAACCTGATGGGAGTCCTGGCCACCGATGTGAGAGTTGACGTAGATCTCATGCAACCGTGTCGGCAGTACATGTTGTACTAGACGCCATTTGTGCGCTGCTCTCCTGCTTCTTGCTTTTTGCATCTGCACTAGATCTGGCCGTTTCGAACCGGCATCCAGCCTGTGATTTGCACAAGGAGAGAGGCATTTATGATGGAAGGTCTGAGAAAAAAAAAAACGGGCACGATATTCATGTACAGTACTTCTGCATGTTACATAGTATAGACAATACCTCCCTGCATGGACATGGGAACAGGGACTTTGGCAGACGCACGCATCTCGGGGATGTTCACTGCCGCTTCCTTAGACATGGGGCTTGCAGCGCACATGCTTCTAAAGCCCAGAACCGTGGTTGAAAATAGGACGCGAAGAGGCACAGTCGTCGATCACGGCACCTCTATTGGGTGGCATGCCCAATCCCTCGCAACCTCTCTGCCGTATAGGGCATGGCATGTTGGGTTACCGAGCTGGATGTATCCAGAGTGAGACGGTTTACCTTGCATTTGGCAGGTGGTTGGATGGGCTCGCCACGTACCCCTGCCGTCATCTTCGGCCACGCACAATATGGCACACACATCGCACGTGCCGTAGATGCGATGTCTGTACAGGGTAGGGGCCCCTTGAGCTAGGCGTCCAGATTGCAGAGACATGCTGAAGTGGATGCGGATGCGGCTGTAGGGCATGGGAGGGTGAGAAGCATCTTGTCAGCTCCCTCGCCCGTGAAGCTCCCTGTGGAATGGTCTGGGTCCAACCGAGCTCTGACGAAACGGACAGTAAGGCAAGGGTCCAAGACGAGTGTCCAAGACCAGTGCCCGCGAGGGAGCTGGAAACTACGTAGCCACGATGAGTTTCCCTAAAGAGGATTAATAAGTGGCAAGTCGTCGCGAGGTTCACGTCCACAACTGTCCCGTTGGGTGAGACGAGACGCCACGCCGCTTGCATTCCGTTATCCCCTGGCCGAGCACTAATGCCACCACACCCTAACGGAGACCTGTCACGACACGCCGTCGGTATTGTCGGTGCTGCAACCTGATCGAGTCCCCGCTCCCCTCATGATTGGGCTACTGAAGGCCGAGCAGGCGGGCGGAGGTTGAAAAGTTTACCCTTCAATCAGCTGCCGATCTGCTGGGCCCCTACTTTTGAGGCGTCCATGCCGTACCCAGTTACCCTTGTGGGAAGTCCAAACCCTGGCCGTGACCACCAATGGGCCGAGGACCATCCTGAACGGATATAGGCTCGCTAGAGCTCGAGTAAACAACCCAAATGGGATAGCAGCTCGGTATAGGTTACGGCGCTGGTGGGCCGTCCCAACGGGTGGCCGCGCTCAACATGGCTCAGTGACGTCTTCAGCCGCTCGATCTGGTGTTGCTTACCGTTGACTTGCCCCGGAATTTGACCACGAAAGGCATCGAAGCCTACCTAAGAATAGCATCCCTCGCAATGTCACCCTCGAGCGTCCTATCCCATCCATTCCAATGCACCAGGGTTCCATTCCGGTCTGCTTGCTTTTGCATACCCAGCCAGGATGCCACGAGGGGCTGGACACGGTTGATAAGACCCGTACCCCCCTCTTGGCATCCTTCGAGAAGCTTTCTCGGCACGTGGGCGCTCGGTTGAGTCTCAACTGAGACTACGGCTGTTCCGCTGTGCTGACGAGGCCCAGCTCGGATGGATGTGGGCGTAAATGGAGCAGACCCTCCCTTCAGCCCGGGTCATTGTGTTGATATGTCCTGGTGCAGTAGGTGTGGTGCAGTGCCGACAGAAGCAACGAGCAATCTGCCGTGCTGGCGCGCCGAAAGCCGCAAGACGGAAAACGGGACCCATAGGAATGTGCCCTTGAGACAGCCCTTGTTCTAGCCTTGCTCCGGAGTGGTGGCTGCTCAGCCGATCGGTACAGAGATTTGGCCGTCTCAGCCAATCATCTGCCAGCTGGAGCGAGGACCCATTGTACTTGGTCAAGCATCGACCAAGCGGTATTTGCAAGCCAGGGGCGGCAATGAGGTGAAAGGTGGGCTGGTCCTAGTTCGATGATGTGACAAGCAAATCCCTCGTGGCGCCTTGTCTTGGAAGGGGGTTTTCCTCGACGGCCGCCCCATGGCTGTGGATTTCCCCCAGGTCTGGTTCCATCCACACCCTACCCACCCGTCCCACCCGGACTCGGCCGCCAGGTTGACGGCTCACTAATGCCGCCATGGGTGCCGGAAGTGCGCACCCTGATCCCCCAAGTCACCTCCAGCCCCAGTGGAGTCTGAAGGGCACGGAGACTTTTCGTCTGTGGTCGATAGTGCCTCCAGGCCGCCAGACTGATTAGGAAATCCGTCTACACGGCTTGCGTCCATTGGGGAGTCATCATGGACCACCCCTAGCGCCCTCCGGTTAATCGAAATGAAACCTTGCCCAGCAACCCAGCAAGGAGCTAACACGGCTCGTTTCTCGCGCTTGGATACCTTCACCGCTGTAGTACCATTGGCATCTGTGTCTGAGAATTAGCCTGTGATGGCACTCTTTGGCTATATGCCGGCCACTGTTTGACTTGAGGTCGTGTTGCGATACACCCCCGTCTCGTCTTTCGAAGGCCTCCGACAAAGCCAAACAGCCGCTTGTGGCCCTCCTCTTGTGCTGCGACAGATGGGGCACCCAAAGCCAAGGCAGGATTTTGTCATCTCAATTTTTTGCACTTCGTCCAGTCAGCTGTATCTGAGACCATGACGACGTTGGTGACTCTCGGGCCTTTGTCAATCGTAGTGGAGTGCAAATACCACGCCCCCGCACCTGGCTTCGGGGGCAGGCTGGCATCTAATTTACAAGCACACCGAGGGAGGACCTAGCTTTTGACCTCAAGATCGACGTTTGCCGCCCACGGCATTACCCTCAGACCAGTCCGCGCTATTCAGCAATTGCCGGGCTAGCATTTGATTAAGGCCGGGTTCGGTCAAACTTTTGAATAAGCGTCCGGAGCAGCGTTGTGCTAGGAAGTAGTTCAACCTTCCGGAGAGTCAGTTGCCGAAACTGCTGGTAGTGCTGGTAGATTCTCCATTTCGATGTCGCATCTAAGCTCGTCTCGGGTTAAAGTACCGCGGCATATTAGCTGGATTCCTGGGTCTCCTTTGAGGCTGTTCTCTATGTCTGCATGATGGAGATTGCGGCGATACTGTCTTGCGCTTGTAGGCACACCCTCGAAGCGAACAAGAATCCTTCAGGCCTGAATGATCATGATGTCACTGCTCAGCCACAGGGCAAATCCACCTTCTCAAGTTGGCCTTCCATGCGACAGCTGATGCCACATTTTCAAAGATACCATCAAACTAGTGAATCCCGCCGTCTTGGTTTGAGCTTTGATGTCCTGATACAATGGGCTGAGATGCGCAGCAGGGTTTGTGGCATCAGGGTCGGATGAGCTGGCGGAGTACAATACCGAAGGAGCATGCGCTATGGAGCAGAGCTGGTCTGATACTTCAGCGATATCTGCGCTGGTCGGCAAGCGCGACTGTAATGGCGAATTTGATCCGCCAGTTGAGTGTTGATTCAAAGTTCACCTGTCGGAGTGAAGCCAAGCCGCATTTCTACCCGTGAACCCACCACTCATGAACCTATCGCCGAGTTGGTAGGCGATTACGTAGCGAAGAACGCACCATCACCAACTGAGATATCACCATGTATGTTGTGTCTCTAATTCGTTACCGGCTGGCCGTGCCGACCCTCCAAACTTACATGCGCAGACCAACAATGGTGTGCTGCCAGCATCCAAGACATGTGTTGAGGGGATTTGAGTCACACCTATTTTGGGCAGGCGACAGCCGTCCTCATTTGGGCGTTGATACTTTGAGGTGGAGGTATCGAACTAATATTGAAGCCGGAATAAATGATGTCGTCCGTTCGAGTGCAGTTTTCTGGATCATTGGTTGGAGGCCGTGTACGAAGTAATCCAGGAAAGCAGCGAGCTCTTAGCACGGTGGAGGTGGATATGCCCTGATTGTGTAGCTGGCAAGACAAAGAAGCTGATTGGTGTGGTCCCGAGATCGGCGAGTCAAGCAGAAGCCCTTTTCTTCGTTCCCGTCGGGACCGACATGAGTCCTAACAATGGTGTGGGGATCCGGAGTACTCCAGAGCACCCGAGTCTGCACTCACCCCTGGGAGTCCCCTTGACGCTGGTGTCTTCGAGGTTTATCTCAGCCCTGGTCCCTGGTACCCACGTTCCACGCTGGTCCGAACATCCCGGCAGTAGCCTGCTGCTTAGAGGTGGCTTACACACTATGGGGAGGCATGCGTTGAACCTTGTGTGTCACTGAGCAGCGCCTACTCGTGTGGCTGACGAATGAATTGTGGTTGAGCTTGATTGTGGACAACTTTAAAACACACACACAAGAGGATATTCGAGTGTCCTGTGTTCGGGCGGGTCGTGAATTCCCGTGCTTGCAAGAAGTTGTGGGATCGGGTAAATAGGCACTAATAATAAAGAGGAGCGCACCCTTTGGATCAAAGGGGCGAAGCCAACAAAGCCCCTCTTTGGCTCATATTAATAAGCCCAGCTCCTTCGGCACATAGCTCAGGACGGCCAAGACAGTGAAGCCCCGTGGAACTGGGGCGCATATTATCGGTGGCGGTCCATTGCCAAGTTGGCTAAAGTGCCATATGAACGAGGTCGGCGAGGTGTTTTTTTATTTATCGAGCGAATAATTGTGGTGGGCCAATCTGACCGGACAGTTGATCTTTCCCATGGGCGCTCGTGCCATCAGGGCTTCCATCTGGTCATTCAGTTGGAACCCAAGAGCCTCGGAGCCGTTGCACGAGGCGAGGACAGGGAGACAGGAAGGGAGCATCTGGGGACTCGGCCGAGCGACCCTGCGCCAGGGTCCTCAGTGTCCACTCGCACCAGGGTCGGAGATGAGGCTGGATCAGGAAGCCGAAGGAGCTGAGTCTGTCATGCCAGATCCGAGTAACGTCGGCACAGCAGTGGATCTGGGGTAGACGTGCCAGAGAACCATTGTGTAATTCCGTACCGTACTTGGGTACAACGACTTTGTGCAAAGCTGGGCACCTAAAAGACAAAGATGAGCGAAGATAGATTTAAGTACCGAGGCAGTTGTCAAAACACATGTTCTGTTTGCCGTTCCCTTGCTTGGCCTGGCTCTGCAGGTGCTTGTGAATCTAATGCAGCGAATCGAATGTCTTGAATGGGATGAGCTGCGGTGATTTCTGCACCAACATGTGTGGTGTGGATGCTAAAACCTGGGACTTGTCAGCTCATCTGGGCAGCATTCCGAATCTAAAATTCGATCTTGTCATTGCACTACCCCTGCGCCGACCAGTCAATTCGCCAGGCAAGGCCAGCAACTGGGCACAAACCGGCATGGCAGGTACATTGCATACGGACAGTACTGATCTAGCTTTCGAATTAATTCGCACCAAGCGAGACTTATCAAATGCGGAGGGCGGATGAACAGAGACGCCACCTGAATCGTGTCAACAATACCTCCCCCGCAGTCCGGCCAAAATAAGCCGTGCCGAGAAGCGACGAGGTGGTTTGGGTCGGTACGTGGGAGCTGCCAGGGCGCCGTTTACCAAAGCATTCGCCATCGTCTGCGAGACTCATTAAGCAATCGCCAGTATTCCTTGACAGGTCACTCTGACTCCGTATTTGGTCATCGGTCGCCACACATGCAAAGATGGAATTTTGGTGGAGTCGTTTCCCAAATCTCCGTTTGTTGTGTTGAGCAAGTTTTTACCTAAGTAGGTCGGGCAGGCAAAGGCCAGAAGCACGTGCTGTTGTCTTGGCCATGAAATTTAGCTGCGAGTGGCAGCCGCGAAGGGAGGATTCCGCAGTTCGTGGTTGCCCACACCTCATCTCCACTGGTGTTGGTTGTCGATCCCAGTTGAGGCAGGTACGAAGCCATGTTGGTTGGTAGGTGTCAGCCTGCTACCGGAAATTCCACCTTCAAGGTCTCGTTGGCAGGTGGTCCTTGCCTGCAGGGCAGTGGTCATTCCTGTCATCGATCGTACTACTTACCCGACGACTGCACTACCTACCTAATTACTGACCGTACCAACTGTAGTTGGCAGGCCGCTGGCAGGCAGTTGGGCCAGTCTCAGTGGCGCACGCGCAACCAAGGCTTGTACTCCATCCAACCGCCGAACCATTGTTCAACCATCAAGCGCCTTCTTCGACCATGGGGGTTGGTTTTTTCGTGCGAATTCGATCCAGGTTCTCTGTGAGGTCTGTCAAAACCCAGGCCCATGGAAATCACATTACGAGGTGCAGCAGCGCATGCCTGCAGAGGATTCCGTCTGGCTGGTAAGCTACAGTCACAGCGCACCGCCCTCACTTCTTGGCTGCGGCCGTTGTCTGGACGTGCTCAGCTTCTGTGGATGGATGGTATGGTGCTACAAAATTTGATACCCTGGAGCATCGTGAACTTCAAGACGCTGACATTCATCTGTCTCTAGCACGAAGCGGTGGCGCAGCAGATGCCGCAGTACAATCACATCTCTCACAACTATGCGTCGACTCTAGATTTTCCAGTTGGCCAGTCACCACTCACCAGCCACCACTCACCAGTGTCCATCCTCCCATCTTCAACCCCAAACTGCCAGTGTCTGGAAAAGCGAGGCGCCTGCTCCCACGGACCGTATGCCCCTCAAGTGGCTCCCAGAAAGCGAGGCGCGAAGTCGACGCTAGCGGCGAAAGATCATACGAGTGCCGTGATGGGCGTGACGATAGTGCCATGCCATCCCTCATTGAGTTCCATGTGCCGCACCCAGCAAGACGTCATGCGTGTGGGCCTCCGGGGACTAGCAATTTAGGTAGCGGCCGGCACTGCGCAAAAAGCAAATTCTCCCCACAACACCGTCGATGGGACAGCTTCGGTGCGATAGGTGAAAGTCAATCGCTCTGGCTTGAGGATCGACATGGGCTGCCAGCCACGCATCCCAATAGGCTCACAAACGGCGACAAGACTCGGGTGTGTCCCGATACATGCCAATATGCCGAGAATTTATCATTTTCTATTTAAGCCACTCCCAGTCTGTGCTGAATATGTACAGTTCTGTACCAAGCAGGCAATCTGCAGGTTACACAGCCGCCTAAGAGCAACCATATGGGATCCTTGCCGCATCAACCTGGCACCCTGGCTACGTACCCCAAGTCTCAGAGTCTGTTTGCCAGTCAATGTCCGCCGCACCTTGATAGTGGTAGTGCGATGCAACCCGCTAGATTTGGGATACCGGAAATCATCAAAGCACCCTCCGGGCAGGGCACGAGCAGGGCGCGGCCGCCCCCAGCCTGTGACCTCAGAGGTTTCGCTAGGGCTGGATCAACAAGCAACTATCGCCGCATTTGTGAGTTGCGATGCGCTGTATGTTGGTCCCTAGCGACGATTACTTTACGTACAGAGCCAAACTGTACAAAGCGCTGAATCTAGCACTCTCCTTGTTTTTTGTGTTATCAACACGCCCTGCTTTTGATGGAGCCGCTTCGGATGCACCCAGCTCACGCACTGAGACAGTCAGTCTTGAACTGCATTCCTTCTCCACAGGAAGATGGACTGAGAGTGCGAACACTTGCACAGTTCGTTTCTCAGACACCTGGCGTGCTAAGCT
This sequence comes from Dactylonectria alcacerensis, assembly GCA_029931735.1. Taxonomy (NCBI): domain Eukaryota; kingdom Fungi; phylum Ascomycota; class Sordariomycetes; order Hypocreales; family Nectriaceae; genus Dactylonectria; species Dactylonectria alcacerensis. The sequence goes on from JAPMUZ010000004.1 coordinate 3,427,155, forward strand.
ATCGTATGCGGCTACCATAGTAGTGTGCTCGGAGTTCCCGGTGTTGTGCGTCGATGCGTGCTGTCCCCTGATTATCGTCGCCACCCTTTCCCACTACGAACATCTTGCTACAGTGCCAGCGACATGGGCATGAAATGCTTCCTGCCCGGGTTCTAGCGTCTTACCCCAAGCTGCAGGTCGAACGGGAGCCTACAATCTAGGTTGGCAATCAGACCAGCCAAGACCCGAGGGCGGACTGTGGTTCGCCAAAGAACGAGGTCGCCCGGCAAAGCGCGTCTTCCATTGGCAGACTCGTTTATTCGCTGATCTATCGTCCGTTCTGAGCTGATGCTGGTCCCGCAATGCCGTCCTGCGAACCCAGGGGACTGGGAGACCTACCGGACCCCGTTTCCTTTAGCGCAGCTCGGTCCCTTAGTGGCAAGGATTGGACGCAAGGGTCAAAAATACCCAGTCACACTCTGCCGTCTTTGCCCTGGACCTTCTTGCCAATGCCGTCGCCATGGCTAGTTCGACGACGGGGGGCATCTGGGTCTCGCCGGCGGATGCGCGCTTTGGTCTGAACAACCTGAACAACAGTAGCATCGATGCAATGGTTCCGCTCTACGAAGTAGGCTACTCGTGTTGTCGCCTCCTCCACCGCGGCGACTGCAGCAGGCCTTCATCTATCTGTCTGAACGAGCTGCAACCCCGCTCCAACTCCCGCCCTCGCTAGATGGGACTCTGCCCAGGTTCCCCAATCCACCTGCTGCCTGCCGGCACATGCATGACGCCCACGGTTCCATCGAAGATGACAATGGCAAGGCAGTTGGCTGTGCATTGGTGGATCCGTCCCATCCTTCGGTGCCCATCTATCCCTTTTCGGCTGGCACAAAGCATGCATTGCCATGTCCCTGCCGAGGTGAGCATTTTGGTTTTCGCCGAGGCTTCGCAGAGAGATTCATACTCGGTGCTGGCTGAAGTGAAGATCTGACAGCAGGCGTCTTTAAGGTTGCTGCTTTTCCGAGAATTCTTGACGCCTGATCGGTTCATCTCATTGCAGGTACGGAAACGGAGCACATGATCATCACGCGAACGAACCGTCACCTCCGCTGGTTAAAGGATTTTCCGTTCGACTTGGTTTCCATCGTGTTTACCATATTCCCTCAGCTCATGCCTACATGGCACGCAGTGCTTTGTACGCATCTTATGAGTCCCTGTTGGCTACCTGTGTGTGTTAGTGCTCCTGATGGGGCCCTAGTCGCTCCGTGACATAGCCCGCCGCCCACTGACCACTCTGGATATGGCCAGTATGCTGGCTTCCCGTCCCCTAATCTGGATCAGGGATCTGGCTGACGCAAGGCGCCCCCCTGACCTGACTCTGGACCTTCTTACACGACTTGATCCTGGACTCCTGGTTGGACTGCTGCTGATCCGACCGCCGCCCGCCCACCGGTGTCAGCAATCAGCCGTCAGTTTGCAGCAATACACGCCCACATATTCGACGGACCACGCCCATCCGGCTCCGTCCCCCGAGCCCCGGCCATCCATGCCTCATCCATGGCGGCGTCTGCAGCCAGGATGCTCATCGAACGTGAGTTGAACCGTCTCCGGCGGAGAGCCGTTGGGTTGGCGTCCACGCCATCTTGTACCCGCCCTGCCGTTGGTGCCGATGGCCAGCGACTTGGGATCGCTGGACGCCTGCACTAGTATCCGCAAGTCATCCAGTCCATACCGTCGCATACCATGTAAATAAGGCCACAGATGTGTACCGCACCACACGTGTGGGTGAAGGCACCACTACAGACACCACACTGCTGGACAGACACCACTACGGACACCACTGTAGACGCCAGACAGCTCGGTGCTCGCACTCGCGTGGCGGCCGTAGCTCTTGCACCACACACTCCGTTGGCTGGTCCCCTCCAGTGGTCCGTCTCTCGCAAATCTCAAATGAGCCAAGACCAATCCAGTCCGTCCAGTCCGTTCTGAAGTCCGTCTCGTTCATCTCAGACCGGTTTGCTGTGCTGGTTTCGAGGTGACATCTAGTCCCTCAGCCGCCTTTCCGTCCCTTCCTGATCGCTAGTATAACACTTGTTTTCCGTCCTCCTTTTCCAGTCTCCTTCCTTTCTCGTTCTCCCTCCCGCCCTGTTCGCCTTCTGGATCCACCTGTAAGTCAGCCATTATCACTCGACTCTTCCTACGAATATAACCGAACCGGGTCCCAGCCCTCCTATTCCCCCGTCTCTCGAGACACGCCCAACACTCCCGACAGTCTGGGTCGTGTTAAGATTGGCACATCGCCCCTCCCTCTTGCCAACCAGCGTCTTCCTGGTATCGACTATCCGTATTTGGCTGCCGCCGTGTGTGTCCAATGTGGCCTGCCTAGGTCCGCTTTCCCCCAAGACATCCGCGCCGCTCGTGCGGTAGTGACATATATCCGAGGGGATATCTATTCAGCCAACCCCCCTCCCCACCAGTCATCTCTGGCTGATGTTCACCACCTCACCTTGTCTGCGGAGGCATTTTCAATTTCAGATATGCTCACTCGTTGCTACTCGAGATACATCGAGTAACGCTCTCAATGGGGATCCTACCTGCCTTAGACTCTCGTCCACGTTTGGTTCTTCCAGATACCCCGCCGGAGCTGGTGAGCCCAGGCGCCTCGACGTACTCGTCTAGCTCATCGCTGCCTGTGGACCAACCTTGGATCTCACCCTCACTCACATCTCCTTCAATGCCTAAGTATGAAAAGCCACTGACATCCGAAATGTCGCCCGTGGATCAAAGCGCCGAGGGAAGCCAAAGCCGGCCAGAGTCAGCCGCCCAAGCTGCTCCTCGACAACAGTTACCATCTTTAAGCAGTCTCTTCGGGCCTCCCTCGACCGTACGACCGCTTCACTCGCCTGTCTCGGACCAACCTAGCACCTACTCTGCGGCTTCACCGTTGGACCGCCCTCGGGCACCCTCAAGAGACAGACACCACCCGGCTTCTTACTTCTCGCCAACTCTTTCACCCCCGGTATCGCAACCCCGGACTACCTACGACGCCAAGTTCGAATCAGACCGCCACCCACCCCATGGTTTGGCGAGATCCTTCTCTGGTCCCGAGTCGCCCAGATACCGCGATGTCGACCAAGCCCGCCCGGCCTCACGAGCGGACGGCCAGGTTGGGAAATGGTCTATGCAACACGATGTTGTACGCCATGAATACTCACTAGGATCACGAGATCAATCTTTCCGATCACCACAGGATCAGTTTCGACTTCACTTCCCTGGACCCAAGGATCGTTCTGCTCCCAATTACTCCGACCAGAGGACGGTAAATCACGGAGGTCCAAACCCGCCTCCAACGCCAACAAGCACTGTGGTATCCGAAGGCATTCCGTCAAAGGATGGCCTGGGCCCTAAGATCTGGACCGGGTCCCATTTCTTGCCTCGATTCGTTAGAGCTGCTGAGGTGCCGGGCGAAGGAATGTGTTACTTTTACGATGATGGCAGCCACTGCAAGACGGTCATTGACGGTGAAGCTGTCAATGCGCACTGGGGAGTTACCAAGGCAGGAAAGCCACGGAAACGACTCGCTATTGCGTGTGTAACTTGCCGGGAGAAGAAGATCAAATGCGATCCAGACTACCCTCGTTGCGTTCAGTGTGAGAAGTTTGGACGAATTTGCAAGTTCAAGAATGCGTAAGTCTACCCCTTGATGGAACCCCAAGTGGTGTAACTGACGGCTTTACCAGTCCGAGAGGGGGTCACAACACTTCTCCGTCAACACCACCCGCAGAACTTGACGACATGCGCAAACTGAGCGGGCCATCTAGACATAGTGATGTGCGCATGTCTGGGAGCGAGGCCAGCTCGCCTGTCTCGCCTAGAACCACGATGCGCCCGCCTTCGCCAGACACAGGATCTCACAAGCGTCTCCGAGTGGGTTATGATAGCTATGTTCCCGGCGGACCTCCGGTTGTCCCAATGGCGAATACTGAACCCACCCGAGTCCATTTCCCCGTTCAGCACGAAACCGCCGAGTTGCCTCGCATCCCAGAGGACGTTTTGGACCGAGCCTGGGGTACCGATCCTTCTTTGTCTGATCCCCAGTCCATTCGCGCCGTCATCTCGCAATTTTTTCTTCACCTTGATAACGCCAGGGTTATGCGATTTATCCCTGAGGCACCGTTCAAAGCCTGGGTTGCTAACCCGAACCTTACAAAATCTCCTGAAGACCTAATGCTCTTGTACAGTATCCTGGCTGTCGGAGTGGCGTTGTCTGGAGGACCCAAACCCATCGCCTTCGAGTATGCTCAAGTGGCGCATTACGCTCAGAGGGTGACGGTTGCCGGCGGTATCCAGCTCGTTCAGAGCAGAATTCTCCTCGCTCTCTACTATCTCTCGATATCCCATGCACAAGATGCAAGCGACATGCTCTCAGCGGCAGTCGCCTCCGCATCATGTCTGAAGCTCAATATAGAGCTTGAAGAGTCACAAGATGCACTCTTGACAACCTTCCCCTTTGGACTGAGCAAAGCCGGATATCGCGAGACTAGGAGAAGAACTTTTTGGTCACTTTTCACGCTAGAGCGCCTGAACGGGCAATTCCCCGACCGACCAGCGATGATTAACGGCGAGGATATCTATACTCGCCTGCCTGCCGATACGCATATTTTTGAGCGTGAGATGGAGAGTTCATCACCAATGTTCAACCCCTACGTTTCGAATCTTGGCAACGTCAATGAGAGAGAATTCGGAATATCCGCATATCTCGTCGAGATGGTCCATATCTGGTCCAACAATATCTCTCGGATTTACCGAATGGCCCGTCGTACCACCATGCTGGACACGGACTCAGACTCGTCACGGATGATGCTGAGGCGGATCCAAGACTGGCACCAGGCACTGCCTTCTCGATTGTTATTCAACTCGACGAACCTAGAATCTACCGTATTGGCAGGTGAACTTGGACCATTCTTGACCATGCATTTGCTGTACAACCATGCCATGATCAAGCTGAGCCGCCATAGCGTTGCGGCCGACCGGTCGTCTCCGCAAATGACGTCCCTCCAGGTTCAGCGATGCTATGAACATTCCACAAATGTCTTGGACGCGGTCAAGGCCATCCTGCGATTGCACACAGGTGGGCAAGACATCACTGGCGCATTCCCTCCAATTATAGCCATGGCAACGATGGAAGCCGTGGACGTTTTGACTGCTAGCGGACGATTGTCTCACCTCAGTGACGTAATCGACAGCGTGGGGATAGCTCTGAGCGTCGTGGATGCAATGGGAGCCATTTGGGAAGACTCGCACAACGCCCAGGAGTCAATCGATGCTCGCCTGGGAATGCTGCTTCGAATTCGGGATCGAGGGGCCCAACCAGCGAGTCCCATTGAGGGTTACCGCATTATGTTCGGCACGGAGGAACACGCAGACGAAAAGAGCCTCCGCTGGCAAATCAGCAATCCGATTGAGCGCCTTTATCCCAAGGACATGGATAACGTCTACTCCACGCTCATGTGAAGGAAGATGATGGGCATTCGCTATAACCGAATGTCTAATGAGTAGCCCGAGCCCTAGGCTGAACGCTTTTTACTCGATTTTTTGGTTCTTCTGTTTCCTTTTTTCCTCTATCTCCTTTTCGTTTTACCATCTCGCATTGCTTGGCGTTACAAGGTATGAGCATCGGGCAGGCATTTGGGCAGCATGTTTGATGCTGGCTGGCGAATGGCATGGCCCAGTTGCCTTTTCAGAACACGGGAAACACCTCCTCCCATCTCTTCGTTTCAACTCAGTGTACATTTTACTCTATTCATGTCGCATATGGGGGTCGGAGTCGATAATTGTTTGGGTATTTCGGCCATGGTTTAACCTTGGCAGGCTATAAGCACTGGAGTCCCGGTTATTATATTGGGTACGAAGTGAAGTGTCATGTGCGACGATGTCATGCACGGTCTGATGGATGAGTTAGTTAAGTGAATCATTGAAAGCAATCCGAGCATGTGCATTGGATTCCTCAAGCATGGATGTTTTCCCACGACCAGTGACTGAAGTACAATATCGTCCAGACAAGTATTCCAATTTTCATGCAGCCTGCAGCATGCAGCATAGGGATCCAAACTCTTGGAGACGCCCGGTGACGGTGGAAGCAGGGCTAGCAACAGGGTTTACAGGAGTGGTGTTATCGAGATGTGTGTGCTTGACGACACCATCTCTGATGGCAATCCAGCACCCCCTCCCTGTCGCCACATCGGCGGGACATTTTGTTCACCCCATCTGCCGTCCCCTTCCCTGCTCCCTGCTGACCACAGGGCGCGATCGAGGCGGCCGCTTTTGAGCGGCCAGAGATTAACATTAAAGTGCTGTACTAAGTGAACTAATGCTGTTTTGTCTCATCGAAGCGCGCGTGCCCTTTGGCATCGGCCCGGTGTAACATTGCGGCGCGGCCTGTAGGCGTTGTCCGGCTCGTAGGCGCGCCTGGGCTTATGCACGCGGATCTGGATTTGGACAAAGGACCTGGGCAGTCGGCACTAATATCGCCAGCCGAGCCGGGGGACGAAAAGCCCTGTGCTAGGCCCAACAGAGGAGGGTGTATGCGGAGTCGTTTGCCCTGCCGAGGGATGGGTTGTAATTGATGGACGGCACATGTACAGGGCTACAAGTTTATAGGCAGGATGCGCGTCTGTGGTGACATGAGAACAAGGTCATGAGGGATGGAGGGGTGGGTAAAGGTGCCGGGGGAGGACTCGGTGAGGGGCACATGAAAAGAAACGCCGGGCCTTACAGAAACGACATACGGGGCTAGCTGGGGTGACGAAGATTGGGGACTTGGCTCTGGTGGGTGTGGTTGTGGAGGCACTGACTGGTGTTGAAGATCGGTGTGTTGGTTATGTGTGGTGTTGAGAGATTTACATACATACGTACTTATGGTAGTACAGTGCTACGTACAAGCCGAGATAGCTAGCCCCAGAGGCTAGAGGAAGAGAAAAGAGAAAAGAGGAGACATGAGAATGGAATCTCGACACCCATAGGTTTGGGGATTCATCCTTAAGAACAGTCGAGTTGATGATGCCTCTTGATATCCGGCGTCTCGGGCCGCGCTTAAATACGGAAAAGGCCTGTGGCCCGTACCCACCCCGTCACGGCAATTGCTTCGACCTGACAAGGGGAACGTAGGTGAGGACGCAGCATATCGGGATGCTTTGCAGTACCGTGGAATATTCCGACTGCAGTGGGCTTGAATCTCATCAAGAGGTTTACCGAGCGCGTGCAGCAAATAAGTTACGTACTGCCCGATCGAGACGCCAGAGTTGCAGTATGAACATCGTGCAGAAGTCTTTTTGGGTTGCACAAGGACGCTGAAAGAAGGTAGCGGCGCTAAGCCTGGTATGGACTAGAGCGCCGGGGGTGGGGGTGTCATCCATTGGAGGGATCGGATGGGACTCATGGAAGGTACGCAGAGGTACGTACCCTCTACCCCCAACCTGAGGCCGTGCTCGCAAACTGTTGCTTCGATTGTACTAGAAGCCTGCATCTAGCGTTAAGATCGCATCTTGTTCGTCACTCCAACGTACGCATCATATACCAAAAATACCCTCTCAACTGGCGTCTTCATGGCCGCGAGATAATGGAACAGGCGGTCAGCCAAGATGGCATTTCCTGACGAGCCTGCCGCTCATCTGCTGGGCGCCAATGGTCAGTTGCCTCACTTTCTCAACCTCGTCCCATCATTCCTTCACCATCGTCGTTTTCGGGCGAATGGCTTCACTCCCATCATAGCCGCCGCTCTCTCCCCCGCCATTCAGCTTCCGGTGTGGCGTCTCTCGCTTCAAACCATCCTTCCTCGCCATGAACCCCCTTTTCCCTCTTCTCTGTTTGCCTACCTCCTCATGGTTTCGCCCCCCGCTGACGTTCGGATGAATCCAAGGCCCGGTCCATACCGTCGCATACTCAGCCTCACCAGGGACATACATTCTCACCGGCTCTGCGGACCGATCAATCCGCCTCTACAACCCCTTTCCCAGCACCGCCGGCCCCGGCGATAACCCTAAACAGAAACCCCAAGTACCCCAAGGCCGGCTCATCCAGACCTATGCCGCTCATGGATACGAGGTGCTGAGCCTCGCTGTCGCCGCCGACAACCAGCGTTTCGTCTCGAGCGGCGGCGACCGCACTGTCTTTCTCTGGGACGTTGCAACTGCTGCCACCATCCGTCGCCTCGGCGGCAATGCTCAAAGCCATTCGGCCCGTATCAACTGCGTTAGCTTCGCTGGCGACGGGGACTCCCTGATCGTCAGCGGTGGCTTCGACACAACCGTTCGCATTTGGGACACCAAGAGCACTAGTTTCAAGCCCATCCAGGTCCTGGCAGAAGCCCGTGATGCTGTGACATCTATCGCAGTTCGCGGGCCGGAAGTCATTGTGGGAAGCGTCGACGGTCGCATCCGCAGCTATGACATCCGCATGGGCCGCTGCACAACCGATGTCATCGGTGCGAGCGTCACTACGGTGAGTCTCATGCGTGACGGCAAGGCAATGCTCGTTGGCAGTCTCGACAGCAAGTTGCGGCTCATGGACCGCGAGAACGGTGAATGCCTGCGAGCATACTCTCACCCCGACTGGAGGAACGAGGAGCTGCGCGTCCAGGCGCTCTTGGGAGGCAGGGAAAAGTATGTCATTGTCGGTGATGAAATGACCGCCGAACCCGAGCCTAATGGCCAAGGTCGGATCTGGGCCTGGGACTTAATGACGGGCAAGTTGGTCGCCAAAGTAACAGTGCCCTGGGGACCTCAGGGCTTCGAAGCGAAAAAGAAGGCCGTGGGGAGAGACGGCAAGGAAAAGACAAGAAGCAATGTAATTAGCTGTATGGCATGGAGAGAAGATGGCTGGGGCGATCAATTCTGCGTCGGCGGCACGTCTGGCGTTGTGACGGTATTTGGAGCGCTGTAGAGCGCCTTGACAAACTCTTGATTGCATGAGCTATTCATATATGGCAGGTAGGTAAGAGATGATTCATATCTGTCATTGTCTACGTCTTCCTTCATCACACGCATTCCCAGGTATGAATAACAATGAGACGCATCTATGTTAAATCCCACATAATTGTCTACTATGCTCCGACAGCGCCGAAAACCAAATATGTACCCTCCCACATCCAGAACAGTTCCAACGTTCGATTTAAGGTGTAACGTCGTCTTTCATACATGATTACACAGCCGGTTGCCGACCCATGCGCTCCTAGGGGTAGACCTGGAGGACTCTTGGGCTGCAAGGAGGTATTCGAACATGACGACTCGTCGCGCCAAGTGCAACAAAGGAGGCTGTTAGCCCATGCCAGCAAACTCAAACCAGTTCGGCCTGCAGTCTTCTCGGTGAAGAAATGGTTCGCCATCAGTGAGACGGCCGGTGACGCAGCCCCTGCATTTGGGCGAGTTGGGGCAGTTGAAGAAGGGTATGTGCTGGTAGCCGATGTCACGGAACCTGGTGCCTGTTAGTGCTGCTCTGGCTGGGGATGGAGAGTTGAAAGAAAGTCGTGATACTCACCAATGAATCTTGCTTGAGTCCTCGAACAGGCCCAGGGCAATGCTATGTACGGGAGCATCTCCCCATCGCTCGTAGAAGAAGCCACCCGCGCGGTCGAGATGGTTGAAGTAGTCCTCATAGACCTGACTCCGCCAGAACTCCATGTCGCCAACCTCAAAGTTGCTCCAGAAGTGGCACGTGGAGAAGCCGTGAGCGGCGGCGTTGTGTTCAGGTCGCCTGGTTTCGTCCGTCACCCACTTGATGGCATTGCGATCATGGAGCGAGTCTGGGTTGTCGGCGAGGAACTTGATCGTCTCGGGCCACAGCGAGGGCAGCGTTCTGGGGTCGTCGTAGAGATTGATGGTGAAACCGTATGTCTTGTTGTTGTCGTGCATGTAGCGGAAAACGTCGTAATCGACATCGCAGAAGAAATGCACGTTGGGCTCTACGCGCCAGTAGTAGCGGGTGTCTTTGAGGGCAGGGTGTTTGTAGAAGAGGCCGCTGTTCCAACGACACATCTTGTGGTAGGAGATCATCTGGGCGTATTGCACGCCGCTTTTTTGTAGGATCTTGGTCGATTCCTCGTAGAGTTGCTCGTCTATCCACGAGGGAGTATCCCAGTGCTCATTGGGTATAAGTTCTGTATAAGCTTATTAGTGATGCCTCGAAGTTTATGGGGGGCGGCAGACCGCACCATAGTTGCACTTGGCCTTTGTCGCGGCACTCGTCTTCTGGATGAATTCCTGGGTGAAGGGTACGTCGTTGAAAAAGGTCCAAGGATAGTTGAACTTGCTGTTCCAAGTCCTCTCGAGGTCTCGCATGGACATGACCATGGCATCGACCTCTTCATTCCTCACGAGGGCCAGCAGGGTGGCATTGATGCGATCGGGGTTTTCGGCATCGGGGGCGTAGTTGTCGTTGGTGCGGGCCAATGTCCCTTCTGGTTCTCCGGTCGCTATGGGACAAGGATATTAGCTACGATGCTTCCGAGGACGGGAGAAACAACTCACGATCTAGATTGGGATCCCGCTCAAAGTTGACGTAGCGATCTGCGGGGCCTCGACCAGCCCATGATGGGAAGAAGAGCTGGAACAGGAAGAAGCACCAGAGCACCACGGCCGTGAATATTAGTGCTCGGACCGGCCGCGCGACAGTCATGATGGCTGATGATATCAATGATTGGGAATATCAATGTCAACAGCTGCCACCGGATAGCGGTAGACAGCGTCCGTCCCAGGGGGTCCTAGGCGTCCATGGAACGAAGAACCAGATCCGACAGACCCTGCTGAGGCAATAGCAGAGACTTCGGATGCCGCGGAACGTCTCTGATCTGCTGGCGCACAGCGTTGCGTTGGGTAGGCTGGTCGGCAGAATCTCTTGGACGGTTTGGGCCACGACCGTATCAATATCTCGGAGCCGACGCTGGAAATGTGGTGAAAGGGGTTGATTTATTGAAGCTGGTATCATGGAGCCATGGTCCAATCAGCGGCCACAGCAACTAATTTACAGTATGCAGTGGAGCAATGGTGACGCGACAGACGCGCGCTCACATGGGAAAATGCGACGGTTGCGGTTGGAGCTGCCATGATTCAAGATAAACCAGGAATACTACATAGATAAAATCTCGAGGCAATTTTTTGGGTTATATTGATAACCACAGATATATTCTTTACCTAGGTAGTCCAGAATCAATCATGCCATCATGGCTGCTCAAAGGTTTCACCAATTCATCATGGTACAGTCAGCTATTTTTGGCACCTTATTTTTGGCACCTTATTTTGTAGTGGCGCTCCGCCAACGCGAACCTGCCATGTCGCAGTAATTCCTCTCCCCCCCCGCTATCACGACCCAACCCAGCGATGACGACGATTATGTCTGCACCAGCCTGAGCAAACGATGGAAAATATATGATACAATTATGGCTTTTGCTGCGAGGCTAGGCGCTCTCACTGGGGAGCTGGTCGAGGCTGTGACGCTCACATCTGCTCAGGTTCGCAACAGCCACCCATCCATCCCAGCAACAACTCTTGCAAAGGACTAACTGACTTATTACGACTCTAGACACGCCCTGACAAGTTCAACACCCACCGCGAGACCGCTCTTCGCAGTCTAAAGTCCCATCCCTTCCTACGAACTAACCAATTCGATGTCGAACACAACCTCGACGGCCTAGAAGAGCGATTCCGCGTCAACCTGCGAGAGGAGCTTGCGGATGCCCTGCATGAGCGACGTGATCTGCTGCAGCAAACACCCTCAAAATGGCACCCCGAGATACTGTACCTGCTCTTGGAGCTCTCAGACCAACCCACTTTCAACACGAGGCTCAGCGACTTGGATCTTCTGAAGAAGGGGTCGGGCGAGCAGGATGAGGAGCAACTACGCTGGGAGGACATCGCCCGCGAAGATGGCTGGGACCAGGACAAAGCTATATGGAAGACCATAAAGTACAGCGACAGTTCAGACGATGAGGACGACGGGTACAGGCAAGAGTCGGGGAGCGAGTCTGGTGCCAGCACCGCCTCCTCCGAGGTTCCGCCCGGCAGGACAGCAGAAGATTTGATTATCCATCCCGAGGACGTACCTCAACTCACCCTTATTCGAAAAGCCCAGGAGTGGCGGACGGGGAAGCCCCCGAAAGATGCTGCTGGCCACACTCGCAAGGTGCCTGTCACCGAATTTCACATTGCTCGAGAGGTCTTGTTTATGCTTCAGGGACTAGACACGACACTATTTACAACCGATGGATCGGCCGACCCTGCGTTCCAGATGACGCACACAGCGTGGGACACTCACAAGGCACTGATCAGCTATTTTTCCGAAGCAGGACGCCGACTTGCTGTTTTGCGCAAGTTCATCTCTCAACCACAGCGTTCCTCACATCTCCAGGCCTTTCACGATAGTGTCGCCTCCCGTCTCCATAGCTTCGACAAAATGGTCACCAAAATCCAGGCGCCGCTGGTCTCGCCCAAATCCGACGTCGTGGTTAGCCTCTTGAAGATCAAGGCGGAGCTCACTTCTGGTCTTGAGCCGCTGTACGCACTGTCTGGAATCGTCATGCAGATGCAAGATGGCTCGTCTTCCGGGGCCTTTCGCTATCTTGAGTTGCTCTTTGAGGGATCCAACATCGCCCAACTTGCTGGAAAGCCTGCCACTTACGAATTTCTTGCTCGCATTTTTGTCGAGTGTTTTGATGTCTACCTACGTCCGATCCGCTTGTGGATGGACCACGGCAAACTTCTACCAGGAGACAAGATCTTCTTTGCCTCGGAGTTTCCGACACAGGTTCCTCTTGGCAAAATCTGGAAGGATCAATATCGACTTCGCCGCACTGTAGATGGAAAACTGCATGCCCCCAAGTTTCTCCAGCCCGCTGCGAGCAAGATCTTCAACACAGGGAAAAATGTCGTGGTTCTGAAGAAGCTGGGCCGGTTCGAGTCGACAAGGTGCAAGTGGAGCGTCGAGGAGCCCCCATTGGACTATGATGCCATCTGCCCTGCCGGGTTTGAGCTGGCTCCTTTCTGTGATCTTTTTGATGCTGCGTTTGATCGATGGATCCAGAGCAAATACAACACCACCTCCACCATACTCAGAAATGCATTATTCGAGCACTGTGGGCTCTGGTCTGCCCTGGATACCATGGAGCATCTCTACTTCATGTCGGATGGCTCCGCAAGCGACCTATTTTCCAGAAATCTGTTCAGCAAGCTAGATCTCTTGGCCCCAAGTTGGCACAATCGATACGGCCTTACTGGGACAGCTCAAGAGGCATTCGCGACACTCATCGATGCAGTCCGATTGTCTGTCACTGTCAGCCCCGAAGGCTTGCGAATACCAATTCTAGCGGCCCGCGACTCCATCAGGACAGCGCTACCCACCGTCATGGTCAATTACCGTTTATCCTGGCCAGTCCAGATGATCCTATCTGAGAACACGATATCTCAGTATCAATCCATCTTTACACTACTCCTACAGCTGAAGAGGGCTCTTTACGTGCTTCAGGCACAAAGAATTCTTGACAGCTACTGGACGGATGATGACAACTGGGGCGAAAGGTCGCTCTATTATTCAATGCGGACTAGGCTTCTGTGGTTCTCAACTAGCCTCCAGTCGTACCTGGCGACATTGGTGTTGGCGCCGAACAGCGCAAGGATGAGACGAGAATTGCAGGATGCTCACGATGTGGACGCCATGATTGCCATCCATGCCACCTGTATGAAACGAGTCATCGATGAAGCGTGCTTAGGGAACAGACTGACCCTCATTCGGGAGTGTTTCCTCGACGTTCTCGATCTGGCCATCAAGCTCGAGCAAGCCCAGGCCTCCCACAATAAAGAGGCAGAAGAATTGCGAGAGCTTTCGCGCCTTTCCGCCATGTCATCTCCCGGTCCACCAGGAACGCCTAGGCCGCCCAGGACTCCGAGGACACCGAAATACGTCCGTGATGGCGACGAAGACAGCGACGACGAGAGCGATGAGGAGAAAAGATTAAGCAGGGCTAAGCCAGGAAAGCCTTACATGACGGTGCTGAGGGAGATCAAGGCCGATTTTGAACGGCATTTGCGATTTATCTGCGAGGGACTGCGTAGCGTTGCGCGGGCGACGAGCGACGCACAGTCGGCCAAGTGGGATATCCTAGCAGAGATGCTGCAAAGCGGTAGCCGGACCTGATATGGACGAGATAGCGATGAGCCGATGAATAATGATACCCCTTGTCGAGCACTGCTTGGCCAAGCACTTCTGTTCCCACCATCCGTGACGTCGCGTCCTAATCAGAGCTCCTCTCGCCATCTTCGACGCAGCGGAGTGTCGCGTTTAGAATTCGCTCTTGAGCCTGCTCGCAAAGAACTCCATCAGAGGCAAGACCTCGTCTCTGTCCCGCGGCATCGAGACACCCTGCCGCTTCCACTGCACGACCTTTACATCTGCAAATTCCCTCTTCGCATTGTCCACAGCGTCGTCCTCAAGCTGGCACACTAGCACGGGGGTACGGCTCTGCTCGCGCGCACTGATGGTCGGCACCATGGACTGCGGCAGCGGCCCGCCGATGGAAACGATGCCCTTGAATGTGGTGCCGGGGCGGGGCTTGTCACCCTCTGTAACGTCGACGACGCGTTCCGCTTGGCGCAGCTTGGAGGCCAGGCCAAGGGCCAGCGAGCCGCCCTGGCCGAAGCCGAAGAAGAGAATGTCGGTGGTTTCCCAGCCGAGCTTGGCGATCAGCACCTCGTCGACGAGCTTCTCCATGATCAGCCCCCGGGCCTTCTCGAAGCCCGGGTCCTCGTCAATGTCCCCCGTGGCGTCGTTGATGATCAGATCGTCGCCAAAGTGGTGATGCTGGCCGCTGCCCCCGGGAGGCAGAAGGGCGTCCGGGAGCGGTGTGGTGCCGCGGACGGAGATGCCGAAGACGCCCGGTAGAGCGAGGTCGCGCGCGAAGCCGGCAAAGGGCTTCTCGTAGTCACCGAGGCCGTGGAACAGCACGAGGAACGTCGTCGTCGACTCTGGCGGGTCCGGGATGTGCAGCGCCACGGGAAGCGTGGCGGAGAGCGAGGCGAAGTCGGCTTCTGTTGGGATCTGGGGAGGCATCGTTAGAGATCTCTGTCTTCTTGGTCCTTCTTCTGGTTGTTGGGTGAAAGTTGGTGATGATGAGTGAGAGTGAGAGTTGATGAAAACTCCAGGTTTGGGCAACGGATAGCCACTTAAGTGGGGAGCTGACAGTTCGTTCTCTTGGCCGCATGCATGTACAGTAGTAACATGTGACAATTGTTTATACAACTCATTGAAAAAAAATCATCTGTAACATCTCAAGTCTACAAGGGGTATTCTTGGTTTACTAAGGCTTGGCTTGCCTCTCAGTCCTCAATTTGCCAACGAGCCGTTCCCAGAATCGGCTGGCAAAGCTGTCCGCTGGTGATGTCGCGATTGCGGGCTGCGGGCGGAGGTGGTCGGAGATGTGGAGTCTAGTCTCCGATTCCCGATCCCCGATCCACCTTCGCAAATATACATCCTGGGGGGTTTCGTTTCATCATTCTGCCAAAAGATTCACGATGCTTGTGCTATACAGTTTCTATGTCCAAAATCGCCTTGTATGATGGCATGTCTTCATCTCTAATCAACGCTTTATCATCTGTTCCTCGCCAAGACTTCGAACCTTCACCCGCGATGGCCCCGACTTCATCTGGCGCCACTCGCCTTCGGCCGTCCAAGTGCCTGCTTTAGTGTAATCGCCGTTGGAGCCGCCCGTCATGTAAGCGAACCGGAAATATTCGGGGAGATCCAAGTCAATGTTTCTAGACCAAATGAATCTATGCTTCTCATCGTCGGTGCCGTCAAAAAATGTGCGAAATCGCTCGACATCGTTTACCAAGATGCTGATGCCGTCGTACAGATCGCTGGGAGCATCCTTCCACTTGAATGTGATATTTGATACTTCGTTGGTGCTGTTGCTCAAATCGATGATAGGGTCCAGGATGACAGGGAGGCGTGAACCCTTCTGAGCGTCGCCCTGCAAAGCCGCTGGTGTCTGCAGCACCGGATCGAATCCCCACCTCGCGATGCCGTTGATGAAGAGGCCAACTAGTAATCCTTGGTAAATCAACGATGGCCGGGTCTGTAAGCTAGTCCCCGGTATAAATAGTAGGCCTAAGATGTAATGGTGGATGCGTAGATTGAGGCTTGGTAGGGAGAGTGAGATAATGATTCCACCCACAAACAGACCGTAGAGCTTTAGATGACTGATGAGACGCCCTTCTTGTCTAAAGAAGTAAATTTGCGAAACAACAATGCAAAATATTACCAAAATGATGATGGCGAGCGCAGCTTTGGCGCCGGGCTGCTGCTCCAAATCATGCTTGTTCAGTCGCTGGATGGGGATGAAGCTCAAGGTGTAATTGTCCAAGGCACCCACCCAGCAGGCTCCCAGCCACAGGACTGACTTTTCAAATTGCGCCGTCAGGCCACGAAGCGTGCGGCGTACGCCCATCACGTCGTACATGGCCCAGACGCAAAACATGGCTGGGAGGAACTTGCCCAGCAAGTTGGAAACGAGGCCGGCAATTGTCGCGTACGGGGGCGGATCCAGCGCCATGCCGACGGTCCAGAAGAGGCCGATGAAATTGGGGAAAAAGAAGAGCGCGGGCGAGTTGGTGAAGATGGAGAGCACGCCACTAAAGACGGCCGAGACGGCTAGCAGAGACCAACGCATGTCGGTGGCGGAGCAGTCGACATCATCAACGAATGTGAAGGACAGAGGGAAGTACGAGTCAAATCCCAGGCTCTTGATGCCATGTCGGTTCGAGCCGATGAAATTCTCGTACCGCCCAACCAACTTGACAACTCCGCAACCTCCATGCGAGTTGGAAATGATTCCGGCATGGATGGCAGCGCCACAGATGAAAGAATCCCCACGGTAGATGGGAGTGCCGTTGTTGTTCGGCCCGCCTACAACCAAGGGTCTATAGTTAGCCTCAACGTCTCCAATGGCTCGGGGATTTTGAAGCTGATAGCTCTCGCAATCTGCCGAGCATCGGAACGGAAATCCGGCGCCATTGAAGGGGCGGCATCCGTTGCCGTCAAGGCCGCAAGAGTTGCCTGACCCCCAGTACGTCACGCCACATCCGATGCTCTGAGGCTCACCCCATCCAGTGATCTCGGTGGCCAGCGTCGCCTGTCGCTTGACCAGGGCGAAAGTCACAACCCAGATGCTCAAGTAAAAGCAGACGAGCCATACGCGATGCTTGTACTGGGGCAGGAACCGATCGACAAGCCAGAGAGGATATTCCTGGACTGCCGGGAAGAGCGGCTTGATTCGGTACCGTTGCGGATTGGCAGGGCCCTTAGTCCACTTGACAATAGTCTTGGAGACTCGGCGCACAGAGTATGGCACCCATTTCCACCTCTTCCATGTTCCTTCGTCCTGGATGAACCGTGGGGTTGGGGGATCGCTTTCGTCGATTTCAAGTTGTGCATCAGTATCGAGCGGCGGCGCATGATGCTGGTGCTGGCGCTGTTGCTGTTGCTGCTGTTGATTGTCGCTGTCGCTGTCGGTGCCGACTGGCACGACGTGAACGTCAATGGGGTGCTGTTCGGGGCCGGTCATGAGGGGCTGGCGCTCGTCGTCATCAAAGCTCACCATGGCGGCCGTGTCGGAGCGAAAAGCAAAGGGCAGAGTAGAAAATAAGCGGCAGCGTCGCAGCAAAAGGCTCGGCGATGGTTGAGTGGGCTGGCGCAGTTGCCTACCCGGAGGATCCGCAGCCGGAGCGGAGCAATGTGGGGCGTCGAGGCAGCGAGGAAGGCGCTTATCAGGTAGTCTGACTCTCTCACGTTTGAAGTTTGAGGTTTGACAACTGCGAGGTTGAGGCAAGTTCGTTCGGCCAGCGGAGCCCTGGGATGAAGCGTACCAGGTATCGCCAGTGCATCTCGATTGCTCTCAGCCGCATCACGGGTCCTATATTAGTGGTCTCGCAATGCCGAAGTTACTAACGACCAGGTAAGACTCGTGAGCGACCAAAGGTTGTGTGAACGTTGGCAGTGGGGCTCACCGGATTGGTCAGAACTGGTTCTCTCACGAATACGCAAACAAAACTTGGGTGGCTCGGTAGTTCGGGGCCGCGACGTCCAGTGTCGAGCCAGTCAAACTCGTGTCAGGCGCACAAGGCATCATGAGGCACCCATGACTTGCCAGACCCATAAAAGGAAGGGATGAACAAGAAATGCCAATGTGTTCATTTGTTTGATCAATACATATGAGAATTTAGAGACTAATTCACTTGCTAACTTGCACGATTTTTTGGGGGGGCATTTTTCATCCCATAATTCAGCCATAAATCAGACTCTCAACAGTTGCTTGTTCTTCTGCATTGCCAGTGTCTGTCTTCCCCTGTAGGCGAGAGTCACGTTGCACCTGCCATGGCGGCTGATCTTCGGCAACCCTCACACAGTCCAAGACAGTGCGCGCCCACACTATCACAACCTCTCACACCCTTGACCAACTTGCCAAAAACCCATGCTATGAAGCCCTGCAACCCAAAGACCCTGCAACACTCAGCATCTGTGACAGTGCTAAGACCACTACTAGGATAGCCTCATCAGATCTGAATTCTCTTTTTAACTGTTCTCTCTTCTCTAACCCTCTAGATCGTGGGCCTACCGTTGATCTCCTTCCCTTGGTTATCACAAACAGAATCCCCCTCTCGATGCTTCACTCTGCCATGTCAAGATGACCCAGCCTACCCTACAAGAAGACCCTTTCAAGACCTCTACTTTCACAATGTTCGAGATCCTGAAATCTGCCTCCGCTGATGTTGGCGCTGCACGTCTTGGGCGATTGGCCCTGGCAAACCACAGAGTTATGGAGACGCCAAACTACCTTGCCGTCGCATCTCGCGGAGTCATTCCTCATTTGACACCCGAGAACACGAAGAGACACACCACATTTGATGCAACATATATGGCTATAGAAGACTGTACGTGCATCCATTCAAGATGACCAGACACTGTTTGACATTAAACACAGTTCTTGACAAGAAGGAACCGCCCATCCTGAAAATGTCAAAGGAGACATCCCGAAACCTTCACAGTTTCACATCTTTTCCATCAGAGCGTGCTATCGTTCTTGGACCTAGGCGATTCCCACCTGTTCTAACACCAGTCGGCAATGGGGCGCAACATCTCAGCATTTTCACTTCTACCGGCTTCCGCAACTTGACAATCCCTGAGTTCGCTGAGGTCATCGAGATCGCGCAACCCGAAATCGCTATCCCTCCCGCAGACCTCTTTCATACCAGCTCGACCCCTCCAGCAAAACGACAAATTCGAATGGTTGAGCGCACCGAAGAATGGGTTGATGAATTCTTCCGCATCTCAGACCCTCAGGGGCGGTTGAAGGAACTGGGTGTCGCCGTCTTCGCCCCCGTGCTCCCAGTGGAGTATCCTCTTCAATGGGATTATCTCAGACACCTCTCTGAGGACGTGAGAGAATCGCTCTCTGGACTTGCGATTTACGACGTGAATCTACTCCCCGAGCTCGCCAACTACCCGCCACTCCTCGACTTGCCGAGATTGGCATTTGGCCCCTCTAAATCCCCTCAAGACCTCCTTCGGCAACTGACTCTGGGCGTTGATGTTTGCACGGTGCCCTTTGTCAACGTCATGTCCGATGCCGGTGTTGGGTTGACTTTCACTTTTCCACCCCCTGAGACCCAGGGTGTTCAGCCCCTTGGTATTGATATGTGGTCTGCAGATCATGCAACCTCTCTTCTACCCATAGTAGAGGGTTGCAAATGCTACACATGCACCAACCACCACAGGGCGTTCATCCACCATCTACTCAACGCTAAGGAGATGCTGGGGTGGAACCTACTCCAGATCCACAACCACTGGCTCCTCGGAGAATTCTTCATTGGCGTGCGGAAATCCCTAGGGGAAGGCACTGCTCGATTCGAGGAGTGCAGTCGTGATTTCTCAGCCAATTACGAACCCGAGCTTCCATTTGGAACAGGCGAACGACCCCGAGCAAGAGGTTACCACTTCAAAAGTATTGCTGGCCAGACAAAGATAAATGAGCCGAGCTGGCAGGCTTTCGACACCACCGACAAGTCCCTTTCAGTCTCCGACACCGCAGCTCAGCCGCCGGTTGCTCCGAGTGCCTAGAGAAGGACCCTGCAGAGGATGAGGTTGCATCGTACCTGCCGAACCTAATAGGATTGCATGCTCCCCACTTATGCCATCCGTGCCGGCGGGAAGGAGTATCACCCGCCGCGTTGGTACGGCCCACACTGCAGAGGGGAAGTTCGTCTCCCCATGCAAAGGGGCATAGTTCGTTCAATAGCTGTGGCCGATAGATTTTTTACAAAGTCTCCTTGATCCCAACAATTCGTAGTCGACCGAAGCATGACAAATCGAAGCACGTGGGAGGCTGCGTTGGCGAAAATGGTAGCAGTAACCCGGTATGTGCCACGACCAATGCTTGTTGACTTAGAGTGCACGTATACAAAGAAATACGCAATCGTTAATTGCCCTTCCATCTCCAGAGCGATTAGCCCAGACATCCAACTTCAATATCCATAAACAACTTCGTCTACAACTTCCAGCTGCTATTCGCTGATGCACCTCCCACTGCAGGACTCAGGACCTCGGATACTCGTCCAAATTGCGTAGCGGAGTGTATTGAAGGATGCAAATGAGGGGGGTTTGGTCGATCGCCAACTAACACGTGCTGATCAGATCCAAACACCTAGAGACTAGCTCGTCAACTTGTGTGCTTTGTATCCTAGCTCCAACGGGTGGATATGTAACGTTCGAGGTGAGATGTTGCGGCCGTGATGTTCGGCTAATAGCGCAGTCTCGGCGCCCGCTGGTTCAACAAATCCCTAAGAGCTCGGCCTCTGGACAAGTCGTACAAGCTCAGCTAATTCGTCCGAGGCAGAAAAGCCGAAGACGAGATAATGAGACCACAACAGCGTCCCGTTGGCGGTTTCAACGTCATGGGTGGGGGCGGTCAAAGATTAGCCCACCTTCTTCGTTCATGTCTAGTCGGGCAAACCAGGGATTAAGCATGAATACGGCTAGAAGCCGTCATCGCTCTGCAAAATTTCTTATTACGCCGCGTTAGGGTGGACACGGCCAAGTCGCCCGATAGAGTTGAGTTGAGGTTATGTTCAAGCATGTCTGATCTTGAAGGTCCCGGGGATAAGTGGAACAGGGGTATGAAGCCAATGAGAGACCGACATCCACCCACGCGCGAGTTAGTGGAGGGTTGGAAGGACGGACAAAGCGGGGGACGCAGCCTAGCATCGCAGCGTTCCGTCCGCCCTCCGATCTTATCAAAGCCTATCAGCATGGTGAGCAGCCGGTATCTCTGGGTCCCTGTTGACAAGGGTCGAAGAGAGACGCCGCACACCAGAGAGCATCAACTTGCCCTCAATGCTGAAGAGCAATGTCCAGAAGAAAATGGCATTTTTATTATTTCTTAGTGATACCTTATGGGAATTTACTGACTAATTTAGTAGAATATCTCTCCTCTCAAGATGGTTTTCTTATGGCTTAGGTACAAAGAGACTCTTGTTCCGTGCTCGTTCAGCATCGTGAGAGGTGGGGGCAGCCGTCATCAATAATCCTAGTCTGTGGTGTTTTTGTTCCCCTGGAGGGAACGGGGAACCAGGACCCGGTTGGTGTGGGTCGGCTGTTGGATACCGCTGTGGTTTAGTGTGTACGGACTGCTTGCAATGCTGCATGTCCCTGCACAGGCTCTGGGTTGGTGTGCTTGCTTGCATCTCGGTGACCGCGTTGGGAAAGGACACCATCTCGGCCGACTTACACGGATTGCCAAGGACCGGCCGTGGCGCGGAAGCTGCAGCTTGGGAGCGGCAATGCAATACAGGGCTAGGTTCCGACACTACAAACGTCCTCTAGGTACTGGATAATTGCAGGCATTGATGGTCTTTCACACTTTCACAGGCATTGGCACGTCCTGGCATGCCCTTGTAAGGTCCTTGGCGAATCTGCAGTGAGCGGGGAGCCCGGCAGACTTGGGCGCACGTGCCGGCGTCCCTCACCATGAGGCGCCCAGACTACCTGTCTGGGTAGGTGCCTGGACCAAAGGTCTCCATCATCATAGACTTCCCAGCAGCACGGAACTGACCATGTCGATCCAACCCTCCTCGTCCTACGAATCATACTCACATTGACCAATTGAGACGGAGGAATGAGTCTGATGCCCACCATCTGCAGTGCCTACTTGCTTAGCACATTGGTGCAGGATGGGGACTTGGCCTCCGCTAGCCCACTGGGGAAGGCGGATGACGGACGACATGGACCAGACAGGAACCCGTCTTCGGCCTTGTCTTTCGAACTGGGAATGCTCGTGGGTTCTCATGGGTGCTAGAGATGGATCATGACATCCAGCTGCTGCCGCTACACTCCACGTGGGATGCCAAACCATTTCTTATAAAGGAGTCCAGTGCTGCTGGCATAAACCTTCTCCCAGACCTTCCTTCCAGCCCGCAGCTGTTGTTTCAACATTGCTCTCAACTCCACCACAAGCGACAACCCGTCTGTTAATTTTGACGCCGGGTCGAGCTTCGCACCATGTTGTTCAAGCTCAACGCCCTCGCCGTCCTGGCCGCGTCGCTCTGCGCCGTCTCGGCCCAGACCTACCAGCGTCTCGGAACGTGCCCCAAGCTCGGCTGCATTCTGCCCCCCGACCAGAGCGAGTTCCTCCCCGGCCAGCTCTTCGACCTCCGAGTCGAGGTTCACGCGCCCGTCAACGGCTCAGAGAAGGCCCACAATGGCAAGCCCGACAGCAAGTTCAAGGTGACCATCGCCAAGAAGGGCGGCAAGACCAAGGACTTTGCCAGTGCCTTTGGCATCAGCGAGCCCAAGGTCGAGACCTGGACCTTCTCCTGGTACGAGGACTTGTATGCCGAGGATGCCAAGACGCCCTCGGTCGTCAACGTCGCTGCTAAGGCCTACCGCAAGCTTACTATTACCGAGCCCGGCACTTACACCGTTACCCTCAAGTACTACAATGGCGAGACCACCACTGCTACCTGGACCGTCCGGCCCCTTAACACTAAGCGCAAGGCCAAGAACGTCATCTTCTTCATTGGTGATGGCATGACTACCAACATGGTGCGTCTCCCGCGAGTTAATTGACCCCTAATTCGTTTGTAATACATGCTGATAAGCCACTTTCAGATCACTGCCGCCCGTCTGCTAGGACACAAGAGCATCAATGGCAAATACCAGTCCACCATGAAGATGGACGAGTTTCCCATTATCGGCCACCAGATGACCCACTCTATCGACAGCTACATCACCGACTCTGCCAACTCGGCCTCTGCTCTTTACAGCGGCCACAAGAGCACTGTCAACGCCATGGGGTATGTGTTTTCGATACCACCCTTGGTGACTTTTCAGAAGCTAACATGAATAGTGTCTACGCGGATTCCTCGGCCGATCCCTTTGATGACCCGAAGGTGGAGACAATTGTCGAAATCTTCAAGCGTGTCTGGGTTTGTGCATCCAAGAGCCCCTCGTAGCTTGGGTGAGATTGCTAATTCATGGCTTTAGGGCGGTGCTTGGGGTGCCGTTTCCACCGCTTTCCTCGCCGATGCCACTCCAATTGCCCTGACCGGCCACACTCGTCTCCGAGGCCAGTACGGTCCTCTGATTGACCAGGCTCTCAACGGCGTCGCCAACTATAGCTGGACCGACCACGAGGGCCCTGATGTCTTCTTCGGCGGAGGTGCTGAAAACTTCTATGCCGGCGCCAGCTCATACAAGGGCAAGGACTGGTACAAGGAGTTCAAGAACCAGGGTTACTCCGTCAGCAACACCAAGACGGCTCTCCTCAAGGCTCCCACCAACAAGAAGGCCCTCGGTGTCTTTTGCCAGGGCAACCTCCCTGTCTGGCTGGACCGCAACATCTACACCGACAACATCAATGATTTCAAGAACGACCCTCTCGGCAGCACTTCGCCCGCTACTGACCTTCCCGGCCTCAAGGACATGACCCTCAAGGCCGTCGATATCCTGCACAAGCGCGGTGGTGACAAGGGTTTCTTCCTCATGTCCGAGGGTGCCTCCATCGACAAGCAGATGCACGCCCTCGACTACGACCGTGCTCTGGGCGATCTCCTCGAGCTCGACGACACCGTCCGCGCCACCATTGCCAAGCTCGACAAGCTTGGCATCCTCGACGAGACCCTCGTCATTGTCTCAGCCGATCACGGTCACGGCTTCGAGTAAGTACCACTGAATCTATAAAATTACAAAGGTACAAGACCACTAACATCAACCCCAGCGTCTGGGGCTCTGCCGACACCGAGTACCTCGCTGACCAGGAGGACGACCGCACTAAGCGCCGCGCCATCGGCACCTACGCCAAGTCTGGCGAGTCGCAGTACACCAAGAAGAAGGCTGGCCTCCACTACGGCACCGGCTCCAACTTCCCCACCAACTGGGAGCCTCGCTACGCCATCGCCGGAGGTGTCGGCGCCGCCCCAGACCGCCGTGAGGACTACAAGGTTCACAAGGACGGCCCCCGTACGCCCGCCACCAAGGGCGCCGACGGCACCTATTACGCCAACCCCGCGGACGCTGTTGACGGCATCACCTTCAATGGCACCATCCCTACCGACGAGGCCCAGGGTGTCCACTCCCTCACCGATGTCCCGGTCTTCGCCTGGGGTCCCTGCCAGGACACCTTCAGCGGCACCTACAACAACATCGACATCTTCTACAAGATCTCCAACTGCTTGGGTCTCGCTCGCAACAAGGCCACCGGCAACAAGTG
Source organism: Dactylonectria alcacerensis (assembly GCA_029931735.1). Classification (NCBI taxonomy): domain Eukaryota; kingdom Fungi; phylum Ascomycota; class Sordariomycetes; order Hypocreales; family Nectriaceae; genus Dactylonectria; species Dactylonectria alcacerensis. The sequence continues at coordinate 3,451,936 of JAPMUZ010000004.1, forward strand.
GCGCTCTTAAAGCGGTAGCAATGGAAGCGAATGGCGGAAGTGGTAGATTATGACGAGATGACGATGTAAACTAGACGTTTTGGGACGAGCGCGGGGCGTAATGCGGATGTAGAAGTAATCCATTTAAAAGTCGAAAACTACCAAGGCAGCTAGCAAATCGCATGGCATTGACATTATGTGCATGCTGCTATCTGAGTTACCTGCCTCCGTGATACTACCCCTTGAGGTGATAACGATAGCCAAATCCCCCCCAATGTGGCATTATGGCAAGTCCCAGTTTCCAGATTCACGTCCCCTACATTCCGTCCTGCGTCCGAGGCACGGGTTGCTTCAGTGAAACTTCTGTCTCCAGGGCGATTGAGGGGAGTTCTACTCCGGAAAATCAAGGCCCAGCATCGTGCTCAATTGTCTGACCTCCTGACCGTCGACGTCCTCGGAATTGGAATCACCCTCGACTTTGCCGCGTGCCAAGCATGACGAGTGCGCCCACAGGTTGAGTCCAGGTTGAACCTTTCTGACCTTGTCGATGAGCATGTTGACGTTTTGGCGGCGCAGGCCACCGCCGACGATGAGCTGGAGGCCCGACATGTGTTGGCAAATGGGGCCAATCATGTCAATGTTTTCGTAAAAGGGGCCGTTGCCTCCAGAGGTTAGGACACCGGTGAAGTCGCATCTAGCGAGCTCGTTGATGCTCATCTTCCAGTCATCTTCTTCAGCCAGGAGGTCGAAAGCGCGGTGGAAGACGCAGCGGACGGGCTTGGCGAGCTCGACGAGAATTCTGCATCGCCGTTTGTCGACGCCGAGTCGGCGATCGAGGATAGTAGAGCCGGGCTTAGGGAGCTCCTCGTCACCAGAGTCGTACCCAAGGCAGCGCTCGAGGATGCCGAAGACGAAGGCGTCGCCGCGGATGGGATTGAGCACGCCGAGTTTCTTGAACTGTTTAATCGCGCGCTTCATGGCGTTGAACTCGGCGTCGGAGTAGATGAAGTCGACCGGCTCGGGGGCGGTGGGGCCGGGCGCGGGGCGGGGCCGGATCATGATGCGGATAGGGATGTCGAGCTTCTTCTGGCCTGGTGGGGGGAAGTACAGGTTTTTGACGTCGGCGACATCGGGGGTGAGGCCGCCGACGTCGTAGGAGCCCCGGGCATTGAGCTCAACGCGGTGGACGCCGAGTTCCTGGGCGTACAGGGCGCTACCGGGAGAGAAGACGGCGACCTCGAGAGGGATCTTAATTTCCTCAGCCATTGTTGCGCTGGAAAGTTTTGATCCTCAGTGCTTGCGTTTGGAGTTGGAAGTGAGATGGTGGTGTGAGTGCGGTATCTCTCCGGGAGGATGATGAGCGAGGTGGGAAGAGCTCTTTGGTGGTGGGCAAGGGCTGATTAAATAATGACGGCCAGCATAGAGGCCCTGTTGATGCCAAACGCCGACCACATATATCTCTGGGATTTCTTTCATTGTTAAACCAAACAACAATCGACGTTGCAGCGTTTGATAGATGAATACGAGGCTGCTAGTGATGTGAATCCAGTTGCAGGTTGGTGTTTGTGCAACAGCCATAATCTGGGGGTTTTAGCGCCCGCATTTACCCTAGACAGCAGGCCGCCTTCGACCCTTGTTGGCGAGACCGGTGTTGGTACTGCCGTTTGTTTCGCTACTTTTTGAAAAGGTCTGGGATTGTTTTTCAACGATTAGCGAAATTCAATAAGCGGGTTATACTCGTCGGGTCGTATCGTTCTTGTTTGCCGGGGTCAGCAGCGTTTTCAAGAACAGTCACCATTTATCTTCAGCAATTCACAATCCCGACTCGTTTTCCTAGCCTTTTAAGTATGTTTGGACTCGTATAAGTCCGTGACAGTAGTCATTAAAAGCATATTGTGACATATGACTGCACGTGACACGGCAACGCCTGGCATAGGAGCGTTTTTTAAACCGTGCTGAATTAACCAGAGGTTATTGGTCACTTGAGGTCTTTCGATGGCATGACATAAGGAATGTTTGGTACACACCTGCCCATACATCACAATCAGCATCAACCCAAGACTCGCGTTATGACTTTCAAGGCGTTTAAGAAGGCTTATGGAGTCTGCATCGTTCCTTTTAAAAAGTCTTGTCCCCAGCGTTGGCTGGTGAATGCTTAATGTCAGCTCGGCTAGGCTGTTGTACGTATTCGACAAGCAGTGATGATTCAGGTGACTTCGTCATCGAACAGCGAAGAAGCGGCACCTGGGTTGTTGGTGCTCAGACAGTCACCTAGCTGGCCAAGGGCCACATTGAGGGCGGCAATCTCGGTTTGAATACTGGCTATGACCTTCGGGGCAGCCGTTGCGGGGTCGTGTAGAGCGAGGCTGAGTTTGTGGCCTGTTGCTATGAGCCCCGTGATGATCAGCGGATCTCTGGGGGGTTTCAGAGACTAGAGAGAATCCAATGACTTGAGACCAATGTCCATCATTTCTCTAACAAGTTGGGGTCTGTCTCATCGCTGTGGTCGTGAAGGATATAGAGATGGGGATAGTGGAGCTCGAAACACGACTTCTAGATTTTTTCTGCGTCCAGCTGGCAGGACCCTGCAGTTAGTGGTTGGCTCCGGGATTGCCCCTCAAATGGTAAGAGTAACCCCTGTAACGACCGTAAGAGGCTTGTAAGTGGCCTGTGCTTCAGTGGGTCCTTCGGCAGCTGGAGCGCTGGGCAACGGGGTGGCAACCGCCTAAAATGGAGGCTTCTGGAGGGGTCAGGCGGTTTAGGCGGGTTAGCTTGCCTCTGTCGCCGCTGGACAGCGTAATTAGCGGGGCCAGGCACCACTGAAAAAAAAAAAAAAAAGCTGCACCGATTTTTGGAGGGGCAATTTGAGAACCAATGACATCAACACGACCCCACCAAAAAGATTTCACCGACTCACTCACATAGGAGACTCGGGGAAGGAGAGAGAGTGACAAACAATTCCATACGGATTCACGCATGCACTTAGGTACCCCTTCTCAAGTACCTTACTCAGGCACTCACACACTTGATTGGCGACCAAGTTCTCCGTGTCTTGCTGTGCTTGCCTTGCTGCTCGAGCTTGCGCATCAGCTACCATATCCGCTCCCCTCCCTCCACAAAAAAAAAAAAAAAATCTCTGCCTTCATACATCTTTCATCTCTCTCAAGCCAATTCACTTGAGAATTTCTGCTTGTTATCATCAATATATACCCAAGATTATCTCTAAAAGACAATCTTATCACAGCCACAGCCATGTCTACCGGCGATATGCAAGACGACAAGCTCCAGGAGGCCCTCGTCACCTACGAGAAGCTCCAGGACATTGAGGATGAGTTCGACGAGGTCGAGACCGAGATCCGTGAGTTGCTCCCGAGTCAATGTTTCTTGCGCCGCTGCCTCGCGCATCTAGCGAGAATCCCCAAGCCAATTGCTAACTGAAAATTTTCTGCAATTAGTCCGTCAGCAGGATAAGTTGAGCAAGAAAATCTACGCCAAACGCCAGGAGGTCATCGCCAGCATCCCCCAGTTCTGGCCTCTCGTTTTCGAGCAGGCTCCCCCGGAAGTCGATGAGTACATTCTGCCGTCTGACTCTGTGCTCCTCAACTCACTCGTCAGCCTGACTGTCGAGCGCTTCGAGTTGCCCGAGGGCGACCCCCGCAGCCTCTACATCAAGTGGGAGTTTGAGGAGAACGAGTACTTCGAGGACAAGGTCATCGAGAAGAAGTTCTGGTGGCGCCACGCCAACGATGGTTGGGCTGGTCTCGTCAGTGAGCCTGTCCAGATCAAGTGGAAGAAGGGCAAGGATCTGACCGAAGGCATGCTCGACCTCGTCCACAAGATCTGGGAGGAGGAGAAGGCCGGCAAGGAGGGCGAGACTGCCGCTCAAAGGGACCTCAAGAAGATTATGGAGGACACTGGCCTCGGCGGCGTCAGCTTCTTTGCCTGGTTCGGTTTCCGCGGCCGCAAGATCTCCGTCGAGGAGGACAAGGAGGCTTCCAAAAAGGAGCAGGAGCGTCGCCAGGCGCGCAAGGCTGGCAAGGAGACTGAGCAGGACGCCGCGGACGAGGAGGATGACGATGACGATGAGTACGAGTTGGAGATCTTCCCCACCGGTGATGACCTTGCCGTGTGCATCAGCGAGGACCTGTGGCCCGGTGCCATCAACTACTTCAGTAATTGATCCCCAGGAAAGCTTAACTCTGAGACTAGAGCTAACCGATGTGTTACAGCCACCGCCCAGGAGCAGGACGGCATGAGCGACATCGAATTTGAGGATTCGGACGCAGAGATGGAGGATGATGAAGAAGCCGTCCCCGCCCTCAAGAAACGCAAGGCCTAAACGGGTTTGCCGTTTGCATTTTGCTCAGCACACATTCACCACGACCATTTCCTTTGTCAAACGCCCACTCAAAAATGGATAGACGCCAGGAGAGAGTGATGAAGCCATTTGGGAGGCTACGAGATAGATGATAGACGTATATAGAGCTGATCATTCAATTTGCTCAGACAACACTCTTTTTTTTTTACGTTGTGAGAAGGATGTGTTCTTAATGCAACTGCCCGTAACATACACTAGCTTAGTAACATGATGAGGTTCCGCAAGTAAAATGGCCAACATTGCAAATGGAACCTGCAGGCCCCAAGTAGCTGCTGCAATGAGACGGCGCTACAGTATATAAAAGGCGGGGCGGATGCTTCTGACGTTGACAACCCTCACTAATGATGTCAGACTGAGGCTTGTATTAGAACCTGGGTATTATTTCAACCTATTGTCAGTACGGGAATTTCGGCGCCCCTGGCCGACGACCCCAAAAAAAAAAAAATCAAACCAAATATTCCCCGATCTGCTTTTCAAGTCATCAGTTGTATTTGCGTGCTGCGAATTTTTCATTACTCAATCAGACTGCCCTGTTGTGTGTGGGAGTACAACACTTCCTTCAACGATCGTCTCAGCTCATCGCTATTTGTCAGCACTTAACACAACCACACACCACAAACGTCATTCGCATCACGAGGCGTCCCTTTGTTAGCTGCGCCGTACATGAGATATACTTAGCATTACGTTGCGTGCATTCGTTTGCTTACGGTTTCTGTGCTGCGTCACTTGGGCGAGCCAATTGGGCTCGATTTTCGGAGCGTGGCTGTTTATAAAGACAGGCCCCTCACCCCTCATCTCTCCCAATGATGCTCCGTCAGACATGGAGGGTCTTTGCAAGGCCGCAGTTGGGCATCGCTTATAAAAACTACGCGACAATGGCAGCCACACCCTTTCGAATCGATGTTGAGCCAAAGCAGTCTGGGCTACTGGGGTTGAAGTTGGGCAATGATGAGGCGGCCAAGGTGACGGAGCTGCTCCAGCACGATCTCGAGGTATGTGTTACTGATACAAAGAGCATTATCTTTACCATTATTTTGAACTTACAACTTCCCGCAGAAGCACCATGTCTTCTACAACGCTGAAGGTTATCATGACCATGTTAGTCTTAGCGTTTCCTCTGTTCTCGCTTTCAGCCAACCTCTTGTCTGACATCGCATGCAGCTTGTCCACCACCTCTTCACCCTATACGGCACCGGGGCGAGCACAAAGGACCTCCAGAAGGCTTTTGACTCCAACGTCTCGTACCAGCTCAAGGCCATGAAGTCTCGCGACGAAGTTGTTGACCAGCTGTCTAAAGATTGGAGTGCCGCCAAGGAGTATGTCGGCAAGGGGCGCCAGTACCCGTCTTTCCTGCGATTCTTCCAGGGCGAAATTGAGAGGCTAGGATGGCAGGAGGTGTTGATGAAGTATCTCTTCAAGGATGATGAACGGGGGCGTGACCTTCAAAGTCGACTGTTTGGAGGTACGATTATACAAACACTCATTAAGATTTACATCAGACAGTCACTGACACTGTTACAGGACTGCTTCACCCCTTAATCCAGCTCATGTACGGTCTCGAGTGGGAACAGCCGGCCACAATCGCCTCTGGCCTCGCCCAAATCGCCGTCCACGACAACGGCCTGCAGGACTTCCTCACCCGCTCGCAAGACGCCGCTGATGCCAGGCCGGACTCCTTCCAGATGCGCTCCATCATGGGTCTTTACGACAAGATCGGCCAGAACCAGAGACTGGCGACAAGCGCGCGCTGGGAAGACCCTAACCGCATCTATGACGGGGTGCTGAAGCGTGCTCCTGATGAGATGATCGAGTTGGCGAGTCAAGTTAAGGTGCGGCCGGAAGACCTGGAGGAGCGAACCGCCGAGATGATACATGCTGCGGCGTATGTTGTTGCGGCAGCGGCTTTTCGTCCTCCGCATGTTCCTAAGCTTGACTTCTTCCTCACGTACGTCATCCACTCCTCATTCTTCCCTTCATTATATGAAATCTAACCTCTACTAGACACCATGCTACATCCGCCCCTTTCTTCCTCGTCCTGAACAAGTTCCCCTGGGTCCCGACGGACGTAAAAGTCCGCCTCCTCGAAAACAAGATTCGGATGGACCTCATGCAATACATCGCCCGCGGTTGCCCACGACTGGACCCGGAAGCTCTCTTTCGCTATGTCCCGAAAGACGCAGCGTCCCTTGTCACCAATCCCGAAGACCTGCTGCCGCGGATCCACACCATCGTCGACGACGGCCACACTGTCAAGCTCTCCCGCGCGCTAATCCTCGCGCAGCGCGTCTCACAGCCGTATGCGGGACAACCTTGGATACGGATCGCGGATGATGATGGGTGGTCGAGGGCGCATTGTCTGCTTCTAGACGGCAACGAGCATTGGGAAGTCAAGTGGGTGAGGGCGGCTGGATTCAAGGAAGCATGGGAAGATATTCCAGTCGAGTGAAGCACCGTTGGCATTGCATGAAAGAAACGACAAGTCAATATCATTCACTATGTATGGAATGCGACTGCAACTGTTGGGTAACGTTTGGGTATTTTGAATTGCATCTGCCTCTCTGTCTAATCTAGTCCAATCCACTCGTCATCGTCGGACCCATTCTCTGATTCAACTTTGTCATCCAAATCGATCATTTTTACCTCGCTCTTACCGCTCGGCGCATCTAACGTCTTGAGGACCTTTTTCTCACTCTTGTCCTCGGCCTGGCCCAATAGATAGTCCACCATGTATATATTCTCGTCCGCTAGCCGCCTCACCTCGTCCCTCATCTTGGAAACGGCACGCGCGACCACGCGTAGTTCCACGTCTGCCTTGGCACGGTTCGCTGATAGCCAGGCGCCGTGCTTGTCGACGATGGCCTTGATCCAGATGAGGCAGAATTCGATATGTGGAGACTCTTCAGTCTGGGCGGCAACAAATCGCAAAAGGCGCGAGACGTAGATAGTTGGCAGGTCGGCGACTGTAAGGGGCACCGTGGCTGGCGGAATGGCCTGGAATACTCGCTTGATGAGACCAGCTTCATTGAGGCGGAAGGCCATGACGATAGCTTTGAGATAGTCGCGTTCGGTTTCGAGGACGGCGAGAGTGGACGCAGGCGTGATTTCCATGTTCAAGTCAAAGGGGTCGAATTGGAGATCGTTGTCCAGGCTGTAGATGAGAAGACCCTCAGTTGAAGCGGCGCAGAAGGCGGTTCCAGTTGGTGAGAAACCGATGCCCGTTACGCGTACCTCGGGCATTTGCTTCCTTGCGGAGGGGTCTCCGCGCTTTGTGCCCGGCAACGAGTTATCAACTCGATCTTCCCTATCCGATGCTTCGTCGCCATCTAGCTCTCCCTGGGGACCAGCCTCTGTCAAAAGCTTGCTGTTGAGGAACTCCTGGGTTCCCGACAGAGAGAGGTTGACGCTAACAGTGAACTTCTTGAGCAGCACCATGGTGGTCACCGAGTACAAGCAGATGTACTTGCTGTTGCCGCCTGCAATGAGGCAGCTTCCATCGGTGCTGTAGCGGATAGTGTTGAAGCTCTTTGTTCCGGCAACGTTGGCCGCAGCCCTTCGATCTGTGATCTTTCGGCCACCGGAGACGTCCCTCCGTCCATCCAGCCCAGAGACTTGCTCGGCGTCCGTCATTGACCAGAACGTCAACTGTCCGTCAAGCGTGGAAATAGCCAGCTGCAGCGAGTCTGGCCGGATCGCCATGTCAAGCACATCGGCCTGAAGCTGAAGGGGTTCACTCGTCTGCGTGCGGCTGAAGATGGACCAGATACGGGCAGTCCTGTCCCAGCTACCACTGACGAGAGAGTCACCGTTAGGTGCAAACGCCAAAGAAGAGACTGGACCCTCGTGTCCGGAAAGCTGGTCGAGCAGCTGACCAGTCTGGACACTCCAAATGTGAACATCAAATGAGTCGAGGGATCCAGCTGCCACGACCTCACCACTGGGATCAACCGCCATGCATGAGAATGAGAGCCTGGTGGGTGCTGTGAAAGTCCTGAAGTTTCGATATCGAATGAGATCCCAGGCTCGGATGGAGCCGTCAAGACTGGATGTGAAGAGGACGTTGCCCTTCTTGGCAAACTCGCAGGCAGTAACGCCGCTCGTGTGCTCAGTAAATGTCACAATACAGAACCCCGACTGGATGTCCCAGACCTTGGTTTTTCCATCGTCTGCGGTGGTGATGATGCGCTGGCCATCCGGCGAGTAGACCAACGAGTTCATTGAGTCAAAGTGTCCCTGTTGTTTGAGGATGTAAGACTCTGACTGCCATTCCCATACCAAAAGCTGGCCAAGCTTTGATGCTCCAAACGCAAGCCACTCTCCGCTCTTGTTGATGGTAACAAAGTCGATATCATTTTGGGATATGCTCAACTTGTGGATGTTGTTGAAGTCGGGCATCTCGTAGAGACCAAATTGACCGTTGGAGAAGCCAACCACCAGCAGGTTAGTCTCTGGGTGGAACGCAGCGCATCGGACATGGGCACTTCCTTGCATGAAGTAATGGCGTTGGACGATGCGCCATCGCATATCGGAGTCGTCATCGTCGTCGCGCATTTGGTCGTCCTCTTCAACCCGGTTGATCGGCTTGACGTATTGCCAGTCAAAAACAGCACCGTCCTTGCTAACCGTGTAGATGGTCTCCTGGTTTTCCGAAAACCAGGCTCCAATGACAGCCTGCTTGTGACCCGAGAGTACGGTAGGTGTGAAGGATTCCTCGGGTTCTAAGCTCCATATCCGGGCCGTCAAATCCTTTGAGCTGGTGAGAAAGAAGCGGGAGTCGCTAGACCACTCGATATGTTGAACATTGTCAAAATGGCCGGTGTGTGTGTGATATCGAACGAAAGGCGCGAACTCGAGCTCGCCCTCAGCAGAAGCGTCGGGGGTGGAAGGAACATGCCAGACCTCGACCTTGCGGCCCAGGCCAACAGCGAAGTGACGGCCAGATGGCGAAAAGGCTAGTGCAGTGACCTTTGAACGGAATGAGAAGTGGTATATAGAGATGCGGCGAGGCACATTGGTCAAAATGGCATGGCCATCTTCGTCAATTGAGAGCAGAAGGTTGCCGCGGGGCGTTAGGCCGATCCGGGCAATGTTCTTGCGATGCGCGAAAGGTAGGGTATACGATTTGTTCCTGCGCAGCAGTCGTGTCAGCTATACACCCAAGATGTATTGATACTAAAGAAGCGCGCATCTAGAGCAAGGCGTACATACTCTACGAGGTTAAAGACAGTGACCCTGTTGCCAACTGGTGAGAAGAGGTGGGTGCCATCGGGGCTGTAGAGTAGGTTGCCCTGGCAGTAGACAGTGCCAAGCAAGTTCGAGAACTAGGAAGTCAGGTCAGCACATGCGCAATGATCTGGATATGGAGAGGAGGGTGTCCGGGAGGCTGGCTCGTACCTTGAAGTCGGTCTTCATTGTGGTCACCTGCAGGACATAGCTATGATAGTCTGCTTGAAGTCGCAAAGTCCAAAAAATCGACCTGGTGTTATCGATAAGGACTGATTTTTTTAGTGGAGTTACTGCGATAGCTGGAAACCGGCAGATAGTTACTCCGATATCTGGCACTCATTCCAACCAGCGGAGGCTAGAGCATGGCACTAGACCCAAAGAGGCAAGATCTGTCTTCTCCCCGTGGCTGGTTGCCGTTGAAGGTGGGATCCTGTGGCTCGACCGGTTGGTGTTAGAGCAATAATTGGCCTGGGATAGGGGGAACGGCAGCTGTTTCCCCCTGGAAGTGCCCGCCTTCCTCCCTTGTCGCTGGAACGAGTGGCAGTTGCTGTCTTTCTGGACCCTGGTGCTCTTGCTCTGCTGGCTGCTGCCCCGTGTCCACTCCCCAGCAAGCACTGTCCACTCATGGTCCGCAGTCGCACTGACCAACCAAGGCACCCGACGCCCGGGCCAGCCCCCCCCCTAAGACGCCTCATCCCAAGGAAGGGCAGGAAATTCGTTCCCCTGAAGCACAAGCTCCCAAACAAACCTCCACCTCTTCGTTCTCGTTCGACATCATTGCAGCCGGCCGCGAACCTGCATTTGCTTCCGTCTACTTTCCGCTTCTTGCATCTCGCCTCCGACATACCAGTCTCGATTGATACCCCCTCTCTTTAACGTTAACCGTAACGTTTCCTCCCTAAACTCTGCCCAAGATGGCTTCCGCAGCTGCTGAGAGCGCCTCACCGATTGGCATTGCCAATCTCCCCAACCAGCGACACAAGATTGTCGCGAAGCGTGGTGCCGGCTTCACCATTATGGTATGCCTCTATCGCCATGAGATGCAAGCTCGGGACATCTATTCCTAGCCTCTGCTTCAGACCAACACGTTATTCTGACAGCGCATACCTAGGTTGCTGGCGAGTCTGGCCTTGGAAAGACCACCTTCATCAACACCCTGTTCTCCACCACCATCAAGAACTATGCCGACCACAAGCGCCGCCACCAGAAGCAGGTCGACAAGACCGTCGAGATTGAGATCACCAAGGCCGAGCTCGAGGAGAAGTTCTTCAAGGGTAACATTTCATCGTCGACACGCATTGTCTAGTCCAACAGCTGACCTCCCCCCTCCCTAGTCCGACTGACTGTCATTGACACTCCCGGATTCGGCGACTATGTCAATAACCGCGACTCCTGGATGCCCATCATTGAGTTCCTCGACGACCAGCACGAGTCCTACATGCTTCAGGAGCAGCAGCCCCGCCGTCAGGACAAGATCGATCTCCGTGTCCACGCCTGCCTCTACTTCATCCGCCCCACCGGCCACACTCTCAAGCCCCTCGATATTGAGGTTATGAAGAGGCTCTGCTCGCGCGTCAACTTGATCCCCGTCATTGCCAAGGCTGATACCCTCAGCCCTGCTGATTTGGCCAAGTTCAAGCAGAGAGTAAGCCCTCACCGACATGATTCGATCCTCAAGTAGAAAGCTAATCCCCGCCTTTAGATTGTCTCTGTCATTGAGGCCCAGAACATCAAGATCTACCAGCCCCCGATCGAGGAGGATGACGAGGCCGCTGCCCAACACGCTCGCAGCCTGATGAACGCCATGCCCTTCGCCGTTATCGGTTCCGAGAAGGATGTCAAGACCAGCGACGGCCGCATCGTCAAGGGTCGCCAGTACTCGTGGGGTGTTGCCGAGGTCGAGAACGAGGACCACTGCGACTTCAAGAAGCTACGCTCTATCCTGATCCGAACCCACATGCTCGACCTCATCCACACCACCGAGGAGCTGCACTATGAGGCCTACCGCGCCCAGCAGATGGAGACCCGCAAGTTTGGCGAGGCTCGCCCCCGAAAGCTCGACAACCCGAAGTTCAAGGAGGAGGAGGAGGCTCTGCGCAAGCGCTTCACCGAGCAAGTCAAGATCGAGGAGCAGCGGTTCCGACAATGGGAGCAGAAGCTCATCTCGGAGCGCGACCGCCTCAACAAGGATCTCGAGCAGACCCACGCCCAGATCAAGCAGCTGGAGGCCGAGCTCGAGTCCATGCAGGGCAGTGCTGTCCGCAGCCACGGCCGCCGCTAAACTTTTCAGGGCAGAATCGACGTGCTTTTGTGACTGCAGTTGGACAGTCGTGGTTTTGTCATTTCTCTTACCTGTAGCTCCAGTTTGGGGTTTGGAGTTGAAAAAATGAAAGGTTCCAAGGATACCACAAGGGGAGTGAGGAGATGTGGGCACGTGTTCGCGGATACTCCTGCTCGCCGTCCCCGAGGGAAAAAAAGCCGGAAGTATGGGTTGTTGGGACGGCCTAACGGCGACGGCGATGGAGTCATGATGCCACTGTCTTGCCCACATTCCCCCCCCCCCCCTTGGTTGCGCCAGCAGCTAAGCACCAGAAGTACGACCCCCGAAACGAATCAAGACGTATGGAGAAAGCTTTGATAGTCTTGCCCTTTTTATTTGCACCTTTTACTAGAGCCCTTCTCTCAGCTAGGCACCTTTTAGTCCCCATGTAATTCAGTCACCACCTTTTCATGATACCAACTTAAGATTGTCAAACTGGCCCTTGTGATTGTGATGTGACGTTTGTTGTACACTGGTGGTTGTAATTCCCACCCATACGACTGAACCCCAAGAGTTACAAGTCTTGTATAGATGGGTACCTAGTAGTATAGCTCATAAGAAACTCCATGCTTATACCCAAAAGGAAAGATACCTGGGAAACCCAGTCAAGTCTCATACTAAAACGCTCCAATATGTAATGCTATTCCAAATGCACCTCCAATGATTCCATTTCCTTGGCACCGAGGGTCTTATGCTCCTAGACGGCATCCATGCTAGCTCGGGTGGCAAGCTGCTCATTCTTGTTCCCTAGCTTTGATATTTGCAAAAAGGCATCGACTCCATACCCCTCCAGGCTGTGTAGCTCAAGACTTCCCGCCCAGTACTCGGCGTAGACGCGACTCAAGGGCAGGCCCATGCCAAGACGCAAATTCGGTGGGCGGCTTGTCAAGGAAGACAGGGAGCTATCATAATTTGGTGTCTTAAGGTCGACGCGAGCCAGCTCGCCCTCGGCATGGAGCTCCTGCATCGTGGCAGCCATTCGGGGCACGTGGGACAAGTTCTCGAGACGCTTCTGGCTCTGGGGCCCTTTGCTGAAGGACCAAAGGTAAGGTAGCTCGGCGCGAGGAATGCCGCCGCCGCGGTCGCAGATGCGAATGATGACGTGTTGTGAAGCCTCGCAAATAGTGATTTCGATCGGGGGCGGGACACCAGTTGTCGTTGGGTCCGGGTTTTTCTGATGACGATCGATGACTGCCTGGACTGAGTTGCGCAGGAGCTCACCGACGATATACTCGAGATGGCTCAGGATGTAAGGGAAACTGGCGTCTAGGTGCCCGTCGACCTTGATCTCTGGTATCTGGATATCGGGGCCATTCATAGAGCGGGCGAGGGCGGTAACGGCCTTGGAGCAGCGCTCGACGACATCCTTGGCGTTGCACTTTATGAAGACTTCTCCGATGAAGTCAGCCTCAGAGAGCTTGCTTCCGGGGGAGAAGTGGGGGGAGTTGAAGGTCTCGGTGAGAGAGAGGTGTTGTTCGGCAATAACCCGTCGGGAGATGCGCTGTCGCAGCTTGTAAGCACTATGTGAGCGGGCTCGGCATGGAATGACGTACTGATCTCAGAATTGTGTTCATAAAATTGTCCAAATCGTTGGGGTTCATCAACCCGCCACACTCGAGAATACCCATGGCTAGTTTCGGGATGACCGTCAAGTGCCCTTTGAGGTTCTGGCTGATGATGTCACACATCCTGTCATTATCCTCAAGGGTCTTGACCTCCTTGATCTTGCGAAACATGTCAAAGGCATTGTAATATAGATTGTACACTTCGTTTATGTGGGGGTTCGTGACGACGACGTAGGGAAGACGCTGCATATCCCGAATGCGGTGCGCAAGCCTGCAGGGTTGCATTGTCAGCTGTTCAGCTGTCCATTGCGGGATCCATCCGTCCGGCCGAGATGGCAACTCACCTGGTGGGCAACTCGGAGCGAACATAGTTCGCAGAGCTGATGAGGCGCGACTCTGTGAGGGAGCGGCCAAATACCATCAGCTGGCGGAGGCTAATGGGGCGAGCTTCTTTGGCGACCCATCTAGAGCACCGTGGGTTAGCAGCTACAGGGAGCTTGCAACGGGCGCGGGGAGCTCCTCACTCATCAAGGATGGAGACGGGGCGCCATGATGGGTTGCTCGAGCTGCTCGCGCGGCGCAGGTGCAATCGGGGATTCGAGTGATGTTGGAAGATAGAGGCGGACGCGAGGGCGAGGGCACGCGGATCAGTCAATCTGCATCGCCTGCTTGGTCGCAGGGCGATGGAGGGCATGTCGGAGGAGGTCGCATGCAGAGGCAGGGCGTTAGCCTACGACAGCGAAAAGGGACGATGGGGTGAGAAGTAGAGTCGATAGCGCAAGCCCGTCAATTCAGCGTACAAGCTCTGTCTCGGAGAAGCGATTTCCTCGGGAAACCCAACAGTTCAAACGGAGTATCGTGGAGTTGGCGAACGAATGAGTCTTTGGGCCTTGGGAGTCATCCAAGGAAAGGGTCCGGATCCAGACCAGGGAGCAGAGAACCGGAAACTGCAACTGCATGTACCGCCTCGGGCACCCACCGAAAAAAGCTTGGGGGAGGTGACTGGAGAAAATTACCCCACATTCGCGATACTGGCAGCTCGATATGATAAGCCTTGGGGACCTGTGAGAGCACAGAGCTGATGGCGGCCCTCATAGCGTAGCGGGCGGTAGCAGCAGCTGGTTTTGCAGTCGATGTCCGATTTGAAATAGTGTAATCGTCGCGAGTTCTGGACAAACACTGGTATGTTAGTGCTTCTGGGTAGCTAGTGGCAGCTAACACACGGCTGTTTGAGGGGGGGGGGGGGGGGGAGCGGCTTGCTGTTTCGCCTTCCATGGTCGAGGGCCGATAGTCGATGATGATGATGTCGGGTGGCGGGCCAAGAATGAGGCCTTGCTATTTTACCTGTCTTGCCGTTTTCCCGAGCACACGACAGCCCGCAGGCAATGCGTTGTAACGTGGGGAGATTTTTACAATAACGTACTATGTAGCTGGTGTTACGCACACCTAACGGTAAGCTTGTGAGTGGTTGTGGTATCAGAGTGGGGGATGGTCGAAATGTGCTGGAGACACATTGCGGGTTACTTCATCGATCAGCGCAGGGAGGTTATAGTAGGAAGACTTCCCAGATACATGACTATTCAAGACTGGAATCCGTATCATATCATATCATATACCTATTTATATGCTTCCAGCTTTGCAGCTTGTTGAAGATGTTTTCATTCCACCATTGCATTCAGCAGGCGAGGTTGTCCAGCCTCAAGCTTGAGGAGGCGATGCATCAACTACTTGTTTGTTTGCATCGCCTGCTGCACATTGTAGACCCCGTTCTTCTTAGATACTAGTAGCCTCATCGCATGTGGGATGTGTGTTTCTTTGAGAGACGCAAACCGTGGTGCTACTACAGCTCTGGCTCGAAGCAGACTCGTAGCATCCATAGCCCTGTACAACCCACCAGACAAAGAGCAAGAGGCAGACTGGCAACGTCATTGGCGGGGTGACCTGATGACGCTCTTGAGGTGAGGGAAGCCTGCTAGCGTGATACTTGAACAATGGTAGCTTGGCTGCCAGACCGGGATGTACCCGCCTATCCACACTAGCATTTGTCGCCTCCCAGGAACCTTGGCGGGATGCCTGGGCTGGGTTGTCTGTGCTGTGTTTCGCACAACTCTCTAGGTCCGTCCACGATTGCTTTGTCGGGTGTGCTTGATTGACTGATTGATGCAAGGCGGGCTGCACGCATCTCGCATCTCTCTTCCTCTCCACTCCACTCTCTCTCATTCTTCCCGAGCCTCTTTGACGCCTCTTCTGCTGGCTCGTATTCAGATCTGGATCTTGGATCTTGGAACCTGAATCTGGAAGCCACGATTTTTGTTGGAATTTGCTGGGTTGCCAGTCTCCGACTTCTCCGTTTTGGACTCTGGTGGTGGCCAAACCATCCTTCCAATTCTCACGTCTCCACCTCATCCATTCGTCTTCCTCTTTTGCTCTCCTCCCCTCCTCGCCGCTAGACTCTCAGTTCCTCGGTCCTTCGCTCTCTCGCCCTCCACCTCTCTCGCTCTCCACTGTCTTTGTGCCAGCCCATCCTTCTCCCTTCGACTTGGCCCTCGAGCTGTAGCTGCCGCTGCTGGTCTTGGTGCTGTCGTTGCCGAGACGCCCGCTCGAACCGCGCCCGCGCATCTGCCGACGACATCATCTCGTGAGATCGGTCGTCTCCAAGCCACCTGCAGCCTGGCTTCCTCCTCTACGCACCCTCTGTTCTTCCTCCACTGTCAGCCGCCGCATCTGTTGCTGTCATCCATACCAAAATGGTGAGCCCCTCCGCTTTTTTTATCTATCCGTGAATCGGTCGCCTCCCGCAAGAACTCGTCTTGCAGTCCCTTGCTCTTGGTTTCAACTTTCCTGCGTCATTCACCCCCACCAATTCGCCTTGATCCTGACTTCTCCCACCTCACCACCACACCCGTCCTTCTCCCCTCCTGTCCATACCCAGTTCCTCTATATGCCTACACCGGGCTCTTTTCCCAACTTGAGCTAGCCGTAACATTAGAGCTACGTGCTGACAACTCTCTCCGCTACCAGAGTCACGACGTGAATTCTCCCAACGACATGGTTATGGACACGGACGACTATGTTGGCGTCGCCAACGAGCCCGACAAGGATCCTGTCGCTATCATCCCAGATAACCTCGAACCAGAGGCCGACCAGCTAGAAAACCTGCCGATGGCCAACGATCGTGCGTCTCCCCGCCCGTTCCCGTCCCAGTCCCCGTCACTTCGTGTCGCCGCCTGGCCTCTGTCGCCGCCTGGCCTGACGTCCCCCGGCTAACTCCAGATAATATCAGACGATGCGATGCGGGAGCTTGTCCTACCTCCACTGATCGATGAGCCCAAGATTCTCGGCGACTTCGAGCACACCTGGACTGTCGAGAACTGGCGCAGCTTAGGCAAGAAGGAACACGGTCCCATCTTCAATGCTGGCGGATTCCCTTGGTGCGTTTCACCATGGCCTTGCCACCCTCAACCACATCATGTCGTTGCTGACCTTTGTCTTCTCGCTCCAGGCGTATCTTGTTGTTCCCCCACGGTAATAATATCGACCAGTGCTCGATTTACCTCGAACATGGCTTCGACGCCGATGCCGTCCCCGAGAACTGGAGCTGTTGCGTCCAGTTTTCTTTGGTACTCTGGAACCCGAATGACCCCAGCCTATACTGCCACCATGCCGCCCACCACAGATTCACTAAGGAGGAAGGTGATTGGGGCTTTACTCGCTTTGTCGAGCACCGGCGCATGTTTAATGTGCCTTGGGACGGTGGTAGCCGGCCTCTTTGTGAGAACGACTCTGCCAATATCACTGCTTATGTCCGCCTTGTTGAAGACGAGACGGGTGTCCTATGGCACAACTTTGCCAACTATGACTCCAAGAAGGAGACGGGCTATGTTGGGCTCAAGAACCAAGGCGCCACCTGCTACCTCAACTCCCTCCTGCAGTCACTCTACTTCACAAACGCATTCCGAAAGGCATGATCCCCAGCTCCCCAGACCTATGCGCAAGTCCCTTGCTGACCGCGACAGGCCATCTATGAAATCCCCACCGAAAATGATCAAAGCATGGACAACAGCGCTTATACCCTGCAGCGACTCTTCTACCAGCTGCAAACCTCCGAGCAGGCTGTTGGAACGAATGAGCTTACCAAATCCTTTGGCTGGGAAACCCGACACATTTTCGAGCAACAAGATGTCCAAGAACTGTCCCGCAAGCTGATGGAGAGAATGGAGGAGAAGATGAAGGGCACAAAGTCGGAAACTGTCCTTCCCGAGATGTTCAGTGGAAAGATCAAGACGTACATCTCTTGCATAAATGTCGACTACGAATCAAGTCGCATCGAAGACTTTTGGGATATCCAACTCAACGTGAGCGGAAACACGCATCTGCTCGAGAGTTTCAAAGACTACATCCAAGTTGAGAAGATGGATGGCGAGAACCAGTACTTTGCTGGAGACGAGTTCAAGCTGCAAGACGCCAACAAGGGTGTCATCTTCACCAGCTTCCCCGACGTGCTTCACCTCCAACTGAAACGATTCGAGTACGACATCCAACGTGACATGATGATGAAGATTAACGACCGCTACGAATTCCCCGAGGTATTTGACGCCGCCCCGTATCTCTCTGACGACTCCGATAAGTCCGGGTCATGGACGTATCAGCTTCACGGTGTTCTCGTCCACAGTGGCGATTTGAATGCCGGTCATTACTATGCGTTCTTGAAACCTGGAAAGGACGGCTGGTTCTACAAGTACGATGATGACAAGGTAACCAAGGCTACTATGAGAGAAGTGCTCGAGGAAAACTTTGGCGGCGAATATCGAACTTCGAATGGTTATCCTCGTGCGCCACTCCAGAAGAAGGCCCCCATCATGCGCCAGAACAGCGCGTACATGTTGGTATACATCCGTCAGTCGCGAGTTGACCAGATCCTCCACTCTGTCACCAAGGATGATATTCCCCAGCATCTTCGTATGTGGTTTTGTTTCTGTACATATTGGTATGTTGCTGATTTGACTTAGAACTACGCTTCAGCCAGGAGATGGCTCAAAAGGAAACGAAGAGGAAGGAGCAAAGGGAGGCCCATCTCTACATGGCCGCCCGGGTTATCACGGACAAGTCATTCCGAGCCTATGGTGGAACCGACCTATGCCTCTTTGATAACACCAAAGATCTTCCTTCGGCCCCCAGGACTTATCGAATCCGTCGGCAACTGACTATGGCGGAGTTCGTCGCTCAAGTTGCTGAGGACATGGAAGAAGATCCTCGCAAAGTGCGACTTTGGCTCATGGTTAATCGACAAAACAAGACCATTCGACCCGATCAGCCTATAATGGATTTGCGACCTACAGTTGAGGAGACATATGCTCGCTCGGCTGCACACCGAGACGCCAGCTTGCGAGTGTGGGCGGAGGTTGCAGATGAGGTCGACTCTGACGGCGAGCCTATCTGGCCGTCCTATCAAAGTCAACCAAATGGTGTTGTCGTCAAGAACGATACCATCTTGCTCCTCTTGAAACATTTTGATATCGAGACCCAGACCTTGAAGGGTGTTGGTCACGTCTACATCGCGAAGGAAAAGAAGGTTGAGGATCTGGTCCCTTTGATCTCAAAGAAGATGGGCTGGGGAGACAAATTGCCTGTCGATGAGAAGCTTCTCTTGTGGGAGGTAAGGCTATTGACTTCTTGCTATCGCGCATCGCAGGACCTGACGTTTCTTAGGAAATCAAACCAACCATGATCGAACCCTTGAAGCCGAAGCAGTCTTTGAAGGTTGCTGAACTTCAAGATGGAGATATCATTTGCTTCCAGAAGTCTATCGAGCGCAAACCCGAACAACAAAAGCGCTCGAGTGACAAAGCACTCGAGTTGTACGTCAACGCTATGTCTTAAATGTCTATCTCACTCACAGTCTTTAGGGTCAACACATCCGATCATTTTGAGGATGCCCGCGAATACTACGACTTCCTTGAGCACAAGAGGACGGTTAAGTTCCATCCTCATACTCATCGATGCGATGAAGCGGAGTATCCTCCATTCGAGCTGGTCCTGAACTCTAAGATCAGCTACGATACACTAGCGGAACGTGTTGGGGCGCATCTGAACGTACCCCCTACTCACATTCGATTCTGGACAGTGAGCTCGACAACCGACCAACCAAAGGCGCCAGTGAGACGTGGTGCGAACCCGAATCTACGACAGATCCTGAATCCCATGGGATCCACTAATCTCAGCTCGAGTCAACGAAATGACGCCTTTTATTTCGAAGTCCTTGAAATAAGCCTTGCTGAGCTAGACACAAAGAAGAGTATCAAACTGACCTGGTTGAGTGAGGGCATTACTAAGGAGGTAAGATGCTTCTCGTTTAGATACTCATGGCAAATGCTGACGATGAACTTAGGACCAGTACGACTTGCTCGTGCCCAAGACCGGAACTATTGAGGACTTAATCGAGGCCTTGATCAAGAAGGCGCAAATCTCTACTGAGGAAGAGGGTGGCAGGATACGGGTTTACGAGACCAGCTCTAACAGATTCTATCGCGAACCCGTCCGAGAACACCCAGTCATGAACCTTAACGACTTCACTCAGATCTACGCCGAGCGTGTTCCTCAGGAGGAGGTTGCAGTCGAGGACGGTAACTTCATCCAGGTTTTCCACTTTCACAACGACATAAGCCGGCTTCACGGCATTCCATTCAAGTTCCTCCTCGTCGAGGTCAGATACTCGTCCAGGTACCTCCACGTCAGCGGAGCTAACATTTGACTAGGGCGAGAAATTTGCGGATACGAAGAAGCGTTTAGAGAAGCGAACTGGAATCAAGGGCAAGAGCTTCGAGAAGATCAAGATTGCCGTGGTTCGACGAGCCAACTACTCCAAGCCTCAATATCTCAACGATGGTTGGTCTTACCTGGCCTCACAGACTCATGGATATGACTAACAGCTCAAATAGATGACGAACTCTGGACGGTGGCACAATCTGATGATGACTTCCTCGGTCTGGACCATGTGGATAGAACAAGGACTCTGAGAAACGGCGTTGGGGATCTTTTCCTTAAATAATCGCCAGCGAACCGCTGAGCGAGAAGTGCATCAAAAGGGCAATACCAGCTCGGCTCTGGACCTCGGTGTTTAGCATATCAGCCTACTTTAAAAGCACTATCGCAAAGTATCTATAGCCGGTGTTACCGGCATAGGCGTTTCTTTGGTAATGGAATGTGGACACATACGAGACAAGACAAAGGACAGTGGTGATTGAGATCTGGACTTGCAGCGAGGGCTTCGTTTTATCATGAGACGGGCACAAGCATTGGGCTGGGATGTATGAAAGAGGACCGAATGACAAGTACTACTACTACCATGGACGAGGCCTTTATTTATGTCTTTGTTACTGCACATCACGACGTCAATCGAGTCGCCCGCGCTTTTATGCATCATACATAGAAACTGTGATAACAATTCGACTATTGCAAGATATGTACACCAAGATAATGTCGATAGCAGCGTATCACACTTGATCATGATGACGTTGTTCACGTCTCTTCACAGCGGCGAAGATCTGTTTTTGATCAAAAGTCTACTTCAGGGTCCCATCCATCAAGTATAGGGAATTCATACCGCTCACTGCTGTTGAATGGCGCCGTCGAGATGGGATGATTGTCTGTTTCGTACCAATTTTGAAATCCCCTTTTTTATAACCTCCAGAAGGGACTAGGAAACTACCCACGTACTGTAGTTTTTCATGCTCTCGCCAACATACTTGTCTGCGACGTCTCGCTGTCCTCGCTATGCTCGCTCGATATATCCATGCAATCACACTAACTCCATAAAAGAATTCTATCAAATTTGTAATAACCCAAGACATGGTCCATTTTCGTTTATTTTTTATCACTTCGTGTGACCCAGTTTATGAGGTCGACATAATTAACCGGATCAATCACATTGGGCTCTCACGACCGCCGGGCAGGCACTCCCTCTCCTCGACGGACAGGTGGGCGCCGGCTAGGCGTAGCAGCTGAGCGCAGGGCTCTTTGCCGGACTTGACGGCGACGAACAGGGCCGAGTTATTGGCTTTATTGCGCTCGTGAACGCTGGCGCCGCGGTGAAGCAGCTCCAGGAGGATCTCAGTGCTTCCGGCGACTGCGGCGAGGTGGACGGCCGTGTTGCCAGCATAGTCCGACTGCTTGAGCATCGAGCTTCCCTCGCCCTGCAATAGCTCCTTGACGAGAGTCAGCTCGCCATTCTCAATGGCGTACCCCAGGGCGCTGAAGGCCGTCTCATCGCGCGTCAGGTGGGCGGCGGCGAAGTCGAGCGAGCCGGCTGGGTGGGAGAAGCTCTGGTGGGCGATCTCGGTCATCTCGCCGCGGAGGGAGCGAGAGAGCTGGTCGCTGATATCCTTTGAGGTGAGGCCGGGGAGGGCGAGCAAGTACGAGAGCTTGGTGAGGGCGGCCTCGGCGGTGAGATCCAGGCCGAAGATGACGCCAACGCGGCCGAGGAGGGTGCCCGGCCCGTAGACGGGGGAGACGAAGCCGTTGACACATTGGCTGACGTTGACGACGACAATGCCACGGGCGACGGCGGCCTGGATAATCTTGGTTAGCTGCCCATCGGAGCCGCCGGGGATGTTGCCCATGCCAAAGGTCTCGAGGATGAGGCCGCGAAGACCTGGCAGGTGGAGGACAGAGTCAATCATCTCGGGCTTGATCCCGGGGAAGACGCGTAAACAGGCGACGTGGGTCGTGTCGAGGCCCTTGGAGATATTGAACTTGGCGATGGTGGTTGGGCGCAGGACAAGCGGCCAGTTGACGGTGATGCCGAGTCCGTTGACAGTGGCGAGGGGTTCGGCATTGGGGCTATCAAAGGCATCAAAGTTGGTGGCTGAGACCTTGGTGGAACGGTTACCGCGGTACAGGCGGTGGTGGAAGAAGAGGCAGACTTCGGGGATGACAAAGGTGCCGGCGATGATGAGAGAGCCGAGGAGGTTGTCGACGCCATCAGACTGCAGGGAGAAGATGGGGGCTTGAGAGCCAGTGAGAATGACGGGCTTGCCCAGGCTGTTCATCATGAAAGAGAGGGCGGAGGCGGTATAGGCGAGAGAGTCGGTGCCGTGAAGGATGACAAAGCCGTCAAAGAGATGGTAGTTCTCGTGGACGGCGGTGGCCATGGCGTCCCAATCATGGGCCTCGATGGAGCTGGAGTCGAGAAGCGGGTTAAACTCGAGGATGCCATAGCGAACATGGCGGTCATAGGCTGTGGGCGGAGTACGAAGAGAATCGAGATAGAAGCGCTGTCCATTGCGGTAGGCAGGGAGAGTTACTGTTATTTATGTTAGACCAATGTTTGAACGAGGGTGTATGTATGTGGCGATGATGGTTTTGAAAATGAGTAGTGGTAGTGGAAAGGATGCAGGAGAGAGGTGTGTCATGATGGCCACATATCATGACAATTCCGGTGCAAAGGGGAGAGCTCTTGGCGCACAAAGCGATAGTTGTTCTTCTTATACATACCTTTGGGGCTGAAATCATTAAAGGACGGCCTTGGGGCCATGGCATTTTCGAGAAAGTTATTAGTGGGCTGGAGGCCATCGGGAGTTTGCTGCATGCATATGGTGCCTCCAGTGCCGATGATAAGGACGCGAGACTCTGGATATTTGGTCTCAGCTCCTGTCTGGATGCGGCCAAAGCCACTGCTGCTGAGGCTTCCATGGCGGCTACGATTGCCACTGTTATTGTTGACACTGCCGTTGTTCAAGCTGGCGCCATTATTGAAGCTGGCGATACTATTGTTGAAGCCGGCTGCGTTGTTGAAGTTGCTGGCATTGCTGAGGCTGGCGTTGTTGACGCTGCCATGGACGCTACTATAGACGCTGCCACCGCCATTGGCGGTTTGAGGGGGCGGCGACTGATAACTAGACATCTTTTTACGTCCCAGGCGTGTGCGTATGTGTTGCAAAAGACAGGGAAGAAGAAAAAAAGAGGAGAGAGGAGGGGGTCAAGATAAGATATTGAGAGATAAGAGACTCAAAAGCTTGAGTTGAGAGCAAAAGGCGAGACAGGAAGTGAGCGGGCGCAACCAAGTTGGTCGAGGGTCGAGGGTGTGTGACGTCGCGATAACAAGGTACGTTTTAGTGGCGGGGAGGGGCGTGTGAGAGGCGTCAAAATCGACTTGACTAGCGACAAGTGACGATGGAGGATCGACAAAAGCGAATTGATTGTAAATGATAAAGAGGAAGATAATAGTTAAGAAAAGAAGGAAAATTGAATATCAGCCCAGCAGGAAGAAGAAGGAAAAACTTAAGAAACGGAGACGGCTCCTCTTTCCAGGCGATGCCGGGGATGCGACCAAAGCTTGGTGGGAGAAAGGCGCAAGAAGGCCATCAAGTGGATCCTTTGTGAGTTTTCGAGGGGTAATAGCAACTCAACCTCGCCT
The DNA here is from genome assembly GCA_029931735.1 of Dactylonectria alcacerensis. Classification (NCBI taxonomy): domain Eukaryota; kingdom Fungi; phylum Ascomycota; class Sordariomycetes; order Hypocreales; family Nectriaceae; genus Dactylonectria; species Dactylonectria alcacerensis. Next base: position 3,475,815 of record JAPMUZ010000004.1, read on the forward strand.
TTATCTGGCGAGTGAGAGAAGATGATGGGATCGCACACGCGCAATAACAAGTCACATGGCGCATCTGACATAAATTAGTGCTTTTTTTCTCCTTCTGCTTATTCTCTCATTTTCTCCTCTTTCTGGAGAATAGCGTAGCATTGGCCGCGTGCTTTCCGTTTGGTGTTGGTTCTCTCTCGGCCTCCCTCTCTCATCTGCGACTGAGATGGGAGCAAGGCTGGGTGTTGTTGTCCCTTAGTTATTCCTAACCCATGGACCAGCTGACCGGCCCAGCCCGAGCTATTCGCACAAGGGGCCCGCTGACCAGACTCGCTTGATGGGCTGCTCAACCCAGTAGGTGTCCATACGTTTGCCTTGTCTGTATGCCGGTATTTGGCAGCCGGAGCATGCCATTCATTTCGGCAGTTTCGTCACCCCCCCTCGGCGATACTGATGCTGATGATGAACGTCTCGCTACTCTTTGTCATTGTTACTCCAGAGAAATATGTACAAACAACGCCACCGATAACCGCATATCCATTCCATTCGCTTGGAAGTTGGACTGTTGACTTGGTCTGTGCCGGTCTTCTCGCCTCTGGGCTCTGGGTAGCACTGGAGCAGTTCGCAGTCGCGTGCACGGATCTGGACAAGGATCGCCTTGATGAGTCTTCAGCCACAAGTGGGGGACAAGAGAGAAGAAACAGAAGCCCACGAAAAGGGAAAATGAGGAGAAGAAGAAGAAAACCCGGCATTATTCAGGCAATGTGAGGCGTGGACAGGGGACGTTTCCACACCCGCTAGAACGAAACGGCAAGTCCGGCCGGTCTACACAACCGGCGTCATCAACCGGCCACTGACTGGGCAGGAGCAGCCAACATGCTTCTGGAAGGTGTGAACAGGGGTCCCTAAAAAAGGCAGCAACGACGAGGGACCAGCAAACAAAGCTCCGGTTTCCGGACCGCCTTACGCCGCCAAAATCCAGACCTTCGATTTGGGATTCAATGCAATTAATCCATTTGGTGCAGATAAATGTTCTATGAGCTAGATCTAAGTCTAACAAATCTTCAATTATACGCCCACTAATTATTGCGCCGTACTGACTGATTTATAGCATGGCGATCGCCAAATTATGGACTGAACCTGTAATAACCCAGACAAAGATGCAGGCGATATCAATATCTTCGAGCTGCAGGTGTTTAAGTGCAAATTCGGTCATTCAAGCTTGCTCTTCTTCGGCAGGTCCTTTTCGACAGACCTTAAGTCCTTGTTGGCCTTGATCAGACTGGATTCCTTGCGAGGTGCTTTGTCAAGGTGTTTCTTGCAGGCATATATCTTGTGTGCGCCTTCACACCCCTTCACATTTGGGAGGAGGGCTATGGCAATCTGATTGACGGCGATCAAAGTCATGACATCTTGGCCACCGAATCGCGGTCTTTGCCTAATTGACCGAGCTTGCTGCATTTTCAACACTGACGCTCAGGGATACTCCTCGTCAGAGGTGACCAACTTCACAACAGCCCTTGCAAGTGCGTTCCCGGGGTTGAGGGAACTCTGCAACCTTATGGTTTCCGCCGCGACGTCTGCACTCAATGGATCTCTTGTCGAGGTAAGACAAAGTGACCAGCTTCACAGCAGCCCTCATAAATACGTATTCGAGATTGTGGGCATTCTGCAATTCCGTGGTTTCCGCCACAATATTTGCACTCCATGGGCCCCTTGTCTTGGATCGTCAGATCCAGCAAGTTGTGGGCTAGCTTGGCATGATCAATGGTATGGCCTCTGCCACATTAAGGGCATTTGGATCGCTCATTGGGGGGTTTGTTGCATGCAAAGAAGTGGTGATCAGTGTGACCGCAACATGAATATGCAATCTCTTCAACGCAGTCGTTAGGGGCGTGACCGAACTTTCGACCGTTGAAACACCCAAGAAACGAAGGGAGAGACGGGTCGCAGCGTTGCCATGTAGTCGTCTGCTGTCGGCAAGACGATGTGCGGAATGGGGCGGTTATTCGGTGGCGATACTTTGCACGTTTCCCTGATGATATTCTTGAGTACTGTAAAGGTGGCGTGCTTCGGGACTCTGATTGAGGTCCGCATAAATAGTGAGGTCGAACTCATGATGTTTCTGAGTGCTGCAGTAGAAACACGGGTAATCCTCCTCCCGCATGTCAGGGAACACAGCTTGGCCCTACCTTGAACACTATGATGTGGTAGTGGGATTCTCCTGCCAAGCGAATTGGATGATATGGCAAACATCTAAGCCCGGTAGTGTTGTTCATATAGAATATATACAAGTGTCAAAAAGGAGAGGTCGCAGTGATGGGAGTGATTTACTTATGATCGGGTGTGATGACTTGGTGGCCGAGTTAACCGCATGTCTAGCGCTCACAGACTGTGAACGATTGGCTTCGCAATGGTGGATAGTATAGTATAGAGTTTCGCATTAGAGAAAACCACAGTGCAAATGGCTATCATCATCGTATTGGATTTTCATTAGCACTCTAGGGCCTATGGCGTTCTCCTGGGATGCAGGTAGCATGCTGGCGATGAAGTCGATTGTCACAGAATTCATTGATCTGTCAAGAGTTCGGATGGTTTGGTACTTGCCGATACCTGGATGCCGGTCAGACTGACCGAGCCAACAGGTCTGACACGCCCGAGCGATTTGATGGCTCTGGTGAAGTCTGTATGTAGAGCCCAGGCTTCTTGCCATCCGTCATTGCGAGGATTTCCGGTTTCAGAGAATGCGGCACGTACAGTCGGTTGTAATGATTTACGCCTTAATGGTATATAAGACCGTTTAGCATGGCGAAGGGAACGTGAAGGCGCTTGACGAGACTCTTTATAGGGGCTCAGGAGATGAAGCAGACATTGTCTTTGTTCTCATACCCAACTCATACGCCTCGGTTCAGAAATGAAATGATGAAACCACGCGTCCGAGTCATCGTGAGGGTTCCACGGAAAGCCTCGCCAATAAATCTAGGATGGCTGGTTTTGACAAAATCAATGAAGAAATGTCTGCCTCATTGGTTCGGGGTTCGTTGAGGGTGTTCACCTCGAATCAGGTGTATATGTCATTTGAGTCATCGAGCAGTCCCTTGACTTGTCGCAGCCAAAGTCTGCAAGGTAATATATCCTCGTCTCGTTGTTTGGCATCTTCAAGCTTGCCAGCTTGAAGGAAGCAAAATTGCATGATGAAAGCTTGATAGAGGCCTTCGTCAATGATGACATTTGGGAGCGCATCATTTTGTAACCCTTGCGATAGACGCATGAGAGTCTCTGCGTCGATTTTTGGGGGTCAAAATGACCAGACTTGGTTAACCAAAGGCTCTATAGAGTTGTCAATCCATGCTCGATATTTGCCGCGTAAGGCGCTTACCTTGCAGACTTTGGCCGCGACAGCTGCTTCTTAAATGGTGATTTCTTCCTTTGCTTCAATGAAGTTCCGAATGATGACATGTCGCTATCCCATGTTTCTATACTCTGGCGAGTCGGCATAGCCTAATACCTCTTTCCTAAGAGCGATGATATGGTCCAGGTATGGCATGTACCCATGTGGCTTGGAACTCCATGGCTTGGGACATCTAGAGCAAATGGGTTTTGCTGATATATAAAGTCGGCACCTTGTGCGAGGTATTACGGAGGAAAGGAAGGTAAACTGAGCGAAAAGGATATATAGCAGTGTTCGATCTAGACCTAGGAAGTGTTGCGTAGCAAGGGTTGGGTCTGGTAGTCTGTATGATGATATTTTTCCTAGTTTCTCCGGTGGAGCCCAAAATGTGATGCAGGTACGTGTGCGGCCCAACACCTGCCGTTGCGTGACACCTTTCTCGTCTGAGACCTAGAGGATTCGGTAAAGAGATGAGACGCATCATCAGGGGAATCAGAGCTGATATTGCCACGGATGTAATGGCTGGCGGCTTCGAGGACAGGATGGGAGTTGGCTTCCGGAAGACGTGCAGGTCTCGCCAGACCGTAGTAATAGAGCTCGTTTGCTGCATCCATTGCCGTGTGGTATACACGTTGGTTGACCACGAGGCCAAGTTGAGTGAGTCCGGCATCTGTATATAGTTGTATTTATATATAATGGCTTGGGCTCAAATAGAGGGCTCGTAACCGAATCAACACCGCAGCGGGCTGTGCTGAAAGGGACTGGCCAGTCTGAGGGCGTCGCCTTTGATGTTAGCTAGAAAGTCAATCCTCCATGACACTGCTTCGACAGAGTCAGCCTCGCCACAAAAGAAAGCCCCAGCAGAAATGTGAGCTACAACCTGTAAAGAATGACACCATTGAAATGCTTAGCTGGGCAGATGGATGCGTGGGTAGTGTGCAGAGAAACAAGGGAAAGATGGGTGGGATCAATTGGCGAAAAAGAGGGAACTAAGAAGAAAAGCACACAGTGCGTGTGTGACTAGGAGTACTCTTTCCCATGTTTCCAAAAGAAGTCCAAATTAATACACTATTGTTGGGGGTATGTCTGCTATTGACTTACTCACTGAATCAGACCATTAGTCTCGCTAATTTATAGGTCGAACAAACACAACTGCCAAACTGTTATCTCACCATTTATCCACAATTTGATTGACGTGGCAGTTTGAAACCTATTCAGCGTCTTTTAGAGAAAAACCTGCAATGCTTTGTATCGAAACTTCAACAATTGAAAACGCGACACTAGAGTAACTCTCTTTTCATCAAAACAGCGTACCTATACTTGGAAATCGCTTCCAGGAAACTGGGTTGTGGGGCTGCACACTTCCTGCCACCCTACTCCGATGTAGCAGCCTTTGCCTTTCAAGGATGGCCTGTTCGCGTCCAAAATTCTGCCCGACTTTCGCGCCTCACCGCCTTTGAACGCCTCGCTCTCTTGTCTAGTCCTCGTCTTCCTTAGCCTTGGTCGGTGCGCGTGATGGTGCGTCTCCATCGATTCAAACACCGGAACAAAGGTGAATAGAGGCGGTTGTTTCTTGTGTAACATCAGGCCTTTATTGGCTCCCTCGTCTCATTTTCTACCGAATCTCCCCGACCTGATCTCCGATTCCACCCTGACATCACCACTACGAACTCGAATTCCCGGTTTCCATCATCAACCATAAGGAGGCGATGCGAGACCAAGCCCTCCTTGAAGACGGCCCATCCTTCGCCTGACGCGCCATTCGTTTCTAAACATATCCTTTTTTACTCCTACATCTAGTCGGGGACCCGGCGCATCGCTATTCTGACGCCATGGAACCCCCAGCGGATTCGACGCCAGACGGCACCTCGCCGCGAACCTTCGCCCTCAATCACCTGCGACCGCGATCGAGCTTTGTTGGCTGCTCACGCATTTCCGACTATGAGCTGCAGGGCAAGCTAGGCGAGGGAACATTCGGGTACGAACTCCCCAAACTTGGGCCCAGGGGTCTTCCAACTCTACAAACACTTCAAGCTTGGTTAACACTAAACCTTCTCCAGTGAGGTTCACCGAGCTCGTTCGCGCAAGACGGGCGCCCTCGTCGCCCTAAAAAAGATCATCATGCACCACGAAAAGGATGGTGTATGTCATGCTCTAGTAGCTCGCTCTTTCTGACCTCATATCTGACCACGCCCAGTTCCCCATTACCGCCCTCCGCGAGATCAAGCTACTCAAGCTCCTATCACACAAGAACATCCTCAGGCTCGAGGACATGGCTGTCGAGCATCCATCTAGATCCAGTGAGTCCCTGTCCCGCCTACACCAATCTCGCCGCCCGCCCGTTTGCTCATGCAACCTGCCTCAGCCGACAAGCGCAAGAAACCGATTGTGTACATGGCCACCCCCTACATGGACCACGATCTCTCCGGCCTACTAGATAACCCCTCGGTCCATTTCAAAGAAGCCCAGATCAAGTGCTACATGCTACAGTTACTCGAGGGCCTCCGTTATCTTCACGAGAATAGGATCCTCCATCGCGATATGAAGGCTGCCAACTTACTCATCAACAACAAAGGCATTCTCCAGATTGCTGATTTTGGCTTGGCCAGACATTACGAGGGACAGACCCCTCAACCCAACCAGCCTGTGGGCGAAGGACGTCGGGACTACACTGGTCTGGTAGTAACGCGGTGGTACCGACCGCCCGAGCTGTTGCTGCAGCTACGACAATATACACCAGCCATCGATGTATGGGGCGTAGGGTAAGCATTCAAGATATTGGTGTTTTTTTTCCTACTCGATCTAACACCCAACACAGCTGCGTCTTCGGCGAGATGTTGGTACGCAAACCGATCCTAGCTGGTGAGAGCGATAGCCACCAGTTGGAGATCATCTGGGACCTCATGGGTTCTCCTACGGAGGAGAACATGCCTCGTTGGAAAACATTGCCAGGTGGTGAACATCTGACCACACGGCCCCGACCGGGAAATATCCAAAATCGGTTCAGAGAGTAAGTGACCATTGTCTCCACAACAGGGCCGACATCTAACACCCAGCTCTCAGATATGGCTCAGGAGCCATATCGCTTCTAAAGGAATTGTTGAGATTGGATTGGCGGACTCGGATCAACGCCGTGGACGCACTGAAGCATCAATACTTCAAGATGACGCCTCTGCCTCTAGAACCACATGAGATTCCAACCTACGAAGAAAGCCATGAGCTAGACCGAAGAAAGTTCCACGATCGCAAGGCGGCACTGCCTCCTGCACCGAAAGGAGGAACCGTAGGGATCGGACCCGACGCGAATGGTGCCACGGCTGGCTTCAATAGCAGCGATGCTTATCCGAATGGCCGCAACGGGGCCAATGGAGGTCGGTACAGGAACGGCCCCGACGAACGCCGACCGGCATGGCAGCGTGAGCGAGGACCACCGCCTTCTCGCCCACTTCCTGGAGACGAAGGTGACTACCGGGACAGAGCGCCTCGACCCCGCGGTGCGCCTGGACCTCGAGGCGGTGCGGATATCGATACATATATCCCTGCGTATAAGCGGGATGATGTAGCTCCCCGACGGAGGGATGATCGCCCTCTCAGAGATGATCGCCCTCTCAGAGATGACCGCCCTCCCAGAGATGACCGCCTACCCAGGGATGACCGGCTCCCCAGGGATGATCGATCCCGAGACGACCGACCACGCGACGACCGCCGGCGCCGTAACAGCAGAGAGGACCGGCGCTACGACAGAGACCGCGGAACCATGAGTCGTAGCCGATCGCCTCGTCACGAGCGATCACGAGACCGGGAGAGGCAGGATCGCGATGTATACCGGAGATAGGACATTCGGGTCGCATTGACAATGGAAGGAACGGATTGGAACTGGCGTTAAAGAGTGATTGATCATGACATGCGAGCCTGAGTAAAGTAAGAGTTGTGGCGCAACGGGATGGAAAGGAAGCCAAGACGACTGTATAATAAGGTCAGGTAAAAACCTCAACCTTCAAGGAAGGCACGAAAGATGCGACGCGGCGTGAGCCGACCTGACATTAGGGTATCTCAGGTGTGCTTAATAAAATGTGTAAGACCGCAATCGTACCAGAATATGTGCATCTTATGCGACACAAGTAAACTGGCTACTTCATACCAAGCTGGTTCCTTCAATACTCAGAGTCGTCATCCTCCTCGTGAATAGTCTGCGATAACAATCCAGCGGCAGGTCTGCGCCGATGCGAGGGCGAATCAAGCCATTGCCAGTCAATTTCTGTAGAAGACGAATTCCGCCGGCTTTCCGAGTCCTGAAGATAGCTCTGCTTAGAACCAGGCCGATCTGTCGAGGCGTCGTTGTCGTCCTGCATGCCGAGGTGGGAGGTGATGAGGGAGGATGAGATAGCGAGGACGATACCAGCGAATATTCCTACGCCGGCTGCTGCACAAAACTAATAAGTTATTAGACGGAATCCCAAGAGTCGGGGCCCTTTGCGTGGGCCAGCAGTAACAATGGCTTCTTACAAATGTGTACAACGGCTATATGCGATGTGTTAGCAAGCCCTCGGTTTTGACATTCGCGGAGACGGGTCCTCTCACCTCAAGGCTACCAAGAAAGGAAGTCACGGCATGAACACCAGAAATACAAAATGATGCAACGTAGATGGCGGGAGCAAAGAGCGCGAGAATTACGCCAAGAATGAACCGAACGGGATAGAGGATGAGGCGGAAGGGGAGGGCGAGTAGGGAGAACAGTTGGGAGAGGCGGAGCGACCAGTGGATGGATCGGACGAAGGAGAAGACGGCGACGAGAGCATCGAGGAAGAGCGAGAGGACGTAGTTAGTTGTTGGAGGAGCTGAGGCTATGGGAGATGCATCGGCCATTTTGATGGTGATGGTTGATGGCGATGATGTCGTGAATTGAGCTGTGAATGAATGCCAAGGGATGGTAAGGAGACTTCAATGCGGTCAAGACATCACTGGCGGCGCATGAAGATGCAACTTGAGGAAATGAAAATTCAATGTCCACTGGATGTTTGGTCAAGGGGACTGAGTTGGTTGCCTGGATGGTTGGATTAGAAGGCAGATGTCGGGAAGATGATGATGTTCGCATGGATTGAGTAGAAGCGTCGCTGCAGTCGGGAAGCTGCATGTATATTAGAAGCGGCGCCATGTCACCCCACTACGGCATTTCAACCCCAGCCACTGAAGGCCCCTAGAAGGTGTCGTGGGATGCGATAGTGAGTACAGAGCGACCAATGGCGACTGCTAGTAGTTTATGTGGAAAGCCAAGTCACTCCAAGTTTCGCCTTAACAGGCATCACTTCAAGTGACATTGCATTACACCTAAGCTTGCGCTACCGCCTCTCCACCCCACCCCACCCCACTGACAGCGACGGCAACACCAAGACGGAACGGGAGCTGCGATGATTCAATGATCAACACAAGTCAAACTTGAAGGTACCATAGGCGCAAGAACGACGTGGGACAGAAAGGAAAAAAAGTAAGATAAGAAAACACCACCTCTCCTTTGCCGCGCCGCAAAACATCCTGAAGCACCGCGGTTTTCCGTTTCCGGCTCTGACAGGTCTCTCCTTCTCTCACGCTCGGCAACACAACAGAGTTCAGCGTTGTGAGGCTAGTGGGGCAGCGGTTTTGTTGGCGCATCGTTTGCGCTGCGAGGCTCATTGGGAGAGGGAAGTTTTTGATGCGACATCACCGCGGGCGTTTAGGGTTGGAGGACGGGCAATGCCATCATCGCGATAAAGAAGGTAAGTAATTCTCAACAAAACGAGGGTCAAACACTTGTCATGATCGATGACTTAGCCGTAAAGCGCATCCATCGTCTCTATACAGCTTGTCGGTTGCCTGAGTAGGTCTGGGGCTATCGCGATAAGCCGGTTGCTCCTTTCGTCCCTGCCCAAAGTGTCATGGCCGTCTCGCACTTTCCACCTCCACAACTCTACGCCCCCCCACACTTGGACATCCAATCCTCGACCTTCATCAACCCTCAACCTCCAACTTGCAACCTCCAACCTCCAACCTCCCACCTCCCACCTCCCACCTCCCAAAACCCTCCGCCACGGCACCGGGGCTTCCCCCGCTTAGCCAACAATCATCCCCAGGGCTTCATCCCCTCAAGCATGGGCAACAACCCCTCCACCTCGTCTAAGCCCGCAACGCCGACGTCGTCGACCCCGACAACGTCGGCCCCGGGTTCGGCCCACGACTCGCCCCGGCATCACCGCAGGGACGCCCGCAACATCATCCCCGGCCACACACACCGCTCCGCTGCGCCGCCTGAACCCTCGCTCGCCCAGGCTCAAGGCTCCACCATCGTCAACCGTCCCAAGAGTCTGCCCACCACCGCCGTCTCCTCCCTCAGCGGCTCACCCCACAGCAATGCTTCGGCCCCCGTCAAGCCAACCGCGCCCGCCGAGGCCAAGCCGGCGCTTCGTGATGAGCCCTCCAAGCCCGTTGCCGTGCCCATCGAGTCCTCCTCCCTGCGCTCCCATCATTCCACCCTACCCGAGGTACCGCTCGTCTCCAACAACAGCATCACCGACATGTACCTAACCCGCCCTCCGCGACTACCCCTTCCCATCGAAGAGGAGGTTCACACCCCCGGGTCTCCGATTCTCGCTCCGGAACAGGACTCAAGTCTCCCCGAAATTGAGCAGATCGATTCGTCCGACGGCATCACTCGCAAGAGCTCTGCCCTTAGCGCCACCACAGTCGACGAAGAGGAAGGCGAGGAGCTGCGCGTTGACAAGACGAGGCCGACCGTCCCAACCAAGCTAGAATGGCGCCGCGGTGGAGAAAAGGTCTACGTGACTGGTACAATCTTCCAGTGGAATCGAAAGCAACGTCTCCATCCAGTGTGAGTAATCAGCCCGTTTCTGTTTTCTCGTTATTCCGTGGTTACGTCCACCCGAGACACCGAGGCGGTTGCCCGTGGTCGCTGTGCCCCTCTGACTGCCTTATCTATGCTCAACCGTTTCGGATGCGCGTTGTGTGTCACCCTCAGCTTAGCTTGGTCACGAAGCCCGGTTTGGTGCTGCAACAAGGATGGTGTACATGGAAGGGGCCAGCGCATACCTGATGTTGGAAATGCTGACATGACTGGAAAACAGAGAAGGCAGTCCTGGGTGCTTCGCGGCTACCATCCACATCCTACCCGGCACGCACCATGTCCGCTTCCTGGTGGATGGGATTATGCAGACGTCGCCGGACTTGCCCACGACAGTCGATTTTGGAAACAACCTCGTCAACTACATCGAGGTGAACCCGGACGACGCCTTGCAGGTCATTCCCCCACCGTCAGCGCCAAAGCCCGAGACCGAGCCAGCTGCCAAGACGCATGAAGAGCAGCCTATGCCCCCACAGCCACAGCAGCACAAGGGCAAGGAGGTGCCACCCTTAGAAAGTTACCGTCACCCAATCCCCGCATATCTACTAGACTTTGACCAACCTGAGGACTCGCCCGCGTACCAGTATGCTGTCTCGGCCATCGAGAAGCTGCCCAACCCGCCATCCTTGCCAGGGTTCCTCAGCAAGCCAGTTTTGAATGCCGCAACGCTCATGAAGGATGACAATAGCGTCCTCAACATGCCCAACCACACCATCTTGAACCATCTCGCTACCAGCAGCATCAAGAATAATATCCTAGCCGTCTCGGCAACGACTCGGTACAGGGACAAGGTAAGGCTGCCTTTCGCGAAAGACTTGGTGGTTGTGGGTTGAGTTGACTGACTTGGGATAGTATGTTACAACGATTATGTACAAGCCCACCTCGACAGACGAGGGTTGAGAGAAAACTTGACTAGGCATTACAGCGGCGCTTGTCGATGAATAGAGCTGTCTATGAGCGGCTAACATTGAATGGATCATCTATCTTCGGTTGCTACTTTGGATGTAGGGAGAGAGGATCATATCTAGCTTGAATCTATGGGAAGAAATGGATAGCAAGGTATGGCATGGATATAGCCTTGACTCATATGTATTCTGATGCTGTCGCTGCTCGAGAGGTGAGTGGGTGATGGATGATGGATGATGAACAGTGTGCTGAACAACTCTTCCGGCCCAGACACACCGATGACCAGATGTATGGCGATGAAGATGAAGATGAGGATGAAAATATCACGGCGGCAGCACCATTAATGTAAGGTAGGAAAGGCAGGGTCAGGGTCAGGATCAGTCTCTCCACTTAATAAAGACCTCGTCGGTCCTGAAGCGCTGCGTACATGTGCTCTCTCCTAGGGGTGTACGGAAACCCGTCTCGTAGGCCAGCAAGCCGGCGTGGGCAATCATGATGCCGTTGTCGATGCAGAAGCGCTCGTCGGTGGCGTAGACGGAGCCGCCTCGCTCGCGGGCCATGTGTCCCATCATATCCTGTAGGCGCTCGTTGCAGCCGACGCCGCCGACGATCAGGACCTGCGAGCTGCCGACATGGGCCATGGCACGCTCGGTGATCTCGACGAGCATGGCAAAGACGGTCTCCTGGAGCGAGAAGCATAGGTCGGCGGGGGTGAAGTCGGCACCGGCCTTCATCTGGGCGGCGAGGGCATCGGCCGAGGCCAGGATGCCCGAGAATGAGCAGTCCATGCCCTTGACTGTATAAGGGAGGTCTAGCAGCTTGGTACCCTTCTTGGCGAGCTGCTCGATGTTATAGCCTGGGGCCGGGTCGTTGCTGATCTCGAGGGTGCGGGCGAAGCGGTCGAGGCAGTTACCAACGGCGATGTCGAGGGTCTCACCGAAGATGCGGTAGCGTTGCTCAGCGTAGGCGATGACCTGCGAGTTGCCGCCGGAGACGTAGAGCACGACGGGGTTGTCGGCGCCGGTGATTTCGCGGCCCATCTCGATGTGTCCGACGCAGTGGTTGACGCCTACGAGTGGCCGATCCCACAGCAGCGACAGCGTACGGGCAGCGACGGCGACACTATTGAGCGGCGCGCCCATGCCCGGCCCGCGGGTGTAGCAGATGCAGTCGACGTCGGCGGGCGACACGCCGGCCTCGGTGAGGGCTTCGCGAGCGAGCCGGACGAAGTGGGAGCGGTGGTGCGCGGCCGTGTCCTTGGGCAGGAAGCCGGTGCCAGGCGGCGATACGAACGTGTGGCGCAGGTTGGAGAGGATCGTGGCCGACGTGGCGGTGTGCAGGATGACGCCGATGCCCAGCTTGTTGGCGGAGCCTTCGCAGCCGAGGGCGATGTAGGAGGATTTGTTGGTAAATGCCATTGCGAGGTTGTAGAGTCGTGAACCAGGTGACGAGAAGTAGTTTCAGTCTTAGTCGTTGTGGTGATGCGTGATGGCGACGGTGGTGGTGGTGAGAAGTCTGGGTATCAAAATCGTCGAGCGTGGGATGTAGAGGAGAAAGTGGTGATGTCTCGGCGATGGTGGGGTTGGTGTTGAAGGCGACACCAGCAAACAAACCCCGCGAGGTTGAATATTACATACCTTACTCTTCATTTTCAACACTGCAACGAGACTAAGGAGCACCGAGATTTGATTCCACAGCCGAATCCCAGTGAATATAATTCAAAATTCCACAGCCTTCTCAACCCATACACACCTATACTATCCCTCTTCATCATAGAGGGGAACGGAAAAAAAAATAGAGGGGCGATAAGATCCGAATGGAGGGGCAGCAACCGCCACCGCTACCGCTATCCGTCCATTTCCCAGGGCATGGATGCACACCTACCTACCTACCTAGGCCTATGGTGGGGGAGATATTTGATGACACGGCTTAGCTAATCTAATCCAATCTAGCTTTCCCATCACATGGATTCCATCACATGGGGAGCGGCCATTCGCACAACACAAACGTGACGCCCGTTCCATGTAGGATACAAATATCAAACAGGGGAAAACACACCCATAACTCAGCATTGGGGGGGGAGGCGAAAGGACGGCAAACCCTCAATATGCAGACGCATCTGATTTGTTTTACTTAAACATGCCCCCAACCTCCCAGGCCGGCCGACCCTCTTTCAGCACCACACTCGTTGTGGATGTCTACGAGGCGCACCACCCACCTCACGTCTCACAGCCGCGAAGAGACTGCCCTGAGCCCAGAGATTTCTCCGTCTTCTTCTTTTTCTTCTTTCTAGTTACCCGTTCAGGGTCTTTCGGCGGATACCTTATAGTGAACGAAACGTCAGAGAAAAAGCCCCCTCCCCAAACCCGCTAGAGGCGCGGGCCGACAGTTGCGGGTTAGATATTACGCACCAAGTTTTCCCATCCCTCCGTCTCCCTCCCCGCCCACAAGGACAACAGCCAAACAGCTACAACCAACTGAGCAAACGGGCAGTCTTTTCTTTCTTTCTTTCTTTTTTTCTTTTTTCCCTATTTTTCTTAGCGCCTGTCCACCTAGCACCTACAGCCTACCTACAGGAAAAGACGGGACGACTGCTGACGCTTCTGAAGCAAATCAAGACGTCCGGTTCGTTGGCTATGCTACCTATTTTTCTCTCCTGGCTGCCCTGCCCACAACGGAACCGCCGCAACGTCCGGTCTCTGTTGCGCCGGCCGCCTTCGCTTCGGAACAATTCCCAATCCCCAAACCCACCCAGCCCGGGCTCCTCCTCACTCGCTTCTCCCTCCACCACCAAACTGCTCCTAGCAAGCACACCTTTTTTTTTCTGCCTCCCTCTTCTCTTCTGCCCCTCCCTTGTCAGCCCTGCTATCCCACAAGCTTGCTACTATTTCCCCTTCAAGATCTACCGTGTCCCGGCTGCTTTGTGTGCTTTGGTAAGCTGTCTCTCTTGTGTGCCGGGTTCTGACCACAGTCGCAGCCTTACCGCGCGCTGGGCCTGCTCCGACCCTCCGGGCTAACATGGCTTATTGCCCAGGATCCGAAGTCCAAGCTTCTCCTCCCTCCTCCGACCACAACACCACCGAAGCTTCATGTTCCTACCCCTTCTCTCTAATGGTCAACCGAGTCGCCGACCATGACCGCTTCCTCCTCTCCTTGTCAGCGCCCGTCGCACCGTGTCGCCAGCGTCTTGACATGGGTTTGCCGGGCGTGAGCCACAACTGCCGGCAACCAGACAAAGCTCACTCCACCCACCCTCAGCCGGCCGCAATCACGACCATGACCACGTCCGCGGCCACGTTGACGTCTCCCTCCAACGCCAACTTATTCGCCTAGTGTTGTCAACTCCCTCAGTCACTTCAGCATCATACGGAACACATTCTTTTCGGTCTGAATGAGACCGGTCTCTGTTTTTTATTTTTTGACCTGGGCCACCAAGCGGGCTTTCCACGTCTAAGCCCAAAGAACCCCCCCACAGCTCCAAACTCCGCGCAATGCCCTGGTCCACGACTAAATACTGTACATCCCGAACCGAGACTGGCAAAAGACCGCCTTTCCTTCCTCGAGCGGGCCATGCCCCGCATATCCACCAGCAATGGGTATAAACACAACAAACGATATCATACAAGGACACGACTAGGCTCACGCCAACAGTCTCAGGAGCGAGGGGGTCTGTTAGCCTGATGCTACCCCTTGCGCTTGCGCTTGTGCCTGCACTGCTTTGGCCTGCGCCGCTGCCTGAGCTTTCATCTGCACATGCGCTTGCGCAATAGCGTGGGCTTGAGCATGGGCCGCTGCTTGTGCTTGCGCGTGCGCCGCCGTCGACACTGCTGTCGCCGTCGCCGCTGGGGGTAATATTCGAGTGTTCCCTTGCGCCGCATTCACGCTTTCCGGAGGGACTGCTGGTCTCCCCCTGAACATGTATGGGTTCAACGGGATTGTTGCCCTAAACTTCAGAGCTCGGGTGTCGAACGGGTCCACCTCATATACGGGGGGCTCGTCCTCAGAATCAGAGTCGTACCTCCAGCGGTCCGAATAGTCCGAGTACCCGTCGCCTTCCACCCGGGGTGGTGTCACCATGCCTCTCCGGTCGATCCACAGGCGATTCAGCCGACCGATGCGGCGACGGAAAGCAGGCTGGTGAGACTTGGGCGGCTCGCTCGCTGTTCCGGCTGTAAACTGGAAGGCGGGGCAGTCCTGCTTCACGACCGGCTTGTCGATTTGCATAGCGTCAGGTGAGTACTCGTCCACGTCCATTTCTGATGACGTCGACGCTGGCGGCGTCATCAAGTACTGAGTCTTGGCCGGTCGGAACTTGAGCTCTGTGCCCTGATCCTTGACCGGTGATAAAGGATCTCGAGTGAGATCAATATGGTTCTGGTTCCACTTTCGGTGGTTCTGAACCTTCATTTCTATATCTAGACGAAGCTCATTCTCCTTCTCGGCCAGTTTGTCAGCCAGTGAGACGAGGTCAGCTTCGAGTGTCCTGCCATCAGACCGGACGGGGGCCCGCACGTGGGCGCCAGAAGGTCGTGGCACAACGGGGGCTTCTGCAGGCTTGCGTTTTTGAGGCTGGACACGAAAGTCAATACCCAGTGGACTGACTCGAACATGGTGCATGCCACATACCTTTTGGTTGATGAGGTCCTCGTCCTCGCCTTTGATGCCCATCCGAAGCTTGATATCCTTGAGCCGAGCTCGCTCTTCAAAGACAGCTCGGTCCATGGTGAGCAGCTCGCGCTTCAGCATTTCACGCTCGTAGGACATGAGAACGAGTTGACGACCATCCTCGAGCTCGCGACGCAACTTCTTGAGCGTCTCGGCGATCTTGTTGTCTCGAGCACGCGTCTTTCGAGTCTGACGGGCCTCCCGGCGTCTGAAGCAGACGAAGGGGTCGGTGTCATCGGTCTCTTGGTGCGTCTCAAACTTGAGGGTTGGGTGCAATGGCTTGTTGCCACCAGCCTGGCGGCTCGACTTCCAGTACTCATACACGGGCTTGGCATGCTGCAGAATGGATGGTGAACCAAGGTGGTTCAGCGCAGGAACCATCATGTCATAGGCGACAACAGTATTGTCGACCGATGCAAATGGGGTCTGCTCCGCCGCGGTGTCCTCAAAGACCTCCATGATGCGTTCAAAGTCGTCTTCGGAAAGGGCACCGGCGGCGGGGGGTTTACTGTTATATTCCTTGAGGTACTCGTCATCTTCCGTGCTCATGTCATAAAGGCATGTGATGCATTCCTCCACCGTCTGTGAGAAGCGGATGTAGGAGGAGGGCTTGTGGAAGGGGACGGCGTAGAGCTCATTGTAGTTGATGTCGCTCTCCTGAGGAGGCGGGACAGGAATCTCTTGGTCATTGCTAGTGCCGGCTTCCTTGAGGATAGTCTGGAGATGGTATTCCTACAGTTAATTGGGTCAGTATTAGTGCCAAAAGAATGGTCGGCATGGTGGGGTCCAGGCTCGGTGAGGATGCGGCCAACGTCATGGGAGAGGGGGGGGATCAAGGACTGCAGGTCTGGGGAATGCCAAGGCATATCACGTGTTTTTGCACGTGATATCGCGATATGTGGCAGGCAAACAGGGCATCAAAACACTCACGTTTTCCTCGGCCTGCTCGACACCGGTTGCGATTTGGTTTTCGGTCGTGAGGGCTTCGTACTCGGAAGGATCGATCTGGTCCTCTCGGAGCACAGGAAGGGTTGTCTTGACGCTGAGCTTCTTGACTCGGACCTTGCGGGACGACATGGTGCAGGGCGGGGGCGGTCGGCGAGAAGCCAGCGGAAAAACCGCAAAACAAAGCGATCAAGTCATAAAACGGAGGGTTTTGAGTCGAAATCGGTGGTTTTTGGGATGCAAAAGGCCCCGTAGAGGGCTTGTTTCGATGGCAGCGTAGTCGGGCTCGATGGGGTGACGTTGGGGTTTGTTTTGCCGCGAAGATTTTTCGCCTGGGTTTGCAAGGGCACTGAGAGAGATGAGAGGTGGTGCTGCGTGCCCAAACCGTAAGCGCAGAAGAGGACGAGGGAGGCAGTAGGTGGAGGACCGTGCTGGGGCAAAGTCACTCTTCAGCAGAGTTTTGGTGGTGAGGTACCGACGGCGCTCGGACCACTGTCTCCTTTTTTTTATGTTCTAGGGGGGACATTCACTCTGGGCGGCCAGAATTGTTTGTCCGTAGTGGGAAAACGTGCAGCCAGGCGCACCGTCAGCCAAGGCATCCCGCCCCCGCGTGCACGACTCAGTGAGCAGACGGTAGCGCCTGTAGCACTCCCAATCAGGCCTAACCCGCCTGTCAGCGCTGACTGCCACTGGACGCCCAGCACGCTTTTAGGCGGGGATTTTGCCCATGACGCCTACAGTTAGTGACTGGCAGCTCACCACGTCTTGGCTGCCACAGGCAACCGCCTACGTAACAGACGGTGTGTTTGGATCGTTCATCCTCTCGGCTCTAGGGAAACGCCGGTCCCGGCTGCGACCTCGCCTCTTCAAGTAACCGGGTAAGGTTGAGGTACCAATGATTGGTGCTGTCGCGAACTTTTACATGGCCTCATGCTGGTGCATCAGGCACAGCCACCATCGAAAGCTTGATCGACCCTGCAGCTGCGATGTGTGCTGAAAGAGGAAATATCTTAAAGCTGGGGAGAAGATTACGGCTGCTATGGAAAGCGCATATCACGCGCATACCCGCGAAGCTACCATTGAAGTGGATGAGCTTCGCAATTGCTCCGTTTCAATTCAATCCGTTCCACCCCAGGCATTCACACCGTAAATCACCGTTTCTCACATAACTGACATGGCCCGTGCGCACCAGTCAGGTCGCCGACGACTCCGTTTCATCATCTCCAGCCCCTCCGTTATTACCCCTCGGCCAATACGGTTTCCCCTTCCATCATCAGGCGGAACGGGCTCGACGAAATTCAGCCTTATCACGACCTCACTCTCACAACCACCGGCCTACAGCTCGCAACTCCACGAACCACCGAAACCCGCCCTCGAGAACCTTTGCTGAGCCTCTCCCGTCCCGAAACTCGCCCTAACAGCGGACTCTCCTCGTTTCCCCGTGTGCCTGCAAAGCCGCAACTCCGTCACCATGGGCAACACCACCAGCGCAGTCTTGGACAACATCGTCCAGGGGTCTAACTGTGAGCACATGCCCGTTCTTACCTGACCGTAATGGAAGCCTTTGGGACTCCGCGCTGAGACCTCGCAGTCGACCGAGAGGAAGTTGATCGCTTGCGAAAGCGTTTCATGAAGCTAGACAAGGTGCGCTGTTGCCAGCCCCCGCCCCTTTTGCCTCGAACCGACTGGACTATATACTCGCTGAAGATATAACAATGCTGATATACCTAGGACAACTCCGGCACGATCGAGCGCGACGAGTTCCTCAGTCTCCCCCAGATCTCCTCCAATCCCCTCGCCACAAGGTAGCGCCTCGCTCTGTCCAACGTGCCTCCAATTCCTCTACATCCCAAGCTGACAAATCCTCTTCCTCACCCTGCAGAATGATCGCCATCTTCGATGAGGACGGCGGTGGTGACGTCGACTTCCAGGAGTTCGTTACCGGCCTGAGCGCCTTCAGCAGCAAGGGAAATAAGGAGCAGAAGCTGCAGTTTGCCTTCAAAGTCTACGATATCGACCGCGACGGCTACATCAGCAACGGCGAGCTCTTCATCGTCCTGAAGATGATGGTCGGCAGCAACCTCAAGGACCAGCAGCTCCAGCAAATCGTCGATAAGACCATCATGGAGGCCGACCTAGACAAGGACGGCAAGATTAGCTTCGAGGAATTCACCAAGATGGTCGAGAACACCGATGTCAGCATGAGTATGACTCTTGGTGAGTGCCACTCGACATCTCGCAGACGGAGAAATTGGTGCCCCTGAGGCTCTTCGCTGCAGCTGAATGGGAATGTGAATGCTAATCAACCTATTTACAGATCAGTTCTAATCATGACCAAAAATGCTTCACGGGATCGGGAGTCGGGGATAGGGATGGTAGCTCGCGAGGCCACACGTTTTTGACAAGAAGGACAGACTGGTGTGTAGAGCACCTATCGGATTTTAGCAGCATCACGATCATGAATTCACGCATTCGGCATACAACATTTTGCCTTCGCAGCGTCTTCCGCGGCCATGTCACGATTCCAAGCCCTAGGTGATACGTCGGATAGAAGCGGAAGAAACATATGGGCGTTAGATACGGCTGGCGGGGTATTTTGGGCATCAATCCTATCCATCGGTAAAATGGAGGAGGATTTGGCGATGATTCAATATGGCACTGGAAAATCAAGGCCTTCGTTGCCACCTTCAGAACTGGCTCATCCCACACGGGTGATCTCATATGTTTGGCCGGCTTACGTTGACATTCTGATCATAGTGACGGATTCTATAATTGCATAGACAGTATGACGGCTCGGTGCGTTGAACCGGAGCTATGTCTGAAGCCTTCTCACCGCTCGTCACCTAACGTGGCCGAGCTGAGGATGATGAACATCCATCGTACAGTGAACCGAAACTACCCAATTACATCTTAGCTAACATGACGTCTTACAATGAACGCCCCCTGTTTTGGTCGTGACCGTCACTATCATTCTTGCCGGGCCGTCACACACCAACATTATCCGGTCAAGCAGCTCTCGAGCGCCGCCGACGCCATCTGAGACAAGCCACGACACTCCCGGTCCGCGTGACAGCCGTCAAAGGGGTTAAGGCTGTGGGGGTTTAAAGAGTCCCGACCGCCTGGGACCGAGTTGCAAGCATCTGCCGTCGATCGGGTTTCGCAGCTCCCGGCTGATCGTGATTACTGGGCCTGATTGTACATAGTGCAGGGCTCATCTCATCTGCCGGCGTGCCAGATGCTGCAGTGTGCGCATAGTAGCTTCCGGCGGGAACTAAAGAAAAAACATACGATTCTAAGTCAGTGCTTCCCTACCACCATCACAATAGTGACCCATTGATTTGGTAACTTCAGCCATACTCGCATCACATCTAAGACCCTCCTTCTGCAGGTCCTACCCTTCCACCGTGGAAGTGCGATGGCTTGGTCACACGCTCAGCTCTTCCAAGTCTCTCCTCAGTCACACGGAGTGGTAGCGGTGTGGCTGAGACATTGCATGGTTCAAGACTCCCAGATTCAAAAGACGTGTCAGCATGTATGAGCGCGTGTCGTTCCTTAACGTGGAAGTGCCAGCATCACATTTACTTTACGTGACAAGCATGTTAGCTTCAGCTTGCCTAGCAACGTAGATCGGCAAGTCCAGAGAAGCCGGCTCTGTGGCCCTATGGGATTGTGAGGCGACCATCCAGCTGAAGGGAATTTGTCATGATGAGGCGTGTGGGGGACGAAGCAAGGACATTACATGAAAAGCAAACAACTTAGAAACGTAATGGGACGGCGGAAACATGGCTAGGGTATGTTTTCTTGACTCACAAGAATATCGGGAATCCTGAACTGCGAGGGTTTCTAGCGCTATCATTCCATCCAACGAGGTCGTTGCGACATTGAGAACGTCTGCCAAACGACATCCTGCTTCGGCGCCGGGCCTCCCCACACTGTCAAACCGAGACTGTGGAACTGCGCCTCATGATGTAGGGATGTTGGCGGGTTCCCAATAGTCTGGGTGAGGCGTTTAGATCTGCCCAATGGGAAAACATTTCGAGTCAGCTCTAAGTCTCCGGCTTGTCTCGCAGCAAGAGGATTCTCTGCCAGGCGCCTAGGGATAAAGTAGTTAGTTGTGACGTTCATGTGAGGGAGGATTCTAAGACAAAGCCGGCTTGGTGCCAGCTTAGGGGGAACCCGAGTCCCCAAGGACTTGTGACACGTCAAATTCAAGGCTGACAACGCCACAGCCCGTACAACAGGGCGGCGGTCCTAGATTCTAGGATAGTTGGAGCATACCCAAGGGGTGTGCATCAGTGACCAGCCAGTCGGGGATGCTGTTGACGTGCAAGCCACCCGCTTGTCCAGGTGATACGTCAGATCCCGCGAGACGGGGCGAGCGATGCCTGGGGTTGCTCCTGGGGTTTGAGGGAGGGGTGGGAAACAAAGCAAAAAGTCGAGGCTCAACAGGGCTAGAATCCCACACATCCCGGATTGCTTCATTTTGCGAATGTCGAATGCTACTATACAAAGCGTCCCTAGGGAATTTTATGTTCAGCTACTACGCCGGTTCCTAGTCTTTGTGCCTTGCTTGGGGAGCTTTGCCTGGCACCTATGTTTGGGGGCGTGGCCGTAGTTACAATATGACCTATCATATTTGGAACCCTTGGAATGTTGGCTTCGCTTGCCCGGCGGGCTGGGACTGGTAGACTAAACAACTTCGAGCAAGGGGTGCTAGATAGTCAGGATGCGGGAGACTACCTCCCGAGATCTACAGGCCGCTGGTGTGTGCCTCTGGCGTGTTCGCTGGTCGAATCTCCGTTCCGTGTAAGTGAAGCGGTCAGCGGCATTAGATCAGTAGCACAGATTAATGACATAACTCAGACTCACACAGACACAAATCTTTCCTGTCACAATGACAAGCTCGCTCCCACCTCTACTTCTCAAACAAGAAGCGAAATTATGCGCCAAAGCAAAAGGGGGCATGGAAGAGGAAAAAGCAATTGTCAGTCTTCTAGCATGTCGAATCGCTCATTGGTTACCGGCATCCGCTCTGCCGGGACTCTTAGGAGCTGACCCGCGCACTACTGATGCAGCCCATCCCACCAGCACCGTGAAAAGGGTGCCAAGTCAGTGATAGTGGCAGCAACCATGCTATGTTAGTGGCAGAGTATTTGCTTCTGCCTTGTCAGGTTTGTCGTGACCATGGTTCATGCTGTAGGTGAATGGTGACGAAGGTGATGTGCTAGGAGTGAGGCTGAGGCCCCATGATCCAATAACAAGGGCATTGACATGGTGGAGTGGACTTGGACGATATGTCGGTTCTGTTGAGTTATGTGCAAAGGGCGCCAGTGCAAGCGAAGGTGGGGAGAGGAGAGGACAACAGCGAGTGGCAGAACAAGAAACGAGAAGAAACCAAGGCTAGGGGAAAATAAGGCAGAGGCGAGACAGACAAATGCCACCATCTCCAGCTTGACAAGGGGGAGACAGACGGGAAGCTGGGGGTCAGGGCTAGAACATCCCCCGAGCCAGGATCGAGTCAGGAAGGCGGTGGACGGTTGGCTCAGATTGATGCCTGATGAGATATCGATTCACGAAAATGATCGTCGGTATCGGCGGACCCTATCACCAAGCTCTGTACGATCCCATGATGGACCATGGCGCAGGGTGTATCCCTTGCGGTCTTGTGCGCTTTTGTGCCCCTAAGCCCCCTTCCGCCGTCGTCTTCATTTTGCCAGCGGCACAGCGAGCAAAGGGAAACAACGCGATTTGCCATCAGCGTCAGCCGCACTTGCGCAGCGTCGCATCGGTAAGGAGCAACGTGATCGACGGCGCGATCGCCCACCCCTCCCCCGATTCTCCGCAGCCGCGAGCCGGGGGTGTTTGATTGGCAGCCGGCTTCACTGTTGGGCAAGGCGAGGGGCGACAGTTGTGTCTAGGCCCGTCGGGTTGAATTGGGCTCTGAGTCTGCGGAGGTTCGGCGTTGTCGGTTGAAAGGAGTGAACCAGATGGTTGTTCCCGTTGGGCACTTGCAACCACTACCAAGGCAGCGTCTCAAGGTAGCGTGTGGGTGCGTGGTGGATGGGGTTGAAAGATAATTAGTCCATATCTCAGGATCAACTAGAACATGGGGATGACGCTGGTCAAGAAGAGGCCGGCAAAAGAGTCTGGAAGAAGATGCATTGGAGAAATACATGGTGGGGGCAATGTGTTGAGGAAGAAGAGGGAGAAAAAATATAGTCACGTTGGTAATGACGGGTATGACCGGTAGGTGCGCATCGACCCCTTGGTGTTCCTTCCTGCCTTCCCTTTCTCGGTGTGTCATCACGCATACCTGAGGCCAATGGAACTCCAGACTGAACAAAGTCGGTAAGACCTAACCCAACCCAAACTGCCCCTTCCAGTTTCCTTGCAAATGACGGACATTTTCATCGATGAGACTCTGCATCTAGGTACCTAGGTAAGCAACCCCCTGCATACTCCCTTGGTACATGTGACTTTACCTCCCTACATGAGTACCTACCTGCGTGAGCCAACTGCAGTTGCATTGGTTTCAAGGCCTGGGACATTAGTAACTACCAACGGCCTGCAGCAAGTAAGGCGGCGGCACGGTTGGTATAAGGACGCAGATAGGTACGAATGGGGAGTTAGGCAAAGTAATTAGATAGGTGGCAGTAAGCAGGAGGTAGGTACAGTACTTTCCTTGCCTAAGTTAGTCCCAAGTAAATACCATAGGTACCTGTAGTAATTGGTCAACCTCCCTTAACCTCCGTCACATCCGCCAAGGACCCCATGTCAAGGATCAACCCTTTCGTCCAGCCCATCTGCCGAAACAAAGATACTCGACCTTGACTGGCCGCTCTGTCGATGTTGACGCTGTTTATTTCTCGCAGGATCGCGCACGCGTACATGTTCCCCGTGGCCCACCATCTCTACAGTAATATGTACTAAGTACAGTACTAATGTATCTCATTCTGACCGAGCCCAGGTTCACTGCGGCCGCCCTGCATCAGCGTACAGAGAGCCATGCAGATTGGAACACTCCCAGCTGTCTGACATCGGCCAACTCCAAACAACCCCTCCCCTTGCCGGAGCCCCCCGCCAATCATTCTCGCTGGTGGCAGGGGTTGACCCGATACGATATGTACGACTGTGTAATGCGTAAATTGAGAGGGGCTGAGAATGCCCATGCTCAAGAGCGGGGGTTAAGTGAGAGAGGAGTGTGAGAGAGAAAGTGAGAGACAGGATACTACTGAGAAGGGCTGGAGAAAAAAAAAAGCAGGGTCATAGAAATACCCCGAAAAAGGCGGGTGAGAAAGGAAATGCCAAGGGTAATTTACATGGAGCAAATGGATAATGGGCTTGGGTCTCGAATAATCTGACGTGTTGCGCCTTGGACTGTGCATCCTGCTTGCACGTTCGGGTATCTGAGCTTCCCGAGGTGAATTTGACGCTTCAACATGCGCCAAATTCTGGGGCGCGTCAGTTGGTGTCTCCAATGCTGTACATAGTATGTAGAACCTCCGTACGGACTATTACAGTGCCAATGTGACCAAGATTTGTTCAATTGTGTAGCAACATCCTTGTTATTTTATCCGTGGGATTTCTGCATCGAGTGTGTGTGTGTGCTTTGCAGGTGGTGTGTGTCCGTGTGTGTCCGCGTCCTCCGTCCTTCCGTCATCCGCAATACCCCGGCAATCAAAACATATCAGGTACCTGCATGAGTTGCTACGCTGGATACCCGTTGCGCGTTTGATTACTGCTACCTCAAAGTACCTGACGTGGTATCCGTACAGAGTACTTGAAGCCATGTAACCAGACCTAAGCCCCCCCCTCACTTAGCCATGGCTGCCCCATGACTCAGAAGCGATGGGCATCACAGGCCAGAGATGAGGTACCGTCGCATCGTTGACAAATTAATAAGGTTTTCTTGCTTCGCAGAACGAGGTGGGTTGAGCTGGAATAGAAACAGGGAAACCTTGACGAGGGTGACATTTGCTCTCTCGTACTGCCGAGTACGCAGTACGACACCCTAGGTGCACTAACTGCAGAGCTGCAGTAGACTCTCTCACCATCTCCACTACCCACTACCTCTAGTCCGTAGTCACAACGGGCCTTAGCCTAACCCCGTCTAGGAAAGGCCTGCTTCGACATGTGTGAACGGGAATTGCTACTATTCTCGTTGGCCCTGGCCCTGCCTTCAACACACACACTGCCTTTTGTTAGCGAGTTTCCATTTCCTGACTGACCTTACCTAGACTATCCCTTCCAGCCTCGTCTCCGCTCTCTAGCCTCCACTCGCCGCCATCCGCCAGCCGCCAGCCTCCCGCCCTTGCCCGATTTCGACACTTTTGGGATCTCCGAGCTTCCTCCTTCCTCTGTCGACATATTTCTTGCATCTTGGACCGCCAGTACTTAGGTAGCTGCAGTGGGTGGCGCGGGAATATCCGGCATCAAGTGCATCGGAAGAATGTCGAATGTCATGCACAGATGGACAGGCACATGAGGGCGAAGGAATGACTGAAACCAGGGCCTATTGTTGATATCGGTACCGAAAATATACAGAGATATGAAGAGAGGGAAAACTGGTTCCCGGTGTCCATTTTCGGCTCTGAGCTTATGTCTATGCCCAACATCCCTCCATGTCTGTCTGTCAACTTACACCCACGCACTAACATACAAACAACCCAACATCGGTCCGCCACGCCGAGTCACACACCCCCCCTCCCCCAAGTAGTCACGGCCCAAAGCCAAGCACATCAAGGATTAAGGATTCTTCAAGATGTCATGTCAAAGGAAAGAAGAGAAAAAAAAGAAACGAAAAAGGGCTTATAGTTTTTGCCTCACCTTTTGCCTCACCTTTTGGGAACCCCCTCACCCTCCCCTCCCCTTTTTGCCCTCCTTGGACACGCCCCCAGGATAACAGAGACCTGAACCCACAGCGCCAACCCCCTTCCCCCTCTCCTTTCCCAGCATGCAGTAGCTACAGGTTCCGCACTTTTGTAGTCAACATCAAAGCTCCCTCGGAGAAACAGGAAGTAAGAAAAAAGGAAGGGGAGGGGGGGCCTTCAAGAAACCAAGAGAGGGTGGGAGGGGCCCTGCTACTCCATCGGGCGCGGAGACAGGGAGAGACGCGTTCGCAAGAGATCCAGCTCACTTTGTCACGGATGGCACTCCATCCGTTAATGGGGGAATCGGAATGCAGATGTGGATGTGGATGTGGCCCAGTAGGTGCGTTGGCCGACACGCGGTAGCGTGCCTTCTTGCCCTCCTCCAGAACCCTCAAGTCCCTTGTTCCCTGCTCCTTTCTTGGTGGTTTGTTTTCCCAGGTTCCAGGTTCCAGGTTCCATTGCCGTCCGGAACCAACGATTTGCTGTCCTCTCTCATCGTCGCGCGCTAGAAACAGCCAGGACGACCGTGTGTGCTTCACAATTCATCCAACAGCGTGATCAAAGTTGGGCACGAACCGAATGACACGCCATAGCCAAAGTCACACCTCCATCATCAGTTCTGGTGGAACCCCAAAGTCTGACTCAAGCCACCCCCCAAACGAACCAGGTTGACTGTAACAGTAGATAGTATTCGTACACTATGTAGTAACATTGGAATTAGTCCCAATCCTCCGTGTATCTCGTCATGTCTGTCCTAAGGTATACAGTGAGTCTTGACAAAACGCCTCATCCAGCTTCATTCCTAGAGCACCGCCCAGCCCGTGAGGACTTTCCAAGGCTTGCCCATCATCAACCCCCAATATTGGCCTCAGAGGCTCAGCCCGCTTCGTCCCATCTAGGCCCTGTAGATAATATACAACAAGTAAAATCTATACCGAGTGTTGGAAAACAAACCCCACTTCTTTGACCGACTTGTGTCTCGCCGCGGTCAGAGTACGACGCAAAATCAACGCCTTGTCTGTGAATCATTACCAGCACGCCCATTCCGCCGCCGCCCGATGCCCTTTTCCCGTCCGTCCCCGATCCTCCTGCCCGACCCTGTTTACCATGTGCCTAGCCGTTCCCCGGTAGCCCTTGTCCTGCCGTCGTGATCGGTCTGCTGTATACATGTGTCCCTAGCAAAGCGCCAAGAGAGTCCAGCAAGAACCATTGAAGGAAATCGTGAACCCGGAGATGGGGTGACATTCATGACATCAGCCGGGGCTCGTTGCTTTTCTTGCCACCATGCCGAAGGGAGATCCAGCGACAGGGGGGGACAAAGCAAGGAGCAAAAAAAGATGGGCAAAGCAAAAACAAAAACAACATAAAAAGAAACAAAAAAAAAGAAGAAGTCAGCCTTTCAAACTCCATCTCGTCCCAATTGCCCAACATCCGGTCCAGCCGCTAAGCGCAACTAGGGTGAAGTAGCATTTCTGCGCAAAAATCCAAAATGTAGTGACGGGGGCGTTGGGCGGGAAGCGCAGTGGCGCAATCACAGCCGCCGTCTCCCCGCTCGCTCTAGTGTCCAGGAATTGAACGCAGTCGCATCGAGTTGGCTATGTGGTGCTCGAGGGGTTGTGTGAGACATACATGGGCCAACCCTGGTTCTTGGGGCCTCCAGATCAATAGTCACTGGAGTGTCCACAACCTCAGCGAGACCCGCCACTACCGCTTGCCTCCTCTGAGGCTTCGTAGAGATCGAGACAATCTTCGAGTACTGCGGCGATCGTGTTAGTTGCGCAGGGGCTTGGGTAGTTGAAGCTATCACACATACCAGCCGTAATTTGCTCCTCCCACACCCCGTATTGGTAGTCGACCAGTCCATGACGCTCGATGCCGTCGCATAATCGTATCAGCTCGCTACCCATCTTCTTTATCATAGATTTAGACATGGCGGACTGGGCCCTTGAGGGTTGTTGTGACGATATCATCAACTCAATCTGTCGGTGGCCTAGGGCCAACCATGCGTGGTTAAAGTCGTTCCAGAGCTTTATCCTGTCAGCGTGGAGGTTGGTGTCATCGAGGTTCAGGCCTGCCCGAGTCCTGTCAGCCACGTCGTCCCTTCGTGTCCCATCTCTCCGTTAAAAGAAGCAAAAATACATACCAAGATCAGCCACCTGGGTCAACAACCAGTTGGAGACGCTCAACAGTGTCTCGGATGCGCTCTCAAGAGACCCGGCGACAATCTCTTGAAAGATGGTCCCCAGTTGTCGCTGGTAGTTGACCCACTTCTCCTCGAGGGCGCCCTCCGCATAGTCGTGATCCTCAGTCATGGAGACATCAGCGCTCGCTGGTGTCTGCTGCATTCCGCTCACACTCGACATGTTCCCGGCGTAGCCCATCTGAGTGTTTTGTTGGTATACATTGGCGGATGCGCCGGAGCCCTGGGCCGGCTGTTGTAAACCCTGTCCGCCGGCGCCTCCAGCCTCGGATCCAAAGTATGTCGAGGCAACATCTGGCGTCATCATCTGCATGGCAGCGGGCTGCCTCGATCCAAACTGCTGCGCATCGTAGACGGGCGTTTGCGTGCTCGGTTGAGCCACGTTGTACATCATGGTCGCGGCATTACCATAACCACCGAATCCCTGTGTTTGCTGGCGAGAGTCTGCGCCATACTCAGACCCGTAGGCCATGGCTGCTGCCGGCATATTCGCTGTCGAGAAGGATGCCGTCGGTTCTTGGTAGTATGTGTTGTAGTTACCCGCACCTCCCATGCCTCGCGCCGGTGACGGGGACGTGTTTATAGGAGCCGGGCGATATCTATCGTTGGAGCTTGCAGCTAGCGTGCGCCGTTGCTGGGAAGGATCGTGAAGAGGGTATCTTTGGTTGGAAGCTGGATGAACCGGCTGCTCATTCTGCCTCCTCATTCGATTCGAGTTGTCCATGCCACGGAGACCTTGGTTGCCACACGACTCCAACGTCGACCCCAGCCGATGGGTGGCCGGCAACGAAGCGGAGTGTACAGCGGCCAGTTTGGATCACCGGGGGTTTCGTACAATAATGCAAAGTTTTTTCGTCGAGGAGACTGAAATGTGTTCAGCAAAGAGAATAATAACACGGGCGACGTCGAGGAGCGTGAGCAGTCCGGCGACAGGATACTGGAGGGGCTACCGCGGGGTTGTATGAAATCAAACCCACCTTGGTTGGAAGGCGCGAAGATCGAAGATCGATGACCAAACAAGGAAGGGAAGGTGCGACTAGCCAGACGGCACTCGAGTTGAAGGGTAGCAACGGAGGCTTTTGCAAGTAGGGTGCCTCCGGTCTCTTATTCGCAGCCAGGCCCAATGCTTTTTATGGTCAGGCAGGGAAGCTGATGGCTCAGCCGGGACCTGGGTCGCAAGGTACCGTAGTTATCAAGTCAAATCGCAACGACAAGGTCAGCCGAGCTAGAGGCTAGCGCCATTCATGCCCGGAGGGACAGACGTCGATGGAGATGACGAAGAGCGAGGCGTTGGGACCCGCAGGTAGCTTGGTCTGGGGCTCTGGGGGGGCTCAGGGCTGTAAACAATCCGGTAAGGCGAGTGGGACTTGCGGATGAGTTGTCAAAACGGCTGTCTCGTGCTGTGCTAGGTGTATCCTAGACAGACCCATACAAAAAGACCTCGAGCATGACAAGCTCAAGCCCGCCGCGATCTGCTTGGGCCAAGAAACCAACCGCACCAAAGTCTCGACCAGCGACCAGAGCGCGCGAACGAGAAATCACTAAGCCAGCTGCAAGGCGCCCAAATACGCCGAGTTGAGCAATGACGGTTTTCTAGCTTGGTCGAGAATATTCAAGTGAAGGTAGCTAGCAGCACGAAGGTGATGGGGTGTGTCAAGTGTGGGGACAACGGAGGAAGATTTGGGATCGAAGAGATGACGAGATTCCGAGGGACGGGAGGATTGCCTTGGGATCTTATAGCATGAGTCGCAAGGGAAATCGAACCTCTGTTCTGTACCGACACGCCCGGGTCTGCCGAAAAGAGCAGGGGCAAAAGGATGAGTGATTTGGGTGTGGACTGGGGATTTTGGAAGGACAGAAGGGACTGAGAAGGAGGGGGGGCGTGTATGAGAGAGAAGGTTAAAGACAAGGCGAAAGAGAATTGAATCAGAATCAGATGCTAGACATGCCTCGAAATTGGCGTAAAGGGTTGATCCAAGGCAGCTGAGGTGCGGTACCAGACCTCAACCCTTAGACAAATAACAAGTTGGGGGGCGTTAGATAGGCCAGAATGACAATTAAGGGTGGCCATGTGAGAGATGACTTCCAACTAGGAGGTGGAGGGGCGATGATGATCGATGCGGGTAAGGCGAGGCCAACGGATTTGAGGCGGCTTGTCTGGTCCACGGGACGCCGACGAGCCAAGCAGCAGCAGATGGGCTCAACACAACGTCCCTCAAGATTGAGAGCGGATCGGCAAAACATCCGCCATGCGCCATGCGCCATGCGCCAGTCCACCTCGCACGACAACACCCCTGGCCCAGCACAATGGTAGAAGACGGTACCAGCAAAAGATGAAGGGGATGGACAACCTTCGACGTGGCTTGCCATGGGGTAGAGCTAAGGGGGCGCGGCGACGAGAGCGTTAATGCGCGGGCCACCGCGGGCGCGCCGCGGCCGTCAAGAAGACTCACAGGCCTTTTGCAAGCTGTACTGTGGGAGCCGTGGCCGCCGTAGGAGCCGTGGGCGTATCCATTGGGTTTATCCTTTGCTTTGGGCGTATCCATGCGCTCTCGGGTCCGGAACAGCTGCGCTGAAATCGTTTCTTCTTGGCCGAGGCCTCCATCTGCTGTATGGGCGGAATGGCCTCAATGGTGGAGGCTGGGGATGCAGGTCAATTTCATCGTGGGCCCGTCCTGCTGCAAGAGGTGGTGCTGGAGGTGCTTGTTCCGTGCGGAAGAACCCTGGAAGAGGCCATGGAGGCCCTGGAGCAACTGGGCTGTTTCGCTGCATGTGTTTCTGCGCTGCTATTGCTGCTGCTGATGCTCCCACTGTCCTGTAGGTGTGCTCCGTAGCACCTGAGAGGAATGAACGGGGCTTCGATGGAGATCCTTGGGCAGGTCAGTGGTCGATGGAGCGTCGCAAAGTCTAAACGCGTCGTCGAGTGGGCTATTACCAACTTGAGACAAGTCCCGCGATCCTGATTATTACTGGTACGTTTCTTTCCAGCGCACACCACAGGCCCATGTCAAAGTCAGGTCAGCATGTCAAGGACAGACACAAAACCACCTTGGAATAAGTGACATTGTATCCTCAATTGCACACATCGCTTTCCACAAGTTGCCCAGTGGTGGTCCTAACAGTCCGACAGCGGTTCTTCGGAAGGCCCATAAGCTTGGCCTGGGACCCGAAACACCTGTCGGTGTACCAAGGAAAGAAAAAAGAAACAAGAAAAAGAAGGGCGATATTATGCTGTGCCGCACGCAAGCATGTCAATGATTAGACGTTGTCCTAGCAGTCCTGGGTTTGCCCTGGGTCGGCTGAAGATCAGACAGTCGGCCGGGATGCCGACGAATGGACCCGAGGGGGGGAATACCGAAAACCCACACGCAGCCAAACGCGTGTAAGCCATTTGTGGTGTACCTGTCAAGCCTCGATCCCGATGCTTGGGACTGGAGTCTCACAGCCAATCGATTCGCTGTGCTGGAAGGGCTGTCTCAGCAAGGCGAGGCTGAATGGCAGATCGCAAGCTAAGGGGGATCCAGCTGGGATAGAGGGGGAAAAAGCAAGACAGTCATGCTGGATCTAGAACACCAGGGGCGTTTGGCAGATACTATTCTCAGAGGGCAAGGAAAATTCGCCATGCCGTGAGGAAACAAAAAAAATTCATCACCTCAACCAGGGTGACAGGACGGGGCACAGCCGTGACAATTTTTGCAAACAAAAGGAAATCTGCCCAATGCAAACCGAGGAGGAAAAGTAAGTAATGACAACCCAGATTAAGGCAAAGTCTCGCCCACTCTGGGATCCAGACTCTCGAGGAACGGTGCCCAATCGTTAGAAGAGGGCGACTGAGAATGCCATCCATCATGGTCCATCATAATCCATGTCGCCCGTCGGAGTCCGCATCTCGTACCTAGCCTGAACGGAGCATAGTGGACAGGATGGGACAAAGCACTCGTAGTCTCGTACCTGGTGTATGTGTCCGCCTGCCGGCCCGTGTGGTTCCTTCGGAGAGTGCGACGACGGGACGAGCGTCTGCGTCCGAACGAAAGCTTTCGGGTTGACAGACTGGGGCGGGATACCGGGGCAGATGAAGTGGTGAGCTTCCAGTTGGAAGATGAGCTGGTACCGGTACGTTCGGGTTGGCTGGGCGCGTGCTAGCGCGTCTGGGAATAGAGGCCAGTGACGGCTGGCGGGACTTCCAGGCGCAACGATGAGCAGACTGAAGGTGCGCATACTACGTTGTAGAGCTATTACATGGTGGAACGCTGGGTCCTTGAACCATGTCTCGTCGTGGAGGGAGGGAAGAAAGAAGTTGCCAGGGGCAGGCCGTGTTGGAAGGCATGGATGTCGTCAGGCGGAAATTTTTAGTGACCAGGGCTAGTGAGCCAATGAGGCGTGATCGTGGGGCTTCTTCGGTGGGGAAGGTGCCCGAGGGCGGGGCCGAATCCGCCTGCCATGCTGGGTTGGCTGGCAGACAGAAATACCCCGACAGCTGGGGCAGCCACAGCCAGAAAGTCGGTGTCTGGCGGCCAGCTGTCTGCCACTCCCCTGCCACCAGCCGCTGTCGATGCCACCTGTCACAGTCCTGTGACAGACCCCCACACCGCTGTAACCACCCGCAAGCACAACCTATTTTTGACCTTTAACCACGACACCAAACACCAAACACCAGTCGCCAACAAAAGAAAAAAAAGAAAAAAAAAGACCAGAGTGCATGAAGCTCGTCAAACTCGCCACCATCAGTCATCTCCCATCTCCGTTGTCATTTCGCCAATTGGGAGCTCGTCCATTCCTCCCATAGGATTCTATATTCCTCACTGACCACCTCACGCCTGCACGGCAGCGCCTACGGTCCTAACAGTAGCCTACTAATTAATACGTCTACGACTAAACGGCATCCCTCCAACAACACCCCCCTCAAGATGCCCAGCGACGGTAGTGCACATATGAAATTGTCCACTTCGTCACAGAGATCTCCCATCGGCGACTCCACACACACCTACCCTTGGCCCCGTACCGGTACCTGAGCCGCAGGGTTTGCTGATGAAGCTCGCTAGCTGACGCGCATATCGGATCATGTCTGGCGCGTCTAGCACTGCAACAGGCAACGCGCATCACCTCTGCATGAGAAGCCGTCCCGTGCTTGAGGGTTGGCGGGCGGCGTTAGTGCAGAGTCTCGACGTCCCCACGTCCAAAGGCTCGGTCGTGGGAGCGAGCCCAATCATGGTCCTGCCCACAGCCAGACCCATTGACCAACTGGAGGCCATCATGCCATGGTTCTAATCTGCTTCTATATACGAGGCGCGCACTCCCCTTGCGCCTAGACTTACACTGACCAGCAGTCGGTTTGGTGTGCACCACCAAGGGTGCTAAGGTGCATCGATGATGTGCAGGAAGTTGGCACGCAGCAGCGTGGCCTACTACTCACCAGTGGCATTCGAGCAATGGATGTCCTCATAGACGCCACCACCACCCCGCGGCAATACATCGTGACTGCATCAACCACAAGGCGCCGCATCTGACTTGCCCTGGATTCAAGACCAATGGGCGATCTCAGCCTCGTCGTAACAAGCACCGCCCACAATCGGCAATCGGGTATCAGTTCCCGTCCAAATGTCTAGAGTACAGTGTGCTGCAACATGGCGCTGTGTCTCTGTTAGTCTTTGTACAGGGCTGGTTGCGTCCGCCCCAAACGCCGACCTCAAACCACCGTCCGCCCTCATCGACCACATCCACCTCGGGAAGTACCTGTATCGGGTCTGGCCTGGCCTAGGCCCGAGCTGCCCTGGAGCAAGCTACGCGGACGGCCTCAAACCTCAGTCCTCTCAGTATCTAGGTGATGCCACTTCATCGCCAACAAGCCCCTGCTGCGTCCTGCTATGTGATGCCGTCATCGCAATCGCTAGCCGCTCGTCTCTTCGTCGTTTTTTTCGGAGGATTCCCATCCATCGACCCGCCAACACATACTGGCTAATGCTGCTGAAACGACGAATTCATGCCAACCGGATCGCTCCATCTCGGCGGGCTGAAACGCCAAATCCACTCCTCCTTCTAGAAGCCTTCTCGATCTTCCACCTCTTTCACGAATGTGCATTGCCGTTGTCGACTCCTCGTTTCGGATTTCAAGCTTCTTTACCGAGCATTTGGCCATCAGACCTTTACCGCTGCACCATTTATTCCGTGTCGCTGTGAATTATTTGGAGCCCAGCACGGGAGCTTCTACTTACTATTTTAGAAACGGTTAGGCGCGCAAAGGGCCCGAGATACATGGACCCTTGAACTTGCTTGAGACGATTCCGAAAACCGTTGCGTCCGAACTAACTTTGTAACCCCTGTGGGGATGTGTGTCTACTTCCAACGGCTGGCCAGCCTCCACGAAATTGAAACGCCGTTGACGAGTTAATTACATACTTGACCACCTCTCCCACACTGGCGCCCAGCATTTCTCTAGCCGCCTAACCCGAACTTGTGTGCAGTTGCGACTTAATTGCGGCTCACCCTAGACGTTCTGATGCCACTTTGAATGTGGATGGTATGGGCTCGGAAAACTATAGGCTGGAGGGGATGGCCTCGCGGCTGGCACAGCCCACCCCAACACCTGGTTTGCGAGATTTTATCCTCTGAATGAGGCTGTCTTCACACGATGCTAGCAGCACAACACCATCGCCCACAAAAAAAATCCACCACTAACCGGCCCAAACCCAAATCTGGTCAGATGACTTGAAATACCACTGGGGCTTGCACGGGATGAGCATCCGGCCTAAATACCACGTTCTGCTGCAGGGGCACAGATGTGTGCCCAGTTCATGAACGCATCGACACGGGGAGAACTAGGCATGGGCCGATTCGTGGACTAGGTTGTCAAAACTTCGTTGGCTTAGTATTATCACCACGGTACAAATGCATAGACCTTTGATAGTTAGTCCGTGTTTTCTCCCGGGTTAGCCGGCACATGGAAGCATCGTTACATTGATGTGGTTGAGCGTCATGCTATGCGAACTACCCTACATCTAACACTCGCCGCTACTGACCCTTGAATTCTCGGGGTGTAGGTTGCAAGGTTTCATGGTCTAATATTTACTCTAAGCCCGGGTCTCCCATGCATGTCATGAGGTATTCCCCAGATCCAACAGTCAGAAAGCATCGTGCTGTGCATATGGCACGTGGTGAAAGTCCCGATGGTGTGTAATGAATGACCTCAATCGCCATGTCGTGTGTTGGACGATCCCTACACTGAGACGATACTTATCAACAGCGTCTGTAGCCCGGAGCCTGGACGCCTACACAAACATTTTCATCACATGATGGGTGGAGATGGCTCTAAAATACTTGGTAAAATGATGCGCTTGCACATGGAAGATGTGACTTGTTGGTGATTTCACCTTAGTGTCAGGCACGGAAGCCAATACTGGTTGGGATTCTAAAACTACATTGACGATTGTTTGTACAATCCAGTACAGGCCGCGTACGGCATCACTTGGCCCGTTCGCCATACACCTCACGAGCCCCCACACCACCATCGACTCGTCCCATAGTTCCGTATCGTCAGCTCTCTGGCTGCTCCTGCTTATCGTTTGACCCAAGCCGGCATCTTGCGCGCCTTGAGATGGCCATGTTTCTTCCTCTCCACAGTCCTCGGGTCCCTCGTGATACAGCCAGCTAAAGGCGGGGATATTAGTTTTCGG
Organism: Dactylonectria alcacerensis; assembly: GCA_029931735.1. Lineage (NCBI taxonomy): Eukaryota > Fungi > Ascomycota > Sordariomycetes > Hypocreales > Nectriaceae > Dactylonectria > Dactylonectria alcacerensis. Next base: position 3,511,333 of record JAPMUZ010000004.1, read on the forward strand.
AATTTCAGACTCCCTAGTGGATAGGCCGGAATGCTTACCCCTTCGAAGAGCTGTCTTCAGCGCTGGCTCATGGATGACTAAAGCTTTCGCAACCGCCAGAGTGAGGGCCTCGGCTTGCCCGGTCGTTCCGCCACCCTCCACCAGCGCCCAGACATTGTACTTGTCTAATCTCTGTGTAGCTTGCAAGGCCCAGATGGCGCTCTCGCGATCATGGATACGGCCGAAAGCTTGGCTCAGCGTCTTGCCATTGACGAGTACCTCGCCAGTCCCCTCCACTACCCAGGCGCGGGCAGTCGACTCTTTTCTCTTGCCAGTTGCGACAGCACGGCCTAGCGGGTCGACGACGCCGACGCTGGCCACGTTGCTGGCTGGATCGAAATCTCGCTTGAATTCGTCCAGGGCGATTTTGACCTCCTTTGGAAATAGCGACGGCTCAATCATGTTGAGACGCTTGGCCACCCGCATGACCTTGGCAAAATGTGCGGACTTGATGGGCTCACCCAGTTTCGAGCGTAGCTCGTCCACCTTAACCCATGGCGTCTGGGGCACCTCGTTCGGAGGAAGTGTCGGGAGGTGGTGATACTTTGTCAAGAGACGAGAAATGGCAATATAGAGGTCGTTGAATTGTGGCTCTCGAGAGAAGTATGAGGGCGATATCGGGACAGCTCGTGCATGCTTGACACCCGAAAAAGGGAGGGAGATGGGTGACGGCTCAGAGCCGATTTGTTCTGGTGTCGATGAGTTGGTCGTGAGACTTCGAATCCCGAATTGGAAGCTGGATCGGGGTAGGGCGGATTGGTGCCATTGGGCTCGGGCGAGCTGGCTCAGACATCGCAATTGCCGCAAGCTTTTCGCAAGTGTTGTCATGATGGCGGGTTTCCGAGGCGTCCCCGTCGAATTCGCGGTTCGGGCTCTCTATAATCGGCGGCTGGCCTGAAAAACTGCATGAGGTTTCGGGATGCTAGCCAGACGGCAAGCTCCGTAGAGATCACGTGGAGATGTTGTGGAAGCTGACACAACTCAACGTTAGGGCCGGGTGTCATATGATTGGTCAGAATTAAGAGCGCCCCGCCACAGTACTGCCGCCCTCACCGCCTTCACTCGCCCCCTCACCAGCCACTCCGTCGCCCACCCGTTGCTTGGGCAGCTGGGCAATGGCTAGCGCGGGGCAATCAAACTGGCCCACCACTGCCTGTGAGAAAAAATTCCTTCATGACACACATTCCCCTCCTTCACTTCTCCCCTTCACTTCTCCCCTTCATCTTCTAACCACTTGTTCTCGCTGCCAGCCCAGCAAACGTCCAAGATGCCTTTCGGAACGCTCTACACCCGCGAGGTATATCAGCTCGTCTCCTGACGCCTGCCTCGCCGTTACTGACCGGTCTCTTGTGTTCAGGGCAACGCCCGCTCTACCGCCATCAAGGCCGTCGCGAAGGCCAACGATCTCGAGCTCAACATCGTTGAGGCCGAGGTTGGCAACGCTACCGCTGAGCACCTCACTGCCAACGGCCTTGGCAAGATCCCCGCCTTCGTTGGCGAGGATGGCTTCACCCTCTCCGAGTGCATCGCCATCGCCGTCTACCGTACGTGTGCCCGAATATCGCACCACATTTCTTGACTATCCAGTCAACCCCCTCTCCCTTGCGAATGATGACCTAGCATTTTTCATACAGTTATCCCTGTCTGAATGTATTTTTTTTATTTCAAAAATAATTTGTGGATACCGTCTAACTTCTGACATTGCAACTCATCTCCTCTTTTTATGTTGCCATTTTGGACGTGGGGCTTTTTACTAACCCCGCCATAGTCACCTCCCAGAACGAGAAGACCACCCTTCTCGGCAAGACCAAGCAGGAGTAAGTGTACCCCGCTCATCAAACCCAAAACCCTCACAACATCATGTCTAACTCAATTACGTAGCTACGCCTCTATCCTGAAGTGGCTCTCTTACTTCAACACCGAGGTCCTTCCTCGCCTGGGCGACTGGTTCGGCCCCCTCCTTGGCCGTGTCCCTTACAACAAGAAGAACGTCGAGGAGGCTTCCAAGGGTGCTCAGAAGGCTTTCGGCGTTGTTGAGGCTCACCTAGCCAGCAACACCTACCTAGTCGGTGAGCGCATCACCCTTGCCGATCTCTTCGCCGTTGGCATCGCCCAGCGCGGCTTCCAGTACTTCTTCGGCAAGGAGTGGCGTGAGCAGAACCCCAACGTCTCTCGTTGGTTCGAAACTGTCCGCAACCAGCCCATCTACTCCGCCGTTGCTGAGCCCCTCGAGCTCCTCGAGACCCCCGCTCTCACCAACGTTGCCCCCAAGAAGCCCGAGCAGCCCAAGAAGGAGGCTAAGAAGGAGGTCAAGAAAGAGGCCGCCGCTCCTGCTGCCGATGCCGAGGAGGCTCCCGCCGCCCCCAAGCCCAAGCACCCCCTTGAGGCTCTCGGCAAGCCCACCCTTCCCCTTGATGAGTGGAAGCGACAGTACTCCAACTCCTCCAACGAAGAGGGCATGAAGTGGTTCTGGGAGAACGTCAACTTCGAGGAGTACTCCCTCTGGAAGGTTGACTACAAGTACAACGACGAGCTCACCCTCACCTTCATGTCCAACAACTTGATTGGTGGCTTCAACAACCGTCTTGAGGGCTCTCGCAAGTACATCTTCGGATGCGCTGCCGTCTACGGCGAGAACAACAACTCCATCATCCAGGGTGCCTTTGTCATCCGTGGCCAGGAGTATGTTCCTGCCTTCGATGTCGCTCCCGACTACGAGAGCTACACCTTCACCAAGCTGGACCCCACCAAGCCCGAGGACCGCCAGTTCGTCGAGGACTCTTGGGGCTGGGAGAAGGGTACCACTGTCGACGGCAAGGACTGGCCCCTTGCTGACGGCAAGGTCTTCAAGTAAATGCTGGATGGTTAACGATTGGGAGGGTTGGGGAATGATGATAATGGCTTATGGTTAGAAACGATTTGGGAGGCAAAATAGGCTTGTGATGACGGTATGCCTCATGGTAGGCCCTGTGTGGCCCGGCAGCTTGTACGTAAAGTCCGAGAAGGTCACTGCGACGGAAAAAAGGGACAATATTTGCAGACTGTTGCTGCGAACGTACAAACAACAAAGCGCTCCGTGTGTCTTTTATGAAGCGTATGCGATGTATTCTCAATGCTTCGGTATATCGAATTCTATGTGTAATGAGGAGTTGCGGCCTCGGGGTATCTCAAAAAAGGTAAGCCAAACGGCTTAAAGATGAGTTGCTCGTGGACAAATGCTGGATGGTGCATCTTCATCGAGACGACGGTAGGGAGTAGTTAGGGTCGAGCTTAAAGGAAGATTGACGCATGAAGCGGCTAATGTCCGATTGATGGGACAGCGAATTGAGGTAGTCATGGACCTGGGGCAGGACGTTGGGAGACTCGGTCTCTAGTCCAGAGAATTCGGGGATCTGGAGCAGGTTAAAAGGCTCGGTGCGGGCCTTTTCGAGCGAGTCGTCGACGAGGACGGTGTTTGTCTGGTCCCAGCGGCCGCCTTCGTGGACAGCAGGGTGGGAGGCCATGATGCGAGGGTCGGACCAGATGCTGGTGAGGCGCTTGTAGACCTGGACCTTGGTGTTGTAGTCGGTCGGGGAGAGGCCGAACCGATCACGGGCCCAGACAAGGAGGCAGCGTTGCCGTTGCTCGGGGGTCAGGAGTTGGTCCACCATCTTGGAGACGTTCTCAGGGCGCGCTGAGGACCAGATGGCGACGCAAAAGGTATCGAGGCAGTACGACAGAAAGGCGCGTGCAAAGGGCCGCTCGACGAAGTGGAAGGGGCGGCGCTTGTTCGGGCGGTGGAGGAGCGTTCCGTTGAGATCCATAACGATCAGGATGCGGCGCGGCTGCTGGAGGAGCTGCGGGCTGAAAAGCGCCTGTGATATGTATTGCGGCGTCGGATCGGGGACGCCGCCGGAGGCCAAACTGGGAGCCTGTGTGGTTACGAACTGGTCTCGTCGGGAGCGATCGTTGGTGACGGCTTGCGACATGTGCCTGTAGAGTGGGAGAGAGGGGGTTAGTTGGTGATGCTGATGGGTGCGGGCATGGCACGGCCGTGATACGTACTGGGATTGTTGAAGATGATGCACGGCTGCCGTGGCCGCAGGCGGTTGCGCCAGAGTGAGGCCTGGGATGGTGACGCCTGAGTTGGCGACTGGGGCAGCCGAGGCCTTGCGCGCGGCGGCACGAGCCTGTCGCTTCTGGTACGGGAGGAGGTGATAGCCGGTCATTTTCGAAGCAGCGAGCAGCCCAAGGGCATGATGCGACGGGGATGGCGTTGAAGAGGATGTTGAAGAACGGCGACGGCGGCGACGATGAGGGGGGTTTGATGGAGAGAGTGCCGGCAGCAACGACGCAGTGGAAGGCCGAGCAGTGTGAGGCAGAGAGTAACTCGTTGTTGGTGTAGTCAGGAAGAATGTGCGCATCAACCCAGTGATGTAGCCGTTGAAGGTACGGCTGGTTCTGACCAGCGGTCGGTGATGCGGCATGGGAGCAAGTCTGAGTCGAAAGCAGCTACTGGCATACCGCCTGGGCTTTCATTGCTAGCAAACCCAGTTATTTAGATACCCGATTCGCGCTTCTGCCTGTCTTGAACTTTTCCCTTCGCCGGACTCTTCATTAGCATGACTGTAGTTTGGGTTTTTTTTTTGTCCTTCCATCTGCCGAGCACCAATTCGTTTGGAGGCCCGGTTTTAGCCGATTCGATCTCCACGGCGCTCTAGGGTAAGCTCAAATGTCTGAACAGGCTATTGAGAGGAGGCAGAATCGACGACAGCGCTCAGGGTTAACAAATGGCTCGGCTAGATTCTCCGTGATTAACTCAAAAACTCCTTGGCTGTACTAATATATTGCATTGTCTACCTTTCTATTCTTTAGGTAGAGTACTAGGTGCCTAGCTAAAGTGACTGATGAGTTTAGTGCCCGACCTACATGCCTTGGCTCCAGGAGGAGAGAAACATCACTCACTACGAAGCATCAACCTAACCTTTATTTTATGACATTGGGATGTAAATTTCAAATTGTAGAAGCTAATTTATGGGAAACCTTGCCTTCTTAGTTTCATTATATTCTATTATTTAGCTACTACTTATTACAGAGTTGTCAATGGGTCGGGTTCGGGTGGAAGAGGCAAGGTTCTGTGGTGTATTTCTTCACCTGGAAGCTTAGGCAGATGTATGATCAATCATGCAGATCACCTATGTCTCACAGTTCTCTCCCAGAATCAGATAACAGTTTTTTGCCGTCGTCCTTTCATATATGGACATCAAGGTGGCGGGCGATAGAACAGCCACTGATTTCCATCGCCATTACTGTTTTCGACTTCATCCTCCTCCACATCGGTATACTCCTGGTATGGGACCGGAAAGAGACAAGAGAGGACGAAAGAAGGAGACGGTGGTGCGGCTGAGAGAATTTTTTTTCCCCCGACAAAACATGGAGCATGAGACTGAGACCGGCCATCAGAACTCCAAGATCAGCGCCGCATGTCTTTCTGCTGATGCCCTTCGCTGGAAGCCATGAGGAGACCCGATCGCTGCCGCTTGTAGACTAGTATCATCTTTCACGATTATGGAAAGCACCGTCCGTGGTGGCTTTTTTATGACGTTGGGATCTTCAGTGTCGACATCACATCACTCCATCTCCAATCTTCTGCGATCTGCTGCAATTCTCCAACCTCATGCTCGGCTGTTTGGCCACTCTGAAGTCGGCGTCCACGCCGCAAACGCCTACCTTAGATCTTGACCACTACTTCCCAAACCCGATGACTGCAGAGAGAGATCAACACATCGAAGGGAAAGGATACGCGGGTAATTGTATGACGAGGAGACCCGACTGGCCGAGGTGGACATTAGCTATTCTGATAGGCAGGCGGGGACTTTTGATATCTTCGAGGATTGTGGAATCCCAATGGCGTAGTTGACCTCGGTGGATATGACACATTGGATTTCTGATGTCATTTAGAGTACGCTCTCTTGTAGTACCTTGCTCCCTGGGCGATTACCATGAGCTCATGGCAGGGGGCGTCGGGCCAGGAAGGGTTCCGCAGGCGATTTCGGCCCCAAAGAGTGGTTTGCGAACGGTTCTTAGCAATTGCTGAACTCCATGTGGTCGATTCCGTATCGTGGGTTCGGATTGCTTCTAGATGGAGCTATCAAATGTGTCATTGTACGTCAGACAACTAGCAGATATTGCCTATAAGTGATGATGGAGGCGAATTTGAGACTAGGGCGTCTTGCGCCTTCATCGTCGGAGCTAGCGCTTAACAACCAAGTCACTCCCCCTTGTAGTTCAATGAGCGATGATCCGCAGATTTTCGAAGCATTGACGCTCCTGGGGTAGTAAGGTTGCTCGGCGTGGCGGCGGATTGAGGCTCTCTAGAACTCTGGTTGCATCCCGGGGATCCTTTCTAGGGTGCGCCATGATCCGAGAGTAGTTTGGGTAGTGTAGCATATGACATTTGTGTGTAACACAGAATTGAACGAGGGGGATGCACACTCGATCCGGGTGAGATTGGAAGGCGTAATCGTCACCGTTTTCGTCACTCGACTGCGGCAACGGGCGACATTGCGACGTTCGAACATGAGCGACAGGGATGATGACGGAGTACGAATATTCAGAGTTGCATCACCATCTGTGCTTGATACGCTGGAAGAAGAGTTTCCACAGTTTTCTACGGGGGGTCGAGGCGTTTTTTAGTCACTGTACGTACCTCCCAGGTAGCGTTTTAGGCGGTGTTTCGCTGAGTGACATCAGCCCCTGCGGGCCTGTGGCTGTTTTGAGTCCAGGCGCTAGTAGGCTAGCCTGGTGGCGGGGGCCAGTGAGGTCACTGGCGCTGTGCCGAAGTGGATTATGCCGTCATGGCCCACCCACGAGAACGGTGAGATCTCACCGTTCAGCGTCACTGTTCAACTGAGCACACCTTCATTTGTTCTCTGGGCTTGCCTGGCCTGCCTGGTCGTGGGCGAACTGGACGTAATGATGCATTTCGTGCTCCGTTTTTCTCGACTCAGCTAACATTTTTAGGTACCGTGGCGTACCGTAACTATCCTTTTCTAAAAAGCTACCTGGTGGCGTAGGGCTAGCCATGTCAAACAAGCCAGAGGAGGACTCGACGTCACAGCCTCTGTGATGCCTGGGGTTGTGTTGGGTTGATAGATTGGATCCCGCTTCGCGAGAGCTCTCAGAGAAGCCATCGTGCGATCAAACGTCATTTGAGACCAATTACGGATGTCTTGAGCATTACTTCGACGCTGGATATTCATTCGAGCGACTGAGATGTCCACAACGACTGCGCTCATCAAACCTATCAAATGGCTGAACTTTCGGCCTCAGGTACATCATAATGAAACCCCTGGGGCAATGTCATGACAGCTTGGCCCAGTTTGCCAGCCTCATTCATCAGCTGTTTCTCCGGGTCATTCCAAACACCATTGTCGACCTGCATCTGGTCCGTATGGACCCTGAAAAACGCCAAATGTGGCCCTTGCCATACGGCCCAGTTCATTCCCGAGAATCACTTTCTCCACTTAGGCTATTCGATGACTGCGATGTTGGGATGCCCTCAAGATCTGGGGGATTGATGACTCCGCCAGATAGCCATGTCTTTTCAGGCCATAACCCAACAGGTCAATTCATTGCCTGGTCTGTTTGGCCCGTTTAATCCTGCTTTTTGCGGCCCCAGGGTCGAACTAGTTTCTGGTCAACGGGGCCGCGCCAACCCTGGAAGCTTGTCGATCGCGCGCGGTAGCTGCAGCGACGATCTTTTACACAAACTTGGCCGCCTTGTCTCGGATTATAGCTGAACCGGGTTGTCATAGTGGCGTCGAGGCCAAGTTCCTGTTCGTTGGTTTCCCATGGCCCATTTCCAAAGCACGAACTCCCCTGGTTTTTTGCCCATGACCGGACGCGTGATCCGCAATACCAAGGCGAGGCTTCGTTCCAAGACGGCCCTTAGTTCTTGACAGTTTTTGGCAAACTGTGGACCTGCAGTGTTGGTCGGCAGTTGTTGTTAATGTTTCGTAATCGTGGACCCCAAATTCCAACCCGCGATGTATGGGCAAGGGAGACAAGTTTGCAACATCTGCAGATATCTCAACATCCTGGGTGCTAGGTGTCGAGCTGCAGATGCACCACTGAGTTGTCCGTGGCTCGATGATAGTCCGGATTACATGCCCAAATGCCGTACTTCGACCCCCCGTCCCCGTCGCTTCGTTGACCCTCCGGGCGATCCACTCCTTGTGAGCAAGGACAGACAGACGCCATTAGCACAAGACCATGACTTCAGGACTTGGCCCGGATCTGCAGGGTCTTTCTGCCCCTGGGTCTGTTTTCCCCCGAAGTCCACTCTTGTTGAACAGGTGCTTTCTCTCGCCATCTCTAAACTTTGACTGATCCACTAGAGCATCATGTGGCGTTTAATTACGCAGTTATTAGTGTCCTGTAGTGATACTGCTGGTGGCAAAATGGAAAGGACTGGACACGGGGATGGATAGGATTCATGAGAGGGAGGGGTGGGTGGGAAAAGGACCCTGAATGACGAGGGTTCTCCATGGCTCTCCCGTCAATACCACGGAACACGCCCGTAGTTACGGCCTTGGTGCCGTACATGCATACATGGCAGTACTTGAGGAGGTACACAAATCCCTGCAGCCCTCAAAAGCCTCGATATATGCCATCCGCCTGTACCAACAAAGGGATCATCGCTGTCGATCGTCCGGGGGAGGGACGGGATTGGGCCTCCTCCTGCATCACGGCCTCCGCCCACGGAGACTTGAGTCGTCGAGGATCCGTAGCAAGGTGGGTGAGGGAGTTTTTGCGTGGCTTGGGGAGGAGGGGGAGTTTGACGATCCCTTACGAATTTGTCTGAGGGGAAAGAGAAGCCCACACATGCTGGACGGTGATGTTGGCGATATGGACCAGGATGATGGGCATTCAACTAGGGGAACGATCATCCAAAGTCTAGACACACCCCCATCCCGGGATCCAAGCCATTCAACAGCTTCTCACTGTATAATCAAACCACAATCTGGTAATATGGGGACCTGGGGGTGTGTATATGGCAATTATGACCGTCGGAAGCTGTGAAATCCACACAAGCTGGTACGGCTTTCTTAGTATATTAAGACTCTGGAATCCCCCCCTCATCCCAACCACATCCTAAAAGCTTATTCACCGGTAATACCTGGCAAGGACTTCTCTCCTGAGACTTTTATAAACTCCTTCCGCCCCCGAACACTTCCTGGCCACTCATCCTGTCTACCATACAATCTCCCACTTACACAACTCTCATCACAACTTCCTCCTCAAACCCCAATCACCATGCCTGCCCGCCAAGAAGCCTACTCAATCAGCATCCCCATATCTGCTCCTCCTCCGCAGAACCTCTCTAGTTACTCGAGATTTATGCACGACCACACCAAGCGCCAGATGCAAGCATTTGGTGCTAACCCCAGCTCCCGCCGTCACGCTGTGACGCCAACCATGAACGGCAACAGCGGCAACCACATGGGTTATCGTTAAAAAAAAAAAAAAAAGTTTACACAAGACACTTCATCTTTTGACCGGCTATTTTGGGAATCCCCTCAGTTTGGCCTCATATGGCGGAAACAAATTTCCCCCTCATGACATCACAACTCTCACGACCTGATCACCATCCCAACGGCGGTGGCGAATTTGGTATCCCTGCCTGAGCGCTGACACATCGGGCGATCTTTTGAGCCACCACTCTTACCTTCTCTTTCTTCTGGCATTGCCACGGGAATTTTGCAATCTGCGGCGTATTGGGCAATGAAAAACGAGAAGCTCACGATATTTATTTACGGCTGGCGTCGACCTGAAAAGCGAGCGGCTGCAGGCTTATACAAGCCTCGCGCACAGCGTAGCGAAGTACGAATCAATGCACATGGAGTTTAGGAGGGCTGATTTTTTGAAGGTTTACTACGTAGCTGTGGTAAGGGGCACACACAATGCATCATGGGACGCAACAAAGGAAGCATGCAGCGAATTTTATGAAGATACACACGAATGATACAACAATACACTTGGCAACAAACTCATTGAATTGATGAACTTTGTGGGTTCGCCGAGAACGTGACAAATTGATGTGACAGTAACTAGTATTGGGCTTCATGATCGGGCTTCAAGACCGTTTCCAAGACCAGGCTTCACATAAATTACCCCTACCGACTGGCCAATTCCTGCTTGTGTGATCCTCGGATGATGTGCAACTCACTGTAAGTTTACTACGTACATGGATACGATCTTGGCAACATCCCTGCCCAACCTACGCCTCCCCGAGGAGTAGTGCGGAGGGCGCAGCCCCGCTTCATTACCCATGAGCTTGATTCTCGAGGGTTTGTGGCTCTTGGCATCATGGCTTACATGCCCCTATGTTTACAGAGGCAACAGGTTCATATGATCGTACGGTTGCCAAGAGTTCAGGGTTCTGAGAGCCTCCAGTTTGCATTATGGCGATGTCACAATTGTGCACATTTGATGCTTGAGTGGGGGTTCACCAGTAAATTAGTGTACCTGCTACTATGCATGCTCCCAAACCCCATAACTCGTGATAGTCATCTAACTCCACCCAGTCCCAAAAGTATCCCAGTTTATAGTCAATCTCATTAGAAGTATTGGAGGTCGGATTGTCCTCCGCGACCCACCACTATCTGCTCATCCGTTATACCAGGGAAGGCTTCTTCTTGATTCCCAGCATGGCAGAATAATTCTTCTTCTTCTTCGGGACCCTCTTGAATGACGGAGGTGGCATCTCCGAATCCACCATCGGCACTGAAGCAACGGATTTTGCCATGCCAGTGGACGACGTACTGATCGATGCTATATCAGAGCCGGCGAAATCTTGGTTCCCAGCCTCGTCCTCCACCACCACGTCCGATTGTGCTCGGGCCGCAGCAAATGCTCGTTTTGCCGCGTCGTCATCCTCCCTTTCCTGGCGGGCTTGCTCCTCGTCCTCTGTCCGTACAATGCTGTCGGAGTAGTCGACGCCGTCCTTTTCTGATCGGTTTATTCGGGCGTTGCGTTGTCGAATCTCATCCAAAGCGTCCGCCGCTGCCATTTCTCGTCGCGCGTCCAGATTTTTGGCCTCCAATTCCGCCATGGCATTCTTCTCCTCTTCACCCGCAGCCGCGGCCTCCTCTTGCTCCAGTCGATCTAGGCGCTCTTCTGTCGTTTCCTCCTCCGCAACCTTGTTCCGCCAGGGCTCCAAGTTACGAACTGCGCCCTTAACCATGGTGTAATCGGTGCTCTTGGGGTCCGTCCGGAAGATGATCTCAGTGCTGCATCTGGTACATCGGATGCTGAAGTAGAATATCTGGATGCCCAGGTACTTCTCGTCTAGGGGTGTTGTCTTTCTTGCGTTGAACTTGCGGGCTTTGGCGATGAACTCTCCGCAGGTCATGCAACGCATCGAAAATGGGGCCATCTGCACATTGGGGATTAGTAAATGACGAGAGTGATACCACATGGCGTGTAACGAGATATTGACTTACCAGTCTAACGGTTTGAACCCTTGGGCCTGTAGATTTGGGGCCCTTGCGTCGAGAGATGTCGCTGGGATCAAAGTCGGGTGGGTAGTATTTCTGCACGGAGTTAGTAACGAGCAAGACAATCATGCCGTCTCCGTTCTGGGGAGCGTACCTGAAGGACTTTGCGCTCAGACATGATGGGCGAGTTTGTTGGAGGTTATCAGATAAGTCAGATATAGAGAGAACGAGCAGACCGTATGAGTTACTGCGATTCGAGGTTGAGAGAGCCTAAAAGCACTGGTGGCAAGGGAATCGACGAAGAGGAATGGAGCCTCGTTTGAAGTGAGGTTCAGATTCGCAATGCGATGATCCCAAGTCTGGGTGCTTTTGGCGCCGGATAAATACCGGCTAAGAATCGAAAGTCCAGGCACCGATGCGACCTTATCGTAATAGCCGCCAATGACGTACTGATAACCGCCGCCTTTATGATGAAGCATCAAATGATAGCTAAAGGAGAGTTAAATTGACGGACGTTCAGTATCCGCAGATGTTCAGAACGTGGAAAACTCAAATCGAATCGAATCAAATGCCAACCGTTTAAAAAAAACATATAAAAAAATACAGGGGTTCTAGCAACTCTTGCACATCCATGGATGTCTGAAGAACCTTGTCAGCTTTGACCCAGAGTCCGATTGGCGCTAATCCTAATTTAGCCGACGCCTCACTTCAACATCAAACCCGGTCCAGCCTCTCGAACTTGACTCCACCATCTTCAACATTGCGACCATCCATCGCCGGATATCAAACGCGACAGATAACAATCCACCGAGTGAGCAGCGGAACGTATTCGGAAAACGGAATACGTAAATACCCCCCATAAATACTGCCGTCGGCTTTCAAGGCCCGCTATGGGTAAAGCCGAGGTCGGGTCGACGAAATATGTCGCCAATCGGATGAAGTCGAAGGGCCTCCAGCGCCTTCGCTGGTATTGTCAGGTTTGCGAGAAACAATGTCGCGATGCCAACGGCTTCAAGATGCACACCCAGTCCGAGAGCCACGTCCGCCAGATGCTCGTTGTCGGCGAGGACCCCAAGAAGTTCATCAACGACTTCAGCAAGCAGTTCCAGAGCGACTTCCTCCTGCTCCTCAGGACTGGCCACGGCGAAAAGCAAGTCAACATGAACAGGTTCTACCAGGAATACATTGCGAACAAGGAACACATTCACATGAACTCGACAAAATGGCCGTCGCTGACCGAGTTTGCCAAGCACCTTGGTCGGGAGGGCATCTGTCGCGTCGAGGAGAATGAAAAAGGCCTTCACATCGCTTGGATTGACAACTCACCCGAAGCGCTGCGGAGGAAAGACGCCTTACGGCGCAAGGAGGCGCAAGACCAAGGCAACGAGGAGTTGGAGCAGCGCATGATTAGGGAGCAGATACGACGAGCTCAGGCGACTGTTGGTGCCAAGGACGACAAGGCGGAGGAGGATACCGAGGCCCGCGAACTCAAGAGGCAGGATGGCGAGAAGATTAAGTTATCGTTTGGTGCCAAACCAGTGCCAGCCTCCGAAACCCCCGCATCAACCTCTACGGACACCGGAGCAGAGGCATCAAAGTCCGCCGACGCCAATGCGAACCCCGAGAAGACCGAATGCCCTGGAGCGGCATCTGCTAAGCCTAGTGGATTTGGAGGCATCTCGATGAAGTTGGGGGGAAAACCACAGACCAAAAACGTCTTTGCGCAGGCCAAGAAGAATGCCTTCTCCTCCGGATCCAAGAAAAACGCCATGGTGGAGCAACCTAAGAAGATGAGCGAGGCGGAGCGTATCATGAAGGAGGAGATGGAGAAGAAGCGATCTAGGTCATCAGCTGGATTCAGCATGCCTTCTAGTAAGAAGCAAAGGAACAGCTAACGTCTCGTGGGAAGACTGTACATTGGCTAAGGTATAATTTTTTAATGGCGTTGGCGGCACAGGAACATAAACAGATGGTTCAAAGGTTCAAACATACTAGAGTGTTCAGCTCGATGCGGAATTGTCTATGATAGATACCACAATGATGACTTTTCTTTCCGACATGACAACTCTTTAGTTCCCCCAAACGTCCCGCCTTCCCGTTCCCGTCCAACGCCGTGTTCGCCAGAAGCAGTAATATCAACAAAGAATCGTAGTCAAGCCTCTGCCTAAGAGTCCGTCTCCGTCTCCGTACCGTCACGCCTGTCAAGGTGCCGTTAGTTAGCTACTCGCCTTGCCCCGAGCTTCTGTAGTCGGTGTGTGGCCACTTACGGGATGTATGATATCCGATACTCCTCCTCGAGAGTCGTGCGGATCTCGTCGGGCAGCTGGCCGGAGACCTTGATGGCGTAGACGCCGCCGACATAGCCGTCGAGGCGCTGCCACTTGGCGATCCAGGAGCGCGCCGGGTTGGCGAGTGTGATGACGCCCTCAAAGACCTGCGATGTACAGCTCTCGATCTGGTCCTGGGAGCCGGCGAGGTGCAGGAACTCTTCACAGTTGGGGCATCCCTCGTCGCGGAAGCGCTAGAGAAGAGGACACAGTTAGTATAACTCAGGGAAAAAGCCACAGGCGTAGCGCGGTGGTAGAGATAGTGGAAAGGGTCAGCGCACGCTGTATGTCATGACAATGGAGCAGACCATGCAGGCGCGCAGGTGGCGCTGCTGGCCGGGCGTGACGAAGTTGGCCGAGGTCGACATGATTCGGGTACCCCAGGAGGGTTATTCGGACGGGTTGCGGCGATGAGGCAGACGTGCGATGTTCGGGAGGAGAGAGAGTGATGTTTTTGGTGCAGCTGGGTTGATTCGCATAGCTAAGGTCGAAGTTCATTGTACCCCGGATTCCAGAGGCGAATATGCAACTAAGCGAGGTTGGTGGTAACCACGAGTTCGGATCCACTTTGGTCCACCACGACCATGAAGAACTAGCAAGCTCTAAGTAAGTTCTCGACGAGAATTAATAGCCGTTTCAACACAGCCAGGTTGCTATCAAAATCCACGTGTGCGCCTCCATCAAAATGGTCGAACCCGCAGAGCTGGGGACGCAAAAGTCCATTTTCCAGCAAAAGGACCTGCAAAAATCTCACGACATCCTCACCTGTACTATCAAGGACCCGCCATTCTCATACGCCCACCTGGAGCTCGTCACCGACGGCATGACACCCGTCGAGCTTGACAACCTGCAGGTCAAGTCGTACTGCACTACGGCGTTGCGGCAGTTCCTGGGGGTCACGGGCGTGGCCATCTCGCTCGACATCCTCAAGGTCCAAGGGAGCCACTGCTGGCTGCGTGTGCCGCGTCCTGACCTGGCGTCCTTTGCCGCTGCCATCACCGCGTGGAAGGGGACCAACGACAACGGCGTCCAGTGCGTACTTCAAGTTCGACAATGTTCGGACTGGCTGGGTGCCATGGTTGGGACTGATGGCCAAGATCGACTTTGGAACTCATGAGACTACATCGGTTGTTCAGCTCAGACCCAACATGAACCTTTTCATCTAGATGGGTATAAGTGTATGTGTACATATCCACCCGATCGCCTTTGCAAATGCACCGTTCCCAGACGCCTGGAACATGCCTCGACTTGGCTGTCCACACCAGTCTCCTCCCATCTACCTTTACACCAACCCCGACATGAGTGAGCTTTGGGCGTATGCCTACGGGGGTGTTAGCTGTCATTCTAGGACACGAGCATCGAGGGCAGTTAAGCTCACCATTGGGCGGATATCAGGGTGCGGCACAGCATCAAATTGCTCGAACTGCAGCTTATAGTCGGAACGGATGTTGATGTAGGCACCCCTGTTCTCCGTTGAGTCGCAGTATCTAGGCGCAGAGAATACTAAACAATCAGTTAGAGGCAGAACACTTCGCGCAAATCCCTGTGATATCACATACCGGTGATGCATCGTCCGTCGTGCTGAACCTCGTAGCCGTCCATGCGGACCTCATGACTGCGAATGACAGCCTCGAGTCCGTTGTTCTCGCAGAACTTCTTGGTGATATCAGGACCGAACTGCATACCAACACCTCGCTTGCTGGGGCCACGACCAGGCTCGTCTTGAGGGTCAGTCCAGAGCATCTCCATCATCAAACCGGACTGGCCGGGTTGTCGCTGGCCGTGTCGGTTCAGTTTTCGAATGTCATCCAGAGTGACACTATCATCGGAGAACAAGCCTCCGTGGAGGACCAAGTATTTCTTGCCAATAAGAGTAGCCAGTGCCAAGGCTGAGAAACTCTCTGAGAAGAGCTTGAAGACTCTGTGTCTTGGTTAGCATGGTCGTGACAGGGGTTTGTGTGAGGGGTCGTCTTACCTCTCGTTGTACTTGGCCTTGCACTCTCCCTCGAAGCCGTAAGCGCGGTTCATGTCGTCCGTCTCGTGGTTTCCCCGGTTCAGGAAGAAATTGTTTGGCCGCAACCACTTGTAAGCGTAGAGGAGTAGGGCAATCTCGGTTGACCAAGAGCCGCGATCCACAAAGTCACCGTTGAACAGATACCAGTGCTTGTCGTCAGGGGTGCCGTTGCGACGGAAAAGTTCCATGAGATCAAAGTATTGGCCTGGCGAATCCTGTCAGCGATCAAGTTACGCAATGTTGAGAGGAGTACTAACCGTGTGTGTCACCGCAGACGGTCATTGTGACATCGTCAGGAATTTCGACCTCAACCATGGTGTTCTCCTCGTATACAATCTTCCTGACAGCAAGAATGATCTGGTAGACGTACTTGCGGTGGATCTTCTTGCCAGTCTTGAACCTCTCCGTCATGTCGTCAATGAACTCCTGAGTCATGGTGTCTCCTAGCACAGCACCGTCGTACGCAGGCTCGACAGCAATGGAGTCGACGTCGAGACCCTCCGCAGCAGATGGCTCATCGCCGACCTCGATGGCAGCAAAGAAGGCCAGCTGTCGCACAATCCTCTTGCAGTCCTCCAACCTGAGCTTTGCGTCCTTGTTACCAGGGTCGAGCTTAACGCATTCCCTGAAGTCGTCTAGGGCATCCTTAGGTCGAATAATGGCGGTTTTTGCCAAGCCTCGTCGGTAGTATGCCTATACAGTTGTGCAACAGAACACTTCAGTGCTTGTCCGAGATCGCGGGATTGCGGGGAGGGGTAGCGGACCTTGACCATCTTGGGGTTGAGCTTGATGGCGCTCGTCGTGTCTGCGATGGCGTAGCCATAAGCTTCTGTCTTGATGTGCGCCTGTTGTTTTATAGACCCAAAGTTAGTACGCGGCCTTGTGTTTGCACCGGCAAACATGGGGGTATTGGGGGTGTCGCAAACCTGGGCACGATTCGTAAAGAAGGTGGGCTCCTTGTCGTTCAGCTCGATGGCTTTGGTGTAGAATTCTATGGCAGTAGGCCAGTCGCCGGCGGCGAAGGCTTTGTTGCCCTCATTCTTCAGGTCGACAGCTGATTGCGACATGGCGAAATCGGAGAGCGAGGTGAGAGGGGAGGAAGTCGAGGAGAATCCGACGGAGGGGCGAACGTGGGGAAGATCAAGATGCACGTCGGGGGTGGAACTCGGGCTCCGAGATGCTGGACAGAATGCGCCGAGAGCGGCAGCAAGCGCCTCGTTTCTGCACTTGTCGAGATGCTTGTCGAAGCGGGGAGCAGGCGTGCAAAGGAAGCGTCTGGAACACTGCAGGGCACGTTGATGGTTGATGAGGTTGCCGTGGGGCGAAGAATTGCTGGTTCACGACCGGCTAGAAGGGTAGCCTGCAAGACTTTTTGGGCTGTCAACGGTTCGGCGTTTTGGTGGAGCGGGACGGGCGAACCTTCCAGGCCCTTAAGCCCCCCCCTGGAGGCTGAAGACGGCGTCATTGAGGCCCTTCTGTGCGCCCTCATGTAACGCAGAATACAGGGTGTTTACTGGTCGAGGCTGGCTGCTATAGGTCGCCACGGGTCCCTACAGGCCGTCGCACTTCGCCCCAGAACACCCTCCAGCCTTCGGGTGCCCTAACTGCTAGGTACAGGCTTGGCCCAAACCAGTAATCTCTAGCGTGAGCCTTCACATGGCATGGCAACTTCGGGCCCGGCGTTGCCTCAACCGATCGATCGCCACCCGCAGGACCCCAGCCAAGGGTTGGCAGAAAAGTACTGTACACCATGAAGCATCAGCCTACTCTGCGTGTGTAGAAATATGTGCAATTATGACTTAAGCTACATAGTTAGACATTATATTTTTTTTTATGTACGTTTTAGTCTTTGGCTTTGTAACAATACGGCTCTCATCATTTGCTTGTTCTATATTGCTCAATGCGCGTCATTGGTGTGCGGCATCTTTCTCCCCCCGCAGTGAATCTGGAACGAACGTGTGCCAACCGGTGGGCAGAGATCGGATAGTTGCATATGCATCGGATCACAACCACGGGGCCGCCCATGTTTCTCGGCCCCACCAATCGCCTTGGCCATGCCGCTGCCTGCAGGCTCTCTTTCAACTTCACATCAGGCAGCTGAGGCCAGAGACCGGGTTACTCCGAGCGAGGGTTTCATCTCTCGGTTCGTTTTTTCAACGTCAGGGCTCGGATACGCGATTAGAGGCGTGTATTTCGAACGCAGCACCCGCTTGGCCGCTGACGTGCGACAATATGGATCCATCACAGCCAGGAACCTCCAATGCCCTGATACGCAAAAGGGCTGACACGGATTTGATGCCGCCGCCTCCCGCGACCAAAAAGATCAAGCGGCCCAAGAAGGTCCTGGATGAAGACTCTTACACAGAGACCCTCTCGCAAATCATCGCCCGGGACTTCTTCCCCGGTCTGCTAGAGACAGAGACACAGCAAGAGTACCTGGACGCGCTCGAGTCTAAGGATGCCGCGTGGATCTCAAGCGCTGGCCGAAGGCTGCAGCAGGTCATGACACCCGGGCGACAGAAACCAACTCCGCAGTCGCAGCTCAGGTCGACGACCAACGGGGACCAGACCCCGTCCGCCTATGGCGCAGACACCCCTGCATCCGTCGCCTCCACTGTTGCAGCACCGCGACCACGTCTGAACACGAATATGAGTCTCTCCAAGTTCCAAGAGACATACACCAGCGAGGACAATGAGAGTTTCTATAAACTCGTCGACAAACAGAATCAGAAAAAGGCCGACAAGTATGCTTGGCTGTGGCGCGGTAACAAGCTCCCCTCGAAGCAGATGATCAAGCAGAAGGAGGTTCAGGACACGCTAGGCCAGACACGCAGCCTTGTGGATGACGGTTATAAGCGTGATCGACTGGCCATCAAAGACAAGGATGATCGACCGGCCCGACCAGACACTTGGGATGCCAAGCCCAGGAACAACTTCATGTTTGGCCCAGAAGGCGTCGAAGAAGGCGTTGTTACCGTCTCGCAAATGGCCGAGGAGGCTTCCAAGATGGCACCTAAGTCTATCGCGTACGAGAACACCAGGATGCCACAACCACACATTCCTGCCCGACCACCCTCTCCCACCATGTCTGCAGTGCGTGATGCTATTGCAGGGAAACCACGGCGCGAGGACCAAGACTCAAGCGTAGCTGGTGGCGGAGAGACACCCAGAGTCAACGGATACTCTTTTGTCGATGACGAGGATGACGAACCCGAACCTAGCTCACCTGTGCCAATCATCAATTTGGGCCCAGGCGATGCCTCGATAAACCCTTTCAAGTTGCAGGAGCAGCGAGAAAGGGAAACTCTGCATGAACGCATGGTGGATCGGATATCAAAGTCCAAGAAGCAGGCTTCGAAAAACGGACTCACTGGAAGAGTCGACCAAACCCCTGTGCCAAAATTCCCCAGCAGCCCGCGGGTTACGGGAGGACTGACGCCTGCAGCACAGAGGTTATGGAGCAAGATCGGAACCCCGAAAAATCGAAGCTCGGGGAGCTCATTCGGCCAGTCGACGCCCATGAAACCAAGGGGGTCACTCTTAAGGTCTGTTAGTCGGGCGAGCTCAAAACCGGGATCCAATGGATGAAGAAGAATCCCCACGATGCAACAAATTTCATCATACCAAACGAGCAAAATCAGATCTCGAGATGCACATCGCACTTTGGTTTCTCCTGAAGGACGATAAGAGAAGGGAAACATTACCGCGGTGGGCATCAAGTGCGCGGATTGGCCGCAAAATGGATGCTGGATATCACAAGGTGCAACGCATCCTAAAAGGCAACATGGCGATACTAGCACCGGCGCATATGACTACTGAGTACATGGATACTCTTGACTGGGATCACGTTGATCATCTTGACCATGTTCTGTTCGAGCGAGCGAGATGCTTTCTTATGGACATGGTGAATCTGAAAATAGACGACGCCACTTCCCAATTATCCGTGTCGCTCTTCGTCAATGAGCATCAGCACTAATTAGAATTAAATTTAATACACGAGAAGACTGACGGCATAGTGTTGCTACTGATTCAAATTTTCTATGACGCGAAGTACGTTAGTGACTCTACTCCAGCTTATGGCTGGTCCACGTTCTAGGCTTTCTGGACCCGCTTAGTTGCATGAGGCACCTGTTGGATCATGGCAACTTTTTGGCGAACGACTTTCTGCTCAACAACCCACGACCTGGTAATCAACACCAGCACGCTAGACCGAGGTCCTTTGTCGATGCGCGCCCCGTCACTCGAGGCCGCGTAGCCCTTTTCACCTCATGAGGTTCGTCGACTTCGCCATCGACCTCGCGGCCGTCCTCAATGCCTCACGGTCCGTCGCCGCCAAGCATGTCGCCCTGCGGAGCCGGCAGCTCGATAATTTCAGTCGGACGTCAGGTGTAGCGGCGGCATTTAGGAACAGAGCAGCCCAGAGCGCACCGCGAGCTGGAAAGCCCGAGGAGAGACACCAATCGAGCGCAGAGGAAGAGGCTGCGAGCGATGAGGCTACATCCGACCGAAATGCGCCGGTAGCGGAGGAACCGGAGCCTTTGCCCAAGAGCTCGCAAGAGCAAGGACAGACGAGTACAAAGGCGCATGGTGTTAAGCTGGAAACTGGGAATGAGGCTGCGCAGCCAAGGATAGATCCCTTCGCCGACGCCATATCGGGCCTCAACCAAGCCAAGTCTCGATTCGACCAGGCGAAAGAGGAGCTTGACCTCCCCAGCGGGATCGACGTTGACATCTTTCACACCACTCGAGGATCCAAGATCTTGGGCTCCCTGCGAGAAAAAAGAAAATTTGCGCCCGCGGACCGGCGGCCACAGGCTGGAGGCCTAGCAAAGGAGCATCCTCTGCGGCATTGGGGTCGACCTCCTGTCGTTCAGCATGGCGAGAGCCTGACTCCAGCTGCCCCGAAGCCTCAGGAGCCCGAGAGTGAGCCTACGGAGGAGGCTCCCGCGGCAGAGATCCCGGAGGTGGTCGAACCCATGACGAACGAACCAGTGGTAGCTCAGTCTACTCAACCTGAGCCAATTCAACCTGAGCCTATTCAACCTGAGCCTACGACGCCTGAGCCTACGACAGCTGAACCTTTTGTAAAGTCTAAAGCAAACTACCCTGAATTGGATCTGCCGCAAACTAGTAGGACGGCGGCTTCAGAGACTCTAAACGTTAACGACGTCATCCAGCCCTCAAAGGAGCCAGCTGGTAGCCCTTTGTTGAGACCTGCTCGTGTCCACGCGCTCCGCGAGTCTGCTGTCCCAGCATCACGGCTCAGCCGTATGTGGAACTATGGAGGCCTCGCCGCGGGAATGCTGGGAGGCGCCATGACAGAGGGCGTCAGTAGGGCCTTTGGCGGTGGTGGCCAAGGTTCTATCCTCCTTAGCGGTGCTAACATGGAACGCTTGGTTGCTAAGCTCTCACGCATGCGCGGTGCAGCCCTTAAACTCGGCCAGATGATGAGTTTCCAGGACACCAAGATGCTGCCCGCGCCCATTCAGGAAGTATTGCAGCGTGTCCAAGACCGCGCTGACTACATGCCCGCCTGGCAGCGCGACCGCGTTCTTTCGTCGAATCTCGGGGCCGAGTGGCGAGAGTTGTTTAGTGAGTTTGAGGAGAAGCCAATTGCGGCTGCCTCGATCGGCCAGGTCCACAAGGCCGTCCTTAAGTCTAACGGCCAACGCGTTGCCGTCAAGATCCAGTTTCCCGGTGTCGCCGACTCCATCAACTCGGACCTCGATAACCTCAGCATCCTCCTCACGGCCACCAAACTCCTACCAAAGGGCCTTTACCTCAACAAGACTATAGACAACGCTCGTCTCGAGCTCGGCTGGGAATGCGACTATGACCGTGAAGCTGAGTGCGCCACGCGCTACAAGGAGCTCCTTGGTCTCCAACAGGATACTTTCCTCGTCCCGACTGTCTACCCCGAGGCCTCGGGCAAGCAAGTCATCACAATGGATTGGATGGATGGCATCGGCGTCACACGTATCAATTCTTTTACTCAAGAACAACGCGACTGGATTGGCTCTCAGATCTTGCGTTTATGTCTCCGCGAAATTACAGAGTTCAAATTCATGCAGACCGACCCCAACTGGACTAACTTCCTCTACAACGCGGACACCAACAAACTTGAACTACTCGACTTTGGAGCCTCCCGCGAGTACCCGGATACCTTTGTCACGCAATATGTCCAGCTGCTCGAAGCGGCGTCTCGCTCCGACCGCGCCGCCGTCAAGACGCTTTCCGAAAGCCTGGGTTACCTTACGGGCCACGAGAGCAAGACCATGGTGGAAGCGCACACGCAGTCAGTGCTGACACTTGCGGAGCCGTTCCTCGCCTCGGCGCCCGAGGTCTACGACTTCAAGGACCAGACCATCACCGAGCGCGTCAAGGCCCTCATCCCCGTCATGTTGCACGAGCGGCTGGCACCACCGCCTGAGGAGACCTATAGCCTTCACCGAAAGCTCAGCGGCGCATTTCTCTTGTGTGCCAAGCTGGGCAGCAAGGTGCGCTGTCGCGAGATGTTCGTGGACAGCCTGGCCAAAGGGGGCTACTCTCAGGGAGCGTAGGAAAATCCCACTTTATCAAATGTATATCCATGTAACATATATCAACTATACGTGTGTGTAACAATAGCGCTAGACCGTCTAAATCGGGACCTGGGGGTATATTATCATAGAGAATAAAAAGACGGGTCAGGTTAGGCATACAAGACCCCCTTGACATGGTGATATCTAATAGCGTTGGCATCATTATTCTAAATAATCCTTTCAACGACGAGACCTGTTTCGCTCCAATGAACCCATCTCCTTCTTCTCCTTGCCGGCAACCTTCTTCCGCTTGCGCTCGATAGCGCGGTCGACCTGGCCCTTGCTCATGCTGGCGTAGCGGTCTACGAGGACTTGCTTCTTCTGCTCGCTCTTCTTTAGGTAGAAGGGGGTCTTGCCTTGGGCAACGAGGTCCTTTTCGCGCTTGCGGTGCTCGCGCAGCAAGTTATCGCTCTCCTCCTTGCGCACGCGTGCCTTCTTCTTGGATTCCATGGAGAGCAGCTGGCGCTTGAGTGCCGCCTTGGAGTCCGGGTCTTTGGTCTTCTTGATCTCCGCTCGGAGGTCAGCCATCTCACTGTCCCGGTACTCATCGAGGAAAGCATATGCTTTGTTGGCCTTTGCCTCGTCGAGGGGACCGGCGAGAGGGTCAAAGCGGGGGTCGCGGAACTGGCGCCGGGTCTCTGGGATGATTTCTCGCAGGCGGGAGACGGGTTTCTTGGAGGACTGTTCCTGAGGTGCGTGCTTGGAGGATCGTTTGGGCGTGGGGTCGTTCTTGGAGCGTGTTGGCTTGCGGGGAGGGGGGTCGTCCTTGCGGGAGGATATGTCGGTGGCGTCGGAGGCCTTGGAGCTCTTGGTTTTGCGCTGTGAGGGAGGGAGAGAGGCCTGGGCTTTTGCAAGGGCGCCAAAGGAGATGGAGGTCAGGTCGACTTTGGAAGCGGCAAGTTCTTGATCGTCATCCTGGGCGAGTGGTGAGTGTGCTGGGATTAAATTGGGACCAAATGTTGCTTACCTCGGATTCTTGATCAGAGCCAGACTCAGATTCTGATCCGATTCCGTCGTCTTCCTCATCAACGTTCTTGCGGCCACCGCGGCGAGTGCTCTGCTCCTCAACCTCATCGTCGCTCGACGGGCCTTGGGTGTCCTCGGGGTCCATCTCCCAATCGTCTTCCCGCCTAGGCTTCACCCGTCGCTGCAGGCCGGCCGAGCCGATTTTTCGTTTTAGAACCATGGCGCGTCGAATTGTGGAGGTCTAATTATATATCGAGCGTTGTCAAGAAGAGACGATGCGAGAGGTGATCTCGGGCTGTCAATTGTCGTCGACTGATAGCAACGGTGGTTTGTACTTTTTTAAATTTTGCCCGCTCGATAAGCCATCACAATCTTATCGTCGTTTGTGGTACTTGCATATCGGCGGGCTTTGCAGGGATCTAGGTCCGTTTGCCCCGCGACTCCATTCTTGCCGCCTGAGCTAGCATAGCAAGCTTAATCAGAGCAATTTTTTTTTTTTTTTTTTTTTTTTTTTCGATATTAGCATCAACGAGGTGCGCCAATCTGCTGCATTCCTGAGATCGGATATTGGATAATAGGTCATAAAAACAGAAGCGGGTGTGTTACTTAGGTATGGTTCTTCAAATCTGTTAGGCCGGATGAACTCATTAACTGCGTGCGCATTACATGTGACACAAAGCCGATGAATGTGTTCTCTAGTGCCGTGCCTCAGGTCAGTTGAGGCTGTTCGCCTCCAATAGAGGAAGAGTAGCATGATATGTACTATCAGCATCACCCCTCATTCGAAAGTCCGCAGCATCACGAAAGCGAGAGTTTTGTCTCCGCAAGGACTATACAGAGGAAGATGAGACGGAGGGGAGCGGAAAGGCGACCTCCGCTGACATAAGGTGATTGCAGATGTCCGCGGACTTCGATTCGCCGACGAACGCTATTGATTTTATCTCTGATATTGGAACACAGTCTCGGCAGTTTTTCACGTGCTCTAATGGACTCTGGCTTGTCAGGTTTAACTACCGACTGGCGTTGATGGCCGCAGGCAACATGCCGAATTGGGAAGCCTTGCAATGTGACAAGGGTTGCTGATTGGATAAGGTGTTGAAGTGCGCGCGCCCTGGAAAGCTGATAATCAAGACGCAATTGAAACGCACGTCGACGAATTTTCACACTGAGTTTAGTACTATTCAACTAAGTAAATATTCCAGGGTTGGACTTGGTTAGGCTTGATTTAGAGAGGCGCATTGAAGGATTTCCTGCTGCGCTGGACACTTTCAGGGGTGATTCAGGGTAACGTTGGCCGTCTGGTGAGGGCGTCTACTCGCACACACTATCTTACTATGTCACCATGGGGAAAATAGTATAAAGAAAAGATCACCCTATTCTAGTCTTTGAAATCAATAAAGTCCAATTTCCAGTCCCTTGCTTGATAGCGTTGGAAGCTTGGAGCAGTTGCAACGATTGAGAGACAACGCGATACCGCATATGCCATCATGGGCGGTAAGTGGGGCTTTATAGAGAAACGCTCAGAGCCACCGTTGACAAGGTCGGCGTCAAGGACGCTGATTGGCTGTTTTTACTGAGTTGGCGCCAGCAATGACCGATGCCGCCCAATATGAACCCCGGTCTTTGCCCCAGTTAACTTAATTCTCAGATTCGGGTCCGATCCGCCCGCGCGGGTACCAGTCTCGGCGCAAATTTCCCGCCGAAGAATCACTGCCCAAACTGCACTTTCATGATTCCTAGACTGAGAGACTCTGTAGCTTTGGTGTGTTTCTGTACCGCCTGGGTCTCTAAAATGTGCACTGTCTTGGCTTTGGCTGCCTGCCCCACCCCTTGAGTTGGCCGCCTCTAGTGGACTTCTCTGCCTTAGAGCGGGTTCAAACTCGCGCGCGCTGCTCGAGCAATTTTATTGGGGATGCGGCAATGCCACAGAAATCCTTAAACGAAATCCGCACGCTTTCAAAGCATGGTTTACAAATTGACCCGGCGCGGAGACTTTTAATGCCACGGAGCGGAGTTGAGATTGAGTCCGCTTTTTATCGTCTAGGGAGTCGTCGTGTATATAGCTTCTTCATCGAGCCATCAACATTCATTGCAATTGCACACTCACATCTTCTACCACTTTCTCAAACAATACAAAAGAAGAATTGACTCCATCTGTTTGAAAATCACTAGTTAGCGGTTTCAACAGTGATACATCCGAGTCCCCGACTAGCAACTTAACCGACACAACCCACCTCCTCACACATCCATCATGACTGCTTCAGACATCAAGACCATCGTTGTCCTCGGCGCTGGTCCCGCCGCCATCCCCGTGGTCCGCCAGACCATGGTCAACACCGTCCTAAAACGCGATAATCTCAAGATCGTCCTCGTCAGCCCCAATGCCAACTTTCACTGGCCGGTCGCCACGCCTCGAGCCGTCGTCCCCGGCCAACTCCCTGACGAAAAGATCATGATTCCTCTCGCCCCCACCTTCGCTGAATACCCTCCTAGCAAGTTCGAGTTTGTTTTGGGTAAGGCCTCTTCTCTCGACCCAGCCTCCAACACCGTTGCCGTCGAGCTCGATGCTGGCGGCTCTCGCGAGATCAACTACCACACCCTCGTCATCGCTACTGGTGCTCGTGCCCGCGATGACATGCCCTGGAAGGCCGTCGGAAATGCCGAGCAGACCAAGCAGAAGATTCACACCCTGCAGGAGCAGATCAAGAACGCCAAGACCATCGTCATTGCCGGCGGTGGCATGACTGGTGTCGAGACGGCTGGAGAGCTTGGCTTCGAGTACAAGGGTAAGAAGGAGGTTGTTCTTGTCTACAACGAGGATCTGCCCCTGTCCGCTCCCGCCTCCCAAGCCGTCCGCAAGCAGACCAAGGCGGAGCTTGAGAAACTCAAGGTGAAGCTCATCCCCAACTCAACCGTCACCAACGTCACCGTCCAGGGCAATGACACCATTCTCGAGCTGCGCGCCTCAGACGGAACCACCAAGAGCATCACGGCGCAGGCCTACCTCCCCGCCATCGGCGTCATCCCCAACACCGAGTTCGTACCCCAGGCCTTGCTGGACTCGAAGCAGTTTGTCAAGCAGACGACCTACCTCCAGGTCGAAGGACACAAGAACATCTTCGTCATCGGTGACGCCGGCAGCCTCGAGACGACTACTCTGGCACACGCCGAAGCGCAGTCCCGGCATGTGATCAAGGCCCTGCCGCTGTATCTCGACGGGGCTGCTCTGCCCGAGTATCAGATTGCCGACAAGACCATGTTCGCCGTCACGCTGGGTCGTAGCCGTGGAACGGGCCAGATGGGCTCATTCAAGCTCTTCAGCTTCCTCGTATGGTTCGCCAAGGGGCGATACCTTGGCACCGACTATGCCCACCTCTGGGCCGCCGGCAAGAAAACCATGATGACGACGTTTGAGAAATAAGCAGCGAAAAAAGGAGTGTGTCTTTCGCGTGTTTGATTTTTTGGTAGCGTGGCGGGTTCGTTCGTCGCCTTGCGGAATGATTCATGGGGTGGATAGATATCTGATACCAGGAACTGGCTCCACTTTTTTTTGTTAGTTTCTTTATTGTTCATACTATATCTAGGCGATGCATTAATTAACCAGCGTTATTGTCAAACTGAACTTGACTACCTAACCGTGGACATTCATCGTATGCTCCTAGACTTGATATCACTTCTCATCCCATCCCCGCTAACTCCTCTGACAGCGCATTCCTCATCCATTCTCCCTTTGCTCTCCCGATACTGGGACATTATTCTTGACACGAAAGAGCCATATCGATTTCTCTAAGGCTTTACCCTAACACATAGCCCAGAAATTAAATACCAACCCAGGCGTGGTTCGATGATACAGCGTCACCAAGTTGAAAAGCTATGACGCGCTTGGGCGAGGCTGGAGATGCTCTAGAAAGGGCCCGGTCCTTCCCAAGGCATCAAACCCGGATGTGAAGTGCCACGATGACAAAACGTTCACAAGTAGGGACCGGGAGGAGCCGGTGGGATTCTGAAAACTGCTGCACCTGATGTGGGGAGTATTATATGCAGTTCTCGGCTTCGTGTGCTTTAGGTGCAAGAAATTGAAGTATTCTTGAGAGATCATCATCTTCGCCCCTGTGCAGGTATGTCGTCTAACATCATTCGTGTGTTATCTGGGCGTGGCCAAGCCATCTAACCCCACCCATCACCTAAATATTGGCAGCATTTCCATTTCAAGGGGCTGGAAATATCCCTACTGCTACCCCCGTGGCCATCATGTGTTGGATTCAGTCGCAAAAGCGAAAGAACAGCAAGGAAGAAAGCCTGTAAAGAGTAGAATAGGAAGAAATTACGATTGCCTACGCGACAGTTTCACTTGAAATATCGAATCGGCCACCCGCAAGAGGCATTCATTTGGTGTCATTTTGCTTCTAGCAGCTCTGCTGCCTAGCTACGTACCTCAAGTTGGAAGGAAGTTTACACCACTTGTGTGCTCGAAGTCCCTTCCTTACCTACCTACTTATTTACCTAAGCAGGTACGCGGCTTGCTGACTGCCTCCTTTGCAGTTGCCACTTTGCCGACAGCTGCCACTTTCCCGAATTATTACTCACAACATAAAACCCGGGGAGACCTTCTCAAATAGCTGCGATGCCAAATTCAAATGGGAAGTGCATAGGTTGCTGCAGTCCCTTAACATGGCTTCGACAAGCTTGCGACGATTAGTAGGCCAGTTTTGAGATCTGGTCTGCGGGTTGTGGGAGCAACATTTCGCAATTGGCAAGAGCATGCTGGAACTGGAATCATGTGCCTACCTGGAAGCTTCCTGCCTCATCGGTACTTTCGATCCTCGTGAGTCCTGACCTACGTCACAGAGTCTGCGATTTCTGTCGTGAGGGCAGGAGCAGACGCCCCACACACTGGGTATAAAATCTCGATCACTGCCGACTTTCTCCCCCCCTTTCTCTTCTCTTCTTCCATAGTGCAGGGGGCGATCTCCCTACGGGGGGGGGGGGGCTGAACTTTTTGTTCTCGTCTCGCGCTTGACGCGGCTTGCCGTTTCAAGGGGTCTTCCTTCGCTGCGGTGTATTCCGGGCTGGGTCTGATCCTTGGTAGTAGTTTTGTACCCAAAGGGATGCTCCTGGTATTACACTGCCTCCAGGTAGCGTCCCGACCACTTTTTTCATTGTGTTCTCAGTCTTGTACTGGGTCATGTAGAAGAAACTCACCTAGCATCGATCTATGAGATGATCCCGCGTGAATTAGTTGGAACTTGGCGTTTTGGCATGGAGTTTGCCTGGCAGCACAGCAGCCAGGACGAGTCGCCTTGATCCTGGCAAGGGGCTTAAAGAATCCGGATACTCATGGTCATGAGTATATTCGAGTAGCCGTAGGTTGAAACTTGAATGCGTTGCGAACATTCTACCTGGCGTCTGATCTTCTTGTCCCGTTATTGAGTCGGGAGAGTGCATGCTGCATTGCGATGCTGTTCCATCGCCTAACGATACCTCATTGCATCGGCTTGTCTGTGCCTGAGAGGACATCATGCAGGTAACTTGTCCACCAGGGAATGTTGAATGCTGCCTTTGCGGATGAGCTGTGTTTCTGTCACGTTTGGCAAAGCATTTCTACGGATCGTCAGCACTACTCATGCAATACTTCTCCGTGAAAATTTGGTTAGTGATCTCGAAACTGTGCAATTCTGCCCCTAAGGAATGAGTCTCTGCCTACGCCAACTTTTTGTCACGCATTGTCGGTCTTGTCAAGCTTCATCTCTCTACCTACATGCCTAAGCAAGGGAAGAAGATGAGCTAGGCATATCATGTCGCACTGGGTTGCGCCAAGAGGGACGCTCAGTCTTTGAACTGTGTCTGAAAGGTAAGAAATCTATCGGTCTGACGCATAACTCTCCCTTGGCAGCTTGGTGGGGACAACTTCACAGGGACGAAATTGACGGATTACAATTAGACTGAAGCTCTCGGTCAAGTTCACCGACTCTTCAAAGCGCGGTTCGATTGGCGGTGTCTAGCAGAGGCAACCCTAGTCGCGGTAATACCTATCCCCTTATCCCTTAGACGGATTCTAGCCCCTTGGCGCAGACTGATGAAGTTGCCAGTCGCCGAAACTGTAGAGGGTCGGGCAGTCGAAGCTTTAGAAGCAGCAAGATTGAGCGCTAGAGCGAATCGAAGGATTGAGGCAGTAGAGGGTTGCAAGGACCATCTAGACAGCTTGCTACCACAGAGGAGTTGGTCGATCGTCCGGGCACGTTGTGGGCCATTTAGAGGGAACAAATCAGACATGTGAGGGACGAAGCAGAGAATGGGCCCCAAATACCTGGAGATCAACGGTTGGCGGGCCTAAAGTCGTCAAGCGGGCACTACAATGTCGACCGTTAATCTCCATTCCTTGAGCCATGACTTGTGGTTCTAAGGTAGCTGCTGAAGCGGATACGGCCTTTGCACTACGCTACCAGCTCGTGAAAAGGAGAAGAAGAAAAAACAGAAGAATTGCTTCCCATTGTGGTTTCACCCAATGACTCGTCGCATGGTCGACAGTGACGCCGATTATGGACTGCCGTGTTAGGCTGGAATGGATGAACTGGGGGCCTGCCGTTAGAACAGCACGTAGAAGCTCGTCGACTTCGAAATGTGAGAATAAGAAGGACCGAAAATAAAGCAAAAAAATTACAGTGCAGGGCGTCTCGACCGTTCGGCCAAACAGTGTGTACGAAGACAAACACGCTGAGACAACATAGATTATATACCTATCAAACTGGAATTCTGGCTCAGGCTTTTGTCACTGCCGACTCAGCTCCCAAGCCGATCAGTTCCCGAATTTGCGCCCCCTCTTTCAACGAGAAACACGTGAGCATGATGCCTTTCCTGAAGGGACATTTCTGAATGGAAGAAATCATTCTAATCTACCCCATTTGTTGATCCGCCTTTGTGTAATCTGAAGTACTGGTAGCAATTCATAGTATCTCTCCATGACACTGTCGAGCTTCCCCAATCCCCACTAAGTATGCACAGGTCCACATCTCCGCTGTGCGGAATAGCGGAATGTAACCGCTCCGCATTAGAGATTCACCATCGAGTCCACCACCAAGTTCATCCCTAATAGTGCAAGACGCATCTCTTCTGCCTCAAGGTGAGGTACAAACTTCAAGTGACCCGGGCAAAACCAAGCTTCCTTCACCGCAAAATCTCGCAATCGAAAGTCGTGGTTCGCGCGATCAAAGTTTTCGGCTTCCGGGGTTTCTCATTGGCGTGGACGAATCATTAGGTCTCCCTTGCCTTCAATTATTCATGGCCTGAGCTCTCAGGGTCTCTCCTGCCCGAGTCTTTGCGCGACAACGACGACACCATCGAGTCGCCTTTGTCCCCTCCGACTACCTCCTCCTCCATCTTTACTACCATCTACGCTTACGACTTTGACACCATCGACGCTTACGAGTCTTCCATATCAGCAATTCCAACTGGCACGACGCATCTTACCATCACGAATTGCCTTCGCTCCTAGCCATGGAGGGACAAGCCGTCGCCGGCGGCGCATTGCGCGCAGCCCTCAACTACTGGGCCGAGTTTGTCGCCCGTTGCATCGCCCAGCGTCTCGAGACGGATCGCTTCGAGGCCTATGTCAAACTCGTCCACCCAAAGCATCCCTTGCCGCCCTCTGCCATCGCCGACTTCTTCCTCCGACCTCAGCCTTCCAATCGCGACAGCCTAGACCCGCGCATTCCCCCTTACCTACAAGTCCTCACCCAGCTGGGCTACGTCGACACGCCCTCAATCCTCAGAGCGCTCTTTAAATACTCGTCCTCTCACGCGCAAGCTAAGTCGTTGCCGCAGGAGCCACAGGACCAAGCACAAACGGACGGCTCCGATGAACAGAATGACAAAGATAAGGCCTCAAAGGCGCCAATTACTCGATGGGAAAGCTCGTACTGGGCTGAGGAGGTTATATTCTACAGTCTCACCAAGTTGGTTGTTCAAGGCAAGGCGATCCCAGACTCGCGCACCGCCTTAGACGTCGGAAGGGTCATCTCCAAGTGGATGGCCTTATTTACGTCCGCATCTACCGCGTTTGCCGCCGATGTCATGGAGCACTTGCAAACATCTAAAGCCAGAGAAGATATGGAGTCTGCGCGCGCCGCCCTTGTAGCTTTGCTTATGAGGCTCTGTGAAAACGAGGTTCTTGTAAAAGCCGTTGGTAAACCATTTGCTAAAGGTAACACTAAAGTCGTTCTCTTTCGTGTCCGATGGAAAATGCTGATCACGCCTCATGGCCCTAGACATTCGAAAAGAGCTCTCTACAAGTTTAGCCAGCTTCGTGCCAACCCTGCAGCCTGTCCCTGAAATCACAGAGAAGCTGGAACTCTTCCGAACTGAGACCCTTGCCAACCTTGAGCCTGGAGACAAGAAGAAGCCAGCATCCAACACCGCAATGGACGACCTCCTTGAGTCCACAGTAGGCCTGGATAATTTCGTGGTGGCCGAAATCCCCATCGCCAATACTCGGGCAGGACTGTACATCTACCTGAATGCTTGTGTGAGCAAAAACCAAATCCTCCGATTACTCCTAGCCTACTGACACGCCTATAGCTCACGGCACGGCCTTTGATAGACGACCATGCGCTTTTCTCATATATGAACAATAGATGCCCGGTATGTGTGCTTTAATTTTGATTGGGGCCCGTCTAATAGTGCATATAGGGAGACGTCCAATCAAGTGCCATTGAGCTAATTATAGCCTCTTTTGACATTTTGGCCAATGCCGTATTCCGCAATGAGGGACAAAAGGATGCTCATCTGCTTCGATCATACCTGATCAACAAAGTCCCGCTGCTCTTGTGCCAACTTTGCCCTCCTGAATATTCCGGCGCGTCGGCCGAATTCTGTATCACCCAAGCCCTGAGCCACGTGGACACCAGCATCTTTCCAACAGCTTCATTGATGTTTGATGAGTCTCGAAATAACAACCCCTACACTGAGAGTGTCAGAGAGGAGTTTTGTGCTGCTTGCGTTCTTCATGGGCTGGTGCAGCGGGAGCATGTGGAACGGATCCTTGGAGAGATGTCTATGTCCTACGAACCGTCCCTCGAGAAGTATTCGAAGGAGAAGCTAGTACAAAATTGTCTGCCTGATACTGACAAGATCCAGGGACTGGTTCGTGAGCTCGATAAGATGGATGGTAATGTTGGCGCAGTGTGCCAGGCTCTCGTTGAGGTAAGTTTGGGGTTTGAGTCGTGGGTTTCTGGACACGAAGCTAAAACATAAAGATTCTGCGTCAATTGTGTATCAACAAGGAGACCATGTCTCTCAAAATTATTTGCGGACAATTGGCTCAGAAGCCGCAGTCTCTAGATGTAATTTTGCTATTCGAGAAGTTGCCAACGATCCTGGAACCCCTCTGCACGCTCCTAGACAACTGGTCTGACGAAGAGGACCAAGGCGAGTACCAGCCGGTATACGAAGAGTTTGGGTCCATTCTTCTCCTAGTAATGGCTTTTACATATCGCTATGACTTGTCGCCGGCAGACATTGGAATACAGTCTCCAGACTCAGGCGTGTCCAAGATTTTGAATCGAGCGCACGTCGACCGTCGAAACGAGGAGTTGACGGAGCAGGAGAATGTGCACATGAATGGATGGATTCTCGGCCTCTTTGACACGGAAGGCGGTGGTCTTAGTGATGAGTTGATGTCGTCTTGCCCGCCACAGGACTTCTACCTCCTGGTGGCGACCCTGTTCCAAAGCATGGTGGTGGCCTACACATACGGCCATCTTAACGACGAAAGTCTCAAGGGAGGCATTGAGTGTGAGTCTTCGATTGTTTGATTGTGGACAGCCTTTGCTAATGTGGAAGCAGACTTGGTGGATACCTTCTTGTTGCCATCCCTGGTGCCGGCCATCCGGTTCTTGGGAAAGTACCTCTGGATCGACCAAAAGGAACAAAAGTCGATCATCAAGATCCTTCAATTGATTCTCCTGCCCAGCTCCATCTCAGGCGAAGCTAGTACAATGCTATCATCCGTCAAGAACCTCATTGCCAAGCCGCTGGAGCACGCCCTTCGCGTGTATCAGCGTCGGGACCCGAGGAACGAAGACATTGAACCTCTTTTAAGAGCACTTAGGGACAGCATACCGCTGTCGCGGCGAACAGGTGGTGCAGACCATAACGAACTGCAGTCCTGGAGCACGACCCTCCCCAATGCCATGTCCAGTGCGATCAGGCACACCATGTCGAATCTCACGCAGTGGAGTTTGCATCCAGAGTTGAACATGCCCACCTCCTACACTCATCGGCAAGTCATAGCTGCTTTGAACTACATGGGCCCGAAGAGGCTCCTCCATTCGATTTTGGAGGAGCTGAGGCAGCAGGGTGAGACTAGCAGTGTCAGCTTTGTGTACGACGTGGCCACGGCCATGATTTGTGCACCGGATACAGACAAGGATAGACAGGCGAATATGGCCATGCTTGACGCGAACGGCAACATACGTCCGCCGATGCAGCGTGTGCGAACGCTCCGAGAACTTGTCAAGGTTATGGCGGAGGACTGCAAGAAGATTCAGAAGACGGATCCAGTGCTCGCCGAGATTGTCGTTCGCCTTCATCGACGAGTCGAGGCGCAGATGGTGATGCCCCAGGTGCAGGTGATGCTCCAGGCGGCAGACATGTCACTCAACTTGAACGACCAGGCAGCGGGTCTGGAGGATGCCATGGCTGCTGCGGCTGGCGCCCAGGGAGATAGCATGTCGGTGGACACGATGGGACTTGACATGGGAATGGGAGGCGTGGCCTCAGACCTTGGCCTCGGCGGCTCTGTCGTTAGTGGAGGTGGTTTAGACACGTCAGGCGATGCAGACATGTTTGGTGGTCTTGATACGGGGGACATGGTCGACTTCGAATGGGCAGGTATGGACCTCCAGTAGAATGGGTTGTCCGAGCAGTTGCGTCTTTGGGATCCATATCTATGATTTAGTTATTCTTGATGGCGCATGGCAGGTTGGAATGGAGCAGAAAAAGGGCGACATTTGTTTATTTGGTTCACTTGCTGGGAATTATTCGGCGATAAGGTGGCATGGGAACCATCAATACCTCTGTGCATACTTGACACGAACGGAGAGACAGTCTTACATGCAAGATGGCTATGGGCAGCGTTTCAATTATTAACCCTCCCTTTCTCTAGACCTATACCTCGGTCGACAGATATTCCAATTGATATTGTGTCCTCATCGATCATTCTTTCTTTTGCTCGCTAACGTGGATAGGTCCCTCATCCCCTGGTCTTCTTGGCCTCGAACAAGTTGCTAATGGTGATTTAGACCTCTCCTACTTGACCTCGACCCAGTTGCCAATGGTAAACTGCGAATTGCACATGTTGGTTAGCTCCCAGTCCTCGGCGCCCATCTCGCCCTTCATGGTCTCGTCGCCACGGCCACCGCACAGGCCGGCAACAAACATGGTGGCCATGAAGTGGTCATCGGTGGCATGGGCATCACGATAGCGTGGGTGCTTCATCAGGCTGGTGGCCTTGCGACGAAGCAGCGGACCGCCGCAGGGCTTCTTGCCGCGGATGGCCTTGCCATAGACGGCTCTATCGGTGGGCACATCGTCCTCGTACGCGCAGCACAGCAGGTCGATGACCTCTTGGCGGAAGTCGAGGGCCCAGGCTTCTGGTGGAGTAGGCTGAGCGAGGCTGTCGCGGTAGCGGATCATGGGCCCCCAGACGTTGCGGTAGAGGTTGTGGACGGATCCGCCGGAGCCGATGAAGAGGGTCTTACGGGACCGGGCCCGGAGCGGCCGGAGGGCGGCGCCGACGGCCACGTGGAAGTGCGGGTCGTAGGTGTGGTTCATGCTGAGCAGCGTCGTCGGCGGGCAGCCGTCGGGGAACATGCGGATGAGAATGAGGTACGTGTCATGGATCCAATCGAAGGTCGGAGCAGGTTGCGAGTCGATGCCGGCGGCGGTGAAGAGCGCCTGGATCGTCGGCACGTATTCGACGTCCGGGTTGAGCTTGTAGTCGACGTACTTGGACGGGTGGACGTAGGCGACGGGAGATTTGCCCGGGTTCGGGTTGGCAGAGATGAGGATTGTGTTGGGAATGGACGTGGCCCAATGAGCACCCTGTATGGGAGGGTTAGTTCAGGTTCATGTTCAAGGGGAGGCGGAATGGAGGAGAGGGAGTCAAAAGTGAGGCTATCGCCAACAACAGGACTCACCATGACGACAACGTGCTCGATGCCATTCGCAAGCGCCTGGTCGCCGCATTTTTTCCAATAATCGCCCGAATGATGCTCCTCGCCCAGCATCATGGTGCTGCCATGGGCATACAGGTGGACGGGATTCATGGGCTCTTCTTTGCTGCCGACGGCCATTGTGAATAGTGGTGACAACGACGATAGATGGGTATGTGGGGGTATCAAAGAATATGGCTTCAGAGAAGTAAGAAAATAGAAAAGGGATAAATGGGTATCTTGGATTCTCTTGGCTGTAAACAGCGATGGCTTCGTGGTTTACTAGTACAGAGAAAGATGATGGATCAACAAGCAAATAAAGGCCAGGTAATCAATTCCCAGGTATAATGATGGAGCTGTCGCCTCACCTCTTCCCTCCACTTGTTCCTCTGTCCCCCATAAATGGACACACCGTTGCTAGCATTCGTCCCGCTATCTAGCTCGGAGTTTTGCCTGCTGCCCCCCTCAGCTACCGCATGTGGGGGAAAATCCGTCCCCGTGCTGGGATAGAAAGATAGTCGGGATACCCTGCGATAAAATCCGGGGAAGGGCTTCGGCTTGGGTGGGGCCGGCCCGGCAACCCCGGCCCTCCACATTCCGATCCCCGCAAAACAGTTACGCCCGCTGCGCCATGGAAAGCTATTGCATTAGTGCGCTTGCACAGCTGCCACTCCGCGCATAACAGTGAAGGTTTAACCTGGCCTCGCAGTCAGTTAGGAAAGGAGCTGGGTGCTGTTGGAGACATGATGCGGCGTGTTGGACACGATTGTCATGTCATCGGGGATGTTGGAGAAGGTCGTTTCGGTACAATTGGGTTGAAGATGTACTACAGTAGATGGCCAAAGTCTTATTCACTTGCTCTGCGTCCCACGTGCTTAGTTAGTGGAAGGCGGGGATTGAGTGACCAAGAGCATGCTGAATGTCTTATGATTTACATACGGAATATACTATGCTGGAATGCTGGAATACTAGGAATACAGCTATACTAGGTAAGACTACTTGCATCATGGAATGTCGGCTCCTCTCCAACAAAAACAAGACAACGGCTCTGCATCTGGCTACGGCGGTAGATGGATATAGGTAAATACACATGGAGACACAACGCTCCCTCTCCGATTCACTCCCAATCTCACTCTCAATATCATTTCCACGTGTCCCTTTACGCCCGCATTCTCATTGCGTATTCTAGCCCTCGCCTCCCTAGGAAATAGGTGCCGTAGCCCACCAGCGGCAGCACGACGGAGAGGGTGATGCCGAATCCCGTGAAGAAGCCGACCTCGAAGAAGCCCATGTAGTCGTTACGGGGCTGCCCGGTGGGTGCCAGGGGCTTCGTAGCCAGGGCCCGAACCGACTGGGCCGTGACGCCGGGGACGTCGCCGTCGAGGAGTGAATCGACGCGGGCGAAGGAATCAGGCTGCGGCTCGACGAACTGCGGTCTCGGGGCCGAGAACATGGCGGAGCTGTACCGGTGCCGGAGCTCCGGCTCGTGAGCTGCCGGAGCGGCCGGGCCGACGAGTAGGTGGCGCGGGATCTGGTTGATGCACGAGATGTGTGCCGGCATGTGCTGCGAGAGGTATTTGGCCGCGTCGTTGGCGGCGAAGAAGTAGCCGGCCAGGAGAGGCTGAGCCTCCGACTGCGTGTGGTTGTAGACGGCGTCGAGAAGGCTGGTGCAGGTCATGATGGGGAGGAAGCGGCCGTTGACTTTAATGTTGGCGATGGCAGCGTCTCTAGGGAGGTGACAAGTCTGTTAGAACGAATTCATACTGGGTTTGCAATACTTGAGGGATCGGAACTCACCTGTCCTTGATATCAACCAGCTTAAAGTCGCTGGATCCAAAGCTCGTCGCTACCCGCTTCTCCTCGGCCTCCTGGATCGCCTTCCTCGACGCTTCGGTTCGGTTGCCGTCGACGCGCTTGACGGCCGTCTCGCGGGCAAACGACAGCGTAGCATATCGCGAACAAGCCTCGAAGAACTCCCTCTTGACGTACTCGTTGACGAGCACCAGGTCCGGGGCGTACGGAGACATGCCGCCGAAGGCGAAGCGGGCGGCCGTGATGGCCCGGGCCGCGGCATCGACATCGGCGGTCCGGTCGACGACGACGATGACTCGGTGTGAGTTGGCCGACTTGAGCTGAGTCGTCAGGCTGGAGGCGCTCGAGGAGGTCGTCTGGTCGACGAGGATGGCCGAAGCGAGGATCGTCGGGTCTGAGACTGTGGTGGTGATGCAGAAGACGTTTTGGTCGAGGGCCTGGGGGAGGATCTGGCGAAGGGCGGCGTCGAGGTTGAGGAGAGTATCTTGCAGCTGGATGGATCGATTAGCATGTCTTTGGTATACACTTTATTTTATTACAGGGTTCAAATACCTCGAGAGCAACGCAACACGCCGCCGACAATGCAGCCGCCAACGGACTAACTATGGAAAAGAATCGCGTATGGCTCGTCGGCCGCAACAC
This sequence comes from Dactylonectria alcacerensis, assembly GCA_029931735.1. NCBI lineage: Eukaryota > Fungi > Ascomycota > Sordariomycetes > Hypocreales > Nectriaceae > Dactylonectria > Dactylonectria alcacerensis. Next base: position 3,549,403 of record JAPMUZ010000004.1, read on the forward strand.
CACCAACCCGTGGCCCACGCGGCGATGCGCATAGTCCTTGCCACGAGCGACGGCATATTCATCCTCGAGAGACTTTTGAAAGTTGAGACCCTCGTAGAAGTGACGGACGGCCTCCATCCCCAGGTAGAATTCAGCCTCGACCTCGGCGGCCGAGGCGCCCGTGTCCTGGGTCATGGCGGCGCATATCTCGCCGGCCTTGGTGCGAAGGGCAAGATGCAGCTTGTGCAGCTCGTTCTGCCGGAAGCGCAGCGTTTCTGCGCGGCCGTCCACGACGGCGTCTTGGAGACGCTCGATGGCGGCGTCCATTTGTGCGCTTTTGGCGGTGACGTTGGATGGTGAAGTTGGATGGTGAAGTTGGATGGTGAAGTTGGAGTTGACGTATATGGTAGTGGTGGTGAGAATATTCTTGGTGTTGTGTAAGTCGATCGAAACGGGGATGGGTGGGATAGATAGGTGGGATGGAAAAGGTTGACCACAAAAATACAACAAAAGGGAAACAAAGTTTGCTGCGATACCCACGAATGATAATTAGATCACCCGCCTCACCCGCCTCACGGAACTGATCCCAAAGAGTCTCCAATTTTTCTTAATTGGAGTCTGGCCATTCTCATTCTACTAACCCAGGCCCAAGCCCCAAGAACCGTTCCTGCCCCCAAACAGAAACTCTCCCGGAAGAGGGCCGCCCGGGCCGGAAAGTGGGGGATGGGGAACGGGGGCGGGGAGAGGAGAGCTCTGCCGGAGGTTTATCTCCCTTTCCCCCGCTCGAGTTCCCGAGCAGCAGCCTCTTTTTTGCGTTGCGTCGCGTTATGTGCAATCTCACGGATTCGGAGTCGACCGAAGAAACGTGAATCCCTGAACCTTTTTTTCTTCTTCTTTTTCTTTTTTCTTTTTCTCCTTCTCTGAGTGGACAGTCTCATCCGTTGAGCTGACTCTTAGTCGCCTGTTCGTAGAAAGATCAATAACCCTAGGACGGCTCAACATCGTCAGGCCATCCGAAGACGTACTGACTAGCCGACGGAGCATTCTATCGTCCCCGGAATTTGCAATTGTCTTGTTCTTCGATCTGTTCCCCATCTCCACATCCACCTTCACCTTGTATCTCTCCTCTTCCTAGTCCTCCATCTACCAACATCACCAACCAAGCCCATCATGTCCGCCACAGCCACCGAGACGCAGGAGCTTCTGCACGACTACGACATCCACCTCTCTTCCGGTACTCCAGAGGCCAGCAGCGTCAACAGTATCAACAGCGTCAATAGTAGCGCCGACCGCTTCCGAAGCCCCCGCGACGCTCCTCGCGTCCAGGTCGAAAACCCACCCAACTGGACAAACGACTATCGCCAGACACCGCCCTATCGACCGGCCAACCGCGGGCTCGATATCTCGCAGCGGCCGTGGGGGACGAATCCCGCGGAGCAGTTCTTCATCGCCCACATGTTTGAGGGTGTCTTGCTTCAAGCGGTAAGCGTTCTTCTTGATTTGCCTCCCCGAAGAGAGTGTTATCCCCCTTTGGAAAGAGAGCTCGCAACTGACGACTTGTTTTGCTAGACTGGAAACTGGCTGTGGAGGAATACTATTGGACGGTACAATGAGTCTCTTTGGCGGGCGCAGGTTGGAGGAGAGTTTTAAGGGTTGGTTGATGATGGGTCGTGTCTGTAAATGTTGATTTGGATAGCCAGAGTGACGGCAGTGGTGTTGACGTTAATTGTGTCAAGCTTACACCTACTCTTGAGATTGATTAAACGTTCCTATTGTGTTTTTCAAGTTTGTCTTCCCGATTACCAAAATTTGGACATATTCTGTCATCCCTAATTGGTTCCATAATGTTGCCGTCGAACCTGCCCTCGATTTCAAGCTCAAGCAAGACCTGCATCAACACCATAACCTTCTGAGATCATGACAGCAGTATACCAAAATATACCTTCCTCATGACTAGTTAGAACAATTCCAATACAAAGCCACTGGAAATCTCCACTGAGACGCTTGCAACACGCTTATGACTAATGATGCCATCCATCCCACTCGTCTCTTTCCCCATCTCGTAGCCATTCCTCGTCACTCCAATGAATCCCCGCCCCCACCTTTCCGGCCAACCTCCGCCGAGGCCCCGTCCCGTCCGTCCCGCATGAAGAGAAAGAGGAAGGGGAGAGGAGAAGCTGCATCTAGCTGAGCCTGAGCCATGTTCTACTAATAATTGCAGCGTCTTTCATTTTATTTTCCCTTCTTCCCTTTCAATATCCCTCTCTAGACAGGCCAACTCTTTCTTCTTACGCAACCCGAATCAAGAAAGGAGACCTGAGAGAAAGAAAGCCGCCCACCATGGCCGACGTCAAAACCCCACCTATCCGAGATCTCCTCGAGATCGTCCAAGACGATGAAAACAACCTCACTTTCATGAAGAACGTCTCGATCCCCCTCAAAGCCTCCCCGCTGCCCATCCGCGCAAACGTCTACCTCCCCAAGTCCGCAGACCCCAACGCTCGCTGGCCCGTCCTCGTCACCTACGGGCCCTACGGCAAAGATATCCCGTATGCCACCTTCTTCGCTGGCTCCTTCAACGAGGTGCCGCCTGATCACCGCTCTAAGTACTCGGCCTGGGAGACGCCCGATCCCGTCTACTGGACCCGCGAGGGCTATGCTGTCGTTCGCGCTGACGAGCGCGGTCTCGGCCAAAGCCCCGGCCTGCTTGATACCATGAGCCGCGGCACAAGCGAGTGCTTCTTTGACGTTGTCGAATGGGCTGCTGAGCAGTCCTGGTCCTCGGGCAAGGTCGGCTTGCTGGGCATCTCATATTACGCCGGCTCGCAGTGGCGAGTGGCCGCTCGCAAGCCCAAGGGTCTGGCCGCTATCATTCCGTGGGAGGGCATGTCTGACTACTACCGCGATCGATGCCGACACGGCGGTATCCTGTCCAACAACTTCATCGGCTTTTGGTGGAACCGCCAGGTGCTCGTCAACCAGTACGGCAAAGCTGGCCGCTCCAAGCTGCAATTCCCACCCGATGGCCCTGGTGCGCGTGGCCAAGAGGACACCATCGAAGGTGACCTTCCCGAGGAGGTGCTCGTGCAGAACCGTAAGGACCAGACCCAAGATAACGTCAACAACAAGTTCCGCGACGATGATTACTACGCGAGTAAGGAATACAACCTCGAGGACATTGATGTGCCCTTGCTGAGTGTTGCGAACTGGGGCGGCATTCTGCTGCATCTGCGTGGCAACGTCGAGGGCTACACCCACGCCAGCTCCAAATTCAAGTATATCCGATTCATCACCGGCCGCCACGACTTGCCGTTCTACTACCCCCAGGAAGTTGAGATTCAGAAGAGCTTCCTCAATGCTTTCCTCAAGGGTCAGGACGACTACGGCTGGAGCGAGCCCGGCAAGGTCGCCCCCGTCACCCTGACCCTGAGAAAGGGCAACGTCGGTTTCAACGATGCCGAGGCTGAGAAGGCGTACCAGAAGCGTGAAGAAGACGCCTGGCCTATTCCTCGCACGCAGTATACCAAGTGGTACCTGACGCCCGACCAGGCTTTCACCCCGAGCCAACCTGCTACTGCGTCCAAGTCTATTTCTTATCCGGCCCTGGGTAACCTCAAGGACCCGAAGCTGGTGCAATTCACTAGCGCTCCCTTCGAGGAGGAGACTGAGGTCACTGGACACGTCACAGCCCACCTTAACGTTTCGGTGACGCCAGATAACTCTGGTGAGACCGACATTGACCTGTTTGTAACTCTCCGCCATATCGATCCCACTGGCAAGGAGGTGCTTTATACCGGAACTGCTGGCGATGGCATTCCCCTGTGCAAGGGATGGCTGCGAGTGAGCAACCGCAAGGTTTACGAGGATCACCCCAAGCACCGCTCCTATCGCCCTCATAGAGAGTATCTCGCCGCTGACGTGCAACCCGTCAAGGCGGGTGAGGTGTACACCGTTGATGTTGAGATCTGGCCGACCAACGTTATCGTCGAGAAGGGTGGTAAGCTGGTGTTCGAGGTGAGCAGTGGAGACACTCAGGGAAGCGGTGTCTTCCAGCACAACTCAGATGTCGATAGGTTAGTTGCCCTGTTCTCCCCTCTTCCTGGTTTAGTCGCTGACATTCAAATAGACCGGCCTCTAAGTTTGCGGGCATCAACAGCATCCACTTTGGCGAGGGTCAGGATAACTATGTGACGCTTCCCATAATCCCGTCCAAATAGATAGACACCATAGAACCCCAAAAGATAGAACCAGCTCCAAGCCGAGGGCGAGACAAGGACGTGAACATCTGAGAACCGGTGTGGGGTAGCTTGTGTTTGAATGACGAGCGAGTAATTGGCACTAAAACGAGGTCCCTTGTCATGCGTGATTGTTTGACTCCAGTTGCGGGACTTGAACCATACCGAATCAAACCGAATGCTTTGAAACCATGTGTATGAGTAAAATGGACCATGCATTGCGAAGGCTTTCCGTCCTCGGTCTTTCGCGGCTCACCCACCCCGAGCCGAGCCTCAGAGGGGACCTTGCCGGTGGGGGTGGGGGAAGGGAGCCCGGCCGTCCCTATAGACTCGCCTTGTCTAAGACCTCCTGCCTTGTCGGAGAATAAGTTACCCTCGTCCCAAAGGTCCAGCTGAGAAAGAACCACAATTGTACCACATCTTGCGAATATGAGTTACGCGGAGCACTTTTCCCTGAAAAACATTCCATACGGGATCGCCAGCACCAAGGACCGCCCGGCTGCTGTGGTTACTCGTCTTCATGACTTTGTCTTCTTTCTTTCCGACTTGAACCTAGACGCCTCGGGCAATGTCAAGAACACTTTTTCTCAGGTGAGGGGTGAATACCCAAAGATTGACACCACGCATACTGACCAGGTAGAACACACTCAATGCACTGGCATCGATAGATAAGAACGAACTTAAGAAGCTCCGAACATCACTTCAAGCCGTTCTCGAAGACCAAAATAATGTGTCTAAATTCGGAACTCCCGCCGGAGAGGTGGTTATGCACTTGCCTGTTGAGGTCAAGGGATTCACCGACTTTTCTTGCTCATCAGAACACTTGCTGAACGCTGGAGAAGCCGTTTTGGGGGTCCGAAGCTTCCCACCGGCGTCTTTACATCTACCAATCGGTTATACGGGGCGCTCGTCCTCAGTCATTGTATCTGGGACATCAATCACTCGACCATACGGGCAGTACCGCGATGGGGAGGAGGTTGGGTTTGGGCCATCTCGCGCAGTCGATTATGAACTGGAAATGGGTGCTATCATCGGCAAGCCTTCAGCTTTTGGCGATAGGGTGTCGGTCAATGACGCGGACAAGCATATTTTTGGGCTGGTGATTCTCAATGACTGGAGCGGTATGAATACTCGACAATGAGTCCACTGAAGCGAGATGTGATGGCTGACACGGCGAAATAGCACGGGACATCCAAGGCTTTGAGATGCAACCGCTCGGCCCCCTGAACGGTAAGAGCTTCGGAACATCGATATCGCCATGGGTCGTGACATTAGAAGCTCTCGAGCCCTTCGCGACGGAGCCACCAGCGAAGCAGTCAGCCGTGAAGGCGTACCTACAGGACAAGAAAGCCAAGTCGAGTTACAATATCAAATTGAGCGCCGAAGTGTTGTCTGAGGGGTCTGAGACCAACGTGTGCAAAGCGCAACTGCAGTGGATATCTTGGACATTCCGCGATCTGGTGGCACAGCAGACCATCAATGGATGCAACATTAACACGGGCGACCTTCTGGCTACGGGTACTGTCTCTGGGGTTGGCGACGATGAGCACGGATGCTTGCTGGAGATGACCAGGGGTGGCAAAGTCGAGTGGGAGCTGTCAAATGGGAAGAAGCGACGCTATCTGGAAGACGGTGACGGCGTGCGATTGACTGCGTGTGCTGGCGAAGGAGTTGGATTTGGCGATTGCACGGGATTTATCTCAGCAGCGAAGCCATTCTGAAGAATCTGGGGTGATTATGAGACAGCCTAGGAGTCGAATGTCATGAGTGTTGAATAGCACATGTTGCTTCGTATGAGTTGTGGATGTGATGGAGAAGTTGATGGAAGGTTTGAAATGGAGCAGCGGTACGTACTTTGCTCCCAGCTCCATGCAAGGCAAGCTCAAGCTCTCAAGCTCCTTCCCGTCCCATCCCCATGATCCAACCAGAAAAGGGAATCGCACCATTGGCCAGTGGTCCAAGCTCCATCTCCGCCCTAAACCCTCACTTCCAGGGTGTTGGGCTTGACAGAGGCGAAAAGGGCCTGAACCCCACTGCCGTAAACCCCCTGAAGCAGGCATGCGCAATGTCGCATGTCCCACTGAAGAATGCCACGACGCCTCCCCACAACGGCACCGAGCCCGAGCTCCAGAAGCCTCTCATCGCCTACAACCGCTGGAACCTTCTGTTGTAGCCCATCGTCTCCCCTGTCGCGGAGAAGGCCCCCTGGTTCCGTCGCGCATCGACTGAGGCCAGATTGTCACACCCACTCAAGCATCCACCCCAAGCATCCATCGGCTCCAACTCTTCCCCATTTCCATCTCGTCGCCAATTTCAGGGACGCTTCTGTTTCTTCTCTTCCTCCTCTCCCCCCTTCATCCCTCTCGTCGCCGCCTCTTGTGTCTCTCGCCTCGTCTCTCGCCATGTTCTTCAAGGCTTCCCTCGTCGCTCTCCTGGCCGCCCAGGTCTTTGGCGCTGTCGCTCAGGTAAGTTCCCTCGCGTCATCGTCACGTCCAGGTTACTCCATAAGTCGCCACGCCTCAATTGGCCTTCTTATTGTCGACTTGAGCCCATTGTCGCGTGCGCCTCATCACTAACTCGTCCCTGCTCTAGGATGACGTCCCTGGAACCTCCCCCGTCACTCCCCCCGCGCTGCTGGCTGATGTCTCTGCAACCTTCCCTGAGGCCGACATCTTCGGCGTGAAGCTCGTCAACGGCCGCCCCATCAAGGCTGTCGTCGAGGTCACCAACCACGATTCTAAGCCTATCGAGGTCGCCTTTGTCGCTGGTGTGCTTGCCACCACCAAGCAGCTTCCCGAGGATGCCCCCGCCTACGAGAAGATTGTCCGCAACCTCACCTCGGTCCCGTATAACCTCGCCATCGAGGCTGGGGAGAAGAAGGACCTCCCTTACTCCTTCGCTCTTGACATGAACCCCCAGGACGTTCTCGTCCAGCTCGTCGCTGTCATCACCGACTCCAAGGGCGGAGTTCACCAGGTACAGGCCTACAACGGCACCGCATCCATCGTCGAAGCCCCTACTAGCTTCCTCGACCCTCAGATGTATGTCCATCCTCGCTCTTTCCCTTCCATCGTCTCCCATACTAACAGTGCGCTCTAGCATCTTCCTCTACCTCTTCCTGTCTGCTGCCTTCGCTGGTACCCTCTACTTCGTCTACAAGACCTGGATCGAGGCACTGTTCCCCCAGGCCAAGCGTCCTCGCACCACCAAGAAGGCCAAGAAAACCATCGAGGCCGAGCCTACTTCCGGGTCCGAGTCCACTGGCATTGCCACTGGCGGCGGCAAGGACTACGACGAGAGCTGGATCCCCGAGGGTCACATCAACCGCCCTACCGCCAAGCGCGTCAAGTCCAGCGCCTCCAAGACCAAGAAGTACGAGTAAGCGAGCGACTTCGATCGTCGCCACGTATGAAAGCCGCGACGTGAATCACTCAATCGCCACACACTACTGTACATCTTGGCATGACTAGCCCTGGAGTTGGGGTCAACCGGCAGGAAAGAGCGGCCTGCTTTGGTATCTCGTTTTAACTCCTTTCCTCTTTTGGATAAAATGGGAAAAGGGACGGGTCGCGATGGTGTGGAATTGCCTGTTTTGCTTTATGGATGGTTAAGCGATAGGAAAAGCTGCCAAAAACGATTGTATATTATCACCTGTGCCAAAATCAGTAGCCAGCAATGACACCAGAATCGTAGCCATGATATTGTAACAGTGCGTCTGACCCAGTGACAGCCTAATCGGCTGCACACCAGCTGTAGTCATGACGAGCCCTGTGAGACTTCAGTTACGTGGAGAATATTTTTATACTGGATCAAGTAAACCTGGCTTGTCATGAGCCCTTCTGTGCGTTTTCAACGTGACTGGCACAAGCAGCAAAATAATTATCTAGATCCCGCTATAGAATCCCGAAACGACCCAGATTCATGGGTAAATGAATCATGATGATTTCCCATCCCTCCGGCCCTCTGCAGCCTCAGCAGCAAGGTACCCCATGACAGCCTGCTCTTGTAAGCGGGTATCCCGTGCTGGGGCCTCTTCCCGCCGTGCGATGTGCCCAAATAGACACTCCCAGAGGTCGCCTCTGTCGACCATCTCGCCTGCCGTTTTGTCCTTACTCATCAGGCGTGAAAGCGCTGCTTTTTCTAGCTCGAGTGTGTTGGCTGCCTCGATGTTGGCGTCGAGCAGCTCTGGCGTAGACTCCAGGGACTTGCCCTTGGTGTTGCGGCCCATGTGCTCCATGCGGCGCTGGACCGAGAGGTTGTAGATGGACTCTTCGACGGTGCCTGACACTAGGTACAACCAGACCGTTGTTTCGTGCTGCTGCCCGATTCGGTCGACACGCGCGATGGCCTGAAGCTCCAGCGCTGTGTTCAAAAGGGGCTCGCAGAGAAACACATGGCTTGCGTTGACGAGGTTGAGGCCGCTTGAGTGCGCTCTGGCATGGAGGAGAAAGCATTCGACTGAGGGGTCCTCCTTGAAACGTATGATACCAGAAGGGTCGTCAATTGATGCGTAACCTATCCGAAAGCGTGAGAATGCCGTGCGTAAAATACTGAGAAAGCCCTTGTATCTGGTATGTGGTGTTAGCATTTCTCATATACGAAAATGTGATAATCCGTGATACGTACTGTGAAAATACAATGGATTTTGCCCCGGGATCCGCTTCTCGAAGCCAGATGAGATGTTTTACAAGCGTGTCAACCTTAGTAGTAAACGAAGGGCCATCCAGAGCAATGTCCTGGATTTCGGCAAGCTTGTCCGAGTTGAATTCCGAATAGATCATTGTCTTTTTAGACAACGAGTTGCGCTTCTGCCGAGGGCTCTCATTTGAATCATTCCGCCCATCGCTCTGGCTCTCATTATGTACTTTCAACTGCTGGGGGTTTATGGTGATGTCGTGCAGATTTGCCGTTTTTAGCTTCTTTTTGCAGACCGGGCAGTTGTGATGAGCATTAAACCACATCATCATGCACTCTTTGCAGAATTGATGGCCGCACACAGTCAAGACTCCAGTTGTGAAATTCGTCTGACAAATTACACACATCCTTGGCTCGTTGGACTTCGATCCTGCTTGCTTGAGATTGAGGACTGGCAGTCACATTAGCAGATGCATCCTTGTTCAGGGCATTGGACATACGGTATCGATGCTTGGCCTGAGCCGAAGACAATTTCTGGCGCAAAGAGTCTTCTGTCTCCTGTAGCCTCTGGATAGTGACTTCTGTTCGGGGCCCCTCGTACGGTATCACACTGTCTGACACAGCCTGAAGTTGGCGGTAGTACTCCAACCGAGCATTCATCGCCACTCTGAAGCTTTCAACCTCCGCCTCCAGTGCAGTTACTGTCTTGCTCTGCTTGCCGAGGAGCACCTGAGTTGCTTTCAGCTGTTTGTCCGCGATCTCACCTTCCATGACTCCTCGATTTGAGTCCCGAGCGAGTCTCGAGATCAGTGCCCGGAATTCGCTGATGGCCGCCCGCATTGATGTAGAAGTTGGTCTCGTCTGCTCTCGCAATTCCATCAACTCAATGAGTGTCGATGGTGCTGGACCTTCGTTGTTCCGTGCGAGTCTCAGAGTGGTTTTGGTCTCGTGCTTGATCAGTTCATTTGTCTGTCCAGACATGGCATCTTGACGGTCTGCAATGACAGAGCGGAGCGCCTGCACGTAGACCATCAAGTCGTCTTGAATCTTAGCTGAATCCATGAGTTCCTCTCCCGTTGTTTCGACATCGCCCTCTTCGTCAACGAGCGGCTTCAGAAGGAGCTGGATAATATGCTCTCTCCAGTCATCAATCAAGCCCGCCTGCTCATCAAGCTCACCATATAAGGCATCCAGGTCGTCCACTATGCGGCCGCTTTCAATTCCTCGTTCCGGCCCAGCCGTCAACTCAGGGATTTCAACAAAGGTTTGTTGAGATGCCTTTTGTGCAATCTTCTTCATCAACCGTGTTGCTTTACGGTGGCTTTCATGCAAAATCTCTCGCCGAATGACCTTTGCATCCTCGTAACCATCATCTTCCAGCTTCTTCAGATGTTGGAATTCTTCAGAATCAGGCTCCGTCTCTGTCTGGTCCCGAATTTGGAAATAAGCATTTGCACAGAAGAAGACAGCCTTGTGCTGCATCTCAAGCGCTCCGCGAAGCCTGCGTCGAGACTCGCCCAGTCGTCCCTTGTTTTCATCTGCGCCAAGTTCATCTCCAGAATCTTCGGAGTCATCCAAGTCATCTAGTTTCGGCTTCTCGACCATCTCGCCGCCCTCTTGCTCTTTCGTCAGGCTTTTGAGCTCCTCTCGAGCATCCGAGACAAGTCTAGCCACTTCATCGCTAACTACCTTCCAGATCTCAAGTGCCTCTTTCACCCGGGGGCTGTTCTCATACATCTGGCCTCGTGTCAATTTGCTCGAAAGATAAGCTCTCTCGTCTGCGCGGATGGTAGTTTCGCTCTGCTCAAGCATAGCATCAAGTACCTCCTCTACTGTCCTCATAGGCCGTGCTTTGCCAATGCCGAGGGCTCGGCGATTGTAACCAGCAACCTCTGGATGTAAGGCGGTCTGTCTCAGCCTGTTCAACCATACCCTCATATCCTCTTCGTGATCTTCAGGCTTCCAATCGTCAATGATGGGTGCCCCATCGAGGGAAAGCGCGCAAGCCTCCGCCATTTCGCGATACAAAGATTGGTAATGTTGCTCCTCGACCGCGGTGAATGGCATGCTAATCACAAACCGTTTCTGAGGTGGCAGAAGCAACTCATCTCGAACTATTGACTTTGTGTGACGGAGTGAGATGCTGTTGAAAAGTTGTTTGAAAGTTGGCTTGTGATCACTGATTAGGGCCTGCCAAATGGGTAGAGAGGAACAATACGGCTCATATTGTAGAAACAGCAGCAGTCCAGAAAGGTCTTTGACATCGTCCTTCACCGGCGTTCCAGTGATGCCCCAGGCGTTCATCCGAGGAATCACTCGAGCGACCATAGCGGCCTGGCTGAAGCCATTTTCAATCATCTGCGCCTCGTCGAGGCAAACTCTCCACCATGAAATCTGCACGAGCGGGGATTTTGCTCGGGGGTAGACTCTCTCATGTCGTCGAGATCGTTCTGGAGGCGTGGTTGCAAAATGCAACTCGGCGGACAGGATGCTGTAAGTGGTAACGATGATGTCGTAACCAGTGAGTTCGTTGATTTCTTTGTCTTCGGCACCACTAGTGAGCTTTTTACATCCTTGGTAGAACTTGACGCTCAAGCCGGGGGTGTGGCGGGCGATCTCAGATATCCACTGGGCGCGGAGTGACTCCGGAGTTACAATCAGAGTCGACCCGGTTGGGGTTAGGTTCGCCTGAGTCTCGGTTTCCGTCAGGACCAAAGGACTAGGTCGAGGGTGAAGAAGAATTAGGCCGAGGACCTCCAACGTCTTCCCTAAACCCATCTCTTCAGCCAGAATCCCGCCTCGAACAGCCGCCTGTGCTTGTTGAAAGGGTCTCACGTCTCGAGTTGCCGTGTGGAAAATGTCGCTCAAGTAGAAATCCTCTCCAACAGCATCTTTGACCTTTCGAAACACTTCTACCCCAGAATTCTTCTCACTGTCTGCGAAGGTCTCTATTCCCCCTTTGGATTCAGACCAATGGACACCTTCTCTCTGTAATAGCCATTGCAACGTCCTTTTTTGATATGGAAAAAGTGTCGCCTCGAGTCCGGGTACGTATATCGAACCGGCGACTTTGTCATCCTTGGGCGGGACGTATGCCGCGTCATAGAAATCCATCGGGGACCAGGTCGCCTGGCGCTGTTGCCTGTTGATCGAGCCAGGAGGGGGGAAAACTGAGTCGATCAGTTGTTGGCTTGCTTGTCGCTCATGATTTGTCCTCAGCTGATGAAGAGGTGATGGTGTCTCGTTCCAGTGAAGCTGAAAGAATAATTTGATTGTGGCGAACCTCTCATTTCTCTCTATCACAACGTTCACTTCTGTCCACAAGGCGCCTGGGAATGCTTGGTTTTTGTTCGGGCCAGCCGCACAAAGAATGGCTTCAATGTTCTTGGTCGCATCTCCGGGCCTAAGGGAGATTGTCGATTCAAACGATTCCACAGGAGCGCCTGATCGAGAACAGATATGAAAGCGTTTGTCTCGTTTGTGGAACATTAGGAAATGTTCAATACCATAGCGGGATACAGTGGTGCTCATGGGTGCATTATCAACGCACCGGCGTGCAAGAGTGACTTCACCCTTTGCGACATGGATGGAGCGGATTCTAGATGGAGGCATACGCTTGCGTCGCTTTGTAGGTCTCTCGGCAGAGGACGAGGCCTCATCGGAATCCTCGGTCACATTTGTGGACGGAAGAAAGCAAAAGTAGTTGATGAAAATTGATGGAAAAACGTCTGTGAGATCCTGAATTAGGCTGCATATCACCAGTGTTGGGCTAGGTCAACCAACCATCAAGGCCAATATCGAGGCTTACAGCTTTCCCGCTACCAGGGCGGCGGCTGGTCCTTTTTGTTCGTCCCATTTTTTATTGGGCTTCGCTGTAGTCAGATTTGATGGGTGGGAAAGTTTGGCGATGACCTTCGATCGTGGAACCAGACCACGATCTTTTTTGAAAAGAGCCAATGTGAATGAGATGTAGGAGGAGAGTGTGAGCAGGAGGAGGACCGCCGACTTGAATGGGATGTCAGCCTGCCGCTAGCCCCACCAATGCGGGACCAATCGTAAAGCCGCGATAGTCTGCCACACCCCCAATCCGACGTGCAAGCCACAGTGCAGCCGCGCTTACATAACACAGACCTGTCGTCAAATTTCGAGATGGACCGAAGACTCGTGCGACCATACGAAGCTCGACGACGAACCACTAGGAGGACGCCCTACTCGCCCCAATCGATCCATTGAACGATGTAAGTGCACTCTTTTAGCACCAGGTGCTTATGGCCTATCTCCAATAAATGTAATCTGACCATGTATCTAGTCACCATGAAGGGCGAACGTCTCCGGGCGTCCCTCGGGATGCTCCTCCAGACCAGCAAGCCATTTTCACAAGCCGGCCAAATCCGATTCCTGCACAAGACGAGACCTGCGCCCCCGATTCCCAGGCCCGTTCCTTTCGTGCCAGACGTGCCGACCTTTTTAACGTTGATCGGCCGCGGTCTGAACAAGTACGCCAACAAGTTCCCGTCATGGGACGCCCTCTTCTCCCTCACGTCGCCTCAACTCAGGGAGCTCGGCATCGAGCCCGCTCGATCTCGTCGATACCTTCTGCAATGGATGCAGCGATACCGCAAAGGTGCGCTAGGCCCCGGTGGAGACTTCCAATATGTCGAGAACGGAGAGGCTATCCTTAAAATTGCGACACCCCCCGCCGCGATGCTCAACGGTGGCAAGTTCGCCGTCAACGTCCCTCACGGAGTTTCCACCGATGCGGCGGCGCCTACTACCTTGCCCAGGCCGGCAGGTTATCGAGTAGAAGGCCTCAAGACGATTGTGGGACCCTACGCCAAGCCATTGCCTGGCTTGTCTGGAGCCGTTGTCAAGGTCACGGAGGGCATGTGGGAGCACCGCCAAGGCCGCAAGATCGACGGTGGTGAGCGAAGAAGGGCGGAGGTCCGGTTCAAGAAGAGATCCGCGGAGCGGAGAGCCGAGCGCGAAGCTGAGATGCTGTCGCACTTGTAAAGTCGATTGCAAAGCGAAGGGAGCGTCCGGTGTATATTAAGACTGTAGTTATATCAGGACCTATCTTGGGTTCATGAACCCGATTTGAACAAGGACAAATTTACGACAAGGAATTTTTCCACGACAATTCCGCTAATTTATGAAATTGGTTGCTGATGAGGTGCCTTTGTGGAAGCTAGAGCAAGAATGCGAATCTCGGCATATTTTGAATCATTCAGGCGTGCTACTCAGATTCTACATTTGGAGAGTACCTGACTATAAAAACCCTCTTCTCGGCTGTGAGATGGTGCCAGGGACTTGGATTTGGCGTCACCAGGCCGCGTGATGCGTGAGTGTTTGAAGCGAGCTGCATCCTGGTTTGAGGAAACGGCCTTGTCCCGCATACATGTTAAAGAAAGGACCTGGCTCGAAAGCAGTTCCTTCTAGGTTTACACAGTGAATTCTAGATAATCGGCCCTGTTTGGATAATAGTAGGCCATGGCAATTTGCTTCCCCATGATGGTTGGATGGTAGTGGAGTGGAGCACATCCGCCACCAAAAAATAGTCATACGACAACGCCAAGATGGGGAAACTGGCGGCATCAAAATCTACACCCACGAGGATCCGAATGACCGAAAAAGATAAAAATTCTAAACCCTAAAACAAAACCCCTATACCGTGGATCATGAGAAGCTTAATTCAACGTCGTGAGCCAGGGTTTCAAGGTAGATTCCGCGGGGAAAACCCCAGGAGCCTCGTTTGTCAGCCATGACCAAGCTTGGGGTGTGAGGGATAGTAAGTGACGCGTACACGCAGCGCATAATAGTGGTGTGTGGCCCTCTGTCCCTCGTATCCGCGCGGCTACGGTAAGGCGAGAGACCATGGGTCTAAGTTCATGCAACAACGTTCCGTGTCGTAGGGCTGAAGACGAGGCCAAAAGAAGAGGCGGAAATGGCCGCTCGGTTGTCAATAGTGGCGGGCATCAAATCGCGAGGCGTCGCACTTATGAAGATGTGTGGACGATCGGTATCGGATGCCAGATGCAGGCGCCACAACGAAATTCAGGCACAAAGTAGTCAAGCTATGTACCCAGGTAGTACAAGTTAGTGTGACAAAATGCAAACATAGTAATTGATTAGCAGGTCTAGCCCGCTTCAGAACGGCTGCTAAGTCCCCAGAACTTGTCATGATTGCCTGGCCCTAGGTACCTAGTCAATAAATCTACATGCATAAGGATAACGGGTTTGTTTGTTGAAGGAACGCGGAATAAAAACTGCAGGAACAATCGAAGCGCTGCTGACAGGTGAGATTGCAAGAGGACAGATAGCAAGGGCGCAGATCATCTATGCCGTGACCTTGCGTCGTCGCACGGGTAACTAGACATACTATGAGAGTCAACCTAACTCAATCGTCACGACTCAATCCATTCGGCATGAGTCAGGATAGTAAAATAGTTCGATGTTCTCGTCTCAATATCCACATTGGAAGGTGTTGAAGGAGTGAAAAACAGGGGCAAAATGAAACGGGTTGATGCTGCCGCCACAGTACCATCGCGCATTTCAGGCAACATGTGCCCATAGCGCCACTAAGCCTTTGGCGTTGAGCCATGGCTACAAGTTGCAGATATCGGTGCCGTGCCCGGCATGAAAGGAAGCTCTCTCTATCCGTACGTAGTATTCCAATTCTCGGGTATGGGAATTCTTGGTCAGAGCTGTGCCGGCGCAGAGCATGCCGCTCCTAGCGATGCGCCATGTTTCGAGGCCAATCACCTCACCTCACAATCAACCGTTTAATGATTCCGTTAGCTGATGAGCCCCCATGTCTATTTGCCTCGCGTGAGGCCTTCCAACTCCCCTCCCCTAAGCGACTTGGGTCTTGCCTGCTTCCCGCAGACCAGTTTTGATTCCCGGGTGTAGAAGCCGGGCAAGCGGTGGATCTTGCGGAGCCCGGCGCCGGGCGGAGGGTCCTGTGCCATATCCGTCCAGCCGTCCCAACTCCAAACCTCATCCATCCCATCTCCATCTCCATCTCCACCAACGGCCGCCCGCAGGTCCATACAAATCCCTGCATCTTTCGCACTCTAACCCTGCATTTTCGAATAGAGGTCCCTCTTCTTCTCCCAAACGGCCATCCTTGACCGAAGGAGCAAGCTGTGCGAAGACCCCGGACCATGCATGTGGCCTTACAACCCCCCTCAATCAGCCCCAAGGCACCCCCCATGTCGAATCTGAAATGTTAGCCGCGGTTGCGCGCTGCGATGCATCTTCATTTGAGCGCCGTCATCAACTTGGTCTTTGGACAAGATGGGGTGAATTCTTGAAGCCCATGCAATCTCCTTGGCATTGCAGAACCACCAGGGGTCTATCTATTTTCATCCACGGTCAAATTTGACATCTCCGCGGGAGACATACGATCTCGAGAAATGTCGACCCGGGTTTCGTACCCGTATTTCCTCTCAACCTCGCCCTCGTCGACGTGTAACGTTCGACGGCGTAGGCCATCCTCGACACTCGGTGTGACTCCTGCCCTTCTGGCCCCCTAGATCCAAGGCAGCTCCATCCATAGGTGGTAAGACGATGCGATTTCCGTTCGGAGACGCCGATGAAATGGCACAGTCAAGGGTGTGCTCCGACATGAGTTTTGCTCGGCTCCTCGCATACCTTACCGACGGTTACATCCCCTTTGGTTGGTGATAGGAGCCACACACAGCATGGGGGAGAGTGAGGAGTGTAAGCCTTCGGGAAATGACGAGGGTAAGCACTCAAATCTCCACCCTCGCATCACATCTCTCGCTTGGGCCGGGTGGTTTCCACGCCCCGGCCGGTTGGACAGTTCAGAAATAGAAACAACAATCCCAACCATGCGCGCGTTATGTGTCGGACATGATGGAGGGTAGCAAACACTCCAAGGGATGTTGCCATCATCACAACGTCGTTACATGGTGTATTGTGCTGCCATTGTCGCCTCGTGTGTCTGTCGCTATTTTGTGAGGCGTTTGACGCAGCCATGTCGCATCCCGTCACTGATGGAACCACCCTCTCCGCATGGCCGGCAGGCAGACAGGTGTGTAGTGGTCATTTATGCCGGAACCATGATGCGGCTGCCAGAAAATGCCTTGCCAACCCTCTGTCCCGTCTGTGCTGGCCTCAATGATAGGACGTGTGATCTGTGAACCCTGTCCGGTCGATAAGAGGACACCTCGTTTAAGTCTCATGTTTCCGTCCACGATACTCCCACTCCCATCCAGTATACTCCTATTCCCATGCATTCACTAATGCACCATATATTTCCATTCAACCTTGTCTTCATCTTTCCCCTCATTTCATCAAATGAATCCCTCGCTCACCGACGCCGAAGGGCGTGAATAAAGACAGGAAGGGAATGGAACGGTCGTGGGACTGCAGCCAGCCAACTTACATACTTAGCTCATGAGTATTTTTAGGAATCAGGGCGACGGCGCCATGCATAGAAAGAGGCGGCAGGGATGTCTAGGTGTGTGTCCCTGTTGGAGGTGGAGGGTATTTGAGCTATCCAGAGTGGGAGCTTTGCTTGAAGATCTTTGAAGCCACGAAAAGGCAAAAAAAGCAATGATAGGATCAGACAGCAAGGCGGTTTTGAGGTACAATGTGCGAAGTGCCGCAAATGGAATTGACGGGTATGAATATTCCATAAAGTAGATAATAACTGGCCAAGACTGGAGAAGGGTGACATGTGCTCCATCACACAACGATGTGGGCTATATTTGGCACCACATTTTGAGTTGTTTCCATCCATTTGTTGGAACGACCAGCCGGCTGGGCTGTGGGGAGTCGGCAGGGAGGGGGGAGAGGAGAGGGGGAGTGCGAGATGGTGGTGGTGATGATCATATCGATCACACGATCATTCAAGAGGCCGGATAAAGACGCGGCTAGGCCAAAGAGGATGTTGTTAGACGACCTGGCTTATTATTCATCATTGGGATGGTATTGGTTTCCAACGAGACGGACACATTTGGACTGTTGGGCGGTGCATTGGATGCATCAATTGGGCCACTAACAAGGCTCGAACCATGCCCATTTGCGATTGATCGATTATGATTGTCATGCATCCACCATGGCCCTGGCCATGACAGCGCCCAGCCATCCGTCCTTTCCGGATCTACGTTGTCTCCCCTTGGCGTCCCCATGCGTCGGTTACCGAGCCAGGCAGACGGGTGGCCATTGCTATAGTGTATTCACTGCTACGTAGAATGCATGCTATTATGCCCTGCCTCACGGTAGCGTGCGCCCTTTGTGTGAACTAGCTGGCGGGTGCAAAGTCGGGACATCCATGGTATCTGGTGTGCATGTGAGTATCCGTTATGCTGTTTGCATGGGAGGGGCGTATATACTTGCGGGAGCGGTGTTGTGATTCACGTTACTTGGCCGGCGCCAAGAGAAGTCTAACTTGGAAGCCTGGGAGAACCAGTATTATTAACCTTATTTCAATGGAAAATCCTTGCCAAGAGAGACCTTGCCCTGGTTGTTTTTCCAGCTTGTTTGTTTGAGCAAAAAGAGGCGAGGCGAGCGGGGCGAGAGACCTCGTCCAGACCCTTGCAAGGGTTGATGCTGCCCCTCTCTAACCGCGTTGAACTCGGTTGCGTTTCCGATCCATATCGGATATCAAGTATATGTGGGATCAAATGAGATGAAAAGCTACAAGAATGCTACCCTCTTTTCCCTACTTTTCTTATTTTGGGGTCTGGGGTTTTTTGCTTCCCGCCAAGACCGCCCCCTCCCCAACAGCGATGCCTCGGCATACACATGGGATGCGTTGTAGGGCTGATGATAGGCGGGCGGAGTGTATTCTGAGTGGCTACGCCTCTTTATTCCCTCTGTTTTTTTGCCCGTTCCGGCTCCATGTTGTCGGTCAAGAGCGCATGACGGGGATTAATGAGATGGTTACATTCGAGACGGGATCGTCGACAACCCTGCCATGTAAAGGTGGGAGGTGTTACTAGAAGAGGCTGGCAGCAGTACGGCAGGAAGTCTATTCGTGGCAGCAAGCCAAAAACCACACCTTGACTGCTCTGTGTGTGCATTTGCCCAATTGACAAACTGCTGGTGGACAGACAGCCATTGCCATCGCTGCCTTGGTGTCAGACTCATCACCGCATGGGCATTAATCTTTCTCGGGCCCAATTTTGTGTGTACCCAATTTCGAGGGCCACGAAACAAAAGGACCATGAAATAAAACAAGCCACCGCCAAAGAGGCGCTACGGCTGAGACACCAAAGCTGAGAAATGGCACATTCCCGCCCGGTTCCAGAAATGTTCCCGTCAGTGGCACTGATGACTGTGGATTTGGGAAAACGTGCTGGAAAATGCCTAGGTGCCCATGTTTTGGGCTTGCTCAAGGCTGAGCTTGGAAAGGAATGGTTGGTGGAGAAACAGCGTGACAAAGTTATGTAGTTCAAGCTGCAATGCTCTCAGATGGAACTCCCCCCACTAGACTATCCCACCACATTTTCATCTAACCGCGTTAATACCTCCCTGGCAGGATGAGAACGCTTTTTTTTCCTTAAAGGGAAATGGGTTGGGAGTCAGAGACGACTGGGCACACACTGGGCCAGGTTGTCGTCGAGCCGTCGGCTCACGGGTGGGATCTCGAGCCAGTGATATTCGTGCAGTTAAGCAATGCTAGAACTTGAGCCGGGGGGTGAGAGCCACACTAACACCCACTCATTCACACCCGATGTTCCCAGAATAGGCACACACATGGGCATCTACGTCGTAGTCGTACAACATACTTGCAGCAAGAAGCAAGGTACAGTGCAACGCTCTTCAGCCCCAGCAGCGCGGCCCAGACCAGACGAGACTACACCGCACAAGCAAACCACGGTTTCACGCCAACCAGATGGCCGGATCCATCTCACAGAGCGCATGTTAAACCCACCCTTGCCCCCCTCTCTCATATCAATCCGGCACGTGCGATCCGGACATCACAGAGTGCTCAAGGACTAGCTAACGGGACCAGGGCTCGAGTCTGGTTCGAGGGATAGGGCACAGGGGGTGTCCCGTCAAGTCAACTGCACCACCCCATCCCAAGTGGCGCCAAGGATTCGTTCTTACGAGGGGATGCCGCACTGCAAGAAGTTGTTAGCTGTGAGTTATGAGCTGTACATGGTATGTGTGAGTCGTAGGTGTAAGCTATGAGCTGTCAGAGCTGTCAGAGCTTGAGCATTGAGATGGAGGCAGATTAGAAATCAAGCGTCCCTCTCACTCACCCTTGTCAATGAGGTGAGGGAAAAGGGTGGTGTCACAATTAGCTCGACTGGGTGTGAGAGTACCAAAGTCTTTGTCTCGTCGAATAAGAAGAGAGAGACGGTTAGGTTATAAAAAAATCGCCCAAAAAAAAAACCTCCGCCCCGCCCAGCTAAAAGAGAGAGAAAAGAAAAAAAAAGCCGCCATGTGGCTGGGGCCGCTTTGGCGTAGTTTTTGCTCATCGTATATCTCGGGTTCGGGGAGTCGCTGCGCGTTGCCCATGATGCTGGTTTTGACATGGTGGCCTTTTTGGCGCGAAACTCGACCTTTTGCTGCCTATGGCATTCAGCGCTTTCTGATGATTTTCAATCCAATCCCATCCCGTCAGTACCTTTGCGGTGGCGTCTGAGACTACCTAATTAGAGCTTGTTCATACCTCTCACGGACCAGAACTTTTGAGGTGCCATTCTCAATCACGACCTGTGGCGTCGCTTCGCCCCGTGCAAGAGTACAACGTAACATATTGAATTTTGAGGCGATGCGTGCAGAATATACGTCGATCCTTCACGCATCTCTTTCGTTCCACGCCGTCGGGGTTCACCTTGGGTCAAACCTGAGGCAGTAAGGAAAAGGTATCATTTTCACCTGGTCCCTTTTCCCTGGGTTCATTTTCACTTGGCTCATGGTATTCGTCCAAGGCTGCCGCTGGGTTATCGTTCTTGTTCCATCGTCGTCGTCGACCTTGACGCATGCAGAGGAAAGACGAACCATCCAACTTGTCACATGGCACACACCCCCCCCTCGCAACCTCATCAGGCTGCCCTCCAAGAAGCGTATGCCTGTGACGTTGTCTCTTGACGTGAGCGCACACGTATTGCCTGCTGTCTGGTCTGTTTCCTAGGTAGGCAATTAGTAATGAAGGCTTCCGCTTCCCTCCGCTCGGGCAAGGCGAGGCCAAGGTTTCCCGATATGACTGCTGGGCCTTGTGTGACTGTTCAATCAAGCCCTGTATGACTCTTGACAGTCATTGTCTCTCTCTCGGATCGGCAGACCGACGGGTGACGGATGACTCTAATTAGTCCGCGTCTCCGTCCACGTCTCCCGCCCACCTTAACATGCCCGGGATAAGACGGTGCGGGTTAACTTGGCTTCTCAGCCGCTTTTTCTGTCTCCCCCCCCCCACGATGTAACGGTAATTACGTCGCACGCTTTTATAGACGCACGCGTTAACACGCATGTTTTCATACGCATGCCGCTTTGCAAGGCTGGAGACATACACACACACACTCACACACACACACACACACACACACACTCACTCACTCACTCACTCACACACACACACACACGCACGCACACGCACACGCACACACGGCGATATCCTTGAACAAATCAAATCCCGTCCAGCCAGAACCGACGCCTCCCGATGGGCTAGCAACGAAGCGGGCAAAACCGACAGCGGATGGCATCACAAGGCTTGAGCTTGCTTGCTTGCTTGCACCCCCACTCGCTTCAACTCTTCACCTAAAATATGTTAGCAGAATACATCATAGTCTGCTACGTACTGCACCTTTTACCAATTCCCACGCCCCCCCTGTTCTCTCTATCTGTGTGCCTGGTGTCTGTGAGAAACTTCCATCCCTGTCTACCTATCATTGAGAATCCCAAATTCTCCATTCCCCATCTTCCCCGTTTTCCCGTTACGGGGTCCAATCGCCCACTTCAACTAACTAATAAACGGACATCCGTGTGTTTCCCCTTCCTCCTGTAAGGCCCATCCATCCAATTAGTAGCCCCATCAAGCGTCGCCCTACCAGGCTCATCGAGCAGGCATGGTCCCAGACCACCACGCCCAACCGTCTCTGCCAGACCCACGCCCCCCTTCATTGACTCTGTCTCCGCCTTTGCTCACCTCCTCCATGGCCTCGCCCGTTTACCGCTTCTGGCCTGTGCCCAGGGCTGAAAAGCATGAGGGTCTCTTCTGCCAGGCAAAGATGTTAGACGGACAGGGGATGCCTTAAACGAAAGAATCGAGGGCCTAGGGGGACAGGGGCGTGGAGACGTAGAACCACCTCCCCTGTTTAACCTCCACCCCGTTCAACAACTTGAAGTCGTCTCTTCTCGCACTTCACACCCTCAGTCTCTCCCCCCGACTCTAATATGTGCCATGTATGAGTCTGATCAAGCCTCGGGTCACTGCGTCATCCGTCACAATCTCCAGACGACTCAAATCCGAATCTGCCCTACCGGGCGCTTTACCAGGGACACCCCGATTTAGGAACCGAAGCATCCCCGGTCCCGGCCGACTGACACGGACTTTGCAGATCCGCTGCCGCATGGCTGTTCTCTCCAAAACTACTCAAGGCACGGGGCGGATCACTGGCTGGTACGTAGGTACTTCTTGGCCTTACATGTGTATGCATTTGCTCCGCCATATCCATATCAACCCTGTGGGTGTCTTCGTCCTCGTCGGCGAATCCAAGTCGTAACGCCTTGCCCCCACCACTGCTTCCCGGGAGTTCTGAGCATCAGCAACCGCTTTTAGACGCATCTCAGACTCTTCCCCTTC
This sequence comes from Dactylonectria alcacerensis, assembly GCA_029931735.1. Taxonomy (NCBI): domain Eukaryota; kingdom Fungi; phylum Ascomycota; class Sordariomycetes; order Hypocreales; family Nectriaceae; genus Dactylonectria; species Dactylonectria alcacerensis. The sequence goes on from JAPMUZ010000004.1 coordinate 3,572,032, forward strand.
ACTCCCACTGGTCATCCGCATCTTCAGCCTCGATTCCGTTTCACTCACCTCCGCCTACCACTCACACCAAACCAGACAACTGCCATTGCCTGGAAACGTGCATATAAGACGCGGAACTCTCTCCCCGACATCCTAAACGTCCCCTTCCGCTTCACCACACCATCTTCGAAAATTCACTTTGGGGGCCCTATGCAACGTGTTTCGCCAGTAGATGTCCTCTCCCAAGCCATCTTCTACCGATAGAACTCCACCAGTGATACGCATACAAAGCGCGTCTCCAGATCTATTTGAGCAGCATTCTCCCAACCCTGGGAGACAAGAATCGACATCAGTCGGACTTACACCACGCCGGACTAGATCACTTCCCACAGGAAATTGTTCCAACCAACGGCGGCACAAGAGAAAGCAATCTTCTTCTTCGGATCTCTTCAAAACGCCAGAATTAGAGTCCACAATGCCTTCGGGTAGTTCCAAACACAGCTCCAGTAGCTCCCGCAAGCAAAGTTCATCGTCTTCCAAAAAGCCCAAGTCTAAGCCCAGTCCGAAGGACTTAGATTGGTCAGATGTAACTGACCCCGAAGAACGACGAAGGATACAGAACCGCATTGCCCAGCGCAAGTTCCGTAGGTTTCCCTTCATTATTCCTCTTTCACCATTGGAAATATTGTAGTTTGCTAACACGAATATTACAGGAGAAAAAGCTCGCGAGAGCAAGGAACGGCAAGAGCGAGATTCTCGGAATCAAGAGTACGCCGGCAACAGCTATCGAATCCCGAGTCCAAGCGATTTCAGCTCCGAGGAGCCGGGCCTGCCCTGGGGAAGCGTCAACATCGGGCTCGCAAGTGTTCGAGGCCAAGGAACAGCAAGTCGACGGAGCAGCGGCCGTGAGACATACAACGGGGACGAAGTATTTGCCTCGACGCCTTATGGTGCGTCTTACGGAACGCAATGGGCGCAGACGGGGAGCTATGGCGGCAGCAGCGGCGGTGACGAAATCTACTATGAGGAGAGCTTCCTGTACGACCCGTCCGTTGGGCAAGGCCGATAATGACGGGTCGCAGCACCCCGGTGAGTGAGTCAACCCGTAGCCTCCTTCATTGGGAGGCATCAGACACACTGTGAATTATTAATAACCAGTAGCAGCTATTCTTAGCCAAATGCAGAATCGGGAGTGTGCTCGGAGGATGGATTATCACGATTGCGACATGTATTTCACGGCTTGATTGATTACACTGCGATACCCCGCTCGTTAACGACCTTTGGACAATTCTTTCGTTCTTACTCTACCGCGGGACTCGATGGAGAGTCCTGTTTTCCTTCTTCTACTTCTTTTCTCGTGGCCAGATACAGGTTTTCGTACTCCACTCTAGGGTTTTCTTTGTTTTTTTACTGCTGTCTTAGGTGGTAGAGGAATCATTTTGGGAGAATTCTCCTCTCTTTGATTGGCCATAGACAACTTTTCCACTCGATATTTTGGAATTGGGGAGAGCGTTGGGAAGATTTGGTGGAATTAGGAGACATCCCACTCCACGCGCACGCACACGCACACAGAGAATCACACGATAGCAATAAACATCGTATTCTGGGGAGACTTTGCAAACGCGAATGGTCCGTCTCATGGGTGATACTTTGCCAAGTCGTCGATCATGGAGGGAAGCCTGATGGAGGGGCGTGTCTCGGTAAGTGGACCCTTTGGTAGGCATCTGATATTGATTACAGGCACGTACTCAGGTGTCGCCTACCCCCTGCCTAGTGAATTTCAACAAGGGACCCCAGAAGGTGTCAAGAATCGTGTGTTTTGAGACTTTGTAGACAAAATTGCTTCGCACTGACTGGCCGTCTCGAGCTTTAACTGCCCGGTAGCTTTATCGGATATCTCATAGAGCATTGGCTGGTGTCGTCGCAACAGTTGGCGCAACACGAGGGCATCTTGGGGACGGTGGGTCGAGGATGGATACGTGCCATCTAGCCTGTTGCACGTACGTATTCTCTCGTATGTGCATCCGACATGCATTCCAAAGACGTCACTTCAACCCCCGAGCGGGTCGGAGATATTGGCCATCTCCACTGTTTGGCAGAACCAAGAACCGAGAACCAAGAAACCCAGTTGAGGGACATGGATGAAGATGGATCGATTAAGGTACCGGCGAAGCCGTCAGGCAAGGGCTGGACGGGGAAGCTTAAGCCTAGACCCAAGAGGGTAGCAGCCGAGCTCCAGCGTTAGGCAATTGAAGTTACAAAAGAGTACTAGCTGTAAGAAGTTTCCGGCCTTTTAGCGACGACAAGATGCTCTCACTGGGCAAACGCTGGGTTAAACTGATTTGACTGGATAGCGTTGCAACGCCATAACGCTGCAACGCACAGCATAATGGGACCTGAGTGAGGGAATAATTAGCACTGCATTGCCCCCTCGTCTGTGCCCATTCGTGAATCGTCTGTGCCATGGCCCCGTCCGCAAGGCAGATTCGATGAACCCACCCATTCTACTGGGTCAAGTCCTTCTTGTCTGCGGCATGCTGATCGTGTTAGTGCCTTCACGAGATGGAGCCCGGCGTACCGCACCCATCACCTCTCTATGGTGACACAGAGGTGACCAGTGTAAGAGAAAAAAGCCACCGCCCATAATCATGGCAAGCGATTCGACAGTATCGTCTAAATAAAAGCCACATGGCGGCCGCCGACGCAGGGGAAACATGGAACTAAGAGACGGGGAATTAACCCGTCGGACAGGCTTAAGACATGAGGCAAACCATGCATAAGTAGGTAGTGTAGCTACATCAATTCGCAAAACGCAAAATCACATCACATCAATCAGATGCCAGCATTAAGCGATATCCAAGATCCTTCAGGAATACAAAGCCGATGGCCCGCAGGAGAACGCATCGATCGGCAGTTGAGAATAGTCCCTAGTGTTTTGCAACTGCCAGCCAGGCAGTGTCTTGTCGCGTATCAGAACACCAACAGCCGACGCAAAAGCGAGAATGCCTTAGCTGAAAGCGGAGATGCCCCACGACTGCCTAAACAGGCAACATCTGTCTTCCCTCGCACCTTCTAGCTGACGCCCGGCTCCACCTCCCCACCCATGTCGCTGCCGGTGCCCGACCCTTCCCACCTGCCGCACACCCACTGCCCCAATGTCAGCTCTTACCGCCCGGCAGAAAAAGTGACAATCTGATCATCGCGAAGTGCTCTGCAGCTTCAAGGCCTTCCCTCAACACTGAGCCGAGCTGCGCCAATTGAACCACCGCACGCCCCCATCAACAGCCCACCCCCGAGCTCCATCTCATCTTATCCTCACCTCAGGGTTGCTTGCCTGAATCTCGCCCGCTATGTTGCCCACTACCGACCCCGACAGTTCGAAGAACCCCGTGCAGCTGAAAGTACAGAGAGGTGAGGCAGTCCCCAGTCGCACATCCCCCCCCCCCTCATGTCATTATATGCAAGCGCATAACCTAACTTTAGAGTTCCGCAGATGCAGCAGCGAAGAAGAAGAACCTTCAAGCCAAGCAACTCAAGGCGGAGGAGCGCGCGAAGAAGCGCAATGCCAAAGCAGAGGCTAAACGAGCCCGCAAATTCGGCCCGTCGAATGTCGGCAAGCTGGCCGACGAGCAGAAGCCCAAAAAGCTAGCAGTGCCCAATCGGCCCGCGAAGTTGGAGAAGAGAAAGGAACGCCTCCTGCAGCGCTCCCAGAAGCTGGAGGAGAAGGCTAAGAAACTGCTCGCTGATGCGAAGAAGGCCGCTGACCAGTATCAACAACTGGTTGATGCCGAGGTTGGTAGAGCGCATCAAGAAAATATTTCTGTAGTTGATGATATACTAATCATCATGTCACCAGATTAAGTACAAGCAGAGTATCAAGGCTAGCTCCGACTCCGACTCGAGCGAAGACGACTCCGACTCCGACGCCTCCAGTGTTGTCGCCTCTGGTGGCGAGTCTGATGGCGAGTCACAGAGTGACAGCGGTGCCGCCGTGACGAAACCTACCATAGATGAGGTTCCTGCCGACATCCCTGCTGACGAGGTCCTCCTCAAGCAGCGCCGCCTCAGCAATGCCGCATCCGAACGAAGTAACGCATCACATGCCGAACCCCGACCACAGGTTGACCTAAAGAAGTCCAAGAAGTCCAAGAAGGCTGAAGCAGACGAGCAAGAAGAGAAGGAGTCATCGGAGGCTGAGCCCGAAGTCGAGTCGTCCGATAAGAAGGAAAAGAAGGCAAAGAAGGCGGAGAAAAAGCGGAAACGCGCCGCCGAGGCCGCCGTGAAAAAGGACAAGAAGAGCAAGGACAAATCAGCCAAGAAGGTTGAGAAGGCCGAGAAAGCTGACAAGGACGCAGGGGCCGCTGAGGCCGAAAAATGGCAGGTCGAGGATCTCGATGGAGGATCGGCTCGTCAAGCAAAGTTCTTGCGCCTCCTCGGCGGTAAGAAAGCTGGTGTTGCAGCTGCGCCGGCCTCCAAGGGCAAGTCGGACTCGACCAAGGCCGAGGCAGAGATCCAGCGGCAGTTCGAGGCCGGTATGAAGATGAAGAACGAGGGAGGAAGCAAACGCCGTGGCCTAGGCGCATAGAGTTTGCTTGGCTGAACATGGCAGTCAAACAGAGCTTTGCTCGACAGGATGAACATTTTCTCTCACAAGGTTAGTGGCACGGCGTCAGGTAGACCAAAAGCAAAAAGAAACCCCTCGATTTGATTTTTTTTCGTTTAGTTGTTTTCCCTTCTCAAAGACACCGATTATATTCGCCGTTTTGCGCCGGTATTTCACAAGTTCCTTGATATCTTAGAAGACTCCAGTCAACGCTGAAGCAAGGTATCGCTCGCACTCTTTCTCCCATTGCTGCCGCTGTAGGCCAGTAGGGCATCTCGCACGCTGTCAGTGAACATCTCAGGCCCTCTCCCCTCGTTTCTGACTCCGACATCTCTGTAGGATCTAGGGCTGTATGTGTGTGTGGTATTGGTACAGTAGTGTGGTGGTGTTTAGCCGAAGAATCGCGCGATGACCTCGAAGATCAAGCCGCCGAAGATGATGAAGCCAAGAAGAACTAAAATCGGCATGAGTCAGATGGATGTGTACGACAAGGACAGCTTCCTTGGGTAGGACGGGGGGCTGGAGAGCAACAGTGGAGGAGCGACATACCGAGCCAGAAAATGGAGATGGGCGACTTGGGCGTCTCCTTGACGCGCTTCTTTACTTGCTCCTCGGACTTGCCCATGCGGGACTCGTTGTCCTTGGCGAACTTTGCGTTGCGACGTCGTTGCTCGGGAGTTTGCGCCTGTAGAAAGGCGGTGGTTAGCTTGCTGGCGTGTCATGTCAAGGGGGTCTGCGTAGCTCCCATGATGGAGCGTGATGCGTAAAGAGAGGACCTTACCATGATGTCTGTGGGTGGAAGATCTGGAAAGAATGGGGAATTAAACGGCAGTGGAAGCTTTGGATAAAAAATATGACTCGAGCCACCCAGGAATGATCCACGATTGATTGACTGCCGTGTGGTGGTTGAATGAGTGTGGTTTATATACGCAGCCAAGTTGCGGACCGAATGATGATCAAGGGGACAGATTTCAGCCGTGTGGAATTTCGGGACATGTGTTTAGATGGGGACCCCTGTTCAAGGGGGAAAGACCACCACTCACACGCTGCGTTGGCCTCTTTGGACCCCGGCATTTAGGCTCCGGCCCCACATCGAGGGGAATCGCACCGCCACGCAGATCGCAGCCTTGCTCTAAGGGCTTGTGGCTGGTGAAGGCAAGAGATGGATAACCGGCTTATCGGTTTTGCGGCGCCGAGCTTCTGCATCAGCTCAACCTGCGAGAGCGCGGGACAAAGAAAGAAACCCACCCATTGCGGCAACGGCAGCACGATGGCGACATTGACGATGACGAATACTACGATGACAGCTCTTGCGAAAATCCGCTCTGCGACGGCTTTACGAACGATGGCGAACTACAGAACGACAGTCTCGACAAGGGCATACTCGACCAAGAAGCAGCCCAGTGCAGTGGTACGCAGCAGTCCCACCACCGTCCCGCTTCCCGACGAGAACATCTCCCTACTTTTTCGAGCCCTAACGAATTAACTTTTTCTTTCTCCTGGCGCGTAGTCCCAATTCTACAAGCAATTCACCCGGCCCGTGGCCAAGACGCTGCTCATCGCCGTCTTTACGTACCAGCTCGCATACTGGGCGTGGGCAAAAGCCGAGGTGGACGAAATCCGGGCCGACAGGGACGGTACGATCCTTTAATCTTGCCCTTTTTAGATCGATGATAGGAGGCTCGTTCGTTGTGGAAAAGAAAACCCAACTAATGCAGTGGTGTGCTTGTAGCGACGATTGCCAGTCTTGAGACAACGGTCAAGGCGTACCAGACCAAGACAAAGAGTGTCGAAGAACAGACCTCATGACGGGAACATCTTGGTTGAGCAATAAAAGCAAAAGAGGAAGAAATTAGGGTGGCGTACGCAGCTAGGCTTGAGGCTAGGATGGCGCAATAAGACCCTCATATCCAAGGGCAACATACAACATCCATCAGAGCTGCACATGATTCATCCGTGTACAACAAAATCAATCATCACATACTTTCGGACATTACCGAGATATCATAGCCTCGGGTGCACTTCTATCGACCCATCTCCTAGTCCTGATCGTATTGTGTGGTGGTGACGACAAGACGGTGCCTGAACGAACTCATAACCAGACAGCCTTGAGGTCCATGATACACAACTCCAGCCTTATATACCTAGGCATTATGAGTAAGCAAATCCTATTCTCTTTAAGTCGGTTGTCCGTGACCGATTCTACCAGCGCCACAGTGATAACGTATGCGAAACGCCTTCATACCAAAAACAAATCATGAACCCTTCAGAACATGCGCCTCACAAGGCCAGCCACATCATCAGGGGCAGCGCACCGAGGATCAGGCTAGGTAAAACAGCCGCCGCACTGCTGGTCTTGGTGCGCGCCTCGCCGGGATAATTACAACTGGGTGTCGAACTCCGTTTGTCACGCCGGCCATAGCTGACGTCGAAACTGGAGAAACCGGGTTGCGGACAGGTGAAGCCGATGGCCGCGGGACACGACTGAACTACCTCATAGCAGATATCTTCGCAGGGCAGCAGCTCCTTGTAAGGTCCGGGCTTGATAGTTTTGTCGATGAAGGAGTTGCGCGAAGCATTGAAGGCGGGTGTTTTGCCAAGCTCCTTGCGCTGCGCGGAGGGGAGCTTGGTGCCGTTGGGAAACGCTTGGCCAACGTTACGGACAACGCTGAAATTGCCATTACTCATAAAGTCCTCGCACCGTGGAATGCTGACAGTGCAAAGCCAGTTCTTGTAAGCGCGCTTGCAGTCGTCGCAGTTGCGGGCGAGAGAATAGAGTGACTCGGGTGGCGCCTCGCAAGAGATCTGCATCAGCACCTTTTCAAAGTTGGCGTACATCTCCTTAGCGTAGTTGTCGTAGACAGTGGCAAGCTCCGTGTTGTTGTACTTCTTATCATTGCCAGGGACAGCGTACTGAGTCTCGTTGCAGAATTCAAGATTCGTAACCACCTTGCAGTTTGTGCCTGTCTACGTTAGTGCTGTTCCACCAAACCCCAAATAGAAACATACCAGACGACGTCTCAAACTCGGTGGCTTGGAAAACGGTGCCTCCACCTCCTATGCTTGTCTCCGCTCGCTTGCCCTTGGACGAAGTAGAGTTGCTATTTGCCCTTTTGACAATAATACCAGAGTACGATGACCCCGAGTCCAATCCCACAACAAGGAATTGCTGCTTAGGCAAGTTTCCGGGTCCGCGCGTCGTAATGCCTGTCGTGATGCTGTCGCTGTTGATACTATCGTTCTTATTGTTGACGATCGAGGAGAACTGAGAGCTTCTCCTTAGGCCGCAAACCGAGTGTCGGAGGCCATCGAGTGAGGTAGAGTTGTTGTTCTGAAAATAAATGTCATAAGGAAGCTCAGCCGTCACGAACTCCTCAGTTTCATTGCTGTGCTGGGTGAGGTTCCTGGTTACCAGTAGTGCGGAGGTTGAGTCGCTGTCCATCCACAACAACTGGGAGTTGTTCTGTGGGCTGTAAGAATGGTAGTATTCGTCCAAGGATGCCGCAATCTCAAAGTTGTAAAGGCTCGAGTAGTTGCCGGTCATGTTGGGAGCTGAGATGCCAACATAAACGTCTCCCGTGGTGTTCAAACTGTACATTACGGCTCCTTCTTCAAACGGTATCATTTTCATCTTGGACGCATCCTTGGAGGGTCCTGGGCATTGCACCGAGGTTGATACGTAGAGGCTGAGTTGTTCCGGCTGCTTCGGTCTTCCATTTCTGGTCTCCAAAACTGGTTGCATACAAGTATTGACAGAGATGTACACCTTCTTCGACTGCACCCGGCGTGAAAGTTTGTGTTCCTCGTCTTCGTCTTCCTCTGTTAACAGATCCTCTTCGGTATTTTGAGCAGCCAGTGCATCGCGACTGAAGATAGCACTCTTCTTAAAGATATAACATTGGGTGTTGTTGGGGCTGAGATTCAGCTTCTCGACAGCATTGTTGGTGAGAGTGTTCACATCAGCAGTCGCCCGGCCCATTATGCTGCGGTCAAAGGCTCCGAACTCGGGCTCGTATGATATATCCAACCCATCGGACAGCGCGAGATGCGGTTCTGGGAGTTGTTCGGAGGGTTGTTCAACGCGGACAACATGGTTGATAGGCAATTCGGTAGCAGATGCGAAACTCGGCGAGAAGAGCAGCACATAAAGGGCGAAAAGCACCAGGGAAGCACCGAGCGACGCTACAAGTCGTGACTGAAGAGGGCTGAGTTGCATGACGACTGCATGCCCTCCAGGGGGGGCAATCGCCTTCGATCCGTGGTGACGTCGGTTTATTGGGGGGAAGGTAGGCAACTGGCGGGGCCTTCGATTAACACTTAAATTGTCATCGATCACAAGCCGGCATTGTGAGCTTGAGACGGCTGGCTCGTTGGGAGGAGTGGAAATGATTTGAAGTTCAAGGAGGTCGCGCGACGAGTACGAAGCATTGCTGACAGGCATATCCCAAACGGCCGGCGTGCCAAGCCGGGCCAGGCAAGTGAGGCGCAGCTGGGGTTGCACCGCCACAGCTTGGCTTAGGATGGAAGCCAGCCTTAAGCGGGCTTCCATTGCTAGACCAGCCCAAGGGGAGCTAACAAGATCCGTGGCAACTACGTATTCACTGTCGCAGTGCTAAGGCAGGCCGGCCGGTAGCTTGGGCACCAGTCAGCCAGGAGCTGATTACGTCGGTGCGGGCAATTTTGCAGCTGATGCGGAGAGGGGAAAGATAACCAGGCAGTGGACAACCCATGACGTGGGATAGGCTTCGAAGCTCGCAATCGTTCAGACTTTGGATAGAGCCAAATCCAAACGTCGAAGGCCAAAAATTCAAACATTGATGCCGCGAAAAACATGTGTGCGTGCATGTGGAGCCAGAGCAAGCGAGATGCATCATGAAACGTGTTATCAAGCATCCAGCAGCCGCCGTCTAACGGAATCCCAGTGCAACAAAAGACCAACATTCATTACAATCGAGGTCATACTACATGATCGTTCCAAAAGCATTTGAGCGCTTCCATACCATAACCTCCATCTGTTCATTTCTTTGTGGAAACCTCTTATCCGAGTTCCGCATACTGCCATAGGAAACCGAGATAATATGTCGTTTCCCATATTCATCGTAACCGAAACGAGCTTGGCCTCGGGTGCGCACAGTGAGTATGCGCGTGCGCTAGAGTTGTCGGCCAAGCGAAGACTGTTGTCCATTTACTCAGTCTTGTCAAGGCCGTCAGCCTTGGCGCGGAGGCCGGAGGCAGTCGATCCAGTTGACGAGAAGTATCGGCCGAGAGTAGGGGCCAGGAAAGATCGGAAGACGAGCTCGGCACCACTGATGCTGGGTCAGTCATAATCCAGGCAGGCAATATTTGCGCGCACACAAAACAAGGACATAAACGTACCGGAAGGCGGGGAGAGAGAGCCACAGGAGGAAGATGAACTTGAAGACAAAGTAGAAGGGGAACCAGTAGACGACTTGGACGAAGCTCTCAATAACAGTGAAGAGAGAGAACACGACCCAGTACTACGACAATATTAGTTAATATCCAGCTCACGACGAGTAAGATCGGGGGGTTCACGAACAGTCAACCACTGGGTGTCATCCTCTTTGTTGGCGCTGAAGAGGGCACCGAGAGAGTAGTAGCTTGGGATGAGGAAACCAGCGAGGTTGGTCAAAAGCTGGCCACCAAGGTTGAAGATGATGAGGAAGAAGTAGAGGGCACCGAGACCAATGACGGCGTAGGCCTTGGGGACACCCGCAGTCTTCTCGAGGTTGTTCAGGGCGGGGTACTTGGACAGCTATATTTGCGTCGCCGTCAGCAATTTTGAAGTGGTAGCCGGCGCTGCCGCCAGAGGACTGATGCGCCCGCAATAGGCGCAACCAGGGAGCCAAAGCATACCTCTCGGTCGAGCTGTCCAAGGTACTGCTGGGCCTTGTCTTGGGCGGAAGCCATTTCTGCGATGAGATCGGAAACGGAGATGAGTTCTGGGGGAGTTTGATTGCTGGAGATTGTGTCGGGACAACTAAGTCGAAGTGAGGGACAGGGAGTGTGCGGCAGTGTACGTAGTTGGATGGAAGGGGAAAAGGCAAGGTAGGAGGAAGCTTTTATCGGAGCGCTAGCAGCTAGCAGCTAGCACGAGAAGTGGAATCTTGGAAGCGGGAAGAAAATTGACGCGGCGTCAGTGGCTTGTGACCCAGGTCTGGTGGGAAGAGTGTGTGTGTGTGTGTGTGTGCCGAAGGATGCAGAGGTGCAGTAGGTTCAGCTGATGAAGACTCGAGGGAAAACAAAAAAATAATAAGAGAAGGCGATTCTGGCAAACAGAACAGATGGCCCTGACTTAATCAGCCCTGAGACAGGGTCATGCGAGTCTGTGCAGTCCAGTACACCACTACTACGTAGCAGCACGTCGCATCGCACGCACAAATGCAATGACGCAGGCTCCCTGGCAACTTGGTGCCCACTGAGACGGCGAGCTGTTAAGGGCTTGGGTAGCCTAACCCACGGCAGGTACCTGGGCGGGCTAAGCGCTGCCCACGTCATTGGCATGTATTTCAGTCGAGCCAGCTACCGAGGAGATTACATCATTGTTCATAATTATTGTTCCCGGCTCTAATGAACTGCAAAGCTCCATCCAGCACAAGCTGCATCTTGCAAGGCAGCGCGCACATGCATGTCGGCAATGCCCGGGGACATCGGATGACTCTTCGAAGCGCCTACGGCTACTATTTCGGTCATTGTCCGCCCTGATTTCATCCCCCAGAATGTACCAGGGTACTGCAGCAGCTACATCGGCCATGCCTTGGCGTTAGCAGCAGTTCGCATGCACTGAATGAATGGGGCGGCACTATCCACCGGCGCATGCGCTGGCTGGGAGCGTGAACTTGATCGCGTGTCTCTCCCGGCGCGGGTCAGGCGCATGCATGGAGATTGCGTTGCCCTTGATGGAAGAATCAGGACAACTGCCGGATTTATTTTCCTGGCATGGGAATGTGTTGCTGTGCCGAAGTAATAAGGAGATGATCCGGGCAGTTCATTCCACTGGTTCCAGGTGCGCGCACCATCACCCTCATGCCAAGCAAGGTACGCCGAGATCCGATGAGCCGGTGTGCTGGAGTACGGCCAGCCATTTGAACTTCATCATCGCCCAGCCAGTATAAACTTTACAGCTATCGATAGCGCAGTGATTAAGAATATAATTTCTTTGCACCGTATAAGACATATCAGCAAGGGGCTGAATCCCCAGATCGGTGATCCATGTCTGCTCTTTAAGACGATGGCCTTACGAGGCTAAGAGCAGACGGTCGGCTATATGAAGATGGGCTGGGTCGAATAGGCAATACTGGCGAACTCGGCCTTCTACGTGGAGGCGATAATAAAGAAAGCTTTTAGGCAGATGAACGGGTTTATCACAATGGCTCACGAAAACTGATAAGATGGTGAAGATGAAGAATACGAACCCAAGAGACGCTGGTTTTGTACAATGGCAACAACCCATGCAGGGTCACAGGGGCTCTCGAATAGACAACTAGTATCGCCCCTGAGTTTTCGGATATGAAGGCAAAAATAGGCCCTGCTGCAGACAGCTGCCATAACAGACTCCGCTACGCGTGTAAACGAGCTATCACATCGCAAGCCCAAGGTGTGAGTTGCAGGATAGGAACCATAAGCTCAAGACCGCGGTATCAGCGTCTGTTCGCAAGATAAATCAAGTGGATTTTCAATTCACATCAAAGGTGCTATACGCACAGTATGCTTCTTCCCAAGGTACCTAATCATGGTAAAAGGGAGAACCTCAATCTTGAATGAACGCACCACGACTCACACGACTCCTGGTTGTGAGAGGTCAAGAGTCAAAGACGACCCAAGGGGAAGTAAACCCACCAGCCACATACAGGATCCGGCCAGCCACAGGCACGGCCCAGCCAACCACAGCGCCGCATTCTGTCCTGCAAGGAATTTCGAATTTCGGCTAATTTGGCCAGACACGCGCTTACCTAAGGTCGGCGCCGACCCGCTCACTGCTACTGACCATCCAAGTCCCACGCCAGTTGCTTTTCTCCTCTCGTTGGCCTCGCAACAGGTAAACAAGCACAACAACAGCCTTCAACCAACGACACTTCAAGCTTCAGCGCCGCGCCTTCAGACAGCCAAGAACAGCGCCTGTTCGCAGCATCTCACAAAGCGCATCGCTTCTTTTTATCTTCGGCGTCTTTCTTTCCCGTCGCCGTCGTCGCTACCGTTTTTGGCCCGTCGAATTCATTGTTGTTGTGTCGGCGGCGCATCTGGGCCCAGCCAATGTTTGTTGTTCGGTAACCCACAAATTCCTCGAGTCTAATCAACACAGCCGTCCCTCACAACATGGAGCAGAGTACGTTCTTCTTCCTCCCTCAAACTCCAACCACAACCACAACACTACCTTCAACCTCCACATAACCTTCTCGCTCGCCCAATGCAAGGTCACGCATGCTGACAATTGCTTCCCAGTGGATAATCCAGCTGCTCGTGCCGCCATCAAGTCGAGAAAGCGTCCTCTCTCCCGTGCATCCACCACATCCATACACAGCGTCAACACCCAGCCCACCCTCGACCACTCTGGCTTTGCCGACGCCTCCGACATGTACTCCGGGCAATGGCTCCCCAATGACCATGGCCATCCCAAGGACATGGCCGCTCCTCCCCAAATGTCCCCCGAGGACATGATCCTGCAGGCCGCAACCCATATGCAAGCCACCGGCCAGGAGTTTCCCATGGATGCGTCCATGGGGGCTGCCATGAGCCACGCCATGCAGTTCCAACAGAAGCACCCAATGTCCCGGCATCCTCTCCCTGTCGAGCAGTACCCCAACAATGCGAGTTTCACCGAAGGCGAGAGTCAGATGATACAGCGTGACGAGAACGATGAGGGCGACTCCATGGTTGGCATTGTTGGACCTCCCAAGCCTACTTCGTCACGATCCAGCGCCAACAATGAGCTGGAGATGCGCCAGCTATTTGGTGCCAACAGGCATCGCAACCTGCAGGATGTTGCCGGCGAGCTCCATGGGAACGAACGGGGGCCCAACTCTGAGCGAACCCGTCAAGTGTTTGCAATGCTTTGGTATGCAAATGCACTGGAAAGGCTCCAAAGCCACGTGCTAACGTAAACAGGATCAACTCAGTGTGTACAAAGGGCAAAGGCTCTGTCCCTCGCGGTCGAGTCTATGCCAACTACGCGTCGCGATGTGCAACTGAGAGGATCACGGTCCTTAACCCTGCCAGCTTCGGCAAACTAGTTCGTGTCCTGTTCCCTGGTCTAAAAACTCGACGCCTTGGTGTTCGAGGCGAGTCCAAGTATCACTACGTGAACTTCACTCTGGTCGACGACCAGCCCGATATCCGGGAACCCTCATCCCAGCCTCCCCGACCGCTGCCGGAGGCCAGCAGCTTCTCTCAAAGCTTCAAGTATGTTCATCTCAACCGCATGCCAATGGGCCTACGTTAATCAGCCTCCAGTACCGCACCAGTACAGTCAAGCAACAACTTGGCCCGTGATACCCTACCCTCTCCTCACATTGGCAACGATGCCAAGACCACTCCCACTTCACATCGACAGGGAAGCAGGTCACACAGCTTATACAACCAGCCAGACCTGGCTAGCATCGACCACCTACACACCACCTCCACAAAGACGACACTCGAGCTCGCCTTTCCCTCAGAAATCGAAGACTCGTTTGAGCAGTCAGATGCCCTCGCTCTCCCTGCCATCGAATCGTATCTACCACAAGGAACCGACCCTGATGCCGCCAAGTCATTATCAGCTTTGTATCGGTCACATTGCACATCACTGGTTGAGTGCATCCGATATTGTAGGGAAAAGACATTCTTTCATCTATACACATCGTTTCAGGGAACTTTGACGATGCCTGTGCAAAAATTGTTCGGAAACCCTGCGTTAGCACCCTGGATCGAGGAATGCGACTTCGTTCTGTACCAGCGCATGATGATGATTGTGTCCAGACTGACACTACAAGTCGTCCCCAAGCCCGTGTTGGATACCCTGAGGAACATCTCGGAAAGACTGGTATCACATATTCGAGACTCATTTCAGGGACAGCCCCAACATGTTATCCGAGCCAAAGAGTCACCAGCCACCATCTTTGCTGGTCTCTTGGATCGAGCCTTGAGAGTCAACTTGACTGCTCACGCCGCTGCCAACATGTTGTCGAACCCAGCAAACCGCGACCAGATGTATGTGGACTGGATCACCATGATTCGAGCGCGAAAGATTGCGGAATGTGTCCCAACTCGAGGCATGGATGATGTAGTGAACCTACTACTCACTGAAATGCGCGACCTCCTCAATCCAGTCAAAGTGCCGTGGGAAGTGGAATGCCTTACTATTTACGGCGACGTTGCATCCCGTAGCGGGCGGCAGCTAGATGGAGAGAGCGGTGCGGACGCATCTGGACAGAACTTGTTGGATCGATGGGTCGGCTTCTTCCAAGGCCTGCCTGCCAGGTTCCCTTACGCGTCACATGCGGACATCGTGTGGTGCGTAGAGAGAGTAGGAACAGCAGTAATGAGAGACCTCACACTGGCCCAGGGTAAGAGCTTCGGGTCGTGGTGGGTGACAAAAACGTGGGTGGATGAGATGGTGTGCTTCCTTGCAGAGCAAGGAGGCTTCATGAAGCAGAAGGCCAGCCGGAGCACGAGCGGGACTGCGAGCACGCAACCGCAAGCTGCAATTAAAGAAACAAGCCGACAGACATCACGATACAGCAGCGGCAGCGACGATATTAACCTCAACAACATGCCTCAAGGACAGGCTGGACGGGCTCCGTTCCCACCCGTCAGCCGACCAACGAATCAAAACGCGATGGGAATGAGCGGAGGAGACGTGCACGACGACAGCGGGATCGGCATCCGCACACCCGACGAAGATTTCCCGATGGACAAGTTTGGGTTCACGGGTACTGAAGGCCAGGACCAGGGCCTGATGGCCGGCCCAGAGCTTTCGGCCGGGGCAGGCTTATGAGAAGGCACCACGAGCAAATACACAAGGATGGTGGACCTGGCGTTCCGGTGTGGGATATCTAATTATACGGGTGGTTTAATACATGGCATCCCCACAGGGTTAATCAAATCATGATGGGATGATGGGACGAAAACACGATTGTTTGCAGAAGGGATCTGGTCTGGTTCTGGTTCTGGTTCTGGCCCAGAGGCACAGGCGAGAGTGGGGGCAAAGGCAACAGCTAATGCCTGCGAAATAGAGGGGGTTATGTCTATTCGATGTATGTATTTTTGGTGTGACAAGTGGCGGTTGTCCGTTTTACCATTTTATTTGGCGATGTCTTTTGGAGACAGCTTGGCAAAGGTTGAACTTTGTGTGTTGAGGGACTGGTGGATGGGAATGAGTGAGCATCTACATCAATCCATGAATTCATTTCAACATGGCCAAGGGGTCAGCTGGCATGAGTCGAGTTGTGGTGAACGGATGAGGGTTGATGAGGAATCAAGACTTAGCATTGACTGAAGATAAAAGTGACATGTAAGTAAACGAACCAGGGATGAAAGTGCCTGGGCCTATAGGAATCAAGCTGATATGGGTTGTACTATACAGTAACTGTCAGAAGTTCGAATTGGTGGAGTGGAGATAGTCTCGGGAGGGGAAGACGGCGAGTCCATCCAGGACCAAGTTCCCCCACAAGCGCAAGATCAAAAGGATACTACCAACGCAGGAACTGACGTGATATGGAAGGGAAAGCTGGGTCGGCTCTCCACCGTCAGCCACTATGTATGCAGCTGTAGCCAATGGATCAGGAGACTATTCCAGTGGCAGGTGAGAAGGTGATAAAGAGGATGTGTAGCCATATAATTATGGAGGCGTGTGTGTAAGTCGCGTTCTCATTAGCGGGAGAGAACCCAAGCGCCAAGTGGGGGGGCGCCAGTACGTAGTAAAAGCCCCAGGAGAAGAAAAACCGAGCTGGTGCCGAAGACGGAACGTGAGATGGACTGCATTCGAGTCATACCAGCAAGACCAGGTAGCCGAGCGACGACTTTGGTCAAGGACATGCGACTTTACTGGGGCGTCGGGGTGACAATCGGTGGCCTCGATGGGGAGGAGGAGATATGACTGTATTTGGTGGCATCACTTGAGATGAGGGGATGTAATAAATTGATACTCGTTGGCATGTGCTATCCTTTTTCTTGGTTCTCCTGTTTTTTCTCCTTCACATGGGAAAGGAAGGACCTGGCCGACGGCATCACGGAGCATATTAGAGAGCATCACAAGCCTCAATAGAGAGCGTCGTCACTGAATTCAACCAGAACAGCAACCTTAAAGACAGTCCACCTCCGTCCAATCGCGGTTCATCATCATTGCCATTCGTCTCCATATTTGGCTCTCCCTCCTCTCTCTCTCTTGACTTCTCGGTCCCCTTCCGACCGAAACCTTAGCTTTCCCGTTCCTGGGCGAGTTCACGTCGACTCGACATCCCTGTCGCCCTTTTTTTTCTTCGCCTTTCCGTTTTCCCTCGTTTTCTAGTCCCGCTTCCACGCTCTGCAGAACAGGAGCAGATCAGAGCCAGAGGGGAAAAAAATTAAGCGGCAAATAATTTTTCTTGGCTGGTCCTTCCCACCAACCATCGCGCTACCCGATTAATAACTGCGATTGATTCCACCTCTTCTCCCCGAGTCGTCCTCTCTTGTCGCTCTATTTTCGCCTCTTGGGTCCTTCCCCATTTCTTTTATTAGCCTCCCCTCTAGCTTCCGGACTACTGCCAAAAAAGCCTTGTTGCTTTTGGATTCTTTGCCTTTTTGTTACTCATCCGCGCAAACTCCACCACCAACGACACCTCAGCCAAACAACATTACTCAACCTCCGTCAGCATCGAACATCCAGGCCCAAGCCCGCTGCAACAGGCCTTTCGCTCTAGTCACTGCTTGGGGAAGATATCAGGAGACGACGAGTTTCACTTACTTTCAGTTGTCGCAACCATGGGCAGTCTCCCCTTCAACAACACTTCCGACTTCGGCTGGGTCGTCCAGAAGTTTGGCGGCACCAGCGTGGGCAAGTTCCCAGACAAGGTTCGTTCTCCCAGCTTGAGCTGTACTGAAGCGAAACCCAAGCAATTGTTCAAGAAATTAAACATAGCATTTTGCTAACCTTTGCACGTGCTTTTGTCCCCTTGTACAGATTGCTCGTGATATTGTCAGGTATGATATCACACCCCCGGTCTCAGAGACAATCATGAGAAAAAGAAAGGAAAAAATACATCCATGGCATCGATTTGAGTCTAACCCCGCGTTTTTCGCTTCGGCACAGGGCCAGTCTGTCTCAGAATCGAGTCATCGTTGTCTGCTCCGCTCGCAGTACGGGCAAGAAAGCTGAGGGAACCACGAGCCGGTAAGTCATTGGGCATTAATTGCTTCATGTGCTCTCACATCGCTGGAGGTGGAGGGAATATTTCCCTCATTACATCGCCATTGTCTCACTCAACCACTACGTGTGCTAGTCGACTTGCGCTATTCTCACGCTCTGTCAACTTGTCTTCATCGTCAGGCCTAATTCTCTCATCGCAGGTTACTTGGCGTCTATGGCAAGCTTCGGGGCGTCGGGGCAGCCGTTTGCGCCGATGAGGAGCAGTGCGAGCTGGTTGAGCAGGCCCGAGGTTTGATGCAAGACATCTGCAACGACCACGTCTCGGCGGCCCAGACCTTCATCAAGGATCCCGCCTTGCGCGACACCCTCATCCAGACAGTCAAGGACGAATGTCAGGAGCTTGTCGAGTACATCGTTGCCGCTAAGCGCTTCAACCTGGAGATCAACTCCCGCGCCAAGGATCGCGTCATCAGTTTCGGCGAGAAGCTGAGCTGTCGTTTCATGACTGCTCTGCTGCAGGATGTGGTAAGTGGTATCCCATTCCCCCTTGCGCGAATTGTTCTTGCCCTTCCTTTTCTCCGTCTTTGTATTTCCATCTCGTACGGCTTTCGTTCCTTTTACCCAGTTGGCTGCCCTGCGCCTTGCGAAGACGCCATCACGTGGGGGTCCGTCATCTTCTCCAGACGCCATCGTGTGGGGAGCCATGCTGCACCTCCGTGGGATTGCGGGGGAAGCGCATCTTGATTACTCCCACCCTTGATCTCACCTTGACCTCATCTCATTTAACCTCATCTCATCTCGCTCACTGCACACTCGTTGAAAAGGGTAACCACAGACTAATCCGTTCTCTCCTGCATGACAGGGTGTCGAGGCCGAGTATGTCGACCTATGTGATTCGTTCCACTACGATGCATCTGGCCAGCTCGACATCAACTTCTACCGCACAGCGGCCGAGGCCTTCGCCCGAAAGATCATCGCATGTGAAGGCCGCATTCCCGTCATGACCGGCTTCTTTGGCAATGTCCCCGGCAGCCTCATTGACGGCGATATTGGCCGCGGCTACACGGATCTCTGCGCCGCGCTCTGTGCCGTCGGTATCAAGGCTGAGGAGCTGCAGGTCTGGAAAGAGGTCGACGGTATCTTCTCCGCCGACCCGTCCAAGGTTCCCACAGCCCGCCTACTATCTTCCATCACGCCGTCCGAGGCTGCTGAGCTGACCTTTTACGGCTCCGAGGTCATCCACCATCTCACCATGGATCAGGTTATCCGCGCCGAGCCCCCGATCCCGATTCGCATCAAGAATGTCAAGAACCCTCGCGGCAAAGGCACCATTGTCGTTCCTGATCCCGTTCTGTCTGCCGGCCACCAGCTCCATCGCTCATCTCCCAGCCTCAACGGCGACGTCCGCAGGAAGCCCAAGCGTCCCACAGCCGTCACCATCAAGGACCACATCAGCGTCATCAACGTTCACTCCAACAAGCGATCCATCTCTCACGGCTTTTTTGCCCGCGTCTTCTCCATCCTCGACAAGCACTCCATCTCCGTGGATCTCATCTCGACCAGCGAGGTGCACGTTTCTATGGCCATTCACTCGGGCAGCACCGAGATTGACGCATTCAACAGCGCTACTGCCGAGTTGGCTGAGTGTGGCGAGGTCAGCATATTAGCAAACATGGCCATCTTGAGTCTTGTTGGCGCCGAGATGAAGAACATGGTGGGCATTGCTGGACGCATGTTTTCCACCCTTGGAGAGCACAACGTCAACCTCGAAATGATCTCACAGGGTATGCTTCCTTTCGTTCTTCCGTTTGTTGAAGATAGTTTACTGACCGATAACCTATAGGTGCTAGCGAGATTAACATTTCTTGTGTGATAAACGCCCGAGATTCCACACGGGCTATGAATATTTTGCACACCCATCTCTTTACATTCCTCGACTAGAGAGTTATCCTTAGGGGATGAAGAACAACGACGAGACACGACCCGCAATTTCCTTTCCGGCGCCGTCTATGTCTGCGCATTCAACCCATATGAAATTCCGCATGTCAGGGAGGCTTGGAGCTAGAACCTACAGGTCCCCCCGAATTGTTTTTGGGCGGTCAAAGGCCAATCACCATATGTTTACGCATGGCCTTGCTGACTGGAGCATTTTTTGGGGAGTTTTGGTGTCGGATCTAAGTAAAACATCTAGAGTCTGTTGTCTTTGGTTTCTTTTTTTTCTGCATAGAATCGGTGTCAATTTTCGACCAGCGTTCAGGGGTACATAAGCATTGAGTGAAATCAGAACCTTGAGGGCAATGTCTTCCATCTATACTGTGAGCAGGTACAGCTTGTCTTTTATAACATGGGTAAATAAACATCTGTATCTGATTGGCATGAGGCATGGCCAATGATATAGGGTAACTCGCATGGGAGCCAAGGCACCTGCTAAACTTGATGCGGGGCATCATATTTACCGCCCAGCTTCCCCAATGAGCTAGCTAACACGACAGCGATTCAACTATCCACAGACAAGCAACACTCAACACTACAGAAATCCCATTTTCAGCTTCAATCACACCATAAATATCCTCGCTTCGGGACCTAGAATTCCGGCTTCCAGAGCCAGTATCGATAGGACTGCTGCCACTTGGACGACTGTCGTTACGTTTCTCCACCTACCAGATTTGCTCAATGCCGCTGTTGAAACGCGGGGACAGACCGACGGCGACATGTTGATGGCCTAGACAGTCTGTGCCAGGACCAGACACAACGAGACCATAGCGGGTCAATCAAGCCCATCCACGGCAAACCCACTGCTTGAGGAGCTTGCCCAACTCTGAACAGACTACCTTGACCTGAATTACGACCCCCACCACCCGTCGCCCATCATGTATAGGAATAAGAGCGCCGCGGGAAACCGTGGGAGCATCCTCAAGACCCTCCGGGCTACTGAGATGCTGGATTCGCGGTCGAGTCTCCCAGCAGGTGCGTTTACCGAGACTTCAACTGGGCGCAGGGATGTCCTAAGATCCTGAGATGCCTCACGTCACGACTAGGCCCGACTGACCTGTTCCACTAGAAATCCTCGTTAGCATCCTCGACTACCTTCCCGTCGCCGATCAACTGCGCTGCGCCCGCGCCTCTCGCCGCCTACGAGAGATGATATACGACGATACGCGATGGGTCTCTCGACTAAAAAGTATGGGCTGCTGGGACGAACAAGAGGCACGGCGCCGGTTCGAGGATGCCGTACGGAAGAGGCGCGAGGCGGCCGAACGAGCCAAGAAGGCTGCTAGCCAGCCCAAGGGCCCTGATGCAACAGCGCAAACCACGACAACCACGCTGTTTGATGCGTCGGTTGAGGAGGAGAGGAGGAACCAGCCCATTTCCGAGGTCCGCGATGGGTTCGAGACAATGTCGATCGGGGCTCAGGCCAACCCTTCCGAGGACCCAACAGCATATCTCGACGTCTTCAAAAAGGTGCGGAGTATCCGAGGGGGCGCGAGGCAAGAGTACGGCAAGGTCTACGGGGCGCTGGCGCCATTCTACGCCGACCTGGTACGGGCAAAGAGCCACGCCGACCCCATCCTATTCCAGGCGTTCCGCGACCCAGAGCAACAAGCCCAGATGCTCGCCAATCTGCAGCGCTTCGCGAAGAGCGACTGGGCCCCCGGATGTTACGAGCGAGAGGAGAAGCTGACGGGCATGATGTCCATCTTCGAGAGCGCCGTGTTGCGCGAGTTCGAGCAGGGATATGAGTTCTGGGACGTCGACGGAAGGATGCGCCGTTATGCTCACGTCTTGCATACGCTGAGCGGCGCGACAGGAGGCGCCGGCCTGGATCTATTCATCCAGAAGCATCCCATTTTTAACGACAAAGACCTGATGGTCAACGCTATGGACTGCCTTAACCAGGCGCCTGCAGATGAAATCACTCTCGAGCCGTCACGGCGGTTCTTTGAGATGCTGCTGACCAAGGTCAACGAGCAAGCCGATGTCATGGAGCGCATCTTCCCGGATCCTGCGAATGTTTTCTGGGCCTTTGTGGATAAAGTGAGGGAGGACGTCATCATGGAGTATTCGACGCCACTGTTTGATGAGGCCCACGCACGTAGTATGGCGCCGTACCTCAAGGCCGTGTCAGGCGTATTCGAGCAGGCAATGCTCTTCCTCCGTTCGCTCAAACCGCCCAAGGGCTCTACTCGCGATGTCCTGGAAATGGCCAAGGAGCTGGCACTGAGGATATTCGAGCCTCACCTCGACCTATATCTCCAGGCGGAGCTAGACTTTTTCACAAACCATGCCGAGACGGAAGTTTCGGATTGGGAAAAGAAGCTCTCAGCGCAGGATTCGTCCCTTGAGTCGTTTTACATGTCCAACATCAACCGGTCGGCAGACAAGAAGGATTTTCTCAGCTCCTTCAAGAAGGTCGTCATGATACCTGTCACAGTGCTTCCCACGAACCTTCTTGGCTCGCCCTTTGCTACCAAGCCAGCCACGCCAGCCCCGGAGGCGAATGGTGGCTCCTCTCTGGCTCTTCAACCCTCACGGCCAGAAACACCCAGTCTTGGCGGCCTTGAAGGCCGAAGGACTCCATTGCCCGATAAAGCACCGACGGACGAACTGGCAGCCAAGGCAGCTATCATGGCATCCAAGCTGGAGGGTATCAAGTCCCTGTTCAGTATCGAGGTCGCGCTGAACCTCGTCCATGCTGCTAAGACGAGTCTCGGTCGCGCTGCCGTCTTCATCCAACTCGGTGGACAGGCCGGAGGCGAAGCCAAGGAGCAATGCGCCACCATGTTCGTCGTGTTGCTGCGTATCCTGGGGCAGAAACACGTCAAGGCCGGCTTCGACATGGCCGTCAACCATCTCTCGCACTACAACCCGCGCGAGGTCAGCGACCACAACAAGGCCGGCGTGGCGCCACTCGTCACCTTCATTGAGCTTGTGAACGTTGGCGATCTCATCTCGCAGATGATTGACGTCTTCTACGAGCAGCAGCTGACGACACCGAAGATCGCCGACCGCAACGACTTCCTCGACCCGGCTGGTCTAGCCAAGAAGAAGTTTGAGCAGATGCTCGATGAGAGCGTCGCCGCCGGCCTCAACAAGGGAATCGACGTGCTCATGGACGAGGTTGAATATCTACAGGCCACCACGCAGCTCCCGACCGATTACAACCCGGCGCCGCTCGACTCCACCTCGGCCGGGGCCGCGGAGCCGGACATCGGCCCCACCGCCACGGCGCAGCGCATTGTCGACCTCGTCTCCTCGCACACGACGATGCTCGTCGGCACGACGGACAAATCCATGCTGGACGTCTTCAACGGCGAGGTTGGCCTGCGCCTCTTCACCGCCATCTGCAAGCACCTCAAGCGCCAGCGCATTAGCACCGACGGTGCCATCAAGCTCATCGCCGACATGAACTTGTACTTTGGCTACGTGCGTACCCTCAAGAACCAGGATCTGCTCGCCTACTTTGGCGCCCTGCGCGAGCTCAGCCAGATCTACCTCATCGACCCCAGCCACGCAAAGGAGATGGCTACCGTCATCGCCGACGGGGACCGCTTCGGGGGCGTGTTTCGCGCTGAGGAGGTCTATGAGTACGCCCAGCGCAGGGCTGACTGGTACCAGGTCCGCACGCGCGTCGAGAGGGCCATGTATGGGATGGAGTGCTCCCTCATGTGAGGACGGACGCTGTGCGTTGAGAGGGAATCGGGTTGCGTCGTGTTAAAAAACAACAACGGAGCCGCTGTGCCGTTTATGAAGAACCAAGAGTCATGAAATATTGAAGATAGCGTCACGGTTGGGAATGCATAGTGGTAAGAGAAAGGATATCAACAATAGAAACGCACGACACATGGTCAATTATGGATTCCCGAAATATGTAAATATGAAATAAACCCAACCGAATAGGGTCTCCAAGACACCCCTTTAATTTTCTATGAGTCCCTTCCCCTCGTATCCGAAACGCCATAAATGCCTGCCTCTTGGTTGATCAACCGTCTTTGGGTTGTCATGCTATGGGTATATGTCTTTCTTTGCCGTATGTCTTAACCGTCTAGTGAGCCAAACTTACGCTCCAAAATCAAGCTTGCGGGCCACCTTGAAACCACGATCCTCGTCGAGGACGCCCGGGCGGCGCTTGAGATCAGCGCCCATCTTGTCTTGAGCGGAGGCCCCTCCCTTCTTGGGCAGGTCCTGCTTCCGGGTGGGCTTGGGTTCGGAGTGCCACCAGCGGTGTTGGAGCATCTGGGCGGCGGTGATGCGCTTGCGGGGGTCGAGGATCAGCGTCTTCATGAGCAGGTCGACGCCGTCGGAGCCGACGGTGCCGAAGCGCATCTCGTACCAGTCCTTGCCGCGGACGGGATGCTGGGCGGGGACGGCGTAGCCCGAGAGCTTGGTGACGCCGGGCCAGTTGTCCTCGGTTGGGGTGCCGATGGCCTCGCAGATGACCTTGACCTGGTCGATGTCGGTGACGCCAGGGAGATAGGGGGCGCGCATGATGAGCTCGGCAAAGACGGTGCCGACGGACCAGACGTCAACCGCTCCGCTGTAGTGCTTGGCATCAAAGAGAAGCTCTAGCGGGCGGTACCAGCGGGTGATGACGTGTGAAGTCATGTTGGCGATAGGGTCGGCAAAGGTGCGGGCGAGACCGAAATCGGCAAGCTTGACTTCGCCGTCGGCTGCGATGAGCAAGTTGTTGGGCTTGATATCGCGGTGGAGGACGAAGTTCTCGTGGCAGAACCAGACGGCGCGGGTGAGCATGCCCATCCAGGTCTTGATGTCAGCGGCGCCGTAGCGGACGTTGTCGGTGTCGCGGATGAGCATCTCGAGGTCGCCGAGGGGCAGGTACTCGAGCACCAGGTTGAGGTTCTGGTCCTTGGAAGAGAAGACGGACTGGAGGGAGATGATGTTGGGGTGCTGCAGCTCCTGGAGGTGCTTGAGTTCGCGGACGGCGTCGGGCGCCATGCCCTGGTCGTTTTCCTTCTGGACCTTGATCTTCTTGATGGCGACGAGCGCTGAGGGGTTGGAGCGGAGGTGACCGAGGAAGACGATGGCGTACGTACCCTCACCGAGCTTCTTGCCTGCGAGATGGTTAGTTGCGCTGTCGGATAGGATGCATCTAGCCCTGAAGATCGAGCTACTGTACCTTTGACATATTTCCGCTTTTCCTCATCGTTCATCTGCTCGGCGAGGTCTAGTGTTACCGGGATGGTAGTCGGTGCGGGGACGAGTGGTGCAGCGAGAGGCTTCGGAGTGCCATTGGAGGACGAGGTGTGGCCAGAGGTGAGGTTTTTGAGCGGCGACGAGATGGCGCGCGCGAGCTGCTGCGTCTGCTGGACGGACTCGGCCGTGTGGGTGACGACGGGGGAGAGGGCCATGCTGAGCGGCGATGTTGCTTCGAAAGCGGGCGTGGCCTTCAAGCGGTCGGATTCTTCGAGAATTCCTAATGAAGGGAGTTCTGTGCCCGTGGGATTGGGTACAGGAGTGACGAGATGAGAGTCGCAGACGGGGTGTAGATGCCTGGTGTTTTGGTGTTGAATGAAGCTATCGAGGCTGGCTTATCGTTATCGGTGACGGGGCGGAATCACTCCCGGAACATTTCCTCCTCGGAGCAACGGCGCTCAAAACACCGATCATACGAGGGCACTGTTTTCGAGTTTCCGTTGACATCAACGTCAACGGCAACGTCAACGTCAACATTGAAAATTTCTCATCATGGCGAGTACATAATTGGAACGGTGACTTTCCGGTCTTGAAAATCGACAAGGCAATTGACTTCTAGCAAAACTCTTTACAGACGCGTCATCAGCTGGTTCAGAATTAGTCCTCCACCCCGAGTTGTGGCGTTGCGTCTAAGTTGGTATCTACACTACTAACGCAACAATTTCCCCCAGATATTTTACATTAAGAACTCTTGAATCCATGGTTCAATCAAAGTATCGGATGTGTTTCAGAAGTCTGGACGCTTTTGATGATGCTCCGTGTTGTTCATTCATCGACCAAAAAGTATATGTGGGTTCTTGTGTGTCAAGCGACAGTTCATGATGAGTCGCCAGCAGAGGATTAGACCTCGCGTCTGCTTTGCTTTACGGTGAATGAAGCTTATACACACGCGCTTTACAATCCGCAAATTTCGCGATGCAATAATTGCTTCAGTCAGTTATAGACGCGTCGAAGTTAACATGAGTGCAGTTACAGGGAAGAATAGGGTCGATGCGGCTTCGCAGGAGTGTAATTCTCAGTTGGCGACTGCATGATGTTGATCTGCAAGATGTCTGGCTCGCAAACAACTCGTCCTGGCGTTTCCTTTAGCTTCTCGGATCCTGGATCAACATGGCATGAAATGGGTATTTAAGGGTCGTCTTGTGTCGAGTTGAGGAACCATCAGCACCCAGCTCATCGCGCTATTCTCTCGTTTGTTACTCGGCAGTCCATCGCTGGTCACTTTCATCTTCATCATGAGACTGTCCGTCGCCTTCGCCGCGCTTTGCGCCATCCCGGCCCTGTCCCTTGCCACTGGTCAAGTCGAGCGCCGGGGCCCGTCTGTGGAATTGAGCCACCACCACCATGGGTCTCACCACCACCAGCACCATCAGCATTGGCCTCACCACCACAAGCATGTTCATCCTCATCACCACCACGAGGAGCACAAGCACCCCAAGCACCATCATCATCACAAGCTCCCCTACCACAAGGAGCATAAGAAGCCCCATTGCCATAAGGGTTGCAAGGTGCCATGCCATAACAAGGAGCACAAGAAACCTTGCCATAAGGTTCACAAGCATCCTCACCACCCTCATCACCCCCATCACCCTCATCCTCATCCTCATCCTCATCCTCATCCTCATCACCACGGGCACCCCCACCACCACCACAAGGAGCACAAGCATGTTGAGGACAAGGCCTTGACTGTCCACGTCGTCTGCGACAAGCTCAACTGCTTGGCCACCAAGATTGATGAAATCGCACACTTCATCAAGGGTCTTGAGTGTGGCTACGATGACAAGTGCTGGAAGGTAAGCAGCCCGCAACGGTGCGAACTTTGAAACAGGTGCTGACAACCAGCTACAGAAGGTCAAGGATGCTCTGTATGAGCTCGAGTTTGAGCTGGATATCTTCGACACCAAGATTGACAAGTCAGACCTCAACAAGTGCTTCACCTGCACCGAGGAGTCTAAGATCGCCTGCTGCTACCACACCGTAAGCAGAACTAAACAGCGTATTAAGCGGTTGATTCGAATGCTAATGTGTTTCTGTTGCTAGTATGCTGACGCTTTGATCCGCCTGCTGCGTCTCATCAAGCATAAGAGCGAGTACCTCGAGGGCGAGATTGACAAGTATGTCCTTACCGCCGTCAACAGTCTGCGCGCCGCCGACAGCGTAAGTTATCCCTTTGACTCCCACGATCTAGGATGAATGCGTGGCGCTAACCGCAAGATAGACCTTCGTCTACGAGCTCGGTCGCCGCTTGTACTGCGAGGGAGAGCTCAAGCGAATTATGCTCAAGCAGGGCGCCGTGGACGGAACCACCGAGGGCAGCATCCAGGCCGCATTCAGCAAGTTCATCTTCACGCCGTTGATCACTGGGGAGCACTTCAAGGACCACAAGCACCACGGCCACCACGGGCACAAGCATCACCATGGGCACAAGCACCATGAGCACAAGCATCACGATTAGATGGCAATAATGAGTACAGTGCCCAAGCAAGATATGTCTGGCGAGGACTTAGCTAGATCTCCCCGCAGAGCTGATTGATGCCGCCAAGTAATCTCTATAGGGCAGAGATGGTTCGACCTATTCTCTACTAGATACAGAGCTTGTACTGGAATTGAGAAAGGAACACAGCGAATGTGGTCAATCGTACTAGAAAATGTGCCCGGTCCACGCATATCAATCAATATCATAGGCCGCGTCTCATGTTGATGCATTCATTGACTGATCGGCAAGGGTGGCCCCACACAACAATCCCAATGGTTCCGCCCAAGCCGAACGCCGGCTTTTATTTGGACGACATGGTATTTTTACTTCTTCGTCTTTTTCTTTAATTCACTAATTTACTAAAGCTAGCCCCGTTTTCTAGCTTCTTCATCTTCTGCCTTGGTCTGTGGTGTGGGTGGGTGATGTCATCCCTCCCTCCCTCTTGCGCCTCCATCCTCGTTCTCTTTTGCGTCTTGGCATCCAAAGTCTTCAAAAAAGGCATTTTTGCTTATAACGAAGCGTCCATTCACATTCATCCGAGTCACCTTTCCCCCTTGGCCTGCGCCACGATCCCCGTTGCGTCAGCACCCAAATCGTTCGCTCGTCCATCGGGAATCCGGGAATTAGGCATTCGCCGGCACGCCACAACACACGCCACAGAGCGGCATCCCTCCACAAGTCCACACACACCCTCCGCCTCCTTTTTTAGTGCGACGGCGCAACTTACATGATATCTCGTGTGTTTTCATTCTGTGCCTGAGAGCAAAAATCGCCCCAAGTTGCTCGCTCGCAAAGCACTTAAGTGTACCCGTGTGCTACATCCCGTTATCTCGGCCAAGTCTGCAAAGCCACGAGTCATCAGCCACACAGCCGCCGGTGACGTAACCCCCGGAGGGTCCACCCGGTGTCCGCTGCGTGCTCCGGACCCCGATATGTCCGAAAGTCTCCATGGCTGTGCCTGGTGATATCGTCATCGACAACAATAGGACAACACGTCCTTGACGTGCAACCGAACTCTATCGTCGAGAATTGTTGAGTGATTTTTCTCATTCTAAGATCGCCTGGTTTTTCCTTCAATTTTTTAATTTAATTTTTTCTTTCTTCAAAACAGGTGTTCATTCGCTGGTCCTCCCCTCACAGTCGTTTCCTCTCGACGGGACAGCACATGGTCACTTGCCTGATTGGGCATATCGACAGCTTCACTCGTTCTCTGTCACATATACATCAACACACATATACCAACACATATACATACGCACATTATCAAGATGGCCCGTCGCGTAGTAATATCCTACTGGGTAAGATTTCATCACAAATCCCACCACTCCGCCACTAACATCCCGCTCTCCCAGGTCCTCCCCATCATCTCAGGCCTCGTCTGGTTCGGAACGCTACTCGGGATGCTCCTCTCCTGGATCGTCGACGAGAACGGCCGCCGCTACGCCAACATGAAGTCCGACGTTGCCTTCATCAGCAGCATCGGCGCCGACCGTCTCGGGCCGCTCTTCATCACCGGCTGCGTTATCACCTCCGTCTTCCTCGACCTGTCCTTCGTCGCCGAGCGTTGGCTGCGGCATCGCGGCCGCCTCATCCCCAACTCGTCCGTCGGCGAGAAGACTCTCGCCTACCTGACCATCGTCTTTGCGCTTCTCGGCACCGTCGGCTTGATCTGCCTGTCCATATTTGATTCCCGCAACCATAAGCGCCTGCACAACACGTTCTTGCTTCTCTTCATTGTGGGATACATGATTTCCGCCATCTTCCTCTGCTGGGAGTATCAGCGTCTCAAAATCAGTATGTCCTCATTATTTTTAACCTCCTTACAGAATACCGTCAGCTAATAATCCCCTCTCAGAACACCGCGCCTACAAGATTCTCCGTATTTCCTTCTGGGTCAAGCTCGGCTTCATCATCGTCGAGCTTTCTCTATGTGTAGCCTTCGCCGCCTGCAGCCTGACAAAAAACCGAAATTCAGCTGCCGTCCTCGAGTGGATCATCTCCTTCATCTTCACCTTCTACGTCTTCTCCTTCGTCATCGACCTGTACCCGGCCGTCCGCACCAAAAACCCAGACGCCCGATTTCCGAAGCCAATTGCCAGGGATACAGATCGCGAGGACAGCGTCAGTAACCAGTCTCAAAATGAGCCCACTCAGCCCAACATGGAGACGGTGTGATTCATTTCGTTCGCGACTCAATGGACCACTTTGTGCTAGACGGGTAGATGCTATTCAGATGTAACTACGACTAAATGAATTCCAAGTTGTGCGTGGCGTTCCGGGGGGAAAGACTTATTAAATCATAATTTTGTTCATACTGATATTTAGAATTTGTACCAAATTATCGCTCCACATTCTGAGTCACATAAGCACATAACTATATACATGTACATAATTCATCCACATTCCCATTTCCCAGCCCTATCAGAAATCAACAAACCGTGTGGTCAATGTCCAATTCAAGCTTAGAGACAATTTCAGCCCCAACGCTTCGGCTGTTCGAACTCCTCGCGCCAACACCCAATGCGAACAGCTCTGAATCCCAAAGAACCAGTCCATCATGATGGAATCTGCCAAACTTAATCGTAACCGCTTCAAGAAACCAAAACTCCCACGCAACTTAAACCCCAAACTGTTCTCGAAGAGAGGAATCCCCAATAACAATATCATTCTGCTGTTGTAACAGTGTGTTGCTCACACACCATCCCTCTCCAGAACGTATAGATGCCAACGTCCTACTCATTGGTCCATCATCTCTCGAAATCTAGAGTCCCTGGAAGGGCTGTGACTGTCGCGCACAATATGGCGCCCAATTGGCCGGGGAGGGGTCATGACGAGGTCTTGAGTGCTTTCCTCGGAACTGACGGGGCTAACCCCTCGAGAGTCTTGAACCAGGTCCGTATGGTGCGTGTCGGGTTCAGTAGTCCTGCCCGCAAGAGCAACATCTCGCATACTTGTAGGCCGGTTATCCAAGCTTGCAGTGCTGCGATTTGGATCCGAATCCCTGAGAGCGGCGCCCCCAAGGAAGCCCTTTTTCTTGTCGTCAGGCTTATCACTCTCGCTGACCGACTTGCCTCGCGAGAAACGTTGCTTGATCCAGCCTTTGACCTTGGATGACGGTGACATTGGTGAATCATCGGATTTGCGTCTCTCATTGTCCGCATTCGTTGTGTCGGTGTCTATGGCCGTCGCTCGGGGGCTTGCTCTTGATGGGGCATCTTCGTTGTCATGTTCTCCAATACTTTCGTTGTCGTTGACATCACCACCTCCCACACCAGAGGAACCTGACTTTGACAATCGCTTCTCTTCGGCGGCGCGGCGCTTCTCTTCTACTCTTGCAAGCTTTGCTTCGGCCTTTTTGGCCCTTTCTTCTTGTTTGTCTTGTTCTAGATGCACCTGTCAGCCATAGTGCTCGAGGTTTCAGAATTGTCTGTTTCTTACCCTTGACTTTGCGATTGATTTCCTTCAGCTCACGACCACGAGCCTTTTCCTTCTCGATTTCAGCCTTCTTGGCTTCTTCGTCCAGCTTCAAAGCAGTAAGGCGCTCACGCTCCACAGCCGCCTTTTCGTTAATGTCGTCTAGTACCGGCTGAACCCTCTTTGATGCAATGGCATCGACCTCCTCCGGACTCATGAATTTACCGCCACCAATGTCAACCTTGCCTTTGTTCTCGCTCCGTGACTCGTGATTGGCATATGCAATGCGATGGGCTTTGAGATCCCACTCAGTCAGCATTGTTGGATTCACTTTCCCGGTCTCTTCGAATACTCTCTTGTCTATGACCTGGAGCTGGGCCCGAACGTTGCGTTGGGCTGCGGCCAGTAGAGCTTCGCGATCCTTCTTGCGCTTGCTTTCGTCGACTTCTGACAGTTTGTTGGAAAATAAGGACATCTGCTGTCGAATCCTCTCGGTCTGCTGACGGTCATCTAGATCTCCATCACTGGAAGCTCTGCGTCGTAGCTTCGAGGACAACGAGAAGCGGCGTCGCACTGATGGTGAACTGCCGTAATAATCATTGAATTCACGGCTCTTCTGATGCTCGTCTTCAATCTTGGCTAACCGCTCCTGAGCTTGCCTGTACGCGGCTTCCTGTAGGTTGACGTATGGCTTCGATTGGGTGGTGCTCGAATCTTGACCGTAGCTCTCCTTTGTCTGGTCCATCATCATCTGCTGCTGGTTGAACATTTTTCGTGCCATTGCAACGGCGGTTGCGTGCAGTTTCTCGTTGTTCTCGCGCTCATCCACCTCCGGCTTTACAGGCGGCTGCGACGTAAACATGTTGCGAGTCATGGTGGTGACAGGCACAGCGCCAGTTGTTTCAACCGATGGCTTGGATCTGAGGGATGCCTGGTGCGCTATAGTAGCGCCACTCAATGCGCTGGAGGCGGCCAAGGACTCCAAGGGATAAGAGGGACGAGACATGGGCGTTGAAATAGCTCGGGGTCTTGTGCTAGACATGGCTTTTTCGGCGGCGGCGAGCGACCTCTGACCTAACAGCGAATTAGAGGAAGTCGAGGGGTGTACCTGTCGCGTTGAGTTGGTGCGACTCGTATTAAAAGCTTGGGTGGCGGCAGAGCTCCCCCATCCATCTTGGGGACTTCGTGAGGCTGGTGTCTTGACGGCAGTGTTGGCTGAACCCAGGGCCAAAAGCGCTGCCTTGGTACCGGCCGAGTTCGATGTCGGCTCCCATGGGGGTGCCATCTTGTAATCTTTAGCTAGAACGGCGGCCGCGGATGCCGATGAGGCTTTGTCGGGCTTCCAGCACTCTATTGTTTTCTGGTTTGCCCAGCCGAGAGAGGCAGCAGCACTGGCAGCAGCACCATCTGGACGGAGTCCTGCGGAAGGATAACTAGGAAGATCGCGGGGGTCCGCGTATTTAAGACGACCTGAGTTGATGGGTCCTATTCGCGTGTGAGTGGTTGGAGTACCAGGGTAAAGAGACCGGGGTATGTGATGGGTATTATTGACTTGGTGGAAGTACACAAGCCAACGTATACATACCTGCACCAGCGGCTGGCGTTGTTTGGATCATGGTTGGCTGGGGGGGAGGTGTGCGGGGAGACGGGACGTATCCGCTGCTTTTTCTGTCGTATACGAGCTGCAAGTCGGCGATCGGAGACAATTATCTGGAAAACTGTCGGGCAATGGCCAGGCGGGCGTAGATGCGACGAACGGGAACGGCAGGGAGTCTCGAGGCGACGGCGGCAGGGTTTCGGGGAGTGCTTCTTTTGTATAGGTTGGTAGGGATGCACCGAGTGTGTAGGCAGCTTGTGGCGTGGCGTCTTATCAATACACTGTGAATGCCTCGTACGCCAATCCGATCTCAGGGCCCTTCGTGTTTGACGGGGCTGCAAGGCGAGGATCTAGCTGCAGGGTGTCGTTTGCAGGGAGCGACCAGGCCAGGGTGGCGAAGCGCAGGTAGGTTGATATCGATGACGATGTTCAGTAGTGCTGTCTGTCAGTAGGGCTGTCTGTTTATATATATCAAACGGGTAGAAGTTCGAGCATCGATTGGTCGGGAGGTAGGCTGAGCAATATGTGTGAGCGAGTGAGCATAATCCTGCAAAGGTCAGGCATAGAAAGTCAGAGATAAGGACGAGAGTAGCGGTTTTGTCAATGATGCTGGGACGACCGTGAGCGACCTTTCGACCTCAAAGCTGATGATGTTATGCCATCTTCTTTCCTAAAGACGGACGTCCCTTCCCACTAACGTTACGTCAGGACCACGCCGGCTCCTTCCCCTGTAGCTGCTAGCAACCTGCCAGGCGCAGCACCAAAAGAGAGAGAGAGCCACCCTGATCGCAGCTACCCCAGAATGGTGCTCGGTCCTGACGTCATGAGACCCGAGTTGATGATCCGGGAGACTGTGGTGCCGCTAGCGACCAGGGGTGGGGAGACCCATGGCACAGTGTGAACTCCCAGTGCGTATTACTCGACGACCTCCAACCCTACCAGCTTTGCTCCCAGTCCAGCTGAATTGGCCCTCCGTAGCGCGACGGCCGATGGCGCTACAGTGGTGGGGGCAATACGGACTGCAGCAACCAAAGAGTGACATTCTCAAGGACATGATCAAAGACATTAAGCCACTATCGAGACTCACCTGGCTCTGGCCATGCATGCGCCATAATTAAGGACAGGGGCCCAAAGGCATTCCAAATATAGTGCCGTCTCAGTACCTACCCAGGCATTTATTTTTGACACGCATCCCACCTAAGTTACTCCTCTTCTTTCAATTGATGCATCGGTGTCTCACGACCCCTAGTACTAACTCATCCTCGATCAACACTTCCCCACCACTAACATCAATCCGCACTGTGCATTCGCCAGCTCAACACCAGCACCGAACGTCGTCGTCATCATGGGCGTGAACCCACTGGTTAGCTGATAGTCGGCGCCATATGGAAATCCTCAAGCCACCAAAGGCAGCGCCAAAGTCTGTTGGCGCCTCGGTCGAGACTCAATCCGGTCCATCTTGGAATGTGCCTTTGAGGTCTATCCTGGCATTGGGATCGTCGTCCAGCTGTTTTTCCTTGGTCTCTCGCGGGGGATAAATCCTAGTAGACGTGTTGGTGCTGAAACCCCGATTATTCACTTTCATCGACGGGCCGTCTGTTTCAATCTACGTACCACAATTCGTCTCCAGTCCTGTGACTTCAACTTGGAGCTACAGCATGCCCAAATAATACAGCCTCACACTAATATCTTTTCCACGAGGCCACTTCAAGCTATCGCCGTTGTGAAGCATTGCCTAAAAGGTTGCTATAGGGTAATATAGACCCGGGGCAGAGCGTAAAACTCCGAAACTCCGGATAATCTGTATATTTTCTCGCTGCATCTCTGAGAACCTCGAGACCAGCGTCATCCTGTACATTACACCACACGGCCCTGCAGCAATACTTATCCAGCGCTATGGGGTCCTCCATCGACCTTGAGAAGGTGCCCAACTTTCGAGATGTAGGCAAGACAATAAATGAATTCCTTGGCGAAAGGTGTGTTAAGCCACCCCTCGGATCTGGGTGGCCCTTTGGCAACTGACATTGTACAGGCGAATTCGAGAGGGTGTGTTTTTTCGCTCTGCGCGACCAGGTATGCCATGTTATTACCATCGACACATAGTCGCATTAAACTTATGAGACATCCTTTAGACGATGCAACCTTCGCAGATAGGGACCATATTAAGGACGAGCTTGGCATCAAAACCATTATCGACTTGAGGACAAAGTAAGCAGAACCATCGCGCTTCCCATCTATGGAGTTCGTCCTTGTGCTAAGAGCGGACAGGACCGAACACATCAATAGAGCCAAGAAGCGCGAGCAACAGGCCAACGACCCATCACTCGTCAAGTTGAACGCTGCCCTGACGGAGTCTGTGTACATATCAGGAATAGACTACCATGAGATCAAGATCACAGGCCGCCCTCTTGAGTGGTTTTGGCTGAGCCTGCTTGGGTGGTGGGATTTTATGTAAGTCGGCTACCCTGGAGGCAAATTAAGCCAATCTGACCTTGTACTAGGCGGTTCCTGTTCCTATTTATAAGCGGTTACCGCATGGAGGCAGTGAGAATCATCGGAACCAAGGTCATGCTACCACGAGGTCTTGTCGGATTAGGTCTTGACACCATCGACAACTCCCCTCTTGAGATTCGGGAGACCCTTGCTCTCTACACCAAGAGAGCCGTATTGCCTTCAGTGGTTCATTGCACGCAAGGGAAGGATCGAACTGGTAAAACACACGATAAACGATCATTAGGTTACCAGCAAGCTGACACCTCAATGCTAGGACTAGTGTGCGCTCTGGTGTTGATGATACTAAATGTCCCTGTCCCTGCTATCGAGCATGATTACCGCCTCACCGACGAGGCTCTCTTGGAAGAGCGAGAGGAGAGGATAGCCGAGACCCGCCAGATTGGACTCACAGAAGAATGGGTTAGCACCGCCAAGGACATGATTGTCAGGATCGCGCAGCACCTTAACGACAGGTATGGAGGCCTGGACAAGTATCTGGACGGGATTGGGTTCGGGGTTGGGGACAGGGACATGGTCCGCGAAACCCTCTTGTACTGAGCGAGCATGGGAACTTGGCCTGGCACAGAGAAAGGCACGAGTTGCGTTGAGATGCTTCTTTGTCTATTTCTTTCTAAAGCGGCCTTGCAGCCAGCATCTATACATCTTGATCTTCTCCGCTCGGTTGACGAGCATTCGTCTATCAACGCCGAGATTTTCAATCTCGAACAGCTGGGGAGCTTCTGCCACCACTTGCTCTACCTCTACCGCCTCGCCTTCTGTAGGCTGGGTGGCTGCGGTCGTCTTGCCCGACCAAATGCCAGCGAGTTCGCCCTCGTCAAAGAAGTAGACTCGGGTTCCGTCGCCACGAATGTAGAAATTTTCTTCAAGGTACCTGCCCTTGCGGAATCGAACCTGGGCCAGATCACCTCTTCCATAGTCTCGGAAGCAGACCAGGCCGCCAGGTTTGAGGATCCGGTGGACATTTTGAACGGCCCTTGCCCATTGGTCCGGGGAAAGAGCAGAAAATATGAAAATCAGGATGGCCACGTCTACGGATCCTTCCTCTAGGCCGGGAGGCAAGCTATCACTGGAGACATCCCACACGTCGGCCTGGATCCATTTAGGATCGTATTCTTCATGATTGCGAATGACGTCTACGGCAGTTTTGGAGTAGTCGCAGGCGTGGATCTTCAGTTGCGGGTTCTTGTTAGTGGCCAATATGGGGTATGCCGTATTACCGGCTCCTGCGCCAATTTCCAGGATGACCTTGGGCCCGGCGTCCTCTCTGGCTACCTCAGCGAGAATAGGAAACTCTTGCTGAAGCCACTTCCGGTTCTTGAAGAAGTTGGACTGATTGTTCTTGTAGAAAAGGTTCCACCACTTAGCAGGGTCTGCACTGAACTTTTCTAGACGTCTCGTTAGCACGTCTGATGACACCGATGGAGCTTGAACAATGAGTGTGTGAGAAGGTGTTTGAGTCAGATGGGAGCGAAAGAATTGAAGGTATGCGTTGTCTTCAGTAGATTCAGATGAACTATGCATTAGGTATGGTAATCATCATGAAACACCAGGCAAAAGCCTAAGTGGTGTGAGAATGAATAAGAAAAATGTGACTTACTTTTCTCAAAGTCCGAGACGGGGAACTGACGCTGTTTGGCGTACTGCTGCTCAGAATACTCCTTGTACGTGTCATCCGTCTCGACATGATCCCAGGCGTTGAACTCGAAGACATCGTCTCCAGCATTCAAGTAACGGCTGCCAAACTGGAAGGGATCACTCCTCTTCAAGTTGTTGGCCTTATCGTGCGACAGGTGAGGGGGCAACTGGGTAGCAGACGGGGCCTCGGTGTCCTTGATGTCCAACGCAGCCATGTTCTCAACAGGAACCGTCTCAGCTGCTGGGCTCACGGTGGCATCGCCACTCGGCGCTATTGACGCCATCTTCGACTCTGTACACCACGTAGTATGCACTTGCCGGTGTAAGTGGTGAGCTTGTGGCAGCACGGAGGATTGCTCTGTGAAGTGAGGTTGTAAGGAAACTCCAAACTCAAGAAAATGTCCTTTCAGAAATGAGTTTTGTCTTGGACCCCCAAGGCTGTGGGGCAATTTAAAGATTGTGATTGGCTTCCTATATCGGGACCGGATCAATCAAGATGCCGCCTCACAGGGGTAGAGCTGCTGGGGCCAATTACGAGAAGCTAAGGGGAGCATGGACATTCAACCTCGAGGCTGCTGTGTCCATTCGAACAGCATC
The DNA here is from genome assembly GCA_029931735.1 of Dactylonectria alcacerensis. Classification (NCBI taxonomy): domain Eukaryota; kingdom Fungi; phylum Ascomycota; class Sordariomycetes; order Hypocreales; family Nectriaceae; genus Dactylonectria; species Dactylonectria alcacerensis. The sequence goes on from JAPMUZ010000004.1 coordinate 3,609,398, forward strand.
ACTCTGAGGTCGGACAGTTGACGAATTCCTCTAACGACGCCCTAGCCGCCGACGGAACATCTACCTCACGACTCAGGAACGCCTTTACCCTTCGCGACCCCTCCTACTTGCGTTTGCCTGCCATGGCACCGTCGCTCCTGCAGCCTCAAGGCCACCTATCACCAGCCGAAGCTCTCAAGCTCGCGCAACAAGCACCCGAAATCCTGAGGCGAAATCCAAAAGCCATCTCGGCATCGCCCTTCCCGTCCCTCTTCTCTGCTCCGGAGACTGCCGAGCTGTGGATCATATATGAGAACCTCCTGCTATCATGTCTTCGGACTGGCGACGACGAGTCGGCGCATCAATGTTTGGATAGACTAGTGCTGCGGTTTGGCAGCCAGAACGAACGATTGATGGCGCTTATGGGTCTCGTCAAAGAAGCAGAAGCTGGCACCCACAACGAACTGCTTGAGGTGCTCAAGGGATACGAGGATATTTTGGAGGAAAACCAGGCAAACATTGTAAGACCAGTCTGTGCCCGTCATAGGACGTTTGACTGACAACCGACAGCCTATCGCGAAAAGACGAGTCGCCCTCCTCCGATCGATGGGAAAGACGCCCGAGGCGATTACGTCGCTGATTTGGTTGCTCGAATTTAGCCCGACGGATGCTGAGGCATGGGCTGAGTTGGCTGATCTATATCTGTCCCAAGGACTATACTCCCAAGCCATCCACGCATTGGAAGAGGTGCTCGTGGTCACACCAAATGCTTGGAACGTACGTGGCGCTGGCTTCATTCTTGAAAGGATCCCAATTAACAGGCAATGTCTAGATTCACGCCCGCTTAGGAGAGGTTTCATTAATGGCGGCTAACGTTTCAACGGAGCCATTCCCCCAAAAGCACCTAGCAGAATCTCTGAAGCGGTTCTGCCGAAGTATTGAGCTCTGCGAGGACTACCTGAGAGGCTATTATGGCCTTAAGAAGGTAATTTGAGAATATGCGCTTCGGCAATAATTGATTGGCGTAGCTGACATGACAATAGGTTACCGACAAGCTCTTGAGCGAGCCCTCAAAGTTGAAGAAGCAGACAGAGGGTGATGGCTTCTCTCTGCCACAACAGGCGACGATTGAGAAGCTCAACCAGGCGGCGACCACGAAGCTGGCTGAGATTGTGCGACGTTATGGTGCGCAAGAGCCGTTGTGGCAGGGTTACAATGGAGATGAGATTGCAGCGGCCAAGGCGTTGCTTAATAGCTCATCGTCGGATGTGGTCCGATGAGGACGTGTTGGCAGTATGGCTGCGTAATTCTGCGCTCTGGTTTTGATCTTGGGCTTCTTCGGAGTCTAATTGGAGCAACGAGGGCCAGGAGTTTGACATTGATCTCCTCGGGAGACTCGGTGGCACAAGCGGCCCTGACCAAGAGAGCTTAGAGAGACTATCAATTACGGAGCATTACAGCGGGATAGGCGATGAACAAGGTGGGAGCCAGGAGTGCGGCGAAATCTAAGGCTCCAAAGACTCGTCATGCGGCAACTTTGGGTGACAGGGGAGTCGGGGTGCCTTGCACGTGGCGCCACTCAAGAGCGGGTGGCGGGGAAGGGCCTTGTCTAATGGATACGGGGAAAGTCGGCTTGTGGGTAGAAAGGAAATCGTTTGAAAAGATGGTAGACAAGAGTCGGGTTGTTGTTCAATGATGGTTGGGGGCTGGGGAGGACGAGGGACGAAGCATGACGGATGACGCGGTCTTGGGCCGAAATACTCAATGCCCAGCGGAGGTTGAGGAGAGGGTTTCGTTGTTTCAATTGCTACCAACATCGGGCGCGTTGGGCCAATATTACTACGTTCTTACACTTTTAGTCTATTACACATTGCTGTATGGATCGGATGCTAGCCGGAGTGTGCAGACGTAGCGCATGCTTTTGGTTTCAATGCGGATAGAAGTCGACGGACAAGGAAACGGAAAGTTGGTGCCAACCGAGTGCAGCAAGCAAGGAGGGGACGTTTGCTTCGTTTCGGTCCCACCATTGCCCAATGTTGAGAAGCTGATGTGTATTCATCCCATGATCCTTGGACGGTTGGGTACCCAGACTTGCCAGATGAGAGCCTTGTGGGTGTGTGGGCGCAAGCGTGAGTGGAGGCATGTCGGTCGGAGGAGCCGCTGGAACAGCAGACTGGGCAGCGGACTTGATGATCCCATGATCCATGTTTGATGGGTTCTCGAATCTTGGTCGTTTGGAGTTGGAGGAATTCCGAGTCTGGTCTGGATGCTGTGTGTGGGTTCTGGGTTTTGGGTTCTGTGCTCGGGGGATTCTTTGCTAGGGCGTCAAGGTTCATGCCTGGCTGCTGGGATGTCCTGGCAACTGGACCTCACTGACACCTACTTGTGCGGCTGTTGATCGAGACCTGAGATTTAGATGCTTGGAGGCCCAAACAAATGTCGCCACCTGTTCGCCACATACCGCAGCTGGATGGAGTCGGAGGCTCAGCGGGAACCTATCGTCCACACTACTGTACATCATCGTCCGTCTGGGCAGCTGGGCAGAATCACGGGCATTCTAGGAGTGGGACAAGAGAGAAGAGAAAACAGAGAACAGAGAGCGGGGCACTACGCAGTAATAAGCCCGCGATATTAGCATGAGCATAAGGCAACCAGAAGGCGGCCATGTGCAAGCGCTTCATGTAATTACAGCAGGTGCCATATTGGCACAGTAAGCAAACAAGCAATGGAGACGTGGCTATGGTCATGGAGCATGATAAAGCAGCAAAGCCTCAAAGTCTCAATTCCTCGCCTAGACTCCACCAGCTCGCAGTCGTGGATGGAGCTGGCCCGCGTCGGCTCCGTTGATGGCCGAAGGGCCCAAAGAGGCAAAGAGGCAAAGAGGTGATGGGGAAAACCAGTTAGCCACCAGTACGAAGTATATCATGGCCCAGTGGAAGATCGGGCGTGGCAGATCAGGCGTCAAGGCGCGGCCTAGAAAGCTTGAGGCGCATCCTCGGCATCGTGAGCCTGCCAACCAGGCGCCGGGGATGGTGGCAGCGATGCAGCGGCTTTCACAGGTGGCATGGTGTGAGAAGAGAGAGCACCTTGTTGGCAGACGGGCCAAACCTTTGAGGACGGCCGGGCCCGTGTGATATAAGTGATGTGGTTTGCCGAATGCGCCATGTGAAAGATTAGAATATTTCGGTTGCCTATTTTCTTCTCGAAGCCTTTGTTCGCATCGGGACGACGTGATGGTGATTTGCGGCTTACATATGACCATCTCCAGACGAGGATTGTATCTGCGACAAGAAACGTCGCGCAAGCGAACAGATCGAACGAACATACCCTGTCTCTATGTCCTCGCAACCTTCTTTCAGAATCTACCCGTCTCTCGGGCCGCCCCGTTCTTTAATCGACGTCCCGTGTTATCGAATAAGTCCTGAGCTCCGGTTGGATGGGATAGCCATGTTGCAAAACCTGGTTGAGACGCAACCAACACGGCGAGGCGCAGCATCTCACCACTAAGAATGGAAGCCACACGAAACGGCATCAGCATGGGCATTTGTCTCGGGATCGAAGGAAATAAGCGAACAGATCTTATTCTCGTCAAAGGATAGGACAAGGAAAAAAAGCCCAGCAAATCGCTTTGCACGAATGGAGGTGGAGGATGCCGTGAAAGTTGGGGATCTGATATTCCACCAACTTAACGAAGCAACACCACCGCCTTCCTTGCACTGGTCCAGCGATCCAAGCTACCCAACAAGGGTCGATATCACCGTACCGATCACCTTGAGTGCCATAAACCTCCGCCTCGGTAACAACGAAAAAAAACTCTCCAAAGATCCGTGGCTGCCTGGTGGTCATGCAGGTACGTCGTCCCCCTGCTATTCTCTGGTCCCACCATGTTAAGTTGATTGTCTGCTTGGACAACCTGGGTCCTCGTATCAGTCTTTTCGCCCAGCGAGCTGGACCTGAATGGCTGTTTGGACCCCTTTGCTGCCTACCCGTGTTGCTGTTAGTCTATTCACGCTCCCCGTGCCCTTTTGTGTCCATTTCCGTTTATGACCGATTCACCAAAGCGGCGCGTGTTAAAAAAAAGTTGCAATCCCTGTAGGTATTTTGACGTGAAGGAGGCCTGAAACCCTACCCTTTGACAACTGGACGGGCATTTCGAGGTGAGTGTAGGCCAGGCCAGGAAAATAAGCCAGCCGCTGTCAGAGTGAGTCAGTCAGTGCCTGTCAAACAGTCAATCACAGCTCAAAACCAACTGCGCCAGGACCAGCGAGTGCGTGGCAACAAGCAACTGCGGCAGCACAGCAGCACGCCAACATCTGTGGACAGCGATCTGGTACCTCCACGCTTTTGTTAGCGCTCCCTTGCCTTTTCTTTTTCCTTCTTCTTCTCCCTTGGCCATTCTCTCATGCTCTCTTTTTTTTCTTTCTTCTCTTCTTTCATCCTCCTCAATAGTCGCCCTTGGCGCCCCCCCCCGGCTTGGATCACTCTAGACAATAAACGACCGAGATAGAGCGCTATTCCTCGTCCACCGCCATCTACAAATTGTCGCCGCATTGTCCCAATAACAAATCCAGCCAAATCCTCGTGTTCGGTCGATTCTCACCAGCTACACTCCCGGTCCTAGGCAACGCACCAACATATTCGGCCCCCACTCAACCACATCGCACCACACCTCCCTGTATCGCCCTTACGAAGTACACTGGAAATTCAAGCTGTCGTCCCGCTGAGGCACTGGTGTTACTGGCGGCCCATCTGGCAACAAACAATAACAACAACATCAACAAACTCATCAACTAGCCTCGTGGATCCCCCCCCCCCCAAGCAAACCTCGTACAAGTCTCCAAGTCAGACGAACCTAATCATTAGTTGGTAAGTCATCTGCCTTTCCTCCTGTTACCTTTTTCCCAACAACGGCACCCATTTCCGTGGATGGTTGTACCGCTATCGTTGGTTTGGCGGTGGAGGCCCGGCAAGTGAACGAGCGAGGTCCATGTGATCACCGCCTCCCGCATCAAAGCAGGCCAAACGGATAAAGCAAAGCGGCGGCGACTGTGCATGAATTGACGAAGCCGCGGCTGCAATTGGGCATTCTAAATGCTGCTGCTGCGACCGCTGTTGTTCATTCATCCTATCCCTCCAATGCTCGCCCCATTCCAGTCGGTCTGTCCACCCATCTTGCCTACACTGCAGAACTTGCTTCCACACTCGGAGAGCCTGCCTCTTCATGTCCCATTTCCAGGCCCTTCCATTAGGCTGCGGGCAGCCCCCACCAGGCTTAGGTCTTTGGGCATCGGCAGCGATCCTGACGCCCTAAGCCTTGGGGACTATCCCTGCTGCCGTGGACGGTGTAGGCGAAAGCTTGGATCAGGAGGGACTGGGCCTAGCGGGGCCAGATAGGAAACGCCACTAAGGGCGCCCAATGGACCGTGGGCCAGTCGGTGTTAGCCTTTCGGCCCAGCAGCTGCGCCAGCGCCAGCTAAAAAAAAAAAAGAAAAAAGGCGCCAGTTACCAGGACCCAGTCGAGCTACCAGGGCATCTTCAAGTCAAACTGTCCAGCTACCAGGGTCTGTTCAAGTCCAATGGAACTGTCCAGCTACGGAGCACTGTAACAGGTCCTGTCCAGGCCTGTCGACAGGGCGACGAACCAGGGTGTCCCGGGTCTGGGCGGCTGGTGAATGCCAAGCAAGCAGCGATCAGTTCAAGTCTGTCAGTCTGTCAGTCATTCAGTGGTCCTGAGTTCCAGCAGTCAGTGAGTCAATGCCCGTCAGTGGACTGTTGTCCGACGACCGTCAGCATGGTGGACCAGGGTGGACCAGGGTGGACCAGGGTGAGCCAGGGTGAGCCAGGGTAAGGCCAATGGTGATTGGATGGACATGAGCCGTCGAGACCTGGGATAGGTTAGACTCTGTCCATTGACAATCCATCATCCATCCAACATCCATCATCCATTCATTCAGCATCCCGCATCCAGCATCCATGGGGAGCCCTTGCTACCGAATTGGCGGGGACGGCTCGCATTGACACCTGGTTTGCGCCTTGGGTCGCCGCTCTTTGACAGACACACACTGCTGGGACGCTGGTTGGGGCAGTCAAGGCACTGAGACCCTCCGTTAAGGCGCTGAGTCGCTGAGTCGCTGAGGCGCATCTTGATGTTGCTTGTTTCCGTTGTTCGACAACCAATCTTGTCCAAACCCCGCCCCTCCTGCTCAGTTGCTGACCGACAGTTGTGTTCCGTTCCTAATAGGTGGTCGTCTTTTCATCGCCTTCCACCTCCCGCTGGCTCCGTCGTCGGATTGATTGCTCGCTGTCAGCTATCACACCTAGCCCATCGATCGATTCGTGTGTTACGCCGCGTCTCACGTACATGAGGTACATACCTTATTATTATACATTTATTTGATATGCCAACCGTTAACTCAGTTGCTCACCGGTCGCTTATTTAGATTTTGACTCTCGCCCGCCCTTTCCATATTGCAACGGTCCCGTCGGCTCGTACCGTCCGTCCATCCAACCGTCATCGCCGCTTCAACCCGAAAGCAGCTACGGACTTCATCACTGCACGCTGCAAGCTGCACGCTGCACACTGCACGCTGCACACTGCACACTGCACACTGCACACTGTACGCGTCTTGCTGCCGGCTTCTGCATCCTCATCGCCGTCTTCTTCTTCTTCTTCTTCGTTGTCGTCGTCCTTGCTGCTGCCGAGCTGTCTCATTAGCTGCGGGTATCGTTGGCCATCGCTGCCCTATAACTAAACGATCTGGAACGGAACACTCCCCCTCCTCACCGCCGATCGTCCCTCACGATTTTCTGCCGCTATCCCCCTCCCCTCCCATCCCTCCATCTCATCCCTCCACCCTCCATCCCATCCCTCCAAAACCAACCCGTCCGTCCATCCACCCTTCGCAACCTGGAACCGCCCGCCTGCTTGCCCGCCTGCCTGTCTGCTCGCTGCTCTAGAACACACCCGCCTGCCGACTTGCACCTGACCTTGGACGCAAGCCTTACCCTCCTCGACCAAAAGCAGTGTTTCGCAGGCCTGTCCTTGATTTGCCGGCTCCGCATCGCCATACCGTCGCCTAGCTAAGCCCACCATCCAACAACCTAGCCCGGCTTCCGCGCACCACGCACCACGCTTGACGCTTCGCCTCTCTCCCGTCTCACTGCCTTTTTCTCTTGTCACGCCGCTCTCTGCTCCCGTGGCGCATTTGCACACAATCGACCCCTCACACCCGTCGCCTGTCGCCTGTTCGCCCGTCGCGCAAGTCCAATTCCTCCTTGCCACGACTCTCGCACGCCGCTGTATTCCTGCTCTTTGCGCTCCCTCCTGTTCCTGCAACACCTTTTTTTGCCATCCCCCAGAGCTCACCTCGTGCGCTTCTGGGTGTCGCGGGCCTTGCCCTTAAATCCATCATCCGAGTCTCTGTTATCCTCAGCCCCCAGATAACAGCCCCTTGGCTCCGGCCTTCTCTCGTAGATCGTCGCGGGTCGAGGGCAATCCATCCATCAGCCTCTGCTATGCCGTAAGTCCTCCCAAACCTCAAACCTTCCCCCCTCTCCGCTTCCGCTCTCCCCCTCCTCCCACTTACCTACGCTATTCTCCTTTCTCCATCCTCCCTCCCTCAAACCTCCTCCATCCCTTCCGCCCCCAAACCTACCCGCCCCCTCCATTCCTCCCTCTCATCGTCGCCTTTTCATTTTACTTACCGCCAATTCCCACTAGACTCATAAAGCGCGGACCATCTTCGTCGCGAGGCCCAAGTATTCCCATCGACCACGGCGAAATCTCCTCGTCTCAATCGCCCTACAACAGTGAGGACGATTCGTCCAGGGAGACCAGCAACGACTACACCTCGGAGGAGGAGGATCTGTACGACGAAGAGGACGACTACAGCGAACACTCAGATACCGCTTCTACAAGTCATACCGGCTATCCTGCTCAGAACCACCATTACCCTCCACCCCGACGACACGCCCTGCCTCACGCACACGGTCTGCCCCACGCTTTGCCTCACGCTCTGCCTCACGCGCAGGAACAGCCCGGCTACCCTCGACCGGGGCAGCTGCAAGCAGGCCGACCCCCGCGCCCTCAAGGAAACCCGCGTCCCAACGCACACGGTCGCCCTACCGCAAACGTGGAGGGAGACGAATACGGCCCGGCCGGCTATGGTCGCGGCTATCCGCAACACCCGGGTCAGCCTGGTAGCCAATTCTACGGTGGCCGTGGCCAAGGCTACCACCAGGGCCATGTCGGTCCTTATATGGGAGGCTACGGGCAAAACGGCTCCATGGTTCCCTACGGAAACTACCCAAACCCGAACAATCCCAATTACGGAGGTGGCCAACTTACACAGCACGGTGGACAGCACGGCGCCGGCTACTACGGCGGCGAGGGTAGGGGCATGTACGACATGATGCCGTTTCAGGGCTACTACGGCGGTGGTCCCGGCGCGCATTATAATGTTCCCGGCCATCTGCAGCAATATCACTTGACGCCGCCGCCGCCGCCGCCGACCGAGGCCCCTGCCAAATCTACCACTCCAGCCCCGAAGGAAGATCCTGACAAGATTCGCCTCGAAGCCGAAATCGCTGCGTTCAAAGCTGCCGAGGAGAAGATCAAGGCTGCCGAGAAGCAAAAGGAGATTGAGGCGCAGATTCGCAAGGATGCTGAAGAGGCCTTCCAGACCAGAATGGAAGCCATGAGGCTCGCCCAGCTGGAAGCTCAGAAGCAGATTGAAAAGGCTAAGATCGAGGCTGAAAAAGCTGCGCGAGAGCGGATTGCGGCTGAACGCAAGGCTGAAGAGGAACGTGTTCGTAAGCACGCAGAGGCCATGAAAGAGGCTGAAGAGAAGGCTAGAATCAAGTTTGAAGCCGAGCTTAAGGCCGCTGAACTCGCCCGAAAACGGGAGGCTGAGGCGCGAGCCCTGGCACAGGCGGAAGCAAAAGCGAAGTTCGAGGCCGAGATGCGGGCTGCAGAGGAGGCAAGAAAGAGAGAGGCCGAATCCCGTGCCAAGGCCGAAGCTGACGCCAAAGCCAAATTCGAGGCCGAGATGCGGGCTGCCGAAGAGGCGAGAAAGAGAGAGGCTGAAGCCCGTGCCAAGGCTGACGCAGACGCCAAAGCCAAGTTCGAGGCCGAGATGAGAGCCGCTGAAGCTAGAGGCAAAAAGGAGGCCGAAGAACGTGCCAGGGCCGAGGTCGAAGCCCGGGCAAGATTTGAAGCGGAGCTCAAGGCCGCCGAGGAGCGGAAGAAGAAGGAGGATGAGGCACGCGCACGAGCTGAGGAAATGGCCCGGATTCGGCTCGAGACTGCCATGAAGGCTGAGGCGGCGGCCAAGGCAGAAGCAGCCAAGAAGGCCCAGGAGGAAGCCGAGCGCCTCTACCGAGCCGAGCAAGCGACAAAGGCTGCGGCGGCCAAGGCCGAAGCGGAAGAGGCGGCCCGTGTCAAGAAAATGGAGGAAGACGCGAAAGCTAAGGCGGAGGCCGAAGCTGCGAAGAAGGTTGAAGCTGAGAAGGCTGCTGCCGCAGCCGCTGCCGAAGCAGCCGCTAAAGCCAAGGCGGAAGCTGAAGCTCTGAAGACGAAGATCGAGGAGGAAACGAAGGCCAAGATCGAGGCTGCTGCGAAGAAGGCAGAGCAGCTCCCGATCAGATTTAAGGACGCAGTTGGGCGGAAGTTCAGCTTCCCATTCCACCTATGCGGTACCTGGCAAGTATGTTGAACCCAGAAAGGCGACCGACTTCCCTGGTATAATGGAACTGTAGCTAACCGCGCGACTGTTTTTATAGGGAATGGAGGACCTGATTAAGCAGGCGTTTTTGCAGGTAGATGTCCTTGGCCCCCACGTCCAAGAGGGTCACTACGACCTCATCGGACCTGATGGCGAGATCATCCTCCCCTCGGTCTGGGAGAAGGTGGTGCAACCGGATTGGGCCATCACCATGACGATGTGGCCTATGGACAAGCTGCCACAGCTCGGCCCCAAGCACGGGATGCATCCGGGCCGACACGGCCACCCACCCATGGCCCCTGGCCGGCCGCCCATTCCCATGGCTCCGGGAATGGCGCCCCCTGGCCGTCGACCAGGCATCCCGACAATGGGAATGGGAATGGGAATGGGCGTCCCCCCGGCCCCAGGATGGCACGGCGCAGGTCGAGGAGCGGCAATGCCGGCCAACGTTATTAACGTTGGTCCGCCCAAGCCCCCCGGCAAGTCGTCGAAGAAGAAGCAGGCCCAAGACTCGTCGTGGATTGGATTTTTGGCTGGGAAGCCTCCCAAGAAGAAGTGAGTCCACCTCTAGTAGCTCTATACACTCTGTAACTGGTGCAGTGTGACTAACAAAGAAAATCATACAGGTCGGGGAAGAAGTAAAGGGACTCAGATGCCGCGCCGGCATGAAACGATAATGTGGGATTCCGATGTTGACACAATTCAGTTTTCTTTTCCAGATACCTGGGCGATTAACGTTGCCTTTTTTTTCTCGTTTTTTTGTCCCTTCCTTGGACCCTTTTGGGGGGTTCTCTGGGGTTTGCGGTGTTTCTCGTGGAATTGGATGCTTTCTGGATTTTCTCTTCTCATTTACGCGAGCGTCACACATCAGGAGTCGCGAACTATCCTAAATGCATTTGGATCGGAGTATGATGAAACGGCTCAATGATACTGGGGGAAACGGCGTACGATCCAAAATGCCTAAGCGCTCTCAAGTCTTGTTATTGGCGCGAAGACGTTTTTGGCATGGATGGTGATGGATGAGGATGTGGACCCGGGGGTGGACCGAGTTGGATTAGACGCGGCGGTCCTAGACAACCTGTTATGTAGAATGAATGGAGTGTGCAGGTATTTTTCTGTGTCCCTCGTTCTTGTCTCGTGTGGAAGCGTTGCCGAATGGCAAGCCCTCGCCGGGAATCGTGAACATACCCCATGTAGCTGAGAGGTGAGAGGTGATTGTTGAATGTGAGTGTATTCCATTCATAGGAGCTTTCGCTGGGGCCGGAGTTTTTGACGCGCTTGTTTTTCGAAGGCCTCGATCATTAACGCGGCAACCTTATCGGACACGGCGGCGCTGACGGCAGCATATAGAGGGTTGGTAAACTGAAAGTCGATGGCGAGGTGAACCTCTGTTGAGGGTGACGGAAGATTGGCTAGCTCCTTGACGGACCATCGTGTTATGAGACTCCTAAAGACGGCAGAGGCATCTGGGCCCCCGCTGCCGGGCTGGGTAGAGCCGCTGACGGCCTCGACGGAGACGCCGGGGACGCAGCGGAGGCGGCTGGTAAAGACCTCGTCAAAGCCGCCCCAGCCAACGTGTAGGTCCGCGAGCGTCGGGAAGCGGCGGCCGGCGGCGTCGGGTTCGGACCAGCGAGTGACGCGGGACCGAGAACAGTAGGGCACGAACTGGACGTACGAGTCGACGTCGGCGATGAGGTCGTAGAGAGGAGCCGAGGGATAGGGTAGCGTGCGAGTGGCCGTCAGGCTCTGGGTCGACGGCGAGGAGCCGGGGAGCGTGAAGAAGGGCCGCGAGCGGTTCGAGGTGCGAGGGGCGATGTTGAAGCTGGCGATGCGCCATGCGGCAAGCGATGCGCGGGCCGGGGGGAGGACCCGGGAGGCCATTGGGGATCGGTTACAGGTCCGGGGAGGTTCAGCTATAGTAAGTGGTAAGAAAGGGCTATGCCCATGGCATTGGAGGGTTGTAGTGTGCTTAGTGTGCTCCAAGGGTCAGCTGATAGAGGAGGGTAGGACGGAGGAGCTGATGTTGAGGTTCTAGAATTTACAACATGGACTATGGCGCTGGCCTAATCAGGGCTAGCGTTCTATTTGACCCAAAACTCACCCCACCTTGCGTATCTAGGTACCTACCTGACGCTGGTCGCATGTGCCGAGAGATAGCGCTGTATTACAGGGCTCCCAGCGACCAGTTCAGCGGTCACATCCCCCGTCAGGCGGTTGATAACAGGGGCTCACAGCGGCCAAGCCAGGTTTTGGACCTCCCCTCCGGTGCTCGGGCCGTCTTGGCCGCCGAGTTTCCAGGGCGGTGATTCCGTCATGGCCCAAGGCCGTCCATCGCACATCTCCAACCACCACCACCATCCGCATCGTGACGCCTAAACCAGCTGCCTCTCCAGCCAACGCCACGATATACAGCATGCGCCGCTCTACGTCGCTGCGACGGACTCTTGAACGACCCTGACGAACCCTCTATATCCTCGCTTCCTCGCCGCTCTTCCCCTGCGCGGCCGACATCGACACCGCACCGCGTAACTCGTAGCGGTCCGCCCCACGTGGGGCATCTTGCCGCCATCATGTATGGGCCTCCCGACGACTCTAACCCGCCCCCTTGGCCATGGCAGCGCTGACGGTGCGCAGGTTCGAGAAGTCTCTGTATGACCTCATTCGGGGACTCCGAAACCACAAGGGCAATGAGAAGGAGTATATCCAGAAGAGCTTGAAGGAGTGCCGCGCAGAAGTCCGGGGTCAAGACATGGGTGCGTTGCTTCAACTCTTTCCGTTCCGAGTCGTCGCCTTCACAAGTCGTGTTTGATGTATGGAGAGCTGCTTTAGGAGTATGAGACGCATCTGTGCGTCTTATTTCACCGTCTCAGATTACTAATGCGCTGTACTGGTAGATCTCAAGGCGACGGCGCTGCTCAAGCTCATCTACCTGGAGATGGTAGGCCATGACATGTCTTGGGCCTCTTTCCATGTGCTCGAGGTCATGTCGTCGCCCAAGTACCACCAGAAGCGTGTGGGATATCTGGGCGCAGTCCAGAGTTTCCGACCAGACACCGAAGTGCTGATGCTGGCTACCAACCTGCTCAAGAAGGTCCGCGGATGACTTCCCCTCGTTGCCTTCGACGACTCTTAAACTAATGAATGCTCGCGTGTCCAGGACCTCGGGTCGACAACACCGACTGTCATCTCCCTCCCCGTCGCAACTCTTCCCCACGTCATCACGCCGTCCTTGGCGCTTTCGACCCTAGCAGACCTGCTGCCGCGGCTCAGCCACAGCCATTCGAACATCCGGAAGAAGACCCTGGTGACGCTATACCGGCTGGCTCTCGTGTACCCCGAGGCCTTGCGCGCAGCATGGCCCAAGATCAAGGAGCGCCTCATGGACCCTGACGAAGACCCGAGTGTCACGGCAGCTATTGTCAACGTGGTTTGCGAGCTGGGCTGGCGCAGACCTCACGACTTCCTACCTCTTGCCCCCCGGCTGTTTGAGCTGTTGGTGGACGGTGGTAACAACTGGATGGCTATTAAACTGATCAAGCTGGTTAGTACTGTGCTTGACGGCTTTTAAGTGACAGAGACTGATGCTGGCGATAGTTTGCGACCTTGACGCCCCTGGAGCCTCGTCTTGTTCGAAAGTTGTTGCCGCCACTTACGAACATAATCCGGACCACTCCAGCCATGTCATTACTGTACGAGTGTATCAACGGTATCATCCAGGGCGGAATTCTAGGGAATGCCGATGACGTGTCTGGAACCGACGAGATTGCGACATTGTGTGTTAACAAGCTTCGGGGCATGATCATGATCGATGGCGACCCCAATCGTAAGTCGAGGCTGATGCACACGGGTCACGCGAGCAATAAACTAACTTCCTTAGTCAAATATGTTGCGCTATTGGCCTTCAACAAGATTGTCATCACCCACCCCTATCTCGTGTCACAGCAAGAGGATGTCATCTTGGAGTGTATTGATAGCCCGGACATCACTATTCGAATACAAGCTTTGGACCTTGTCCAAGGCATGGTCACCGGGGACAACCTGATGTCCATCGTGAGTCGCCTCATGAAGCAGCTCAAGACTTCAATGCCAGTCCGAGACCGGCAACACACAGGCGCTGCTGTTGACCCTAGCGATTCCGACACCGACGGTTCATTTGCCGACTCTGGAGTCAAGTCACCTAACCAGTCGCCCCCTCTTCCAGATGACTATCGGATCGATGTCATCGCAAGGATCCTCGCCATGTGTGCCAAGGATAACTATTCTAGCGTGTTGGACTTTGACTGGTACATCGACGTCCTGACGCAGCTCGTCCGCATGGCTCCTGTTTCTAAAAAAGTCGACCCTGATGCGGGCTCAGCATCAAGATCGCGTGCCGATGTGTCGGAAAAGATTGGAGACGAGCTACGCAACATTGCTGTTAAGGTGCGAGCTATGAGACCAGCGACCGTCAGAGCCTCGGAGGATATTTTGAATCAGCTCAACGCTGATACACCTCCCGGATACCCCATTGCATCAGGGGCGCTCAAAGCCGTAGCATGGATCATGGGCGAATACGCATCACAGCTCTCAGTGCCAGATGATAACCTGAATAGCCTATTGCAGCTGATACCTAGGACGACCAACTCCGAGGTCATTACCACTTCCCTCCAAGCCGTCACCAAGGTCTTTGCGACGATAGTCGGAGACGAGATGGAGCAATGGACAGCGGAGAGAAAGTCAAGAGTGTCGCTACTCATGGCTCGCATCATCCACGTATTTGAGCCTTTGCAGTTGAACCCCAGACTCGAGGTGCAAGAGCGGGCCGTCGAATTCACAGAATTGCTGAAGCTCACCTCTGAGGCGGCTTCTGGCCAGCCTGCCTCGACAGATGGTGTTGAACAGGACCCTCCGCTTCTCCTAACCCAGGCGATCCCCTCCCTTTTCAACGGCTGGGAGCTCAACTCGGTGGCTAAGGGGGCACAACACAACGTCCCAGTGCCGGATGGACTTGACCTAGACGAACCAATCCACGCAAACCTCACCCGGCTCTTGGCAGAGGCGAACTCGGTTGAATTGGCAGCGGACGAGTCTGACGAGTTCGAGGTGTACTACCATCAACGGCCACCGCCAACAAGCATCGACTCCTCTGCGCCGGCTATTAGCAGGCTGACTGAGCCTGTGGAAGACTATGTCGGCTCGTATCAGCAAGCTACCGAGGATAGCTATCTTGACGCGGACATTGTTGCGCGAAGAAAAGCTGAACGTCAGGAGCGCAACAAGGACGATCCTTTCTACATTCCGAGCCGCAGCGACACCCCCCAGACGTCGACCCCCATCCACAACATCCTCCATACCAGCAACGGTCCCGACCTCGACATAGACTCTATACCGATAATGCAGTTGGATCTCGACAAGGTTGGAAGCGTTGCGGCGCCGCAGCAGCAGCAGAAGCAAAAACAGCGTCCGCAGCCACGGCCGCGCCAGCAGGTCGTCATCGCCGCCGACGAGACGCTTGAGGGCAGCGACAGCGGGTCGGGCAGGCGCACGTACGACTCGGAGAACAACTCGGACAGCTTCACCAAAACCAAGGCGCGCAAGCTCAAGCAGTCGCTTCTCAAGGTCGACTCGAGTAGTATTCGCACCTTTAACCTTGAGGGCCAGCCCGCGGGCGGCGGCTTCGATCTCGAGCGCCAGAAGCAGGAGGAGGCCGAGATGCAGCAGGCCATGAAGGAGGTTGAGCGCCTCCGCCTCGAGATGCAGCGTGCCAACGAGCGCATCCAGGTCGCCCAGGGTGTCGATGTCGAGGGCACCGTCGTCAAGAAGAAGAAGAAGACGAAGAAGGCCAAGAAAGCCGCCGCCGAGTCTCCTGCTACCGGCGACGATGAAGGCGCCGAGGTCAAGCCTAAGAGGACCAAGAAGAAGAAGGCTCGCGTAGTCGCGCTTGATGATGCTGGGGATGACAGCAGTGCCATGGGCGTAGACTCGCCGGCCGCGGGCGCCTCGGCCGAGGTAGCCGTCGCTAAGAAGAAGAAGAAAAGGCCAGCCGTACAAATACAGGAGGCGATTTAGAGGCTATGGTGTAGTTGACGGACAGCCATTGGCCTGGCCAGAGTCAGACAGCGGGCATTTCTAGTTTAGTGAGTGGCATTCAGTGCAAGCCGGCTACCTTTAAGCCAACAGGAGGAGGGAATAAATACAACACATCAACCTCATCCTCTTACCACACATTCCATCGACTCACCAACACCATTTTAGGTTTATCGGTCATTTGTATTTTGATTTTCCATTCACTAGCCTATCAACACCTTCACCTGCCCCCCCAACCCGCGTATCCATCCTCCGTCCAATCCGTCTATTTCTCAGCCGCGTCATCCAAATCGTAAGAAAAGGGGGGGGCTAAAGAGAAGACAAAACAACCAACGAATCTCAACAAAGAAAAAAAAAAAGGAGTATCAACAACTGGCACAAACAACTAGGAATCGCCGCCATCTCGTGATACAGCATAAGTACAAAAACACCAGCATAAAAAGCACCCCGGTGGTACCTTTTGGCCTCATGCTCCATTAAGACGTACACATGATAGATAGATTGCCAGCCAAAGAAGGGGGCTTTCTCTCCCACAAAATTTTCCTCGTGGCCTCCCTTTCCGTTTGCTCGTATGGCACCCTCTCATGACGTGGCACATCAAGGGTTTAGCTCAACGTGGGACCGCTGCTTCAGCGTGCCTCATCACCGCCAGCCCATTATTCCATGGGCCTGTCTTCGAGCGTCACACCGCGTTCTGAAGGTGGAGTGACAGGGACTCTCTTGCCGCCGACAAATCGTGCCGTGGTGCGCCCGAGGCTCTCGCGTTTCTCGGGGGCGGCTTCCTCGGGAGACTTGACTGTATCGGCGCCGTTCACGGGCTCAGCGCCTTCACCACCGGGCACCTCTAGACTGTTTCGTTTGTTGAGGCTACCCAGACTTCCGAGACTGCTACGTTGTCTGTCGACGGCTGAGGTTGGGCTTGTCTGAATGGGGAATCGCGTCTCAGGTCCGCCGGTGCTGCGTTCTCGCCGGTGACCACGGGGACTAGGCGCAGGGCTCCTATCCCGGCCGCGACTGGCGCTAGCCTTTTCTAGCAGAGCCCTATTCCGCTCCTCCATGAGGGCCTTGCGGTTGCTTTCGTCGGTGCTGATAGCGCGAGGGCGGTTGGCACTAACAGAGGAGGAGTGGTTGAGCGAAGACATGCGCTTGAGAGCGCTGAAAATGGCGTCCTTATGGGCGAAAAGATCCCGCACAAGTCGGATCGAGTGCTTCTCCTCCAGAGTGAGGGACGTCTCCGCCTTTGGCCGCAAGACACAAGGTGCAAGGAAAGCTGCGAGGGATGTAACGTAGGCATCGTCAGCCGAAGTAAGGTCGATGAGGCGGGTGAAGTGGTTCATGCAGGCGTCAAGAGTGGCAATGTTAGTGAGCCGGAGCTGCGAGAGAGTTTGTTGCAAGACCGCGATGCGCGAGGCATCTGAAGAGTCGGGGGCTGTTGTTGAGTATATTGTGCGGATGATTTCGTAGACATGAGAAGAGACGAGTGAGTCTAAAGGGGTGGAACTGTTAGTGACTTGGACATCTAGGTTTATATGTTGGAGATGATTTGCTTACCAGGCAGTTCCAAAAGGTAGATCTTGAGAAGACTAGCAACCGTGGGGATATCAAATTCCTCAAACACCTCGGGTGAAATGAGCTTGCCATCGTTAACCTTGGAGCGCAATCGATGGACCTGACCGAGGGGAACGTCAACCAGCCAAACATTCCTCCTGGCCTCATCACCTTCGAGATCGGGGTAGTGGTGATCCAGATAGGTTAGGATGGTGGTGACAATGACGGGGACTCGCTTCTTGTCGGCTCTGGCGCGAGCCTCGAGATCGATACCGAAGGTATGCTCATCGACCTTGTTGTAGTAGTTTTCGTACACAACCACCTTAGGAATGAAGCTACCGGTGCGGTAGTTCTCAAGTAGATAGCGCAAGTCGCCCTGCGGTTGAATCGTCTCCTGGAACAGCATCATCTGGTCGACGGTAGACTGCAGGCTGGGGATGACATTGCCAATGGTGCCCGAGAAGTCCAAGATAACAGTCTTGACGGCTTTGAGGCGGTCAAGCTCGCAGCGCTCAAGGAAGGTGAGGTGGAGGAAGATAGACTCCTCAAGTTCGCAGCGCAGGTCATCAAGCTTGCGGACGCCGGCCTTGTACTTCTCATCAGACTCACGGGCTTCGCGCTGCATGCGCTGGCTGGGAGTTTCGTTGGGGTGGGAGTTGTTCAGGACGTTCCAGTTGGAAAGGTATTCGCTGACAGTGCCGACAACAGGTGAGTCGCCACCTTCAGAGCCCGAGTTGGGCATGGAGAAGGTGCGGTTGATGGCCTTCTTCTCGGGGACACCGGCGAGTTGGAAGGCCTTGGGCCGCCACTGGTAGAACATCTTGGAGCTGTTGGCAAAGGTATTGCCGACGTTACCAATGAGGCGCAGGAAGCCGTTCGAGATGAGATCCTGACCGATACGCTCGGCGTAGCTGACGCTGGAGGTACCCATGCTTCGTTGGAGGTACTCAACAACGTCGGAACCAGCTGAGGTGTTGAGGTATGTGCCGAGGATGGGAACCTTGGTCTCGCCCATCTTGATAGTGGAGAGCATATGCGATAGGATCTTCTTCATCTGCTCAAGTTGGTAGACATCGTCGCCAATCTCAAACAGCTCCTCCTCCTCGTCTTCCTTCTTCTCCACTTCCTCCTGGGGTTGCACCTTGATCTCGGGAATGTTGGGCTGGTTTGGTTTGGGGCTGATCTCCGGGTCCTGGAAGGCAAGTTTGTTCTCCTCCTCAATATCCTCAACTAGGCGGCATTTATTAAAGTAGACGGCACGTAACTTCTTGACGGCTTCAGCCTGGCGATCATGGGCCTTGATGCGAACCTGGAGCTCATCTTGCGAATCTTGGATCCGGGCCTCGTGGGCGTCGCACCAGCGGGAGAACGGGTTCACGACAAGATCGCGAATACTCTGGGCAATTCGATGATGGTTACGGGAGGCATCTTGCATTTCACTGCGCATACCGTCGAAGGCCTGGGTAGCGGGATTCCATTAATATCAGGTTGGGCAGGCGTAAAGGGAGAAAGCGGGTCCAAAGAATTCAAGCCAAGAAGGCTTGAAGAACCCTCAATAGAGAAACAGCAGGATGCTCTTACCTTGCGAACAGTGGCCCCGTCATCGCGAGTAAATCCACCCTGGATTTTGTCGGCGGAAGGGGTAATTTCGCCGAGGCGTAAGCTGTAGGCCTCCTCCGCCTCTGCGCGCAAACGGGCGATGGTGAGGACCTGACGGTTCTCGAGGACGCCTTGTTGAAGCTTTCCGAACAGGACGCCGAGTCCCGCGGCGTAGTCGGTCGACCAGAAGGAATCAGCGAACCCCGGCATGATGACCTGCCTTCTCTCTCTCCTGCCCCGTCAATGGGTGATGGAAGTCGCTGTCGTCGTTGCGGTGGTCAACACGGTAGGACGCTGTGCGTAGTATTAACGGAGAGCTGGGGAATAAGTGGTGGTCGTGGTCGTGGTCGTGGTCGTGGTCGTCGGCTACGTTTATCGATGTCGTTGTCGTTGTCGTCGCGGTCGTGGATCGTGGATCGTTGTTGTTGAGGGGGAAGCGCAGTTCAGAGGGTGAGCGTCGCCAGACGTTGGCGTTGCTGCTGCGTGTCTCTCTGCCGTAGGGAGTGGGTTTGGGCGACGGCTACTGCAGATGCAGGGGCAAACACTGAACCGCCAGGGATTAGGCGCTACACTTGCTGACTGGCTTGGACGGACAAGGCTGAACGGACGGGTTAATGAGCAGCGTGGCGCCGGACTGGATTGGACTAGGTTGGGCTGAAGGAGGTGTGTGGACCAAGGACCATGGATGGAGGATTGGACGGGACTTGGTGAGCACTGATCTGAGTACTTCGTAGGACGGCGAGTCCGTGGATTAGAGACGACAGGGTGAGGTTGGCGGGTGGATGACGACGTGTTGCGGAGCCAATACGAAGCGGCAGTGAACCTGGCAAACAACGGCCGACCTTTTTTGTTCGTGGTGTTCGGGGTTCGTCTCGACTTGGTGCGTGTCGCTTGCTTATGGCAGGGTGATTGGGGGCCAAGGAAGGATCTAGACTTTGAGGGAGGAGATGAGGGGAGGTAGAGTACGAGAACCTGTGGCGTAGCCTAGACTTGTTTTTGAGGTCGGAAACTCCCTTTGAAGAAGCAAAGTCGAGAGAGGCGAAGAGATAATCAAGCACAGTAACGGAAGATGACGACCAAGAAGTCTTGCCAATCGAGAGGAGAGGAAGAGAAAAGACTGGGTGTCAGAGGGAATAATGCAGGCCCATGCGCCGTGACATGAGAGATGGGATGAAATGGACGAGCGTAAGGAAGGAGGAAAGGGGCAAAGACACAGGATGGGGAAAGAGTGCAGCTTCCTGGCGGTTTTAGGTATCCAGACAGAAGGAACGGGGCGCCATCTAAAACATCGATCGAAGACTACAGATTAAAGACCTACTGAACGCAATCAATATTCGGGATCGTGTGTGCTACCACACTGTTTCCAACGACGAACCCGTTCTCGCTTTCGCTCTGGTCCTGAGCCGAATCCCCCCTTGTCTCGTCCATCTCCATCCACTTTCTATCCTCCACATCCGGAGGCCTTCTGTCAGCGAGCGGGGGAGGGGGAGCTGCTGCGGCTGAGAGCCAGACCTTGGCTGTCATCACCGATGAAGAAGAGGCGGAATAGCTCAGCCACTGACTGACCAGGCGCGTACCTAGTACGACATGCAGAGCGCATGCGTCTACTGTGCAAAGTAACTCTGTACATAGCGCTCCTGACGGCAACACAGTTCATTCGCTTATCATCCACCATTCCCCGACCTTAGTTTCGAGACGTCCCCGGCTTCGATCAATCAACGAGCCTCATCGTGTCCGGGCTACAACTGCAGCTGTCAGCGGGCTTCACCCACAATCTAGCGACGTCCACCATGTGCCTAATCCTGGGTGCCGAGCACTTAGAAGTTGTTCCCACTGAAAGGGGCGAAAGTGCTGCGAGGGGACAGTGAAGAAAAAAGGCCAAGAAAGAAGGGGTCTCGACACTCGTCCACCCACATTGACAGGGCAGCGCTCTGTTTCAGAGATACCAGGGACCCATCCAATGACGGGCGGAAACTGACCACTCCTAAATCAGATCCAATGTCAAGGCCAAAGCTAAAGAAAGAAAAAAGAGTACATCCGCTTTGCATGGGTCCGATGTATTTGGCTCCACTTACGGTGCCCTTCTGGAGAATGCGCCACGTACATCCAGTGCCGCTAGGCTAGCGGCCTTGAATGCCGACTGATTCAAGTTGTACCGTTTATGGAACTACCGTCTCACCACCGTTTTTTGGAGTTACCGTCTTCGATCCACCGTCTGTGCTCCTCGCCGTTTTAGACCGATTTCCACCAGAGCGCAGGGGCTGGAAACAGAGCACTTCGCTGACCTGCAGGTTAATGGCTTACAATTGATCTTTGGTGCATAAGCGAGGCGCACTTTTCGTATAGACCAAGTTATAATTGGGTATTTGACAGGCTCAGAGAGCAGCTCCAACAGACGCCTCAGACCAGGTCACAAGAAGCAGGGCTTTTTACGTCATCATTGCCCAGACTATCCAGCAACAATTCATTGAGCATATGCTTATGTAATTGGATGGTCTTTTGTAACTGGTCGCCCAGCGGAGAGAGAGCACTACACCCTCAACGGGGAAATGGCCGGGGTGTGCGATCTTAATCGTGACAGTGTTATGACATTTACCAGAGAGCTGGTACTGAGACACTCCTTACTCACACGTTCTCATTTTTCTAGTCGGGCATGTTTAAAAACATCCTCGTCTCTTTGTAACTTTCACTTTAGGATTCACTTAGTACGCTGCCAAAGCTTATGAATGCTACTTAGAGACCTGATAGCCTGATCTGTACCAATGATCCCAAGACTCCCAGCTGCACTTAGTTTAGCTCGCTTCTACAACAGTATTGATTGTACCTAGTAAGAACGTACACCGAGATAGTTTGGAATCGAACCTGGCACTAGGTAGAGGAGGAGTTTCCTCCTTGAGCAGTAGATCTACTTCTTCACAAATGCGGTGGTACGAGAATCTCACCCACAAGGACTTCACCATTGGCAGTTCTCGTATCATCGGAACGAGAAACAGAATTGATTTTGAAATCAAGTTAATAACACTACTATGATGAAGTCTATTAACGATAAATCGGTCTCAGGATCAAAAGCGGTTGACTTGATGTCCTCGCTAGCTCGAGACCCTAGGTATCAGTGCGCTGTGAAATCAGGATGCCAGTGTCCATACTTCATACACTGCCAAATGGCCACAAGTAGAGTTGGAATCCCAACTCCGAGTCCGCATCCAAGCGCGATCTTGTTTGAAGTGCTCAACTCCCCACTAGCCTTTTGTCCTGTTCCTGCGCCGTTTCTGTCGCCGAAGCATCTGTTGTTATGCTTTCGCCCGAGCTTGTTTTCGTCGTCGTCGTCATTGTTGTCACCGAATTGTCCCAGGCACTTGCGGTCGCGGGTCGTTCCTCGAGGCTGAAGCGGTCGGTGCCGTCTTCGCAGCAGTCGCCAAATTCGCGGTATATGTTGCAGCAGTATTCGCCGTTGGTGCACGTCTTGACTTGAACCCAGCTGGATGAATTTGCTATTAATCTTTTAACACACATGTCCATATTTGTATCCTTCAATGTCCCTCCAAGTCCATCCGTGAACTTTCGGGTCATACTCACAGTTTGGAAAAATTTCAGGACATCCCCCCCAGTCCTGATTTTCACACGCAGCGTGGTAGTCGTATTGTCCCGGGTACATACACAGCCCACTAGGTAAACATTCATCGCCCCACTGAAAGAAACAGCACATGCGAAAGGTTGTATTGACTCCGTTGCAGGGTTCATAGTCGTAATCCGTCGCCGGGTTGCCGTCCTGGTATTAACAGATGGCTCCTGCTAGAGTAGCCAGGTGGGCGAAGATGATAGAATGAAACAGCATGTTGGTTGACACGTTGGTGTCTACAGCAGAAGGTAGCATGGCGTGGGCCAACGGCACCAGCTGAGGATGGTTGAATGGTTTGAAAGGGATTGGCAGTACTAACAGGCTCTGACGGGAAATGGCGTGATCAAATATAGAAATTGGGACATGCGTCGCAATTAACACAACGAAGGCAACAAGGTAAGGCTCTGGATCAATGCCAAGATACCATGGACAAGGCAGACAATCGGGAGTGCTCTAACATTGAGAGTTGTACAGTAACTCCATGTCGCCCGGGCGAGAAACAAATTCTGATACGCCATCAACATGGCCTTGTTACCGATCCCTATGTGCCCCCCTAAGGAAAACATGAAGCGACTCAATCAAGAGCTTCCAATTGACCATCTCCGATAAGCACTAAGCAATGTACCTGTTGTGGCTGCATGCAGTTGAAGATGAACCGTCTCAGCCTTGTCACCTCCCCGACCAGCCGAGCCCATATTGGCGGGGATGGGAGATTGGCCACAGAGCCGCATCGATTCATTCCCTGGGAGGCTCAAAGAATTGTTCGATGGCTGCGAAATGATGAGGAAGTCATGTATGTTATTCAAGACGATAGGAAGACGCAAAGTAAAGCGAGAATAAAAAGCTGGCATACACAAAAGATAAGCGACCCGGGCTTCAAAGCAAGAGGCTGAACAAAGCAAAAGGGATGGTAAGGAAAGAAGAATTCAAAACTTATAGTTAAATCTGCTGTATGAGGCATCAAGTCTGCTTACATTTTTAAGAATGGGGTCTCATAGATAATGCGGAAGTATGTAATAGTAGGGATTCCCTAGTCATTACCGAACTGGGAACTAGTTCGCTCCGTCTCAGCATGGCTACATGAGAACAAACAGAATGTTTTTTTTTCCCCTCAGAAGTACAGTCGCATGCGCTGGTTGGGCAAATAACCAGCTTCTTCTCGCAAGTGAGTAATGCAGTCTCGTCTGTGTCATGACTTACCATATCTAGACCACGCTGTTAAACTGGCGCGGCATGGCCATGATCTTGGGTTCGCTGATGGACTGAAATCTGCATTTATCCCTTTTCTGGGTGGCATTCACTTACAAACAAGGTCGCCTTGACACTTTCCAGCATGACAACCATCCCGCCTCATTGTAAAGAGATTGCATGTCTTGTCCGTGGGCATCTAAAAATGACGACTCAGGTCTCCGATTATGAAGGCAGTAGTCGCAGGAAGTAGATGCCCTTGAACGAACGCAAGAACTTGACGGAATCACGTATTCTCTAAGAGTTATGGCCGTATGTACTAATGATGGCTTCAGAAGCAGCTGAGATAAATGAGAATATCATCTCAAGAGCAAGCAAAAAAACAAGAAACATACAACAGTGAGGATTCCCCGGTCGTCACCGACCCGAGTACTAATTCACCGCTTCTTAGGTTGACTAGGGGAGAGCGGACGGGATCCCGTACTTTCTAAGAGCTATGGTCGTATGTGCTTGATCCCGGGCTACTGGAACTCATGTTGATGGACGAGCCATGGCCCCGGATTCTTCGCCCGGCACGGAGAAGAGTGGATATTCGACTGCGGTCAGTCCCAAGGTGCCGGAGAGTGTCGTGCGCTTGTCCTTGGTCAGGCAAGTCAGGTCACTGTAGGGAATTGCAGGCCGAGCGAACCAAAGTTGTATCAAATACAGTTACCAATATGTACTTTAGGCTTCTTTCAACAGGGTGACAGGGGCTGAGACAATCCGGACACTATCATCGCCTCAGAGCTCAATCCCTCACCTTCTGTGCAATTAGGCGACTTTGCTAAGGTGTACTGAAGATGAAGGTCAATGACACAAGAGTATCATAGTACCGTCGACATTTGACATTTGCCAACATTTGCTTTGGTCGTGTTGTAGTCAGAGTAGAGTTGGAGAGCAACATACCCCTTGCGAGCACTCAGCAGGTGGCTTAGTTGCACGCACTATAATCAGATATAAGGCCTTTGGGGTCGATAATTGGTGGAAATATGATCTAGGCCACTGGGGATCGTATCAATTGTTTTTGATAAAATTTGTAGCAAAGCCTTCAAACTCGACAGTGTTGCTCATATGTGTCTAGAATTGCGTTTGTCACTGCAGTACAGTGCATTGAGGTACCTACCTAGGCACTGGGCTGTAGTGGCGGAATTTGGGGGTACGTACCGCCCCGCCTCTGTCAGCAGAACTGCTACCACTGAAGGAACGCTATCATCTCCGCACGCTCGCTATTGCATCCCTACAATTGTCCAAGGTGCCTGGACCTGGATACGTGGGCGATTGTCAGTTGAATCCTGGATCTTGAATCTCTTCTACTTCTTCTCATTAACTCATTCACATCCCATCTCACTCATTTCCATCCACCCATCTTTCATTTATTCATCGCCCTCACATCATGGGTCGAGCTGAACCTGTGCTGCCCTTCACTAGGCCAAAGGGCAAGACCGGAAAGACCGGGCGTCACACCAGCCCTCACCCACCCTCATCACCTAAGTTGACGCCTAAGAAGGTCATTCTCGTCATATTCTTGTCGCTTTTGGGCCTCAGTCTGTTGCACCGGCCTGTCACCCATTGTTACAATGGATTTCCCAAGTATGGCCATGGCCAGGGTCTCTTGACACCCGAGGAGCGCGCGCATAACATACTCGCGTCCACCCCTTTGATAGGTAAGCATCAAATTCGTCTGGAAAATAATACAGCAACTGATAGTCATACCCAGATGGTCATGTTGACTTCCCCGTTCTCCTGCGCTATCTCTTTGGCAACCACATCTACCATGAGAACTTCACCAAGCCCTTTGAGCAAGGCGACCTCCCAGGCCATGTCGACCTCGAACGCCTTCGCCGCGGCCAAAGTGGTGGCGCATTCTGGAGCCTCTTTGCTCCTTGCCCTGAGAATGGCTCCGACTTCTCCGATGAGAACTACGCTTCCAGTGAGTTCGATATGACTCTGCTTATGCAGAGTAGTCCACTCGAGTTCTACCCTCCCTGACAATCTCAAACTCAGGTGTTCAATTCACCCTTAACCAAATCGATGTCATGACTAGGGTCCAGCAAGCCTATCCAGATGACTTCTCGCAGAAGGTCAACAGCGCCAGCGCTGTAGAGGCATTCAAGCAGGGCAAACTAATCTCCCCTCTTGGCATCGAGGGCCTGCACCAGATTGGCAATTCCGTCGCCAACCTCCGCAAGTTCCATGAGCTAGGCACCCGCTATGCAACCCTCACGCACAACTGCCACAACAAGTTTGCTGACGCCGCGATCCTGGAGAGCCCTTTGCGTAAATCTGAGCCGCTTTGGGGCGGTGTCAGTCCGCTTGGCCGTCGTGTAATTCATGAGATGAACCGGATCGGTATGATTGTTGATCTCTCACATGTCAGGTTTGTTCCTTCACCACATCCGGCCTCTGAGAAGCGATACACTGACCCTTACCTCCGTAAATAGCGAGGACACAATGCTAGACGTCCTGGGCAACACAAGCGACTGGGACGGATCCAAGGCGCCCATCATATTCTCACATAGTTCGGCTTACAGCATCTGCCCTCATCCCCGTAACGTCAAGGACCACGTCCTCCAGCTCGTGAAAGAGCGCAACTCCGTCGTCATGGTCAACATCGCTCCCGACTTCATCTCTTGTGTGGACGCTGGAAACAAGAATGGCCTGCCTGACTTTGTCCCTGCCAATGCGACACTGACCCAAGCCGCTCTACACATCCTCCACATTGGTAACCTTATCGGCTATGACCACGTCGGCATCGGCACCGACTTTGATGGCATCGCGAGCGTGCCCGAGGGCCTCGAGGACGTTTCTAAGTACCCAGACCTAGTAGCCGAGCTCCTCAAGCAGGGAGTGAGCAACGAAGACGCGGCCAAGGTCGTTGGCGGAAACGTGTTGCGGGTGTGGAAAGAGGTTGATGCAGTGGCTGCTCAGCTGCAGGCCAAGGGAGAGTTGCCCATGGAGGACGAACTACCAGCGCTCTGGTTTGATGCAAAGCAAGATTGGCGTGCGTCTATTTGAAAAGTGTTCGCATTCGACATGCTCTGGTTTAGAGTCCATTCATCTCTTAGTACATAGGTAGTATATACATGTCTTGTACAGCAGGAAGCGTTGCCTCCACCTTGTCCACTGACTTTTCCCGGGACAGCCACTGCTTCGCATATGCCTCTAGATTGATTACAACCTCGGTTGCCTCGTCTCTCATTCCCAAGCAGAACTCCAGTCTCAACCTCTCCGCTCGACTCTGTTGAGCTTGTTTGCTGTCGCCGTCTGCGTCCTCGTCCGCTGTCCACGCACCGGCAGACCCATTGCGTGTCGTCGACCACGGTACGAGCCCATGTCCTTTAACCTGCGGATATTTTCCTGCACCACTCGGCGGGCATCGGTTTCGAGCGTCATCTGCGATAACTCGGCCGTGAGGGAGGTCACGGTTCGGGGGGCCAGGGAGCCCACTTTGGCGAGCTTGTGGATGGAGTGCTTGGCCATGATTCGAGCGGAAGTGGTCGGGCCTAGAGCGTAGAACGACTCGAGGGCTTTCTAAAGTGGAGGAAGAAACACTGAGTGAGAATGCTGCACCGCGGGACGGAACGTATGTTGGGAAGATGGATTCGCGATGGGAGGCCGGCTTACCTTAACCAACTTCTGCTCGCCGAAGTTGACACCGAGAATGAATACCTGGGGGGGAGTCAGTCATACGTTTTAGTTAGGCGGGGGTGCAATTGGCTCAGACATGCCATTTTGACGGATTTCTCGTGAGGATCACGATCGCATGCTTCGGATCTGGATTCGACGCTGCGGCTCAAAAGATGGATAGAAGTGCAAAGCCTGGGTTGTCCCGGGAAAACCAAGGGTAAACTTAGTGATCCAATGAAGGAACCACGGTCAATGGGTGGCTTAGCGACTAGAAGTCCCCGAAACACCGCCAACTGCAGAGCAGCTTCAGCACGCATAGCGGGGTCACACCTCTGAAACTAGCCTGAAGCTCCTTGCCCCAGGTAGGTAAGGGGTCCCTGCCCGCCCGCCCGCTCTACCTTTAGGTGCCTCCCTCCCTTAGGAGGTTGAAGCTCCCCCAATTGCGCAAGTGTTTCCTGGCCATTTCGTATAAGTGTCCCCAACCCACTGTCAACCTCCTCCTCTTCATCTGTCAACTTCTCCTCCACATCATCACTGTTGCCGCATCCGTCCCGATCCGCAGCATCAGAAACCGCAATCATGTTCAACCCCCGCCGACTCTTCGTCTCGGCCGCTCTGCTCTTCGGAATCGGCCTGGTCTTCTTCGCCCAGACCGCCGAGGCCACCAAGGGCCCCAAGATCACCCACAAGGTTTACTTCGACATCCAGCAGGGCGATGAGTCGCTGGGTCGCATCGTCATGGGCCTCTACGGCGGAACTGTCCCCAAGACCGCTGAGAACTTCCGCGCGCTCGCCACTGGCGAGAAGGGCTTCGGCTACGAGGGATCTACTTTCCACCGCGTCATCAAGCAGTTCATGATCCAGGGTGGTGACTTCACCAAGGGCGACGGCACTGGCGGCAGGTCGAGTAAGTACAGATCTCCACCACCTCAAAGGTCGCTTAATGAATTCTCATGTCTAACATTGGCTCCCCTCTACAGTCTACGGTGAGAAGTTTGCCGATGAGAACTTCAAGCTCCGCCATACCAAGAAGGGCATCCTCTCCATGGCCAACGCCGGCAAGGACACCAACGGCTCCCAGTTCTTCATCACCACCATCGTCACCTCGTGAGCATCCCCACCCCCATATAGTATACAATGTGCATTGGAACCTGGCAGCTGACTAGATGAACTAGGTGGCTCGATGGCAAGCACGTCGTCTTCGGCGAGGTCCTTGAGGGTTACGACGTCGTCGAGAAGATCGAGCTCACCAAGACCGCTAATGGCGACAAGCCCGTCATCCCCATCAAGATTGCCAAGAGCGGCGAGCTCGAGGTCCCCTCCGAAGGTATTCACGTCGAGCTCTAAACAGCCCAGCATCGTGCTTCAACAATTCCTCGTCTCCTCCATTGCCAAAGCTGATTCGTGTGTTGCTACCCTCCAGGCCAATACGGCGCTGCTGAGCCGGTCGTGGGTGGGGAACCGGTCGGGGATGAGGAAGGCTGGTCTTTGTTCCAGAAGGCATCGCTCCTCGTCATTGTCGCTGGCGTTGTCTACATTGGTGTCCGTGCTCGCAAGAACTTCCACCCTGGCCGATTTTAGAAGACTCCATCCAGGCTGGAGCTTTTGACGGATAGAACAATATAAGATCCCACGTCTTCGTGGATTTGCGATACATGACGTTCGCAATTCGCACTCCGTTCCAAGCCCAATTCCTCCCGTGCATGACTCCATAAGATTACAACATACGCCAAGCCTTTATAACAGCCATGTCCCTCGTCATTTCCCCGCGCTGCCGCGTGTTCTTGGTGGCTCTGTTCAGACTCCCATGATGAATCGCATTCCCAGTGTCCAACAACACCCCTGTCACGTGGAGCCGATGACCTCTGACGGCCAGCGCCTGGCACTCCCCGCCAGAAAAAAAAAAGCTGTAAGTTCGTAGCAGTCCTTTAATCGACCCTCTCAAATCGGCCACCAACTTATGCGCATTCATCCAGAACCCCTTGGTCGTATTCTCAGCAACTTCGTCCGTCGCCATGAAGATCCTCAGCGTCAACTTCCTTAGCTGCGCCGTCAAGGCCTGCAAGAGCTCCTCCGACTCTTTCCCGCTCCACGCAAAGGACGCTGAACTCGTCCAGGATGAGATCGAGCTCAACCCCGACATGATCATCAACGTCCTGCCCCGCCTCGACTGGGCTGCCTTGCGCACAACTTCTTCCGAGGTAAGTACTCTCTTCTAAAGCAGCCACCGCAGAAGAAGGGACTTGGTCTTTGTTCGGTGCCGTCTCATCTCCTTACCCGCCTTGTCTTCCTTCTCGTTATGGTAGAGCTGAGTGAGAGAACGTAATGTCTAATTCGATGTGTGTTTTTTAACACTCTGATAGCTCGGCTTCCCCCAACTGCCCGAGCAGGCCCCCACGGCTGAGGAGCTCAAGGCCGACGACGCCATGCTCAAAGATCTGCACCACCTGCTTCTCGAGACTCAGATCTCCGAGGGCAAGCTGGTGTGTGGCAACTGCGGACACGAGTACGCCATCAAGGAGGGTATCGCCAACTTCCTACTGCCGAGCCACCTGGTGTGAGCGATGTATGGTTGTGGTCATGGTTATGACAGGGAAGCGAGAAAAATCAAGAATATAGGCGCAAGAGACGAATGGTCCGAATGCAGGAGGATGCCGCATCAAGGGAGACGGCATACGTTAGGATGATGTCACATT
The DNA here is from genome assembly GCA_029931735.1 of Dactylonectria alcacerensis. Lineage (NCBI taxonomy): Eukaryota > Fungi > Ascomycota > Sordariomycetes > Hypocreales > Nectriaceae > Dactylonectria > Dactylonectria alcacerensis. The sequence continues at coordinate 3,639,481 of JAPMUZ010000004.1, forward strand.
GGAGTATGGCGTTAAACTCTTCATTACAGACTCGATTCATGCATGGTTGGATAGAATACCCTGTAATCTGATCCAAGCCCGACCGAGGCTTTGCGATTGTGATTCCGTCCTAGTTCTGCTTCTACCTTGCCGCGTCACCAACATACAGATTCCTCTCCCATCAAAGAGACATCAAAGAAACCCAAAACTCCTATCTGATGTACAATACTGTCTCTTGCAGGAGACGATGTCCATGATTCTAACTTCCACAGCCTGTAACTACAGAATTGAGTCAAGTTCACTGCTGCTTCTTCTGGGCAGCGGGGCCCATGTCCTTCTCAAACGCGCCGTAAGACACCTCAAGGCTAGCGAGGGCCCTGAGGCCAACAAACAGGATCGAGAACAGCACGATGGCGGTGATGATGGCCATGAAGATACCTGCAGCAGGTGTTAGAACGGTGGTTTTCGACTTTGTTCTAGCAAGTCGTGCTTACCAGGAGTGAAGAACTGGTACTTCTCGAACAGAGGGCGGTTGTCACGCTCCGTTTCGTTGGCCCGTCGCATGGGGGAGCTGCGGAGGTCTCGCTTGAGGTCCATGCGCACGCGGTCGTCGAACTCGGGCTCGTATGTCTGCTCGCCGGGTGTGCCGACGAACAGGATGGTGTAAGAGTTGCTCGATTGGAGGCCATCAATGCTCTTGGACAGGATCTCGTCTACGTCGTGGTGAATGGTATGTCCTAATTAACGGTTAAAGGGGGCGACTCACCACTGTCAGCCAGGGAGCCAGCCCGGTCTGAGGTCAGAGGTGGCAGAGTGAGCTCCTCGACGGTGATCTCCTGGTGCTTCTGGTCGCATGCCGTCTTGACAAAGTCAACCAAGCCGACGTTGGTCAATGCGCCGATAACCTCAGACACGATGAACTTGTCCTGGATACGCGAGTCGCTGACAGCCTGGCAGAGATGCGGCATCGCGCAGTTGCCGGACGCGGAGCTGGCGAGCTCCGCGGAATGGACACCCGGCTGGGACACAAACAAGTATCGGCTGCTCGGGCATGCTGAGAGGATGGTCTTCGCATCGGCAATCGCGCTGGAGCTCGTCTGGATCTGGTTGGAGGTGGAAGCGCCGGGGAACCTAGATGGACGTCAATCAGAGGGAGCTCCTTCAAACGAGAGCCTGGAGGACCAGGGGGCGTGTCATACGCAGAGGTGGAAAGCAGGATCAAAGGAGAAGAATCCGAAAAGGCGGCCGAGGGCCCGGCGAGCGCCAGAGCGCCGGCAAGAATCTGGAGACGCATAGCTGATGAAAAGCGATTGATTGTCCGCTTCGTGTCTGCCTGTCTGTCCTAGCTTGTGACGGGAGTCTTGAAGGCACGGAGCTGATACAGCAACGCAACCTTACGTAACCCCACCGTTACATGCAACACACCGTTACGTGCACACCTCGGTGAAAGGTCCCCCCGGTGGCGTCCCTGTGGAAACTTTGAGACAGAATTGTGGAAACTAAGCTGGTTGTCTTTCTATGGGCCAAACCAAACCAGTCAACTTTGATTCTCCCCAATTAGTACCGTCCACGGCGACATACGAGGCCTATCGGGCTACCCGACGCCATCATGTTTGCCAAACCTCGAGCCAAGAAGAGCATTCTACCACCTCACAACAAGAAGCGAAAAGCTACCTTCGGCGTTGAAGAAATCAATTTCGACTTCGACGCGCGCTCAGAATTCCTCACAGGATTCCACAAACGAAAGCAGCAGCGAATTAAGAACGCGCAGGAGGAGGCTGCCAAAAGAGCTCGCCTTGAAAAAATCGAACTACGGAAACAGGTAAATCTTTCCCATGCAATGCAATCCCCCCTCCCTACGACAATGGTGCTAACAACGGTGATGCTAGGCCCGAGACGACCGCCGCCGCGAAGTAGAGGAACATGTCAGCACAGTGAACAGGCTGTTGCAGGAATCAGAGGTTGCGGGAGGCGTCGAGCAGGGTTCAGACGATTCTGCCGATGAGTGGGACGGCTTTCCCGACCAACCGAATCTCGACATCGTGGATCACGAAGAAGAGTACATTGACGAGGATCGATACACAACAGTCACGGTCGAGTCAGTTTCGGTTTCACGAGACGGTCTGTATAAGCCCCAAGTTGAGGAGGTTGAGGAGGAAACCGACAACAGAGACACAAAAGAGGGCGAGGAGGAGGATTCACGGCCAGAGCGACCCAAGAAGAAAAAGAAGAAATTCCGCTACGAAACTAAAATCGAGAGGCAGCTGACAGAAAGGAAGCGCAGAATGAAGAGTAGGTCATGAGGACAGGACTAGCCTAGCTCAATCGCCAAGAACACATGATGGAAGCAAGTGAGCAGAACGGATGCGGGCAGGATTTACAAAAGATACCCTTGAGAGAGCCAGCTTCAGTCAGCTAGTAGAAAAGTAACATGGCTGTTCCATTCGCTCATCTGGCAACTTTCTGAAACCAAACCCTTGCAACCGCAGGCAACAACCAGACATGCTGAGGTGGTTCGCCCACGGCTGCCTGGGAACCGGCCATCCGCCATCAGACCTTCGATGCGTGCAGTGCGCAATAGTCCTCTCAGATGGTGCCAATCTCGTTCTGGAGGTCCTCCAGCTCCTTCTGCAGAGTGGAGTGCTTCTTAGCCATCTCCTCGTACTTTTGCTCCCACTGGTCACGGTCGGCCTCGAGGGCCTGGACCTTTCGTTCGAAGTGGCCGGCCTTGACATCGGTCGTTCGAAGCCTGTGAGATTGTTGAGATTAGTACAAGGTCTGCTAATTAAGCGAGAAGAGGAGTACACCGGTTAGGTGATGAAATGGCGGTGATAGGAGCATGCGACCCGGAAAAGGCGCTGACATACTTCTCATTAGCTTCACGGAGCGTCTTGTCGGCCTCCTCGGCCTCCTCCTCAAGCAGCTGCAGCCTGCGCTGGAGGGTCTCGTTCTGGGTGCCATGCTCGTGGCCCTCATCGGCAGCCTTCTTGAAGTCCTTGGCAGCGCCCTCGAGCTTCTCAACCTCGCTCTCAAGAATGTTGTTCTTATGCTGCAAGGAGGTAATCTCTTGCTCCTTGGACAAGTTCTCCTGCTCTAGCACCTTGATCTTCGCCTTGAGCTCCTCTACCTGAGCAGATGCCTCGTCGACCTCCAGACGGAGCTTCTGCATTTTCTGTACGGTGCCCAACCAGATTAGCCACGAGAGCAACTAAAACGCTGTACCCCTCCAAGCAGGCAGTGACATAGTGGGGTAACGGAGGATTTGTGGTAACTCACCTCCTTGATGCGATCCATTTTGGCGAGTGGTGAGAGATGGGGTTGTGGGCTTGAAGATTTTTTGGAGTTGATCTGGTGATGGGCTGAAAGGGCGCGTTGTCCGGATGTAGATGCGGATGATGAGGTTGGGAAGTAGGTAGGGAAAGGGGAGAAGTGATGCCCCTCCACATCTTGCCCCAACTGACCTGAGCGGTGGCCGTGAGACAGCCTCTGTGGCTTGGGGCACCCCGCTTGTGAGCTTGAACAAGCAGCTGGAAGGTGGCTGTTGCCCAGCCAACATATGCACGGGCCAACAAAATATCCCGGTCCCAATCCCGACTAATTGTAGGCGACAATGAACTCGCGCCCCTATTCCTAGGCCTAACGATCTGTATCCATCATTGATTTTTGGAACTCGAATCTCGGAACGAATACGACTGATCCATCATCATCATCATCATCATCATGTTGGCGGCGCACCGCGACCAGGAGAACGTGGTGCATAGTCACCAGGTACCCTCCAAACAGCAGCTCAAGACTCCAGGTGCACGATACCCGAAGACGCCATCCCGGTTCGCCCGGAATGATGAAAACGCACCCACTGCATTTGCCGGCAAGACTGGGCTCGGAGGAGCCAAGCAGTTTGGGGGTAATGACAAGAGCGCCATGAAGGCGAATGGCACACGTCATGCGCTGGTTACTCCCATGGGTACGTTTAGTTATCTGGTTGATAAGATAGCACATGTGAATACTGACATAGTGACAGACACACGAGGCCGAGCTCCACTGGGCAATAAAACCACCAATGCCAAAGCTAAGTCCGGGCAGGCTGGAGGTGTCAAGGGCATAGTGAAGGAGCTCGAGAAGACGCAGCTCAAACCCACAGTTCACAAACCCAAGCAGCTCTCGGTCGACCTAGCACCCCTCGAGTACAAAGTTCGGAATGAGCAGAAGGCGATTGAAGAGGAGGAGCCAGAATATGCCCCCCCAAGACCAAAGGATCTTCCCTATGAGTCGGATGTGTTCCCTCAGGATCTCCTGACCTTTGAAGGTCTGAAGAGCGAGAACCTTTTGAAGGGATATTATCAGCACTTCTACAACCCGGTAGATGACGAGGGCGTTTCTCGACAAGACAGAGAGTTTGAGAAGACGATGAAGAATGTGATGGCCAAGGCCGAAGAACGGAACCAGCGGGACATGGATGCTCTGGACTGGAACATTGCTGACGTTCCGGACACTGCTCGGCGCCAGCCCAAGACGAATGATCTACACAAACGGTCGAACTCCATTTCGAATCAGAGAACCAAAACTCTGATGTCAAAGCAGCCAAACTCGGTCTCCTCAAGGAGAGCCGCGTCTGCTCTGTCAATGGCATCAGACAGCTCCAAGAGCACAGGAGCCCCTATGACCATTCGCACCACCAAGACTAGAAAGCCATTGAGCTCTATTCTCCAGACTAAGAAGCCCGCAGCCGTCGGAAAGGCCTCGCTGGCAGACAGTGCTGCTGGTGAAGCGGCTTCGAGGACAACCATTGGATACAATCGGGGCAGGTCAGCGTCGTCGATGCTGTACACTCAACCCCGGATACCCAGTGAGTCCTCTCGACCTCCTCGCACAGTCAAGCCTGCGGCCTCGGTTGGTTGTCTCTCCGACATGACAATCACTCCTGCTCGCCTCCGTCAAGCTGGCATGAAGAAGCAGGAAAGCCAGCCGCGCCCCCAGTTCATGTCCATCTTCGACGAGGAGGACGGTGAAGACGAGGATCTACTTCCCGTGAGCCGCCAGCCCCAGCTGTCGGATGATGAGGATGAGTTCGAGTTGAAGCTTGATTTTTAAAGAGAACAGTAGGGAATGTATTCTAGAGGTGCTTGGCGTTAAGGGAACAAAGGATTACTTCGATTGTGGTTTAAACGGGATATGGCTGACTGGGGGGGTTTTAATGAGTGTTGTTGATGATGATGCCTTGGACATTCACAAATGTCATGGAAGGCTTGCTTTGCTTGGCATTCACACAACATGTGCCGGGTTGTGTTCAATGCCCGACTTTCATTCACACATTCTGTACTTGAATAATTCAGTTAAGGGCACAAGTCACTCTGGCTGGCATGAATTCGAAGGCCTGTCAATCATGGACGACTATTGGCGAAGCTATGTGAAAACTTGCTTGAGATACCTCGGCCCAACCTTGTGCTACATTGGAAGGCATTGGTAGGTGCTCTACTCCGTTTAGTGAATGTGCTGGTCCATTGAACTAAGAAAAACACTGTCTTTGCCCCCTCTTGTTTGCGTGTGCAAAGAGGAGTCACATCAAACATGGCATGCGACTGCCCGCATCGCCGTTGAACAATTGACGTCTAGGTTGGGAGAGGCTAGACAATGCGTGGGCTGTCGCCTGAGTTTGGGGTTCATTGAGCATGGAAGCCTGTTTTTTTTTAGTTGCATCACGGGTCAGCAAAACTTGGTTTTCAAGATCTGATAAAGTACTTCGCAAACTAAGAAGCGCCATGAACTCTTCTAGAGCAGGTACCTAAGACATTGGCTGCATCTACTAGACTGCATGACAGGTCACAAACGCCATTGTGCATCAGCCGTTTGTGTCAAACAATTCTATTCTTGCTTCACAGTAAGACTGGTTCATTGTGATTGGTCCTGACATGATTAGTTTCTGCGGCAAGCCTTTGTTTGGGATGGCTTTGCTTTTGTTTCAAACGCCCCTTGTTGACGACAGTCGCTTTGATAACAGCGGCGAACAAAGAGACAGGCGCTGCAATCACGCATCTTCAAACGCGACTCAAAATCAAGTTTAATTACTTTGTCGCGTGGTAGCGAAACGCGGTGCATCCCGGCGAGGAGATACCAGTGGAGCATGTACCCGCGCGGGTGAATGGGCAATCCAATGACAGCGATGCCAAGTGTTGTCAGCTTTCAGGGGAGGTGCAGATGATGAAGAATGCAGACTAGGTAGGTACGCAGGTGCAGACTGCCCTGAGACTGCAGAATGTACAGCGCATAAGACGTGTCACATCAGCCACTCGATGTGGCTAAACGTGGCTATAAAGTGGCTGGGCACGCAAGCCCCCGTTTGCCAATGGCTGCAAATTGATCCACCTGAACCAGTTGCCATCATCCCTGAACCCAAAACCCGAAAAGAAAGACAGCGCCTGGACAAATCTTGACTTTCTGACCTCTTCAGCCTCTTCGCCCTCACTCTCACCCAATCTCTCGCTCGCTCTGCGGCCTGGAGATCGCCACCGCCCTCGCTCTCTGTCCTCCCGCCCACGCGCTGCCCTCCAGGCCTTCGGCTCGCAAACCACCCCCTGCCGCAGAGCCTGCGGATGACGCACTGCCGCCTCTCGCTGCCAACCTGGCCCTGTCGCGTGAAGTTTGTTCCCGCGCGTTAATATTTCTGCCTCCTTTCCACCCACCACCATTTACCATCACCACCAGCGCCTACGCCCCCCACGAGCAACTCTCCTCCCCCAGCGCATAGCATTGTCCCCGACGCACGCAGCCACGCGCAGGATATCATGGTGGGAGCACGGTGGAAGAGATAGGAAGAGCGCATCGCCACGATGACTCGCCCGCCCGGCGCGAGCTTCGCGCAGTTCTTCCCAACCGCCCCCAAGGTGAAGGCCCAAGCACAGAGCCGTGCAGACCGTGATCGAGATCGCGATCGTTCTAAGACGGATTCCATCGCTGGCGCTTTTGACCCTCTGCTGGGAACCGCCGCGGCGTCGGATCTCGACGTGGATGCTTCTGCCCAGTCCGTCCCTGGACCCTGTGGTCCCCCGGCGGATGCACCCCCCGCTCATATCGACGACACCGAATCTCCCCTCGCAGACATCCCCAGCACTGTCGACTCAGCCAGCTCCTACGGCAGCACGGTCTCGTCCATCTTCAGCACCTCTGCCCGACACGCTGCCACCGCAGCATCCTCCCGCCTCCCCACCTCGAGCCTCACCCCCATAGACTCGCCCTCCCGTATACCCGCTTCGGCACCCACCAAGCCTAATATGTCTACCTCTCTGGTCGCCGATCAGGCCTCGAGACATACTTCTCACAATCCCTCTGCCATTGGTCACAATGGCGCGACATCTGAAGGGCTCCCCGCCGCCATCGAGCGCGTCCCGGCTCGAGATCCTACACGCTCGATCATGGGTTTCAAGTGCACATATGATCCGCTTCTCGATCGAGTACACAATAAAAGCGCTGGCAGGAATGCCAAACCGGTAGTTAAAGAGTTTGGCTTCGTACGTATAATTATATCATCTTCCCTTCGGGGGGGCGTCATCTGTGGTGCAAGATCTCATGGCTAATGGAATGGATAGAATGATGACGCTCCCCCCGCGGATCCTCGCCTGGCCAAGCCAGGAGGTCGCTTGGGCTACATAAACACCGATTTCTACCTGGCTAAGGCGCGGTTGCGACCGGCACCAGAGAACATCAAACCATACCCTTACGACCCCAAGACTTCGATTGGCCCAGGCCCTCCCACCCAGATCATGGTGACAAGATACAACCCGTTAGTGCCGTTCAACAAGGTGACTGCTATTTTTGCCAGCTTCGGTGAGATCGCCGAAAGCAGCAATAAGATGCACCCTGAGACTGGAAGCTACCTTGGATTCGCGACAATCCGCTATCGTGATTCGAAGCGCCCTGACCGCCCCCGTGTATCTGCCATTGATGCCGCCCGACGAGCTGTGCGAACTCGCGGCATCAAGGTCGATGCAGATATGGTCAGGGTAGAATACGATCCCGAGGGTCGCAAGAGCCGGCGAATGCTCGAGGAACATCTCAGAAGGGGGAGGGAGAAGCAAGAAAAGGAGAAACTTGCCCAGGCAGCGTCTCAGTCCCGGGCTCCTCCTACCGGCCCCAAGTCTGGTCCAGTGCCTGGGTTTGTAAGACCTCCACCCACGGCTCCCAAGGGCCCAGCAGCACATCGACAGTCTACGCCCGCGGCACCAGGGCCTGGGCTGCCAGCGCACCTCATACAGCCGAGGACAAACTTGTCCACTGATAGCCCCTCTATCTCCTCGCAGCTCGCCGACGAACCCTACATATATATCACGAGCGAAAGCGTCCCTGTTCTCCCGAGTATCGTCCCACACATGAAGAAAAGATTGAAAAATTACGGACTCGAGGATATCCGCCTCGACAAAACCGGCTTCTTTATCGTCTTTCGGAACTCCGTGAATGGCAAATCGGAGGCAGAGCGATGTTTCAGGGCGGTAAACCACACTGAGTTCTTCAATTATGACATGGCGATGCAGTTGTGTATGCCTCGAACCGGCCGCGAGTCGGAACCGCCTCGCCCATCACGCAAAGCCAGTCGAAGCCCTGAACGCAGATTTCGGGCTGACGTTCGGCAACGGGAAGAGAGAGATCGGCGTCGCCGCGAGGAGGAAGCGGATCTCGAAGAGGAGAAGAAGCAGAGAGCTAAGAACTTCGATCCAGTAATGGAGGCAGTGCATGTCGTTCGCCGAGAAATGACTGAACACCTTATTCGACACATTCGTACCAAGGTGGCCGCGCCTGCTCTTTCTGAGTTTCTAGATCCCGCGAACCATGTTGCCAAGAGGCGGAAGCTGAATATCGAACACCCCGACGACGTTGAGGAAATTCCCAGCATCGAGGATGGCGACGAAAGCTCCAGAGTAGGTACCCCCAACTCGCGGGCTGACCCCATCGAGCGGAGGACTGGTCGCCTAGAACCCAAGGCGTTGCCCAGGATTCGCAAGACCAAGGCCAAGGGACAGGCTCAACGTAGCGCGTTTGTCGATCCGTTTTCACGCCAGCGTCCTCCTGCCCGGAATGCATTCCGCTCCCTGCACCATCGTCTGAGAGGATTTGATAGCGATGTGGAATCGGATGATGACACTGATGCGCGGGCATTGCTGGCTTGTGAGACTGAAGAGCCGGACTCCCGACCTCGAAGCCGAATGAGCTCGGACGACGAAATATCCAAGGACGAATTCGCCTCTTGGGGTCCAGGTGAGGATGACTCTGCGACCGAGGCTAGCCTCGCGCTCACAGATGCTCCATTGGGAGCTAAGAAACGCAAGTTGGTAGCCTCGGTCGAGGCTGTGTACAAGCGACGTAAGAAGGTCAATGCAGAGCTGTTCGACGTCAAGATGGGTCAATTCACTTCGGATTTTGCCGCTTGCGAAGAATCAGTGGACATTCTCCCAGGTACCGAGGTCGGCGATGAGCTCGAAAGTAGAGTCTCTCGTTCGGAAACCCCGATGTCAGTGGGTGGAAAGGGCTCTAAGAAGAAGACTGTCAAGTCTAAAAAGAAGACCAAAAAACAGATCTTTGAAGAGCGCGAGGCGCTGAAGCGTCAAGCAGAGGCGGAGGCGGAGGCGGAGTCACAACGCGAGGAAGAGGAGGTAGAAAAAGAGGTTGTCGAAGCGCCGAAGATCGACGAGAAGGAGGCGGAACCCGAGAAACCTCTCATCGAGAAGCCCGATGAGAAGTTATTCTCGACGGAGGCCTTAACGCCGGCCCTAGTATTAACTGATACCCTGAAGCCGGACCTATCGACGTTCCAGGGACTGACCCTCGGGCCCAATGATGGACCTGATTTGGCAAAACTTACTAGGAGGTTCCAAGTCGGAGACATCGGGAACCCAGAACTTTGGCTATGGAAACGTAACCGTGTTCGGGAGCTCAACTCTGTCGACGGCCTCCCTAATAGCCCCGTGTCGATTGAGGGTTATTACGTGCCCAACCCGACCGGCTGCGCGCGTACTGAGGGGGTGAAAAAGATTCTCAACTCGGAGAAGTCGAAATACCTGCCTCATCACATCAAGGTGAAGAGGGCTAGGGAAGAGCGCGAGGAACGCGTCAAAACCTCAGGCAAAGACACTGTTGTCACAGCGGCAGAGGTGGCTAGAATTGCCGCAGAGAAGCTCATTGCCAAGGGTAACTCGAGAGCAAACCGTGCCACGAACCGCCGATATGTCGCCGATCTAAACGACCAGAAGAAGACACTGGGCCAAGACTCCGACGTATTCAAGTTCAACCAGCTGAAGAAGCGCAAGAAGCCCGTCAAGTTCGCTCGCTCGGCCATCCACAACTGGGGCCTGTACGCCATGGAGAACATTGCCAAGGACGACATGATCATCGAGTACGTGGGTGAAGAGGTCCGCCAGCAGATAGCCGAGATCCGCGAGAAGCGTTACCTCAAGAGCGGCATCGGCAGCAGCTACCTTTTCCGTATCGACGACAACACCGTCGTCGACGCTACCAAGAAGGGTGGCATCGCCCGCTTCATCAACCACAGCTGCATGCCCAACTGCACTGCCAAGATCATCAAGGTCGAAGGCAGCAAGCGCATCGTCATCTACGCGCTGCGCGACATTGCCATGAGTATGTCCTCCCCCCCCCCCTCAATGACAATTATCCCCTCCCGAAAGTGATGAAAATGCTAACACGACTGCCCACAGACGAAGAGTTAACCTATGACTACAAGTTCGAGCGCGAGATTGGCAGCTTGGATCGCATCCCTTGTCTCTGTGGCACGACCGCTTGCAAGGGATACCTCAACTGATGCGATTTTCTCCTGATTTCTAGCAGACGGTGAAAGAAAAGTGAATTGCCCTGGGTCATTCATGGAGGCGTTGGGGAGGCAAAGGGTGGTTGGTGGTGTTCAACGAGTCCATTTTGGTCGACCACAGGCGAGGAGGGATACTGCAACTGCTCTGGCCCAATTTACGCAAGGGCTCTCTGTTTTACTAGGTATCAAACTGGCATCCGACGCATAGGCGCTTCGACGGGGCGTTCAACCGGCCAATGTTTCCTCTTTTTATTTGTCTTCTTTAATCCAATCGATGGTGGCGTCAGTCGCCTCTCTGTACATATATACCAACTCACCCCAGATAGATTGGAGTGCGTGGTAACTCCTCCGTCATGGCAAGGAATGGAGTTGAACATTTACAAACATCGGATGGGATGACGTGCCAACATATCTCTGCAATATTGATTGATCCAGCAATGCAAACGACGGGTGAGAATGTATCAACAACATGGCCGCCAATAAGAATATCCAACATCTTCCCCGCTTGTTCTAATCTTCTTCGTTTCCCTTGATCATGATTGTTGTCATCATTTATCTAATCCTACACTATAGCAACCTATTCCCCTTTTCAGCTTTGTTCTCTCTTGACTCTCGCACCACGCTCGCCAACGTTTGGAGGCGCCCGGGGACCTAGCATCCAGTCCTGCATAGCTAGCCACTCACTCCAATTCGACTCTGCGCCTTCGATCTCTGCTTCGGTGACGTTCTGAAGAGGTTTCAGGAAGGGGACGGTCTGACCATCGGCCATGTCATAGTGTGACTTGACGCCAAGCCAGCTGTCGCTCTTTGCTGCAAACAAGAAGTTCCTACGCTCCGCTTCGTGCAAGGAGCCAATGCCTTGAAGCCAATCGTCTCCAAAGAACCCGTGAAGGACAGCAGGTGCGTCAAACCCCGTCACGACGAGACGGCGAATGTAGGGAATGAGGCTCACTTCGCTGCCGTGAGGAGCAGGAACGGCCCCAGTCGCTCGGGAGGAAGCAACGGCAGGAGGAGCAGAGCGATTGGTCAAGACAGAAGGCGATGGTTTTTGACATGGCAAAAGGATGTTCACGGAGGCGGCTACGGTCTGGACGGGGCTGGTGTACTGGGCGTGATCGAGGAAATAGCGTTGGCAGGACTGGAACTTTCCATACCAGTCGAAAATGTCGTACTCGAATGCTTGGAACGGCTACACAAATGCGTCAGCTCTGCAACAACTCAACAATGGCAGGTGGGATGCTAGCTAGAGGCAGTGGAAAGTAGCCAGAGAGGAGGGGGGCGGAAAGGAGTGAGGACGGCTTACAGGTTGGAAATGTGTCGACATGATAGCGGGAAGCGAAGCTAGGGCTTTGCTAGGGTATATTTCATACTCCGAAGTGTAGCAAGTGCGTCAAACTTAGGAGAAGATAATTGAGATGGAAGAAACTTCCAGATTATGGTGCTAAGGCCAGCGCTCCGGAAGACTGCCGGATATGACGATTCAGGAGATAAGGCTGAGGCTCGGATGAAAGCGGCGGGAGGCTACAGGGCAGATTCTATTAGCAACGTAGTGCGAAAAGGGCTTCGACCGAGACGGCACACCCCGAATAGCGACTGCGGCGACCGCGCCGGCTCCAGCGACTGGGACGGGCTACAAGTGATTGGTCGACGGCGAGGCCGGCTGTGATTGAGTGGGTTGAAGTTGGAGACGGTCTAAGTCGCAGAGTTGACGAGAGCAAATAGCGTTGCAATGACGAACGTGCACCAATCCGATATACTTGGTAGGTCAGGGAATATAGACAAGGCGATGTCGACCGAGGAGGATGCCAGTCGTTAGTAAGGAAGGAGATGTGCAAGCGTGGGAAGAAAGAAAGCGGTGGAGACTGCGCCGGAGAAAAACTGAGAAGTGGGCTGGTGTTGGTCGTAGAGGAGAATGCAAGTAATGGAGGAAGTAATAAGACGGAGGCAATGTTGGAGGGAAGATTAACAGGGTGGGTAGGTGAGCGTGTAAGATGTTCGATGATGGATGCAACGCAAGCAGGTGCACTTGAAGCCGCTGATCTCTCCTACAGCAAGCGCAAACGATGCGTGGGCGGTGGCAGGTAGGAATGCTGTAGACGACTCGATGAGGTAGTAGGTGCTTCTCTTCCACGATGTGGAGGGCTCATGGGGGTAATTATAATACCGAGGACCTACCCAGGTAGGTGACGGAAGGTAGGAACTTATCTTAGCACCTGCCCACACATCACCTTAGGCAAGGAGGTGGGTAAGTTGGTGGACAAGCAGGTACGGTAGAGGGAAAAGAAGGCTCTTTCCTCGTGAACGGGCTGCATCCTCGCTTCCATCTTCTCCCTTCCCTCTCCCTCTGTTCCCTCCGCTCCTTCGAATCGTCCCTTAGTCTCTCCTCAGCAGCCCAGATAGCATTCTAGCCTTCCCGACACACAGTTCAACGACCCGCCTTGCTGATCTCTATCCCAACTTCCACTCATTTCTTCTCTATTTAATGCTCAATTTCATACTGTCGTCGAACCAGCTGCTTGGCAAGGAATAGGCTACTTGACCATCCTGGGGCCGCACAATCTGCAGCACCACTGGCGGGTGCTAAGCTTGTATCGCCACACCAGGACGGCAAAGTCACGTCACGACGCCCCTAGAATCTGGCCAACCCGGTCCCAGCCCGCAGCCTTCTTCTCTCCATAACGACGGCAGAGTCGGCGCTAGGAATGATTCACCTTGAAAGGGTGCGAGGGTGTGTATGCGTCTCAGCGTGAGCGTAGCTGCGTAACTGCGCAACTGCATGCCATCCCCGCCTTGTCGTCGCACGTTTGTTCGTCGACCCCTAATGAGCGTCTCCTTCCCGAGAGTGTGTGGGCTAGTGGCTGACCTGCTTTAGACGGAGGGTGTCAATTGATTTCTCCCTGGTCCGTACTAGTTCCACCTGAATTACCTACCATGCAATCGATGCCCCGTTTGTGATGGCAGAGTCGATTGAACGGAGACAGCTCGTGTTGTCTAAGAAGCGAACCACGTCTAGAACACCCCATTCGCACTCCAACAGGCCCCTGGACCCTAGGTAACTGAAGACTGCCGAAGGAGGGGCGGCGGGGTGGCGAACTTGAATATTTGAGCTGGACAGGCATGGGCCAGGACTGGAGCTAGACACGCTAAGTACCTCCTACGGATGCTGGTTGGCCAACTGCCAGATCGAAATGCCCATTTGAGATTGACGAGCTTCTCGGGACACCAATGCAAGCCCAGTCGATCTGGAAAACAAGATCAGAGTACTGCCATCCCAGCTGTGCGGTAAGCAAATTTCCTGGGCCGGAAACCTCAGCATGTACGGGCCAGTTGTTCCATCAATCAATCAGGGACAATGATTTTTTGGCGAGCGGCCAACAACAGAACCCCCCCGGAACTGAGAAACGGGGCGCCAGCACTAAGGTGTCCATTCAGCTCGGGACGCCCGCTCCTCCTCCCCACCCACTATGTTCATCTACCGGCTGGTTCTATGTGGTACTCTCTAGCGTACGGTAAACGCAGAGATCCTTCGTGTAAACGTGACGAGGGTTCCCAGTGACGCAAGAAGAAACCCCAACACAGGAAGTGGAAAATCTGATATTAAGCTGATATGATAGTCAACAGACATCACATTCCCCCTCATGAGACAGCTACGCAGAAGGCTTTGAGCAAACGAGCCAAAGATCTCTTGGCCTTGGCAGCACTTCTCCTTTTTTCTCATCCTGTGGGATCAGGGTTTCGAGCCGCATGGAGGTGACGGCCCATCCAACCCATATGGCACTGGAGTCCGTCCCCCCGGTCGACGAGGCGTAACTCAGCTCGGATTCTCACTTGTCGCGACCAGTGCAACCTCACCTACGTAGTATTCCTTCGCCCACAATGCTGGTACCCTGGGAAAGCAGGGGTCCAGCTGTTCCTTTCTACGTCCCTGCGCGATCGGTGTTCATCCAAAAGTTCTGAAGAACACATTATTAGCCACATCAACATCACCCATACACGCCGGAAGAATCAGGGTCCTGCCATGGGATGCTCAACTTTCAAATCGATTCCCTGTAAGTTCTTTCGCCACGAATTAAATAGCCCACCAAAATCGCAGGAGCCCGCTTTCCTTCCCAAAGCCTCGTCCACTCAACGGCCAAAAGCATGACTCTTACAACGGCGGCCTTAGTTTCCGGCGCGTTCTTGAGAACCGGGGGTGCTGTGTACCGCTTCTACGTACGCACATTGGGCCAGCCAACAACTGAGAGTTGGATCTAATTAATTCGGCATGCAGGTGCAGCGGTTGGTTACCAACCCTTCGGGCTCCATCACCACCACCCCTGGTCAATTACCCTAGTGTACCGAAGACGAACTGCCTGCGCTCAGCTGCCCCTTCCACACCACGTCCAGGGTCTTATTCCCAGAACCCGGCCCTGGGAGGCAACCTATTAGCCTTACCCTTGGGGGGACACCATATCGCAATCGCTATCTTTTGACTTGTCCCTTAGCATACGGTCTTTGCGTGCCTTCAGCAGACAGAGCCTTAATCGCTTTCCACACTAACGAGTCATAAGTCTAGAAACCTAACCATTCAACTGAGACTTTAGTTGTCCAATTTCAAGTCACGTATGTACCGTCATCCGCCGTTACGTCGATGGGTCAGTGAGTGTAGCTAGCCGATGCTATCGGGGCTTAGAGGATACTGATGATTCAGTTGGCATGTTCAACACTGGCGGCACAGTTCCAATCATCCAGCCTACCGCTCATGGCTGTAGAAACTGTTTTCATAGGCTGCGACCGTTGTTTCAGTTACAATCAAGAGGTTTAAATGGATACAAAAGTCAAGAACCCATGACCCTGAGCCGATGTTCCTCTTCATCCCCCTTCACAGCGACAGCCTAATGGATGTAGATATGGAGATGCGGGTCTAATGTGGCGGCAACCAGGCGATCATGTTTGTGACTTGTCGATCTACAAGGCCAGGCGATCACGGGTTACTGCTTTGACACTTCTCCCTTGTATCGACTCACCAAACAGTGCGTCATATCGAGGAAGTAATGAGTTGTGGCTATAAAGAAAAAGAAAAGAAACAAGCAAAAAGGGGTGAGGAGCGGGTCAGCAAAGAATCCCGCGCCAATATGTTTTCTCAAGCCAAACTCGATGCATCATTGTTCCAAGCGATGTACCCTCTAATGAAGACTCAGCAACTGAGACATAGATTTCATCCGAACATTATCGAAATTCCGCCCTAGAAGCCGAGGACTCAACTGTTTAAACCCAGTCAGATCTGTCTCCTTGCATGGCATATGCGAGCTGAAAGCTCTTGGCAAGCAAATCCGAGGTTTCCGTGGGACGCCAATCGGGATTTTGGGCTCAAAGGTAACCGCGATCCCATCAAGCATGCCATATCCCGACGATCTCACGCTTGAAATACGATAAAGCGCACATGCAGAAACAAAATACATTTCCTATGTTGAATGACCGGAAATTCGGGAGGGCGACCTTTTAGGCCCTGCACCAGCCACCGCATGCCCCAAGGCATTTCCAGGGTTCAAAATCCCTTGGTAACTCACATCTACAGCCACAACTGCCATTTTTCCGATAGGCCTCTGATCCCCGGGACCACGAAATTGGTGGTTGCCGGGGTTTTGCAAACGCCATGATCATGGCTCTTCTTCCTGACGTGCTGGATCGGACGAATGCTAGATCTCTAGTGATACCCCAGGCCAGTACCAGGGCACAGGAAGCACCCGATCCCTTGTTAAGCTGCGTCATGGCGTGACGCCCCGTTTACGCAGTCTTGGAAAGCTTACAGAGCTGAGCTGGATCCCAGGCGAGATTCTCGATGGCTGACTATCACCCACAGCTGACTCTAGCTCGGGCTCGGGTGTGGTCATGAGTATGTGCATGAGCGTAAGGACGGGGCTTTCTCGTATCTCATTGCACATTCTCCACGCCATGGCCGGACATCTGTGGCGACTGGCGGAATACATCCCGTTGTCTCAGTCGGCGCTGAATTGTATCTGTCAATGTCGTACAATGGCAGACCAGTGCTACCCAGGCATCATGCAACCTCGCTCATTCAATCATCCATCGCATTCCAAGGAGTTTTTAGCATTGTTGGCGTCGCTGGCGCAGTCTGCAGTTGGCGTCTTCCGTTGCCTTTGTAGGGACCCCGAAATATGACGGGCCTTGGCATGTAGCATGTGGTATGGCAACTCGTCCATGAGGCGAGGGTTCGTGAGGCTGACCGATCGCCAGGAGGTTGTCAAGTGACGGTGATCGCATGCTTGTGGTGAGCAGAAACGGGAAATCCGATTCGACCCAATTCGTTGCTGCACGCGCACTCTCGAGGTGGAAAGAAAGAGGCAATGTTTGAAATACACTGAATTATTAACATCTGCTAGAAGCTCGACGCCACCTTCGCCTTGGCAACTTAGCTCTTGGTACTTGTTATTCCTGTTCTGGCTCTCTGAAATGTCTTGGACGCGAGACGTGACCAGATCTCTATCTAAGACTATGTTTCTTGGGCACGTCGATTGGAATGGGACCCAAAGTCCGTCCTTGGAGATGTAAGTAAGTCCGGACAGCACCTTGATGGTGTTTAAATGTCGAGTCGGGTTTGGTTTCTTGCCATGGCCGGGGCTATCAGATTCGACTACGCCAGTGCCTTCCCAATCAGCTCCTTTGCTCGGTCACTGAGCTCCATTCCAAGAGCTAGTCGTCTGCCCTCTTCACCCATCTTACCCCAGGTCTTGCGAAGGATGCTGATTATCTTATCCTCATCAATATCAACCTTGCTCTCAAAATCGTCGAACTGGTCGTCGAGGAAAACCAGGCAGGCGACATCCTCGAGAGCCTGGGCCTCGTCGTCGGAACTAAGGTTCTCCTTGCGTATCAGAGCAGCGACGCGAGCTCGGTGTGACTCGGGGATGGCGGGCTGGATGGAGGACGAGGCAAGCAGCTCGGCGACTTGGTCAGCGGCCTGGGACTTAAGCTTGGAGCGCCACATGAGGTATCCCGGACGTGTCATGGGATAGCTGCTGCGAGGGATCTCCCACCTACGATAGGAGGTTAGCAGCCTAGAATAGCATACTCTAGTGAGTGGTAGAAGGGGATCTAGAGGGGGCGCACCTCCGGAAGTGCTGGGCACGACAGGCCAGCTGGAGCACGGGTGTGGCAGAGGGAGTGCGCAGAGCAAGCCACTTGGTCATTTTGCGAGCATAGTGGAGTTCGTAGGCGATGGGGGTGCCGTCTGGGCCGGGAATGGTCTTGGGAT